>CM051239.1:217338896-218759069 GCA_027917425.1 Gastrophryne carolinensis | reverse complement strand
TGTGCCAAACAGAAGTTAGGGCCCACATGTGCGAACCAAGTCACTTCGATCTAGAAGGATAGTTTGAGGCTAGAAATGTGTCTGGTAATGTTATTTAGTCAACTGATCAATTTGTGACAGATATTTGTATGCAGTTTGATATAAATACTATGTTTTTTTTGTGTTTTTTAGACGATGCTTCAGCGCAGGTACGACTACCTGCCCAACTCTTTTGAAAAGAGGACCGTCGCCCTGGAGATCATTTCCAGGATCCAGCATGAGACTGACACCACCTTCACCCACAAGCAAATCATGCAGCACTGGTCGGACCTGAAACGGCTCCACATGCCCCGGGTGCGGCGATTTTTCGGACTCCATTTCCCAAGTAAGTACATAGCGATTGCATGCTAGATGTAACTAATACACAAGGTAGGCCTTTATTTTTAAATTATTTTCTTTTCTAGTGCTGGAAATAGAGTACCGAATCCGACGCACCCGGAGACGCACAGGCCGACCAGTGCTGCATGAATCTGCAGCAGGAAGTGAAGGTGGTGGATCTCCAGGGCGACGTTCCTACCCCTCCTCTGTAGGGGCCTCTGACCAGCCCCTGGACCTTTCTACAGAGGAGAGGCGTCACGGCATGGGCAGGGAGTCGTACCAAGCGACGTATGTGACTCTTCGTGTAACCGCACACACATACATGCTATTTGAAACAAAGCTGATTCCCTTAATCTCTTTTTCTAGATTTTGATGTAGCGGGTGAAGGATCTGTGGAAGAGTCTGCAGCAGATCAGGCCCAGGAGGTACATGGAGAAGGTGGGTGATGTCACACACACATTGAATTTGTCATTTGCTTACTGTTGACTAAGACATTAGAAGTGACCCTATTTGAAATGTCTCTACAGCCTCAACTTCCCAGCAGTGGCAGGCGCCCAGAACGGAGGGTGGTCCCCGAGGCACACGTCGGCCACCAATGAAGTAAGTTGCAATGTCATTCTTTGGATTATGTGGTAATTGACATGATCACCAAGATACCTAAAGCCATAGTCAATGGCATTAGCATAATGAAATATGTTCACTTCCTTAGATTAATTACTTAGCATAATGACATATGTCGTCATGAGTTAGCGTGCCACCTAAAAAACATTCCATCCACAGGTGAGAAACATGTATTTGTCAAAAAATAATGTTTGTTTCTTTTTTCTCCAGGGACCACACGTGCCAGAGAGGAAGCCATGAGTGAAAGGGTCCTTCAGTTGGTGGCCGACATGCAGGAGCTGTGTGACTGTTTGAGGACCACAAAAGAATACTAATGTTCTGGGTCCTGCCATTGTTTTGTATATAGTTTTTAATTATTTTATTTCAAAACATATTATATATTTTAAATATTTTAACATATTTATAAGCCAAAAAAAAAGTTTGTACATTTTTAACAAAAATATTTAACAAAAAAAAGACATAGATGGCATTTGGTTATAAACCAAAAAAAACCTTTATGTGTCATTTTATTTCAGAAATACATTAACACAAAATGAATGGGCAAAGAAATATTTAGAGATGAAGATTCACATGACCGCGAAGTGATTTGGGTAAGTTACAGGGGCGAAAAATGGAAGAAGAACCTAACCACGAAGGGATTTGGGTAAGGTTTAGGGGTGAAAAATGGAAGAAGAACCTAACCGCGAAGTGATTTGGGTAAGATTTAGGGGTGAAAAATGGAAGAAGAACCTAACTGCTAAGTGATTTGGGTAAGTTTTAGGTGTCATACATGGAAGAAGAACCTAACCGCGAAGTGATTGGGGTAACTTTTAGGGGTCATACATGGAAGATGTAGGAAAGCACAAAGTGATTTAGCTAAGCATTGTCGCAGAAGTGAGTGACCCAAATATGTAGGCGAGCACTCTAATGAGTTAAGTTTGTAGTGCGCAGGCGTAAGATTGTAAGGATTTTCGTCTGAACGATCATTTATGGAAAAAGGGAATCAGAATCTAACGGGAAACGTAAAGGATTTGTGGAAGGAGTCGATGGAAAAAGGGCAAAAACGAAAGCCGACGTTGTAACATGAGAAAATAAAACGGAAAAGTCACGCTGGAAAATTACATTCTCGTACTCGTACTCTGGCATAAGAATGGACGAAGACTTCACAGAAGGCCTGCAATGCATGCATAGAATCGCTCGTACACTCATACGAGGGCAGGAAAATTAAAAAAAAAAACAGATTGACACAAAAACGAAAGTCTTTTTTTGTCTCTCTGAATCAACCCTATAGTACCGAGAACAATACAAAACTCGAAGATATGAGGTTCAAACCAAGTGTTGTGAGCACAGGAGACAATATAAAAGAGAGCCCTGCCCTTGTGAGCTTACAGTCTAAAGGATGGGGGTGGAGAAAAAAGGTAGGGATCACAAGTGGTAGAACTTGAGTTAGGCTGCATGTGCAGTTCGAAGGTTATAGGAGTTGCTTAAGCCAGGTTATATGCCCTGTCTGAAGAAGTGAGTTTTGAGGGCACTTTTAAAGGCTTGGAGTGACGGAGAGTGATGGATTTAGCAGTCAGCATAGTGGCAGAAGGGGAAAGTCTGGAGGCAAATGTGCCCGGGGTAGATGACTTGCTGCGTGGCAAGCTACCTTCCTGGGAGGTTGTGGAAGAGGGGTTCCTGGGGTCGTCGGCAGCAGCAGCAGTGAATTAGATCGGACTGTTGGTGGGAAAATGAGCTACTCGGCGATGTGGCAGTTTTTCATCAAGCATCCGCAGGAGGTTAACATGGCTACATGCAAGATGTGTAGGTAGAAGGCGAAGTGTGGCCAGGGGCCCAATGTTGGCCCCACAGCCCAGCGTCAACATATGCAGCGTCACCATAAAGCGGCCTGGGAGAGCTGGCTCCAAAGTGGTGGTCAAGCCTGCTGCATTACCCAGTGGCACACCGCTCCCTGTTCCAGCCAGCCAAGGCTCCACCTCCTGTGTGTCATACCCATCCTCTGTCGCTCCAGATGCTCCTCCTCCTCTTACTCCGAGTCAGTCATTCCACCAGCAATCCACTGGCGAAGCGATGGCCAAGAGACAGCACTATGCGCCCACTCATCCAACACGCAGAAGCTAAATGTGCTCCTGTATAAGTTGCTGGTGCTGCAGTCCCTCTCTTTTCAGGTGGTGGACTCTGCAGCTTTCAGAGAACTGATGGCTTGTGCCGAGCTGAGGTCGAGAGTCCCAAGCTGTCATTTCTTTGCGAAGAAGGCAGTACCAGCCCTGTACAATTATGTTGAACAAAAGGTGGGCCAGTCCTTGAGCCTGTCGGTGTGTACCAAAGTGCACGGCAGCGCCTACGTCTGGAGCTGTAACTACGGTCAGGGACAATACATGTCCTTTAAGGCCCCCAGGCTGAATGTGGTTCCTGCACAGCCACAACAGCAATTTGGACAGGTCATGCCGTTGTGGTCTCCATGCTCCTAGGCCGTTGTGCCTGTGACAGTGCACGACTCCATATCCTCATCCTCCGTCGTCTCCGCAGCCTCCAATGCAGGGACAACTCTTAGTGCCCCTCCAGCCTACCATGTGTGCAGGACACGGCGGTGTCACGCTGTTCTTCACATGGTTTGCCTTGGTGAACAGAGTCACACATGGGAGAAACTGCTAAAAATCATTAATCAAGAAATCAAATCATGGCTTACTCCACGAAAACTGCAAATGAGAACCATGGTGGCTGACAATGGGAAGATGTAAGATGTTGGTTCCTTGTGTTCACTTTAACAAGGACTATTGGGCCATCCAGATATAATCCCAGCTATGATAAATCCAGGACCAAGTATTGGGCCGAAACCAATAATCGATGAGTGAAGTTAATTAAAGTAGAGCCGGTTACATTACAGAAAAATTAATAATATGAACGGTGTAAATATGATGTAAAGTTGCAATTTCCATACAAAAAAAGGCGTCAATCTCTTAAATTAATTCAGCCAGGGCCTTTTGTCGTTTGCCCAGCCCCCTCCATACTGCCTGTGTGGCAGCCCTTCATGTCTACTGCATTGTGAGAGGGGAAGCAGAGAGAAGAAGACCCTTCCCCCACGTTCCCTGCTTTAATATAATTCTCTGGTCAAACTTTAATTTCTCCTACACCCAACTGCCCCTTAGACTTCCTGTTACAAAAAGAGGCCGTCATGAAATACAATCCTTCAGCCTAAACACAACAGATGTTTACAACTAAATAGTTGAAAATGCACATCAAGTAATTACTGAGAGAACTCAAACACACCCAGACATTCTTTACATCTGCATATGAACTGCTTCCCTGAGGTCTGAAAGCAAAGTAAGTTAATAGAAATAACCTTTATATTATATGGACATGTATATATGTTATAATAATAATTTATTCATAATTGAGATCATAAACATTTTATTCCTCCGCTACCTTCTTACAGAAGAACATCTTGTCTGCATTGCAACAAGGAAGCCTGAGCCACACGTGTTCAATCTAGTTGTCAAGCGTTTTCTGAAGTCTTCCCCCATCTGCAAGACATCCTAACAACGGGAAGGAAACTTTGCATGCACTTCAACCACTCTTACACCACCAAGCACACCCTTCTTGAGCTACAGCGCCAGAACTGTATCCCCCAACATAGTCTGATTTGCGATGTTTCCACCCGTTGGAATTTCACCCTCCATATGTTGGATCGACTATACAAACAGAGAAAAGCCATCAATGATTTCTTGATGATACAAGCAGATAGGGGGGACTCCCCTGTGTAACTTTAATGTAAGCCAGTGGCAGCTCATACGTGACACCTGCCGTTTGGTCAGGCCCTTTGAGGAAGCCACTTTATTTGTCAGTCGCCAGAATTTCGGGATGAACAACTTGATTCCACTGCTTCATGTACTACAACACATGTTGGAAACCATGGCTGGTCAGGGCACTGGAGACATGGCGCCTACATTTCACGACCACATGAACCCCGTGGGAGCTGAACTGGAGGAGGAGGAGGGGCACAGTAAAGCACATTTTAGTTTTGAGGAAATGGGCCATTTATCTAGTCATCTGACAAGAGAGGAGGAGCAGGAGCAGCCAGGGGAGCTAGAGGGTAGTGAGAAAGTCAAGACAGAGGACCCAGACACACCATGATGGTATGCAGTGGAGATGGAGACAGGTAGTCCCTGCGAGTCACTTGCACAAATTGCATGATGCATGCTCATGTGCTTACGTAGTGACCGCCGAATTGTCACCATTTGGCAGCGGGATGACTTCTGGCTCTCCACCTTATTGGATCCTCGCTACCGGCACAAAATACTGTAGCGTACTGGAGAGCATTGAACTGCCCTTATCAGTACACATGACATACGTACATCTGAGAGTTGCACCATTGCTTCCTGTTAAAATCTTCAGGGCCTAGTTACTGTGAAAGCCCAGACACATTTTCGTGGACTGACAAGTTCTCCTTGTGGTTACTATGGCCCCTGCTGCACTAAACCCCCTCTGATGGAACACTACTGGCAGAGCAGGACAACTTTCCCAGGGCAAACTCTGCTAGTTGCGACCACAGATCAAGTTTGGCTGCCCAGAAATCCAGTGGATACATAAGGTGTGTTGGTGCTGGTTCAGGTCCTGCTCCATGTCCACCTGCTGCTCATGAGTTGCCTCACTATGCGGGTGAAGAAAGTTACTCATTAGCGACTGAAACTCAGAGGGCCCCCGTAGTCAGACCTGGCAGAGGATGGACGATGATTCAGATAGGCATCGGCCAACTGACAGTGGGTGTAAAAAAAAAACATTTTTACACTAGCCCATCAGCACTTGAGGTTAAAACCAAATGCAAACACTGCCAGATTGCCTGAAATGGGATGCCCTGTGCTCAAAGTTAGTTAATAGCACTACAGCATACTTTAAAATGTGGTTTTTGTTACAAGAGGAAAAGCTAAATATGCAGGTACTCTTTAAAGACAAATGCTAGCATGGGATGCCCTCAGTGAAAATGAAGTACTACAGAACTTTTAAAACGTTGTTTTTGCTACAAATGGAAAAGCTAAATATGCAGGTACTCTTTAAAGACAAATGCTAGCATGCTGTGACACCATGGGCTGGCATGGGATGCCCCAAGTGAAAGTGAAGCACTACAGTACTTCTAAAACATGGTTTTTGTTGCTCTCGGGGAATGTGAAGCACTACAGAACTTTTAAAACGTGGATTTTTTTACAAATGGAAAATCTAAATATGCAGGTACTCTTTAAAGACAAATGCTAGCACGCTGTGACACCATGGGCTGACATGGGATGCCCCCAGTGAAAGTAAAGCACTACGGAACTTTTAAAATGTAGTTTTTGTTACAAAAGGAAAAGCTCAATAGGCAGGTGTGTGTGACCTGTATTAACACTAAATAGACTTGAAAGATCTGGGCATGAAAGCTTATGCAAACACTGTAAACTGTCTCTCTCTGTCACTGCCTCTCTCCTTCTCTTCCTGGCTCTATTTGTCCCTGGCTTTATCTTTTCCTCGCTCTATCTGTCACTCACTCTATCTGTCCTGACCCGTTCTCGCCGCAATACACCACCAAAATGAGCCCCCGCAAGATGGCCGCTGCTTATATAGGGCTGTGACATCATCGGGGAGCCTGGCTGCTGATAGGCAGCATGTGATGCCTACCCATGGGACATGTCCTGACATGTGGATCCACCATTTTTGATGGCGTGGATCGCAGTAAATGGAGTTTAAGGAAGCGATTCGATCGATCGAATCGCGGCAATATTCGGATTCGTTTAGAATCGAATTTTTCCTGAAATTCGTAACAAATTCGGATTTGTCAGATCCGATTCGCTCATCTCTAGTGTTAAAGAGTTTTCCAAATTATAATAATTAATAGAAACGCAAAACATACAAATTCATGTGATTCATGGCCTTTTTTCATGGGAAAAATGGGTAGAAAATGAACTTTTGCGACAGGCAGCTTCCACCAGCAGGCTTAGAATGGACAATATTGTTAAAAAATGTTGTCAGTGATGGCACAATTTTTACTATTATAAAATAATTTTTTCATTATTAATTTTTTATTTTTTCATTATATACAATTGTTATCTAACGAAAAATGTTTGGCCAATTTTTTATTTATTATTTGTTAACTTTTCCATGTTTAAATGAATACACAGCACTGTGGTTTTGGGTGCCCCTTTAACTCACATTTTCATTAACGCTCTGGGGTTTTGGGTGCCTCCTTAACCCACGTTTTATTTCAGCACTGGTGTTTTGGGTGCGCCTATAACCCACATCTTCATTCAGCAATGGGGTTTTGGGTGCCCCTTTAACCAACATCTTCAGTTCATCACTGGGTTTTGGTGCCTCTTTAACCCACCTTTGCATTTCAGGACTTGAGTTTTGAGTTCCCCTTTAACCCACATCTTAATTTTAGCACTGTGGTGTGCATCCTTACCCCACAAGAATCTCTAAGCACTGGAGTCTACCCCATTTTAATATAAATTGTTCAGTGTACCTGTGTGTTAGTGCTCTTTAATATCTATAGTTCAGGGATACTGCCACAGTATCTACTATACAGATGATGCAGGTAATTCTGCCTCAGTGTCTGCTATATCACATTTGTACAAAGAAAAGTCCCCCCCTAAAGGCTACCAGCCCAGGCACCAAGCATAAGGGCTTGTAACCTAGGGCTTAGAAGCCATGCTATTGGCGTCCCTTATCCCTGCAAGTTACAAGCCCTTATGCCCTTTGGTTTGGGCTCAGGGCTCTTCCGGGGGTACCCAAGAAGCTATCCAGTGAGGGAATGAAGCGAGAGCTGGGGAGCCTGCTTTAATACTTGGAGGCGTGGCCTCCATGGAATATCCCTAATGTCATTGCTGACATCACAGAAGAGGAGAGGCCTAGAGCAGATTTTCCTGTGCCACCACTAGGTCCCTCACCCTTTGTGATGTCATAAGATAATACGGGTGATACTGCCACAGTGTCTGCTATAAAGTTGATGGGGTAGAATCTGCCATAGTGTCTGCTAGGGATGAGCGAATCGATCCGGACGAACCCAGATTCGATCCGAATTTCATGAAAAATTCGATTCGGATCGAATCCGAATTTCCCCGCGATTCGATCTCTCAAAGTTTTCCTTTAACATCCATTCATTTACATTACAGGCATTCTAAGATGGTGGACGGGACATGTCCAGACATCAACCCCGCGCCAGTGCAAGCTGGGGCAGTCACATGCAGCCTATCAGCAGCCAGCAAGCCCGGTGACGTCACAGCGCTATTTAAGGCCGGCAGCCATCTTGCTTTTCCTCATTTCTCTATTGCATTCGTGAGAGACAGGACGCTGCTGTAGGCAGGGAGAGAAACAGTTAGACAGACAGGGACAGACAGGGAAAGGCTGGAGACAGGCAGGAGACAGGCAGGAGACAGACAGAAAGTCAGCGAAAAACAGGGAAAGTTAGGAAAAATCGCAGTCACAGGGAGGTTTTTTTTTTTTTTCATCCAGCCTGAGTGTTACTGGCTGGCTGACTGGCTTTGTTAGCGTTTTCAGGCTGCTTATACACTTACTGTGCATATATACTGAACTGATCTCAAGTCTGCTGTGAGGCATCCCATTCTGTGACTACACCAGCCTCTATTTAATACCATAATAACCATTTGCACTTATTCTGATAGAAATTAGGCCTGATAAAGACACTTTTGCTGTGCATGCTCTCTGGTTTTTGTGGCATCCCATTCTGTGACTACACCAGCCTTTATTTAATACCATAATAACCATTTGCACTTATTCTCATAGAAATTAGGCCTGATAAAGACACTTTTGCTGTGCATGCTCTCTGGTTTTTGTGGCATCCCATTCTGTGACTACACCAGCCTCTATTTAATACCATAATAACCATTTGCACTTATTCTCATAGAAATTAGGCCTAATAAAGACACTTTTGCTGTGCATGCTCTCTGGTTTTTGTGGCATCCCATTCTGTGACTACACCAGCCTCTATTTAATACCATAATAACCATTTGCACTTATTCTAATAGAAATTAGGCCTGATAAAGACACTTTTGCTGTGCATGCTCTCTGATTTTTGTGGCATCCCATTCTGTGACTACACCAGCCTCTATTTAATACCATAATAACCATTTGCACTTATTCTCATAGAAATTAGGCCTGATAAAGACACTTTTGCTGTGCATGCTCTCTGGTTTTTGTGGCATCCCATTCTGTGACTACACCAGCCTCTATTTAATACCATAATAACCATTTGCACTTATTCTCATAGAAATTAGGCCTGATAAAGACACTTTTGCTGTGCATGCTCTCTGGTTTTTGTGGCATCCCATTCTGTGACTACACCAGCCTCTATTTAATACCATAATAACCATTTGCACTTATTCTAATAGAAATTAGGCCTGATAAAGACACTTTTGCTGTGCATAGTCTTACTGCTGCCAGGTGCACTGCTGGCTGTTGGGGCATCCCATTCTGTAACATAGCATACCCCTCTTTATTTACACTAAGCAGCTCTCTTATTTACACTAGGCAGGCCTGTTGGAGGCTGAGTGTTACTGCTCACTTTTGGTGTGCATTATATTCTGTTTCATATAGACCCACCGCTGCCTGGGGGTTCTTAAAATATCACCTACTACCACGCCAGTTAGACTATGTCGGGCAGACAAGTGCCTGGAAGTGAAAAGAGGAGTGTCAGAGGCCAAGATTCCGCAGGCAGAGCTCGCAGCAGACTGGGGGCCAGTAGCAGCAGGAGTCACGCTGAGAGACCTAATCTGCCAGTATCTGCTAGCGGTCGGGTCTCCACCAGTAACGCATCTGCCGTGGTAGATTGGTTGACGCGCTCATCAACAACATCATCACAACTTACGTCTGAGACCCCCAGTTTAGGGTCGGTAGGTTCCGCTGACACAACCCTGAGTTGGCATGCCCCGAGAGCAGTCCCTGTCCTCCCATTGCCTCTGTCCTACGCCGTTCCCTCCCCCAGCGACGTATCCTATGCTTTGGGTTCAGCTCCACTCTTTAGTGAGGAGGACGATCAGATAGAGGACAGTCAGCAGCTACTGCCCAGCCAAGAAATGGAGGTGGCTTCTTTAGCTAGGCAGACAAATAGTGATGTGGACAGTGTCGTGGGTGCTGCGAGCGTTCCAGCTCCTGCGCCAGACACTGTTGACGAATCCACGAACATCAGTGACGTACAGCCACAACTCGGTGATGATGATGATGACGATGAAGCCGATCGCACTTGGGAGCCGGGTGATGAAGGGGCTTCATCGTCATCATCAGGAGAAGAGGGGCGTAGGTTGCCCCGGAGTCAGCAGCTGAGACAGCAAGGTGGTAGCAGTCAGCATGGGGGCACAATTCCAAAGGCTGGAGCCGGCCGAGGCCGGGGCCGGGGTAGAGCACCTGCTGTGCGGCAGTCTACCTTATCGGGAGGTAGTGGAGCAGGGGTTCCTGGAGTTGGCAACAGCAGCAGTGAATCAGTGAGGCCAGGGGGTGGGAAAAGTAGCTACTCGGCAGTGTGGCAGTTTTTCCTGAAGCATCCGCAGGAGGGTAACATGGCCACATGCAAGATATGTAGGCAAAAGGTGAAGCGTGGCCGGGGTCCAAATGTTGGCACCACGGCCCTGCGTCAACATATGATGCGTCACCATAAAGCGACCTGGGAGAACCGATGCTCCCAAGGGGTGGTCCTGTCTGCTTCCTCAACAAGTGGCACGCCGCTCCCAATTTCTGCCAGCCAAGGCTCCAGCACCTCAGCCGAAGGCAGCTGTGCGTCATACCCATCCTCTGTCGCTCCTGCTCCTCCTCCTCCTCCAAGTCATGCATCCCGCCAGCAATCCATCAGCAAAGCCATGTCCAAGAGACAGCAGTATGCGCCCACTCATCCTACGGCGCAGAAGCTGAATGTGCTCCTGTCCAAGTTGCTGGTGCTGCAGTCACTCCCTTTTCAGGTGGTGGAATCTGCACCTTTCAGAGAACTGATGGCTTGTGCCGAGCCGAGGTGGAGAGTCCCAAGCCGTCATTTCTTTGCCAAGAAGGCAGTACCAGCGCTGCACACTTTTGTTGAACAGAAGGTGGGCCAGTCCTTGAGCCTGTCGGTGGGTAGCAAAGTGCATGGCAGCGCCGACATCTGGAGCTGTAACTACGGTCAGGGACAGTACATGTCGTTTACGGCCCACTGGGTGAATGTGGTCCCTTTGCAGCAGCAGCAGCAACTTGGACAGGTCACGCCGATTCGGCCTCCGCGCTCCCTGCCCATTGGGCCTGTGACACCGTGCGACTCGGCCTTCTCATCCTCCGCCATCTCCTCACCCTCCACTGTAGGCTGAAGTCTCAGTGCCCCTCCAGTCTACCATGTGTGCAGGGCACGGAGGTGTCACGCAGTGCTTCACATGGTTTGTCTTGGCGAACGGAGTCACACAGGGGAGGAACTGCTTAAATGTATTCATCAGGAAATCCAAACATGGCTTACTCCAAGAAAACTTAAAATGGGAATCATGGTTACCGACAATGGGAAGAACATTTTGTCTGCGCTGCGCCAAGGAAGCCTGACCCATGCCCCCTGCATGGCTCACGTCTTCAATCTGGTTGTCAAGCGGCTTCTGAAGTGTTCCCCCCATCTGCAAGACATCCTAACAACTTCAAGGAAACTTTGCATGCACTTCAGCCACTCATACACCGCCAAACACACCCTTCTTGAGCTACAGCGTCAGAATGGTATCCCCCAACATAGTCTGATTTGCGATGTTTCCACCCGTTGGAATTCCACCCTTCACATGTTGGACCGATTATATGAACAGAGAAAAGCCATCACGGTTTTCCTGATGATCCAAGCAGATAGGCGGACTCCCCTGTGTAACTTCAATGTCAACCAGTGGCAGCTCATACGTGACACCTGCCGTTTGCTCAGGCCCTTTGAGGAAGCCACTTTATTTGTCAGTCGGCAGGATTACGGGATGAACGACGTGATTCCACTGCTTCATGTACTGCAGCACATGTTGGAAACCATGGCTGGTCAGGGCACTGGAGACATGGCGTTTACATCTTACGGCCACATGAACCCCGTTGGAGCTGAACTGGAGGAGGAGGAGGAAGAGGAGGAGGAGGAGTTGCCCAGCGAAACACAGTTTAGGCTTGGCGAAATGGCTGGTTTATCTAGTCAGCGGACAGGAGAGGAGGAGCAGGAGCAGCCAGAGGAGCTAGAGGTTTTTGAGGAAGGCGAGACAGAGGACCCGGGCACACCGTGGCAGTATGCAGTGGAGATGGAGACAGGTAGTCCATTCGAGTCACTTGCGCAAATGGCAGGAAGCATGCTCACGTGCTTGCGTAGTGACCCCAGAATTGTTTCCATCTGTCGGCGGGATGACTTCTGGCTGTCCACCTTATTGGACCCTCGCTTCCGGCACAAAATGGGGGCATTTTTTAAACCCACCGAGAGGGAGGACAAACTGAACTACTACAAAGACATTCTACGTAGGCAGTTGGCCGATGCCTATCTGCGCCATGGTCCATACTCTCGCAGGTCTGACTCGAGGGGACCTCTGCGCTCACCTTCCACTGCCATGGCCGCTGGGGGGGTTGGCAGGAGCAGCAGCAGCTCCATCAGCAGCAGCCTCAGTCTTCAGTCGCTAATGAGTAGCTTTCTACACTCGCATAGTGAGGCTACTCATGAGCAGCAGGAAGACCTGGAGCAGGACCTGAACCAGCAGGTCATGTCATACTTTGACATGACCATGCCAACACACCTTGAGGATCCGCTGGACTTCTGGGCAGCCAAACTTGATTTGTGGCCGCAACTAGCAGAGTTTGCCCTGGAAAAGCTGTCCTGCCCGGCAAGTAGCGTGCCATCTGAGCGGGTGCTTAGTGCGGCGGGGGCCATAGGTACGGTGAGAACTCGTCTGTCAACTAAAAATGTGGAGAGACTCACCTTTGTCAAAAAGAATCAGGGATTGATCAGCCAGGATTTCCACCCACCAATGCCTGATGCATGCGACTAGATTCAGCATGGTGCCACGTTTTACACTTTCCAAATGGTGCAAAACATATTTATGTCTTTAGGCCAATTTTTGGGCTCCTGCTGCTGCCAACTCCAGGGTGTGATTCATCCAATTTTTGGGCTCCTGAAGCCAACCCCAGGGTCTCTTTAAAGTAATATTTGGGCTCCTGCTGCTGATGCTGCCAACTCCAGGGTGTGATTCATCCAATTTTTGGGCTCCTGAAGCCAACTCCAGTGTCTCTTTAAAGTAATGTTTGGGCTCCTGTTGCTGCTGCTGCTGCCAACTCCTGCCAACTCCAGGGTGTGATTCATCCAATTTTTGGGCTCCTGAAGGCAACTCCAGTTTCTCTTTAAAGTAATATTTGGCCTCCTGCTGCTGCTGCTGCCAGCTCCAGGGTGTGATTCATCCAATTTTTGGGCTCCTGAAGCCAACTCCAGTGTCTCTTTAAAGTAATATTTGGGCTCCTGCTGCTGCTGCTGCCAACTCCAGGGTGTGAATCATCCAATTTTTGGGCTCCTGAAGCCAACTCCAGTGTCTCTTTAAAGTAATGTTTGGGCTCCTGCTGCTGCTCCTGCTGCTGCTGCTGCCAACTCCAGGGTGTGATTCATCCAATTTTTGGGCTCCTGAAGCCAACTCCAGTGTCTCTTTAAAGTAATGTTTGGGCTCCTGTTGCTGCTGCTGCTGTTGCCAGCTCCTGCCAACTCCAGGGTGTGATTCATCCAATTTTTGGGCTCCTGAAGCCAACCCCAGGGTCTCTTTAAAGTAATATGTGGGCTCCTGCTGCTGCTGCTGCTGCCAACTCCAGGGTGTGATTCATCCAATTTTTGGGCTCCTGAAGCCAACCCCAGGGTCTCTTTAAAATAATATTTGGGCTCCTGCTGCTGCTGCTGCCAACTCCAGGGTGTGAATCATCCAATTTTTGGGCTCCTGAAGCCAACCCCAGGGTCTCTTTAAAGTAATATTTGGGCTCCTGCTGCTGCTGCTGCCGACTCCAGGGTGTGATTCATCCAATTTTTGGGCTCCTGAAGCCAACCCCAGGGTCTCTTTAAAGTAATATTTGGGCTCCTGCTGCTGCTGCTGCCAACTCCAGGGTGTGATTCATCCAATTTTTGGGCTCCTGAAGCCAACTCTAGTGTATCTTTAAAGTAATGTTTGGGCTCCTGTTGCTGCTGCTGCTGCCAACTACTGCCAACTCCAGGGTGTGATTCATCCAATTTTTGGGCTACTGAAGCCAACTCCAGTGCCTCTTTAAAGTAATGTTTGGGCAGCTGTTGCTGCTGCTCCTGCTGCCGCTGCTGCTAACTTCAGGGTGTGATTCATCCAATTTTTGGGCTCCTGAAGCCAACCCCAGTGTCTCTTTAAAGTAATATTTGGGCTCCTGCTGCTGCCAACTCCAGGGTGTGATTCATCCAATTTTTGGGCTCCTGAAGCCAACTCCAGTGTCTCTTTAAAGTAATGTTTGGGCTCCTGTTGCTGCTGCTGCCAACTCATGCCAACTCCAGGGTGTGATTCATCCAATTTTTGGGCTCCTGAAGCCAACCCCAGGGTCTCTTTAAAGTAATATATGGGCTCCTGCTGCTGCTGCTGCCAACTCCAGGGTGTGAATCATCCAATTTTTGGGCTCCTGAAGCCAACCCCAGGGTCTCTTTAAAGTAATATTTGGGCTCCTGCTGCTGCTGCTGCCAACTCCAGGGTGTGAATCATCCAATTTTTGGGCTCCTGAAGCCAACCCCAGGGTCTCTTTAAAGTAATATTTGGGCTCCTGCTGCTGCTGCTGCCAACTCCAGGGTGTGATTCATCCAATTTTTGGGCTACTGAAGCCAACTCCAGTGTCTCTTTAAAGTAATGTTTGGGCTCCTGTTGCTGCTGCTCCTGCTGCCGCTGCTGCTAAATTCAGGGTGTGATACATCCAATTTTTGGGCTCCTGAAGCCAACCCCAGTGTCTCTTTAAAGTAATATTTGGGCTCCTGCTGCTGCCAACTCCAGGGTGTGATTCATCCAATTTTAGGGCTCCTGAAGCCAACTCCAGTGTCTCTTTAAAGTAATGTTTGGGCTCCTGTTGCTGCTGCTGCTGCTGCCAACTCATGCCAACTCCAGGGTGTGATTCATCCAATTCTTGGGCTCCTGAAGCCAACCCCAGGGTCTCTTTAAAGTAATATGTGGGCTCCTGCTGCTGCTGCTGCCAACTCCAGGGTGTGATTCATCCAATTTTTGGGCTCCTGAAGCCAACCAAAGGGTCTCTTTAAAGTAATATTTGGGCTCCTGCTGCTGCCAACTACAGGGTGTGATTCATTCAATTTTTGGGCTCCTGAAGCCAACTCCAGTGTCTCTTTAAAGTAATGTTTGGGCTCCTGTTGCTGCTGCTGCTGCTGCCAACTCCTGCCAACTCCAGGGTGTGATTCATCCAATTTTTGGGCTCCTGAAGCCATCCCCAGGGTCTCTTTAAAGTAATATTTGGGCTCCTGCTGCTGCTGCTGCTGCCAACTCCAGGGTGTGATTCATCCAATTTTTGGGCTCCTGAAGCCAACCCCAGGGTCTCTTTAAAGTAATATTTGGGCTCCTGCTGCTGCTGCCAACTCCAGGGTGTGAATCATCCAATTTTTGGGCTCCTGAAGCCAACCCCATTGTCTCTTTAAAGTAATATTTGGGCTCCTGCTGCTGCTGCTGCCAACTCCAGGGTGTGATTCATCCAATTT
This sequence comes from Gastrophryne carolinensis, assembly GCA_027917425.1. Classification (NCBI taxonomy): domain Eukaryota; kingdom Metazoa; phylum Chordata; class Amphibia; order Anura; family Microhylidae; genus Gastrophryne; species Gastrophryne carolinensis. Next base: position 218,743,435 of record CM051239.1, on the reverse strand, counting down.
TTGGGCTCCTGAAGCCAACCCCAGGGTCTCTTTAAAGTAATATTTGGGCTCCTGCTGCTGCTGCTGCCAACTCCAGGGTGTGATTCATCCAATTTTTGGGCTCCTGAAGCCAACTCCAGTGTCTCTTTAAAGTAATGTTTGGGCTCCTGTTGCTGCTGCTGCTGCCAACTCCTGCCAACCCCAGGGTGTGATTCATCCAATTTTTGGGCTCCTGAAGCCAACCCCAGGGTCTCTTTAAAGTAATATTCGGGCTCCTGCTGCTGCTGCTGCCAACTCCAGGGTGTGAATCATCCAATTTTTGGGCTCCTGAAGCCAACTCCAGTGTCTCTTTAAAGTAATGTTTGGGCTCATGTTGCTGCTGCTGCTGCTGCCAACTCCTGCCAACTCCAGGGTTTGATTCATCCAATTTTTGGGCTCCTGAAGCCAACCAAAGGGTCTCTTTAAAGTAATATTTGGGCTCCTGCTGCTGCTGCTGCCAACTCCAGGGTGTGATTCATCCAATTTTTGGGCTCCTGAAGCCAACTCCAGTGTCTCTTTAAAGTAATATTTGGGCTCCTGCTGCTGCTGCTGCCAACTCCTGCCAACTCCAGAGTTTGATTCATCCAATTTTTGGGCTCCTGAAGCCAACCCCAGGGTCTCTTTAAAGTAATATTTGGGCTCCTGCTGCTGCTGCTGCTGCCAACTCCAGGGTGTGAATCATCCAATTTTTGGGCTCCTGAAGCCAACCCCAGGGTCTCTTTAAAGTAATATTTGGGCTCCTGCTGCTGCTGCTGCAAACTCCAGGGTGTGATTCATCCAATTTTTGGGCTACTGAAGCCAACTCCAGTGTCTCTTTAAAGTAATGTTTGGGCTCCTGTTGCTGCTGCTCCTGCTGCCGCTGCTGCTAACTTCAGGGTGTGATTCATCCAATTTTTGGGCTCCTGAAGCCAACCCCAGTGTCTCTTTAAAGTAATATTTGGGCTCCTGCTGCTGCCAACTCCAGGGTGTGATTCATCCAATTTTTGGGCTCCTGAAGCCAACTCCAGTGTCTCTTTAAAGTAATGTTTGGGCTCCTGTTGCTGCTGCTGCTGCTGCCAACTCATGCCAACTCCAGGGTGTGATTCATCCAATTCTTGGGCTCCTGAAGCCAACCCCAGGGTCTCTTTAAAGTAATATGTGGGCTCCTGCTGCTGCTGCTGCCAACTCCAGGGTGTGATTCATCCAATTTTTGGGCTCCTGAAGCCAACCCCAGGGTCTCATTAAAGTAATATTTGGGCTCCTGCTGCTGCCAACTACAGGGTGTGATTCATCCAATTTTTGGGCTCCTGAAGCCAACTCCAGTGTCTCTTTAAAGTAATGTTTGGGCTCCTGTTGCTGCTGCTGCTGCTGCCAACTCCTGCCAACTCCAGGGTGTGATTCATCCAATTTTTGGGCTCCTGAAGCCATCCCCAGGGTCTCTTTAAAGTAATATTTGGGCTCCTGCTGCTGCTGCTGCCAACTCCAGGTTGTGATTCATCCAATTTTTGGGCTCCTGAAGCCAACCCCAGGGTCTCTTTAAAGTAATATTTGGGCTCCTGCTGCTGCTGCTGCCAACTCCAGGGTGTGAATCATCCAATTTTTGGGCTCCTGAAGCCAACCCCATTGTCTCTTTAAAGTAATATTTGGGCTCCTGCTGCTGCTGCTGCCAACTCCAGGGTGTGATTCATCCAATTTTTGGGCTCCTGAAGCCAACCCCAGGGTCTCTTTAAAGTAATATTTGGGCTCCTGCTGCTGCTGCTGCCAACTCCAGGGTGTGATTCATCCAATTTTTGGGCTCCTGAAGCCAACTCCAGTGTCTCTTTAAAGTAATGTTTGGGCTCCTGTTGCTGCTGCTGCTGCCAACTCCTGCCAACTCCAGGGTGTGATTCATCCAATTTTTGGGCTCCTGAAGCCAACCCCAGGGTCTCTTTAAAGTAATATTTGGGCTCCTGCTGCTGCTGCTGCCAACTCCAGGGTGTGAATCATCCAATTTTTGGGCTCCTGAAGCCAACTCCAGTGTCTCTTTAAAGTAATGTTTGGGCTCATGTTGCTGCTGCTGCTGCTGCCAACTCCTGCCAACTCCAGGGTGTGATTCATCCAATTTTTGGGCTCCTGAAGCCAACCAAAGGGTCTCTTTAAAGTAATATTTGGGCTCCTGCTGCTGCTGCTGCCAACTCCAGGGTGTGATTCATCCAATTTTTGGGCTCCTGAAGCCAACTCCAGTGTCTCTTTAAAGTAATATTTGGGCTCCTGCTGCTGCTGCTGCCAACTCCTGCCAACTCCAGAGTGTGATTCATCCAATTTTTGGGCTCCTGAAGCCAACCCCAGGGTCTCTTTAAAGTAATATTTGGGCTCCTGCTGCTGCTGCTGCTGCCAACTCCAGGGTGTGAATCATCCAATTTTTGGGCTCCTGAAGCCAACCCCAGGGTCTCTTTAAAGTAATATTTGGGCTCCTGCTGCTGCTGCTGCCAACTCCAGGGTGTGATTCATCCAATTTTTGGGCTCCTGAAGCCAACTCCAGTGTCTCTTTAAAGTAATGTTTGGGCTCCTGTTGCTGCTGCTGCTGCCAACTCCTGCCAACTTCAGGGTGTGATTCATCCAATTTTTGGGCTCCTGAAGCCAACCCCAGGGTCTCTTTAAAGTAATATTTGGGCTCCTGCTGCTGCTGCTGCCAACTCCAGGGTGTGAATCATCCAATTTTTGGGCTCCTGAAGCCAACTCCAGTGTCTCTTTAAAGTAATGTTTGGGCTCATGTTGCTGCTGCTGCTGCTGCCAACTCCTGCCAACTCCAGGGTGTGATTCATCCAATTTTTGGGCTCCTGAAGCCAACCAAAGGGTCTCTTTAAAGTAATATTTGGGCTCCTGCTGCTGCTGCTGCCTACTCCAGGGTGTGATTCATCCAATTTTTGGGCTCCTGAAGCCAACTCCAGTGTCTCTTTAAAGTAATATTTGGGCTCCTGCTGCTGCTGCTGCTGCCAACTCCTGCCAACTCCAGAGTGTGATTCATCCAATTTTTGGGCTCCTGAAGCCAACCCCAGGGTCTCTTTAAAGTAATATTTGGGCTCCTGCTGCTGCTGCTGCTGCCAACTCCAGGGTGTGAATCATCCAATTTTTGGGCTCCTGAAGCCAACCCCAGGGTCTCTTTAAAGTAATATTTGGGCTCCTGCTGCTGCTGCTGCCAACTCCAGGGTGTGATTCATCCAATTTTTGGGCTCCTGAAGCCAACTCCAGTGTCTCTTTAAAGTAATGTTTGGGCTCCTGTTGCTGCTGCTGCTGCCAACTCCTGCCAACTTCAGGGTGTGATTCATCCAATTTTTGGGCTCCTGAAGCCAACCCCAGGGTCTCTTTAAAGTAATATTTGGGCTCCTGCTGCTGCTGCTGCCAACTCCAGGGTGTGAATCATCCAATTTTTGGGCTCCTGAAGCCAACTCCAGTGTCTCTTTAAAGTAATGTTTGGGCTCATGTTGCTGCTGCTGCTGCTGCCAACTCCTGCCAACTCCAGGGTGTGATTCATCCAATTTTTGGGCTCCTGAAGCCAACCAAAGGGTCTCTTTAAAGTAATATTTGGGCTCCTGCTGCTGCTGCTGCCAACTCCAGGGTGTGATTCATCCAATTTTTGGGCTCCTGAAGCCAACTCCAGTGTCTCTTTAAAGTAATATTTGGGCTCCTGCTGCTGCTGCTGCCAACTCCTGCCAACTCCAGAGTGTGATTCATCCAATTTTTGGGCTCCTGAAGCCAACCCCAGGGTCTCTTTAAAGTAATATTTGGGCTCCTGCTGCTGCTGCTGCTGCCAGCTCCAGGGTGTGAATCATCCAATTTTTGGGCTCCTGAAGCCAACCCCAGGGTCTCTTTAAAGTAATATTTGGGCTCCTGCTGCTGCTGCTGCCAACTCCAGGGTGTGATTCATCCAATTTTTGGGCTCCTGAAGCCAACTCCAGTGTCTCTTTAAAGTAATGTTTGGGCTCCTGTTGCTGCTGCTCCTGCTGCCGCTGCTGCTAACTCCAGGGTGTGATTCATCCAATTTTGGGGCTCCTGAAGCCAACCCCAGTGTCTCTTTAAAGTAATATTTGGGCTCCTGCTGCTGCTGCTGCCAACTCCAGGGTGTGATTCATCCAATTTTGGGCTACTGAAGCCAACTCCAGTGTCTCTTTAAAGTAATATTTGGGCTCCTGCTGCTGCTGCTGCTGCCAACTCCTGCCAACTCCAGAGTGTGATTCATCCAATTTTTGGGCTCCTGAAGCCAACCCCAGGGTCTCTTTAAAGTAATATTTGGGCTTCTGCTGCTGCTGCTGCTGCCAACTCCAGAGTGTGATTCATCCAATTTTTGGGCTCCTGAAGCCAAGCCCAGGGTCTCTTTAAAGTAATATTTGGGCTCCTGCTGCTGCTGCTGCCAACTCCAGGGTGTGAATCATCCAATTTTTGGGCTACTGAAGCCAACTCCAGTGTCTCTTTAAAGTAATGTTTGGGCTCCTGTTGCTGCTGCTCCTGCTGCCGCTGCTGCTAACTCCAGGGTGTGATTCATCCAATTTTTGGGCTCCTGAAGCCAACCCCAGTGTCTCTTTAAAGTAATATTTGGGCTCCTGCTGCTGCTGCTGCCAACTCCAGGGTGTGATTCATCCAATTTTTGGGCTACTGAAGCCAACTCCAGTGTCTCTTTAAAGTAATATTTGGGCTCCTGCTGCTGCTGCTGCTGCCAACTCCTGCCAACTCCAGAGTGTGATTCATCCAATTTTTGGGCTCCTGAAGCCAACCCCAGGGTCTCTTTAAAGTAATATTTGGGCTCCTGCTGCTGCTGCTGCCAACTCCAGGGTGTGAATCATCCAATTTTTGGGCTCCCGAAGCCAACCCCAGGGTCTCTTTAAAGTAATATTTGGGCTCCTGCTGCTGCTGCTGCCAACTCCAGGGTGTGATTCATCCAATTTTTGGGCTACTGAATCCAACTCCAGTGTCTCTTTAAAGTAATGTTTGGGCTCCTGTTGCTGCTGCTCCTGCTGCCGCTGCTGCTAACTCCAGGGTGTGATTCATCCAATTTTTGGGCTCCTGAAGCCAACCCCAGTGTCTCTTTAAAGTAATATTTGGGCTCCTGCTGCTGCTGCTGCCAACTCCAGGGTGTGATTCATCCAATTTTGGGGCTCCTGAAGCCAACTCCAGTGTCTCTTTAAAATAATGTTTGGGCTCCTGTTGCTGCTGCTGCTGCTGCCAACTCCTGCCAACTCCAGGGTGTGATTCATCCAATTTTTGGGCTCCTGAAGCCAACCCCAGGGTCTCTTTAAAGTAATATTTGGGCTCCTGCTGCTGCTGCTGCCAACTCCAGGGTGTGATTCATCCAATTTTTGGGCTCCTGAAGCCAACCCCAGGGTCTCTTTAAAGTAATATTTGGGCTCCTGCTGCTGCTGCTGCCAACTACAGGGTGTGATTCATCCAATTTTTGGGCTCCTGAAGCCAACTCCAGTGTCTCTTTAAAGTAATGTTTGGGCTCCTGTTGCTGCTGCTGCTGCTGCTGCTGCCAACTCCTGCCAACTCCAGGGTGTGATTCATCCAATTTTTGGGCTCCTGAAGCCAACCCGAGGGTCTCTTTAAAGTAATATTTGGGCTCCTGCTGCTGCCAACTCCAGGGTGTGATTCATCCAATTTTTGGGCTACTGAAGCCAACTCCAGTGTCTCTTTAAAGTAATGTTTGGGCTCCTGTTGCTGCTGCTCCTGCTGCTGCTGCTGCCAACTCCAGGGTGTGATTCATCCAATTTTTGGGCACCTGAAGCCAACCCCAGGGTCTCTTTAAAGTAATATTTGGGCTCCTGCTGCTGCTGCTGCCAACTCCAGGGTGTGATTCATCCAATTTTTGGGCTCCTGAAGCCAACCCCAGTGTCTCTTTAAAGTAATGTTTGGGCTCCTGTTGCTGCTGCTGCCAACTCCAGGGTGTGATTCATCCAATTTTTGGGCTCCTGCTGCTGCCAACTCCAGTGTCTCTTTAAAGCAATGTTTGGGCTCCTGCCCCTCATAGTGATGCCACTTCAACTCTCTGCAATTGTGCCGCTCTGCGATTCTATTAGCGATGCCTCTGATCTGCATGTGATATTTATTCAAAGTATTATTTAACTAACCCAGCACGCATCCTATGCGTGTTACAGCAAGGCAGAATGGTTTACAACCCTATTGAGGCTCTAGGAGGCTCAGAAATAGCCGTTTTTAATAGCGATTCGTCGCGAATAAATTCGGGTCGAAATGATTTTTGTCGGAAAATTCGGCGAATCAGTCGAATCGAATTTTTCAAAAGTTCGCTCATCTCTAGTGTCTGCTATAAAAATGATGGGGTGATACTGACACAGTGTCTGCTATAAAGATGATGGGGGAAATCTGCCACAGTGTCTGCTTAAAGATGATGGCATTGATGCTACCACAATGTCTACTATAAGGATGATGGGGGTATTTCTGCCACAGTGTCTTTTATGAAGATGATGGGGGTGATGCTGCCACAGTGTCTGCTATAAAGCTGATTGGGGTGATAATGCCACAGTGTCTGCTACATTTTTCATTAGATACAATTTTATCTAATGAAAAATAGCCTGACTTTTTATTTTTTATTGTATTTTTTTAGATTTTAACTGTTGTACCAAAGGTAGTTTTAAAGGCATCCCAACACTAAAGCTACCCGGGGACTTATTTCTAATTTCTTTTTATGTTTAGGTATGTTTTGGAGCATTTTTGGTTAGATCCAATTTTTGTCTAATGAAGGATAGCCTGACTTTTTATTTTTGAATTGTATTTTTTCAGGTTTTAAATGTTTTACTAAACGTGGCTATTTAACGCATCCATCTAACATGGAAACTGCCTGTAAGTTTATTGTTTTATATTTTTGGGTAATTTTTTGGCATTTTTCATTAGATACAATTTTTATCTAATGAGCAATAGCCTGAATATTTATTCTTCCATTTTTTCAGGTTTTAACTGTTTAAAGTGGACCAACATCCAGGGGTGATCGGCCCAGGAATCTATAAGATTCCCGGGCCGATCACCTCCCTCACTGCGGGACATCCGAGATCGGGATGTCCCGCGGGGTGAAACCCCCCAAAAAACCCTACCCGCTTGTGAATGGCCAGCATGGGCGCGCGCCCTGTAAGAGTGACGTGCGGGAGGAGGCGGCGGACGCGCTGTCTTGTCCGTCGCTGTCACCCGCTTGTCCATCGCCGGGGATTGGACGGCGCCGTCACGTGGGAGAGTGGTGAGGTGAGTTTTGGGGCTTTCTGGGGGGTGCCCCCCCCCCCCCCCCGAAGTGGACCAAAACCCAGGATAGTCAAAATCCTGGGTGTTGGTCCACTTTAAGTAAATGCGATTTTAAAGGTATCCCAAGTAACATTAAAACTGCCTGGGGTTTATTTTCTATATTTTTTGGTAATTATTTGGGCATTTTTGGTTAGAACTGATTTTTGTCTTACAATGAATAGTCCAACTTTTTATTTTTTATCTGTATTTTTTCAGGTTTTTAACTGTTTTACCAAATGCATTTTTAAAACACCCCACCTAATATGGGCCAAATGGGGGTGCAGGTAATGTACCATTTTACTAGCAGGTCACCCTTCTGGCCCAGCAGGTGCCATGCCGGCTCATGACCATGATGAGCTGGTGTAGGGGTCAAGTGTGTGGCACACTCCAGCATACAGATGTGGCAGCACTGCCATTTGGATGAAGGGAACATAGGTTCCCCATTTTTTCATCCTCACTACCCAGGGCTGAGGAGCTGGCTTTTATTCTTGGTGGTGTGGCCTCCATGGAATCTCTCTGATGTTACTGCTGACATCACAGAAGAGGAGGGCCTAGAGGGAATTTTTCCCGTTCCACCCCCTAGGCCCCTCCCTTTTTGTGACATTGGGGAGATTCCAGTCTCTTAATATAAATGCAGCTCCCCAGCGGCCCATCATGAAGTCGTCCTCCAGTCAGGAGCAGGGGTGAACGGAGGGGGACCTGTGTTGCCCTACTTGCTAAACTGCTCCAGCGGCATACATTTAAAGTAGCCTGCATGGGAGTCTGGAGAGGGAAGGCAAGTATAAGTTTCCCATGGACCTCTATATCAGTTCATACTACATTTTTCGCACCACCATGCGGCAAGTCGGTGCGAATGAGTGCTGGACCTGTACTGTAAAGGGGTTTGAAATGGTCAGGGCCAGGGTCCAGCTGGGCGACCCCTAGCCCTGGAATTACAAGCCCCTCTGCTTGGTTTGCCAGGGTTGGTAATGCTTATATGGGGGAACTCACATAATTTTATTTTACATTTATGGAGGACAAATGATTTGAAATGTAACCTAATCCCCAACATGTTTTTTTTTAAATAGGTGGGGTCCCCATCTAAGCATTGTGACAGCAAAATTGAAAAAATATAATTAAAAATAAAAAGTTAGGCTATTGTTTATTAGATACAAATTGTATATAACAAAAAGGCCTAAAAAATTACCAAAAAATCTAATGTTTCAATGTCTAATGGGATGCATTTAAAAGCCACATTTAGTAAAACACCTAAAACATGTGAAAAGTAAAAAGTCATTCTATTGTTTGTTAGATAGAAAAATGTATATGACCGAAAAGTATAAAAAATAAACATGCAGGCATTTTCATGCATTTAACAACCCTTTATATTTGGAATACCCCCAACAAAGCTTATATTTTCTGAAAGTACACACTTTAAACTTTCTAGGTGTACACAGCTTGTTGTAGTGGGCTTTCTAGGTGTACACAGCGTGTTGTAGTGGGCTCATCTTTTTGGAAGCAATCCCTCAAAGAATTCTTTGGTCACACAGGGTTTTCCTAAAAAATGTATATGAAAGCAGAATAAAAAACACATTTCCTAAAATATCAATATGCAAACAAGAAAAAACAAGCTAAATCTGAAAGCTCAATGTCCCCCGAACAGAACAATACTCAACATGTATAGCTACTTTTAACCCTTTTAACTACTTGAGATTTTGTCACCCTCTGTTGATAGGTCATTTTTTACAATTTTTCATGTTAAACTGTGATTTTTGCATGAATTTCCATGAAAATTATATATTTTTGCAGCAGAATTCAGGCTTTAAAATGACATGTCATGTTTGTAATTTTTCCACTGTTTTTATATATGTTTGAGTGAAAACACAATAAAAAAGGATTTTATTAAAAAAAATGTATATTTTAAATAAAATGCATTTTTCATGCATTTAACAACCCTTTATATTTGGAATACCCCCAACAAAGCTTATATTTTCTGAAAGTACACACTTTAAACTTTCTAGGTGTACACAGCTTGTTGTAGTGGGCTTTCTAGGTGTACACAGCGTGTTGTAGTGGGCTCATCTTTTTGGAAGCAATCCCTCAAAGAATTCTTTGGTCACACAGGGTTTTCCTAAAAAATGTATATGAAAGCAGAATAAAAAACACATTTCCTAAAATATCAATATGCAAACAAGAAAAAAACAAGCTAAATCTGAAAGCTCAATGTCCCCCGAACAGAACAATACTCAACATGTATAGCTACTTTTAACCCTTTTAACTACTTGAGATTTTGTCACCCTCTGTTGATAGGTCATTTTTCACAATTTTTCATGTTTAACTGTGATTTTTGCATGAATTTCCATGAAAATTATATATTTTTGCAGCAGAATTCAGGCTTTAAAATGACATGTCATGTTTGTAATTTTTCCACTGTTTTTATATATGTTTGAGTGAAAAAACAATAAAAAATGATTTTATTTAAAAAAATGTATATTTTAAATAAAACATTTATGTTATTAAAGAAAACCATATTGCACGTGAAAGCCCTATTTCTCCTGATTACGAAAGTACCACATATGTATCTGTAACCCCCTGTTCCTGCCCAGGAGACCCACCAAATTGAAAAGAGCACTTTATGACATGTACAAATAAAATACAACTTCTATCCACACAATAAAAGGTAAAAAAATGGAGTGGGTCCCCCTTCCTGGGGGGGGGGGACAATTGTTTGGGTATTTTAGTGAGATGCATTTTTAAAACCAATTATAATATACAAAGAAAACCAAGGTTATTATGACCAAGGCTTGAAATGTACAAAAATACTTTATTGATTACAAAGGTATCCAACAAATATAAAAAATAAACCCACAGGCAGTTTCAATGTTTAATGAAATGCATTTAAAAGCTGCATTTAATAACACACCTAAAATGGAAAAATATAATTTAAAAAAAAGTCAGGCTATTGTCCATTAGATACAATTGTATCTAGTGAAAAATTCCCAAAAAATGATCAACAATTTAAAAAAAAAATAAAACCTGCAGGTTGTTTCGAATATTTAATGGGATTCATTTAAAACCCATATTTAGTCAAATACATAAAATGGAGAAAATACAATTAAAAAGTAAAAAGCCAGGCTATTGTTCATTAGATAAGAAGTATATCTAACCAAAATTACCAATAAATATAAAAATATAAACTTGCAGGCTGCTTCAAATGTTTAATGTTTAATGTTTAAAGCCTTTAATAACCAATTATAATATACTCAGAAAACCAGAGTTATTATGACCAAGTATTGTACAAAAGCACTTTATTAATTACAAAGGTATCCGACTACAAAAAATTCCAACCCACACCTGCATAAAATATAGCGTTGTTTAAGATTAAAAAAAGATGGCCAGAAAAAAACTGCCCGCTCATGCACACCAATCATGTATACTGCCGGCAAGGGTACATAGGAGATTGGAACTGCAGGGAGCAACTGGACACAGCCAAGATAAATCCTTGCTCCAACTGGAACTTGCACGCTCACCTCCTTTGAACAAGTTCAACACTTGAAACTTTCTGGTACGCATTTTTTACAAATGGTGGAGGATTCACAGATTAATCTGCTGTGCACAGTTGGTGTCTGCTAATACTCTGCAGGAAGTTTCAAATATCTTCGACTTTGAGAAGTGTTTGAAGTTTACTTGTTTTGCATTTGGGCATACAGGACACAGCCTGATCTTCCCAGCATTAGAGACGTATAAGGAATTGGAATTAAAGTTCTTAAATTTTCATTGCTGGTTCCTCACTCCCTTTTTTAAAATGTCCCTTGGCAGGCAGTTTTAAGATGTATGGTGGTTCCTCAACCCTTTTTTTTAAATATCAAGTGCCAGGAAATCTTAACATAGATGCTGGTTCTTCCCCCCCTTTTTTAAATATCCATTGGTAGGCAAACTTGACATATATGCTGGTTCCTCACCCCCTTTTTGAAATGCCCCTTGGTGAGCAATCTTAACAAGCATGCTGTTTCATTCACCTTTTTTGAAATGCCCCTTGGAAGGCATTCTTATTACGTATGCTGGTTCCTCACCCTCTGTAAACAGGCCCCAATCTCAACAAATATGCTGGTTCCTCTTCTCCTTTTTTTAAAGTGTCCCTTGGCAGGCAATCTTAACATGTACAGAGGTGACAAAGTTCATCGAGCCATATATTGAAATCTTGGGATGGGCTATCTCCCCCTCCTGCTGTGACTGTATCTGAAAAGCTAGCTCCCTGCTGAGAGGTCCATTATGTTACATTATTTAAACTGAATAGCAATTCATTTATTTTATTTGATTCTATTTTAATCAGCTGCAATACTTTCTAAACCAGTCATGAGTATTATATTATTGCAATGTAGATACCTTACATTGCAATGTGATGTGCGCATCACATCGTGGGATAGGAAGAACTCTTTAAACACTTTCAGTCCCTGTTCTCAGTATAATGGCTTTGTACCAGTCTATCCTTGATATTTTGGGGCCTCCTAAACACAAATGTAGGCCTTGTTGGTAAGAATTTACTCATGTCATTAAGCAGCACATGCAAATGCTTCCTCACTATTTGCTGTATTTAAACAGACTGCATTTACCTCACGCAGTGCCTCACTGAAAAGTATTTATAATGTAATGTACATTTATTTGCTGTTAAATTCATTGATTCATCAGTGAGAAATGAATTCTATGTATTTATATACTACTCATAAACAATTAATAGCAATTGGAGGGCGCCGAGGGAGCCACATTGGTGAAACTAGTCCAATAGAGGAACTAATATTGATCCACATCAGCAATGATCAATGAATAGTTGATGAATTGGCAGTACTATGATTGCATTTAATCAAGTGGTAAAACCAGTGTAAATGATTTTGATCGACACCACAAGCATAACCAGATAAAAATCCACAAATTAGATTCTGACATAGTTTCCTTGTCGGTTGGTTTGATCCAAAGTGTACTCAATCTCAAGTTTAACTGCCTCTTCCGCAGATCTGTTTTATTCATAGGCAAACTGGTAGAGAAATCAACTGCATGTTGTGATGTCTTTAAGATAAGTCATCACCAGCTGCTCAAATACCTTAACCCTTTCAGTGCCAAGCATGTCATTTCTACTGTCCCCAGCTACAGTAAAAATTAAGTAAAAAAACACTCACCTGACCCCTCGTTCAATCCGGAAGGGTCTCCTCTTTACCCTGGGGACCTCTGATACCCCCCCCCCCGCACTTCAGAAGCGGCAATTCCTGTTTTAAAAAAATGACTTTTACTCACCTGTGGCTGTGATCGATCGCGCTGGCTCTCCTCTTCTCCAAGGGGCCTTCGATCACCCCCCGGGCTCCTCTGTCTTCAGGAGAGGGCTCAACACGCCCCTCCCCCTGCCTCCCGATGGGCACCGCCATCTTAAGGACTAGCCCCGGCAGGCGTCATCCTGGCTCCCGGCGGGTCAGCTGTCAGATGTCTGGTGATCGGTGGGCAGAGGAGAGGGGCAGGAGATGATGATTTGAATCGTCAGACCAACTTTTTGACATGATATAAGATTGTTCAGGATTATGTATGCAGGTTGGCACTAGGTGGATTAGAAAGTGGTCTGAAAGTTCCAGTGCTGCCTTTGGTATAGACTTATATACCCCTTTTAACACTGTGTTGTAGTGGTCATTGGTGTTGCTAACTCTGGTGGGACAGGCAATGGGTTGATGGAATTTTGGTAGTTTGTGGTTGAGATTTGTCTGATTAAATTCTCACATCATAAAGATCAGTGTTTCTGGGGACCTTCTTTCCCATTCAGTAATGTTTTGGACAAGGCTTTTGAGCGCATCTATCACAAACGCCTGCTGTGGGATGTAGGTTCCGTTTAGCAGGAAGAAGGAAAATTCCCTTTGTGTGTAAAAGGGTCTGCAGCTGGTTGCAAGAAACTCCAGTTGTGGATTATAGCTTTTACATATGATTTTTAAGTTGTTGAACCATTTATTATTGTCATAAAAACATATGCCACCACACTTCTTCTTCTGCGATGTAGTTGCACCCCTGTCTGCTCTGATGATACTGAACTGGGGAGCTCTGGGGGGGATAGTATGGTTAAGCCAGGTCTTAGTGAAGCAGAGCACTGCTGAATTTGTGACTTACTTGAACTTGTTGCAGAGCTCCTCCATTTTATTCAGAAGCAAGCATAATTTGGTTATGTGTATTAATGGAAGAGCAGATCACATTCTTCTTCTCTTGCAACTCAGAACACATGCCCTCTTTCCTCTTCTTTGTGAAGAAGTTACCTACTCAATATGAGACAGGACCAAGTGTACTAAGGGAGAAGAATAACACTCATCCTGGGCATTAAATCTCTTGAGTTGGGTGGACATTTGATTATTTAGATAGTGACCACACTTTCCAAATGATGACTGGTCAAAGCTGAGATTATTAGGCCATCTAATAATTTTAGGACTTGAAGGTCATATGCTGGAAGATTTGGCTTATGCCTTTAGAATATTGGGAGCAGTCACTTGATGCCTTTGGGAGAAGTAATGATCACGTAGGGTGCCAGGGGGAGTAATAGAGATTATGTAGGATAACTCCCACCCTAGAATTCCAGAGTCGTGAGTGTGAAATTTTGCAGGCTTGCCGGGGGGGGGGCAATAAGTGTGGATTTCTGCCGGGTCACAGAGGTCATGGTGTCAAGAGGAGGGGTCTTACGGGGGTTACGGGGGGAGTGGCAGTGTGGGTGGTCACAGGAGGTGCCAATCCTACACTGGGTGCCAGAGTTGAATTCCACTGGCCCCAGCAGGAAATATTTGTAAAGTTTAATGGAAGTTGTCACAATGCAGGGGTGCACAGGGTTCAGTCCTTACCTAACGTCTGCTCATGGAAGCCTAATGGAGCTAGGCTGTTGGGTGAGTTTTATCGGCAACTTGGGGATTTCATTTAGCTGAGTGTCATAAATCTGGATGGTCCAGAGAAACCTATAGATAGTGAAAATCTTCACTATCTGTATTTTAAAGCAGGATAAAACCCACCAGGGGCTGGATGGCCAAATCTCATAGATTCCAGGGCCGGCCACTGTGTGAAACCCCTCTCAGGGTGCCTGTAAAAAGTCACCTTTCCCTGCTCCAATGGCTCATGCACAGGCTCTCATCCAATCAGAGCCGTTCAGGTAGGCTGCAGTGGGAGCGTGCATGCTGTCAGGCTGTCAGGGATATGAGGGATGTGGCAGTGCTTGCTCCCCATTGTTTTCAATCAGAGCCCTTTGCCGAATGACGTAGTCAAGGCAAAGGGCTCTCATGGCACAAGAGCCCATGCATGCGACTTTGGACCGAGGAGAGGTGAGTTTTATTGGGTGAACTGGGGGGTTCACACAGCGCAGCTTCCCAGTTTCGGGATGCCTCAGGAGCATGGAAAAACCTGAAAAAGACTGGGTTTTGTTCCACTTTAAACACTGATGCCCTTACTCAGCACTCTACCCTCAGCAGCCACAGGGATGTGTAATACCTGGGTTGTTGGGAGTTTGAGATAAGTTGGTGTTATTAATAGCCCCAGCCCCCAATCACACAGTTCAGGTAACTTACATGCTCCAGTCGCAGCAGACACTCACATGTTTGTGTGTTTTTGTGCTGCACCTTCCAGTCTACCTGCTCAGAGAGACCGAGTGTAAGACAATTAAGTGGCCTAAACTTTGTATTTTGGGGGTTCTGCATTGAAGCAGACCAAAACCCAGATTTTTCACTTACTTTGCTTTTGGTCTGCATTACAGGGGCCCAAGATCAGCTGTTTAATTGCCATGGTCACACAGCACATATGTAGGCCCTTGTCCAATCAGAACTCACCACTGTGCATAATTATGCCCCACAATGACTTCTGTATGGAACCGATTGTTGGGTGTATTCCACTGGTCGCTCCACTCCCACTGGTCGCACATCCATCACCAGCCATTCAAATAAGCTGGCAGTGGGTGCATGCATCAGTTAGAGGAGTTACAGGAATGCCCCTGGAAGCCAGCACATGTGCCGTGAGATTGATTCCAGAGGTAAGTAAGTGCGCAACCTCCAGGGTTTGCACAGCAGGGCATTCCGAATCAGGATGCCCCACAGGCAAGCTGTAACCTGATCCTGAAATCCATTAGAATCTAGAGCAGGCTTTAATGTGATAGGTTCACTTTAATGTTGGAGCTGCTCTGGGGCATATCATGTATGGAGGGCACTAACTGGGCAATTGACTATGGCCCTGTCACTAAAGGGCCCTCCTCAGCATTGGACTGACCTGAGCTACTACCTCTCTCTGCTGGACCTCCGCATATTAATATCTAGGTCTGGGAACTGAATCCACTGGCAATCTGCATATTCATTTTGAGTTTGAAAGTATCTGCCTATTAATTAATATTGCCTACTAAAATTCTTGTGTGTGAGACACTCTTCTGTTTAGGGTCGGGGGAGAAGGATCTGCTCACACTTCGACTATTCATTTTTTAAATTAGGGGAATCAAATTTAACTATTCTACTTATAGGTCTGGGGAAACACATAGAAAGATCGGAACGCAGAGAGCAATGGTGAAGCAGTTACTTGATTTATCTGATATTTGTTGGTGAGATGGAAGCAGTGTGGTGATTATGATGTTGTCTTTCATTGATCAGTGCAGCAGAGAATGTGGAGTGTCACATTGGGATAGTATGGCTGATCTACTCATGGTTGGAAGTGCATTGTTTTTCATTTCTTAGTACTGTCACTTTTTTTTCAAAAATAACCTAAACAATGAAGTGGACATGCCACAAAGCACGCCTTCCTCCCAAAGAGGAGCACCAACACATTATAAAGAGTACTAGATATTCTTTATTAATACATCAAAAAGTCCCATTAAAAACACATAAACCACAAGACATTTAAAATATACTGTAATGACCCCTATCCGCTCTGAATATCAAATACTAAATATATACACAATCCCACAAGATAATAACAATATTGGAAACACTATGGGCAACTATAGCCCTAAGTAGTATCACACCCTGAGTAATTTGTGCCGGCACAAAACTAATGCTAATAAAGTGCAAACAGTAAAAAGTGCAATAGTGCTAAATATACCATACAGAAAACCACGCTGGAAAAAATTAATATCAATATCTATACACTATAAATGAGACACAATCCCTAATATAATCATATATATGCATGAATCATCCAAAAACGTATAATGCACAGAAATCCCAAGAAAATGTGCTACAATATAATATAGAATAGATTAGTGACTGATGGGGCACATGTAGCTCCCATGGCTACTCCAGATATTTGCTTGTAAAAATTACCATTAAAGGTAAATATGTTGTGGGTAAAAGCGTATTCCAACAAAGCTAAAATGAATGAATGTAGCTGTCTTCTATCTCTGGATTACTTATTCAAAGAAAACTGGACAGAATGCAGAGCCAGATCACTGTATATAAAGCTTCAACATCACAAGTGATAAGTACCTGGTTGTAGTTGAACCTGTTCCAGTTTGAGTAATAAATCTGCTGAATCTCGAACATACGAATTGAGACTCAATACATGAGGCTATAAAAATAAATTAATGAACGTATAGGCAGGCTCTAGGATACTGCCAATGCCAGAGACAATCGGGCAGCCAGGTGGTGAATCCAAATTTTTATGCGTCTTGGGCAATAAGTAAAAGGTCGGGATAATAGGATGTTGTACTCTTATTGTTCCTACCTCTAGTGCATCTAGCACTAATTGATCAAGTTCAGACTTGAATTCCTTAATCGTATTGTTAGATAATCTAACATAATAGTCCTTATTGCCAAGTTGTCGGTTTGCCTCCTCTAAGTATTTACTCCTAGACCAAGCCACCATATTACCACCCTTGTCTTCCTCTCTTATTATTAACGGCCTATTGTTCTGTAGATCCATCAAGGCCTGGCGTTCCTCCTTGGTAAGGTTGTCTCCCCCATAATTGGCTGGTAGATTCATGATGTCCTTGACTGCTAGGTCAAAGAACACCTGAACCGATGAACTGGCAGACAGAGGAGGACAAAAAGTTGATGGACGTTTAAGTCCACTATGTTACCTTACTAATCCTTCGTCTAGAGGTACAGATGAATCTTGTTCCAACAATAATGAATGTAAACTCTGAAGGGCATCCCGATCATCTGGGCCCAATCGAATTGTATTGTCAATTGCCTCAGTCATTCTAAACTGATTCTTTAGCAAAATCCTCCTGCAAAACAGATATAAATCCTTAATTACAGAGAATTTATCAATGCCATGAGTGGGAGAAAAAGAAAGGCCCTGTGATAACACTGACTTTTCAGCCAAGGAAGGCTCATGTTCTGAGATATTAACTACTTGGAGTGAGTCAACGCCGTTCGATTTATCCGTGGTGCCAGCCGCTTGTATCCCCACCGGTCCCTTCTCCTTAGCGACCTTGGGGCGTCTCCTGCCCCCCCCCGGTTCTTCGTCCATTTCGCTGCCTGACGATAAAAAATTATGGGCATCGCTCCTAGAACTATTTTGGGAGCTAGAGGTAGGACCAGAAATGTGCTGACCACCATTTTTGTGTTTAACCCTACGTGCGTTACCCATATGGTGCCACCTGTATACACTGTTCTGTGCAAAATCAGAGGTGTCTCTTTGAAGCTTACTTTTTGTCTCCATCACCACTTGTGCATAATTATCAAGATCCACAGTAAGAGACTCGAGAAAAGGCCCTACCTGGGTCTGCTGATCAAGTTGTTCAAGCTTAACCCTTAGGTCCAAAAGTAATTGTTTAGTATCTTTAAGAAATTATTTATCATGCTGAATCAACATATTTAGATCTGCCTCCCAAGCTGGAAACAATTGAATCCTCAGTCCCCTTGGACAAATATTCTGTGCAATATATGTCTCAAGACTGTGTACATTCCACCATAATCGTGTATAGTTTTTATGTGCCTGTCTGATCTGCCTGGATAATGCTAAAAAATCGTCAGTCATATCCATAGTCACATTCTGACTGCTCCCAAGCAAGTTCTGCAATTTATTGGCCCATAGTGCCTCCTTGTCCTCAAAATTAAAGGCCATGTTTGGTGTGCAAACACCCACAACAAGATGTGCAGTGGTAAATAATACCACGGCACAAAACAAACCAATTGTTAGCAGCAAAAGGGGTGCACCACCTATTCTTAATTTTATGTGCTCACTCTAGACATCTAACCTAAACAATGAAGTGGACATGCCACAAAGCACACCTTCCTCCCAAAGAGGAGCACCAACACATTATATAGAGTATAAGATATTCTTTATTAATACATCAAAAAATCCCATTAAAAACACATAAACCACAAGACATTTAAAATATACTGTAATGACCCCTATCCGCTCTGAATATCAAATACTAAATATATACACAATCCCACAGGATAATAACAATATTGGAAACACGATGGGCAACTATAGCCCTAAGTAGTATCACACCCTGAGCAATTTGTGCCGGCACAAAACTAATGCTAATAAAGTGCAAACAGTAAAAAGTGCAATAGTGCTAAATATAGCATATAGAGACCACTCTGGAAAAAATAAATATCAATATCTATACACTATAAATAAGACACAATCCCTAATATAATTTGATATATATATGAATACATGAATCATTTCAAAAACTTATAATGCACAGAAATCCCAAGAAAATGTGCTACAATATAGTATGCATCAAGTGAACAATGAATAAAGACAAAAAACAGTAAATACATAAAGTGCATGTGCCAGCTTAAGTTCAAAGATATACCGTATAAATCACAAACATCACAGGTCAACCCATAGCTCCAGAGCAACAGGGGTGAAACACAGTTTTAAACACCCGCACATGGGGCTCCCATGCCGCTTTACAGGGTGAGGGTGAAAGAGACTTGAAGTTCCTACCCTTAAATATTCACCGCCCCTTACGTCGTCATGTGTCGTCATGCCCTTGTGCGGCCACGGAAGCGAGGCCGGCGGCGGTGGCGCCGGAAGACAAAGCGGCCGGCCGGGCGATCTAGCAAAGTGCAGACCGCGTCACAAAGTCACATGATCCTGATGTCAGCGCATCACCAAGCGCAATGACGCGCAGTCATAAGGCATCAACTAGAGATGAGCGAACTTTTGAAAAATTCGATTCGACTGATTCGCCGATTTTTCCGACAAAAATCGTTTCGACCCGAATAAATTCGCGACGAATCGCTATTAAAAACGGCTATTTCTGAGCCTCCTAGAGCCTCAATAGGGTTGTAAACCATTCTGCCTTGCTGTAACACGCACAGGATGCGTGCTGGGTTAGTTAAATAATACTTTGAATAAATATCACATGCAGATCAGAGGCATCGCTAATAGAATCGCAGAGCGGCACAATTGCAGAGAGTTGAAGTGGCATCACTATGAGGGGCAGAAGGAGCCCAAATATACACTGGAGTTGGCCTCAGGAGCCCAAAAATTGGATGAATCACACCCTGGAGTTGGCAGGAGTTGACAGTAGCAGCAGCAGGAGCCCAAATATACACTGGAGTTGGCTTCAGGAGCCCAAAAATTGGATGAATCACACCCTGGAGTTGGCAGAAGTTGGCAGCAGCAGCAGCAGGAGCCCAAATATACACTGGAGTTGGCTTCAGGAGCCCAAAAATTGGATGAATCACACCCTGGAGTTGGCAGAAGTTGGCAGCAGCAGCAGCAGGAGCCCAAATATACACTGGAGTTGGCTTCAGGAGCCCAAAAATTGGATGAATCACACCCTGGAGTTGGCAGGAGTTGACAGTAGCAGCAG
The DNA here is from genome assembly GCA_027917425.1 of Gastrophryne carolinensis. NCBI lineage: Eukaryota > Metazoa > Chordata > Amphibia > Anura > Microhylidae > Gastrophryne > Gastrophryne carolinensis. The sequence goes on along the minus strand of CM051239.1, from coordinate 218,723,436 downwards.
CAGGAGCCCAAATATACACTGGAGTTGGCTTCAGGAGCCCAAAAATTGGATGAATCACACCCTGGAGTTGGCAGGAGTTGACAGTAGCAGCAGCAGGAGCCCAAATATACACTGGAGTTGGCCTCAGGAGCCCAAAAATTGGATGAATCACACCCTGGAGTTGGCAGGAGTTGACAGCAGCAGCAGCAAGAGCCCAAATATACACTGGAGTTGGCTTCAGGAGCCCAAAAATTGGATGAATCACACCCTGGAGTTGGCAGAAGTTGGCAGCAGCAGCAGCAGGAGCCCAAATATACACTGGAGTTGGCCTCAGGAGCCCAAAAATTGGATGAATCACACCCTGGAGTTGGCAGGAGTTGACAGTAGCAGCAGCAGGAGCCCAAATATACACTGGAGTTGGCTTCAGGAGCCCAAAAATTGGATGAATCACACCCTGGAGTTGGCAGAAGTTGGCAGCAGCAGCAGCAGCAGGAGCCCAAATATACACTGGAGTTGGCCTCAGGAGCCCAAAAATTGGATGAATCACACCCTGGAGTTGGCAGGAGTTGACAGTAGCAGCAGCAGGAGCCCAAATATACACTGGAGTTGGCTTCAGGAGCCCAAAAATTGGATGAATCACACCCTGGAGTTGGCAGAAGTTGGCAGCAGCAGCAGCAGGAGCCCAAATATACACTGGAGTTGGCTTCAGGAGCCCAAAAATTGGATGAATCACACCCTGGAGTTGGCAGGAGTTGACAGTAGCAGCAGCAGGAGCCCAAATATACACTGGAGTTGGCTTCAGGAGCCCAAAAATTGGATGAATCACACCCTGGAGTTGGCAGAAGTTGGCAGCAGCAGCAGCAGGAGCCCAAATATACACTAGAGTTGGCTTCAGGAGCCCAAAAATTGGATGAATCACACCCTGGAGTTGGCAGAAGTTGGCAGCAGCAGCAGCAGGAGCCCAAATATACACTGGAGTTGGCCTCAGGAGCCCAAAAATTGGATGAATCACACCCTGGAGTTGGCAGAAGTTGGCAGCAGCAGCAGCAGGAGCCCAAATATACACTGGAGTTGGCTTCAGGAGCCCAAAAATTGGATGAATCACACCCTGGAGTTGGCAGGAGTTGACAGTAGCAGCAGCAGGAGCCCAAATATACACTGGAGTTGGCTTCAGGAGCCCAAAAATTGGATGAATCACACCCTGGAGTTGGCAGAAGTTGGCAGCAGCAGCAGCAGGAGCCCAAATATACACTGGAGTTGGCTTCAGGAGCCCAAAAATTGGATGAATCACACCCTGGAGTTGGCAGAAGTTGGCAGCAGCAGCAGCAGGAGCCCAAATATACACTGGAGTTGGCCTCAGGAGCCCAAAAATTGGATGAATCACACCCTGGAGTTGGCAGGAGTTGACAGTAGCAGCAGCAGGAGCCCAAACATTACTTCAAAGAGACCCTGGGGTTGGCTTCAGGAGCCAAAAAATTGGATGAATCACACCCTGGAGTTGGCAGAAGTTGGCAGCAGCAGCAGCAGGAGCCCAAACATTACTTTAAAGAGACCCTGGGGTTGGCTTCAGGAGCCCAACAATTGGATGAATCACACCCTGGAGTTGGCAGCAGCAGCAGCAGGAGCCCAAATATACACTGGAGTTGGCTTCAGGAGCCCAAAAATTGGATGAATCACACCCTGGAGTTGGCAGAAGTTGGCAGCAGCAGCAGCAGGAGCCCAAATATACACTGGAGTTGGCCTCAGGAGCCCAAAAATTGGATGAATCACACCCTGGAGTTGGCAGGAGTTGACAGTAGCAGCAGCAGGAGCCCAAATATACACTGGAGTTGGCTTCAGTAGCCCAAAAATTGGATGAATCACACCCTGGAGTTGGCAGAAGTTGGCAGCAGCAGCAGCAGCAGGAGCCCAAATATACACTGGAGTTGGCCTCAGGAGCCCAAAAATTGGATGAATCACACCCTGGAGTTGGCAGGAGTTGACAGTAGCAGCAGCAGGAGCCCAAATATACACTGGAGTTGGCTTCAGGAGCCCAAAAATTGGATGAATCACACCCTGGAGTTGGCAGAAGTTGGCAGCAGCAGCAGCAGGAGCCCAAATATACACTGGAGTTGGCTTCAGGAGCCCAAAAATTGGATGAATCACACCCTGGAGTTGGCAGGAGTTGACAGTAGCAGCAGCAGGAGCCCAAATATACACTGGAGTTGGCTTCAGGAGCCCAAAAATTGGATGAATCACACCCTGGAGTTGGCAGAAGTTGGCAGCAGCAGCAGCAGGAGCCCAAATATACACTGGAGTTGGCTTCAGGAGCCCAAAAATTGGATGAATCACACCCTGGAGTTGGCAGGAGTTGACAGTAGCAGCAGCAGGAGCCCAAATATACACTGGAGTTGGCTTCAGGAGCCCAAAAATTGGATGAATCACACCCTGGAGTTGGCAGGAGTTGACAGTAGCAGCAGCAGGAGCCCAAATATACACTGGAGTTGGCTTCAGGAGCCCAAAAATTGGATGAATCACACCCTGGAGTTGGCAGAAGTTGACAGTAGCAGCAGCAGGAGCCCAAATATACACTGGAGTTGGCTTCAGGAGCCCAAAAATTGGATGAATCACACCCTGGAGTTGGCAGGAGTTGACAGTAGCAGCAGCAGGATCCCAAATATACACTGGAGTTGGCTTCAGGAGCCCAAAAATTGGATGAATCACACCCTGGAGTTGGCAGAAGTTGGCAGCAGCAGCAGCAGGAGCCCAAATATACACTGGAGTTGGCCTCAGGAGCCCAAAAATTGGATGAATCACACCCTGGAGTTGGCCGAAGTTGGCAGCAGCAGCAGCAGGAGCCCAAATATACACTGGAGTTGGCTTCAGGAGCCCAAAAATTGGATGAATCACACCCTGGAGTTGGCAGAAGTTGGCAGTAGCAGCAGCAGGAGCCCAAATATACACTGGAGTTGGCTTCAGGAGCCCAAAAATTGGATGAATCACACCCTGGAGTTGGCAGAAGTTGGCAGCAGCAGCAGCAGGAGCCCAAATATACACTGGAGTTGGCTTCAGGAGCCCAAAAATTGGATGAATCACACCCTGGAGTTGGCAGGAGTTGACAGTAGCAGCAGCAGGAGCCCAAATATACACTGGAGTTGGCTTCAGGAGCCCAAAAATTGGATGAATCACACCCTGGAGTTGGCAGAAGTTGGCAGCAGCAGCAGCAGGAGCCCAAATATACACTGGAGTTGGCTTCAGGAGCCCAAAAATTGGATGAATCACACCCTGGAGTTGGCAGGAGTTGACAGTAGCAGCAGCAGGAGCCCAAATATACACTGGAGTTGGCTTCAGGAGCCCAAAAATTGGATGAATCACACCCTGGAGTTGGCAGAAGTTGGCAGCAGCAGCAGCAGCAGGAGCCCAAATATACACTGGAGTTGGCTTCAGGAGCCCAAAAATTGGATGAATCACACCCTGGAGTTGGCAGGAGTTGACAGTAGCAGCAGCAGGAGCCCAAATATACACTGGAGTTGGCTTCAGGAGCCCAAAAATTGGATGAATCACACCCTGGACTTGGCAGAAGTTGGCAGCAGCAGCAGGAGCCCAAATATACACTGGAGTTGGCTTCAGGAGCCCAAAAATTGGATGAATCACACCCTGGAGTTGGCAGGAGTTGACAGTAGCAGCAGCAGGAGCCCAAATATACACTGGAGTTGGCTTCAGGAGCCCAAAAATTGGATGAATCACACCCTGGAGTTGGCAGGAGTTGACAGTAGCAGCAGCAGGAGCCCAAATATACACTGGAGTTGGCTTCAGGAGCCCAAAAATTGGATGATTCACACCCTGGAGTTGGCAGAAGTTGGCAGCAGCAGCATCAGCAGGAGCCCAAATATACACTGGAGTTGGCCTCAGGAGCCCAAAAATTGGATGAATCACACCCTGGAGTTGGCAGGAGTTGACAGTAGCAGCAGCAGGAGCCCAAATATACACTGGAGTTGGCTTCAGGAGCCCAAAAATTGGATGAATCACACCCTGGAGTTGGCAGAAGTTGGCAGCAGCAGCAGCAGGAGCCCAAATATACACTGGAGTTGGCTTCAGGAGCCCAAAAATTGGATGAATCACACCCTGGAGTTGGCAGGAGTTGACAGTAGCAGCAGCAGGAGCCCAAATATACACTGGAGTTGGCTTCAGGAGCCCAAAAATTGGATGAATCACACCCTGGAGTTGGCAGAAGTTGGCAGCAGCAGCAGCAGGAGCCCAAATATACACTGGAGTTGGCCTCAGGAGCCCAAAAATTGGATGAATCACACCCTGGAGTTGGCAGAAGTTGGCAGCAGCAGCAGCAGGAGCCCAAATATACACTGGAGTTGGCTTCAGGAGCCCAAAAATTGGATGAATCACACCCTGGAGTTGGCAGAAGTTGGCAGTAGCAGCAGCAGGAGCCCAAATATACACTGGAGTTGGCTTCAGGAGCCCAAAAATTGGATGAATCACACCCTGGAGTTGGCAGAAGTTGGCAGCAGCAGCAGCAGGAGCCCAAATATACACTGGAGTTGGCTTCAGGAGCCCAAAAATTGGATGAATCACACCCTGGAGTTGGCAGGAGTTGACAGTAGCAGCAGCAGGAGCCCAAATATACACTGGAGTTGGCTTCAGGAGCCCAAAAATTGGATGAATCACACCCTGGAGTTGGCAGAAGTTGGCAGCAGCAGCAGCAGAAGCCCAAATATACACTGGAGTTGGCTTCAGGAGCCCAAAAATTGGATGAATCACACCCTGGAGTTGGCAGGAGTTGACAGTAGCAGCAGCAGGAGCCCAAATATACACTGGAGTTGGCTTCAGGAGCCCAAAAATTGGATGAATCACACCCTGGAGTTGGCAGAAGTTGGCAGCAGCAGCAGCAGGAGCCCAAATATACACTGGAGTTGGCTTCAGGAGCCCAAAAATTGGATGAATCCCACCCTGGAGTTGGCAGGAGTTGACAGTAGCAGCAGCAGGAGCCCAAATATACACTGGAGTTGGCTTCAGGAGCCCAAAAATTGGATGAATCACACCCTGGACTTGGCAGAAGTTGGCAGCAGCAGCAGCAGGAGCCCAAATATACACTGGAGTTGGCTTCAGGAGCCCAAAAATTGGATGAATCACACCCTGGAGTTGGCAGGAGTTGACAGTAGCAGCAGCAGGAGCCCAAATATACACTGGAGTTGGCTTCAGGAGCCCAAAAATTGGATGAATCACACCCTGGAGTTGGCAGGAGTTGACAGTAGCAGCAGCAGGAGCCCAAATATACACTGGAGTTGGCTTCAGGAGCCCAAAAATTGGATGAATCACACCCTGGAGTTGGCAGAAGTTGGCAGCAGCAGCAGCAGCAGGAGCCCAAATATACACTGGAGTTGGCCTCAGGAGCCCAAAAATTGGATGAATCACACCCTGGAGTTGGCAGGAGTTGACAGTAGCAGCAGCAGGAGCCCAAATATACACTGGAGTTGGCTTCAGGAGCCCAAAAATTGGATGAATCACACCCTGGAGTTGGCAGGAGTTGACAGTAGCAGCAGCAGGAGCCCAAATATACACTGGAGTTGGCTTCAGGAGCCCAAAAATTGGATGAATCACACCCTGGAGTTGGCAGGAGTTGACAGTAGCAGCAGCAGGAGCCCAAATATACACTGGAGTTGGCTTCAGGAGCCCAAAAATTGGATGAATCACACCCTGGAGTTGGCAGAAGTTGGCAGCAGCAGCAGCAGGAGCCCAAATATACACTGGAGTTGGCCTCAGGAGCCCAAAAATTGGATGAATCACACCCTGGAGTTGGCAGGAGTTGACAGCAGCAGCAGCAGGAGCCCAAATATACACTGGAGTTGGCTTCAGGAGCCCAAAAATTGGATGAATCACACCCTGGAGTTGGCAGAAGTTGGCAGCAGCAGCAGCAGGAGCCCAAATATACACTGGAGTTGGCCTCAGGAGCCCAAAAATTGGATGAATCACACCCTGGAGTTGACAGAAGTTGGCAGCAGCAGCAGCAGGAGCCCAAATATACACTGGAGTTGGCCTCAGGAGCCCAAAAATTGGATGAATCACACCCTGGAGTTGGCAGGAGTTGACAGTAGCAGCAGCAGGAGCCCAAATATACACTGGAGTTGGCTTCAGGAGCCCAAAAATTGGATGAATCACACCCTGGAGTTGGCAGAAGTTGGCAGCAGCAGCAGCAGGAGCCCAAATATACACTGGAGTTGGCTTCAGGAGCCCAAAAATTGGATGAATCACACCCTGGAGTTGGCAGGAGTTGACAGTAGCAGCAGCAGGAGCCCAAAAAATGGCCTAAAGACATAAATATGTTTTGCACCATTTGGAAAGTGTAAAACGTGGCACCATGCTGAATCTAGTCGCATGCATCAGGCATTGGTGGGTGGAAATCCTGGCTGATCCATCCCTGATTCATTTTGACAAAGGTGAGTCTCTCCACATTTTTAGTTGACAGACGAGTTCTCCTCGCCGTAACTATGGCCCCCGCCGCACTAAACACCCGCTCAGATGGCACGCTACTTGCCGGGCAGGACAGCTTTTCCAGGGCAAACTCTGCTAGTTGCGGCCACAAATCAAGTTTGGCTGCCCAGAAGTCCAGCGGATCCTCAAGGTGTGTTGGCATGGTCATGTCAAAGTATGACATGACCTGCTGGTTCAGGTCCTGCTCCAGGTCTTCCTGCTGCTCATGAGTAGCCTCACTATGCGGGTGTAGAAAGCTACTCATTAGCGACTGAAGACTGAGGCTGCTGCTGCTGATGGAGCTTCTGCTGCTGCTGCTGCCAACCCCCCCAGCGGCCATGGCAGTGGAAGGTGAGCGCAGAGGTCCCCTCGAGTCAGACCTGCGAGAGTATGGACCATGGCGCAGATAGGCATCGGCCAACTGCCTACGTAGAATGTCTTTGTAGTAGTTGAGTTTGTCCTCCCTCTCGGTGGGTTTAAAAAATGCCCCCATTTTGTGCCGGAAGCGAGGGTCCAATAAGGTGGACAGCCAGAAGTCATCCCGCCGACAGATGGAAACAATTCTGGGGTCACTACGCAAGCACGTGAGAATGCTTCGTGCCATTTGCGCAAGTGACTCGGATGGACTACCTGTCTCCATCTCCACTGCATACTGCCACGGTGTGCCCGGGTCCTCTGTCTCGCCTTCCTCAAAAACCTCTAGCTCCTCTGGCTGCTCCTGCTCCTCCTCTCCTGTCCGCTGACTAGATAAACCAGCCATTTCGCCAAGCCTAAACTGTGTTTCGCTGGGCAACTCCTCCTCCTCCTCTTCCTCCTCCTCCAGTTCAGCTCCAGCGGGGTTCATGTGGCCGTAAGATGTAAACGCCATGTCTCCAGTGCCCTGACCAGCCATGGTTTCCAACATGTGCTGTAGTACATGAAGCAGTGGAATCACGTCGTTCATCCCGTAATCCTGCCGACTGACAAATAAAGTGGCATCCTCAAAGGGCCTGAGCAAACGGCAGGTGTCACGTATGAGCTGCCACTGGTTGACATTGAAGTTACACAGGGGAGTCCCCCTATCTGCTTGGATCATCAGGAAATCCGTGATGGCTTTTCTCTGTTCATATAATCGGTCCAACATGTGAAGGGTGGAATTCCAACGGGTGGAAACATCGCAAATCAGACTATGTTGGGGGATACCATTCTGACGCTGTAGCTCAAGAAGGGTGTGTTTGGCGGTGTAGGAGTGGCTGAAGTGCATGCAAAGTTTCCTTGAAGTTGTTAGGATGTCTTGCAGATGGGGGGAACACTTCAGAAACCGCTTGACAACCAGATTGAAGACGTGAGCCATGCAGGGGGCATGGGTCAGGCTTCCTTGGCGCAGCGCAGACAAAATGTTCTTCCCATTGTCGGTAACCATGATTCCCATTTTAAGTTTTCTCGGAGTAAGCCATGTTTGGATTTCCTGATGAATACATTTAAGCAGTTCCTCCCCTGTGTGACTCCGTTCGCCAAGACAAACCATGTGAAGCACTGCGTGACACCTCCGTGCCCTGCACACATGGTAGACTGGAGGGGCACTGAGACTTGAGCCTACAGTGGAGGGTGAGGAGATGGCGGAGGATGAGGAGGCCGAGTCGCACGGTGTCACAGGCCCAATGGGCAGAGAGCGCGGAGGCCGAAGCGGCGTGACCTGTCCAAGTTGCTGCTGCAAAGGGACCACATTCACCCAGTGGGCCGTAAACGACATGTACTGCCCCTGACCGTAGTTACAGCTCCAGATGTCGGCGCTGCCATGTATTTTGCTACACACCGACAGGCTCAAGGACTGGCCCACCTTCTGTTCAACAAAAGTGTGCAGCGCTGGTACTGCCTTCTTGGCAAAGAAATGACGGCTTGGGACTCTCCACCTCGGCTCGGCACAAGCCATCAGTTCTCTGAAAGGTGCAGATTCCACCACCTGAAAAGGGAGCGACTGCAGCACCAGCAACTTGGACAGGAGCACATTCAGCTTCTGCGCCGTAGGATGAGTGGGCGCATACTGCTGTCTCTTGGACATGGCTTCGCTGATGGATTGCTGGTGGGATGCATGACTTGGAGGAGGAGGAGGAGGAGCAGGAGCTACAGAGGATGGGTATGACGCACAGCTGCCTTCGGCTGAGGTGCTGGAGCCTTGGCTGGCAGAAATTGGGAGCTCACTTGGTGAGGAAGCAGACTGGACCACCCCTTGGGAGCCTCGGTTCTCCCAGGTCGTTTTATGGTGACGCATCATATGTTGACGCAGGGCCGTGGTGCCAACATTTGGACCCTGGCCACGCTTCACCTTTTGCCTACATATCTTGCATGTGGCCATGTTACCCTCCTGCGGATGCCTCAGGAAAAACTGCCACACTGCCGAGTAGCTACTTTTCCCACCCCCTGGCCTCACTGATTCACTGCTGCTGTTGCCAACTCCAGGAACCCCTGCTCCACTACCTCCCGATAAGGTAGACTGCCGCACAGCAGGTGCTCTACCCCGGCCCCGGCCCCGGCCGGCTCCAGCCTTTGGAATTGTGCCCCCATGCTGACTGCTACCACCTTGCTGCCTCAGCTGCTGACTCCGGGGCAACCTGCGCCCCTCTTCTCCTGATGATGACGATGAAGCCCCTTCATCACCCGGCTCCCAAGTGCGATCGGCTTCATCGTCATCATCATCATCATCATCACCGAGTTGTGGCTGTACGTCACTGATGTTCGTGGATTCGTCAACAGTGTCTGGCGCAGGAGCTGGAACGCTCGCAGCACCCACGACACTGTCCACATCACTATTTGTCTGCCTAGCTAAAGAAGCCACCTCCATTTCTTGGCTGGGCAGTAGCTGCTGACTGTCCTCCTGTATCTGATCGTCCTCCTCACTAAAGAGTGGAGCTGAACCCAAAGCATAGGATACGTCGCTGGGGGAGGGAACGGCGTAGGACAGAGGCAATGGGAGGACAGGGACTGCTCTCGGGGCATGCCAACTCAGGGTTGTGTCAGAGGAACCTACCGACCCTAGACTGGGGGTCTCAGATGTAAGTTGTGATGATGTTGTTGATGAGCGCGTCAGCCAATCTACCACGGCAGATGCGTTACTGGTGGAGACCCGACCGCTAGCAGATACTGGCAGATTAGGTCTCTCAGCGTGACTCCTGCTGCTACTGGCCCCCAGTCTGATGCGAGCTCTGCCTGCGGAATCTTGGCCTCTGCCACTCCTCTTTTCACTTCCAGGCACTTGTCTGCCCGACATAGTCTAACTGGCGTGGTAGTAGGTGATATTTAAAAAAACCCCGGGCAGCGGTGGGTCTATATGAAACAGAATATAATGCACACCAAAAGTGAGCAGTAACACTCAGCCTCCAACAGGCCTGCTTAGTGTAAATAAGAGAGCTGCTTAGTGTAAATAAAGAGGGGTATGCTATGTTACAGAATGGGATGCCTCAACAGAAGTGCACCTGGCAGGCAGCAGTAAGCCTATGCCCAGCAAAAGTGTCTTATAATATAAATATAATAAGAGCAAATGCTTATATGGTCTTAAACAGAGGCTGCTTTAGTCACAGAATGGGATGCCCCAACAGGAATCGACCTGGCAGGGTCCAGTAGTGCTTTGCCCAGCAAAAGTGTCTTTATCAGGCCTAATTTCAAATATGATAAGAGCAAATGCTTATATGGTCTTAAACAGAGGCTGCTTTAGTCACAGAATGGGATGCCCTGGGCAGGAATGGACCTGGCAGGGTACAGTAGTGCTTTGCCCAGCAAAAGTGTCTTTATCAGGCCTAATTTCAAATATGATAAGAGCAAATGCTTATATGGTCTTAAACAGAGGCTGCTTTAGTCACAGAATGGGATGCCCCAACAGGAATCGACCTGGCAGGGTCCAGTAGTGCTTTGCCCAGCAAAAGTGTCTTTATCAGGCCTAATTTCAAATATGATAAGAGCAAATGCTTATATGGTCTTAAACAGAGGCTGCTTTAGTCACAGAATGGGATGCCCTGGGCAGGAATGGACCTGGCAGGGTCCAGTAGTGCTTTGCCCAGCAAAAGTGTCTTTATCAGGCTAATTTCAAATATGATAAGAGCAAATGCTTATATGGTCTTAAACAGAGGCTGCTTTAGTCACAGAATGGGATGCCCTGGGCAGGAATGGACCTGGCAGGGTACAGTAGTGCTTTGCCCAGCAAAAGTGTCTTTATCAGGCCTAATTTCAAATATGATAAGAGCAAATGCTTATATGGTCTTAAACAGAGGCTGCTTTAGTCACAGAATGGGATGCCCTGGGCAGGAATCGACCTGGCAGGGTCCAGTAGTGCTTTGCCCAGCAAAAGTGTCTTTATCAGGCCTAATTTCAAATATGATAAGAGCAAATGCTTATATGGTCTTAAACAGAGGCTGCTTTAGTCACAGAATGGGATGCCCTGGGCAGGAATGGACCTGGCAGGGTACAGTAGTGCTTTGCCCAGCAAAAGTGTCTTTATCAGGCTAATTTCAAATATGATAAGAGCAAATGCTTATATGGTCTTAAACAGAGGCTGCTTTAGTCACAGAATGGGATGCCCTGGGCAGGAATGGACCTGGCAGGGTCCAGTAGTGCTTTGCCCAGCAAAAGTGTCTTTATCAGGCTAATTTCAAATATGATAAGAGCAAATGCTTATATGGTCTTAAACAGAGGCTGCTTTAGTCACAGAATGGGATGCCCTGGGCAGGAATGGACCTGGCAGGGTACAGTAGTGCTTTGCCCAGCAAAAGTGTCTTTATCAGGCCTAATTTCAAATATGATAAGAGCAAATGCTTATATGGTCTTAAACAGAGGCTGCTTTAGTCACAGAATGGGATGCCCCAACAGGAATCGACCTGGCAGGGTCCAGTAGTGCTTTGCCCAGCAAAAGTGTCTTTATCAGGCCTAATTTCAAATATGATAAGAGCAAATGCTTATATGGTCTTAAACAGAGGCTGCTTTAGTCACAGAATGGGATGCCCTGGGCAGGAATGGACCTGGCAGGGTCCAGTAGTGCTTTGCCCAGCAAAAGTGTCTTTATCAGGCTAATTTCAAATATGATAAGAGCAAATGCTTATATGGTCTTAAACAGAGGCTGCTGTAGTCACAGAATGGGATGCCCTGGGCAGGAATGGACCTGGCAGGGTCCAGTAGTGCTTTGCCCAGCAAAAGTGTCTTTATCAGGATAATTTCAAATATGATAAGAGCAAATGCTTATATGGTCTTAAACAGAGGCTGCTGTAGTCACAGAATGGGATGCCCTGGGCAGGAATGGACCTGGCAGGGTCCAGTAGTGCTTTGCCCAGCAAAAGTGTCTTTATCAGGCTAATTTCAAATATGATAAGAGCAAATGCTTATATGGTCTTAAACAGAGGCTGCTGTAGTCACAGAATGGGATGCCCTGGGCAGGAATGGACCTGGCAGGGTCCAGTAGTGCTTTGCCCAGCAAAAGTGTCTTTATCAGGCTAATTTCAAATATGATAAGAGCAAATGCTTATATGGTCTTAAACAGAGGCTGCTGTAGTCACAGAATGGGATGCCCTGGGCAGGAATGGACCTGGCAGGGTCCAGTAGTGCTTTGCCCAGCAAAAGTGTCTTTATCAGGCTAATTTCAAATATGATAAGAGCAAATGCTTATATGGTCTTAAACAGAGGCTGCTTTAGTCACAGAATGGGATGCCCTGGGCAGGAATGGACCTGGCAGGGTCCAGTAGTGCTTTGCCCAGCAAAAGTGTCTTTATCAGGCTAATTTCAAATATGATAAGAGCAAATGCTTATATGGTCTTAAACAGAGGCTGCTTTAGTCACAGAATGGGATGCCCTGGGCAGGAATGGACCTGGCAGGGTACAGTAGTGCTTTGCCCAGCAAAAGTGTCTTTATCAGGCTAATTTCAAATATGATAAGAGCAAATGCTTATATGGTCTTAAACAGAGGCTGCTTTAGTCACAGAATGGGATGCCCTGGGCAGGAATGGACCTGGCAGGGTCCAGTAGTGCTTTGCCCAGCAAAAGTGTCTTTATCAGGCTAATTTCAAATATGATAAGAGCAAATGCTTATATGGTCTTAAACAGAGGCTGCTTTAGTCACAGAATGGGATGCCCTGGGCAGGAATGGACCTGGCAGGGTACAGTAGTGCTTTGCCCAGCAAAAGTGTCTTTATCAGGCCTAATTTCAAATATGATAAGAGCAAATGCTTATATGGTCTTAAACAGAGGCTGCTTTAGTCACAGAATGGGATGCCCCAACAGGAATCGACCTGGCAGGGTCCAGTAGTGCTTTGCCCAGCAAAAGTGTCTTTATCAGGCCTAATTTCAAATATGATAAGAGCAAATGCTTATATGGTCTTAAACAGAGGCTGCTTTAGTCACAGTATGGGATGCCCTGGGCAGGAATGGACCTGGCAGGGTCCAGTAGTGCTTTGCCCAGCAAAAGTGTCTTTATCAGGCTAATTTCAAATATGATAAGAGCAAATGCTTATATGGTCTTAAACAGAGGCTGCTTTAGTCACAGAATGGGATGCCCTGGGCAGGAATGGACCTGGCAGGGTACAGTAGTGCTTTGCCCAGCAAAAGTGTCTTTATCAGGCCTAATTTCAAATATGATAAGAGCAAATGCTTATATGGTCTTAAACAGAGGCTGCTTTAGTCACAGAATGGGATGCCCTGGGCAGGAATCGACCTGGCAGGGTCCAGTAGTGCTTTGCCCAGCAAAAGTGTCTTTATCAGGCCTAATTTCAAATATGATAAGAGCAAATGCTTATATGGTCTTAAACAGAGGCTGCTTTAGTCACAGAATGGGATGCCCTGGGCAGGAATGGACCTGGCAGGGTACAGTAGTGCTTTGCCCAGCAAAAGTGTCTTTATCAGGCTAATTTCAAATATGATAAGAGCAAATGCTTATATGGTCTTAAACAGAGGCTGCTTTAGTCACAGAATGGGATGCCCTGGGCAGGAATGGACCTGGCAGGGTCCAGTAGTGCTTTGCCCAGCAAAAGTGTCTTTATCAGGCTAATTTCAAATATGATAAGAGCAAATGCTTATATGGTCTTAAACAGAGGCTGCTTTAGTCACAGAATGGGATGCCCTGGGCAGGAATGGACCTGGCAGGGTACAGTAGTGCTTTGCCCAGCAAAAGTGTCTTTATCAGGCTAATTTCAAATATGATAAGAGCAAATGCTTATATGGTCTTAAACAGAGGCTGCTTTAGTCACAGAATGGGATGCCCCAACAGGAATCGACCTGGCAGGGTCCAGTAGTGCTTTGCCCAGCAAAAGTGTCTTTATCAGGCCTAATTTCAAATATGATAAGAGCAAATGCTTATATGGTCTTAAACAGAGGCTGCTTTAGTCACAGAATGGGATGCCCTGGGCAGGAATGGACCTGGCAGGGTACAGTAGTGCTTTGCCCAGCAAAAGTGTCTTTATCAGGCTAATTTCAAATATGATAAGAGCAAATGCTTATATGGTCTTAAACAGAGGCTGCTGTAGTCACAGAATGGGATGCCCTGGGCAGGAATGGACCTGGCAGGGTCCAGTAGTGCTTTGCCCAGCAAAAGTGTCTTTATCAGGCTAATTTCAAATATGATAAGAGCAAATGCTTATATGGTCTTAAACAGAGGCTGCTGTAGTCACAGAATGGGATGCCCTGGGCAGGAATGGACCTGGCAGGGTCCAGTAGTGCTTTGCCCAGCAAAAGTGTCTTTATCAGGCTAATTTCAAATATGATAAGAGCAAATGCTTATATGGTCTTAAATAGAGGCTGCTGTAGTCACAGAATGGGATGCCCTGGGCAGGAATGGACCTGGCAGGGTCCAGTAGTGCTTTGGCCAGCAAAAGTGTCTTTATCAGGCTAATTTCAAATATGATAAGAGCAAATGCTTATATGGTCTTAAACAGAGGCTGCTGTAGTCACAGAATGGGATGCCCTGGGCAGGAATGGACCTGGCAGGGTCCAGTAGTGCTTTGCCCAGCAAAAGTGTCTTTATCAGGCTAATTTCAAATATGATAAGAGCAAATGCTTATATGGTCTTAAACAGAGGCTGCTTTAGTCACAGAATGGGATGCCCTGGGCAGGAATGGACCTGGCAGGGTACAGTAGTGCTTTGCCCAGCAAAAGTGTCTTTATCAGGCTAATTTCAAATATGATAAGAGCAAATGCTTATATGGTCTTAAACAGAGGCTGCTTTAGTCACAGAATGGGATGCCCTGGGCAGGAATGGACCTGGCAGGGTCCAGTAGTGCTTTGCCCAGCAAAAGTGTCTTTATCAGGCTAATTTCAAATATGATAAGAGCAAATGCTTATATGGTCTTAAACAGAGGCTGCTGTAGTCACAGAATGGGATGCCCTGGGCAGGAATGGACCTGGCAGGGTACAGTAGTGCTTTGCCCAGCAAAAGTGTCTTTATCAGGCCTAATTTCAAATATGATAAGAGCAAATGCTTATATGGTCTTAAACAGAGGCTGCTTTAGTCACAGAATGGGATGCCCCAACAGGAATGGACCTGGCAGGGTCCAGTAGTGCTTTGCCCAGCAAAAGTGTCTTTATCAGGCCTAATTTCAAATATGATAAGAGCAAATGCTTATATGGTCTTAAACAGAGGCTGCTTTAGTCACAGAATGGGATGCCCTGGGCAGGAATGGACCTGGCAGGGTACAGTAGTGCTTTGCCCAGCAAAAGTGTCTTTATCAGGCTAATTTCAAATATGATAAGAGCAAATGCTTATATGGTCTTAAACAGAGGCTGCTGTAGTCACAGAATGGGATGCCCTGGGCAGGAATGGACCTGGCAGGGTACAGTAGTGCTTTGCCCAGCAAAAGTGTCTTTATCAGGCTAATTTCAAATATGATAAGAGCAAATGCTTATATGGTCTTAAACAGAGGCTGCTGTAGTCACAGAATGGGATGCCCTGGGCAGGAATGGACCTGGCAGGGTCCAGTAGTGCTTTGCCCAGCAAAAGTGTCTTTATCAGGCTAATTTCAAATATGATAAGAGCAAATGCTTATATGGTCTTAAACAGAGGCTGCTTTAGTCACAGAATGGGATGCCCTGGGCAGGAATGGACCTGGCAGCGTCCAGTAGTGCTTTGCCCAGCAAAAGTGTCTTTATCAGGCTAATTTCAAATATGATAAGAGCAAATGCTTATATGGTCTTAAACAGAGGCTGCTTTAGTCACAGAATGGGATGCCCTGGGCAGGAATGGACCTGGCAGGGTCCAGTAGTGCTTTGCCCAGCAAAAGTGTCTTTATCAGGCTAATTTCAAATATGATAAGAGCAAATGCTTATATGGTCTTAAACAGAGGCTGCTTTAGTCACAGAATGGGATGCCCTGGGCAGGAATGGACCTGGCAGGGTACAGTAGTGCTTTGCCCAGCAAAAGTGTCTTTATCAGGCCTAATTTCAAATATGATAAGAGCAAATGCTTATATGGTCTTAAACAGAGGCTGCTTTAGTCACAGAATGGGATGCCCCAACAGGAATCGACCTGGCAGGGTCCAGTAGTGCTTTGCCCAGCAAAAGTGTCTTTATCAGGCCAAATTTCAAATATGATAAGAGCAAATGCTTATATGGTCTTAAACAGAGGCTGCTTTAGTCACAGAATGGGATGCCCTGGGCAGGAATGGACCTGGCAGGGTACAGTAGTGCTTTGCCCAGCAAAAGTGTCTTTATCAGGCTAATTTCAAATATGATAAGAGCAAATGCTTATATGGTCTTAAACAGAGGCTGCTTTAGTCACAGAATGGGATGCCCTGGGCAGGAATGGACCTGGCAGGGTCCAGTAGTGCTTTGCCCAGCAAAAGTGTCTTTATCAGGCTAATTTCAAATATGATAAGAGCAAATGCTTATATGGTCTTAAACAGAGGCTGCTTTAGTCACAGAATGGGATGCCCTGGGCAGGAATGGACCTGGCAGGGTACAGTAGTGCTTTGCCCAGCAAAAGTGTCTTTATCAGGCTAATTTCAAATATGATAAGAGCAAATGCTTATATGGTCTTAAACAGAGGCTGCTTTAGTCACAGAATGGGATGCCCTGGGCAGGAATGGACCTGGCAGGGTCCAGTAGTGCTTTGCCCAGCAAAAGTGTCTTTATCAGGCTAATTTCAAATATGATAAGAGCAAATGCTTATATGGTCTTAAACAGAGGCTGCTTTAGTCACAGAATGGGATGCCCTGGGCAGGAATGGACCTGGCAGGGTCCAGTAGTGCTTTGCCCAGCAAAAGTGTCTTTATCAGGCCTAATTTCAAATATGATAAGAGCAAATGCTTATATGGTCTTAAACAGAGGCTGCTTTAGTCACAGAATGGGATGCCCCAACAGGAATCGACCTGGCAGGGTCCAGTAGTGCTTTGCCCAGCAAAAGTGTCTTTATCAGGCCTAATTTCAAATATGATAAGAGCAAATGCTTATATGGTCTTAAACAGAGGCTGCTTTAGTCACAGAATGGGATGCCCTGGGCAGGAATGGACCTGGCAGGGTACAGTAGTGCTTTGCCCAGCAAAAGTGTCTTTATCAGGCTAATTTCAAATATGATAAGAGCAAATGCTTATATGGTCTTAAACAGAGGCTGCTGTAGTCACAGAATGGGATGCACTGGGCAGGAATGGACCTGGCAGGGTCCAGTAGTGCTTTGCCCAGCAAAAGTGTCTTTATCAGGCTAATTTCAAATATGATAAGAGCAAATGCTTATATGGTCTTAAACAGAGGCTGCTTTAGTCACAGAATGGGATGCCCTGGGCAGGAATGGACCTGGCAGGGTACAGTAGTGCTTTGCCCAGCAAAAGTGTCTTTATCAGGCTAATTTCAAATATGATAAGAGCAAATGCTTATATGGTCTTAAACAGAGGCTGCTTTAGTCACAGAATGGGATGCCCTGGGCAGGAATGGACCTGGCAGGGTCCAGTAGTGCTTTGCCCAGCAAAAGTGTCTTTATCAGGCCTAATTTCAAATATGATAAGAGCAAATGCTTATATGGTCTTAAACAGAGGCTGCTTTAGTCACAGAATGGGATGCCCCAACAGGAATCGACCTGGCAGGGTCCAGTAGTGCTTTGCCCAGCAAAAGTGTCTTTATCAGGCCTAATTTCAAATATGATAAGAGCAAATGCTTATATGGTCTTAAACAGAGGCTGCTTTAGTCACAGAATGGGATGCCCTGGGCAGGAATGGACCTGGCAGGGTACAGTAGTGCTTTGCCCAGCAAAAGTGTCTTTATCAGGCTAATTTCAAATATGATAAGAGCAAATGCTTATATGGTCTTAAACAGAGGCTGCTGTAGTCACAGAATGGGATGCACTGGGCAGGAATGGACCTGGCAGGGTCCAGTAGTGCTTTGCCCAGCAAAAGTGTCTTTATCAGGCTAATTTCAAATATGATAAGAGCAAATGCTTATATGGTCTTAAACAGAGGCTGCTTTAGTCACAGAATGGGATGCCCTGGGCAGGAATGGACCTGGCAGGGTACAGTAGTGCTTTGCCCAGCAAAAGTGTCTTTATCAGGCTAATTTCAAATATGATAAGAGCAAATGCTTATATGGTCTTAAACAGAGGCTGCTTTAGTCACAGAATGGGATGCCTCACAGCAGACTTAAGATCAGTTCAGTATATATGCACAGTTAGTTACTATAAGCAGCCTGAAAACGCTAACAAAGGCTGGATGAAAAAAAAAAAATCTCCCTGTCACAGCCTCCATTTTTCCTACCTTTCCCTGGCTTTCTGTCTGTCTCCTGTCTGTCTCCTGCCTGTCTCCTGCCTGTCTCCAGCCTGTCCCTGTCTGTCCCTGCCTGTCTGTCTAACTGCCTCAGCTACACAGCGTTCTGTCTGTCACGAATGCAATAGAGAAATGAGGAAAAGCAAGATGGCCGGCGTTAAATACCGCTGTGTGACGTCACCGGGCTTGCTGGCTGCTGATAGGCTGCATGTGACTGCCCCAGCTTGCACTGGCGCGGGATAGATGTCCAGACATGTCCCGTCCGCCATCTTAGAATGCCTGTAAATGTAAATGAATGGATGTTAAAGGAAAACTTCGAGTGATCGAATCGCGGGGAAATTCGGATTCGATCCGAATCAAATTTTTCCTGAAATTCGGATCGAATCCGGGTTCGTCCGGATCGATTCGCTCATCCCTAGCATCAACGTCAGCACGTGAAGCTGACCCTGTGTGTTGCTATAGCAACACAAGACGTGGACCGCGCCAGTGAGCCACAGTGATCCCCAGCGGCCGACACCAGCCACCCACACACTGCACAGCCGCACGCTGGACAACCAGCACATAAGGAGAGGGAAGCAAAAGGACATAACACATCCTCAATAACCTTATCTAAATACTAAACTATATACTATGTACAATAATGAAACACTAACTCAACCTAACAAGATCTATAGCTAAAATAAACTGGTTGATATGTACAATCTATACATACACCCAATGTATGTAGCAGGCCAAATACCTAGGACCAAAACATCAGGAGACATTCGGAGACTTTACTAAGCACAGAAGCCAGCCAGGTAAGTATAGACTCTTGGCCAGACAAAGTCCATATCAAAGGGTGCCGCTGTCAAATCAGTAATTCCGTCGATTCAATACATGTGGGCTTCTTAGAGGTAAATACAGATCAAGAACAACCCTGTGAAGCGGCATGGGAGCCGTGTGTGCGGGTGTTTAAAAATGCATTTGACCCCTGTTGCTCTGGACCTATGTGTTGCCTTGTGATGTTGTGGTTTATACGGTATATCTTTGAACTTAAGCTGGCACATGCACTTTATGTATTTACTGTTTTTTGTCTTTATTCATTGTTCTCTTGATGCATAATATATTGTAGTATAATTTAAATGTCTTGTGGTTTATGTGTTTTCAATGGGATTTTTCTTTCAAGTATTAATAAAGCATATCTAATACTCTTTATAATGTGTTGGAGCTCCTCTTTGGGGGGAAGGTGTGCTTTGTGGCATGTCCACTTCATTGTTTAGGTTAGATTTCTAGAGTGAGCACATAAAATTCGGGATAGGTGGAGCACCCCTTTTGCTGCTGACAATTGTTTTTTTTTCAAAAATATTAGTCACCAATGTCCTGTTGTCATGTTACATTGGGGGGCAATTTTTTCTCTCCCTGCTCTGGACTTCTGCTGTGTTTTGGGACCAGGTTTTTAGCAGTCTGGGTATTTATAAATGCCTCAGACCTAGGGCAGAGTTTTCTGAGCTTCTGAGCTTACAAATCTCATGTGGTTCCTATACATTTGCATGGCTCTCTTTTCACACTTTGCAATTGTACCAAACCCAAAAAACACACTGATGTAGCTATATAAACATGTGGGGATGTATATGTCTTTATCCATTTAGGAGATCATTTCATCTTCTACTAGCTTAATTGTTCACAGCAACAGAATTTTTACCAGGGGTGCCAAAACGTTTGCATGTCACTGTACATTGTATGGGTGTGTATCATGGGTATTTACAACACAACAGTTTTTACCTGCAATTTAAGACCTATGTCTGCTGATAAGTCTTCTTATCTTGATAAATAAGAATTTGGACCTAGATACAGTAAAATATAGCTCTATATGTCTTACTTTACTCTGTAATGACAAGTGTAATGGGTGTAATTATCATTGCTATGCCTAAATTGTTTGTTTAATATGGGATTTACATGCTTTGACATACTATATTAAAGATACAATTCAAACTTTCTTTTCCTTCAGATTTCTAGACACTATCTCAAGGTTATTTAAAGACAAATTGGAACACCTGCAATTTTCATGCATGTTTTTGCAGATTTTCACACCCTTTATTTTCACAGATGATTAATGGGCAAGAACCATAAAAACATTATCAAATAGACCTGCCATGTTCTCTCCACTCTGGTTCCTGCATTTGTTTGAAAGTATGAACAAATTCCTTTGGTCGGGTCATCTTGGCTGCACTAAACCAAAAGTCAAAGGAGAATCAATACCACCACTTGAAAAATGTGTAAATTGTACAATGCTCCTTTTTATACATTTGCTCTGACAATATCACAGACTTTAAATCCATTATCTGTGTTTTTGTAGTAACTATTTTAAGTGCATATTGACTGATGCTACAAATGGACACCCCACTTAAGTAACATGAATGATACGATCTCCAGTGCCTTAAAGATTATGTAAAACTGTAACAGCTGCTTCTACTTTCTACTAATCCATTGGGATCTCAAAGCCTCTTATTTGTACGTAAGTGACTTTGTCAAGGGCTAATAGTTTGTTGAACTGATCCTGTTATAAACCATCTATAAAACTTTTAGCTTTAAATTGAACTGCTGGTTGTTCTTTATTGAGCTTTTATGTCAGTTTTCTTTCTATTCCCCCACCTACAAAAATGCTAGAGTTTTTATGGGTTTTAAAACAATATTTAACATTTTAGCAGGGTGATGAAATCACTGGTCCATATTGTCATCAGGAGAACCTACTGGTCATATCTAGATTTTGTTGTAAAGCAGTAGGTTCTATGTTGTTATTTGTGGACCACTCTTATTGCTTCTATTTGGGCCTAATTGTCATAGAGGTAGACATTTTGCTATGTTATGATTTTAAATGGTCACTCGCTCTCTCTGGTACAATACCTAGATAAGATCAAAGGTGCATGTGCAAGCACACAATCTAAACCTGCAGGTGCCAGAACTCCTAATTGTTGCACTAGCCCCAAACCAAAAGGGTGAGTGTTAATCTCACAAGTTGGCAAGTCCAGTCCAGTATTGCCCAATCCCGGACGCTTGCTTCACCTATACACAAATTCACTCAGAATACTGTAATTCTCACTGAGCACTGGAATTAGTGCTGTATAAGGGCTCATGAGTGTTTCACAAGTCAGATGTAGCAAAGCTTGTTTATGGGTAATCAGTCCAAACTGGTGTCAAGGCAGATGGATGGAGATGAGGCCGAATCAGTAGGCTAGTCGAAGGTCATACATGGAAAAGATCGGTTGTGGTACCAGGGAGGCAGGCAGAGGCAAGGTCAAGGAGTCAGAGCTCACAAGTTCAGAGGTCACAACCGAGGGTTTCAGACAAAGGTTAAAAAGCAATCTGGGTCACACACAAAAGACATTAGAAATACTTATCCAAAGCACACCCAAAGGTACTGCTATAACAAGGATTATAGGGGCTGGGGCATCTTAATTAGGAGAAGTCTTTGACAGCCAGAGATTGGCAGAAGCTTTTGACATATTGCTCCCAGTCACTGGGAGGGGCTATTTATACTGGCAGAGTGAGCTGATGTCAGCTCACTCCTGGTATAAAAGTCTCTCCCTGTGTGCGAGGAGCTGAGATGCTGGGAGCCCAGCCAGGGCACTAGAATGTGCAGAAACTGGTGCGGGACAGAGTTGGATGATGGGAATATAGCACAGCGCTGGAATGGGAACAGAGGTAAGCTTATTTTCTTTATAATAAAAAGTTTGGCTCAGATGAACCTACATTGTTGGGGGAAATTTAGCAAAATGCCCTAACTGAATTTTGGTGGCTCAACAGACCTGTGACGATCGGAAAAGGTGTTGTACTGTTTAACAGCTTTGTTTACATTTTCTTGGCGCTTAGTCCAAAGGTTTACTCTTTCTTTTAGCCATTCCTCCAAGATGGCAAATTAAAGGAAGGGGTGAAAGAGATGATGCCTTGGGATTTTTACTAGAGCAAAACATCAAATATTTTTTCGACCCACTGGACACATTATTAACCCTTTAAGTGCCAGCCCACCTTCAGCTTTTGTCACCCTCTGTTGCCAGACCATGTTTCACTATTTTGCGCTACACATGTTCAACATTTTTGAAAGGATTTTCAGGGATTTCCCAGGAAAATGATATATTGTTTTTTCCAAGAGAGTCTGGGCTTCAACATGAAATCTCTTGTTTGGCCATTTTTTAGTGTATTCTCAATACTTTTTGGTGAAATATGTGCTAAAAAAAAAAAAAAAATCTATTTTTTGCAATTTGTAGTGTTTTTTTGTAATAAAATATGTAAGTTTATCAATAAAATTTTATTGCATGAGAAACCCCAATTTCTCCCATTCACAGCGGTACCACATATGTATTGATAGACACCCTTTCCTGCCCAGGAGAATCCCCCAAACTGAAACAGAGCTTTAGGAGATTTTCAGATA
The DNA here is from genome assembly GCA_027917425.1 of Gastrophryne carolinensis. Lineage (NCBI taxonomy): Eukaryota > Metazoa > Chordata > Amphibia > Anura > Microhylidae > Gastrophryne > Gastrophryne carolinensis. The sequence continues at coordinate 218,700,894 of CM051239.1, read as the reverse complement.
AAATACAACTATGCTATGCGCACCTTGCAGTTTTTCCAGAAAAACAACCATTTACCCCCTACAAACTATATATTCTCTGGAAGTACACACCTCAAGCTTTCTAGGCGTACCAAGCTTGTTTATGTGGGCTTAGTTTTCTGGAAGTAATCCCTCAATGTATTCTTTGGTTGCACAAAGTTTCCCTAAAAAAGAATAAAAAGGAAGAATCAAGCCACATTTTCCTATAAAAAACTATATGCAAACAAGAAAAAACAAGTAAAATCTCAAAAAGCAACATACCCCGAACAGAACGATACCCAACATGCATAGGTACTGTCAAGGGAAGAGTTGGCAAACACCACAAAGTAAAGCATGCGCATAACAGTAATTTTACTTGAAAATTTCAGTTCTGCAGACAAAATGCACACCTTGCAATTTTTCAACCAAAACAACCCTTTACATTTGGAATATCCCCTATAAACCATATATTCCCTGAAACATGTTAAGCTTTCTAAGAGTACCCAGCTTGTTGTAGTAGGCTCACCTTTCTAGAAGTAATCCCTCAAAGAATTCTTAGGTTGCACAGGGTTTTCCTAAAAAAAAAAAATGAATAAAAAAACTGAATAAATAACATGTTTTCCTAAAATATGGGCTTTGAGGAGGCAGGTAATAGGGGTGCCGGGGGCTAGCGGCAGGTGACTTGCCAGCCCCCAGTCTTGTGAACTGGTATAAGGGGTCTCATGGACCCCTTACCAGTTCACAAGGGGTTAAGTGTAAAAAAAAACACACAGAAACAAGCAGAAAAAAAATATATATATATATATATTTTTTTTTAACTTTTTAATACTTACCTCCCATTCATCGCTGTGTCCCATGCAGATCAATCTTGCTTCTGCTCTCCTGCTGCAGCTGGAAGCCTTTTTTAGCTGCTGGGCGACAGAACATAAGGGGTTAATTTAAAAAAAAATGACATAGGGTCCCCCCTCCCGGTTCTCCCGATTATAACGGTACCACATACGTATCGGTAGCCCACCCCATTCTTGCCCAGGAGACCCCCCAAACTGAAAATAGCACTTTATAACATTTACAAATAAAATACTACTACTATCCACACTATAAACATAAGGGGTTAATTAAAAAAAAACCCTTAAAAATCCAAAAATAAAAATGAAATGGGGTCCCCCTTACCCAGCATTACCAGCCTGGGACCAGCTATGGGGGGCTTGTAGGAACAGAGTGGGGGGGGCCAGCTTTTGTGCACCCCCACCCTGCAGCCTACGAGCCCACATACCCTGTGTGGGCCCGGGCTCTTCTGCCCCCCCCCCTGGGCTTTGGGGAGGCAGGTAATGGGGGTGCTGGGGGTTAATGGCAAGTCACCCGCTGCGGCTAGCGGGTGACTTGCCATCCCCCAGCCTTGTGAACTGGTATAAGGGGTCTCATGGACCTCTTACCAGTTCACAAGGGGTTAAACGTTAAATAAAAAAGACACAGACACATAAGAAAAAAAAATGATCTTTATTTTTTTTTTTAACTTTACTCACCTCCGATCCTTTGTCCCCCAGCGATATGCGATGACAGTCTGCTCGGGTGTTTGGAAGAGAGAGCCTGGGGAGGGGGGGGCAATCTCAGCCCTCTCCTCCTCCCCGCCTCTCTCCTTCAGGCACCCGAGCAGACTGATTTTCTGTCTCGGGTGCCGGACTTAAGAGGCGGCTGCTGGTGACATCACAATGAGATGAGCAGACCCGTTCCAGGAAGTGGGGGGAGGGCAATTTCTGCCCTCTCCTTGCCACAGAAGAGGCTGGGGGGGGCGATCGGAGCCCCCCCCCCCCAGTGAAGAGGCCACCCATCGCGACCTCAGGTAAGTAAATGTCATTTTTTTTTTTTTACAATTAGCAGCTGCTGCTGCCTAAGCAGTGGGGGCCTATTCTGGGGGCTCTCCTGGAGCCATCCGACCCCCCACGGGGGATCGGATGGCACCAAATTAAAGAGGAGACCCGGCAGGATCCAACGAGGGGTCAGGTGAGTATTTTTTTTTTTAACTAGCAGGGGGGGGGGGGGGAAGTCAAGCACGTAACACCTACGTGCTTGGCACTTAAGGCACGGACATGCGAGCACGTAGGTGTTAGGTGCTTGGCACTGAAAGGGTTAAGCGCGAATTCTGGAAACTTAATGTACAAATGTCGTTACAGCCAGACACATAACACCATAAGTGCTGTTCTAAAGACTGATTAACAGTTTCAGTCTGCCCATTAGACTGGGGTGATACACAGAGGACAATGGAACTTGAATCTCCAATTCCCTCCAAAAAAGGGAAAATAAACTGCCCCCCCCCCCCGAAATGATGTTTTGGGGTATACCATGAATGCAGAAGATTTGTTTTATGAACAACAGAGCCAGTTGAGGTGGTGAAAGAAGTTAAGGGGGATAAGGGGGATGAAATGCGCAGTTTTAATGAAGCGATTAACTATCCCCCAGTTAACAGTGTTTCCCTGTGATCATGGTAAATTATAATAAAATCCATCCAAATATAAGTCTATGGTTCCTTGGGGATTTCTAGTGGTAAAAGTGACCCAGCAGGAGGTTTATGAGTTCCCTTGTCCCAGCAAGCCTTAAGGTGTTTCTGCTACAAAAAATACCGAAAGTTTTAGCATCATGTATTTCTTACAAAACTGATAGGTTCAGCTTGAGGTGTGCTGGAACATATCGGCAATGTGGAGGTATGGAGTATTAATTTAGTCTTTTGGCTGATTCAATGTATTTTTGTGTTCAGTGTACACAGTAATTAGATGTAAGGACCCTTCCAATCAGTGCCCCCATTCTTTGAAAGCCATTTCCACCCCTAACAACTTGCGGTTCTCCACACTGTAATTCTGCTCTTCCAAACAGAATTCACAAGAAAAGTATGTGCAAGAGTGTAAATCTTTCCGGGCTGCCATAATACTGGGAACACACCTGCACCTAGTATAGTTGCATGAACTTTGATAATGAATGTGTGGCTTACATCGGGGTAAGGTAAAGGCTGAAGATTTGAAAAGCCTTCACCTCCGGAGAGGGCCAAACCTCTGGAAAGGCATTTTTCAAGTCTGTTACATGAGCAACAATAGAACAATGTGATAAAAATGGCTGCACAAATTAGCGAACCCCAGAAATATTTGTAAGGCTTTTAAGGTTGTTCTCACTCTTGGACTGCTTTTGGGATCCATGTCCAAACCCCAGTTAGAAAACAATAACTCGAAGAAGGAAACGTCGGTGACCCCCAACATACAGAGGCTTAGAGGTCTTAGCGTAGACATTGTTATCCCTCCATTTTTGTAACACAGCTTTTACACGTTGTTGGTGTTCTGATGACAACCAAGATAATAAAGCCAATTAAGAGCCTCTCGCCAATGCATTTTCACCCATTTTTACATTGAAAAAATTCAGTTTTTTCCAAGTCATCCTTCAGCGTGACCGCCTGGAGAGATATATGCTCCACCCCCTGGGAGGAAACACAAACTTGAACAGGGGTTAAAATCCCCACCCCTTCCTGCCCACCTCAGTTCTTTGTGTTTACTCTGAAGGGAAAGAAACTGGGTTTACCTCACGTTGTGAGGTTTCAGCCCAGTCAAAGCCTAACCCACCACTTTGTACCGGTGATTAACTGTGCATGTATGGTGAAAATGACACCCAGCCCTATTACTGTATTGGGCAGGTAATGACTGGTTAATACAATGGCCCCTAATAACATTATTATGGAGTTATGCTAGGGTATAGTGGACCATCTCCCCAGCACAAAGGAGGGAAATGGGGCTCATTGAATATCACCTTGTCTCAGTAAACCATTAGTTTTGGGTCAATACAATGAAATGACTTTTTATTAGAACTGATAACATAAAAACATTGTTGCACTCCATACATAATTACAACACATGGAATAGTTTTCCTCTTTTGTTATACAATAAAAACACTGTTTCGGTCACAGATTCAGTAGTGTATGAGAAACACAAATTATTTGGACCTTGTCCTGCATGGAAAACTAGTTTCGCTATTTTTAAGCTTCATCAGTGCCTGTCAGGGAATCAATCAGTTTCAGTGCTCCTATATCTGTAACAATATAGCATGGCATGCAAAAAGACATATTATAGACAACTGTGTTCAGTAACAAACATTATTTTAAACAAACATATTCGTATGAACATGACGGTAATACCTGTGAGTGCTGAACAGCCGCTTCAGAACAGTAGACGGGTTTAGGAGCCTCTTACGTGTGGCAGCTTTAGCAGCCGGGTTTTGTGTTGAGGGACTGAGGCAGACAAGGATGTCCACTCATGCAGAAAAATTGAGAGCCCATATACTGGGAAATAATAGAATTGAATAAATCATTATGGCTATACTGGCCATTATGATGGGTAGCTTCCACCAAGTTCACGCCGTGCTGCTCTGAATAGAATTCTGTTCATTGGGCTAGGTGCCATAACGTGCCAAAGAATTTTTTAATGATTATGGTGTGTCCTTATTAATAACTAGCTGTGGGGAGCTGTTCTAAAGCAACAAGCTCCTCATAGAGTGTCAAGGAAAATAGGGGATGGGATAATGCCCCACCCCTATTGCATAGTGAAAGTGTAATATTAAAAACAAGTACCTGAGTTTGATAGATCAATGCATTGTACTCTGGCCCTGCACCTCCAGGTGCCGATGGGCGCATTCGCGTGTCTGCTCTACCTGCGGTGGGGGCCGCAGCCGCTGGCCGCAGCCGCTGGCCGCAGCCGCTGGCCGACAAACTCCCGCTGGTGCGCCACGTGCGAGGCATCCAATGTTCCTCCCCGTCGCCGCTGTGATGCGGCTGTGCGAGACGGGAGGAGACATATACTGGGCGCCTGCGTAACTTCCGGCGGCTGGAGCGCACCGCGCGGAAGGTGTTCCTGCTCGTGCGCATGCGCGTTCCTGCCGGGCGGAAGCGGCACGGCACCCAGCCGCTCATCCATGCCATTGCCCTAATTCACGGTCGCCATTTTAGTGAAAACCATTCGGCCCGCTACAGAACATTGAAGTAGGGCAATGGCATGGATGAGTGGCTGGGTGCCGCGCCGCTTCCGCCCGGCAGGAACGCGCATGCGCACGAGCATAACACCTTCGGCGCGGTGCACTCCAGCCGCCGGAAGTTACGCAGGCGCCCAGTATATGTCTCCTCCCGTCTCGCACAGCCGCATCACAGCGCCGACGGGGAGGAACATTGGACACCTCGCACGTGGCGCACCAGCGGGAGTTTGTCGGCCAGCGGCTGCGGCCCCCACCGCAGATAGAGCAGACATGCGAATGCGCCCATCGGCACCTGGAGGTGCAGGGCCAGAGTACAATGCATTGATCTATCAAACTCAGGTACTTGTTTTTAATATTACACTTTCACTATGCAATAGGGGTGGGGCATTATCCCATCCCCTATTTTCCTTGACACTCTATGAGGAGCTTGTTGCTTTGGAACAGCTCCCCACAGCTAGTTATTAATAAGGACACACCATAATCATTAAAAAATTCTCTGGCACGTTATGGCACTTAGCCCAATGAACAGAATTCTATTCAGAGCAGCACGGGGTGAACTTGGTGGAAGCTACCCATCATAATGGCCAGTATAGCCATAATGATTTATTCAATTCTATTATTTCCCAGTATATGCGCTCTCAATGTTTCTGCATGAGTGGACATCCTGGTCTGCCTCAGTCCCTCAACTCAAAACCCGGCTGTTAAAGCTGCCACACGTAAGAGGCTCCTAAACCCGTCTACTGTTCTGAAGCGGCTGTTCAGCATTCACAGGTATTACCGTCATGTTCATACGAATATGTTTGTTTAAAACAATGTTTGTTACTGAACACAGTTGTCTATAATATGTATTTTTGCATGCCATGCTATATTGTTACAGATATAGGAGCACTGAAACTGATTGATTCCCTGACAGGCACTGATGAAGCTTAAAAATAGCGAAACTAGTTTTCCATGCAGGACAAGGTCCAAATAATTTGTGTTTCTCATACACTACTGAATCTGTGACCGAAACAGTGTTTTTATTGTATAACAAAAGAGGAAAACTATTCCATGTGTTGTAATTATGTATGAAGTGCCACAATGTTTTTATGTTATCAGTTCTAATAAAAAGTAATTTAATTGTATTGACCCAAAACTAATGTTTTACTGAGACGAGGTGATATTCAATGAGCCCCATTTCCCTCCTTTGTGCTGGGGAGATGGTCCACTATACCCTAGCATAACTCCATAATAACTTTGTGTTTACTCCCTGGGAAACCATTGGCCATAGTGTGCCTGGATGTGTTAGACTTCGGCTAATTTTTTATTTTAGTTTTTTGGACTCCAGAGTACTAGATTAACTGAATAAAAAGTTTATTTATTATATTTATTCTATCTATTGTTTTCAAGTAACTGTTTTTCCCTCCAAAATTTCAAAATTTGGGGGCGTGGTCTTGCTCAGTGACCTGGCGAGCTGATGTAAATTTCTGTTTTTGGCAGTGAGAAGACCGAAACCCGGAAATGGAAAGGTGGCATTTTCTCCCTGGCCAGTGTGCAGGTCAGAGGAAGAGAGGTAGAATCCCAAGACCAGGAAAAGACATTGGGGACATAACATCAGTGGCACCCCACAGATTGAGCAAAGCAGAACGACACAGCGGCAGTAGCGGCGGCGAATCGCGTGGATGGACGGAGTGCAGGGGCAGCATTTGGCGGCCCTGCAGGTAATGGGGACCTGTCCTTGCAGCAGTGTCAGCCATTCCAACTGACATGGAAGGGGCCCCCAGAGAGTCACAACCTATGGTAGGGTCTTTAAACTTTACTTTTGTTGGTTGTTGGTGCATGCATAAGGGCTACCAAGGTTCAAGGTAATGACATATTGTTGTTATTATATTTTAGCCGGAAGTTAAAATAAAGGAAACTGAAGCCAAGTCCAAATCTGAAAATAGGAAACATAGCAAACTATCCAAAAAATCTAAACATTGTGAAGTTTGTAACATTGTGCTCCTGGACACCTGGCAGATGACTCACTCAGTCTCAATGGTCTCTTGCTACCGCACCAATTCCCACTTCAGGTTCAGAAAGTCAGGTGGAAAGACAGGGTCTATCTAACACTAATACTGCTCCCAGTACCTTGCCTTCCACCCCTGTGCAGATTGAGGTAATACCTGAGTCAGGTGAACTAGTGGAAGAGGATGTTTCCTCTCAGCATTCTCTGGATGTGGATGTCCAGGATTACGGGGAATAGGAATATTCCCACAGTGTTTCCTAAGAACTAGAGAAGTTGTTACAGGATATTAATGATACATGGGGGAATCAACAAGAGGATAAATCCCTAACAGTCCAGGATGAAATGAAAAAAGATTTTTGGATAGAAAAACTGCTAAGGCTTTTCCGGTCCATTCAGCACTTAAACACATCATTAAGACTGAGTGGGAAATCCAAGAGAGAAAGTTATTTATGCCTAACTCCTTAAAAATGAAATTCCTATTCCCCAAGCAGGATATAGAACCATAGAGCAAATGTCCAAAACTGGATGCACCACTTGAGGACCGTTTTGAGGACATGGGGGCATTACGTGATCCAATGGATGCCATAAGCTTAATGTTTAGGCCACCACTGGCATCTGATTTGATCCTCAGAAGCATGGCTAGATAGATGAATAATTTTAAAAATCACATGGAAAGTAAGGTGCCCTCAGAGGACCTGTTAATGACTTTGTCAACTCTTAACAGAGCCATTTCTTTCCTTACTATTGCTTCAGAGGAAGTCATCAGGGCCAAAGCTAAAGTATTTGCTTTGGTTTCCTGTGCTCGTAGAGCTCTCTGGTTAGATACTTGACTCGGAGACAGTGTTCCTAAGACCAAGCTTTGTGGAATCCCCTTCCATGGTAACCTCCGTTTTGGGAAAGATTTAGATGTTATTCTGGCCAGGTGAAGCTGGGAGGAGATTTCCCACCAGAAAATGGGAATTTTAATCTGTGCTTTGGTAACAGAGGTAGGGCCGCTCCATGCATAACCCAGTCTAAACAGAATGAGCTAAAAAAACTTTGGGTTCAGCCTAGACCCCCAAAAGAGGTATAGATTAGTTAACAAACCCTCAGAGAGGCCTTAGTCGCAATCCTAACAAAGACTATCCGGTAGAGGGGAGACTCTTCTGGTTCGTACCCGCCTGGAGAGTAGTCACCCCATCAGTTTGTGTTACAGAAGCTAGAGAAAGGGTATCAATTAGAATCTGCATCCCTCCCCCAATTATCTTTTTTAGTGACCAAGCTCCCAAGAAAGAGGAGAAAAGCCTTCCCTCTATTTCTAAAGGAGCTTCACAGAAAAATGGGATAGAACTGCCCCCCCCCCCCAATCTCCCTCAAAGAAGGGTTCTACTCTCACATTTTTCTTGTTCAGAAGCCATCAGGAAAGTACTGTATAATTTTGAATCTAAAGAGATTAAACAGATTCATTCAATACAAGAGATTCAGGATGGAATCAATATATTCAGTCAGAAATGTTCTGAAAGAAAACACCCTCATGGTGAATTTACATTTTCAAGACGCCTATATGCAAATACCCATTCTGATCTCACACAATCTCAGGTTTGTGGTTCAGTTAAATCACGTAATCCTTCACTACCAGTAGACAGCACTACCATTTGGCTTGTCCTCATCTCCGATGATCTTTACAAAGATCCTAACAGAGCCAATGGCTTACCTCAGACATCAGGAAATCATAGTGATCAGAGCCAGCATTGCTAGCAGATCTGGAGAGGTCCCTGTCCGTATTGAAGGGTTGAGGTGGATAATAAATGTAGAAAAGTCCAGCCTAATGTCCAGTCAACAGTACAAATTTCTGGGGTTCAACATAGACAGCACCCAGCAAAAATGATTTCTTCCGTAAGTAAAGATAGACAGCCGAGAGACTAAGATTGACTTAAGTCCCTCTGGTCTCCATAAGAGAATTATGAAGCTCCTGGATCCCAAGGTCTCGGCAATCCAGGCAGTATCTTGGGCTCAGTTACATACAAGAACATTACAAAGATTCCTGCTAGAGCAGTGGGACAAGCAGCAGAGTTCACTAGACCAACTAGTCCAATAGATCCTAGAAGATCTGAAATGGTGGCTAGATCCTGAGATCTTAGGAAAAGGAAGAGAGTGGAGACAGACTAACTCAGTAATAATCACAACAGATGCAAGCAATTGGGGTTGGGGAGCCCATTTGGGAAGCCACCAGGTGTAGGGAAAGTGGACAAAGGGCTTGGCAGCCTCCAATTTCAGAGAACTCCTGTCGGTCAAGTCGGCACTCAATCGTTTTTGGACAGCAGTAGTGGGCAAAGATGTTCATATAGGGTCAGAAAACGTCTCCACGGTGCAGTATCTAAATCACCAGGGGGGACCAGATGCTTAGCTCCAATGAACTTATTGAATGCCATTCTCTTACCACGAGGGCAGGTCTGGTCAGTGTCAGCAGTTCAGACCACTTAAGTGTTTGGGGTCTCCCACACTGCCAGCAATACAAAATGCAAGACATTTTTTCTCTGACAAGGGAAGAAGGTGCACTAGCAATAGTTGCTCTTGCTCATCCATGGAGGTTTCATCTTACCTATGCCTTTCCAGCTTTCATAATTGTGCCTAAAGTGATCTGGAAGATTGCACAAGAAGAGGTAACAGTGATCCTCATAGCTCCATTCTGGCCAAAGAGAGCTTGGTTTGTGGAATTAAGGAAGATGGCAAAGAAAGGTGCCTGGAGGATTCCAGACATTCCAAACATCATTCATCAGGATGTCATTCTGCATCCAAATCCGTCAAAACTGTTGCTGACAGCATGGATCATGAAAGGGCCATCCTAAGAAGTAAGGGTTGTTCAATTAAAGTGACTGAAACTCTTCTGGCCAGCCAAAAATTAACTACTAGGAGAATCTACTAAAAGTTCTGGAAATGTTTTTCTTTCTTTTGTGAAGTGAACAAGTTGAAGAAAAAAGAAACAACCACAGTTCTCGAATTCCTGCAGAAGGGGTTCGATAAGGGCTAGCTGCAAGTACATTATAGACTCAGATTTCTGCATTATCAGTTTTCCTCGAACAAAAATTGAGACAAAACGAACTAATCAATCATTTTTTCAAGTCAGTTATGCCCAATAGTCCTGCACCATTTAAGGGGTGCAATTGACTTTTCAATTGTATTAAGGGGTTTAATTGAGCCTCCCTTTGAGCTCTAGATGAGGTAGAGAGAAATGGTTGTCACTAAAATGTTGCTTTCTGCTAGCTATCACTTATGCCAGGCGACTAAGCAAACTACAGGCCTTAGCAATGAAAGAGCCATATTGTGCAGTACTACCAGACAAAGTTATACTTAGACCCAATCCATTGTTTTTGCCAAAAATAGTGAATTCGCCTAACAGGTCGCAAGAGATAGTTCTTCCGACATTCCCAAGTGGAGTAGGCAAGGAAGAAGATCTCTCACTGCTAGATGTTAGAAGAGCCTTGATTGTTCATTTGGAAAGATCCAAAGAATGGCGTGTTGCAGACCAACTTTTAGTAACTTTCAGAGACTTCAGTAACTTTCAGAGCAGCTTCCAAGTCCATTATAGCCAGATGGATAAAACAGACTTTTGCACAAGCATATTCTACTAGACCTTTCCCCCAGAGGTGTCTGTCCATTCTACAAGAGCTATGTCAGCATCTTGGGCAGAGAGGACTGGTGCTTCTTTGGATGAGATAATTACTTGCCTAATACTCTCCAGGTCACGCTGAAGGATGACTTCGAAAAACCAAAAGGAAGTTCTCACAGACCAGGGGAGCCCCTTTATGTCAAATGACATGAAAGAGCTGTGTAAGTTGCTCAAGGTCTCTCACATACTCATTTCTGTTTACCACCTGCAAACAGATGGCTTAGTAGAGTGGTTTAATAAGACACTGAAGCATATTCTAAAAAAGGTGGTAGAAAAAGAATGGATCATGATTTGGATTGTCTGCTACCCTACCTGCTATTTGAAGTCTGGGAAGTGCCCCAATATTCTAATCTGATTCTCTGCCTCTGAGTCTATAGTCATCAACCCGGGGTCTACTGGTGATTTAAGTTGTAATGGAATACCTGCAGAGGGCATAGAAAAGGCCCAGATCAGGATCTATAATTGGTTTACAAAGATCAGGACCTTTAACCCTGAGAAAAGGGTCCTGGTGTTAATGCCCATGATAAAGAGTATATTTTTGGCAAAGTGGCAAGTCTCCAGAAGTTGAGTGAGGTGAATTAGAGAGTACACAAACCTGATAGAAGGAAACTTTTTGAAGTTTACAATATAAACTTGCTCAAACCTTGTAAAGAGGTCATCGCTAGTGGTCTTTTTAGTCTTAGATGGCCTGTTTCATTATCTAGTAACGCCATTTGGATCGCATGGTGCACCCGCTAACTTCAGGAGGCTGATGGGTCAGATCTTGCAATCACATTGGGATTATTTTAGATGAAGTGGTCATTTTCAGCTCAGATTGGAGGAGTCACCTTGGTAAGGTACAGGTGGTACTAGATGCCAATCAATCCAGAGAAGCATGCCCTAGGTCTTGAAGAAGCCTGGGATACATCATTAGAAGAGTGTTGGTGAAGCAAGGTTAAGGCAATACAGAACTGGCCTAGGCCTCTGACTAAGAAACAAGTCAATGCCTTCATATGCATCACTGGACACTATAACAGGTTTAGAACAAATTTTCCACAATTTCAGCCCTATTGACAGACTTAAATAACGGTGGGAAATCAGTAATAGTAAAGTGATCCCAAAAAGCTGAAAAAGCCTTTTAAGATCTGAAGTCTGTGTTGTTCCAACAGCTGGTGTTGATCTCTCCTAATCAGCACTGGTTTTAGGACATAACTTTTGGTACAAAAGGGTTTCAGATGCAAGTTTGCGGGCTGTACTGCTTGGATCCGACACTCCATGTTAAAACTCAACCATTACTCGAAATAGTTAAAATAAAGTGACAAAGGTTTTAATGATGGCTTTTGGTGATGGATCTCCCTGAACTTGGTGGTGCATTAAGCAGAGTGCATGGTGGTAAAATAAGGTTTTAAGTATTACTTCCTTGGCAGGAAGTTAAAACTTCTGTCAGAAAAATGCTCCACTGGCATGACAAAACTTTGAACAGCTAAATATACTGCTGAATTGCAAAATCATGAGAAAAAACATGTTCTCTAAAAATAAATTTTAAAAAATCTCACGGTGCTGAATCAACCCTAATAAATAGAAAAATCCAAGTGGACCAGATGGTTTCTATCACTCCAAAACTGTGTTGGAGCTTAGGCTGGGTAAGCTCCAAGCAAATATGGATGCTCTCTCCAGAGTACACTGTATGTGAGCTAAAGTTCCCCTGTCCTCTGATCAGGAGAAGAGGAGGATTATTTGTTGAAATGCAGCAGACAAGCATGTGAAAGGAGCTCGTATCTCACCCAGGATATTAGGCTGATAAAAGAATCCAAGAAACAGTTTTGCTTGAGTGCTGCTAGAGCACTAGAGCAGTTTATTAAGTTTTCATGGGCTTTGGTAGGCTAGTAGTGGGACCTGACATTCCCCTCCTTCCAGCACACATTTTACTTGTGCTCTTCAGCTCTCACATGTTAAAAAAATGTTACTGGGCTAGAAAAAGCTGTATCTTGGAGCAGTCTAGGGGAAGCTGTGTGATGAAACAGAACCTGTCTCAGGATTTAAGTCTGTGTTGGAGAGGCCTATGTTGTTTGCCTCCTAAATGTTTGACTTACTTTACTGGTGAGGAAACCTATTTTGTGTTTGAGTTTAAAGTTATACTATAGGAAAGCCCCATTATTGTTCCATTGACTAAGGCTATATATTGCACTGTCCCAAACTTCAATCCATTTTCAAAATGACCCTGTAGTTTCTGCATTACAACTTCCTAGCCTTGGTAGTGATTTAGGTTTATTGTGCCTTCACAATTTACTCTAATATTTGTTTTTACAGTCTTAAAACACTGTTAAAGTATGTCATGTAACCATGGTATATTCGCAGTAAAATGTTATTTAACTGGTCATCTGACTGTAGATCTCAGGGTTATAATGACCTTCAGTTTGTGAGCTACAAGTGGAAGTCAAACGACAACTGGTTTGAGTGAGTTAGAACCAGACAGGGATATGATATTTGGTAAAAATCTTTCTAAGCTTGTCAAATGAACCAAAGACCAAGATTTAGATTTACCATATTTATTCACCCCCCCAACTTCACTGGCAGTTTTTGTGATCTTTCCTCTCTGTTCGTTTTAATCATGCTCCTAAATTGCTGTTTCTGTGAACCACTGTTTCAGGATTCCCACCCTCTTTGACTGCTACCTGGCATACCAATCAGGGATGCCTTTCGGTTAAATCTCTATAGAAATTAAGAAAAAAACCTGGAAAAGAAAAATCACCCCTCTGCAGTGCAACAGCTAGCTGTGACATTTTTTAATCCACCAGCAAATAATTAAGCTTTCATGCTCTGTGCAAGATGCTTTACATGGCTGCCTGAAGAACCCCATGGGTCACCATTAGACATGTTTTGTAGTTTTTTACTGGTCTTTCAGCTGGGATGCCCAGGGGTGGGACAATGATCCCTGTAATAAGGCAATGATACATAGACTTGGCACTATTGGTCTAAATCCACCATTTGATGCTAATCCATTACAGGTGCAATAGCAACATTCAAACCCTTGTATCATCCCTCACAGATTGACATTCTCAATTAAGGTGGAAGGAATATAATGTGGTTGCATTTGTAACAAGATTGGCACATGACAGCAGGCACAAAAAGCGACTCCATGTGGCAGGTTAGGTTTAACTGACTGTAGCCAGTTTTATTTATCAGGTTGTACAAATAATAAGGCAAAACAAACAAAGGAAATTCGAAATTCCTGTCCTGCACTACCTTACATAACAGTTCCTGGCAAAATTGGTGCAGGCCTGGTGCCAGTCACCCCAAAACAACAGCAAATGGTACAACCTAATTTTGGCTCATCATAAAGTCAGTTTCTTCAGTCAAGGAGACCCCTGAGTGTATGAGTACCATACCTTTTCAAGGCTTACACACATGAAGCCTGATTAATGAATTCCCAGTCCAAGCCCTGGAATGGGTGGAGATGAACACATGAATCTTGGTGAAAAGTCTGTCACAAAACAATATTAGAGATGAGCAAACTAGTGCAGTTGAGTCATAGTTCACTCAGAATTTCAAGGGAAAATCTCTTTGGACAGGAATCAGAATTTCTTGTGATTCATTCATGTGAGTAGCTTCTCAGTGCCTGGGCTGGTTTTACTTAATAAAATATTAAGAATTTAACCCTTACATTTTTTTAAGGCTTCTGCTGACCACTCCAGCTTCTGAAATCTCACTCCCTACTGCAGGGGCCTTTTATAGCAGCCGTATGAGTTGACGCCAGCTTACTCGCCAGTATAAATAGCCCGTCCCTGTGCTGTGGAGAAAAATGCTGAGAGTCCTGTATGGGGCATAGGATGTGGTTCCTCTCTTCTGCTGAAAACATTGCACCTCGCCAGTGGATGAGGACGTCTTACGGTGCTGGAGCGGGACCATTGTTTTTGAGTTCGTTAAAAGTTTGATGCAGATGAACCAGAATTACTCAGGCAAATTTGGCTAATCACCCAAATCTAATGTTTCAAAAGTTTTCTCATCAAAGCCAATCCTTTTTGGGTACAGAGGTATTCTTTGGGTTGTTACACTGCAAGGTGAAATTCTTCTTTATATTCAGCTTGTTTGCAGAGGCCTAAAGGTATTGTGCCAAAATTGAATATATATATGGAACTGTTTGTCATTTTCTCCATCTAAAACTCAAGTTCCAGCTGTAGAGAAACAGCTCAAAACATGATTCCTCCTCCACTATACTTCACTGTGGGCATGGTATTCTCCTAGTAATGCAGAGTGTTGGCTTTGAGCCAAACATACCTTTTTGAATTATGCCAAAAAGTTCAACCTTGATTTCATCAGACATTTTTTCAACATGCTTTTGGCAAACTTGATGTAAGTTTTGTCAAAACATAGCTATTGTCCTTTATAAAATAAAGGCTTGCCACCTTACACCACAACCCAGAAGAGCACAGGAGATTAATGTCACATATAGTACATAATTAGTATGTGCCAAAAATTACTGCAGGTTATTTAATGCAACTGTTGTCCAATTAAAAGCCTCTGGGCCAATTTTCTTCTTGCCTTTTCATTAATGTTTAGTGGGATGTTTAGCAATTGATGCTGTCACTGTTATTTCAAATTTACCCACTTCTTGATCACTATCTTCACCGTGTTCCTCGATATGTCTAATGAATTGAAAAATGTGTTGCTCCCTCCTTATGACTGATACCTTTCAACACCCCTTTAATGTTGTATGCCGTTATAGAACTCTGGTGTTTGATGAACTATGACAATAAGCCTTGATTCAGAGCCTCTCGAGAACTCATTCTCACCAGTGAAAGTACACAATTTTGTCCTTTATGCAATTCAGTAGGCACCTTTTTGGAAACTTATTTTTTCTATAATTTTATGTGTAAGTGTATGCGAGAACGATTTTTTTCCCATTTGTGAGAAATTCTGCTTTATTTGTGGGAATATCTATTATGTGCTTGTGCATGATTACAAGCCCTGATTGCGCCTTGCAGATGAGATTGTACAATGGGATTTTCTGTGCCAAAATTATGGGAGCGTTTTCCTGGTGAGATGGGTGTGGTGTAGTTTTTCGCCCTTGTTGATCTAACTTGCCCCTTTTGACATTGGACCTGGCTGAAAAAAAAATATGTCCAAGTACAGTGCCGCGGGCTGCTTGCCATATCTCTAACAGAGCCCAATGTGACTCAGCATTGGCTTGATGTCAACAGCATGCCAGATGTTGGTCTCTTCATGTTGACCTGACGTAGCTGCAATTTACATTTTTTGACAGCATGGCAGCCTTGATTCCGGTTAAGTTTAGGTTCTACCAGCTCTCCGATATGCTCAATGTCATGGGTGCAATTGATTTAATGCATATCGTGTTGGTGCCTCTGGTTGCTGAAGAATATATGTATAGGTATGTGTTGGTGTTGTAATATATGTATAGGTATGTGTTGGCCCTATTTGTAGACTGGTACTTCCTTTTATTCTGTGTTGTTACATTTCGATTTTTGGTTTTCGTAATTTTGGGTCTTTTTGGTTTTGTTTTTTTTGTCCTTTGTTATTCTCTGTTAATCTTGTTAGTATGTTTACATGTAATCCCTTAATGTCCAGTGTGTGGCTAATATCGACCAGCGGTTTCTCCATGTCCTTGCAGGCTTCCCATGCTCTTCAGAGGAAGCCTTCATCTTGAGGAGTTCTGGATTGTATGAAACGTTTGAGACCGGAGAGCTATTACTTGGTAATTGCCTGCTCTTTATTTTCCTTTCTGCCTTTGTAACCTTTGTGTTGCATTTAGTCTGTTACTGCCACTTGGCCCCCATTCCTTGCCTGTAGCATTTTTTTCTGAATCGTGTTTGTCATGTTCTTTGTAGTTATGTACTACTATGACTATGGCTACCCACTACTGTAGTGACTACTGATGCTCTTTCTTCTGCCCCAAACTGATGGACAGGAGGCCTACAAGAGAGTGCACAGTAAAACCCGGGCAGTTGTTGACTGGACTTTTGGGGTCCTGAAGTCCCATTTACTGGGTTTGGACCCTACTGTTGATGTCCTTTAGTAACATCCCAATAACGTTGTGAATATTATTGTAGCATACATGGTACTCCATAATTTGACATCTTGGAGAAAGTTCCTGCATATCTGGATACTGACCAAACAGCAGCTGTCCAAAATGTGCCTGAGAACATTGTAGTTTTTACTGCCGTCTTTTAGCAATTTTCTTCTGCACTGCGTATTCAGGTCCACAAAACTTTTGAGCACCTTTTGTTTCTGGTCCTGCACTATTTACCTGCCAGGTGATTTGCTCCATCTGCTAGGCCATCGTTTCAGCTTTAGGTGACACCTCATCCACCAGGGCAAGGCATCGGACCTCATTAAATCTGGCACTCAATGTGCCCTGGCTCAGATTTCTGCCTGTATGCAAGGGGCCAGCATCTTCATGGAGACTGGGGGTGGCAGGAAGCATCTGAACACTGGTAGCACTTCCAGAAGGGGTGGAGAGCAGGCTCTCTGGTGAGCATGTGTCTCAGGGTCCGGTCTGGGCTCTGGTGTGATGCCCGTTGAGTGGGGAGCTGTGGGGGTATGCTGGCCGCTCTCCAGCTGCTGGCCTGACACACTGCTCAGAGCAAGTGGTTTGCCTTACATCAGGGGAGTGGCGGCACAGCAGGCTGTGGTGATTTGTCCTTGGCTTGTGGCAGCTTGCCCTGGGGCTGTGCTAACTTTCCCTCAGACTCTGCTCACTCCTGCCATGCCTGGGTTCTCGGCTTCTGGCGGGTGTGATAGCGTTTCCTGCGGGGCATCCTGAGTGTGCTCATCCTAGTAAGCATTGTTTTCAAGCAACAGTTGGGGACTTCTTTTATTAGACCAGCAGGAGTGCAATCCATTAATTAAAATTGTATTTAAGATGAGGGAAAGCAAACCATTCAAATGTTTCATGTGTGCACTTGCATGCCTCACACCAGGCACTTCACCTTCTGCACCCACACATGCCTGGCATAGTAACCATAGCAGACCCTGGGGTAGAGAAGGAAGTCCCTGGAGCCAGGGGCCTACCATGGTGACATGTGGCTTAGTGAATATGCCTTTACTCATACACCATGGTTGGGCTTAAAATAACAAGCACTCGCTTGCCAGTGTTATGCTTGAATGTACTGTGGCCAGTTTGGCAGTCCAGCCTTGTAAAACACACACATCAGTCCACCTAGGAAGCCATGGCCCTGTGTTAGTTTGTGTGTGTTAGTAGAAACAAATCTCTAGAGCGATGTGTCTGCTGGTTTGCACGTGTGGGTTAATGCATATGCGCCAGTATAAGAGGGAATGGAGTTCCCTGAAGCAAAATGTTGGCCACTTCACCCCTGTTATTTTTTGAATATGCCTTTGATTGCAATGCACCAGTAATGGCGAAACTAACCTAATGGTCGGGATTTGTGTTGCCTTTACGCCATGTGCACTCAGGGTATCCTGAAGAAGGGCCAGCACCAGTCAGAATTAGCCAGGACTCAATAACAGGCCAGGACTCAGGCAGGGCACACGTAAACGAGAATATCTGAGAGACACAACATTACCTACATCAGACATGCCTTTTACAAGTGGCCCAAATGAATTCCTGACATGCATTTTTTTACATTTGGATACACACAGCAGAGATTGGAAGGAATCAAGGCCATTGTTCATAGGCTGATGGTGGAGCTGAAAAATTTTGGGGAAGCCCTGGGGAGCACAAGCCCCCCCACCCAAAAATTGTAAAAAGGTTTTATGTTGCACATTTTAAATGCTTTTATAAAGTTTTATCTGTTATTAAAATTTTATTATTAACATTTGTTCTAAAAAAAACAAGAACAAATTGTTAATATTTGTAGTTAATATTAAATTAAGATTAAATATAAAAATATTTTGTTACCAAAAATAAGCGAATTGTGTCTTTTTTCACACCACTATGGTAGCTGAATTTTGGTGAGTTGAGGAGGAACTGTGTGGCGGGGGGAGGAGAAGAAAAACACACACTTGGATGCCAGGGAGCAAGAAGGAAGAGGACAATCAACAAAAAGGTGAGTAACAATGGTGAATAACTACAGCATGGGATGCCCCCAAACAGGGCCACCATTAGGGGAGGTGGGCAAGGACCAGTGTACCGTGCCCAGAACCTGTCCTGCCCCCAGGGAGGGCAGCATTTTTGAACAGGTGCATTGCCTGCTGATGTGTTACAGCTCATTAGCAATGTTTATTTACCGAGGGATGAAAGTGATGCCCCTGTGACCAGAAACTTTGCCACAGCAAGCTTTAAGGTTGCGCTCTCTTAATGGTATGTGTCACAGAGATAACAATCCAAGTTAATGAGGATAACTAGGATGTTAGTTTTTCTCTGGGAGTTTGATCTATGCTGGATTGCGGGGACTTAACTGGTTCTGGGTTCCAGCTGTAAAAGTATAGAAATTAATCCAAAATGCACATAAACGATTGACAAATTATTGTTGTTATGACTATTCTATTATAGAGTACATATTACCTTCAGAATAGACATATATAAGAGCAAGGCACTTACCACCACAGCCCAGGGGTGCTTGACCTACCCAGGGCCTCTTAGTTGATATGCTTCAGTTGTAATCCTGTCAGTGAATTGATGCACTGCTGATGGCTTCTTGTACAGGTGTGTCCAGGCTGGTGTGACTGAAGGTGTGTAAAAATGCCTCTCTGCTCGAAAATCCAGTAAAAAAATGATTTTATTTTCAATAAAAGATATAAAACATTCGTATGGCCAAGGGTATTAGTCCTGGGTGTGGGGCCTGTAGATGTCCTGTCAGGCCAGCAGCTGTTTCAAGGTTCACGGGAAAAAAATGGTCTGCTTAAAAACTTGATAGTTTTCAGTGTTCCATGATAGCCGGTCCTTGTTAGCTGGTATGTTTGTTCCCAGGCCCAGAAGTTCCCCTACCCTGTGACTTACTTGTTTCACACTGAATTTCTCTAACATTTGTCATAAAATCTTTTATTTATTCCTCTTATTTATTCCTAATATTTAATCTAATAAAAAATTCTTTTATTCTTCCCTGATGCTTTGCCGAGATAAATGCTTACAGGAAGCAAGAAAACTTTTAAAGCCTCCAGCAACAAAAAAGCCGACAATTGACCAGATCAACATCAACAGGTGATGCGGCTCCGGTTTTAATTGCCGGCTAGCGCATTTCTGTGAAACTACATTTCCCACCATTCCCAAGAAGGATGCCACGTCATCTCCGCCCTTATTAGGGGCCAAAGCAATTGACCCCTCCACACCCGGAAGACGGCTCAAGCCGAAACGCACGTCGGTGACATTTTGGATACTCAAGACAGCAGAGAGGCCGAGGAAACACGCCCCTGCCAGCATTGAATAACGGCTATTTGAATTTACCCTAAGGACTTTTTCTTCACCCTTTTATTGGTTTTTCCACGCCTGGGAACAAACATACCAGCTAACAAGGACCAGCTATCATGGAACACTGAAAACTATCAAGTTTTTAAGCAGACCATTTTTTTCCCGTGAACCTTGAAACAGCTGCTGGCCTGACAGGACATCTACAGGCCCCACACCCAGGACTAATACCCTTGGCCATACGAATGTTTTATATCTTTTATTGAAAATAAAATCATTTTTTTACTGGATTTTCGAGCAGAGAGGCATTTTTACACACCTTCAGTCACACCAGCCTGGACACACCTGTACAAGAAGCCATCAGCAGTGCATCAATTCACTGACAGGATTACAACTGAAGCATATCAACTAAGAGGCCCTGGGTAGGTCAAGCACCCCCGGGCCGCGGTGGTAAGTGCCTTGCTCTTATATATGTCTATTCTGAAGGTAATATGTACTCTATAATAGAATAGTCATAACAACAATAATTTGTCAATCGTTTATGTGCATTTTGGATTAATTTCTATACTTTTACAGCTGGAACCCAGAACCAGTTAAGTCCCCGCAATCCAGCATAGATCAAACTCCCAGAGAAAAACTAACATCCTAGTTATCCTCATTAACTTGGATTGTTATCTCTGTGACACATACCTTTAAGAGAGCGCAACCTTAAAGCTTGCTGTGGCAAAGTTTCTGGTCACAAGGGCATCACTTTCATCCCATCCAACTATAAGCTTACGGTCGCTTATACCCCTAGGTTGCAGCACTCGAAACACTAGTCCTTATCCCAGCGCTTGATAATTTCTCAATGTTTATTTACCGCTCCTCTTACTCCGTACTCTCATTGCTATGCTATCAGATGCGTTTACGCTCCCCCCACCTCCCTTCCCCTGGTCAGGACACAGTCAGACAGATGTAGTCAGCAGAGTTTCTTATGGGAGGAGTGTGAGTGTGTGTCTTTGTATATCTTTGTGTGTCTTTGAGTGCTTCTGCATATGGCGGGACTGCAAATGAGAACTACTTAAGTAAAATGCCATACACTTTCTATGACTACTTTAGAGTACACTCAATAATAAATCATGGCGCACAATGCTGCAATATGGTAGCCAAGGAAAATACTGTGTGTGTCTGTGTGTCTCGTAAGGAAAACCCACTGCACCACAACCACACTAAAATTATGCTAAAAGTACATACAGTGTGCAATGTGCTGGCTAAACCACTGAAAGTAATTACAAACAAAAGGACATCCCTACACCCACTACTATAGCCAGTAAAATGCAGCACACCACTGATTATAGTAAATAATTAATCTGGGTCTTTATTGACGCTAACACATAACACTAGACATTTTCAAAAACGTATGAGAAGAGTGCGCATGCGCTAGCCCACTGGTGGGTGGTTAATCTGGAGCTCCGCGCCCAGCCAGCACTTATCGAGCTGCCGGAGTAATTTTTAGCAAGCGCTAGCACACATGACAAGCACCAGCGGGACCCCTATCTACTGGGGGTTCGCCCCGAAAGGGTAGATCTAAAAGCAGAAGAGGCAGGCCTTCACCAGCTGTGCCAGAGACAAGATGGCGGCGACACTCTGCAAGCCTTGAGCCGCCAGGCACATACCGATGGGAACTCTGCTCAGACCGCCATGACTACCTGCAACTCTTCTTCCATGGGAGGGGGTGAGAATTATTTTTTCTCTGGTACCATCCAGGACACTCCACCGATCAATGAGCCGTCCTCCCCTACACATGGAGGCCCTCGCGTATTCGTCAGAGGATGGTGACTCCTAGGCCTGATTCTTGGATAAAGTAATGGCCCACATGGAGGTAAGCAATGACCCTCCGCTGACCCCGACACTGGCGATGGCCCCTCATACAGACCCTCCACAAGAAGAACCCTCGCTTTACAATAGGCTCTCAGCCTTGCTGGAAAAACAGCTCACTAAAGTAGCCCAAAACATGTCGGCAAATCTGAGAGCAGACATCAAAAGTAGCGAGGCCAGAATAGATCTAATAGAAAACAAGCTGGATGACACAATTCTCTCAGTAAACTAAAACACATACAGAATTACTGATACTTATGATCATTTGGACTCTGCAAGCACTAAAATTAAGGATTTGGAAAATAGGTCCAGGAGAGAGAACTTCAGGCTTAGTGGCTTAGCCAAAACCATTACAGATTTAGAGGCCTCAGTCAAAAGCCTAATCAAAACCCTGATCCCAGACATGGATAACCTTCACAAGGAGTTTGATTAGTGCCATAGAACATTAACACCAATAAGACAGGATGGTCTGGCCAGAGATGTGATTGTGAAACCCCACTACTACTCAATAGACGGTCATTAAAGCTTTCAAAGACAGTGCAGACCTAGAAATTGCAGACAGTAAAGTGCAAATCTTATCTGACATAGCATCTATCACTAATAAATGCAACATGGCATCAAGTACCGATAGGCCTTCACTCTCAGGCTTCACTTCTCCTGCGGGAAAAGAGCAAAGTCCCTTGCTACCCTCCAGGAAGGAGAGGAGATCCTTGTCAAGCTGGGCCTTATTACCCTCACCCCCAGACCCTCAAAGCTCCCCCCTTGCACCCCCAGACCCATCTCTCCAATATGGACCCCGCTCACCAAAGCAAATCTACCAGACCCTCATCCTCAAGAGAAGACCTGTCATCTCGTCCAGTCCAGAGGTCACCCCCGAACAACAATTGAACCGAGTTACCACTGCGTTCCTGAGCTGTTCCCTCTGGAGCTGATATCTAAGAACTCGGAGCACACCGTTCCAATCTTGTGATCACCATAAGAATTCATTAAGGGACACTACTCGGCTAGAGTGGACAGCCTCGAACATGGTCCCCCCGGCTTTTGAGAGATAAGCTTTAGTAATTTACTCACCTTATCTGGGTTTTCTTTCTTTGCTCATTGTTTGTCTCAAATGCTTAGTTTGTTCTTAAATATTGTTTGGCCCTGCCTCAGCTTGGGCAGGATTTCCTGCCCCTTAATCAAACCTTTAAGCGGCAACCAAAGTCTATACTCCCTAACCCTCCCTACATCTGCCATTGCACTTACTAATATTTTATACCTTACCAACATCCCAAAACCTCCTTGAGGGGTTTAAAGCACCCCAATTGTAGCCAGGGCCCTGCCTTGAACCCTAATTGGGCTCAATATAACTCAATATAACCGCTGCCCTACTTCCTCGTTCTTATGGGGTGTCATTTGTGGAGGGTTACTGCCTCTTATTATGGCTCCCTTAGGTGGCAATGTGGCTGGAGGGGAAAGTGGCAGCGGGACTTGACTTTGACCCCGATTTTGGAAATGAACTATTTTAGGACCAAGATAGAATCCTCAGCACCCAAACCCCTGCCAGTAACATCTATGTTGTGTGCCCACGGCGATATCGATCCACAATAGGCGGATCTCGACCAAGCTGGTACTTAGGTCCCCCATCACTGGAACAGGGCCAGGGGGGCCATTCGGTGCTTGCCAAATTTCTCAGAGAGGGTTTGGTTAAGTTGACACCCCCACTGGTTCTTTTATAGTCATGTTTAATACACTCCTTTGTGTGATATACCGTATGTTTATTATTTTGCTTGCTGGTTAATGCATGCTGCTCCCCAGACCCTGCTCTTCACCTGGTTGAGATCTTGGTCCTATGACTGGCTGAAGACTTGGGACCTTGACTAGGTTTATCTTCTTTCCTTACCACCCTCCTGCTCCTCCCAACTCCCTTCCACACTCCCTTCCCTTCCACCTCACCCCTCTCAACCTTCCCTTGGGGACAGAGGTGGCCCCCTCCACCTGAGATAAGAGCTCCCCATTACAATCCCCATGGCTTCTAAGTCTAGTTCACCGAAAGCACGAAAGCACAACGCCTTAAAGTACACCACGCCAGCGCAAGGGAACAAAAAGGGGGGTAACAGTATGTTTCTCCAAAAACATTCCCCTTTCACTCATTAAATTCACACGAGACAAGGAGGGGAGATATATCTTAGTGAAAAGCACAATAGAAGACTCTTTAGACTCCATCCTATCATATTACACCCCAAACACTAACAAAATTAACTTCTTTGAGCTACTGTGGAAAGACATATTGCCCAAGATGGAGGGCTTTAAGATTATTGGTGGAGACTAATCTTGCTATAGACCTGGTCCTTGATAAATCTTTGCCTACCACTTTGAAAATCTGCCCTCCACCCAAGGCAGGCTCTAGGCTCTCTTGTCTTCTTCATTCTCATGGGTTAGTGGACATCTGGCATGAGATTGCCAGAGAGATCAAGTCCTTCTTTGATTTCAACCTTTCAGATGATACCTCTCCCCAAACCAATTGGGCGGCACATAAAGCCACTATAAGGGGTAAAATTATCCAGATATCTTCAAGGCTCAAGAAAAAAAAGAGATATCACTTAAATTACATAAAGCCAACCCAAACTCCCACCTGAGATTGAGAAAAAGAGATCAGACGGAACTTTACATGTGTGGCAACAAGCCTGGCTCTTTACTGGCTAGAAAGATTACCCCCAGGGTTGGGTTTGTCTCCACTCCCAAAATTAGATTAACACGGATCACTTTCCCAAAACCCTGAAAAGATCACTAAAAAGAAATCTTTAACTTCTAATCTAAACTGTACTCTAATCCCCCATCTTTTGACATTGGGAGAGCACAAGAGTGGTTTGATGATAACCCTTTGAAAACCCTTACTGAGGACCAAAGAGATCTCATGGATAGCGAATTCACACTACAGGAATTAAGGGATGCCATCAGATCACTCAGACCATCAAAGGGACCAGGGCCGGATGGTCTCTCTGGTTTGTACTATAAGAAATATGAGGAGATCTTGGCACCATACCTCCTTAAACACTTTAATGCCATACACAAGGCACTAAAGGTGCTAAATTAGCTTACATAAACTTTATCCCTAAACTGGGTAAAGACGCTTCTGACTGTAGCTAATATAGACCAATATCACTTATTAATGTTGATCTTAAGATTTTCACCAAAATCATTGCTACAAGATTGAACACCTTCCTCCCATCTTTGATCCATCTAGACCAGGTGGGTTTCATCCCAGGCTGACAAGGCCCCAATAAGACTAGAAGGGCTATTGATATAATCTCCGCAATGCACTCTAACTGGGATGGAACTCCGGATAGGCAAGGCATCCTTATGGCCTTGGACCTGAAGAAGGCCTTTGACTCACTGTTATGAGACTTCCTCCAGATTACCCTAGAGAAAATTGGGTTTGGTCCTACCTTCAGAAACCTGTTGGTCAACTTGTACTCTAATTCTCACTCAAGGGTGCTAAATCAATACCATTTGATATTTTAAGAGGCACCAGGCAGGGATGCCCCCTGTCTCCTGCCCTTTTTGCTATAGATATTGAGCCACTGGCTTTGAGAATCAGACAAGATATTACTATTACAGGTATCAAATGTGCCAAAAGAGAACATAAGTGTGCACTGTTTGCAGACGATATCCTTCTTTTCTTGTCTCAATTCTTGACATCTCTCCCAAATCTCTTCAAATGTTTAAATCAATTCTCTTTAATCTCTGGAATTGAGCTCAACCATTCTAAAATGGAGACCCTAAATATCAATGTTCCCAACCACACGTTAGACATTATAAAAGAAAAAAATAAATTTACATGGAAACAATCTGATATCCCGTACCTAGGAATTAAACTCTCGCGAGATTATGACTCGTGAGACGATTATATAAAGCCAACTACCCTTCCCTTTTTAAGAAATTGGCAGAGGACATGAGAAACTGGTTGGCCCTCTCTCTGTCTTGGTTTGGTAGAATTGCGGCTTTAACAATGACACTTTTGCCTCGATTGCTCTATTACATTAGATCCCTTCCCCTCCAAATCCCCATCTAGAAAATCAAAAAATTTCAATCCAAGATGATTCAATTTATTTGGCATGGGACAACCAAAAGAGTAGCCAAAAAACACTACTTGCCCCTAAGTCACAAGGGGGTCTGGGTGTCCCAGATCTTTACAAATATTATCAAGCTGCCACCATAGCCCAACTCTCTTCTATATTTGCTAAATTAGAGCCCCCCGTGTGGGTCCACATGAAAGATGTGGCATGTGCCCCGTACTCATTAGAGGTTGTACTCTGGTCTGACCCCAAGTTAAGCTTCAAATGGTGGACTGACAAAAACCTATATAGAATTGGGGACCTTCTGCCTAAATTAGGCGAGGGTTCCATTGCTGAATTTAGAAGAGCTGTTGATTTCCCATCAATAGCCCCCTTTAAGCACAACAGACCTTTCACTTCCTTACCTCCGTAAGGAAAAGGTCTTCAGACATACGCTCAAAGACCCCATTTGAAAGATTAGCCTTATCTTCATGGAGACATGCAGGAGCCATATCCATCTTATACAACCAATTTATGGAAATCGACAGAAAATTATCCTATATGCAGGCCTGGAAAAGGGACCAGGGGGCCCCATTGACTTACAAAAATGGAATAAAGGCCACTTCGGCCTCCATGACAGGGATTAATAACAGAGCCTTAATTGAAGCCACCTACAAGGTAACCATGAGATGGTACATGGTCCCTCCCAGGATAGCCAAAGCCTTCCCAAATGCCTCCCCCAACTGCTTCAGATCATGTATGGCTCCAGGGGACATGCTACATACATGGTGGACCTGCCCAGTTTTGGAAGAAGGTGAGGAAACGTATACACAAGGTTACTGAAACCTCAATCCCCCACACTCACTGGAATTTATCTGCTCAATGAAGGGATATCGGGAATCCCGAGACACACCTATCAGCCCATAACTAGAATCTTGTTATCTGCCAAAATCACTATAGCCGTTTCTTGGAAACTTCCCTATATTCCCTTCTCCATAGTCCTTCAAAAAATGAACTGGATCATGGTTAATGACTTCTAGAATTGCTAACGATAACCAACTTAAATCTTAGCAGATATGGACACCATGGACGAGCCAATTTAACCTCCCACTATAATGTAGATGAGTGGGGCCCCCTCTGTTACCTAACCACCCTCTCCTCCCTCTACTCAACCCCTCGTGATCCCTTCCACCTTATCCTTTCTTGCTTTAACTTTTAGTCATTCTAAATCCTCCCTTCCGGTCCTTTGTCTCCTCTCTTTCTTCTTCCCCTGTAAACTCCTTTCCACATGTCTTCTATGCCAGGGGTTTGCTACAATTGGAAATCATGCACGATCATTATATCTTTATACTTTTATAAGACCATGAGTTCTTGTTATGTAACGGAAATCTTTTATTCTCCCTCCTGGAATGTAGGAGAGTAACTGTACCTTTCATTCCTCAAAAACACACATATAAAGTGCTATATACTCAGAAACTGTGCAAACAATATGCTGTGCAAAGATGCAATCAATAACTGAGTGCAAATGCATTATCTATAAATAAAGCGCCCCTCCCCCAGTTAGTCTAGGGCAATGCAAAAGGACCCAAAGATGCAGGGAAATAAATAAAAAAGAAGCAATGTCACCAAATGATCAGACAGAGTCCCTGCCAGACATCTGGGCCTCCTCCCCTGCAGGTTGGTCCAGATGAGCTTGGGGCTCATCTGCAGTGGAGGGTGAGGATGTTGGCACCTGTCCGCCACAACCTCAACGTCCACCAGATCTTACCAGTATTGCCCAAACTCATCGCCTGCCTCCAGGTGGGCTGCACTCTTTGGCGGAGCTCTGACACTAGATGAGAATAGCATTCATTCAAACACAGGCCTGCCCAATGTGATTTTAGTACTGAATGTTTTGTCATTTACTTGGGAATAGTTTCCTCATCCGACCAATGCTGGATGATCTGTGTGTAAGTGTAGGTGGTGTCGGTCTCCTCCTCCAGTGTAGCTACTATGTCAAGTGCAAATGACCCCTTGGCATATATGTTGGGCAGGAAGTCATATTGGTATGTCATCATCATCTAAAATGTTGAACAAATACATAGTATTTAAAAATCAACATCATATACATATTAAAAATAAGCCTAGCAGGTTGTTACCAGGCAAAACCCCTCATACAGTTAAGCAGCATTAAGGTATTTAGCCATCCTTGTTTAACAGATCATATTGGGCCATGTACTTAACACCTGGACTGCCCCCCGGCATGTGGCTGCTAAACCCAGCAAATTTTTTATTATTCCGTTTTTATAATAAAGTGCATTCGCTATGAACAGCACTAAGAAGTATACAAGACTGATTCCAATCGTATTGTATGCACTGCCATCTTAATCAATGATGAGCAGTCATGTTGCGGTGGGCAGACTAGTTTCGCCAGGTTTAGGCTTCTTCAGCGCCCTTTATCAATGTATAAATCTATATTTATACAGATATATTGATTGGTGTTCATTGTGCAAACAACCTGTCATTTTGTATTTATCCATCAGTAAACAGTACATTAAATACCTGTTATTTACACCAGTGATATGATTTGTACAAAACCATAAACAGTAGGATCCAAAGCATTGAGGGGGATACACAATCCTTGGATGATATTCTATGATTTTACTCTCCAGCATGTGGTTTAGTTCTAGAAAGAAATATATAAAATTAAAATTGTTCCATTATTGATAAATATGATATAGGATAAGGGTCCTGCAATGGGAAGCACTAGCAAGGACATTACAAGCAGCCTAACATATGATAATAAGTCTGTGTAAGGTGTATCCTTTTCTAATATAGTGAAACCAGCCTGAGGGATTAATGTACCTGTAGCGTGGTCCGAGTGGTATGGCTGAGGAGCCTGTGCGTGCTTCCTCCCTGGTGCCGAAAACACACGTCTGTGGGGAAGACAGGGCCCAAAGTCCCTTCCTTTTAAACCTCCTACATGCGTGTGTGTGCCCCTGACAGGTCCGCCCCCCCGGCCGCGGACTGCGGGGAAGGTGGGACTTCTGTGGCGCTTGTCGTCAAGTCCGTCCCCGGCTCCATCAAGAACAGTAGAATGCATGCATGCATCTCAGCTGTTCAAGGAAATGAGGGGCGAGCGTGATGACATGGCACCAGGCTGTGCCTCCAGTAGCGGCCACTATTTTGGCGGAGACCGCTTGATATGCGGACAGCTAGAGGACAGAATTAAGAGTATTGCTTGGACCCTTAAGTTGTTCCCTGATAATTTCTGTACTCTATGTATATCATGATTATTGGTAAAAAAATATTTTTTTTGACTAATGGTAATAAATATGAAATCATTGGAAAACATATTGTTAGGTGATTGCCAAGGATCACGGCACCAGAGCCCACCTGCAAGCCTACGCCAGCACACACTGAGGCAAAGTCAGAGCAGTGAAAGGCAAAATGCTAGGGCAAGCAAAATCAGTCCCCGCCAAAGTGCTAGGCTAAGCAAGAGTTCTTCCAGCAAAAGTGCTAAGGCTAAGCAGAGCAGTGGCAGAAAAAGTACTAGGGCAAGACATAGCAGCCCCCAACAACCCCCTCTCCCAATGGAGCTTGCACCCCTACTTCTTACAGTGTCAGATGCAGCAGGGGTTTAGGGCAGCAGCAGGACAGCTCCAATCTGGATACCCCCCTCTCCCCATCAGCATCCCCTCATCATGGCCCACCCCGGGCCAGACACCCAACCAACCCTGTCCAGTCACTAGTCAGTGACCAATCTATCCCCCTCAGGATCTTCCTCAACACGCATAATGCAAATGTCCCCTATTTCACTAAGTACACAGGGAGATTATGCCAATCCTTTGTTGGCCAACATCTGTAGTGGGGCACCCCGAGTGGCAGTTTTAATGATGCCCAGAGTGAAAGGATGTGGATCAAGTGCAAAGGAAGTTTGTGGACATGAAATATGCTGTTAGGCAAAAAATAAACCAGCGCAAGCAACAAGGGTAACGATGATTTGTGCTGTTGTGGATGTAGATGGGCCAGCTCAGTAGCAGAGGATTTGCCATCATCCACATCAAGCACAACACATGTGGAATGGCCAAGTACAACTTCAGCTGCAAGTGTCCCTACCCCAGGAATAGGACTACGGGCTCAGGCACATCGCCATCTTCCCCTGGTGAGGCGGGTGCAGTTGATGGAGGCAGATTGGAGAGCAGATAGCCGAGCTTTCAGGCAAAACAGTGCCCAGTACCAACAAACCATGGAGAGAAATATAAGTCAGATCCACCATGAGCTCCATTCAATGATACATAACAGCTACCATCAGAGGGAGGCAATGCTAGCACAGTGGCAAATGATAAATGCTAATCTGTCACAGCTGGTGGTGATCCAACTAAGACAACCACCATACCAATGATGAAACACACTTTCTGATGGAAGCTGAAACAGTGTTCACAATATAATATGATGTAACAGTTTAGTGACAACAATAAAGAAAAAAAACTAAAATTGACTTTTTTTCAGTTTAATCTCATTGACTAAATGAATAGAGGGTTTGAAGCATACAGAACAAACTATAAAGCCCAAGTCTTGCATCAAATCCAAACTAACATATAGACATACATGGAGACACTTGCAATGCAATGGCTTAGGGACTACTAGTTGAAAGTGGTAATTAAGGTCCACTTTACTGGAGCCAATACAATGCAAGGTGAAAATACACACTAAATATGGGGAAGCTACATTGAAGCTACATTGCATGAAATGAAATGGATGTACTTGTCCACCAATGTAGCCATGCCATCAAGAAATTTACTGAGGGTGCGACTGAGAGTAGGCTGAGACATGCCCACAGAGAAGGCACCAAGCCCCTGGAACCATCCATTCACAATAAATTGAAGGCAGCCAACCAATTCAGTCATACACCTAATTGCATACCCCTTGCTTGTGGTGGGGGCCAACCATGGCCACCACAATACAGTTTCTTGAGGGAAACACTGTTAAGTAGGGTCAGCTCGAATAGTTCAACGTCATGCAAGAAATCAACATCCACATGTGGCCAATGCAATCTAGTCTCACATACACG
Organism: Gastrophryne carolinensis; assembly: GCA_027917425.1. NCBI lineage: Eukaryota > Metazoa > Chordata > Amphibia > Anura > Microhylidae > Gastrophryne > Gastrophryne carolinensis. Next base: position 218,670,012 of record CM051239.1, on the reverse strand, counting down.
TGCAAAGCAAACCGCTATGCTGCAGGTGCTCATAATCTGCAAGATAATCTTCGGAGGGCTCCATTATGCTTTTCCGCACACGACAACACACTCGCCCAGGAAATAGAGCCCGTAAGTGGAGCATGAAAGATACCATTCTATTGGCTTCTCTTGAAGGCCTAATCAAGGCTTTGAATCATGCGCAAGCCCATACTAATCATGTATAATACGCATCAACGTACATCCATGTGGAAACAACACAAATACACATTAGATGCCCAAGCGAAAATGCTTAAATGCACAAACGCAAACCCCAATACGAACAAAAAAACACACCAGAAGTTGGAAAATAGATAAAAAAATACACATATATCACACATACACACACTTTTTCATGAGTAAGTGCACTTAATACAGGCTGTGAATCGACCCTAACAAACCATGTGAGACCATAGGAGGCCTTACCCTTGAAACCTTAACCCAAGAATGGAGTAAAGGATATATCCTCGTTCATACCAGTACTCACCTTTTCCAGAGCGGCCAGTTTAAAAATGGTTCGATCCTATGGTGTGTACCACTGACTTTTAGTGACTGTTCTTTCTTTGCCCATGAACTGGTAAAATCGAGCATCCTCCACACAGTTAGTGTGTCTCTGCATGTCTGTGTGCTTCTGAGATGATGTTTTGGATGATGGTACATTGGCACATATATGGCAGAATTAGTTTGGCTGTACAGGTTGTTTTCATGGCTTATATGGAAGAATACTATTCTGTGTAGTCTGGGCATAAGCTGGAGTTGCATTGTACTACCCATGACTTTGGCTATATTCACCAAAATAGATGCAGTTTATCTTAAAGTAGACCAAAACCCTAAAAGACTCCAAAGCCAAGTAAAAGCCACCTGCTGGAGAAACCTGATTTGGGATGCCCCCACTGTGTGAAACCCACCCAGGATCAGCACAACTCTTACATCATTCCTTGCTCCTATTGCATCCCAGAGCCCCTCCATCCAATGCACACATCTCGGCCAGGCATACCTGAATAGGTACTGAAGGGCACATGCATCCATTTAGACATTTGTGGTGTAACAAGAACTGGCTGGGAACTGGAACATGAGACATGGAAGAGAAGGTTTGCCTTACATGGTGAATATAACATAGAAAAGAAAAATAAGTCATAGAGAGATCACCTCAATATTCAGGAAACACAGCATGCAGCAGAGAATGTAAAACAGAGACTGCACATAGTTACATGTAACAGCTCCATCTGCTGTCATAAATATAAACTGCATTAACCCAGCAATATAGATGCAGAACACATACTAAGCTAAGTCTGTTATATCTCCAACAACATGTGTCATTAATTAATTTAAATTGGTTATTTTACCAATTTAGGAAATTGTACCAAAAGTCTTAGGGAGCTTACAGTGGAAAGTGATTTTGGTGCGGCCTCCCATAAAGGCCTGGCCTCAGGTCCTGGCCAGATGCACGGAGCCAAAAGCTATATCTATGCGAAATAGGGACATATATCATCATTTATAGTGGCAGAGACAAACTTTACTTTGTGACAAAAGTTTAATGGTGAGGGGAACCTGGATATAAGTCCCCTCAAAAATAACCACCATACAACAGGCCGCACTCAAAATATTAAAATACACATCTATTTTATTAATAAATTAATTTCATGATAATCTCAAAAAAGTTATATATACAAATGAAAAATTTATATCAGCAAAAACAACAACACAGGACATAATTAAAAAACATATATACAAACACGGGAGATCCTATCTGTGGAGACTATATAAATATTACTGGTGCTGGGAGGTAATAAAAAATCCAATCAATGCGAATGATGGGATAATATATATAGGTATGCCGATGAGAGGGGAAGGGGGAAATTTTATATCAAGTGAAAACACACTGTGCAGGTGTGTGTGCGAATTAGACAACAATAAGGAACAATGAAATAATCCAAAGGCTAGAAGCTTCTATTAAAACTATAAAAACCATGGGCAAAATGTGAGCCACAATAAAGTGCATAAAGAGATTTAAAAACCACAATACAGTGCTGGATCAAAAGTGCTACAGTGCAATACAGCGTACATATAATGATTAAACCAACCAAACAGATATAAGCAATAGAGTATACCAAAGACAACTGCCCAGCAAGAATGTAACAAAGAAATATAAATAACAACAGTTTACATCACCTGTCTCCCGGGGATCCCCCGCCGCAGCCGCCACCGACGCGTTGCGTGTTACTTTGTGGACATGTAATGCTCTTGGGCCCCAAAACTAAGATTCTAGGTTATGGTGGGGTGCTGTAGCCTGTATGGTTTGGGGTTCCCATAATTTCTGTGATGCCAGGCCCCAGTCCCTGGTCCCCATGGCAGCTGCACTCAAACATCTTTAAAAAACTTGTCCCAGCCATTACATAAAATTTATGGGAGAACAAACCATATGTTTAGTCTATACTTCCTGCCTCTGCCCCCCCCCCATGACATGTGTGGGGCCTCATGCTTTTGGCACCCTTTAAAGTGTAGTTAGTCTAGCATTAAATTTGTGAAGTATTTCACAATTTAAAGTTGGGCTCCCTATTAATCGATCATCTTATAGTTTATCACAATTTGAAGAATTGCATACTGTACAGCAGTTGCAATGAATATGGCTGAGCTTGGCTTTTTTTGATGCGCCCGCAGATGTTACATGCCGCACTTTTTTAATACCTTGGCCTATTGGAACATCCCTATGGATATTTCATATGAGCTTTCCTTGGATTGTTATTAGAGATGAGCGAACTTTTGAAAAGTTCGATTCGGCCGATTCGCCGAATTTCACAAAGAAATTCGGGTTCGGCCGAATCGAACTTTTACGAAGTTCCCCATCATAAATGCCGGCATGGTGGGAGCGGGCCGGCCGGTCAGCCGGCCCGCTGACAGCGGAGCCGGCCGGCGGGCCGGTAAAGCCGGCCGGCCCGCTCCCACCATGCCGGCATTTAAAAACCAAAAAAAAAAAAAAAAAAAAGCATTTTTGCCGGCATGGTGGGAGCGGGCCGGCCCACTCCGCTGTCAGCGGAACCGGCCGGCCCGCTCCCACCATGCCGGCATTTCAAAAAAAAGCAAACACTTACCTGCAGGTCCGGAGCGTGGAGGCCGGCGCCGCTCTCAGCTGTCATCTGAGGGCGCGTCATCAGAGGGCGCTCGGCGCTCGGCTTTACCGGCCCGCCGGCCGGCTCCCACCATGCCGGCATTTTTTTTTTTTTAATTTCAGGAAAAATTCGATCGGCACGAACCACTAAATATTCGGGTTCGTGCCGAATCGAATATTTCCTGAAATTCGGAGCGAATTCCGGTTCGTCCGAACCGGTTCGCTCATCTCTAATTGTTATTTAAGTTTTGTTTTACCTGCTTCAGGGATGCCTTTGTATGCCCTTTCCACACACACACAATATTATGTGTTTTTATTGTATTATTATAGTGTAACAATGCATTTTCCCCTCTATTTGAGCTGGAAGTTCTTTTCGCCTACACCAGGTGGCTGATGGGAGGGGGGACAAATTACACGCTACTGTACAGGCCCTTATGTCACCGTCCAGTGTATGTGGGAGGCTTCTCTTGTTGGGTGTTTAGTCATACTAGCTGGGGGCCACCTGGGTCCGCACTTGTGGGCGAATCAAGACTCTGGCTATACACCACACCTCACACATGTGCCTACCAGCCTATTGTTTACTCTGTGCTGTTAAACTATGACACCAGATGATTGAGGTGGATACAGCTTTGCATCTCTTTCTCTTTTTTCACCTGTGATTATGGTGGAATTGGCGGCCTAATATAAAGCACACATGACAGGTATTCATTACACCTTGAGGCAGTGGGGGTGTACGCCACAAAACGCTTGGGTTCTTGATATACTGGGGGCAGATTCGCCATTCCAATTCTGCCCAGTACAGTTAAGTGTCTCTTCACTTTTATATTGACACTTTGTTACTATATGGTGTTCATATGTTTAGGTTATGATAGTTTTTGCACTGTTTACAGCACGTTGTTAAATATATTGACTTTACACCTTTAGGATTTTTGCACTTTATGGACAACATGTATGTCTCTTTGTAGCACTAGCACTTTATTGTTTATTACTTACTGCATCCCCCTCTAGCTGTAGGCGTGCCCACACCAGCCATTCAGAGAGGCCAGGCATGGGTGTGTGCTAGCTAGAGGTATGCTAGGGATATGGTGCGTAGTTGCCGCACAGGCTTATGGAAGAAGTAAGTGGAATGGGCAATCCGAAGGGTTTCACATAGTGAGGAATCCTAAATATAGAGGTAGACCAACCTCCTCAAGAGTCTTATAGACTTGAAGGGGGTGGGCATTGCTCCTCTTTAAGTGGTTTTCCCTGAAGTTCTTTATATTTTCACTTATTTGAGAAAAATGTTACTGAATTGGTGGTAAGTTGAAGTGAGGTTAGGTTAGGGCCCTGCTGAAAGAGCTAATCTTGTTGTGGTACTGTAGCAGGCTTAAAATCTTTTGGCCAAAATATTTTTTGTGTATTTAACACAAAAAAATGGTCTTGTATTTGCATTGAATTAAGCCGAGGGGGGGGGGGGGGCAATCATTGCAGTTGTATGTGGTTCCTAGTGGTGGCCCTGTCCCCAAAACAGGGGGTGGAGAAAGACAACACTTGGATGCCAGGGAGCAAAAAGGGAGAGAACAGTGGACAAAAATGCGAGTAACAATGGGCAGTAACTAAAGCTTGAGATACCCCCAAGCATTACCCACAACACAGGGGAGGGGGACAAAAAAGGGGACACAGGGGGGGCAAGAAAGGTAAGCACAATGACAGCTACAAAGAAGAAAAAGGGTCAAAAGAACAACCACTGGCAGATGCATGCATGCAGTCAAGATGGGGCAGTTGCAGCGAGAAGGTAAGCATACTCATGACAAATAGGCACATTCTCACTTTAAGAAGGCACTTTTGCCGGACTAAAATAAGAAGTATCGCATGCTGCGAATATTTACGCGCCACACTCTCACGAACAATTCTTGGGAAAAAAATCATACAAGAATGCTTGAACTTTATATGGGAATATTCACAATCTTTTAAGGTTCTATTCACATCTCGTGCACTGTATTGGTCAACACGATCTTTGTTAAAATGCTGCAAGCCTCAATTGAATACAATGCAAAACAGCAAAGCTGGAGATGAAAATACAGATCGACAGAGAGAGTATTACCAATCCCAAAATGTTCTTTAGCTATATAAACAGTAAAAGATACAAACCTGAGGGTGTTTGCCCCCTGAAAAGCAAGGGGGGACAGCTATAGATGGGAATGAGGAGAAAGCAAATCTTCTCTGCTTCCATATTCACCAAAGAATGTGACATGGCAGGTAAAGGTTTAACATCAGTGGTGGACAAGTTGTTTGAAGGTTTTTTTAAGGGATATTATCCTGAAGTATTTTAGAGAAAATGACCTTTTTACCCCATATCAGCATGGATTTATGAGGAATTGCTCCTGCCAGACAAACCTAAGTTCAAGATTGGATCGGAGGAGTCGTTGGATATAATATATCTTGACTTTTTTTAAAGCATTTGATACTGTACCACATAAATAGTATAAAAGATGGGAATGCTTGAACTGGGGGAAAACCTGTGCACATGGGTGAAAAATTGGCTTAATGATGGGAAGCAGAGGGTGGTTATCAATGGGTCAACAATACTAGCAGAGAACCCCAAGGGTCAATTCTGGGCCCAATTTGCTGCAATATATATATATTTTTGACATAGGGTACGACTTAAACAGTAAAGTCGCAATCTTTGCAGATGATACTAAGCTGTGTAAAGAAATTAACACAAACGAGGACAACAGGCAGCTACAAATAGATTTATATCAATTGGAAGCATGGGCAGTTAAATGGCGAATTAAGTTTAACACAGATAAATGTAAAGTTATGCACATGGGAAGGATACATTTCTGCCATGATTACACGCTAAAGAAATGCTTGGTAAAACTACAATAGAAAAGGACCTAGGGTTTTTAACTTAACTGTAGTAATCAATGCCAGGCATCAGCTGCCAAAGAAAACAGGATCATGGGGTGCATCAAGAGGGGCATAGGTGCTCAGGACCAGACAATCATTTTACCCCTCTACAACTCACTGGTCAGATCTCATATGGAATACTGTGTACAGTTTTGAGCACCCATGTGTAAGAAGGACATATCAGAACTGGAATGCGTTCAAAGGAGGGCAACTAAGGTAATAAATGGAGTGCAAGGACTAAAGTACTCTGAAAGATTGCCAAAGTTAGGGTTATTTAGTTTGGAAAAGAGATGCCTGAGGGGTGATCTAATAACTATGTATAACTATATTCGGGGTCAATACAAAGATCTGTCACACAATCTGTTTATACCCCGGAGTGTAATCATAACTCAAGGGCATCAACTAAGGTTAGAGGAAAGGTGCTTTCTCCACCGACATAGGAGAGGATTCTTTTCTGTAAGAGCACTGAAACTTTTGAACTCGCTGCTAGAGGAGGTAGTTATGAAGGATACAGTAAAAGAGATAAAGCGGGCCTGGATATCTTCCTTGCATGTAATAACATTTCCAGCTATGGTTACTAGAGTGCTGGAAGGAGATAATATGTTACTATGTTACTTGAACTGGCAAATAGAAGTATATGACAATGCAAACGACGTGTACCTGCATAGCGCTTGCATTGCCATAGATTTTCCATCTACTTATTGTGAATTTTTTTTTTTCTTTTAAGAATTAGCAACACAAAAGAATCAAAAGTGCAGCATATGTATATTTTGATACAGGCCCCAAGGACAAGACCCCATGACCCGGAGAGGGGAAGATGGGCCAAGTACCCATTAAGCAGTAAACAGGGAGGTCGAAAGACTGTGGAAGACCTTTTGGGCCCCAATGTTCAGGAACCCTGAGAATGAATGCCTCCAAGCCGCTCTCCAGTCGCAGTGCGAGATGGATGTCTTGAGGTCAGCCTACCAGTTTGCTGCGTACTTGAGAGGGCGTGTCCCATCTGCCTCACCCAACAACCTATAAGCCAGCCTAATCACCCCCTTCCCCAGTGATCACTCCCCGCACACTCTCTCGAACGCCGAGAGCTGAAGTGGGTCCTTACCTGTATTAATTTTGGTTCTCCCATAGTGGGAGATTTGTAGGAAGCAGAGAAACCCATTGGTGGAGATATTCCTAGAAGTCCTCAGGTCAGAAGGTAAGCATCCCCTGAGGTGCAGTTAAATCTTTAATCCCAGTTAAATTGTGTGCCCGCCACCAACTAAATGCTGCTGTTTTTTTAATTTTTATTTCCCTCAAAATGAGTATAGTTTGTTTTCAATGGAATTGTACAGATTATGGGTTGCATTAAAGATGGAAAAGGTCCTGAAATTGTTCTCCTTGGTCTGATTCAATTGTTTGGCACTTGGATGGCACAGAGATGTAAAGAGATGATTTGCATAGCTCCGCCTACTGCAAGGATAGATGGGTAAAACTATCTGTCCTTGGACTGGGTACTGTGCAAATACTTTCCTTTCCAGGAAAGCTGCTCTTTTCCTTTACCTAAGTAGAGTTTTTTTTTGGTCTCTTTAGTACCCCTTTATTGAACCTAACATGGGTCTCTCCACATACTGGCTTGCGACTCTGTTTTGGTACTAACCAAGTCTCACCCCCATACAGCCAGAAACATCTGCCCTAGTGCTGGTGAGAGCCTAAAGCTTGCAACATGTGTCCTACTTACATGGTAGCGGAGATACCATGATCCCGAAGGTGGTTCTCCCAGGAAGGGAACAGGGCCTCCTGGGAAGCTGCCTGGGGTTGTGGCTATCCCCTGCTGGGTACGTTTTTTGGCCGCATAGCGTGTTGGGCCAATCCTTATCCCACGGGATCATGACCGGCAGAGGTTGATGTAGGGAGACCATTCTTAGTAGCAGGAGGGTGACGTCTGCACTGGGATGTCACCCTTTAGCGAAAAGATTGGTTTAGACCTGCCCTCTGCCTGGGAATGGGCTCGAGGGGGAGTGGTGACCCCCGCTGGGAGATGGCTGGTCAGCCAGGTATCCGGCCCAGGGATGGGAAACGCTTTGAAGCTGTCTGCTGATGCCCCCTGGGGTGGCGCCCAGGGTGCCCAAAAGTCACTACTCACGCAGTGCACGAGTAAGGCGTAAGGTCACCGGCACACGTTTCTTTAGAGCACCGCCTTCTTGGCGGGGCCTTACAGCTCCACCAGAAGAATTTTTAAAGCTGTAAGGCTCCGCTCTGTCTTTGCACAGAGCACTATTGCTTTTTAGCACATTAATCCCCATCCCCTTAATTTAATCACACCATAGCACTTATTTTTTATGCGTGTTTGTTCACGTGTGTTGTTCTTGTTGTGGGTGCCTGGACCCTTATGGGCCTTGTCCCCAAGAACGGGGGTGGAAGAGGTTATAGGCCTTTTGGCCTCACCTTGGAAACCCCACCCAGTGGATCCCCCTTGAGGCCCGGGCTAGTACAAGGCAGGTCTTATGGCCAGCCAAGGAAACCCCGGTGCCGAAGCGAGTTAGTACCTGGTCGGGTAACCGCCAGGGAAAGCTTTTCGCTGAGGGATCCAGTCAGTGGTCCACAGGGAATCCTTCGGGTAGTACCTGAGGACCAACTCCTTCGGGAGGGAGGGATATGTATCCTTGTACTCTCTGTCAGGGGGCTCGTCCTCCGGGAGAGTAGGGGAAAGGGGCCCTGTCTCTGCGAGACGGGCCTAGAATGGGCACCCCAAAGTGTTTTTCAGTGTGTTTGCACTTTTCACTTTGGGTGGCACGTTTTTCACGGTGTGTTTATCACACAGGCGGCTTCAATAAAAAAAAAAGCACGTGTCCACAAGTTGGATGTGGATGGCTGTGTAAAATTTAAAGCTAATCCTCGAGATTGCACCCTTAGCATTTCTAAGGGCCTCGGATGGCACAGAGATGTAAAGAGATGATTTGCATAGCTCCGCTTACTGCAAAGATAGATGGGTAATGCTATCTGTCCTTGGACTGGGTACTCTGCAAATACTTTCTGTTCTAGGAAAGCTGCTCTTTTCCATATAAAACAAAGCTAGCCAGTCAAGCTCTTCTAGCACATGTTCTGCTAGAAGGTGTGAAATCTGCTGTAGATGCTAGTGTCGGGTGACAGAGGATTCTGATTTGACTTACCACAACCAGTCTGTTGTATCAGACATACCCTGATACTGTTACAATTACTGCTAATGTAATTTCTACCTTCTCTTTAACATGCATAACAGAACAGCATATATAGATATATTTTGGAGTAACTTACATACAAATGTGGTATGTCCCTTTTATGTATGTTAGAATAGTAGTGTGCTGTTACTGGGAACTTAAATCTGCAACAAAACAGCAAACATAATAATCTTACTAAACTGGTAAAAGCACCAGTTGGGTATCTACTCACCTTTCTTATGTCTAATAACTATTGTGATACAGCACACTTTAACTGCCAGCCTTTTTAAAGTTTTTGTAACCCTCTTTTACCAGACCATTTTTCACTATTTCGCACTACACGTGTTCAACTGTGATTTTGTAGGATTTTCAAGGATTTACCAAGAAAGTTATATATTGTTTTTTCAGCTTTAGTTTAGAGTCTGGGCTTTAACGTCAAATATCTTGTTTGTTATTTTTTAGGTGTATTCTCAATAATGCGGGATGAAATATGTGCAAACATTTTTTAAATCTAAAATCTTTAAATCTATTTCTTACAATTTGTAGTGTTTTTTTTGTAATAAAAATCTTTCTCAATAAAATCACATTGCATGTAAAATCCCCATTTCGCCATTCATGTAAGGATAATTTTTCAGCTCCGCTGACAAAGTGCACACCTTGCAATTTTTCAACCATAAAAACAACCCTTTACAATACCCCCCATAAACCATATATTCTCTGAAAGTATGCATGTTAAGCTTTCTAGAGGTTCCCAGATTGTTGTAGTAGGCTCATCTTTCTGGGATTAATCCTTTGAAGAATTCTTTAAGTGTACAGGGTTTCCCTTAAAAAATGTATAAAAAAGCAGAATGTTCCTAAAATATCAAAATACAAACAAGAAAAATCAAGCTAAATCTGAAATCGCAAGGTCCCCCAAGCAGAACAATACCCGACATGCATAGGTACCTTTAACCCTTTTAACTGCCAGCCAACTTGAGATTTTGTCACACTCTGTTGAGTGGTAATTTTTCACCATTTTGCTCTATGATTTTATTGCGATTTTTTCAGACATTTCCAGAAAGATGTTGTTTGCATTTTTTCCACTATTTTTTTAAAATTAAAACAACCTAAAAAATTATTTTGTAAAAAAATTGTCTCATTTATTTTAAATAACATAACATTTATTGTATTAAAGAAAACCATATTGCACATGAAAGCCTCATTTTTCCCAATTGCAATGGTACCAAATATGTATCAGTAGCTGTAGTCCCTGCCCAGGAGACCCCCCAAACTGAAAAGAGCATTTTATAACATTTACAAATAAAATACAACTACTATCCACACTATAAAGGGTTAAAGTTCCCCTTCTGAGGGGGGGGGGGCATTTTTCTTTTTGGAACTTTAAGGATTAAAAACCCTTAAAAATAAAATATATATATGTAGGATCCCCCTACCCAGCATAACCAGCCTGGGCACCAGCTATGCAGGGCTTGTAAAACAGGGCACAGATGCCAGCTTCACTGGACCCCACCCTGCAGGCTACAAACCCGCACAGCCTAAATGGCCTGGCCTCTTCTGCCCCCCCCCCCCCCGGGGCTTTAGGGAGGCGGGTAATGGGGGGCTGGGTGTTAATGGCAAGTCACCCGCTAGCCGCAGGTGACTTGCCAGCCCCCAAGCCTTGTGAACTGGCATAGAGGTCTCATGTATCTCTTACCAGTTCCCAAAGGGTTAAAATTACAAAAAGATACACACACATTAGAATAATATATTTTTTAATTTTATTTTTTAATATTTACCTCTGATCGATCCATACACTGTAGCACTGTGTCCCACACCAATCACTCTGGCTTCTGCTCTCCTGCTGCTTCTGGAAGTCTTTCATACCTGCTGAGTGATGTTACACATCCCGGGAGGTGCAGGGACCAGCTTCTGTGCCCCCCTGCAAGGCTACAAGCACGTATAGCCTTGTGGCCCTGGGCTCTTTTGTCCCCCCAGGCTTTGGGGAGGTAGGTAATGGGGGGCTGAGAGTTAATGGCAAGTCACCTGCGGCTAGCCCCTAAGCCTTTTTAACTGGTATAGGGGTCTCATGGATCCCTTACCAGTTCACAAAGGGTTAATTGTAAATAAACACAACACACCAGAGAAAATTACATTACTTTTTTTTAATAAACTCACCTCCCTCTACTCCTCTCTCTCTCCCAGGGAGAGGACATTCCCACCACCCGGGAAGTGTAGAAATCAGTACAAATCATAAAGTATTTTTTCTCTGCATTACAAACTCCATTAAGTATGCTGGTATGCTAGTAAATTGGTAATGTAATTGAAATTTTATTGAAATTCAAATACCTGAGAACAAACAAATACAGCTCTACCTCCGAAGTTACGATACAAGTACACATGAGGGCTGATTTAGCATGCCCTATGCCAGGCTGTGTATCTCTGTCCTGACGTGTATCACCACTAGTTTCTTTTTTTTCATTTTTTACACATTACTTTTAGATAGAGTTATAATATAAATGTACATGCATTTCATGGCTTGTTGTTACTTTACTCTTTTTTATTTGTGATAAAAGGAAGCAAACAGTGCATTCAAAAGCCTAAACGCTGGAATAAAAATTAGGTGCAAAGTGTTATTGATTGTTTAAATAAGAAGACTCTAACCCTTCTAGTGCCAGCTACGTGAGTCTCACGTAGCTGCCTCTCCAACCATTAAGTGCCAGCTACGTGAGACTCACGTAGCTGAATTTAAAGCCCCATAAAAAAAAAGTAAAAAAGTTATAGACTTACCTGACCCCTCGTTTGAAAGTGCCAGCGATTCTCTTCAAGAATCAACTGTTTGATTTTCGCCTCCGGGCCTCTGATCTTCAGGAGGGGGCCCAGAATAGCCCCACCCCTCTGAAAGAAAAAAAAAATATGACACAAACTCACCTGACAACCCGATCGCTCTCCCCGGGTCTTCTCTTCACCAGGGGGGGGGGCTCCGATCCCCCCCTGGACTTACCACTCTTCGGGTGAGGACCCAGCAACGGGCCCTTACCGTCCTCTTCGGCCGGTGCTGGCCCCACCCCTAGCCCCGCCCACTTGTGGGAGGAGCGGGATGGCATCATCCCGCTCCTCATAGTGTCACACCCGGGATCCGATCTGTCACTTGTCAGTAGCGATCGGAGCAGGGAGGGTGGGAGGCAGGGAGGCTCTGATCCCCTGACTCCCACCCTCCCTGCTCCGATCACTACCAACAAGTGTCATCTGCAGCGGCGCGGGACACAGGATCAGAGGTAAGTATAAGTGAAAAAAGAATAAATAAAGAATTTTTTGTCTGGTGTCTTTTTTTTACTTAACCCTTTGTGAACTGGTAAGGGGTCCATGAAACCCCTTATACCAGTTCACAAGGCTCTGAGGCTGGCAAGTCACCTGCGGCTAGCGGGTGACTTGCCATAACCCCCAGCCCCCCATTACCTGCCTCCCCAATGGCCAGGGGGGGGCAGAAGGGCCCGGCCCACTTAGTGGCTATGTGGGCTAGTAGCCTGCAGGGCCAGGGGCCACCAACGCTGGCCCCTGCGCCCTGTTCTACAAGCCCCCATAGCTGATCTGGGTCAGTAATGCTGGGTAAGGGGGGGGGGGGCCCTATGTCATTTTTGGGGGGATTTTAAGGGTTTTAGGGGGGACCCTGTCTTTTTTTTTTTTTTAAGTTAACCCCTTACAACTATGCAATCATATTGCATAGTTGTATCCTATCTGAAATCTCCTAAACTGCTGTTTCAGTTTGGGGGAATTTCATGGGCAGGAAAGGGTGTATACCAATACATATGTGGTACAGAGAAATAGGGCTTTCACACACAATAATATTTTATTAACAAACTAAAATTTTTTATTACAAAAAAACACTACATTTCATGTTGAAGCCCAGACTCTGCTGAAAAAAAGGATATAAATGTTCCTGGAAAATCATTGGAAATCCCTTAAAAAATCAAGGTTTCCGGACCTCTCCCCCCTCCACTACTTCTCCCCGCGACACGTGCGGGTGCGAGACAGGAGGACCCGCAGGCACTGGCCGGCTGCAGTCTGGAGCGGCGGCGGCCGCCATCTTAGATCTGATCCCCGGCGGTCTGAAGCAGCGGGGCCGAGCGGCGTGAAGGTGGTGAGGAGCGGGTGGCGGTGTCGGGTCCCGGGTCTCCTGGGGGCCCCCCCGCTGCCTCTCCCCGTGCTGCGTGCGGAACAAAGAAGAAGGAGGCCACACATTCATGCCAGCATCATAGCGGTGGCTGCTGCCCTCGCTGACTGAAGCGGAGGATCAGCAAAGTGGAGCTGAGGTGAGGAGGGGGCTTGGGATTGAACACTGAGCAGGCAGGGGCCCATCCTTGCTTCCTCTCCCTCCCCCCAAACTCATTGGCCACATATCCCAGCTCCTCATTAAAAGACATCTGTGGCATCTTTGACCTGCCCTGCACTGTGGGCGAGGATACCCCCTGCCACTAAGGGGAGGAAACAGGCAGGAGACCGGACCCTGTGACCCCGGGAAAGGAGTGGTGGGCGGCCCCTCCGCCTTGTCAGGCAATTTTGGGGGTTTTGGGCGGGGGCCCCTCGGACGTCTGGGCCTCAGCACCCCTCATTGGTCCCTATTGGCATCCCGGGACGGCCATTCCTCTTTGGAGTGCCACCGTAACATCCTGAGCGGGGCATCCCCCACGCTGAAGTCTGTTGTGCACCTTAGAAAGGCCACCTCTTAATAAAACACCCTTAAAAAAAAAAAAAGCACTCAGGCTTGGATAGCCCTCATTGATAAACCCCCGTTCACTCTGATCCTGGAGGCCCACGCCTAAGCAGTCTCACAGCATATAGAATCTTGCAGCCCCAGCCAAAGCGCCCTTAAAGCAAACCGGACCGGTCACTCCTCTTTCAAACCTTCAAAGCACTCAGGACCGGAGACTCATAGGTGTATCGCACCGCGGACTGAAACCCTCCACTTAAACGTCCTCAAAGCATCTTGGCCCTGCTCACTCACCTCCACTGAAGCGCCCTGAAGCTCTCCTAACACCCTCACCTGCGCACCCTCAGGTCATCTAGAAGCTGACAGTCATTTTAGAGGCGTCATCAGGCACCTGGAGCCGATTCCCCTCCATTTAAATGCCGGTGGGGTCTGCTGGCTCATACGCCCCGCACTCAGGCATCCTCAACCACCCTAGGCCAGCATATCCTCGCTTGAGTGTCCTCTGGGCTTTCCGGGCAGAGATCCCCCCCCTCAAACTAAGAGATCCAGAAATGGGAGGGGGCAGCAAAACTAAGGATAACAAGGGCCAGTCAAGAAGTGCATCCACGCAGGGTGACCTAAACCGCTACATGTCGAAGTCTACGGATTCGGCTCGAGGACCGGGCTCCGCTGGGGGAGGGGGGCCCGCGAGTCTGGGCACCTCCGCGCCTGATAGCACACTGTCCGATATCTGGGCCTATCTACGGTCTATGCCAACAAAGGAGGACCTCACTACGATCACTCAGTCAATCGGTGAGAAGCTATCTGAGGAAGTTGGGCTTCTGCGTGGAGATCTTAAACAACTGGACTCTAGACTTGCCGGGGTGGAACGGCAGCGTGAGGAAGATAAATCCACTATTCAACAACTCGCACGCCGTTTGCAGGCACAAGAATCCGTATCTGCTACTTTGGCTCTCCATCTAGAGGACTTGGAGAACCGTAATCGTCGCAACAACATACGCATACGGGGGCTCCCTGAAGCGACGCGGCCTGAGGACCTTCTACCTACTTTGCAAGGGATCTTCTCTACGCTACTGGGGGTACCGTCAAGCAGCGACTCCAAAATAGAGATAGATCGAGCGCATAGGGCAATAGCCCCTCCCCCACATCGGAATGACCCTCCAAGAGACGTTATCTGTAGAATCCATTTTTTCCAAGAAAAAGAAGCAATCATGGCAGCGGCCAGGAGAAAAGGTTCGTTGGACTTTGACGGGGCGATCCTGCACTTCTACTCGGATCTTTCAAGGTCCACTTTGGCAAGGCGGAGGATCCTCCGGCCGCTGCTGGAGACCCTCAGGCAGAACAATGTCACTTACAGATGGGGGTACCCCTTCTCTTTGATCGCCTCCAAGCAGGGGAAGACCTTTTCCCTTCGCAAGCATGAAGACCTGCCAGGACTATTTAACCAGTTTGATCTGCGTCCCGTTCGGATCCCAGACTGGTTGTCTTATCCCCCGGACCCCTTTCCCTCTCAGGGGAGGAGGGGGACAGGTTCCCAACCCATGGACCCCTAAGAACCCGGCCGGTCGCGGACGTCCGGGTGGGCTCCCCCCCTGGATCCACGCCCCTGGAAGCTTTTGACCGGGTCGGATGATTCCGACGCTGCTAACTGTCTTGGTACCTTTGCTGTGGGTGTCGCTGGGTGGCCGCCCCTGTGCCGCCCGTCCGGTCTGGACCTTCAGCCACTATCTCCTGCCTATTATTGGGGATTTGGCTGGAGGGCTTGGGCTCCCTTGTCGCCGGGAGTATATTGGACCCCGCCGCCCTCGGCGCTGTCTGAGGGCTGTGGGCTCCCCGGCCGGGTGGGTGGTGGGGGGGGCGCCTACGACGACACTTTGATATTTTGGTGACATCTGGGCTGACTCGCTGGGCCTGTGCCGCCAGCCCGATCCGGGCCTCAGCCGCTGATCCTGGTCTGTGGTTGAACACTGCGCTCGGTGGCCTGGCGCCCCCTTGTTGAGAGGAGTCCCTGGGGCCCGCGGCCTGCCGTGGCCTGGTTGGTGTGGTTCCGGGTCGGGCGGGCGGCAAGGTAGAGCTTAATATGTTTGAGAAAATGTTTGGGCTCTCAGGATTAATAATTTGATCTGCTTAAGAGTTTTCACTTTGCACTTTTGGCTAGTGGGCTGCCGGGAACGGACGCTCACCTCGCGCTGGTGGACTGTGTGACCGTTGCGCAGTCGGCGGGCGCCGTTGGTGTGTGGCCTCTCATTCCCCACATTCTAGGTTCGCAGGAGTGTAGCTGATCGGGAGTTGGTGCCCCATTAGTGGTTCCGGCTCGCTGAACGCGCCCCCGGAGCCTACCTCGGTATGGGTATATCCCGCCTCAGGGACTAACAATTAGTTCTACCGGTTTAAACCTTAGAAGTAATACGTTTGAAGCGTTTATATATTGTTCTCTCTCTCTTGTTGTTAGTGTTCCCTTTTTCTCTTCTTCTCTTCCCTTTCCTTTTCATCTCCCGGTCCTTCCCCTGTGGTTTCCCCCACCCCCGGCCAGCTCTCTCTGAATCAGGGTAAGCTCCAAAACATAACTAAACTTAATAGCATGTCTGGGCTTGATGTTGGGGTGCGGGGAGTCCGTGCGGTAGGCACCCCTGCTCCTCCTTTCACACAAAAGCTCAGAGTGGTATCGCTAAATGCCAGAGGCTTGAATACCCCTCTGAAGAGATCTAAACTGCTTCAGGAACTGACCAGGCATAAGGCCAATGTTGCATTTATACAGGAGACACACTTCAGGGGTGGGGGGGCCCCCGGGCTGACCTCCAGGTCCTTCTCCCAGTCCTACACGAGCAATGTGCCAGACGGTAAAGCGAGAGGGGTTGCGATATTAATCGCTAAAAATACCCCTTTTCGAGTCTCGGAAAGGATAGCGGACGAGCAGGACAGATACCTGATCCTTAAGGGCTCCTTATTTAATAATAAATACACCTTGGCAGTAGCTTATGCTCCCAACTCAGGACAGGTGGCTTTTATTGAGGCCTTCATAAACAAACTCTTAGAGGTGCAGGAGGGTCCCATCATCCTTGGGGGGGACCTCCACGGGGCGGTCGGCTCTGGCGTACGTGGCGCTGAAAAGAATAAAGAAGCCCTTCAGAGGGCTCAGCTTTGTGACCCTTGGCGTATTGGCCACCCTACCACTAAGGACTACTCGTTTTACTCCTCGGTCCACGCCACGTACTCCAGAATTGATTATGTCCTGATATCCCATGGTTTACTGCCACAGGTGGTAGACACGAAAATAGAAACCACGGTCATCTCTGATCATGCTCCGGTGGCCCTCACTATCAACTTGTCTGGGGGTTCGCGGGGGGAATGGACGTGGAGGCTGAACGAGTCCCTTCTGCAGGATGAGTCGTTGGTCCAGGACATGCAGGACACGATCAAAAGCTACTTTGAGCTTAACAAAAGCACAGATACTTCTCCATTTAACAACTGGCAGGCTCACAAAGTGGTCATCAGGGGCTCGTTCATCAGACACGCAACCGCGATTGGGAGGGATCGGGAGCGGGAGTTGCAAAAGTGCCTCGAAAAGATCCAAAAGCTAGAAAGAACCCACAAAGCCTCATTGGCCAAGAGTAATCTTTTGGCGCTCACGGAGGCTAGAACCGCTTTGAACTCAATACTGAACTCAAGGGCTGCATATATTATAAAGCGCTGCAGAAGAATGTATTTTGAATGGGGCAATAAGAATAGTGCACTTTTGGCGAGGGCCCTTAGGAAACAGCAAACGCTAAACTATGTGGAAGCAATTGTTGACAGGCAACAAAAAAAAGTGTATAGCACCCCGGAGATAGCAAGCACCTTCCAGTCCTTCTATCAGAACCTCTACAATATCTGCTCCCGGGAGACGGGTCCGGACCAGGGGCGCCTAGATCTGATAAAGCGATATATAGAAAAGTCGGGCATGTCTGTACTTCGGGGGGAGGAGAGGGAGGTGCTGGAGAGCCCAATTTCCCTAGAAGAGTTGAGCGCCGCAGTTAAAGGGTCCCCCAATGGGAAATCACCGGGCCCAGATGGATTTTCTGTGGCTTACTATAAGCAATTTCTCCCGCTTCTCGCCCCGCATTTCCTTTCAGCCTTTAACTCACTTATCACATCCCCAGACCCGGCCGCCATACCGAGCGAAGCGTTATCCGCCTATGTCATGATCATCCAGAAACGCTGATTTTCGCCTTATCCATGGAGCCTTTCTTATGCAGGATTAGGGGGCAGGCGGACATTCAGGGGATCTCGGTGGGCTCAACCTCACATAAGACTTCAGCATATGCAGATGATCTCTTGTTTTTCCTTACAAATCCAACAGTGGGGCTACCGGTATTGCTGAAGGAATTTGAGCAGTTCGGTAGGTTGTCCTTCCTGAAGATAAACTATGATAAATCGGAGGCCCTGGGGGTGAACCTCCCAAGGGAGGTGGAGGCCCAACTGAGGACATCCTTCCCATTTCGTTGGCCCCCTTCAGCCATTACTTACCTGGGAACTAAGATCACGAAAACGGTAGATGGGATCTACGCAGCGAACTTTGGCCCTCTCTTAACTAAGCTTAAAGATGATCTAGCAAACTGGGACCTACCCCCCTTTTCGTGGTTAGGCAGAATCAATATCCTTAAGATGACGGTCCTGCCAAAGATACTATATCTGCTCCAGACTCTCTCACAATTCAAATTCCCAGAGCGTACTTTAAATCCCTAAACTCTCTGTTCATAAAATTCATTTGGCAGGGACGTAAATCAAGGTTGAGGCTGCAGCTCCTCTTTAGGTCCAAACAATCGGGTGGTCTTGCTTGCCCAGACCTTCTGCGATACTGGCGCGCGGTTCACCTTCAACATATTTTGGATTGGCATCACCAGGGTGCAGCGAAGAAATGGGTGAACCTGGAGGCGACTTGGCTTCATTCCCCACTGAAGGATATAACTTGGGCTGCCAGGTCGGGGAGGGCCTTCTGTAAAGATCACCCGCTCATTTCCACTACCCTTAAACTTTTTGATAGGCTCAGAGACAGGCAGGAGATATCCCCGTGGCCGACTCCTTTGGTGCCGTTGGTGCACAATCCATCCTTCCCCAAAGGCATTCTCCCTAGTCTTTGTGAGAGCTTTGAGGAAAGAGGTGTCCCGAGGGGGCTGGATCTCATCCTACCCAATGGGTGGGTGCGACTGGAAGACTTGAGGGAAAAATGGAACACACCCCGGCTGGACCCATGGCTTCTGTTCACATTTCAAAGCTTCCTCCTGAGCCTAGGACCTAGACAGGCGATGCTTAGAACCCTCACCCCTTTTGAGCAATTAGCTAGGGCGAAGGATCCCCCTACGAAGGTGGTCTCTCAATTGTATGCGCTCTTGGGGGAGGGTGAAGATGACGGGGCACCCGGCTTCTGTGCGGACTGGGAGAGGGACCTTGACAGATGTCTGACAAAGGAGCAGTGGAAATATATTTTCCTGGCTACACACAAGACCTCCATCTCCTCTAAGATCCAGGAGACTAACTATAAGTGCCTTTCGAGGTGGTACTACACCCCGGAGAGGCTACATGGATTTTCCCCGACCCACCCCGCCTTTGCTGGAGGTGCCAGAGAGCAGTCGGTAGCTTTTTCCATATCTTTTGGGAATGCCCCAAGATTGCGCCCTTTTGGCGGTCGGTAGCTGAAATTTCTGGAGAGATTGTGGGGCGATCGGTGACCTGGGATCCCTCTCTGCTCCTCCTGCATCTGGCGGACACACCCCTGAAATCTTATGAGAAGTCACTTTTGAGGCACCTCATAAATGCAGCAAAGGTGCTGATACCCAGGTTGTGGAGAACCAGGACAGTCCCAACGTTGGTGGACTGGGTTGGAGAGATTAACAAGATGATGGAGATGGAGGAGCTCACTGCCGCTGTGCATGAATGCAAAGCGCAGTTCTTGCAGACTTGGATGCCCTGGTTCCTCTTTAGAGAAACAGATAGGTTTGGGCAGCTTGTGGCCCCTGGCCAACCTCCTCCCCCCCCCCCCCTTGAGACCCTTAGACGCAGCCGGCTTTTATGGTCGAGTGGATCAGGTGTAGGTGTCAAAGGCAATTGATGAGCAAAGCTAATGATGTGCTTATGAACCGCGGAGAGGAGTTCTGGTGGGCTGACTCCCCCCCTGGTTCATCCCCCCCCCCTCCTACCTCCCCCTTCCCGGCCTTTTTCTCCTCTCTCCCTCCCCCTCTCTTCTTTCCTTTATTTCTTTCTCTCCCCTTATTTTTCTTCTATATACAAGGTTATTTTCAGTTAAGCCATTCTATACTGCAGCAAGGATTTCTAAATGGAGTACGGTGGACATCAGGATGAGGTCCCTTCCGGGGTGGGGGACCCTTGCGTGGTCTAACTGGTGGACCTTCGCGGGGGGCCTCCGCCGGGATGGGTAGAGAGCTAATTTTTCTTTCTTTTTAGTTGCAGGCTGCTGATAGATCTCTGTTATTTATATATGTATTCATAGGTATAGGTATGCAATCGGCAGGACAAAGATATGCTTGTAAATGCCCTGTTCACCTGTTACATGAGAAGGCTTTGTAAACTGGCAAATGTTGTACTTTCCAATTGTCTCTTTATTAAAAACGAAAATAAAGAATTAAAAAAAAAAAAAAAATCAAGGTTGAACATGTGTAGCGCAAAAACGTGAAAAGTAGTCTGGCAACAGAGTGTGACAAAAAATCGAGGTAGGCTGGCACTTAAAGGGTTAAAATGTGTTCATATGTCAGATGTATATCAGACACTTACTCAACCACAGACAAGATTAGAAAGCTTAAAAATCTAAATGATTATGATAAAGTAACAGGCTTCTAAAACATTTCAAATGCTGGAGCAAAGAATGTAAAAATACAAAGTAGAACCCCACATTAATGCAATGCAATATAATAGAAGATGTACTTTGCAACAATCAACATTTCTCATATTCCTACTGATGAACAGCCACCGCTAAACATTGGTTGAAAAAAATCCTAATTCTAATATTTTTTTTTTTAATCTGAGCATAACATTAAGCTCTCTGTTCCTTAAATTAAAATGTCACATTTAGGCTGAAGCTGGCTATGATAAACCCACTTCCAAGTACTGACTCCATCCTCTGAGAAGACAAATGAATATCACCTCCTCAGGAACACATACTGTAAACAGTGCAAATGCCATAATCACTGATGTAATTAAGATACAAAGGCAATAATAAGACAGCAAGTGGCTCACGTGTGTCTCTACTTCCCTGCAGGGAAGGGCAGAAGCCATAGCAAGGCTAAAATGTTTGCCCTCTTTTAATTGGTCTAATGGACACTCTGTCCCTTGGTGTTCTCAGTGAGCCTGGCAAGCCATAGTGGTCCAGAATTCTCAAGTCTCAATAATCTGTGCAATGACAGACCCTTCACAGCTCAGACATGAAACAGAAAGCAGATTTGCTTGGAATAAATGCTATTTACATAAAGGGGGGTGAATTACTAAGTCTACTAATTACTAATTACTAATTCGCCAGGCATTCCTTAAGTTTTAGCGGAGTTTTGCTTTTATTGTTAGCACTATGCTTCTCCATAGCCTTCAAGATAAGCACCACATTAGGCTCTATACAGGGCCAGGTGCAATCTTTCCCGGATTTTGCTAAGAAAAACCTGCTCTCACCTGACTTAGAAGGGGGCACACATTTTTTTAAATATTTTCAAAATGGGGTTGGCGGGATAATTTGTAAAATATGCCTACCCCATAAAATAAGTATTGATGACCCCTTCCCCTTTAGCACAGGTCCATTGCTCAGCTCCAGGTACATTCTATGGGCCGCTGGACTCATCCACACAACCCTGCCCATTGGTGGTGCGAGTAATGATAATTGAACTGGTATAGGGGTCCATGGTGGTAATAAAAAGATTAGACATAAAAAACCTATATTATTCTTAATTAACAGATACTTACCCGTCCCCGTTCATTGTCCAGCACTGCATCATACCAAATCAAGTCTATTGGTTCCCCTCCTTTCCTTACCTTGGAGCCTCTAAGGATTCACCCTAATGTGACTTACCTGTCACAGGAGTCACCCCATGTGACTTACACATAACCTCCACTTGATGTACACATCCCCTCCTGTGACATATGTAGTCATGTGGGGGAGATCCCAGAGATGTATAAAAGACCGCTCTTTATGGTTAATCATTCCTTGGCGAGGATCAATGATGAAACCTGCTCCCCCTAAGCAACAAATAGCAGCGGCCAGTTTTGGCGCCTGCTGTCGCCAAAAGAAGAAGGCCAAGGGGGCAAAGAAGATCCCCGTAGATGGAGGATGACCCGGCAAGAGACAGAATCCAACCTGACGGACAAGCTGAGAAAAGAAGAAAGAAGACCGGGACCAGTAAGTAGTGACATTTACAATATTACAGTTATTTGTTTGGGGATTTTTTTACACCTGAGGTAAACTGGTAAGGGATCTATTGGTATAGTGACAGTGGCTGCCACCCACAGGAGAACAGGGGGACAAAAGGTCCCCCTCTGTTACATTCTTGCCACCCAGTGAGGGACTGGCTGTGGGGTGGGGGCTGAGCCGCCTTTTATACATTTCCCCCATGTGACTACATACATCACAGGAAGGGAGGGGCATGGAGGGGTATTTACTCAGGACACCGTCACATATAAGTCATGTGGGGAAGATCCCTGAGAGGCCCTACCTCTCATTATAATAGGGTGATCCAGCGCTGTATGGATTCCCTGATACAGGTAAGTATAAGTAAGACTAACAAAAATAAAATATTTAAAAAAGCTTGTGTTGTATAGGAAAAATACAATATAAAAAAAAAACCTGTGTTGTGTTTACTTTAACTTTGAACTGGCAAGAGGTCCCACGGACCCCTATACTAGTTCAATTTTCATTACCTGCTCCACCAATGGGCATGGTGATGTGGATGAGTCCGGCAGCCCATAACATGGGCTGGTGCTGGGCACTGTACATGTGCTACAGGGCATAAGGGCTGGTAATGGCCAGGGCCAGGGGTCAGTAGATTGGTCCCTGACTAGCCCCTATGCTTGGCACAGCAGACTAGAAGAGTATACCACAGAATAGAAGAGAGAAGACACAGGGCCAGTAAGTAGTTACATTTAGACTAAAACAAATATGTTTGTGTATTTTTAATTACTAACTTAGTAAGGGGTCATCAGTTAATCAGTTAATTAAGACTAATATGTTGTTTTTTCCAATTTTTTTTAAGTTTTATACTTTACGTTTGAACTGGGAAGGTTCCCATGGTAATGGCCAGGGCCAGGTCCAGGAAGCTTGGTCTTTGATCCCCGGAATTACTGCCCCCCCCCCCCCCCCGTGAAGCTCACCAACCCGGCAAAAAAAACACATGGGCTGGTTTTTCTGGGGTACAAGGGCCGAACTGCTGGCCACAAGCCCTGGTCATTACCAGTTCATATGCCCTATGGGCTGCTGTGCTCATTTGCACCACCATGCCCATTGGTGGTATAGGTAATGGGTATTGAACTGGTATAGAGGTCCTTGGGACCCTTACCAGTTTAAAAGTAACGTGAAAAAAAACACCAGACATTTCTAAAAAAATGTTTTTTATTTTTAATTAACTGATACTTACCTTTCTCTGTTCATTGTTCAGCTTTGCATCATTTCAAATTATGTTGGCAGGGCATTGCTCTGCCATTTGGAAGGAAGGGGAAGGTGGCTTTCTATCTTTTCACCCCTAGTTCTAGTCAGGGAATGCTCAATGAGCCACAGGGAGCTGCCTTTTATACAGAGAGGTGGGGTCTCTCCGGGATCTCCTTCTAGTGACATACACGTCAAAGTATGGGGACTGAGGGTTTTTTTCTGCACTTTAATTTTTAACCTATAGATTACATTTTAATTTGTATTATTTGTCCAGGGTTCATGAGCTTGACCGTTTGTACATTGTCTTCAAGTTTTAGGGAAGAGAGGGCACTCTAATTTTTTGGTGTGGGTGGTATCCCCTGGTGCTGAGACAGGATGGGGGATTGTTTAAAAATTAGCAATGCTCTTTAGTATGAGAATGCAGCTATGTGTTAAATACAATTGCTAATATTTCTTTTTTTTTACTTGTAAGTAATAAGAACATATTTTATTTAGAAATCAATGCCACGGTACGCATTTTTCTTCAAAGAAAAGACTATAGATAGCTAAATTAAATTATTAACATTTCACAAGAAAAACCTAATTGTGTTAGAGTTAGGTAATCTAATAATTGGTATATTTAAATTCTTAAATCTACCATGTATTTTTAATAAATCAGTTTTAATGACTGCTTAGAACACATGACTCATCAATGTAATTATTAATAAACAAAATAAAAACAATCTGGCATGAGTTAGCTGCTGCATTTTAAGAATCTGCACCTTTCGCAAACCCTTTTTCTTTCCATAAGGTACACTTTGATCCATTGAATAACCTTATACTCAGAAATAAAGAGGCTTTGATTACTTTCTGAGTGGCTCTACTTAATATCCACAACAGTTTCAAAGGGAAAGTTCAGGAAAGGGTTATGTAAACAGAGGTTAACTCTGAAACCACTTGAAGGCTTTGTCACTGATTTACAAAAGAAGTCATATGAATAGAATACGAAGTGCTCTTAAGAGTGATCTGGGCCTGGCAAAAATGTAGCTGTTTTGCCTTAAATGTGATAGCTTGGTAAGAACTTTATAACCCTGCATCATGCAATTGGCGTAGCCCTGTTTTTCAGGAACTATTGTTTTCTTTTATCACTTTTTATATAAGTAACTGTCATTATTCCAAGGACATGTATAGTTGTCAAGTATTGAATAGGTGATATAGGATGAAGTATAAGAAGCATAACATTTGAAGGATTTGATACATTTTAATGTTCTTTTAGCAAGAGTTGTACATTCATTCGTAAAAGCATTTTACAGTGCCTTGATAAAGTATTCACAACATTTTTAAAAGTTAGTCACAAACATAGATATTAAATATTATGTGATAGAGCAACACAAAGTAGCATGCATTTTGAAGTGTAAGGGAAACTGAAGTGTGGTGCACATATGTATTCCGCCCCCAATACATTGTAGGACTCCCTATATCTCCCAGTATAGCTGCATGTTTGTTGCAGAAAGTCTCTTACACCTTTGCACATCTAGAGGCTGAAATCTGTGCCGGATTTCCTCTGCAAAATAGCTCTAGTTCAGTCAGGTAGAATGGAGAGTGTTTATGGACAGCAATTTTTTCATGCCACAGATTCTCAATGGGACGTAAATCTGGATATTAGGGTTGATTCAGAGCCCCTTTCTCATCATTTTTATGGAGGTCTTGCTACCAAACGAAAAATCATGCAAAAATGAAAACATTTCATACTAAAGTTCTCGCAGAAAAAAGGCTCTGCTGAATCAGACGAGGGGAAAAAATGAACGAGAATGGAAATATTCACGCAAAAAAAAGGTGAGAAAGGGGCTCTGAATCAACCCTATTGACTGGGCAGTTCCAACATATGAATATACATTGATGTAAACCATTCCATTGCAGCTTGTGGTTGTATGTTTATTATTATTATTATTGTTTATTTATATAGCGCCATCAACTTCCGCTTTACAAGGTATGAATACAGACAGGGTAAAACATATAGCACAGAGAACAATACAAAATTATATGCCACAGGTTGAAACCAAGTGTTGTGAGCACAGGAGACAATAGGGAAGAGTGCCCTGTCCTTGCGAGCTTACAGTCTAAAGGATGGGGTGGAGACAAAAGGTCACAAGTGGTAGAGCTTGAGTATGGCTGCATGTGCCTTTGAAGGTTATAGGAGTTGCTTAAGCCAGGTCATATGCTTGTCTGAAGAAGTGAGTTTTGAGGGCGCTTTTAAAGGCTTGAAGTGATGCAGAGTGGCGGATCGAGCGGGGAAGTGCATTCCAGAGAAGTGGGGAGGCACGGGAGATGTCTTGAAGGCGGGAGTGCGAGGACATAACCAAGAAAGAGGACAGGAGAATGTCAAAGGCAGAGTAGAGGTTGCGCTTGGGTTAGTAACGCTGAATCAGAGATGAAATATAGGAAGGGGCCTGGTTAGAGAGAGCTTTGTAGGTTAGCGTTAGAAGTTTGAACTGAACTCTATGGGAGACAGGTAACCAGAGGAGGGATTGACAGAGGGGGACAGCACTGGAGAAGCGAGAGGAGAGACAGATGAGGTGAGCAGCAGAGTTTAGAATAGATTGGAGGGGAGCTAGTCTGTTTGTTGGCAAACCACAGAGGAGGGTGTTGCAGTAGTCCAGTCGGGATATGACCAGGGCGTGCACCAGCATTTTAGTGCTGATAGGTGAGAGGAAGGGATGGATGCAGGAGATATTTTTGAGTTGGAGACGACAGGAGGTGGCCAGGGAGTGAATGTGAGGTGTGAACGAGAGAGAGGAGTCCAGAATGACGCCCAGGCATCGGGCTTGATGAGTTGCAGTTATTGTAAGATTATTTACAGAAATTGTGGTGTTAGAGAGGGCAGGGGAGTGAGATGGTGGGAGGGAAAATGACCAGTTAAGTTTTGTCCATGTTCAGTTTAAGGGAGCGAGATGTCATGAAGAAAGAGATGGCTGTTAGACAGTCAGGAAGGCAAGAGAGGAGAGAAGAGAGATTCGGGCCAGAGAGGTAGATCTGAGTGTCGTCTGCGTAAAAGTGATATTGGAAGCCTAGCGAGGTTATTAGTTGTCCTAGACCAGAAGTGTAAATTGAAAAAAAGTAGGGGTCCTAGGACTGAGCCTTGTGGACAGAGGCCAGGGAGAGGAAATGTTGTGTGAGTAAGATACACCAAATGTGACCTTGGATTCCAAGAGAAGAAAGAATATTGAGAAGCAGAGCATGGTCGACAGTGTCAAAAGCAGATGATAAGTTGAGAAGAATGAGAGCAGATTAGTGGCCTTTGGATTTGGCTGTCAGTAGATCATTGGTGACTATGGTGAGTGCAATTTCGGTAGAGTGACATGAGCAGAAACCAGATTGGAGGGGATCTAGGAGGGAGTTTGTAGACAGATAGTTGATAAGTTCTGTATGGACATGCTGTTCAAGAAGCTTGGATGAGAAAGGGAGCAGAGAGATTGGGCGATAACTGGGGAGGGCAGAGGGGTCCAGAAAGGGTTTTTTGATGAGTGGAGTTATAACAGCATGCTTAAAGGCAGAGGGAAAGGTACCAGTGGAAAGGGAGAGGTTGAATAAAGATATTAGGGCTGGAGTGAAAGATGGAATGGGATCAAGGGAGCAGGTGGTCAGGTGAGCCTTTGAGACCAGGGACCAGGGAGGAGAGAACTTGAGCAGTTACCATGTGAAATGAGTTAATGAGTGGGGCAGGGGGGATATTGGTAGGAACGAGGTGAAGCCACTTCGAATCATGTTGATTTTGTCTTTGAAGAATGTGGCAAATTGCTCAGCTGTTAGCTGTGAGGATGGAGGAGGTGGTGGTTGGCGGAGTAGGGATTTGAAAGTGTGAAATAGCTATTTTGAATTCCGGGCATGTGCCGATATGAGTGATGTGGAATATTCCTGTTTAGCGGATGAAAGGGCAGTCCTGAGTTGCTGAAGGGCTTTCTTGTATAACAGGAAGTCCTCCTTGGTTTTGGATTTCCTCCAATGCCGTTCAGCAACTCAAGAATGTTGTTTCAATGTTGCAGTAGTTAAGGGGAGCAACAGAGTCAAGGGCAGCAGTTAGTGTATTATGGTAGTATGAAGCGGCAGTGTCTACATTGGTAAAGGAGGGCAGGGTGTGAAGGGGATGTAAAGCATCGGAGAGAGATTGAAGGTCTAGGTTTCTGAGGCTCCTGCGAAGAATTGCAGGTTTGTGTGCAGGAGGGGTAGTGGTAAAGGAAGAGAGTGTTAGTGTTAGTAGGTTGTGATCAGAGAGGGGAAGTGGGGATGAGGAAATACTGGATACAGAGCAGAGGTGAGTAAAGAGTAGGTCAAGTGTATGTCCATCTTTGTTGGTGCGGCTGGTAGACCATTGTTTGAGACCAAAGGAGGTGGTTAGGGATAATAGTTTGGTGGTTGCAGGGTTGTTGGTGTCAACGGGTATGTTGAAGTCCCCCATGATTATAGCCGGGATGTCAGAGGACAGGAAGTGGAGAAGCCAAGCTGAGAAGTGGTCCAGAAAGAGAGTGGCAGGTCCAGGAGGGAGATAGATAATGGCAATATTTAGGTGACAGGGAGAGTAGAGACGGACACATTGAACTTCAAAAGGGAAGGAAAGGGAGGGTAGAGCAGGGGTTGGGTTAAATGATCAGTATTCAGACAGAAGGATGCCAACACCTCCACCCTGTTTGTTGCTTGATCTTGGGGTGTGGCTGAACTGTAAGCGGGTGAGGCTGTATCAGAGGGAGTGAGCCAGGTTTCAGTAAAGGCCATGAAAGTGAAGAGGTTGGTAGTGAAGAGGTCATGGATGTATGCAAGTTTGTTGCACACTGAACGTGCATTCCACAGTGCGCAGGTGACAGTAGGGGGAGTGCGTGGGGAGGGGGTGATTGTTAAGAGGTTGGCTACGTTCCGTGTGTTTGTTGGCTTGCTACCATGGTGAAGGTTAGTCTGTAATGAGTTGTGGGGTGTAGAGGAGCGGGGGGGGTGAAGAAAATGGACCTGGGTTTTGAGCGATGTCACCAGAAGCAAGTAGGAGCAGAGAAAGGGACAGGAGGTGACTGTGGGATTTGAAAGTGGCAGAGCGTGTTTTGCGGGTGCATGGAGGAAAGGAGAGAGATTTAGCCAGTGAGATAAATTCATACGAGCACAGGTAGGGGGATGAGAGCAGTGATGGAGAGATATAGAGAGACTTACCAGGTGCAGGAGGATGCTGGGAGTTCAGGAATTTTAGAGTCAAAGGAAGCAGGACTGTAAAATACCAGAGGAGCATTGTTGGGGATGAGTTCTTCAGATGAGTCTGGTGCCTGTTTCCTTCTGGTCACTTCGGGCTCAATTCGGACCTAAATCCCGGACTTAAGAAATCCAGGACTGCAGCCCAGGCTGAGTGCAGCCATTCTCTTGTGAGAGGCCTTGATTAGCTCAGTCAAACAGCTGGGGGTGGATGGTACTAGGGCAATAAAGTTGCTTATCTGGGGTTATCAGGAGGGGAAGCTAGGGGGTCGCAAAACAAACAGTATTTATGTGAACAGGGTCATTGCATAAGCAAAAAGCAGTGAAGGGTGACAGCCTTATTGCAATACATGTGGGACATACAGAGATGAGCATACAGAGATGTGTCATAATACATGAAAAAGGTAAAGAAACAAGTCATTAGCAGCAGATAAGTCCTTGTTCCCAGGGGACATACCCAAATGTAGACCAAAACTGGCTGGCAGTGAAGGGGTTAACAGGCAGGAGGTGAGTCCTTGTTCCCAGGGGACATACCCAAATGTGGACCCAAACTGGCTGGCAGTGAAGGGGTTAACAGGTAGGAGGTGAGTCCTTGTTGCCAGGGGACATACCCAAATGTGGACCCAAACTGGCTGGCAGTGAAGGAGTTAACAGGCAGGAGGTGAGACCTTGTTCCCAGGGGACATACCCAAATGTTTAGAGTGGTTGTCTTGCTTGGAAGGTGAACCTACACCCCAGTTTCAACTTTTCTCCCAGGATTGTCTTATATTTAGCTCCATCTATCTTCCCATCAACTCTGACCAGCTTCACAGTCACTAATAAAAACACACCGCCATATTTCTAGGTGAAGATGGTGTATTCAGGGTGATGTGCAGATAGCTTTCCTTAACACACATCTTTTGACATTTAGGGCCTTATTCATCAAGCGATAGCGCCAGGTAGTGTCTCACTAGTGCCAGGCAGCGCCAGCTATCGGCGGCTACCGACTCCAGAACGCCCGGCGGCGGACACAATCACGCATTTATCACGCTAAATGAGGCTAGCGCCGGCGAGAGCGTCAGCTAGCGCGGGATTCATCATGTAGCCGACTGCAACGAACAGCGCCGCTGCTAATCCCATCACAGCGCCAGGTATGACCTGTCGCTACCTGGCGCTCTCCCATACATTTCAATGGCAGACCCTGCAATGTTTTTTTATGTGGTTTTTGTGTTCTTGTCTTTTTTAAAAAATTCAACACATGTTGTTTCGGATATGTTTGATTAATCTGGCTTGTTTTTATTGTTTATTTGAGGAAAGATGTAATTTTTACACTGGAATGTTGTGAGTGAAATCTAAAATGCATCTCCTCCCACAAAACACATTAGGCTCAAAATAGCTTGCTTTCACAACACACATGGCTAGTAAAGCTACTTTTTAGTCACTCATGTTTGGCGCTCACGTTCGCTCATTGAAATTGTCAGCGCCCAAGCTATTCGGCAGCCCTGTCCTTGATGAATCTGTGGTGGTCAGAGTTTGTGCAGTCGCTGTTTTGATTCGCTATGTGGCGGCACTAGCGGCGCTGTGCTGCGCTGAGCTGTTCATACATGTGCCTTTCTGCCATTTTGCCAGAATTCACTTGCAGCGACCCCAGTCGTTCTAAATGAATACACTGTAGTTGTGAGCGTGCATGTCCACATTCTTCTGGATTTGTTCATGCGTACAAGCTCATAACAACCCGTTAGGCATTCTCCTGTGTGCCACATTATCATGTAGTTGGCTAGTTTGCTTGTGTTATTATTTTATGAAGGACTATAAGATTGTTATTTGTAAGCAACCAGCTTTTTTTTGTTCGCTGACGTATGCATTACAGGATATTGATCACCCAGCTAAATCAAGCTAATAATTAATGGCGTCTTGGCCAATAGCTTGTTGTAATGCGTAAAATTCCTCTTTCCGCCACTTTGCTTGCACATAGCGAATATTAGCTAGTTCTGGTGCGCGGATGTTTTTTTTTTTGGCTCTGGCGCTTTCGTCATATCCACTTCCGGTTTCCTCCTTTGCGTTTCAAAGCAACATAAAGCTAAAAGTTATTTGCGCTTTGGCCAATAGCTTGTTGTAATGCGTAACTCGACTATTTCCGCCACTTAGCTTGCACATAGCGGATATTATCTAGTTCTGGTGCGCGTGTGTTTATATTATTGTTTTTTTTTTTTTTGGTCTGGCGCTTTCGTCCTATCCACTTCCGGTTTCCTCCTTTGCGTTTCAAAGCAACATAAAGCTAAAAATTAATTGCGCTTTGGCCAATAGCTTGTTGTAATGCGTAACTCGACTATTTCCGCCACTTAGCTTGCACATAGCGGATATTAGCTTGTTCCTGGTGCGCGGAGCGTTTTTTTAAATATTTTCCTGTCGCTTTGGTCATATCCGGTTCCGGATTCCTCCTTTGCGTTTCCACCATGATGCCCAGGAGAAGAGTTATGCGTCTCCCCAGCTCCTCCTCAGAATCTGGCCCCACCACCCCTCCCCCACCTCCCCCACCTACCTCACCTAACCCCCCTCCAACCCCTCCCCCTCCTGGGCATCAAAAGCGAAAAAAAACGAAAACGGGTGGATAGCCGCTTAAACGGGCAGGTGGTCAAAGTGAGTATGTTTCTCTTGGATTATATGTTTAAAGTGGACCAACACCCAGGGGGGATTGGGACTGAAATCTATAAGATTCCAGGACCAATCAGATCCCTCCCCGCGGGGCATCCCAAATCGGGATGTCCCGCGGGGAGGAACCCCCCAGGAGGCCCACAAACCTTACCTCAGCCCCGTTCCATCGGCGCATGCGCAAGCCGCGGCCGCATCTTGCGCTTCCCTCTAGCAGGGCGCGCACCAGCGGCCGCCATTTGGGAATGGCCGGCGCAGGCGCCCTCCCTGCTAGAGGGAAGGGCGAGACGCGGCCTACAGCGCTCAGAGGCAGCTGAGCTGGTATGCGCGTCCCAGCGGCCTTGGACGCGCATACCACAGCGGCTCTGAGCGCTGTGATTGGCTGGCGCGGTCACGTGGGAGCGTGGTGAGTTGAGTAATTCTGGCCTTCCCGGGCCTTCCCCAGGATAGTCAAAATCCTGGGTGTTGGTCCACTTTAATCTGTTCTCAGTATAAATGTTTAGGCCATTGGTCTGATGTCATGTATTGATTTTTTTTTCTTTTGTCATTTCTCATAGGATTTCTGCATCCACCAATACGATTATGCCCGTGGGGGCAAGAAGAGAATAGCCCTGGAGGTGAAGGCCACAGTGTCCCGGCGCTTCGACACCAACCTCAGTGTCCGATCAATAATGCAGAAATGGTCGGACTTAAGCGCCGGGACCCTGAAGGCGTGTACCGCCTATATGATGCCTACGCTTCAGGTAAGTAGAAGCTTATGCTCTGTTTATACTTTTTAAAACATAATATTCTAAGCTGTGTCCATTTTGGGTATTAATATTAATTCTTTGCATTCACCCCCTCAACACAGATAAGCGTCCTCCCCTGGGGAAACGTGGGAAGTCATCGGGGGAGGGTCCCTCTCGTGGGTCCTATTTAGAGGACCCAGGGGAGGAAGGGTATGACGCCCCAGAGGAGTGTGCTGCTGGGGGGCTTGCAGGATCAAGCCTCAGCTCCTCACACTCTGACTCTGAGGAGTCTCAACAGCCAAGGGGCCACTCTCAAGTGGGGAGTTCAAGTGGGGTGGAAGGAATGGACTCTCCCACACTCCCTGAAGGAGCAGGGAGTGAGAGGGAGGAGGGTGGCCCTTTGGCTGGGGGATCTTCGGAGCAGAGTGTGAGGAGCCGAGGCTCCCCGCCTCCTCCTCAGAGCCCTCCCTGGGCTTCAAGTGGCAGTTCATCCCCTGGTGAGTGCACATTTAGTCAGTGTTAATCTGTGACAGGTTACATATGGCCATTTGTACTTAGCCCTTGCCATTCCTCTCTAATTTGCAGGGCATCATATAGGCGGCACCTCCAGGAGCTTTTGGCAACGCCTTCTCCACGGGCATAGTCATGGTAAGTGTTTGTTGTTATCCCTCACATTCCCTATGTTATGGCATTCCTTAAAGTGGACCAACACCCATTGTTGATTGTGCTTGGAATCTCTAAGCTTCCATGCCCAATCACCTCCCTCACCCAGGGCCCCCCCCAAAAGCCCAAAAACTCCTTACCTCATTGGGGGTGGCA
The DNA here is from genome assembly GCA_027917425.1 of Gastrophryne carolinensis. Lineage (NCBI taxonomy): Eukaryota > Metazoa > Chordata > Amphibia > Anura > Microhylidae > Gastrophryne > Gastrophryne carolinensis. The sequence goes on along the minus strand of CM051239.1, from coordinate 218,637,131 downwards.
GAAGCCACCGCCGCAGCCTCCTGCGTGCCCCTCTAGATGTGTGTGCGCCTGCGCTCTCCCTTTCATAATGGCCTGCGCGTGCGCACACACTTGAGGAGTGATGCGCGGAAGGCAGCGGCGGAGGACGGTGTCTCACTCAAATTGTTGGGCCCTGCCAAAGTGGGCCAAAACACAGGATAGTATCAATCCTGGGTCTTGGCCCACTTTTAACATACATATGTTTCCTGGTCCATAGGCCAAGCTGGTTTGATAATGTACATTAACATCACAAGCCCCACTGCAGTGCAATCCAACTGGCAACCACCCCTATGTTTCAGCCCACAACATGATGGGGGCTAGCAAATGTGTTATTTTTGTAAGTTGTTCCGGCTAACACATGTTGCACACTATTAACATTCTACAATCAACTGCAAATTAGTCCTTACCATTGCACTGTCAAGGTTAGAGGCACATTATCTTTATGTGTCCATGTTGCAACCCAAAATTATTTACATGGACTCATGGACCATGAAATATGCTAATGTCGGACAACATGTGTGTAACCATGCAAGCATTTGATTTTGCAGACTCCATAACCAGATGGCTGACAAACAGTCATGTGTCATTGGCCCACTAATTTTGCTTTTCTCTTTTGCTTTCTCCTGACAGATGTGGCCACGCAGACGGAGCCAGTGTACATCACCACCACACCTCCCGGGACGGCCAGCAGCATGGGCCACAGCCACAGCTGCGATGGTGCATACATCCCACTTCATATGGCTAAAGACTTGTGACCCCTATGTCTTATAGTAAATTCTGGAGACATTTACAATGTACCTATGTGTTTTCAAAACACACATCTAGGTTACATGTGTTTGGCCAACAATCCTACATGCATGTCTGCATGCTTGATTGTTGGCTCACATTCTTGATTTAGCAACATCGAGGCTAATTGTGGTTTCTACACAACCAAATTGGCCTGCTAAGGTGGTGACCTCTAATATGCTTGCCCCAACCAGTTTACTCGTTAGGACTTAGGCCCTGATGTTTGGCTGTAACTAAACAAATAAATGTCCACACTGGGACTTATACCTTCTTTTATTCCCAAGAGTTAAGAGTAAATGTATGCTTGGGATGTTGTGGCCACATTTAAGGCAGCCACTAGTACTCATATAATGGTAACAGATAAGGGCACAGTTGGCAACAATGTGAATGTGAGCGTCAGCTAATTGTCGGCACTTACATTACATTGCTACATCTGTGTCTGTAGAGGTCACATTCTAGATTTTGATTTTTTTTTTTTATACTCTCTACAGCTTGTGTAAACCAGCATCGCAGACTGTGGCGGTCGATCCGGCGTCTTCGCCTTATGCTGCTGGCCTTGAAGAGGCGGCGTTAGGGTGGTGGTGATTGTTTGGAGGCACTGTGCGGCCAAATGTTGGGCCTGTTGCCCGCCTTTTTTATTAAAATTTTTCTATTTTGGTAATTACAGTGTGTTGTGCCTTTTCAAGCATAGTTTAAGTGTCTCCAAAACCATTCTTTGTCTAATTTTTGGGTACCTTTGTAGCCATTTAATGTGTAAACCATAGTAAGATATGGTCAGCAATGTGTGTCCTAAATTTTGCCATACATTTACATATCTAGATCAAGAGACTCATCCCTGACTGTGTTCTTAGCTATGTCTTTGGAAAAACACAATTTCGAGGTGGGGTAATCAAATATATTTCACACAAAATCAAAACAACCACAAACCAATTAATATTCTTGGCTTGGGGGCCGGGGAGGTTGGGAGTCATTGCTAGGGGTGGTGTTGGGGGCCAACAGTGCAGTAAAAAAAATAGACTGCTGTTGTATGAGCTGTTGTGTCAACAACAAACTTTGATCCTGGCGCTGTAAAGATTGCTCCATCAGGTTTGCAAGGCGAGCCAGTTCCTGGGTCGTTTGGTGTTGGTGGCCTTGTCTCCAATCTTCCATCTGGAGCTGCAGGGCCTCATTTTGTTGCTGACACATCCGCACCTGATTTTCCAACGCCGCAATGCGCTCATTAGTTCCATCACGCGGCTTTTGGCGACTGTAGTCCTCCAGCATCCGGACCCCTAGCTCGTAAAAGTCTGCACTGGTTGGTGCAACACCTCCTCTTGCTCTGGTTTGAGGCTAAAAAAAAAAATAAAAGCTTTTAGTGAAACTGAACCAATGCAGGTATGGCCCTCCAAATCATTTGCCCAAAGTGTAACAATACAACTTACCCTTGCTTGAGCCTCTGAAGCTTGGCCACATGGCACTTGGGAAGAGGTCCCAGCTTGGGGTTCTGGTCCCGCCTCCTGCCAAAACAACAAAGAAAGTAAATGTGACATGTTGGTTCATGGCCTACCCACGAACATGGCAATGTGGTTATTGGTCCTCTAAATCAGCCATGTTACCTCCGTGACGTCCGGCAGAGGTAGGAGCGGGGTCTGGCTGCCAGAGAGGGGCAAATCCACATCTGAGAGATCGGGCAAGTTGGCATATGCTAAACAGGAAAGTCATGTTAGTAGGTCAGTGGACCAAACTCAAATGTAACATGGATAGACTATCGAGGCCATACCTCCACAAAGTGCCAGATTACACACTAGGCAAAAGGTATCTTGGAAACTCAGATTGCTAACATGTATGTAAGAGGAAGATGAGGCAATAATTGGGCCAAAAAAGAACAGAGACATTGCTAAAATTACACATACCCGCACTCTCCCAGATGTCTGGAGTTGGGCCCTCACTCGAGCTTTGCCCTTGAAAATACATGTTTAAACACAAGTTGCCCTACTAAAGTTCAACAAAAGTAGTGCCAAAATCCATACTAGATAATCAAGCCAAAACAACTTACCCTCATCTGTGTCAGCCTCAACGTGAAGGGCCCTTTCCGGACAGCCACTTCCAAGATTCCGGGCAACTAAAATACACAATTAATGTCTCTAAATATTCCTACAACTACTCGGGTGAATGATTGCCTTTAAATATACCCTAAAAATGCATTTCCTTCACTCTACAAACCATACTAATTACCCTGGGGATGGCAAATCCAATACAAATAGCCATCTTCCAGTTGACATAGCAAACATGTCGATTATTAGACTAACCAAATAGAACCAGTGTCACATAAACAGCATAAAGGATACATTTTATGAGCCAATACACACCAACAGGGTCCTGTTGACCTGCAAGCTCGGAAGTGGTGTCCAAAGATGAACCAGTCACTTGGCCTACAAAGAAAAAACAGGAATGATAGACATGCACTTGTGTTAAAGCGGCTAAAGCAAGGTTGACACATGCACTTACCGGCATCCAAAGAGTAGCTTGGCTCCTGAGGAGATGCTGGGGCCAATGGCGGTGCAGCTAGGCAAAAGCAAAGAAAACATTTAGCCATTGGTAATGTGCGGCACAAAATAAACCATGCATTAAGGTGTGTGTGAGCAGCTCAATCACTAATATTCCCTAATCAAGGCCAGTGTGGCTTCCACATGTATATGCAGATATATGGCCACACATCTCTGGCTTCCAACATAGCTACACATGTTAGGGCCTTGTTAGTTAGTTGCAGAGAGGGTTAAAGTGGACGTGTAAATAGTCCGCAGGCACATATTAATAATCCTCAACAGTGTTTTTTTGAGGTGCTACCACACCCATTTTTGCACCCAAAAAAACCCCCTAAATTAGTGATAAATACCTTCAATGGCAGACTGGGTTAGGCTTGAGGTTGGTTGAAGGGCAGGAGTTGTGGTGTCCTCAGCCAAATCCTGGACAGCACCATGTGCACCTATGCAGAAAGCAACAGACAAGAAAGGAAAACATTTATGAGGTATAATGTACTACTTCACAGGTCATACTGTTAGTTGGCCAGAAAGAGACAAAGCAAATCACATACATTAACATTAGCTGCCAAAAATATTCAGAAAATATGTACCTTCTGCCAAATTTAATTCTGGCTCCCTCTTGGCAACTGGGCGCTTAGCCTGGGGTGCTGCATCACCTTCAGGCTGGGCCCTTTTCCTTAAGGGAGCACCCACCACACTCCTACTTGGGCCAGCTGTGGCTGGCAGATGTCCAGAATTTGGCTCCATCCTGTAGCTGCACACACACACCAATACACAACCAACAAGCACGCATGCAGACTACAGAATGGTATCACCGTTTGTGGGGTTGGGGCAGGTTTTATGTGCTCTAACAGCCAATCACAAACAGGTCCACTTAATTGATTAACACATACTGGCAAGGTGCTTGTAGCCACAGCTCAAATGCACTGATTGAGCCATGTGTGGGAGCCAATTTACTAATTACAGACCTCATTAACCAAACAGCACACAACCAAAGACAACAATGTACTCATGTATAGTAAACACTTGTGACATGTGGCTATACAAACGGCTATTTAAATCAAGAGCAGCTTACCTTTCATTGGTCCACCACAGAATTGTCAGCCATGTCCGTTAATGCACGCAACTTTCGGCTCACGTACGCTAGCAGCGCTACTAGCGTGCGCGTGCGCACTCCGTTTCACGCACACCTGGGTCAGCTAATTGGAGACAGGAAATAGCAGAGCAACGCAAAAGGCGGCAAAACGGACCTGTCCTTTTTCAAAGTGAAGTATAAATGGCTGGATTTGGCAACCTTCTGGTATTGTTACACTGTGGCAAAGGCTGTGGTGTGGTGCTTTGTTCCCTTAGCTCATTTGAGTGTCTGGCTGGGTTTTGTCCTCACTCTCTGTGGCTTGTTGGGTGATTTCTGACATCAGTGCTGTTTCTTTAGGAGATTGATTTTGTTGGCATATGCAAATATTGTGGAGCATACAGCAAATGAGGCTTGATTTTGGGGCCTTTTGTGGGCTGTGCAGCAGCTCCCCTCTTGGTTGTGCCTAACTTAGAAAGCTGTTTTTCAGTAGTCTGGTGGTTCTGACCACTATACTTCTGGTTTTGTGGTGAGCTGCATTGTAGTGAGTGTGTGAGGAGTGTGCTTGCTTGTGTGTGTGGTGTGTTTGTGATTTTTGGTTTTGTTTTGATTCTTTTGTATATCTGTGGAGTGTGAGATGGATAAGAGGGTGATGTATGGGTTATGGGTGCAGGGATGTGTGAGAATGCTGGAAGAGCAGGAGGACAGGGAGGGGGGTGCTGTGAGGCTTAGGGCACCCCGCTCCTTTGGAATCCGCCTGACAGTATGGGATTTAAGTGACGAGCAGATCAGGAGCCGCTTCCATCTGAATCGTGCTGCACTACAGTCCCTATATGATCAGATTAATCACAAAATTGAGCCATCCACCAAACGCACTCATTCCATTCCAGGCATAGTACGCCTGTGTGCCACTCTGAATATTTTGGCACGAGGGACCTTCCAGGCAACCTCTGCCCTCCTCAGCGGGATCAGCCAGGCTACAATGAGCCGCATATTTATCCAGGTAGTACTGGCGATTTGTGATTTGATCCCTATTTACATCAAGTTTCCTGAGGATGAGGTTGCCAAAATAAAACATGCATTCTATCTCATGGGAGGGATCCCGAATTTGCTAGGGTGCTTTGATGGTACACATATCCCTTTCCGCCCTCCCCGTGCACAGGAGCTGTATTTTAGGAACAGAAAGCAATTCCATTCGCTGAACATCATGGTGGTCTGTGACCATGAAATGAAGCTGCGGGCCATGAGATCGGGCTTCCCCGGCTCATGCCACGATTCTTACGTCCTGCAGCGGACAGTCCTGTGACGGAAGTTCGAGAACAATGAAATGCCATGCCGGCTACTGGGTAAATAATTAACCATGTCAAAGTATTTAGCAACAAATATGTGGGCTAGTAAGCTATATTTTAGAAAATGAAACCAAAAACATGTACTAGTACTAATTGCTGTCTCTCTCATTGTGTTTTTTCCACAGCGGATAAGGGATATGGGCAGAGAACGTGGGTGATGACTCCGGTCAGAAGCCCACAGACCTCTGCCCAAGAACGCTACAACGCAGCACATCGCAAAACCCGAAGCATTGTGGAACGAACCATCGGCCTGCTGAAAGCACGCTTTCTCTGTTTGGCACGCCCAGGAGGAGAGATGCTGCACAGTCCACAAAAGTTCTCCAAGATAATCCTCGCCTGCTGTGTGCTCAACAATCTCTGCATATGCCACAGAATCCAATCCCCTGAAGAAACAGCACTGGTGCCCGAAATCCCCAACTTGGCCGCAGAAACGAGTTAGGACACCCAGAGTGGCTTTGAGCTAAGGGAAAGCATGATCTCTTCGTTTTTTGCGGTAAGCTAACTACCCTTCACTCTAATCCAAGTACTGCACTACAGGGGAACTATTTGTTGGCTACAATCATAATTTGGCACAAACCACTATAAGGGGGGGGGGGGGGTAAGCTGACCTAAACCACTATAAGGGGTGTGTAACATGACCTAACCCACTATAAGGGGGGTGTAAGATGACCAAAACCACTATAAGGGGGGTGTAAGATGACCTCAACCACTATAAGGGGGGGGGTAACATGACCAAAACCACTATAAGGGGGGTGTAACATGACCAAAACCACTATAAGGGGAGGGTAAGATGACCTAAACCACTATAATGGGGGTGTAAGATGACCTAACCCACTATAAGGGGGGTGTAACATGACCAAAACCACCATAAGGGGAGGGTAAGATGACCTAAACCACTATAATGGGGGTGTAAGATGACCTAACCCACTATAAGGGGGGTGTAAGATGACCAAAACCACTAAAAGGGGGGTGTAAGATGACCTTAACCACTATAAGGGGAGGGGGGGAAGATGACCTCAACCACTATAAGGGGGATGTAACATGACCAAAACCACTATAAGGCGAGGGTAAGATGACCTAAACCACTATAATGGGGGTGTAAGATGACCTAACCCACTATAAGGGGGGTGTAAGATGACCAAAACCACTATAAGGGGGGTGTAAGATGACCTCAACCACTATAAGGGGGGGGGGGGTAAGCTGACCTAAACCACTATAATGGGGGTGTAATATGACCTCAACCACTATAAGGGGAGGGTAAGATGAGCTAAACCACTATAATGGGGGTGTAAGATGACCTAACCCACTATAAGGGGGGTGTAAGATGACCAAAACCAATATAAGGGGGGTGTAATATGACCTCAACCACTATAAGGGGAGGGTAAGATGACCTAAACCACTATAATGGGGGTGTAAGATTACCTCAACCACTATAAGGGGGTGTAAGCTGACCTAAACCACTATAATGGGGGTGTAAGATGACCTCAACCACTATAAGGGGGGTGTAACATGACCAAAACCACTATAAGGGGAGGGTAAGATGACCTAAACCACTATAATGGGGGTGTAAGATGACCTAACCCACTATAAGGGGGGTGTAACATGACCAAAACCACTATAAGGGGAGGGTAAGATTACCTAAACCACTATAATGGGGGTGTAAGATGACCAAAACCACTATAAGGGGGGTGTAAGATGACCTCAACCACTATAAGGGGGGGGGGGGGAAAGATGACCTAAACCAATAAAAAGGGGGGGGGGGGAATTGACCAACAAAACAATTTGGGTTGTTGTGCAAGTTGGCCCAAAATGTTATTTAAATTTTATTTTTATTTTTTTTTAACTGCAAAAAAGCCACATTAAATATAAATACTAACTGCACTTTTTATTCTTTTTCAGGCACCCCGATAAAATTTGAAACATAAATAAAAAAAATTAAAAGAAACATGTTGCAATGTGTTTACTTCTGAAGGTACTAACATTGATTTCAAGCCCACAGCAAAGCAAAGCGCAGGCGCTGTGTGGAATAGCGTGTGTCAAAATGACAGCGCCTACAAAGCTGATCCCAACATCATATTCACCAATGTAGGCATTGTTCCCAACAACGCCAGGTAGCGACTGAGGCCTGCTATAGCGAATCGCTACCGCCCGCGGCGTACGCTAGCGGTGCTCATAGCGCCATACTTCAGGCGCTCATCTGTCGCTACCTGGCGCTATTACTGAATCGGCCTCCCCGACCAAAATGTTCAGCTTTTGGCTCATGTGACTAGATCACCTTCTTCTACATGCTTATTGTGTCCCCTACATAGAATTGGGCTAACTATAAATGGGACTTCATATGGCTTGCTTTCAAAAATTAGTTTCTTCTTGCCACTCTTCAATAAAGTACAGATCTGGTAAGTAAATGAATAACAGTTGTCCCTGGGACAGATTCTTTCACCTGGGTTGTGAATCCCTCCAGAGTTAACCTTGGCCTATTGGCAGTTTCTCTAATTAGTGCTCTCCTTGTGTGGGCGGTAAGGGGCGGACATCCATGTCTTAGAGGGTTTGCAGCTGTGCCATACCCTATCTATGTATGAATGATAGATTTTATTGTGCTGTGTGAGATGCTTAGAGCACAAGGGGGCTGAATTCATGTACCACACACTTCAGTTCATGAAGATGCGCATGCCACCCCGAAATATCATGGACTTTATTTATGGACTTTAATGGGGATAATTCTGGAGTGATTTTGAAATTGAAATTGGAGTGTTGGCCTTTCATATTGTTCTAAAGGAAAGGATGCAGACAAGTGGTTGGGCCACAAAGAGTATTTACTAAGCATGGCAGCAAGTGCTCAAAAGGTTGAAAAGACTGTAAAGTGGTTTGGTAGGCCAGATCGAACGCTCTAAATAGATTGATTTTGATGGCGCTTTTGAAGGTTTTAAGGGTTGGAAATGGGTGATAGGCATTCCAGAGGAGTATAGCAAGACATGTGATGTTCTGGTCATGAGAGTGGGAGGAGATGAACAGGGTTGAGGACAATAGTGGCTGATTGGAGACAGCCTCTGGGTTGGTATCTTTGGAAAAGCAATGAAATGTAGGAAGGGGCATGGCTGTAGAGGGCTCGGTAGGTTAGGGTTAAGCTTTTGAACTGAATTCTTTGAAATATTGTCAGCCACTGTAGGGATTGACAAGAGAGGGACAACATTGGGAACTTAAGAGGAGGGGAGGATGAGGCAAGCTGTAGAGTTGAGGATAGATTAGAGGGGTGCCAATCTGTTAGTTGGTAGACCACAGAGGAGTGTGTTGCAGTAGCTGTTTGCCAAACGCAGCAGAGCATGCTGATTGGACATAAGACCATGCACCCGCTGTAGGACCAGGTAGAGGTGACTTGGCGACTTTGAGGGTATAATACAGTGGGACATCTCAAATCTTGTTGTCCCAGGGAAAAGAACCAAAATCCAATATAGTCAAAATCCCGGGTTTTGGTCCAAGGTATTGTCAAATAAAATACAACTAGTGTGTGCATCTTGCAGTTTTTCAAGTAAACCAACCCTTTACATTTGAAATTCAACAGACTATATATTCTCTCAAAGGGCACACCTCAAGATTTCTATTACCAGGCATGTTGTCCTTTTCTGGATGCAAACTCTCAAATTTACTGGTTGCACATGGTTTCCATAAAAAAGTAATAAAGCAGAATTCAAATCATTTTTCCAATAAAATATCAATATGTGAACATGAAAAAACAAGCTAAATCTGAAACAAACCAATACAGAACAATACCCCACATGCATTAGGTATAGGTTAGGGTTGCCAAACACCCCAAACTGAAGCATTCCTGTAAGAGTAATTTCACACTTTACACTTCCAATACCCAAAACAAAGTTTACATTGTCTGAAAGTACACATCATTTAACAACTAGGGATGTTATTATTGTTGTGGACACAGGCTAGTCGGGAATCATACAACTACCCTAAAGATACAAAGAACAATGTCAAGTAAACTTATCCTCAATAATGATACTAAGAGGTGCTATTAGGATAAGCTTGTGAAATTCCATTTGAATAGCTTGTCGCATCAGCAACCAAGATCTTAAAAAGGACCCCATGTTTTCATCACGCACCACAAGTAACCAGCTGCTCCTCATTCAGGTCTTCCCTTCACATCAAAATAAGTACCAAAATAAACTAAAGGAAAAAGAAATACACTGACCACCATATTTGTAAACTACCTGCCAGCACACAAGAAATTAATAAATTAAATAAAAATGGGACCACCTACATACAGTCTAAAATTAAAGAACATAGAACAAAAAATACATTAATCTAACTGGGTATGATAAACCTCAAAACAACCCTCAAAACATACATTCTACCTAGCTCAAATACCCTATAAGTATGCAAAGTATTAGATATAAAGTATAAGGTGCAGTCCCCAATAGGGCAAGTGTTCCACCCTATGAAACCATAAATTTAGCATTAGGTAGAGAAAAAATCAATCATTATGTTTTCACCATAATCTCTGAGACTCCAGTGCTTTTGCAGCCCGACCTGCTGCTTCCTTGGGAGAGCCATCTTGTTGTCACTGCCTGCCAACTCTGGTAGAAAGTACCTGCTGCTGGTACTTTATAAATGTCAAATTTTAGCCTAGTACTGCTGCCATTAAGACAACGAAAGAGTTGACAGTTGGACTACGTGTAAAGCTATGTGAAAAGCTTTGGATTTGCTGGTGGCGTTGTAATAGGTCTGAATTTGGTCACTACACATACATTATAATCTCTGATGCAACAAAGAATTGGGGAGGGGCTCAGGAGCCAGGTTGCCATACATTTCTTTCTCACTCATCGTGGATTGTTGCCATTGTTTTTTTTATCCATATATTTTACAGCCTGGGGCTCTTTATTTCTTACAGCATAGGACTGTCCACATTTTTTTTTCCAGCAATGGCAAAGTAAGCCTTTCCAGTTACAGTTGAATGCCACAGGCTAAGGTATCCATAGCGTATTAATCTCTAAAGGAGGGGCACGCTGGTATAAAATTGATCCATGTATTAGTGATAACCTAATCAGTAGTGGAGTTATGAGCCCATAAGGAACAGGGCCAGAAACAGAGCATTGAGGTATCCTATGGGGAAGATTTATCCTAAAGGCTTGTCAGCATTTACTTTTGATTGCATAGAGAATAGTCCTCATTGGATTGGTTAGTACCAGTTAATGTTAGTTTCTTTCTAAAAAATGTACTGTACATTTATGATTGTGATATGACATGTTTTTTATTACGGCTCCCCTTTTTTATTTATCCCATGGCCGGACAGTCCTCCTTTGGGAGATAGCCTGGCCGTGTCTCGGGTCCATGGCTGATGCCGCCCCGCTGCGCTTCGCGCAGCCCCTATGGAGGGTGAGGGCTGGGCCACCACATATGGTGTCTATGGCGGCGGCCCTGTCTGCCCCCGTGCGGGCCGCGGCGTTTGCGCTCTGGGGGGTGGGCTGGCTGGCCGGCCGGCTGGTGCCGGGCTGTTGCTGCGGGCGGTGGCGTCCATGGTTACGGGTGCGCCGCCCGCCGCATCACTTCCGGTTGCGGCCGGCTGCTGTGCTCACACACGTGTCTGCCTTGTGTGCGGCGCCATGCCATGGACGCGAGGCTTGGGGTGAGTATAAAAGGAGAGCCTGTTTATTGTGTGTCGATTCACCCAAGCAAGAAGCGGTCTAGCGGACCGCAGGTGGTTAACCCCTGCTGCCCCTGGTCTTCCTCCCCGGCTGCCGCCTACATACCATGTAAGCTAAGTAATCTCTATTTGACTTGTACTTTGTTTATCAATCGGTCCATCTGTATTCTGCTCTGGCACTTTGCATTTTATCTTTTTTTATCTGTGTGTACTATATAAAAATGGTTCCAAATATCCTGTGCAATATACAATTAGTTTAGATTTATGACACTATAGATTGTATGTATACAATTTTTGTTTTGTATTATTTGTACTTTACACAGTTTTGCTTTTGTGGGAAAAATTTTTTGATTAATTAGTATGTGGAAGGTTTTTTGTGCCGGCACAAAGAAATGTAATTGAATTATTTAATGTATTGATCTATTGTTTTGATACTTGATATATTGGTTTGTTTGATTTAGCACATTGATAGGATAGATAGTGAGATGGACTGATATTATTCTTAAATAAGCTGCGGCCCTATATTATATGGGTTATCTTGAGGAAAGAGCGTTACTGGGGTCAGGACGGGGGTGATTTTTTTAATTGTCTTAACTGTTGGTTTTAAGTGTTTGTTTTTGATGTTGTCTTGAATAAAGTATTTGTAGTTCTTTAATTGGTTGTGATCCCTTATTGGTGGCCCCTGGGGGAGTAGTGTACCCCAGGTCTCACCTGGTTTGTGTGGTTAAGCAAATTGGTGAGCACGCCTATATTTATCATTATCAGTGGTGCACCACATCATACTAAATGAGTTATGAGCCCCCAAATGATTTTGATACTCTTTGAGATATATTGACGAAATACAATGTGCACTGTGTGTGTCTTGATCTCTGATCTTTTGATTTTTTTTTGGGGGGGGGTTGCACACCCATAAGATTTTTTCCTCCCTATTTAACCCATCCATGTCCTGCTAGGGAATAGAACCTGTAACCCTTATGATCACAAGGCTGCTTCCTACTTCTAGGCCCCTTCCTACCTATGCCCCTTATTATCTGTAATTGAGATTGGTGGTAAGTGTGTGTGGGGCCCTGCTCCCTCAGTAAATACCCTGAAGCAGGCAGAGGGGCTGGGGATGTCAGATGGCTTGCAATCTCCCATTCCATAGCAACCATCAGCCAGCATCTGGGTATCACCGCTCCACCCGGCATCCCCCCATCCCTGACGCCACCATCCCTCCTCCACTGCACGCACCTGCCACCCATTCCCCACCCTGACACAGATCAGTACATTATCACACACAAATCAAACACAGTAAAAAAAACTGGTAAGATCTTATTGTAGCAATCACATTTATAAAAACAGCATTGTAGTTCATAAGCCGGTACATCGCTGTTTATGTATGAATAGGAGGGCAATTGCACAAGATCTAACCAGTTTTTTACCACTTCCCCCAGCAGTTGCCTATAGCTATCCACCCATCCCAGAGGCCAATCGCATGGGCACCATTTTTATATAGCGGTGCGGTGTTGGCTTCTGGGCGCCCTCTGTGATTGTGATTCAACCACAGGTCACCACCACATGACCCCCTGATGTCCCCTGCACATCAGCAACCTGGAATTTGCTGCTGTGGGTTACTTGATGGCCAGGAAGTGAATCTACAATGCTGGCAGTAAACAGTCATAGAGACAGCTATGTAGATTATACTTGATGTTTAAAGGGTTAAGGGGGTCACTGCACCTACCACCTAAAGCATCTGGGTCCCAGCACCCAGCACCCACCACCCACAGCACTATTAACGGGTTGTTAAACCCACCACCTTCAACACCTTTAAGGGGTCCCTGCACCCACCACCCCATCGCCTAAAAGGGGTTCCTGCACCCACCACCCACAGCAGCTTAACCCCCTGAGTGACAAACCTGTATCTAGCACATCGGCAGATGCCGTCCATCCACCCAGCAACTCAGATGCCATCAGCCCATCCGGATGATCGAGATGCCATCTGCCCGCCTGACGATCGAGATGCCATCTGCCCGCCAGTAAGCATCTCTGACATTCCGCTGCTACCCCACCTGCCTGATCCCCACCACCCACACACTCACCTGCCCACATGTCCAACTACCTGCCTACTCACCCGTCTGTCTGCATTTCCACCTACCTGCTCACTTACCTGCCTCCCATCATGTCCACCTACATACCCACCTACCTGCATGCTCACCTACTCACTCGCCTGCCAGCATTCCCACACACCTGCCCACCTACCTATCTGACAAAAACGTGATGTGGGTGACTAGCAACCCACTAATGGAGACGACCCTCCCAAATTGTGAGAAATCCTGGGGACAAAAGAGAGAAGAAAAAAAAAAAAAAAGGAAGGTTAGGTCAATGGGCTACTGATGAAAGGGAGTTCCCTGCACATCAGAAGCACACTTGCAGCAATTGGAGGCTGGTGCGGGGAGCGGGCCCCAATACTAAAGCTAATACACTGGTTTGGGGTGGGGATTAACTGGGCTTCCCCTAGTTAGGTTTCCTTGAAAACCCAGGGCTCCACATCCTATGACCTCGCCCATGGAATTATTAAGATATTATATTAAAAACAAGTTCATTTTATTAGTACATATACATATAAAAACACAATGGTTGATAACCACATCACAACTACTTGTATACAAGATAATGCCTGTTTTTTCAACTGGATAGCCAGGCAACCAGTATAACAATTTTACAAGATATTCCAACACAAATGTAAAAAATGTTGCTTGCGTGTCTCAAAAGGGGGCAAACTAGTTTCGCCTGTCTGTAGGCTTCGTCAGTGCCCTTAACATCAATCCTATAAAGACATGTATATATATCATAGTATCAAAGTAACCATTCAAAGACTTTTTCAAAAAACATGCTTCATTTGATATCTCATTATACATTAGTATGCATGGATTCATACCTCTATTGATTGAGATGGTAGATGCAACTGGGGCCAGCTCATGTTTACTGTGGTGTAGCCAGTTCAATTGTATTAGGGCTGTTGTAAAGCCCAGGTGTGTGGATCATAGTAAAGCCCATAGTGCATTCCAAAAGCCCATAAGGGTTGATAACACCTGCATTGATAGGAACAGATTTCCTCATGAGTGTCTCTATCAGTTATATAGCCGGTAAATTCGGTCAGGATAAAGTGTTTATAAAGGTGATGAAAGTAAAATAGCAGATGCCCTTACCTTGTATACTCAATGAGGCGTGGGGAGAGGCACACCCAGTGCCTGTTACCTCCTGTCCTAGAAGCAGCAGCGCCGTGTAGTGCGTGCTGATACACTGGCCGCAGTTAAATAATGGCCAGTGTGTGATGTCAAACACACTCAGCTGAGTGTTAGCTCCGTCCCTCCCCCCCTCCCCTCCCGGGGTCTGCTGGGGGTTGCTAGGGGGGACGGGAGCCCAACACAATCCCAGCGCCGCACCTCCCCCGACGGGCGGGGCTCATACCAGCCTCCGTCAGCCAGTAAGGTGACCGGCGCTAGAGCTCCCACACGGCGCCATCACGTGTCAACTGTAAAAGTGCCAACATCATATATGCCTTATTCTGCAAGTGCAACAGGTTTTATATCGGCAAATCCAATCGGGAGCTCCGCAAACGCATATACGAACACTCTTATGACATCAAAACGGGAAATAGCAAGACCCCAGTGGGCAGACATTTCCGGGAATGTCATGAGATGAACCCAAAAGATATGTTTATTGTGGGCCTAGATAGATTACATCCAAACCCACGGGGTGGGGACCTTGAGAGAGCCACCCTTAAACGGGAGACACAGTGGATCCACCATTTCAAGGCCCATCAGTACCCGGGACTCAATGAATCCATCAGTTATGCCCCTTACCTCTGACAGACATTTGTAATGATAGGGTTTTAATTTTGACTGTAACAAATCAATGTGGAATGTAATGGAAGAAAAGAGAGAAAAAAAAAAAAAAACATTTTTTTTGTTGGGTGTTTTTTTTTTTTTTTTTCCCATATGCTGTATATGGTGGATGCACTGGATGCCAGCCCATGGGCACAAGTTTGCAGCAGTAGCGATTATGTGGCTTAAACCAAATCAACAATGTTTTCATTTATACAGCTTTAATGCCCAGTGTGGATTGGCCTTTGGGGATTTAATAACACTCACGTGTCCTAGGCGTATGGTGAGGCGGCATTTTTGTCCATATGACATAGCGTCAGTAATGGAGTTTAGCAGGCATATATGTATATGGCTATAAGGGAGGCCATCCATACGTACAACAACGGCCAGTTACACTTTTTAAACGCCATATGTAGATATACTGTGTTCTGGGGGGCACAAATTCCCCCTACAATGTGGACAACTGCCTGAAGGCACTTTAGAACTATCAGCAAGACATCATAAGTATCATGGCATATCCCGTAGTCTAAGGCCACTTACAAATACTGCCAGCTAGGCTTATACTTTGCTAGAGGTCATTAATTAATATATCTGTGCGACTGAGATCGCTATTTTACCTTGCTCTTATGAATTAAGTCTAAATCCCTGCACTTGTCTTCACCAAAATGGCGCCTCGCAGGAGACACGTGACGGCGCCGTGTGGGAGCTCTAGCGCCGGTCACCTTACTGGCTGACGGAGGCTGGTATGAGCCCCGCCCGTCGGGGGAGGTGCGGCGCTGGGATTGTGTTGGGCTCCCATCCCCCCTAGCAACCCCCAGCAGACCCCGGGAGGGGAGGGGGGGGGAGGGATGGAGCTAACACTCAGCTGAGTGTGTTTGACATCACACACTGGCCATTATTTAACTGCGGCCAGTGTATCAGCACGCACTACACGGCGCTGCTGCTTCTAGGACAGGAGGTAACAGGCACTGGGTGTGCCTCTCCCAACGCCTCATTGAGTATACAAGGTAAGGGCATCTGCTATTTTACTTTCATCACCTTTATAAACACTTTATCCTGACCGAATTTACCGGCTATATAACTGATAGAGACACTCATGAGGCAATCTGTTCCTATCAATGCAGGTGTTATCAACCCTTATGGGCTTTTGGAATGCACTATGGGCTTTACTATGATCCACACACCTGGGCTTTACAACAGCCCTAATACAATTGAACTGGCTACACCACAGTAAACATGAGCTGGCCCCAGTTGCATCTACCATCTCAATCAATAGAGGTATGAATCCATGCATACTAATGTATAATGAGATATCAAATGAAGCATGTTTTTTGAAAAAGTCTTTGAATGGTTACTTTGATACTATGATATATATACATGTCTTTATAGGATTGATGTTAAGGGCACTGACGAAGCCTACAGACAGGCGAAACTAGTTTGCCCCCTTTTGAGACACGCAAGCAACATTTTTTACATTTGTGTTGGAATATCTTGTAAAATTGTTATACTGGTTGCCTGGCTATCCAGTTGAAAAAAACAGGCATTATCTTGTATACAAGTAGTTGTGATGTGGTTATCAACCATTGTGTTTTTATATGTATATGTACTAATAAAATGAACTTGTTTTTAATATAATATCTTAATAATTCCATGGGCGAGGTCATAGGATGTGGAGCCCTGGGTTTTCAAGGAAACCTAACTAGGGGAAGCCCAGTTAATCCCCACCCCAAACCAGTGTATCACCTACCTATCTGCCATCATGCCCATCCATCCACCCACTTGCATGCCCACCTGCTTGCCTGCATGCCCACCTACTCACCCACCCACCTGCCTGCCCAACTACCCTGCACCCACCAACCACAGCACCTCTAAGAGATCCCTGTACCCAGGGGTATAGAAAGGGGGGAGCTGAGGGGGCATGAGCCCCAGATGCAGCAGGTCAAGGGGGCGCCAAAGGGGGGGCCTGAGCACAGGTGGGGGGGTACCATTTTGCATCTTTTCAGCAGCTTAAAAGGGTCACTGCACCCACCACCCACCGTACCTTAAAGGGGTTTCTGCCCTCACCAACCAAAACAAGGGATCCCACAGCAGCTGGAAGCGGTCACTGCACCCAGCACCCACAGCACTTTTAAGGGGTCCCTTACTCCTTCTTACCCTGCGTAGCTGTTCAACATTCTGTGGTCATATATACCTTTAGTCCAAATGTAAGTATAAATGTGGTTGTGCCCATTTCATAAAATGTTTGTTTTTATTCTGCCTTCTAAAAATACATTACTCTCAGTGTATATCTTATCACTTCTTACATTAATCTCCTTTGTCCCACTGGTGTACACCTTTCACAACCCTTATGTTTTCTCAACACCTCAGGATCTATTAAAGGTAAACATACAATAACTCTTATGCCAATCTATTTGAATTATATACTTGCTTCAAAGAGCATCAGTAAAAGACCAAAGATTTCTTTAAAACACTTACAACCGTGATAATGATGATCCACCAAATTTTGACATTGTTTTTCCCCAGGTTACCTGTGAGATAGTATAATCATAGATTTTTGGGTGTTCTTACCTTTCCTTGCTATAAGTATTGCTCTGCTGCACATCCGGGCTGTCCTACAATGGTCACTGTGACTGCGCAGGGAAAGGTGAGCCTACATCTAGAATAGCCCCCTGGAATCCTCTACTATGTAAGAGGGGAATAGCAGTCAATAAGAGGTAGGGGAAAGTCGTACAATCCCTCACCATCAGCTCTCAGACGTGTGTGCACTCCATCGTGGAGTACAGATGATGATGCCGCATGTCCTTGAGAGAGCCAGTGTGTTATTGGCTCATGAATAAGAATCATGCCGACTAAGCCCTCCACCCACTACAGGACTTTGCCTTTGATGCCAGGGCATTGCCAAGCCAAGATTTGTGGGTGTTTCTACCACCCCCATATTTTATTACTTGTATTTTTGTTCTTTTTTGTACTGGCTTTTTGACCAATATATTTTTTATTGATTTTATTTTCCTAAAGGTAATGCAAGACTGGTCTGGTATAAACTGGCTTAAAGATTGATCCTTTTTAAGGATATGCCAATGTTTTTGTAGTTTTTTTTTCTTGTTACATAGCGTTGTGTAAAATACTTAGTGATAAAAGCTAACGGAGGAACTTTCTGTTTTTGTGTAATGCTTACAATCTTTTCTATTACAATCTTCTTACCAATGGTTTTATTACTGTAAGGTCTCAATTTAATTCTTTTACTGATTTTGTCGGGCTGCTTTCTAGAAATTGGTTTAATTATTGCAGTTACACCTAGCCCTCAGCGATAGACTTTAGGAAAAAATGGGTGGTGATTTTTCCGCCATCATCCTGTTCTATCATGATATTCAGGAAGGGAACTCGGCCTGGATCAAATTCCAGAGTCAACCTGAGATTCAGGTATTCCGGTTCATGATGGTGACAAATTCACATAACTGATCTGGGGTGCCTGTCCAGAAGATCAGTATATCATCGAAGTACCTCATCCCCCGCAACCTTCTCTCCCACGAGCTCAGATACAGGTTCACATACGATGGGGCAAATGCTACATTTTTTAGATTAACACTGTGCAACCAAAGAATGCTTTAAGGGATTACTTCCAGAAAGATGAGCCTGGTACAGGAAGCTGGGTACACCTAATGTGTGTACTTTCAGGGAATATATGGTTTGTGTAGGGTTTTTCAATTGTAAAGGGTTGTTTTGGTTGAAAAAGTGCAAGGTGTGCAGAACTGAAATTTTCAGTACCTATGCATGTTGGGTACTGTTCTGTTTGGGGGATCTTGTTTTTTTTTTCGATTTAACTTGTTTTTTCTATTTAATATTTTTTTAGGAAACTGTTTCTGCTTTTTGTCTTGTTTCTTTTTTAGGGAAACCTTGTACAGCCAACAAATTCATCGAGGATTACTTTCAGAAAGCTGTGTCCACGTCAACATGCCTGGAAAGCTTGAGGTGTGTACTTCCAGTGAATATATATTTTGGGGGGTATTTCAAATGTAAAGAGATGTTTTTTCTTGAAAAACTGCAAGGTGCACATTGCAGTTGTATTTTATCTGAAAATCTCCTAAAGCGCTGTTTCAGTATGGGGGAGTCTCCTGGGCAGGAAAGCATGTTTATCAATATATATGTGGTACTGCTGTGACCGGGAGAAATGAGGCTTTTACACGCAATATGATTTTTTTGGAGACGTTTTTGTTGCACATATTTATCCAAAAATATTGGGGATACACTAAAAAATGACAAACAGGACATTTTATGTTAAAGCCCAGACGCTGCTGAATAAAACAATATATAATGTTATTGGGAAATTCCTGGAAAGCCTTTCATATATCACAGATGGATATTTACTAGGTATTTAATACAACTCATCTGTTCCCATCTACATATCATTTACTGTGTATTTAATGCTACTAATCTGTGACTATCTGCATAACATTCACTGGGTATATAATACAACTCATCTGTGCCCATTTACATAGTATTTCATGGGTATTTAATACAACTTTTCACCTCTGCCCACTTACTGAGTATTTAATACAATTCACCTGTGCTCATTTGCATAACATTTACTGGGTATATAATACAACTTATCTGTGCCCATCTGTATATTATTTACTGGGTTTTTGATTCAACTCATATGTGCCCATCTGCATGGAATTTCCTGGATATTTAATACAATTAGTTTGTCCCTATCTGCATAGCATTTACTGGGCATTTAATATAACTGTGGCCAGAACAAGTTTAGGCATAGATTATATGGCACACAGTGCTAACAGTTCCATAGGATTGACTTCCACCCACTCAACTTCTGCCAAAAGTGCATTCCACCTCACCCCCTTTAAAATCAGCAAGGCCATCCCAGCCACAAGTCATGGAGTCACTAATGCTCTAAAATGACACTCCTAGGTGGAGATGGCCAACAACTTCTGTTGGAGGATGAGGATGTGGCCAGCACAGGACACCTACAATGATGATGAAACCGTAGTGGCGACTGCTATGGCTTTCTGCAATGTGGAGTCTGAGAGGGAGAGTAGGGAGAGAAGGGGTGGAAGATGATCCCAGGGATGATGATGAAACCCTAGGCCCAAAAAGGACTGAAAGCCATCAGCGTTAGGAGCAAAGCAAAAGAGGGAGAAGGCTGCAAACCTTCAGCAGTCTTTTCATTGCTACTACTGCCCGTCAAGCCCAGAGACTGAGTATGCCAAAGCTGGAGCAAAGGATGTTCCCTAGCATGGCAAGACATGGGTCATTTGCATGCTGTGCCACCAGTCCCTAAAGTGGGAAAAAGCCTTAATAATCTGCACCACGTTCAAGACCAGGAACTTGCAATCCAAACATGAGCTGCAATGGCAGAAACACATAACCACCATCAACACCAATCCTGTTCACACCATCTGAGGGAAGCTGTGTATCCCTCAAACACTGGAGAGAAAGTCGGGCTCATCTCACCCATGAATCCTGGCCCCGATTGTGAGCATTTCAAATTTGCTGGCCTTTAAAATGCTCCCATTCTGCTTGGTGGGGAGGGACAGTTTTTAAGATCTGAGGGTGGCAGCTGTGCCAAAATTTGCCATTCCCAGTCGGCACTACGTTTCTTGGGAGGCCATCCCTTTTTTTGTTTGTTTTTATTAATTTTTAACTTATTTATGTATGGATTTTTTGCTTTTTGTTTTCTGCTATTACGTTGAGTGCTTTCCCTACTACATTTTTTGTAGGGCAATCGCCTGGTGTTACCCCCAAATTTTCCTGTGACACCTGTTAAAAAATATTTTATTTATTTTTGAATGTATATATTTTTTTATTTTCTGTTATTGTTTTGAGTAATTTCTTTAGCCCATGTTGTGCTGGTATTCACCCTGATTTGCAGCCCTCTAGCCCTTACTCCCCCCATTTTACAGCCATTTTTGTGGTTCCCAAATTCGGGGGGCCTGAACCAAACTTTTATGGCAAATTCGGCCAAACTTTGTACGACTTTCTAAGTAAAAGCCTCCTTGACGATGGTGTCATACTCCTTGTTATTTAATATTTTCTCACACATTCATGCTTTTCTTTATTCGTCACCACACTATTGCTTGCTTTGTCCGCTGCCTTTATGAATTGGTAACTACAATGTCTATTCAATTTTAACTGGTCAAACTCTTCTGATACCAAGTTGTTTACACTTAAGGGGTCCCTGCACCCAGAACCCACAGCTGCTTTATCTTGATGCTGTGCCCAAAGGGATCCCTGCATCTACCACTAGGGATGAGCGAATCGATCCGGACGAACCCGGATTCGATCCGAATTTCATGAAAAATTCGATTCGGATCGAATCCGAATTTCCCCGCGATTCGATCGCTCGAAGTTTTCCTTTAACATCCATTAATTTGCATTACAGGCATTCTAAGATGGCGGACGGGACATGTCCAGACATCAACCCCGCGCCAGTGCAAGCTGGGGCAGTCACATGCAGCCTATCAGCAGCCAGCAAGCCCGGTGACGTCACAGCGCTATTTAAGTCGGCGGACATCTTGCTTTTCCTCATTTCTCTATTGCATTCGTGAGAGACAGGACGCTGCTGTAGTGAGGGAGAGACAGAGAGCCAGGGACAGGCTGGAGACAGGCTGGAGACAGGCTGGAGACAGGCAGGAGACAGGCAGGAGACAGGCAGGAGACAGACAGAAAGTCAGCGAAAAGCAGGGAAAGTTAGGAAAAATCGGAGGCAGTCACAGGGAGATTTTTTTTTTTTTCATCCAGCCTGAGTGTTACTGGCTGGCTGACTGGCTTTGTTAGCGTTTTCAGGCTGCTCATACACTAACTGTGCATATATACTGAACTGATCTTAAGTCTGCTATGAGGCATCCCATTCTGCGACTACACCAGCCTCTATTTAATACCATAACCATTTGCACTTATTCTAATAGAAATTTGGCCTGATAAACACACTTGCTGTGCATAGTAGTACTGCTGCCAGGTGCTCTCTGGTTGTTGGGGCATCCCATTCTGTGACTACACCAGCCTCTATTTAATACCATAACCATTTGCACTTATTCTAATAGAAATTTGGCCTGATAAACACACTTGCTGTGCATAGTAGTACTGCTGCCAGGTGCTCTCTGGTTGTTGGGGCATCCCATTCTGTGACTACACCAGCCTCTATTTAATACCATAACCATTTGCACTTATTCTAATAGAAATTTGGCCTGATAAACACACTTGCTGTGCATAGTAGTACTACTGCCAGGTGCTCTCTGGTTGTTGGGGCATCCCACTCTGTGACTACACCAGCCTCTATTTAATACCATAACCATTTGCACTTATTCTAATAGAAATTTGGCCTGATAAACACACTTGTTGTGCATAGTAGTACTGCTGCCAGGTGCTCTCTGGTTGTTGGGGCATCCCATTCTATGACTACACCAGCCTCTATTTAATACCATAACCATTTGCACTTATTCTAATAGAAATTTGGCCTGATAAACACACTTGCTGTGCATAGTAGTACTGCTGCCAGGTGCTCTCTGGTTGTTGGGGCATCCCATTCTGTGACTACACCAGCCTCTATTTAATACCATAACCATTTGCACTTATTCTAATAGAAATGTGGCCTGATAAACACACTTGCTGTGCATAGTAGTACTGCTGCCAGGTGCTCTCTGGTTGTTGGGGCATCCCATTCTGTGACTACACCAGCCTCTATTTAATACCATAACCATTTGCACTTATTCTAATAGAAATTTGGCCTGATAAACACCCTTGCTGTGCATAGTAGTACTGCTGCCAGGTGCTCTCTGGTTGTTGGGGCATCCCATTCTGTGACTACACCAGCCTCTATTTAATACCATAACCATTTGCACTTATTCTAATAGAAATTTGGCCTGATAAACACACTTGCTGTGCATAGTAGTACTGCTGCCAGGTGCTCTCTGGTTGATGGGGCATCCCATTCTGTGACTACACCAGCCTCTATTTAATACCATAACCATTTGCACTTATTCTAATAGAAATTTGGCCTGATAAACACACTTGCTGTGCATAGTAGTACTGCTGCCAGGTGCTCTCTGGTTGTTGGGGCATCCCATTCTGTGACTACACCAGCCTCTATTTAATGCCATAACCATTTGCACTTATTCTAATAGAAATTTGGCCTGATAAACTCACTTGCTGTGCATAGTAGTACTGCTGCCAGGTGCTCTCTGGTTGTTGGGGCATCCCATTCTGTGACTACACCAGCCTCTATTTAATACCATAACCATTTGCACTTATTCTAATAGAAATTTGGCCTGATAAACACACTTGCTGTGCATAGTAGTACTGCTGCCAGGTGCTCTCTGGTTGTTGGGGCATCTCATTCTGTGACTACACCAGCCTCTATTTAATACCATAACCATTTGCACTTATTCTAATAGAAATTTGGCCTGATAAACATACTTGCTGTGCATAGTAGTACTGCTGCCAGATGCTCTCTGGTTGTTGGGGCATCCCATTCTGTGACTACACCAGCCTCTATTTAATACCATAACCATTTGCACTTATTCTAATAGAAATGTGGCCTGATAAACACACTTGCTGTGCATAGTAGTACTGCTGCCAGGTGCTCTCTGGTTGTTGGGGCATCCCATTCTGTGACTATACCAGCCTCTATTTAATACCATAACCATTTGCACTTATTCTAATAGAAATTTGGCCTGATAAACACACTTGCTGTGCATAGTAGTACTGCTGCCAGGTGCTCTCTGGTTGTTGGGGCATCCCATTCTGTGACTACACCAGCCTCTATTTAATACCATAACCATTTGCACTTATTCTAATAGAAATTTGGCCTGATAAACACACTTGCTGTGCATAGTAGTACTGCTGCCAGGTGCTCTCTGGTTGTTGGGGCATCCCATTCTGTGACTACACCAGCCTCTATTTAATACCATAACCATTTGCACTTATTCTAATAGAAATTTGGCCTGATAGACACACTTGCTGTGCATAGTAGTACTGCTGCCAGGTGCTCTCTCGTTGTTGGTGCATCCCATTCTGTGACTACACCAGCCTCTATTTAATACCATAACCATTTGCACTTATTCTGATAGAAATTTGGCCTGATAAACACACTTGCTGTGCATAGTAGTACTGCTGCCAGGTGCTCTCTGGTTGTTGGGGCATCCCATTCTGTGACTACACCAGCCTCTATTTAATACCATAACCATTTGCACTTATTCTAATAGAAATTTGGCCTGATAAACACACTTGCTGTGCATAGTAGTACTGCTGCCAGGTGCTCTCTGGTTGTTGGGGCATCTCATTCTGTGACTACACCAGCCTCTATTTAATACCATAACCATTTGCACTTATTCTAATAGAAATTTGGCCTGATAAACATACTTGCTGTGCATAGTAGTACTGCTGCCAGATGCTCTCTGGTTGTTGGGGCATCCCATTCTGTGACTACACCAGCCTCTATTTAATACCATAACCATTTGCACTTATTCTAATAGAAATGTGGCCTGATAAACTCACTTGCTGTGCATAGTAGTACTGCTGCCAGGTGCTCTCTGGTTGTTGGGGCATCCCATTCTGTGACTATACCAGCCTCTATTTAATACCATAACCATTTGCACTTATTCTAATAGAAATTTGGCCTGATAAACACACTTGCTGTGCATAGTAGTACTGCTGCCAGGTGCTCTCTGGTTGTTGGGGCATCCCATTCTGTGACTACACCAGCCTCTATTTAATACCATAACCATTTGCACTTATTCTAATAGAAATTTGGCCTGATAAACATACTTGCTGTGCATAGTAGTACTGCTGCCAGATGCTCTCTGGTTGTTGGGGCATCCCATTCTGTGACTACACCAGCCTCTATTTAATACCATAACCATTTGCACTTATTCTAATAGAAATGTGGCCTGATAAACACACTTGCTGTGCATAGTAGTACTGCTGCCAGGTGCTCTCTGGTTGTTGGGGCATCCCATTCTGTGACTATACCAGCCTCTATTTAATACCATAACCATTTGCACTTATTCTAATAGAAATTTGGCCTGATAAACACACTTGCTGTGCATAGTAGTACTGCTGCCAGGTGCTCTCTGGTTGTTGGGGCATCCCATTCTGTGACTACACCAGCCTCTATTTAATACCATAACCATTTGCACTTATTCTAATAGAAATTTGGCCTGATAAACACACTTGCTGTGCATAGTAGTACTGCTGCCAGGTGCTCTCTGGTTGTTGGGGCATCCCATTCTGTGACTACACCAGCCTCTATTTAATACCATAACCATTTGCACTTATTCTAATAGAAATTTGGCCTGATAGACACACTTGCTGTGCATAGTAGTACTGCTGCCAGGTGCTCTCTCGTTGTTGGTGCATCCCATTCTGTGACTACACCAGCCTCTATTTAATACCATAACCATTTGCACTTATTCTGATAGAAATTTGGCCTGATAAACACACTTGCTGTGCATAGTAGTACTGCTGCCAGGTGCTCTCTGGTTGTTGGGGCATCCCATTCTGTGACTACACCAGCCTCTATTTAATACCATAACCATTTGCACTTATTCTAATAGAAATTTGGCCTGATAAACACACTTGCTGTGCATAGTAGTACTGCTGCCATGTGCTCTCTGGTTGTTGGGGCATCTCATTCTGTGACTACACCAGCCTCTATTTAATACCATAACCATTTGCACTTATTCTAATAGAAATTTGGCCTGATAAACATACTTGCTGTGCATAGTAGTACTGCTGCCAGATGCTCTCTGGTTGTTGGGGCATCCCATTCTGTGACTACACCAGCCTCTATTTAATACCATAACCATTTGCACTTATTCTAATAGAAATGTGGCCTGATAAACACACTTGCTGTGCATAGTAGTACTGCTGCCAGGTGCTCTCTGGTTGTTGGGGCATCCCATTCTGTGACTATACCAGCCTCTATTTAATACCATAACCATTTGCACTTATTCTAATAGAAATTTGGCCTGATAAACACACTTGCTGTGCATAGTAGTACTGCTGCCAGGTGCTCTCTGGTTGTTGGGGCATCCCATTCTGTGACTACACCAGCCTCTATTTAATACCATAACCATTTGCACTTATTCTAATAGAAATTTGGCCTGATAAACACACTTGCTGTGCATAGTAGTACTGCTGCCAGGTGCTCTCTGGTTGTTGGGGCATCCCATTCTGTGACTACACCAGCCTCTATTTAATACCATAACCATTTGCACTTATTCTAATAGAAATTTGGCCTGATAAACACACTTGCTGTGCATAGTAGTACTGCTGCCAGGTGCTCTCTGGTTGTTGGGGCATCCCATTCTGTGACTACACCAGCCTCTATTTAATACCATAACCATTTGCACTTATTCTAATAGAAATTTGGCCTGATAAACACACTTGCTGTGCATAGTAGTACTACTGCCAGGTGCTCTCTGGTTGTTGGGGCATCCCACTCTGTGACTACACCAGCCTCTATTTAATACCATAACCATTTGCACTTATTCTAATAGAAATTTGGCCTGATAAACACACTTGTTGTGCATAGTAGTACTGCTGCCAGGTGCTCTCTGGTTGTTGGGGCATCCCATTCTATGACTACACCAGCCTCTATTTAATACCATAACCATTTGCACTTATTCTAATAGAAATTTGGCCTGATAAACACACTTGCTGTGCATAGTAGTACTGCTGCCAGGTGCTCTCTGGTTGTTGGGGCATCCCATTCTGTGACTACACCAGCCTCTATTTAATACCATAACCATTTGCACTTATTCTAATAGAAATGTGGCCTGATAAACACACTTGCTGTGCATAGTAGTACTGCTGCCAGGTGCTCTCTGGTTGTTGGGGCATCCCATTCTGTGACTACACCAGCCTCTATTTAATACCATAACCATTTGCACTTATTCTAATAGAAATTTGGCCTGATAAACACCCTTGCTGTGCATAGTAGTACTGCTGCCAGGTGCTCTCTGGTTGTTGGGGCATCCCATTCTGTGACTACACCAGCCTCTATTTAATACCATAACCATTTGCACTTATTCTAATAGAAATTTGGCCTGATAAACACACTTGCTGTGCATAGTAGTACTGCTGCCAGGTGCTCTCTGGTTGATGGGGCATCCCATTCTGTGACTACACCAGCCTCTATTTAATACCATAACCATTTGCACTTATTCTAATAGAAATTTGGCCTGATAAACACACTTGCTGTGCATAGTAGTACTGCTGCCAGGTGCTCTCTGGTTGTTGGGGCATCCCATTCTGTGACTACACCAGCCTCTATTTAATGCCATAACCATTTGCACTTATTCTAATAGAAATTTGGCCTGATAAACACACTTGCTGTGCATAGTAGTACTGCTGCCAGGTGCTCTCTGGTTGTTGGGGCATCCCATTCTGTGACTACACCAGCCTCTATTTAATACCATAACCATTTGCACTTATTCTAATAGAAATTTGGCCTGATAAACACACTTGCTGTGCATAGTAGTACTGCTGCCAGGTGCTCTCTGGTTGTTGGGGCATCTCATTCTGTGACTACACCAGCCTCTATTTAATACCATAACCATTTGCACTTATTCTAATAGAAATTTGGCCTGATAAACATACTTGCTGTGCATAGTAGTACTGCTGCCAGATGCTCTCTGGTTGTTGGGGCATCCCATTCTGTGACTACACCAGCCTCTATTTAATACCATAACCATTTGCACTTATTCTAATAGAAATGTGGCCTGATAAACACACTTGCTGTGCATAGTAGTACTGCTGCCAGGTGCTCTCTGGTTGTTGGGGCATCCCATTCTGTGACTATACCAGCCTCTATTTAATACCATAACCATTTGCACTTATTCTAATAGAAATTTGGCCTGATAAACACACTTGCTGTGCATAGTAGTACTGCTGCCAGGTGCTCTCTGGTTGTTGGGGCATCCCATTCTGTGACTACACCAGCCTCTATTTAATACCATAACCATTTGCACTTATTCTAATAGAAATTTGGCCTGATAAACACACTTGCTGTGCATAGTAGTACTGCTGCCAGGTGCTCTCTGGTTGTTGGGGCATCCCATTCTGTGACTACACCAGCCTCTATTTAATACCATAACCATTTGCACTTATTCTAATAGAAATTTGGCCTGATAGACACACTTGCTGTGCATAGTAGTACTGCTGCCAGGTGCTCTCTCGTTGTTGGTGCATCCCATTCTGTGACTACACCAGCCTCTATTTAATACCATAACCATTTGCACTTATTCTGATAGAAATTTGGCCTGATAAACACACTTGCTGTGCATAGTAGTACTGCTGCCAGGTGCTCTCTGGTTGTTGGGGCATCCCATTCTGTGACTACACCAGCCTCTATTTAATACCATAACCATTTGCACTTATTCTAATAGAAATTTGGCCTGATAAACACACTTGCTGTGCATAGTAGTACTGCTGCCAGGTGCTCTCTGGTTGTTGGGGCATCTCATTCTGTGACTACACCAGCCTCTATTTAATACCATAACCATTTGCACTTATTCTAATAGAAATTTGGCCTGATAAACATACTTGCTGTGCATAGTAGTACTGCTGCCAGATGCTCTCTGGTTGTTGGGGCATCCCATTCTGTGACTACACCAGCCTCTATTTAATACCATAACCATTTGCACTTATTCTAATAGAAATGTGGCCTGATAAACTCACTTGCTGTGCATAGTAGTACTGCTGCCAGGTGCTCTCTGGTTGTTGGGGCATCCCATTCTGTGACTATACCAGCCTCTATTTAATACCATAACCATTTGCACTTATTCTAATAGAAATTTGGCCTGATAAACACACTTGCTGTGCATAGTAGTACTGCTGCCAGGTGCTCTCTGGTTGTTGGGGCATCCCATTCTGTGACTACACCAGCCTCTATTTAATACCATAACCATTTGCACTTATTCTAATAGAAATTTGGCCTGATAAACATACTTGCTGTGCATAGTAGTACTGCTGCCAGATGCTCTCTGGTTGTTGGGGCATCCCATTCTGTGACTACACCAGCCTCTATTTAATACCATAACCATTTGCACTTATTCTAATAGAAATGTGGCCTGATAAACACACTTGCTGTGCATAGTAGTACTGCTGCCAGGTGCTCTCTGGTTGTTGGGGCATCCCATTCTGTGACTATACCAGCCTCTATTTAATACCATAACCATTTGCACTTATTCTAATAGAAATTTGGCCTGATAAACACACTTGCTGTGCATAGTAGTACTGCTGCCAGGTGCTCTCTGGTTGTTGGGGCATCCCATTCTGTGACTACACCAGCCTCTATTTAATACCATAACCATTTGCACTTATTCTAATAGAAATTTGGCCTGATAAACACACTTGCTGTGCATAGTAGTACTGCTGCCAGGTGCTCTCTGGTTGTTGGGGCATCCCATTCTGTGACTACACCAGCCTCTATTTAATACCATAACCATTTGCACTTATTCTAATAGAAATTTGGCCTGATAGACACACTTGCTGTGCATAGTAGTACTGCTGCCAGGTGCTCTCTCGTTGTTGGTGCATCCCATTCTGTGACTACACCAGCCTCTATTTAATACCATAACCATTTGCACTTATTCTGATAGAAATTTGGCCTGATAAACACACTTGCTGTGCATAGTAGTACTGCTGCCAGGTGCTCTCTGGTTGTTGGGGCATCCCATTCTGTGACTACACCAGCCTCTATTTAATACCATAACCATTTGCACTTATTCTAATAGAAATTTGGCCTGATAAACACACTTGCTGTGCATAGTAGTACTGCTGCCAGGTGCTCTCTGGTTGTTGGGGCATCTCATTCTGTGACTACACCAGCCTCTATTTAATACCATAACCATTTGCACTTATTCTAATAGAAATTTGGCCTGATAAACATACTTGCTGTGCATAGTAGTACTGCTGCCAGATGCTCTCTGGTTGTTGGGGCATCCCATTCTGTGACTACACCAGCCTCTATTTAATACCATAACCATTTGCACTTATTCTAATAGAAATGTGGCCTGATAAACACACTTGCTGTGCATAGTAGTACTGCTGCCAGGTGCTCTCTGGTTGTTGGGGCATCCCATTCTGTGACTATACCAGCCTCTATTTAATACCATAACCATTTGCACTTATTCTAATAGAAATTTGGCCTGATAAACACACTTGCTGTGCATAGTAGTACTGCTGCCAGGTGCTCTCTGGTTGTTGGGGCATCCCATTCTGTGACTACACCAGCCTCTATTTAATACCATAACCATTTGCACTTATTCTAATAGAAATTTGGCCTGATAAACACACTTGCTGTGCATAGTAGTACTGCTGCCAGGTGCTCTCTGGTTGTTGGGGCATCCCATTCTGTGACTACACCAGCCTCTATTTAATACCATAACCATTTGCACTTATTCTAATAGAAATTTGGCCTGATAGACACACTTGCTGTGCATAGTAGTACTGCTGCCAGGTGCTCTCTCGTTGTTGGTGCATCCCATTCTGTGACTACACCAGCCTCTATTTAATACCATAACCATTTGCACTTATTCTGATAGAAATTTGGCCTGATAAACACACTTGCTGTGCATAGTAGTACTGCTGCCAGGTGCTCTCTGGTTGTTGGGGCATCCCATTCTGTGACTACACCAGCCTCTATTTAATACCATAACCATTTGCACTTATTCTAATAGAAATTTGGCCTGATAAACACACTTGCTGTGCATAGTAGTACTGCTGCCAGGTGCTCTCTGGTTGTTGGGGCATCCCATTCTGTGACTACACCAGCCTCTATTTAATACCATAACCATTTGCACTTATTCTAATAGAAATTTGGCCTGATAAACACACTTGCTGTGCATAGTATTACTGCTCACAGGTGCACTCCTGTTGGGGCATCCCATTCTGTGACTACACCAGCCTCTATTTACTGCTGTAACTCTTTGCACTTATTCTAATAGAAATTAGGCCTGATAAAGACACTTTTGCTGTGCATAGTAGTACTGCTCCCAGGTGCTCTGCTGTTGGGGCATCCCATTCTGTAACATACCATACCCCTCTTTATTTACACTAAGCAGCTCTCTTATTTACACTAAGCAGGCCTGTTGGAGGCTGAGTGTTACTGCTCACTCGGTGTGCATTATATTCTGTTTCATATAGACCCACCGCTGCCTGGGGGTTCTTAAAATATCACCTACTACCATGCCAGTTAGACTATGTCGGGCAGACAAGTGCCCGGAAGTGAAAATAGGAGTGGCAGAGGCCAAGATTTGGCCTGATAAACATACTTGCTGTGCATAGTAGTACTGCTGCCAGATGCTCTCTGGTTGTTGGGGCATCCCATTCTGTGACTACACCAGCCTCTATTTAATACCATAACCATTTGCACTTATTCTAATAGAAATGTGGCCTGATAAACACACTTGCTGTGCATAGTAGTACTGCTGCCAGGTGCTCTCTGGTTGTTGGGGCATCCCATTCTGTGACTATACCATCCTCTATTTAATACCATAACCATTTGCACTTATTCTAATAGAAATTTGGCCTGATAAACACACTTGCTGTGCATAGTAGTACTGCTGCCAGGTGCTCTCTGGTTGTTGGGGCATCCCATTCTGTGACTACACCAGCCTCTATTTAATACCATAACCATTTGCACTTATTCTAATAGAAATTTGGCCTGATAAACACACTTGCTGTGCATAGTAGTACTGCTGCCAGGTGCTCTCTGGTTGTTGGGGCATCCCATTCTGTGACTACACCAGCCTCTATTTAATACCATAACCATTTGCACTTATTCTAATAGAAATTTGGCCTGATAGACACACTTGCTGTGCATAGTAGTACTGCTGCCAGGTGCTCTCTCGTTGTTGGTGCATCCCATTCTGTGACTACACCAGCCTCTATTTAATACCATAACCATTTGCACTTATTCTGATAGAAATTTGGCCTGATAAACACACTTGCTGTGCATAGTAGTACTGCTGCCAGGTGCTCTCTGGTTGTTGGGGCATCCCATTCTGTGACTACACCAGCCTCTATTTAATACCATAACCATTTGCACTTATTCTAATAGAAATTTGGCCTGATAAACACACTTGCTGTGCATAGTAGTACTGCTGCCAGGTGCTCTCTGGTTGTTGGGGCATCTCATTCTGTGACTACACCAGCCTCTATTTAATACCATAACCATTTGCACTTATTCTAATAGAAATTTGGCCTGATAAACATACTTGCTGTGCATAGTAGTACTGCTGCCAGATGCTCTCTGGTTGTTGGGGCATCCCATTCTGTGACTACACCAGCCTCTATTTAATACCATAACCATTTGCACTTATTCTAATAGAAATGTGGCCTGATAAACACACTTGCTGTGCATAGTAGTACTGCTGCCAGGTGCTCTCTGGTTGTTGGGGCATCCCATTCTGTGACTATACCAGCCTCTATTTAATACCATAACCATTTGCACTTATTCTAATAGAAATTTGGCCTGATAAACACACTTGCTGTGCATAGTAGTACTGCTGCCAGGTGCTCTCTGGTTGTTGGGGCATCCCATTCTGTGACTACACCAGCCTCTATTTAATACCATAACCATTTGCACTTATTCTAATAGAAATTTGGCCTGATAAACACACTTGCTGTGCATAGTAGTACTGCTGCCAGGTGCTCTCTGGTTGTTGGGGCATCCCATTCTGTGACTACACCAGCCTCTATTTAATACCATAACCATTTGCACTTATTCTAATAGAAATTTGGCCTGATAGACACACTTGCTGTGCATAGTAGTACTGCTGCCAGGTGCTCTCTCGTTGTTGGTGCATCCCATTCTGTGACTACACCAGCCTCTATTTAATACCATAACCATTTGCACTTATTCTGATAGAAATTTGGCCTGATAAACACACTTGCTGTGCATAGTAGTACTGCTGCCAGGTGCTCTCTGGTTGTTGGGGCATCCCATTCTGTGACTACACCAGCCTCTATTTAATACCATAACCATTTGCACTTATTCTAATAGAAATTTGGCCTGATAAACACACTTGCTGTGCATAGTAGTACTGCTGCCAGGTGCTCTCTGGTTGTTGGGGCATCCCATTCTGTGACTACACCAGCCTCTATTTAATACCATAACCATTTGCACTTATTCTAATAGAAATTTGGCCTGATAAACACACTTGCTGTGCATAGTATTACTGCTCACAGGTGCACTCCTGTTGGGGCATCCCATTCTGTGACTACACCAGCCTCTATTTACTGCTGTAACTCTTTGCACTTATTCTAATAGAAATTAGGCCTGATAAAGACACTTTTGCTGTGCATAGTAGTACTGCTCCCAGGTGCTCTGCTGTTGGGGCATCCCATTCTGTAACATACCATACCCCTCTTTATTTACACTAAGCAGCTCTCTTATTTACACTAAGCAGGCCTGTTGGAGGCTGAGTGTTACTGCTCACTCGGTGTGCATTATATTCTGTTTCATATAGACCCACCGCTGCCTGGGGGTTCTTAAAATATCACCTACTACCATGCCAGTTAGACTATGTCGGGCAGACAAGTGCCCGGAAGTGAAAATAGGAGTGGCAGAGGCCAAGATTCCGCAGGCAGAGCTCGCAGCAGACTGGGGGCCAGTAGCAGCAGGAGTCACGCTGAGAGACCTAATCTGCCAGTATCTGCTAGCGGTCGGGTCTCCACCAGTAACGCATCTGCCGTGGTAGATTGGTTGACGCGCTCATCAACAACATCATCACAACTTACGTCTGAGACCCCCAGTCTAGGGTCGGTAGGTTCCTCTGACACAACCCTGAGTTGGCATGCCCCGAGAGCAGTCCCTGTCCTCCCATTGCCTCTGTCCTACGTCGTTCCCTCCCCCAGCGACGTATCCTATGCTTTGGGTTCAGCTCCACTCTTTAGTGAGGAGGACGATCAGATAGAGGACAGTCAGCAGCTACTGCCCAGCCAAGAAATGGAGGTGGCTTCTTTAGCTAGGCAGACAAATAGTGATGTGGACAGTGTCGTGGGTGCTGCAAGCGTTCCAGCTTCCAGCTCCTGCGCCAGACACTGTTGACGAATCCACGAACATCAGTGACGTACAGCCACAACTCGTGATAATTATGACGATGAAGCCGATCGCACTTGGGAGCCGGGTGATGAAGGGGCTTCATCGTCATCATCAGGAGAAGAGAGGCGCAGGTTGCCCCGGAGTCAGCAGCTGAGGCAGCAAGGTGGTAGCAGTCAGCATGGGGGCACAATTCCAAAGGCTGGAGCCGGCCGGGGCCGGGGTAGAGCACCTGCTGTGCGGCAGTCTACCTTATCGGGAGGTAGTGGAGCAGGGGTTCCTGGAGTTGGCAACAGCAGCAGTGAATCAGTGAGGCCAGGGGGTGGGAAAAGTAGCTACTCGGCAGTGTGGCAGTTTTTCCTGAAGCATCCGCAGGAGGGTAACATGGCCACATGCAAGATATGTAGGCAAAAGGTGAAGCGTGGCCAGGGTCCAAATGTTGGCACCACGGCCCTGCGTCAACATATGATGCGTCACCATAAAGCGACCTGGGAGAACCGAGGCTCCCAAGGGGTGGTCCAGTCTGCTTCCTCACCAAGTGGCACCAAGTTCAAGGAGCCAAGGCTCCTGCACCTCAGCCGAAGGCAGCTGTGCGTCATACCCATCCTCTGTCGCTCCTGCTCCTCCTCCTCCAAGTCATGCATCCCACCAGCAATCCATCAGCGAAGCCATGTCCAAGAGACAGCAGTATGCGCCCACTCATCCTACGGCGCAGAAGCTGAATGTGCTCCTGTCCAAGTTTCTGGTGCTGCAGTCGCTCCCTTTTCAGGTGGTGGACTCTGCACCTTTCAGAGAACTGATGGCTTGTGCCGAGCCGAGGTGGAGAGTCCCAAGCCGTCATTTCTTTGCCAAGAAGGCAGTACCAGCGCTGCACACTTTTGTTGAACAGAAGGTGGGCCAGTCCTTGAGCCTGTCGGTGTGTAGCAAAGTGCATGGCAGCGCCGACGTCTGGAGCTGTAACTACGGGCAGGGACAGTACATGTCGTTTACGGCCCACTGGGTGAATTTGGTCCCTTTGCAGCAGCAGCAACTTCGACAGGTCACGCAGCTTCGGCCTCCGCGCTCCCTGCCCGTTGGGCCTGTGACACCGTGCGACTCGGCCTCCTCATCCTCCGCCATCTCCTCACCCTCCACTGTAGGCTCAAGTCTCAGTGCCCCTCCAGTCTACCATGTGTGCAGGGCATGGAGGTGTCACGCAGTGCTTCACATGGTTTGTCCTGGCGAACGGAGTCACACAGGGGAGGAACTGCTTAAATGTATTCATCAGGAAATCCAAACATGGCTTACTCCAAGAAAACTTAAAATGGGAATCATGGTTACCGACAATGGGAAGAACATTTTTGTCTGTGCTGCGCCAAGGAAGCCTGACCCATGCCCCCTGCATGGCTCACGTCTTCAATCTGGTTGTCAAGCGGTTTCTGAAGTGTTCCCCCCATCTGCAAGACATCCTAACAACTTCAAGGAAACTTTGCATGCACTTCAGCCACTCATACACCGCCAAACACACCCTTCTTGAGCTACAGCGTCAGAACGGTATCCCCCAACATAGTCTGATTGCGATGTTTCCACCCTTTGGAATTCCACCCTTCACATGTTGGACCGATTATATGAACAGAAAAAAGCCATCACGGATTTCCTGATGATCCAAGCAGATAGGGGGACTCCCCTGTGTAATTTCAATGTCAACCAGTGGCAGCTCATACGTGACACCTGCTGTTTGCTCAGGCCCTTTGAGGAAGCCACTTTATTTGTCAGTCGGCAGGATTACGGGATGAACGACGTGATTCCACTGCTTCATGTACTATAGCACATGTTGGAAACCATGGCTGGTCAGGGCACTGGAGACATGGCGTTTACATCTTACGGCCACATGAACCCCGTTGGAGCTGAACTGGAGGAGGAGGAGGAAGAGGAGGAGGAGTTGCCCAGCGAAACACAGTTTAGGCTTGGCGAAATGGCTGGTTTATCTAGTCAGCGGACAGGAGAGGAGGAGCAGGAGCAGCTAGAGGAGCTAGAGGTTTTTGAGGAAGGCGAGACAGAGGACCCGGGCACACCGTGGCAGTATGCAGTGGAGATGGAGACAGGTAGTCCATCCGAGTCACTTGCGCAAATGGCACGAAGCATGCTCACGTGCTTGCGTAGTGACCCCAGAATTGTTTCCATCTGTCGGCGGGATGACTTCTGGCTGTCCACCTTATTGGACCCTCGCTTCCGGCACAAAATGGGGGCATTTTTTAAACCCACCGAGAGGGAGGACAAACTCAACTACTACAAAGACATTCTACGTAGGCAGTTGGCCGATGCCTATCTGCGCCATGGTCCATACTCTCGCAGGTCTGACTCGAGGGGACCTCTGCGCTCACCTTCCACTGCCATGGCCGCTGGGGGGGTTGGCAGCAGCAGCAGCAGAAGCTCCATCAGCAGCAGCAGCCTCAGTCTTCAGTCGCTAATGAGTTGCTTTCTACACCCGCATAGTGAGGCTACTCATGAGCAGCAGGAAGACCTGGAGCAGGACCTGAACCAGCAGGTCATGTCATACTTTGACATGACCATGCCAACACACCTTGAGGATCCGCTGGACTTCTGGGCAGCCAAACTTGATTTGTGGCCGCAACTAGCAGAGTTTGCCCTGGAAAAGCTGTCCTGCCCGGCAAGTAG
Organism: Gastrophryne carolinensis; assembly: GCA_027917425.1. Taxonomy (NCBI): domain Eukaryota; kingdom Metazoa; phylum Chordata; class Amphibia; order Anura; family Microhylidae; genus Gastrophryne; species Gastrophryne carolinensis. The sequence goes on along the minus strand of CM051239.1, from coordinate 218,600,150 downwards.
CGTGCCATCTGAGCGGGTGTTTAGTGCGGCGGGGGCCATAGTTACGGCGAGGAGAACTCGTCTGTCAACTAAAAATGTGGAGAGACTCACCTTTGTCAAATTGAATCAGGGATGGATCAGCCAGGATTTCCACCCACCAATGCCTGATGCATGCGACTAGATTCAGCATGGTGCCACGTTTTACACTTTCCAAATGGTGCAAAACATATTTATGTCTTTAGGCCAATTTAGGGCTCCTGCTGATGCCAACTCCAGGGTGTGAATCATCCAATTTTTGGGCTCCTGAAGCCAACCCCAGGGTCTCTTTAAAGTAATGTTTGGGCTCCTGCTGCTGCTGCCAACTCCAGGGTGTGATTCATCCAATTTTTGGGCTCCTGAAGCCAACTCCAGTGTCTCTTTAAAGTAATGTTTGGGCTCCTGCTGCTGCTGCTGCCAACTCCAGGGTGTGATTCATCCAATTTTTGGGCTCCTGAAGCCAACCCCAGGGTCTCTTTAAAGTAATATTTGGGCTCCTGCTGCTGCTGCTGCCAACTCCAGGGTGTGATTCATCCAATTTTTGGCCTCCTGAAGCCAACTCCAGTGTATATTTGGGCTCCTGCTGCTGCTGCTGCCAACTCCTGGGTGTGATTCATCCAATTTTTGGGCTCCTGAAGCCAACTCCAGTGTCTCTTTAAAGTAATGTTTGGGCACCTGTTGCTGCTGCTGCCAACTCCAGGGTGTGATTCATCCAATTTTTGGGCTCCTGAAGCCAACCCCAGGGTCTCTTTAAAGTAATATTTGGGCTCCTGCTGCTGCCAACTCCAGGGTGTGATTCATCCAATTTTTGGGCTCCTGAAGCCAACCCCAGGGTCTCTTTAAAGTAATATTTGGGCTCCTGCTTCTGCTGCTGCTGCCAACTCCAGGGTGTGATCCATCCAATTTTTGGGCTCCTGAAGCCAACCCCAGGGTCTCTTTAAAGTAATGTTTGGGCTCCTGCTGCTGCTGCTGCCAACTCCAGGGTGTGATTCATCCAGTTTTTGGGCTCCTGAAGCCAACTCCAGTGTCTCTTTACAGTAATATTTGGGCTCCTGCTATTGCTGCTGCCAACTCCAGGGTGTGATTCATCCAATTTTTGGGCTCCTGAAGCCAACTCCAGTGTCTCTTTAAAGTAATGTTTGGGCTCCTGCTGCTGCTGCCAACTCCAGGGTGTGATTCATCCAATTTTTGGGCTCCTGAAGCCAACTCCAGTGTCTCTTTAAAGTAATATTTGGGCTCCTGCTTCTGCTGCTGCTGCCAACTCCAGGGTGTGATCCATCCAATTTTTGGGCTCCTGAAGCCAACCCCAGGGTCTCTTTAAAGTAATGTTTGGGCTCCTGCTGCTGCTGCTGCCAACTCCAGGGTGTGATTCATCCAATTTTTGGGCTCCTGAAGCCAACCCCAGGGTCTCTTTAAAGTAATGTTTGGGCTCCTGCTGCTGCTGCTTGAAACTTCAGGGTGTGTCAGTCAATTTTTGGGCTCCTGCTGCTGCCAACTCCAGTGTCTCTTTCAGCCAATGTTTGGGCTCCTGCTGCTGCTTGCAACTCCAGGGTGTGATTCATCCAATTTTTGGGCTCCTGCTGCTGCCAACTCCAGTGTCTCTTTAAAGCAATGTTTGGGCTCCTGCCCCTCATAGTGATGCCACTTCAACTCTCTGCAATTGTGCCGCTCTGCGATTCTATTAGCAATGCCTCTGATCTGCATGTGATATTTATTCAAAGTATTATTTAACTAACCCAGCAGGCATCCTGTGCGTGTTACAGCAAGGCAGAATGGTTTACAACCCTATTGAGGCTCTAGGAGGCTCAGAAATAGCCGTTTTTAATAGCGATTCGTCGCGAATAAATTCGGGTCGAAACGATTTTTGTCGGAATATTCGGCAAATCAGTCGAATCGAATTTTTCAAAAGTTCGCTCATCTCTATCTACCACTCACAACTGCTTACAGGAGTCCATGCACCCACCAACCACATCAGTTTTAAGGGGTTCCTGCACCCATCCCCAGCACATTTAAGGGGTCACTACAGCCAGCAACCCATGGCAATTTTATGTGGTCCCAGCACACACAGCAGCTTTGAGGGGTCCCTACAACTGCCACCAACATCACTGTTAAAGGGTCAATGCACCCACCACCCCCAGCAGCTTAACCATTTAAACACCAGTCACAAAGAATCTACATGCCTGCTTCTCTGACTGCCAGCTTCTGTGTTGCTGGCTCTATTCCCTATCCCCCGGCTGGACTCTGATTGCTGGGCCAAGATCTTTGGGGGGGGGGCACAGAATTATGTTGCTGCCCCTGATCATCTGCCCCACTCCTAGCTTCTGCTGCTCACTTCCGGTTGAAGAAAGCTGTGATAGGCCACTGTGGGACAGCTCCTGTCGATGGCAGAAAATAGTAAAAATAATAATAATAAAAATAGCAATAGACCATGGTCTACCAGCCCACATAGCTTGATGTCTGGGCTAGTTTCGGGGGCATCATGCCATTTTTTTTAAAAAAAGTAATGGTTTATCCCTTAAAAATAAAAAAAAAAGAGCCCCCCTCAGAAGGGGGTGGTACCCCTTTTTTCCCATGTTTTTTGATAGTTAACTGCAAAAAAAAAATTCCTGGAAATCCCTGCAAATCAATTGAACAAATATATTGCAACATGCTTAAAAGCTGTGTGGCATTGAGAGGAGACAAAATCTCTAGGTAGGCTTGCAGTTAAAAGGTTAATAGGGTATGATTTAATAGCGCTTTATTGTTTTTATATAAGCATCATTTATAAAACACTATCTGCAAGACTATGCCACATTAAAAAAAAAACAAAATATAGTTAATCGTTTTTTCAGCATGTTTCTGTGCCTGTTATGTTTAGTAAATGTATTTCTTGCAGTGTATGTGCCTGTAAAAAAATATAAATACTATTTTGCACCAATGTGGAGTAGTCTAGCAAATAGTGCTTGATAAATCAGTCCTATAGTATATTATCCCTTAAGTGCTGTCTGAGTGGGGACAACAGAGCTATCCTCAAAAATCACTCCTCATCCTCATCACTCAAAAAAACTTAAACCTTAAATTTAAGTTAGTAAATGTAATTTAAGAAGTAAAAAATGAATCTATTAAATAAAAAAAACATCTTCTGGGTTTTGTGATGGTGTAGTTCTATTGGTTATATACTGTATTATTCTACAACGTTAACACCTATTCATTGCACTGAAAGCATGAGTTTTGAAATTATGCAAAAGATGCACTATATCAAATTATGTTCTATGTTTTTTATGCATTTGCATTGCACTTGTGTTGCATTTTTAAAAAGAAAAACATTTGCACGGCACAACAGATTAATGGTAAAGTCTATGGCAACACAAGCATAATGAAGGTACTGTACATTGTGTTATACATGTGTTGTGCTTGCAATGTCATAGACCTCTATTGGTCCATTTGAGTGATAAGTTGCTATAAAATAGTGCAACCCCTTTCCAATGTGTTGTGCAGATCAGTTGTGCATAAACATGAACTAGCCTATTCAAAACAAAGGACAGTCTTTCCAATGCAGCGTTTTTGTGTTGGATAGGTGTGAACAGTGCTTTACAGATTCATTCAAGTTTGTAAATAATAGGACATTAGAACATTAAACACGAACAACACCCATTTTTTGAAAAATGGGTGTTGTTCCGAGTGCAGAGGAGCATCACATTGCGGATGACCACATGCGTTACCTGTGCAGAACAGGAGATCTCTTACCTTAGTCTTCAGTCCCCAAGAGAAATTTAGCACTTTGATTGGCCCATGTGGTCACGTGGCTGCCATGTGACTGCGCCGGCCAGTCAGAGCTGTGGATTTCTCAGGGGGACCGAGGAGTAAGGTAAAAGATCTCCAGTTCTGCATCAGTATTGCACGCGGGGGCATCCACAATTGGGATTGACTCAGGTACCTTCAAAACCAAGTTCAGAGCCAGCTCAGATTCTAGCCTATTCAACCAAAAAAAGCAGCTAGAGTTAAAAGCACAAATAAAGTACAGAGGTAGCTGCAGCTGTAAGTATCTACCTTTTGAATTCACTGTTATTTGACTGCCTTGTCTTTTCATCTATTTGCTAACTTGTTTGTAAATTTTTTAATTTTTGAGGGATTTGTTAGTCAGTTTGCCATACTTAACAATGCTATTCAGTGTACATCTTGTGCTCTGTATGCACTGCTTGAGCAGCCGCTCGTGCTGTGCAGAATGTGCGCACATTGCACATTTGTAAGCCCACATTGTGGATCTAAAATAGCAACCGGCAAAAGAGAGAACCATTGATATGATGGAAAGGAGTCTGGTGCTCACTGAGCAGGCAAGCATGGGAGGACAGGAATAAAAGGAAATTGAGGTAGCTAGCCATATAACAGTTAGAAGGCAGGCTCGGGGTAAAAGTTACAGGGAGGCTAGCTCTGAGCAGGCACCCGCAACAAGTTTGCCTAGTTAGCAGATGAGGGATGTTAGCTCAAGGTGGCAGAAGCAGGACAACACCACTGTTTTCTTCAGTAAGGAGCGGAAGGAAAATGGGAGTACAGGGCAGACAAGGCATGTGCTGGTAGTGGGTGACGCATATTATTGGCGGAACAGACAGCAATTTTTGTTGAAAAAACCTGGATCGCCAAACAGTGTGTTGCCTACCCTGGCCAAGAGTTCAGCAGGTTGTGGATCAGAATAATAAATTATTGGGAGGGGATAACGAGAACCCAGCGGTCTTGTTGCATATTGGCACCAATGACATAATGACCTGGGCCATAAACTTAAGGCAAGGACCTCAACTGTAGCATTCTCAGAAATTCTACCAGTTCCCTGAGCCACACCAGAGAGGGAGGGGAAGATCGGGGGTAAACAAGTGGCTCAAAAATTGGAGTAAAGAGGAGGGGTTTGGATTCTTAGAGAGAACTGGGTCAAATGGACCATTTATTCTGAGCGAGAAGATGGCTAAAATATTTGGAGCAGTGTTTAAACTAAACCCTGGGAGGGAGGGTTTATGACATTATTGAGGGAAATTGTGGTGGAGAGGGCGGAGGCGGGAGTATATGTAGCAGGCATAAAGAAATATAAAAAAGAACCATAAGCATCTGAAACGGATGCTTACCAATGCTAGAAGCTTGACAAATAAAATGGATTAGAACTAATAATAACAGAGGAACAATATGACTTAGTGGGGTAACAGAGATATGGCTGGACAAAAGCTTTGACTGGGCAGCAAACCTACAGGGTTACTATGTATTTTGAAGGGACTCTAGAAACCACAAGGGGGTGGGGTCTGCTTATTTGTAAAGTCCTCTCTACAGCCCACACTGCAGGAGGAGATGTGAGGGAAATGAGCAAGTCTGTATGAGTCGAACTACATGGAGGAAAAAACAAAGATAAAATACTGATCTGGGTTTTCTACAAGCCTCCAAATATAACAGAATCCACAAAAAACCTTCTGCTAAGGCAAATAGATAAATATGCTAACTTATGTGAAGTAGTTATAATAGGGTACTTTAATTACCCAGATGAAGACAGAGCCAGGGGAGAGTTCTCACCCAATTTTTAGGAGAGAAAACAGCCATTGACTTTCATTGTCTACCGGGTGTAAATTTTCACCTGGCTCTGAATCAGCACCAAGGTAGACAATGAAAGTCAATGACAGTTTTCTCTATTAAAAAAAGGAGTGAGAATTCTCACCTGGCTATGAATATACCACCATAGATTGGAAAGCTGAAGCCCATGGATCTCATAAAGGTAAAGTGTTTTTGTAAAAAAAAAAAAATGGCTACCTTTCCAAACAGGTACAACCTCCAACAAGGATGAGGGCTATTTTGGACTTAATACTAACCAATGTACCAGACATAGTAACAAAGGTATACAGAATTTAGGGACTCTGGGAATTCCCCACAAAAGTACAAAAATAAGGTCTGCACTCACCACAGCTGAATATAAAAAATGTATCAAATTTATTGAAGCTCACAAAAAAGGGACAAAACACAAGACAAAGTTAAAAAACATCTACACATACCACCAGGGGATCCCTAAAAAAACAGGCTCTCAAAATGACATCAAATCATCATATTCTATATATATAAATCGCATAAGTAGTTCATTAAAGACCAGCAGACAATAATTGTTTTGCATATGTGAACAGTCAGCCCAGAAGAAACTGGCTGTGAGCAGAAAAAGACACCATAATCAATACAAGTGCTTGTGCGTAGTGAACATTAAATACTAAACTAGTATATATATTTACAAAGTGCCTATGTGCTATATACAATGCTAGTAGACTGATAAAGTACAGTGCAATGAGTAATGGTCTGCTATACAGCAGACATCTGCTGGCCAATTATAACCAATATGAAACAAAAGGATTACATCACCTTTCAGACTTATTATGAGCCATGGGGTCCCCCGGGAGAGCGGCCAGCCGACGCGTTACGTGGAATCTCCACTTCACCAGGGCATAATGTAACAAAGGTACAGATGGGGGCCACCTTGGAAACAGTGGTCATAATATTATTATTTTCCACCTAGCAATCACTAGAATTACTTATCAAGGACCCACAAAAATGCAAAACTTCAGGCAAAGTTTGACCAGCTGAGAGATACACTCAACCAAATAGACTGGTGTCCTCAAAAACAAAAGGACTGACACTAAATGGGATACTTTTAAAGAAATCCTTAATATTCATTGTGATCGATATATACAGCAATATAAAGGCTAGAAACAGGAGTAAACCTATGTGGGTAAACAAAATAGATAAGGGGGCAATAAACAACAAAGAAAAACATTTAAAATGTAAACATTGGTCAAGGTACCGTGAAAGCATCACAAAACAATAAAGATTTAGAAAAAGAAGAAAATAAACAATGCAAACAATAGATTAGGTCAGCAAAGCTGGAGATGGAAAGACTGATTGCCAAGGAGAGATAAACTAACCCCAAAATGTTCTTTAGCTACATAAACAGTAAAAGATACAAGCCTGTCTGGGATCCTTGAAAACAACAGAGGAGGCAACTACAGAGAGGAATGAGGAGAAAGTCAATTTACTAAAAATCTTCTTTGCTTCCATATATCGACAGAGGGACATGATTTACCAGGTGAAATTCAGAGAAATAACCCAAACTATCCATTAAATGTCACTTGATTAACCAAGGAAGAAGTACAGCAGAAGAAACGCCTTAAACAAATTAAAATAGACAAATCACCGGGTCCAGATAGCATCCATACCTGACTTTTAAAGGTATATACATTAATAGAAAAACCAATATTTTTAATATTTGTAGATTTCACAATGGTGGGGGTTGTTCCACATGATTGGTGCTTAGCAAATGTGGTTCCAATATTTAAAAAATGGTCTAAAGGAGAACCTGAGAACTACAGACCAGTAAGTTTAATATCTGTGGTGGGCAAGCTGTTGAATGTTTTCTAACAGATGCTATTGTAGACTATCTTATTCCTTATCAGCATGAATTCATGAGGAATTGCTCCTACCACAAGGGTCAGTTTTTAAATATATATTTTACTGACATTGGTAATGGAGCAAACAGTAAAGTATCAACCTTTGCAGATGATGCTAAGGTGTGTAAAGAAATCAACACAAAGGAGGACAGCAGGCAGCTACAAAAAGATTTAGAGGCCGATTCATTAATAGCGCCAGGTAGCGACAGATGAGCGCCAGTAGCGTGATTTTCACGGCGCCTGCTAGTATTCGCTGTGCTTGGCCAGGGTTTGCTTGTTGACAGCGACTCAGTCGGTGTGCGGTAATGTTGAATACGGGGTTAGGGGTCGATGTTTCACAGGTTCTGCGTTGTATGGGTGCGCCTGACAGCGAATGGCCAGAGCGAACGGCTTGCTGCAGATTCATTAACAAATCACGCTCCAAAATTTCTCGCACTGTGAATTCCTTGTTTAAACCCCAGAGCGCTGGCGGCGATGTGTGTAAAGTAGTTTTTAACCCCCAAACAACCATTTTTTTTAATGTAAAAATTATACAAGTTTTTCTAAACATTTTGTAATATGAATACATTAATATCAGACCTGTAATCTCAATTCTGCACATATTTTTTTTTTTTTTTTCTTAAAAAAAATATCTAACATTGCCGTAGTGGTCACAGAATTTTTGACAGTTAAAAAAAAAACAAAAAAAAAACATAAACTCAATTAATTATGAATATTTAAAGATTGCTCCATTGAAATGCATTGGAGAGCGCAAGGGAGCGACAGGTCATACCTGGCGCTGTGATGGGATTAGTAGCGGCGCTGTTCGTTGCAGTCGGCTACATGATGAATCCCGCGCTAGCTGACGCTCTCGCCGGCGCTAGCCTCATTTAGCGTGATAAATGTGTCATTGTGACCGCCGCCGGGCGTACTTGATTCGGTAGCCGCCGTTAGCTAGCGGTACCTGGCGCTCGTCAGACACTACCTGGCGCTAGCCCTTGATAAATAAGGCCGTTAGATCATTTGGACGCATAGGCAGTAAAGTGGCAAATGAAGATAAATGTAAGGTTATTTCACATGGGCAGGACCATTTCCTGCCATGATTACACATTAAATATGGAAATTCTTGGTATAACTACAGTGGAGAAGGATCTAGGGGTTTTAGTTAACAACAAACTTAGCTGTAGTGTCCAATGTCAGGCCGCAGCTGCCAAGGCAAACAGGATTATGGGGTGCATCAAGAGGGGTATAAGTTCATATGAACAGAGCAGTATTTAACCCCTTTATAAGCCACTGGTCAGACCCCATATGGAATATTGTGTACAGTTCTGGGCAAGAGTGCATAACAAGGACATTTCGGAGCTGGAGCATGTTCAAGGGAGGGCAACTAAATTAATAAATGGAATATGGGAACTAGAGTATCCTGAAGATTGCCACAGTTAGGAACCTGTGAGTAGTGAATTAAAAACATAATTTTTTTATGTGTGGTGACTTAATTTCTTACAATTGGTGTCAGGAACTGCCATGGACATGCAAGACTCGGCGGGTGAAATGCCGGTAACCAGACAAATTACCCGCAACCCCATTTGGAGCATTGGGGTGTGTAAGACCCCAAAAAGCAGTCAGCTTGGGCTCCAAGCATGGACACCCCTGGAAAAAGAGCTCATACGAAAGGGCATAAGAGCTGGCAACTTGCAGGACCAGTGGCTGCACAGCGTGACCTCTGAGCCCTGGGTTGCAAGCACTTATGCTTGGAGCCTAGGCTGCCTGCTTTTTGGGGGGAGGGGGACCACACACTTTTTATATTTAAAAAAACATTTTGATAAAATAATTTAAAAAGCCCCACTGTCATTTTAAGTGATAAAATGATTCCCGGTTAAAGTTGGTCTGCAGGGGTTGAGTGCTGTGGCTCCTTTAAGACTTTTGTATCCTAATTGCCCTGCTAACGTGCACCTCCCAGGTTAGTTATAAAATGGTCTGAGTGGCTGCCACCCCTCCTTTGTTTCTTTTGAATTTGCGCAAGAACATGGGGTGTGGGGTCTAGGCTGTATTGCAAGGTCTTTGATCCTTCCACCCCATGGGCTGCACTTGTGGTTTAGGGCAACCTCAGGTAAGGCTGCTCCCAATTTATCTATTGCACTGTATGTCCCAAATGGGGCTCTCAAAGATTAGAGTTAGGACTGCCCCCCCACAGAGGCACCTTGGCACTTGGTGGTGCATCTTAAGCATACTTCTGCAGATGTGTGTGACCGAGTCCCCTGTTTTAAACCAAGTTTAGAGACAGATATTAGGTTGGTCTGCAAGCTAACAGGGTTGAGTGCTGTGGCTCCTTTAAGACTAAAGCGGCATTCATGCTATCACTGATAACTGATGTAAAAAAGGGCCTGGCATAAATGAAAAATGCCAGACATTTGACAAAAAAACCCTCTGTCAGTTTCATTGATACAAGAAATGCTGGCTATAGCACCATTGCTTTTATAATGAAAAAGACTACAACTCCCTGACTGTGATTGATTCAAGTCATGTGAGTTGTAAATTCACGCTTCAAATCGAACATTTAAACATGAATTCGCGCTTTTATCATGCCCAAATGAATTCATCTCGGAGGGGACTTTGATTCAGCAGACAAAACTTCTTGCCAGCGAACTGCGTTGATTTCCCTTGCGAGAAAAATGGAAGGGGCTCTGAATCAACCCCAAAGTGTGGAGAAATGTTCCTTATGAAAAGCATCTATATCTCATCTGGGGAACCTTCTGACATCACCATGCAATCCAGTATAAGGAAATTGAATCACTCGCACCTGATTGGATGTTGAGATAAAGGATGATTAAATAGTTTAACTGCATAGGCAATTTAGTTTAATTCTGCAGAACATCTTTAGGTCATTGCATATTAGTAAAGTGATTTACATTTCTGAGAAATGATTTAAACACTTTCCCTAGTTAAGATAGCTTTTATTTACAGGAGAAAAAAATAAACCTTAGGAACTGGCAACTGAAGCTATGGCACTATGTGAGACCATTAAATCTAATCCTTTCTTCAATCTCACTCCAGGGGTGATTTCAATTAAATTTGTTCAAAATTTATAAGTTTCCTGCATGTAGCTATAAATGATTCAAGACCACTTATGAATTCACTAAGTTGAATGCATGAAAGGGACATATGATTGTTATAACTTTCCAAAGTTCTTCATGAATTCACTTAGAGTAAAAAATATATTTTTTTATTAAATGTGTGTCCTTGTCATGAAAAAATCTTGTTTTTTTTTTTTACTGTAAATTGTATTATATTCAAATTTTAGCATGAGTTAGCCAAAATACAGTTTCTACTATAAAATTAGATTAATTCCACCGATGAAAAAGATGTTCAGGGGATTATTGGGAAAGACAAGAACATTTTTGCCTTTTGGCAAAAGATGATATTGAACATTTTTGTTTCTATTGCATTTCACGGTTGATTTTAGAGCTTATTTTAATTTTTTTCCTAAAGTGGCAAGTTATAGGAGTAATTCTAATAAAATATGATATAGAAGATCATTCAAATAAAATAATAATTTAACTTTTTGAATAGGAGATATTCAAAACTGCATATGCATACTACACAACAGTATGAGTAAGCTTTAGACCGTTCTCAATGCGGATTGCTCCAATCTGAGTAATAAAGTAATATTAGACTTCACCCGTGTCCTTCGTCGCCTTGTTTTTTTACTTTTAATGGAGAACAACAAGTTGCCGGGTTTCCACTAACTACAACCCCCCCAAACGAGAAAAGGCATAAAAAAGAAGGAAAGGGAAAAGTAGGAAGGGAGGGGGCAAACATATCATGGCTAAAAGAGTGGAGGGCGAGGGGGAAAAATAAAGGGGGGAAGGGGGGGTATACTCTTAGATTTTTACTGAGGGATGGAAAGGGGGGGGGGAGGGCCCAACCACCCCCACCTGGAAGCTCCTGGTACGCTTATTCCTGGAGGAATGTCGGGTAGTCTGTGGAATAGCTCCCACGTACACCATGTCACCCTGTGTTTGTCAAAGGTATCTTTTAGGGAGGCCATTAACTCCTCCATCCTACAGATGTCTCTCACTCCGGTGAGCCACATAGCGGCTCTGGGGGCAGATCTGTGGAACCCCAGCAGGAGAAGATGCACGATTTGGCCGCATTCAGCAGCGCTGCCAAGAGCGACTTTCCCCAAATCCTAATTGAAGTGGGGGCGAGGTTTAGAAGGTATCCACCTCTGTCAAGCACATCACAACCTTGTGAGGCCCCGGGCACTTTCAAAAGATGTGGAGCATAGTTCCCTTTGCCCCGCGCACCTCCAACCTAGAGGGGAAGAGGGAAATGTAGTACCATCTCATCAGAATTTTGTTGGAGGATTCCTGATATTGGTTAGATATCAATTATTTATGTACCAGCTGAAACATGGCTTGTTTTTGTTCGTTAGAGAATGTCCTGTCTAGTTCCCACACCCAACCCTTCTCGAACAGAGGCACAAAGGAGGCCAGAGGTTCAGTTAACAAAGCATACATGCAGGAAAGGGTACCCCTAATATGACCCGTCCCTGAGCACACTTTTTCAAAGGTAGTTAGAGGTCTGGTAGCTTCTTCTATATGGGGTGTGGATTTCTCGTAAAGCAATAACTGGTAAGCCTGCCAGGGGTCCAGGGGATGTAAGGAGCGCCCCACTACCAGATCCCCCACGCTGCATCATCCACTCCCCTCTCTCATGTGCAGGATCCTGAAACAATTTTGTTTAGTCTAGGAATGGAAGATTGCATCTGACAGGTTCACGGGAAATCAGGGTTGCCTATTACTGGTGCCATGGGAGAGAGGGGAGGGGAGATGCCGGGTTCGGAATACTCCCCGCGCAATTCTCCTAGTGTGGCCAATCGCAGGGTGCCTATTCAGGGCCGGGAGGTGATTGAGCGAGATCCAGGGAAGCCCTGAAAATGGGTCCAGGGACTCAGCTTGCTCAAACTGAGTCCACTGTTTTTGGCTTGAGTGCCTACACCAGTCGATCATGGGCACCAGGTGTGAGGCTGCTTGATATAGCTTCCAACTCGGGAAGCCCAACCCACCCGACCTCTTTGGCAGAGCCAGGGGGATGCTGCCAGGCCCTCCTGCCCAAACAAACCTCGAACATTCTCATGAGCTGCTTGAAGAATGCGTGAGGGACATCCACCGGCAATGCCTGAAAGAGGTACTGGACTCTGGGCAGAATTTTCATCTTAATGATGTTTGCCCTGCCAAACCAGGTGAAAGTGCCTCTGGTCCATTTTTGTATATATTGGAAGGGTCGTTTCGGGCCTAGTTATGAAAAAATCAAATCATCTGCGTACTCCGCAACCTTGTGTTCACTCCTCCCGGCCACCACAATTCCAGACAGTTCGCAAGGAATGGCTCCAGGGTGAGGACAAAAATCAGAGCGGAGAGGGGGCACCCCTGCCGAGTGCCATTGGATGAGTTAAAAGCCCTGGAGGGGAGGCCGTTCACCATGATGGACACCAAGGGGCACGAGTAGAAGGCCATTATGTTATTTATGTACCAGCTGAAACAACAATTATGTTCACCCCGATAGTATCGTCCTTGAGGGAGTTAAAAGACGACACTCCTGCTTCAGTGATGGGAGGCCCGACTCACAAATGTATGTAGCTATACTTTTCTGGTGGGCCATGGAACTGTTCTGAGGTAGATTGTACATGCTTTCATAGAAACTCGCTACTCGCTATGTCATCCACCAAGTAGTTCTTATGACTTTTTGGGCCATATATAAGAGGGATATAGGTCCTGCTCCGTTGGGCCTTAGGGGCTCTGGCCAGGGCTCTCTCACTCTTGTTACTGTGCTCATAAAAAAACCTGCTACACCTAACAGAAAAACTTTACTGTACCTTACAGTATGCTGGAGTTGTTCTGACCCCATAGACTCCAGCAGGCCCCTCACCCTGATATTGTTGCAACAACTACGGTTTGCTAGGTCATCAAGGTGCAAGATTCTACCCTGTGCAAGAGACTATTGGCGTGTCACATTCCTCTTCAGGGCCTCAATTCTTTGTAAGGATGTTTGATGCGACTGCCCCAGGCCAGCCACCTCGGAGCCCAGGCTCTCCCCTGAATTTAGCAGGTCTGAAATGCCCTTCTTAAAGGTGTTCTCCACTCTTAGTATGAAGGCCTCCAGGTCCGCTTTGGTAGGGAGGGTTTTAATTTCTGCTTTAATATCTGCCAGTGCTTGTCGTATTCCACTTGGGGCGGGGGAGGGACCGGCGGCAAAGGGGCCCCACATCGCCTATGCTGCTCTCCCGGAGTACCCCCGGCAGGGTCTGCGCCCATGGCTTGTACGTGGACAAAGGAATCCCCTTGTTTTGCATTGGCAAGCAGCCCAGGGGTTGGAGGGGATCACATATGTGGGGCATGCCCCTGACTCTGAGAACTTCGTTTAGGGGCTAGTCCGCTTGGAAGGATTGCTTGCCTATTGTCTGGGATATCAAAGTCACGCTCCCATGAGGGTTGCCAGGGGCTTTCCTCTGGGCCCTGGTTCAAGTGCCATGAGGGGGTAAGCTGTCCCTGAGTGCCCCCCCATGGGGGAGAACCAGACCCCATCCATGGTTGGCTGGTCCCCTGAAAAGGCCAGAGAGCCCGGACTCAGTAGGCTGATGGGTGGGTGGGGTGGATGGACTGCGGAGGCAGAGCAGGGACATGGTCCCCTCCTTAATCGACGCTGGGCTGTCAGGGTCTCCTGCAGGCAGTCTGTGTGAGCGGGGGGGGGTGACAGTGTATGGTCACCCCTGGCTGGATACTCCCCCGGGTAATATGTCTCCACACAGTCTTCTCCTCAGCATCTTCACTCCTCTAATTTGGGGGTCAAAGGGAGAGCCCCCTCCTGAGAGCCCCTGGCTACCTGCCCCCACTTTCAGATTTCCTCTGGCCCCCCCGCTGCTGTACAGTGCTGCCACTCCCCCGGGATATGGACGTGCTGCATTGTCTCCTCGCTGGGTTCGGAAGGAGAGAGCTTCCTCTGCTACCCGCGCACGGTTCACTACAAGCCGCTCGCTCTCCCCCCTTCCCCCAGCTCTGCCTCCTCACTTGTCTCCTCCACACCCTGGGTGCAGATGCCCTCCGATGACCGCCGCCTCCTGCCTGACAGCGGCACCTCGATCGCTGGGGCATGGTCTGCCCTTGCTGCCATGCTGCTCGGCAGGTCGGCCCCGCTCTCTTCCCCCCAGCCGGAGCGCGCCGTCCACCGACTCCCACCGCCCGCCGAGTCATCGGCGATGGAGCCACAGGCTGTCTGCCCCCTTGCACTGACCTGCTCACGCTGCCAGGCGCTGCCATCATCTCTGGGAGGACCGATCTTCCCCTCCTCTCATCCATGCTGGATTGAGCCGTCACCTCATGCCTCTCTACCGCCGCCATCTTGGATTCCTGGGCTCCGACCTCAGTATTCCTGCTGCTGGTCAGGTATGTACTTATTTTTTCCATCCGGGCCAGTGGCGTTTCTGCTAGTAAAAACACTTTTCTCGGCCGACCGTCAGAAGCCCGCACAAAGTGCGTCCTTGGCCACTCATATCCGGCCACACCCCCATGTCCCCAGGTCCACATTGGTCATTTAATGCTACTATATATATTTTTTTTTATAAATGAACATAACTAACACTTCAAAATATATAATGTCTTGTATTCCTTATGATGTAAGTACCAGAATATTAGAATAAAAGTAGAAATGAGTGAACTGAACTGGTAGAACCCTTATTCAACCAGAATTTCAGGAAAAGTTTGGTTCGCCACAAACCCAAACTTCACTTGATGGAATTTCACCGGCACCACCAGCCAAGGAGAGGCAGAGAGACAGGGTCACATGGTCACAGCGTAAGAGGTCAGGGCAGCTGGGCCAATCAAAAAGCACTATTGCAGGAGATGCGCAGTCTATCCACCATTGTCGAGCTGGCTGTTGCAGAGAGAGCATTGCTCTTAGAGCAGGGACAGTTTAGGAACAGTTTACAGCATGTTGAACAACAGCATAGGAGAAAAGAAGAACAGAAAAGGAAGTGGGCACAGTGGGATGCTGAGCGGGGTGTGCTGCACAGAAAATTGCATCTACCTGTGCTGAGATCTGCTGGTCATTGTAGCCCACCCTGTAAAATCTGAAAACTTCAGTAAGGTTTTTTTTTTTGGCCACATCTGTCTGGTTTAGCCGGCCCCTGTCACTGCATTGGGGAACTTGGGGTACACAGTGCGTCAGTGTTTAATACAGTTTAAAAAAATGAATCGTTTTTACCTGCAAATTAATTTTTTTTTGGGAGGCAGCTCTGTTTTAGTGTGCGCGCACCATCTCTCTCTAAGTTGCCTCAGTGTTAAATACAGTTTTTTTTTTTTTTTTATTTTTTTTTTTTTTAAAAAGGGGAGCAGCTCTGTTTTAGCCGTGCAGGCCCTGTTCTCTCTATGTTGGGGTCCTTAGTGCCTCTTTGTTAAATACAGTTTAAAATAAAAATATTTTTTTACCTGCCAAGGTTATTTTGGGGGGAGAGCAGCTCTGTTTTAAGTGTGCAGGCCCCCCGGTGCCTCAGTGTGTAATACAGTTTAAAAAAATTATATTTCTTAACTACCAAATTATATTTTAGGGCACATCTGTCTGTTTTAGCTGGGCTGTGCAAGTGTGTCACTTTGGTGTGCGCTGCTCCGAATATTTTTTTTTTTTTCAAAACTAAAAAATGTCTGGGAAAGGAAGGGGTGGGAAAGGCAGAGTAGAGGAAAAGACAACCCTGCAATTAATCTTGCCACTAAGGATAAGAATTCTGATGCCAGTACCAACACTGTGGTCAGCAGCCATGAGCCCAGGCTCAGTAAAAGTAGCACGAGCCATTTGCCCAGGCCCAGCCATAGTAGTGACAGCATTTATTTGCCCAGGCTGCCACTGCTAGCAGTAGCAGCAGTAGCAGCAGCTGTGTACGCAGTAGTAGTAGCAGCAGTAAAGTACATGGTAGTAGTAGCAGCATCAGCAAGCCAGAGTTGTCCATTCCCTCTCATATGTTACTTCGGTTAATACATCCATTGTGGACTGGTTGACTAGCTCTTGCTCATCTCAGGAAGAGGAAGACTCTGACGCAATGACTTTGAGCTAGGTTTCAGTGGATTCAGTAAAAATCTTCCATCATCTGTCTCTTTACTTCCCCTCGTAGTGGGGCACCAGCTGTTTTCAGCAGCCCGGTTGTTATGGATAGTGATTAGGAGAATTTGTTTGACAACAGTGAGCCTTTGGAGTGTGTTACGGAGGTGGTGGACGTGGAAGCAGTGTCGGAAACGCATAGCTGTGGCAGTGGCGGTGGAGCCCATGATGAAACATCAGAACAGGGAAGTGGTTGGGATCAGGAGGAGGAGTATGATGATGTAGTTTTGGACAGGACCTGGGATCCAGGCAACAAGGAAGGGACATCGTCAGAGCAGGAGGGTACTTCTGGCACCAGCAGCGACAAAGAACCGAGCCAAGGTAGGGCCAGACGGCACAGGGCTAGGTCTGCTTGTATGGTCCACTCAGAAGCAGGTGACTGGGACACTGATGCTGCTGATTTGCAGACTCCAGAAAAAAGTCTTCTAGAGAAGAAGCAAAGTCTGGTAGTGGTGGTATCGGAAAGGCTAGATCTGTGCGGTAATCTGCCGCATGGCAATTCTTTTGTACTATCCCAGAGGAAGAAAACCTGGCCCAGTGCCGTATCTGCAAGAAGAAAGTCAGCCGTGACCAGGGCACAAATCTAGGAACTACAGTTCTATGTAAGAACTTGCCTCGCAAATGCCCCATCAAAACCTTATTGCTCTTGCTGTAGCTACTGATGCTGATGGTGTGACTCCTATAACCTGTCATCTGTCTAGTAGCTAGGCCTCATGCACAGGCAGTACAGTCTCAGTCTTGTCATCATCTTCTAGTGCTCCTCCTCCATCCCATCAGTTATCCATAATAGAATCTCTATTCATCACTGGGCAGTAAACCTACAGGGCTACTGTGTATTTAGGAGGGACCGTATGAAATGCAAAATCCTCTCTACAGCCCACTCTGCAGGAGGAAATATTTGAGGGAAATGATCCTGTGGAGTCTGTATGGGTAGAAATACATGGAGGGAGAAACAAAGATGAAATACAAATGATGGTTTACTACAAACCGAATCCGAATCCACAGAGGCAAATAGATATAGCCATTAAATTAAATGAGGTAGTTATTATGGGAGACTTTAATTACCCAGATATCGACTGGGATGCTGAAACCTGTGGATCTCATAAAGGTAAATGTTTTCCGTCTAAAACAAAAGATGGCTACCTTTCCCAACTAGTATAAGCTCTAACAAGGGGGAGAGCCATATTGGACTTTATACTAACCAATGTACCAGAGTAAAAAGGTATAAGTTGGGGGACACCTTGGAAACAGTGATCATTATCATTATTAATCATTATTATTAATTTTCACTTAGCAATCACTAGAGTGCCTTATCATGGAGCCACAAAATGCAGAACTTCAAAAAGGCAAATTTTGACCAGCTTACAGATGCTCTAAACTGCACTGACTGGGAAAATGTCCTTAAAAACAAAAGCATGGACAGTAAATGGGATACTTTCAAAGAAATGAAAAGAGATGGCTATATAAATGAACACCCAATACTATGCAATGCCATTAGTGACTGATATTTTAATCAGTAGAGTGTCACAACATATATATAGGGCTAGAACATTCTATATACAGTAAATACATGCATCAGAGTAGGTAAAGATATGTAATAATAGACTGTGTCTTTAAGTAACAAGGGATATCCCAAAATCGGTAAAGATCAAATGCATACAGATTGCAGTTAATCATAAACAGATAATAACATAGTATATCAACATAATTCTTCAGACACTAGTGCATGCACATAAACAGCGAATCAAGTCAATAAATAAAGGAACAAGTAAGGAGTAGAGTACCTAAGATGGATGACAGATAAGACCCTCAATGTTCCAGTTAGAGAACCTTCATCAGGAGGGAAATCTCCTTCCTGATGAAGGTTCTCTAACCGAAACGTTGAGGGTTAGGCTGTGTATGGAGCGGACACAGCTGGCTGCAAATTGAACCCCGACTTGTTTTTTTACATTGTTTACTGTATGGTGTGCGAGTCTAACCTAAACTAATTAACATTTATCTATACTTTCAAAGAAAGCCTCAGTTTGTGATAGATATATACCTTACAGGAATAAAAGGGTTAGAAACAAGTGTAAACCAATGTGGCTAAACAAAAGGTTAGGGGGCAATAAACAACAAAAAAAGACATTTTAATGTTTAAAGCAGGAAGGGACAGTGAAAGCATTAAAAAATATAAATAAGAAAAAACTATGTAAAGTATGTATAAGGGCAGCAAAGCTGGAAACAGCCTGGTCTTTAAAGAGAGTAAAACTAACCCCAAAATGTTCTTTAGTTACATCAACAGTAAAAGATACAAACCTTGGGATGTAAGCCCCCTGAAATGCAAGAAGGGGACACCTATAGAGGGGAATGAGAAGAAAGCAAATTTACGTATTTGCTTCCATATTCATCAAATAATGTGTGTGGAGATTAGCTCTGGTAGGCGACCGGGTGTCAGCAGTATAGAGGCGGAGGCAAACAGTTCAAAGTAAAGTCTGTGTTTATTTCACACAAAAATCCACAAAAGCATATGTCCATACAGGTTACATCACCTTTTCAGGAAACCGCAGCAAAAATGATACAGTCAGGCAAACAGCTTTTAGTCCTTGAGCAAAGGTCCTGTTTACAATCAAATAGGCCTCAGGTCCGCATGAACAGCCTCCACAGGAGATTTCAGCCAGGCTCACAGAGTCTCACTCCCATGCAAAGCCCGCAAAACCCGGACCTGGGTAGTGGGATGGAGTCCCACCCTGCTCTACTCCATCCCAGTAAAGCCGTCCCAGGTTAGCCTTTCGGCTATTCTAAATCATCAGCAGCAAACTGCCACCAGCAGCTGATGCTGGAAAACAAGCTATGCGGCTTTACTGCACCAATGCCAGGTACATTGGTGCTACATACCTGGCGTCAATAACGGCCCCTTGCACCTTACCACAGTGACATGGAAATGCAGAGCAATTACCCAAACTCTCCATTAAATGTCTAACCAATGAATAAGTGCAGCACCTTCTCAAGCTGATAAAAATTGATAAATCCCAGGACCAGATGGCATACATCCCGTATTACTTCCCGTGTTTTAAGGTTGTTATGTACAGTAATAAACAAGCCATTATTTCTAATATTTGTAGATCAAATAATTACGGGGCGGTTCAGAGGGATTGACGCTTAGCAAATGTGGTGCCAATATTCAAAACGGGGTCTAAGATGGAACTTGGGAACTACAGACCGGTAAGTTTAACATCTGTGGTGGACAAGCTGTTTGAAGGTTTCTTCAGGGGATATTATCCTGGAGTATCTTGGTGAAAATGACCTTATTACGCCATATCAGCATGGATTTATGAGGAATCACTCCTGCCAGACAAACCTTTATGAGGAGGTAAGTTCAAGAGTGAATCAGGAGGAGTAATTGGATATCATATATCTTGACTTTTCTAAAGCATTTGATACTGTGCCACATAAAAGACTGGTACAAAAGATTACTTGGACTAGGGGAAAATGTGTGCACATCGGTGAGAAATTGGCTTAATGATCAGAAGCAGAGGGTGGTTATCAATGGTACATACTTAGATTGGGTCTTCGTTACTAGCGGAGTACCACAAGGGTCAGTTTTGGGACCAGTTCTCTTCAATATATGTATTAATGACATAGGGTATGGATTAAACAGTAAAGACTCAATCTTTGCAGATGATACTAAGTTGTGTAGGTATACTTAACACAAAGGAGGACACCAGGCAGCTACAAACAGATTTACAGTAGATAAATTGGAAACATGGGCAGCTAAATGGCAAACGAAGTTTAACACAGATAAATGTAAGATTATGCACATGGGAAGGAGAAATCTGTGCCATGATCACACACTAAATAAAGAAATGCTTTGTAACACAACAATGGAAAAGGACCTAGGGGTTTTATTTAACAACAAACTTAACTGTAGTAATTAATGCCAGGCAGCAGCTGCCAAAGCAAGCAGGATCATGGAGTGCATCAAGAGGGGCATAGATGCCCAGGAACAGAACATAATTTTAACCCTGTACAAGTCACCGATCAGACCCCATATGGAATACTGTGTACAGTTCTGTGCACCTGTGCATAAGAAGAACATATCAGAAATGGAGCACGTTCAAAAGAGGGCAACTAAGTTATTAAAAGGAGTGCGGGACTAGAGTACCCTGAAAGATTGTCAAATTTAGGTTTATTTACTTTGGAAAATAGACGCCTGAGGGGTGATCTAATAACTATGTTTAAATATATTTGGGTTCAATACAAAGATTTGTCCCACAATCTATTTATACCCTAGATCATACCCATAACCCAAGGCACGCACTAAGGGTAGATGAAATGCTTATTTTGTGTGGATATTAGTTTGCACATGTGACAAATATGGGGGTGATTTGTGCAAGTCACAGCAATTGGTAGTTTACTGTGGATTAAGATAGAGATCCGGATCTTAGGCAAGGTGGACATTTGGGTCATATTGGTACTATTATGACCCAAATGTCCAACTTGCCTAAGATCCAGGAATTCTATTCTGTAAGAGCAGTAAGACTATGGAACTCGCTGCCAGAGGAGGCAGTTATGAAGGATACAGTAAAAAGGCTAAAAAGTGACCTGGATGCCTTCCTTGCATGTAATAATATTTCCAGTTATTGCTACTAGACCACTGGAAGGAGGTGAACAGGCTGAACTGGATGGACTAAAGTATTTTTTCAGCCTTACACACTACATTACTATGTTACTATGTTTTACCAGACAATATGTGCCCAGTCATCTGGTTGTTGTGCGGCTGAACTCGCACCTGGCCAAGCTGTTCAATGTGTGTCTGCCATACCACTTAGTTGAGTCCACAATCTTTCGGCAACTAATGGGTTGCGACAAACCCAGGTGGCACGTCCCCAGTTGCCTAGCACAGTTATGTGGAAGAGAAAGTGGGTCTGTCTATGCACTGTCAGTGTGCAGCACAGTGCATGCAACAGTACATACTTATAGCAGTAGCTACAGCCAAGGGCAGCACGTGTGTGTCACGGCCCACTAGATCAACCTTATGCAGCTCGATGCTCCAGCGCAACAAGGTCAGGTATTAGTAACACCTCCATGTTTGTGCCGTTCCGCTTCAGCTCCTCAACAGATGGGAGACATCAGGGTGTAGCTTACCCTTCTCCTCCATCCTTTCATCACTGCAAGGTGCAGCACTGCCATGCCATATTACACATGAGCCTGGGTGAGAAAAGCCACACTGTAGAGGAGTTGCTGCCATGCATGCATGAGGAAATCTCCCACTGGCTGTCTCGATGTCAACTTGGATTGGGCAATGTGGTTGCAGTTAACGGGATGAACATTGTGACTGCTCTGCATCTTGGTCACATAGCACATGCTGTATGCCTGGTACATGAGTTCAATCTGATCATTAAAGTGGACCAACACCCAGGGGTGATCGGCCTGGAAATCTATAAGATTCCCGGACCGATCACCTCCCACCCCACGGGACATCCGAGATCGGGATGTCCCGCGGGGTGAAACCTCCCAGAAACCCCAAAAAGATCTTACCTGATCCGCCGCCGCTTCCGCCGCCGCTGCCTCCCGGCGGCGGCGGCGGAAGCGGCTTGGACGTTCCTGTCCCCCGCCTGGACGTTGGCGGGGATTGGCTGCGGCGTCCACGTGGGAGCGGGGAGAGGTGAGTTTTTTGGGGTTTCTGGGGGGTTTCACACAGCGGGGCACCCCCGATCGGGGTGCCCCGCCGAAGTGGACCAAAACCCAGGATAGTCAAAATCCTGGGTGTTGGTCCACTTTAAATTCTTTTTAAAAACATATGTTGGTCTGGCAGATGTTCTGGCCATGTCCAAAAGGGTATGTGTTCGCTATAGCCAATCCTATGCCTTCAAACACATTCTCCTAGACTTGCAGCAACAGAATGGTCTTCTGCTTAATCTGCGATGGCCGCGTGTGCTGGAATTCCACCCTACATATGCTGGACCGCCTCTACCACCAGCAAAAAGCTGTGAATGATTTCTTCATGCAGCAAATGGCCAGCTTTTCCAGCCAGTGTGATTTTCAGCTCCAGCATTGGCAGATAATCAGAGACACATGTCATTTGCTGAGACCTTTTGAAGAGGCAACAAGGTTTGTCAGCAGGGACAACAGCAGAATGAATCATGTTATGCCGCTGATATTCATTTTGGAGCAAACGCTCACCACCATGATTCAGCGGAGGAAGGATCCCGTCTGTCTCCTCAATCTTTGGATTTACAAGAAGAGCTGGAGGCAGTTGAAGAGGAGGAAATTAGACTCCAGGAGGTGGATTTGGAGAAGGAAACAACCAACTTATCACAGGAAGGGAATAGGGTAGGAGGCACACTATGGTGATGATGATGATGATGACGATGGCCATCATGATGGTGGAGGTGATGACAATGATGATCAACAACAAACAACAAACATGGCAATATGAAGCGGGGGTAGAACCAACTGGGCTCTCTGAATTGCTCGCGAGGATGGCGAGCTGTATGCTCGGGTGCTTGAGCACAGCCGCATTGCTAGCATGAAGCAAAAAGACGAGTACTGAATCTCTACACTTTTAGACCCTCGGTATAAATCCAAAATGGAGAATTTTTTACACTTTCTGAGAGGAAGGTAAAAGTGGCTTATTACCAAGATAGAACATGCAGCCAGTTAGTCAAGACTTTAAAACAGCAGACACCTGCCACAAGAATGTCTGACTGGGTGTCCACTCTGCGAGTCAATTCACTACCTCACAGCAGCATGCAACTCACTCTTGGGAATTCTGATGTACAAGTTTTTACATCCCATAAGCCCACCTGACATACATCGTCATGGAAGGGATGCTCATCACCAGCAACACCACCACCCCCTGAACAGCCAGGGGCATTACCTCGACAGGACCCCCATGGCAAAGCTAGCACAGTTTGTCTTGGGGGTCCTGTCTTGCCCACCCTCAAGCATAGCGTCAGAAAGAGTTTTCAGCGCAGCAGATGGTGTCGTCACCCCCTAAGTGGACAAGGTTGTCCACCAGAGGCGTGGAAAAACTAACTTTTTTAAAGATGAATCAGGCGTGGATAGGTGATGATTTTAAAACCACTGAGGACACTGATTAGCATGCCAATACTACCACGAACAAGGGAGGGGGACCTCACTGCCTCCGCTGCCAGCCTAGCACCCTCTGCTACTGCCAGGCCAACACACATGCAGGTCAGAATTTTATGAGGGATTGCCTGCTACTGCCAGGACTACAGAACCACCACAGCTTTCCTGTGCCACAACCCAGTCTAATTTTTCAAGGCTTGCAAAAAGCCATTGCTTCTTCTTCAACTAAATTGTCAGGATGCCATCCCGCTGCCATCCACCATTACAAATGGAACAATTTTTTGATGGCTTGCTGGGTTTCCTGTGCCACAGCCTAGTCTTTCTTCAACAGCTGGAGCCTCTGCTAAAGCTACTGCTACTACCACCAACAGCGCCTCGGCTGCAAGCCTGCCACCCTCGGCTACTGCCAAGCCAAATGCACGTAGGTCAGCCCTGTGTTGCCCAAACACATATTTTATACAGCCTTGGGTGAAGGACTTTTAGGGCCGCCAGGCATTGTTTGCCATGCATTTAAGATGTCCATGCATTTAATGCCGTCCCAATTTAGTTCGGACCAAACCAAACTTTTTCGGAAAAGTTCTTTGAACCGTCTGACCAAACTTTTGAAAAGTTTATTCATTTTTAAATATAAGGATCACTAATCAGACAATTCTATTCGATACTGATTCCAGGGCCTAATAGGCCCAGTCAAGACTCCATGGTCATAAATGCTAGCAATAATGATAATTGCTGTGACATGAAATAAAGTGAGATCCTTGTAGCTAATAGTTATTTATGTAAGTGAATTGTTATTGGCAATGAATACATGTAGTTGTGCTGTCTGTTATCTGTATTTTAATTAGACTTTCTTGGGTTTTGTCCCATTCGCAGGGAACATGTGTGGGAGCTCAGCCAATGAGAGCTGCTTGCTGCTTTTACCTATTTTGTCAAATGGCTCTAAATGACTTTAATACGGAGTGTGCGTTGCTGCATCCCCAGCCATGCGAACTCTCCTGCACCAGCCTATCTGAATGGAAACAAAGAAAGACACCTGCCGAATGACGTAGTCATAGCCCACACCTACGCCGCTGGACTGGGGAAAGGTAGGAGATTAACGCCAACCGAGGGGGTTTCACACAGCGGGGCATCCCATTTTGGGATACCCTGGGGGAAATCCAATCTTTTAGATTCCAGGCTGGCCGCTGATGGGTTTTGTCCAGCTTTAAAGTGGACCAAAGACCACTCTGACTTTTTCTGAAAATGCTGGGACATTTACATAAATGTAATATGCATTGGGAACAAATTAAAACCAGAAATGTTCTCTATGCATTATGAATGTTAGCTCAGGCTAATGCTATCACAGTAGTACTAGGTTTGAGCACTAACTATGAATAGCTCAGGCTAATGCGATCACAATAGCACCTCTGCTACAGGCATTGAGAGCCATTTCAGCATGACACCTATTCTGTTTGGTGCCAATCCACCTGGCAGCTTTAGCCATATCCAACCCAATCCCTTTAGGCACCCGACTCCCAAGAGGAAGTGCAGCATCTGTAGCTTGGCTTAATTGTGGCAACCAGTGCCAGGATATGAATGACTTTTAGTCACCTAATCACTACAGCATCAGCAGTAATTGGGTGACTAATAAGCCTGACGAGGTGTCTACAGTGTTCAGCTTCTGGTGGGTGAATACAAGTTATTGAACGGGCACTCAGTACTAAGCAGCAACGTTTTTTTAAATTGTTCTTTGCTCAAATCAAGCTTAGTGGGTGACATGGAGTGGAGGAGTATCTTGTAAGATACCCTATACTGAATTTAGGTCCACTTTACAGTTCTGAAGCTGGTAGGTTTGTCATCAAAAGATGTTTTGTTTGCCTGTGACACTGCTGTAAGTATCTCAGCCACACAACACACTTCTTTCCCTCTTTAATGTGCTTAACAAAATTTCCCCGCTAGGAAGAAAATACAGGGGTGACAGGTTTAGTGTATCAGGGATGACAGAGCCTGTAACCCCTGATTTCCTCTTATTTCTATTAAATTAAAAGGAACAAGCCTGGCTGGATATTTCTTGATACCGGGTGTATACGTGATCCATCCACTTCCCATCCAGCATATTTATATGAATTTGTATCACTGGGCCATTTTTCACGATAGTGCTCATTAATATGAATGTTTCTTTTCACTGGGTCACATCATTGTTGAAATACCCGGGAATATTCCCAGGTGTCAGGGCAGTGCATGTGTGGTTCTCATGGTGGGATTCGGAGAGGGAGGAGGCCATTCTTTTACAGCAGGGTGGCACCCAACACAGCTCATGGGCGTCACGGAAGCTTGGCTTGGGCGGGGAGAAGACACCTTACACTGAGGACGGCTTCTCCTTGACACTGGGTAGCTTGGGTTACATGATTCACTACATGCTCCAGTGCCTGCGGAATAACCACAGAGTTGCCTGCATAGTCACCAGTTCCTATTACTGAGTGGCCACCCTGCTGAATCCCTGCTATAAGGATAACATCACCTCCTTGATTCCAAGTCTGGAAAGGGATAGAAAGATGATCGAGTACAAATGCAATCTGGTGGACACACTAGTGGCGCAGTTACCAGCTGAATTTGAGGACTCAGTGGCAGCACAAAGCCAAGGAGTGGGGAGGAGCAGGTCGCCAACGCAGCAGAGGCAGCAGCACCACTTAACAGGAGAAGTGAGCATGGCCACAATGTGGAATGCCTTATTTATTTGTCTGTCATATTCCCCAACACTGGATAAGGGCCTTAGTACCAGGAGGCAGACTTTGACTCGCATGAAGGATGACAACCTGTCGACACATCTCCTGGTACTGAGCGATGGGTCCTCCCCATTCAATTTCTGGGTCGCTAAATTGGATACATGGCTAAAGTTTGCCCTCTATGGGCCTGATGCAGAGCCTCCCCCGGTCTGAGCTTAAAACCTTCCGATTGTCCATGGCTCCCGTTTGAATCGTGGCACAAATGTGATGTAGAGCCTCCGTCAGAATGGCTCCCTAACTGATCCGTCAATTTGTCTTTACTCAGGAAGTTTTTTTTGCTCTCTCGGGTGCCTTCAATTTGATCGGGGCTTCCGCTCCCGTTCACATGGGGGGCCCGTTTTTCCTTGGTTTTTGAACGTACCTGCTTGGTTTACGTCGTATTTTACCTTCCATTTTGGTGATAGTATACTTACATCTCCATGGCTCTTCAGTTGCCAATCTGGCTACACGCAAGCGCACATCCCTAAACCTCCATTGGAATATGCATATGGCACCAACTGCCAATTTGACACATATATATATTGTCAAATTTATTTTTGGGTGTTCCTTCTTCCTTGCCATTAATACATACCTTAATCTCTTTGGTGTTCCTTCTTCCTTGCCTTTAATGTTTACCGTAATTGGTTGTGAGTTTTTCTGATTTTTTGTCCCATATCTAAACCTTTTGTGTCATGTAAATGTGTGATGATGTTGTGTGATTGTACATTTGCAGGAAAGACAACTCACAAAATCTGTTTATGTTTTTTTTAATCAAACTTTTTTTTTTGGTTTTGTGGTTTTGAGATTAAACATGTTAAAAATTAGGCCTCGAGGTCTTGTGGCTGTGTTTTTCTTTGATCTGTGAATGAAAAACAACCTTAGTTTAGCATTGTTTTTATGGTTTGGTTGGGCGTTGTTTTATTGGGGCCCTTTTTAAACCGGACCTTCAGCGTGATTTAATGAAAAGCCCAAACTCTAAAAAAACGATTCCGCAGCATCATCTGTAAAAAAAGATACAAGGACCCACCATTAATCCACAAACTACATTAACAAGTTTCCTGGCCTAACTAAAGTCACTTTATTAACCTTTTGCTGCCTCACATTGCCCTAGTTCTTCTATCTGCATGTAGCCTAGTTTGTAGCTGCGTACATGGGTTAAACTAAGGTGGGCTTGTATTTAACGTGACAAACTAAGTTGTTTCAGACTATTCTTGCGCTTTGTTTTTTTTTTTTATTATAAGGAATGTGTGCGCGCACATAAACGCACGCTCGCATACTCACATCCATGATGATGTCGTCCTGCTCCTGTGTAAAGATGGCATAGATCCTGGTATAGCTCTGACATTCCCCCGCAGTGACGTGCAGGACATCCCAAATTGGAATGCCCCAGAGACATGATGCCTGTAACCCAGCCCTGGATTTCTTCACACTCCAAAGGGCTGGGTTACATGGGTTTTGGCCTGCTTTAAAACATCATGACCAAATCAGGTTAGGATGGAATAACCCACCTCCTTTACATTGTTATTAAAGTAACACAGGTTCCCTCACATAAAGCAGAACAAAAACCAGAACGGCCACTGGTCTTCCTCCTGGAAATCCCAGATCGGGATGCCCCACTGTGTGAAACCCTTTTTAATGAGACTTTACTCAGAAATGGCAGACTCCCTCTCTTAAAGCGGAACAAGCCATGATTAGTTTAATGACCTTTGCAGGCGTATATTGTAGTGCCCCACCAGTCTGATCAAGACAACGGAACCTCATCTTCAAGAGACCAAAGGCTCGCTCTACCACAGAGCGAGTCCTCCTGGGGGCAGTATTGTAGGGCTCCTCTGCCTGTGAAGATGGGTGCAGGATTGGGGTCAGCAGCCAGGGGAGCAAAGGATAGCCAGAGTCTCCTGGCCAAAAACCAAAAAAATAAAACAAACAAAATAAAAAGAAAAAAAGGTGTGCATTGCAACAATAGAAAAGAGGGACAAATAGGTGAGCGGGGTAGGGTTGGAGGAAAGGACATTTGTAATGAGCCTACATGCACATCCAACCTGTACACTCATTAAAAAAGTCTGGGGAATACTACTTACATAAGAGGGCAAGAACATGACGCAATAGGGTTCTATCACTTAACCCATTTAATTTAAAGTTAAAAAATTAGGCTAAAAATATACTAACAAAAAAAATACCAAATAGTGTGTTAAGGGAAAAAACAAAGTCAGACAGGGTGGGCAACCAATACAAGTTTCATACACATACCCAGTAAGGCGGGTGAGCTCAAATAGGTGCAGCCTGGTTTCTGCCATACTCAGCAGGACAAGACCGCGGAGCTGGCTCCGCTGATGTGCTCCAACAGAGGACTGCATATTATTGCCCGAGTGCAAATACGGCTGCTCTGACTTGCCGTAAGTGA
The DNA here is from genome assembly GCA_027917425.1 of Gastrophryne carolinensis. Lineage (NCBI taxonomy): Eukaryota > Metazoa > Chordata > Amphibia > Anura > Microhylidae > Gastrophryne > Gastrophryne carolinensis. The sequence goes on along the minus strand of CM051239.1, from coordinate 218,571,351 downwards.
AGGCTCGGCGGCCCCGTTTCATTAGGCTGATTTCAATCGGAAAACAAGGCTCTGCATCACTGAAAAAAATGGAACAATGAACGAGGCGTCCGTTTTGCCGGGAAACAGCCTCGTGCGAGCCGACAATCGGAAAGGTGGCTGAGCGCACACCTGAGCGCATAAACGCACACTAAAATCAACGTAGCACCCTTTCCTGACCCGATCAAAGCCCAAAACCAACGGGAAAACGCACGGGATAGCTGAACGGGGAGGCTCTGCATCAAATGCCTTGGAGGTTCTGGCCTGCCCTGCAGCAAGTGTCTTACCATCACAAACAGGAGGATGCACTTATCCACAGCCAACGTGGATATGCTTACATTTTTGAGATGAAGATGAACCAGGCGTGGATCCCACAGGAATTCTCCCTCCCCCCACCCCTTGCCTCTTCCACCGACACCTCCTTCATCTCTTCTGCTTATAGACCTATTATGGACCTCTGACACATGTAAAGAATGTTTTAATTAATTTATTTATTAATTTATTTTTTTATGTATTCATTTTTGTATTGATGTTATTAATTATTTATTTATCTATTCATTTATGTATCTTGCAATGTTTTTATTTGCCAGGGTATCATAAAAAAATTGAAAGTCCTGTCCCTCTTGTCAATTAACAATGTCTCACTTTAGGAGCCCTTTAGTTCCTCTGCTAATAATTGAGGTTCTGTTTGAAAGGAAAGCAATAGATTTACTGGGTCCATTGGTAAAATTTGCATGTGGCCACCAATACATTTTGGTATTACTAGATTATGCTACTAGATATTCTGAAGCTATCCCACTACAGAATACCTCATCTAAAAGTATTTCCCAGGAGCTGCTCCAAATATTTTCTAGGGTCGGCCTCCCGACTAAATTTTGACTGATCAGGGCACAGCATTCATGTCTAAAGTGATGGGATAAATGTGTAAAGTAAACCTTTCACCTGGTAGAAAGGTTTAAAAAACCCTAAAGGGAATTCGAGAAGTCCCACACTGGTTTTTCCCAGTTTGAATTATTGTATGGGAGACACCCCAGAGGGCTGCTAGATGTTGCTAACAAGACCTGGGAGAATGACTATACACCCCATATAAGCGTGATTGAAAATGTGGAGCAGATGCAAGACCAAGACCAGATGGCTAAGGTCTTGCTGATTGTAAGGGTGTTAATACTGGTAACCACTAAGAAAATCAAACCTTTTAAAGCAATTGAAAAAGTTAGTGATGTCCCAAAGCATTCTTGGGGATCGTTGGCTACTATGGGAGGTTTGTGCCCAACTGTGCTTCTGTTGCAGCACCACTGACTGAACTTACAAAAGGTAAAAAAAAATGTTATTGTTCAGTGGTCTACTGAAGCAGAGAAAGCATTTCAGGACCTCAAGTCTTTAGCTAGCCAACCCATGTTGATAGCACCAGACTTTTTCAAAGAGTTTATTGTACAGACAGATGCCTTGGATGTGGGCTTAGGTGCAGTGATATCTCAGGAGATAAATGGGGAGGAACAGCCAGTGATTTTTTTTAGTAGGAAACTCATGTCTTGTGAACTATTCCATTGTGGAACGTAAGTTCTTAGCTTTAAAATGGGCCCTTGAAGCTCTCAGGTATTATTTTGACCATCCTGGGTTTTGGTCCACTCCCTATGTAAAACCCCCCAGATCTTCTGATTAAACTCACCTCACCATGGTCCTACAGTGCATGCACGTCCACTCCTCCAATCAGCGTGTTCGGAGCTGCTGACCTATGCACGTCTAAGAGACGTCTTAGCTCAGCAGCTTCAAGCTGGGAAATCTTATAGATTCCTGGGCCAATCCAGCAGGGTTTTTTCCACTTTAAGGGAAAAGCTGCTGGATGTCAGGGTGAAGAGATGTGAACAGAGCAGCAGGAAGTAGCTAATTCCGCTGCTCTGCTGGAAGCTGGATGCATTTGTTTGATGGACTTTTGATGCAATGATGAACTAGAACTGGTGACTGTTTCTGAGAATATAAATTGTGTGTTTGCACAATAATTCTGTCAGTGCCTGCCTGTTTTATACCATTTGGCCCACAATATTTATTGATGTATTTATTTATTTGTGTATTTATTTAATTTTTTTCATTTTGTGGGATTATTTTGAGCAATTTGCCTTTTTGTCAACATACCATCCTCATATGCACTGACATTTTCCCCCTACTTGTATAAAAAAAATAGCCAAATAAATATGGCATTTATTTATTTACTTATTTTTTTTTTTTGTTTTCTGTTATTATTTTGAGTACTTTTTCTACCCCATTTTTGTGCAGAGCAAGCACCTAGGTGATTTGGCCTCCAACACCAGTAAAATAATACTTGTACTTTTTTAAATATGTTTTTATATAATTTTTTTGTCTTCTTTTATTATTTTGAGTACTTACCCGAGTCCATTTCATGCAGGGCAGTTTCCCTAGTGTCCCCTTGATTTTCAGTGCTCTAGCCTTTGCTAGACCCCATTGATTTCAGTGTGATTCAGGTCAAGCTCTGCGGTTTTAAAATCAATATGCATTGAATACATAGCAGAAATTCACTCACAAACAACGAAGTTCAGAAAACGTATTTGCGAATAGTAAACAGATCCAGCTGTCTTTCACCAACTTCTTTGCCAATAAAGCGCTTGCAGATGGTGGGGATGCCGAGTTGCCACAAAGAATTAATCCTCCATGCTCCCAATAATAGCCGCCGGTGCCAGAGCCAACACATTTCATCGCTGCCATGCGACTTTAACAAAAGGCTAAGTGGCATGGCGGTGCAGAGGTGAATTTGCAAAAAGTTTCCTGGGCGGATTCTCCCCCATCCTGGGGCAACTTCAGCGACAATGTCAAACCAATCTTTGTCCATGTTGGTTCGTGGACTGCAGAGCTATAAAGCCAGCAACTACCTTAAGCCATCACAATGATGATTCACGGAATGCAGAGCTAATAACCCTAATTTATCTCCATACCCCGATAGATTGTGCTCTTATATATAGCGCAGAGTTCCCAATAGGTTCCACAGATACTTTTTCCCAAATGAAAAAAGGAAAAGAGATTGTCTTTTGCAAATAAGATATCTACAAATAGGGAGGTATATCCGTACCCTAAAACTACCAGAATGTAACCCTTCTATTACTGAGTTGTGAAGATAATTTATTAATGCAAAGATAACTCTGATTGCGCTTTCTGAATTTTATAAGCTCTTATTAAAGATGTTCAACCCCCAATGACCATCATATGGGGATAAATCAGAAAAAGACGTAGACTATAAATTAACAGATAAAAACTGAAGACTGGAAAAAATATAAAACCACTGCGGACAACAGAATTGAGACTTTTCTTTTACAAATTTACTGTCAAGACTGACAGTGCTGTAGTCTTGTGGATCTGCTGGAGTCACGTGGTTCTTCCCTGGGTCCTACAGCTGCCTTGTTTAACCTCACCTGGTGTTAATTATGCTGTTGGGTTTCCTATAAATGCATGTGCCTGAGCCTGGACCTGTGTTGGCTCATTGCATTAGCCTTGATTCAGAGACACATTCGTCCGGACTTCCGTAGCTGTCTGTGAAAGTTTTGGTGGGTGTTTGTCATTTTTTTGCTCTTTTTCGTACATTTTTCATTCGTACAAACGTTCGGGAAGATGCGTATATGCTCTTTCGAAAAACGGAAGCAAATCGGAAGTTTCTCGTTCATTCGGGAGCATTTTTCCACCAAATCTGAAATTTTTCGTCCGTTCAGAAAGTTTTTGTTATTGCAGTGGGCTTGCGATTAATTCAGAGAGCTGATTGCCGATGGGACAACACCCCATAAATCCGTTTCATTGCCGAACCACTCCCGGCACCTTTTAGACGTCGGAACTAGAGCCATGGACTACTACTGCCTACTGCCTTTGAGGAGCATGAGGATCTACAACTCATGGGAATTGAGATCGTCCAGAGGTCACAGACCAGACTGCATCGGCGGCGACGCATGGACATCAATAGCATGCATGACATTGAGCTGTTCGAGCTGACCAGGCTTAATCGCGCTTCCCTCCATAAATTAACGTTTGACTTAGCCTGTTAGAAGTGAGCGTTGGATTCGTGGCCTTATTTTTTTTTTTTGTTTGTTTTATGTTTCTTTTTGTCACAGAAATAGGAAAATGGGCCACTCACTGAATGTGCAAGCAGTGGTGGCCCAGGACATGCATTTTCTGAGCGTCCTGGCAGGCTACCCTGGCTCAGCCCATGATGCCTACATCCTGCGCCGTTCTGGATTATTCCGGCGGTTTGAGTCAGGCGAATTTGCGGGTGCATGGCTCCTTGGTAAGTTGAGTCCAATTACCGATTTAGAATTTATATGTGTGGCTTGAATGTTTGTGGGAGTCACCTTTCCTCCACGATGCCTTGCCCATCACCTTGGGAACATGTGTAACCCGACTGGATCCATTACTTGATCCAAACTACATTGGCTGCCAAATTTATAGTCCTGCATTGTTTTAACTCCAAAGTGCAATGAGAGCAAAAGTCAGAAACAGTCTTCAAAACACTTTGACATCCAAATCTGTTAGGGACTTTAGCAGAGGGTCTGCGCCATCTTTGCTTACATGCATTTCACTTACTGAGTAGAGGTGAGCGGGATAAAGTGCAGGGGCAGCCTTACACCTGTTTTGGACTAAGCCAAAACAGAAAATGGGTCAGGTAAAGTTAAACCATAATACATTGTTCTGCAGCACAGACAGGAAACAATAGCTGCTAACAGTCTGCCTGATTACCCAGCATCCACAGTATTATTGACCTACTTTGGGCCCCCATCTCTCACATATGTTTAATTGTTGTTTTGCCATCTGCAATATGTATGCTCATGTTTGTGTGACAATGTCACATACCTCATTAATCTTTTTTTTAAAGCAATTTTGCGCTGCAATGTCTGAATTAATGGTAATATTAGTTTCCCTTACATTGTTGTAGGCGATTTGGGGTATCCACTACTCCCGTGGCTGATGACTCCGGTCCTCCGGCCACAGACTCCAGCCCAAGAGGCCAACAATCGTGCCCATAGAAAGACCAGGGCAGTGGTGGAGAGGGCCTTTGGACTCCTGAAGACCCGTTTTCGGTGCTTGGACCACACTGGGGGCTCCCTGCAGTATGACCCTAAAAAGGTCATTGATATCATTATGGCATGTGCAGCGCTGCATAATTTTGCTATTCTGCAAAGGGTCCCCCGATATGTTGATTGCCCACCCTCTCCACCCTCCGATGAGCCAGACGACGCCTATGTGGGCCAGCCAAGTGCGTCTGGGCAAGCCGTGCGGGCAAATTTAATAGCCACACATTTTGCCTAATTTATGTTTGGGTTTGGATGTGTTTTTTTGGACTTGGTTATTGTTTATTTCTTTTTTTGTTTGTTTTGGTATGTATAATTTCATTATGAATAAACCAATAATGAATTTGTGCAAAAAAACAACAACAATGTTTGTGGACTTATTTGGAGACATTGTTTTTTTTTTTTTTTTTTTTTGGTCTACTTGAACTAATATTTCGCAATCAAAACACCACAGACATAAACTTGGTGAAACAAAAATATTTACTAGATTGTAAAATGTGTCTGGCATACAAACTGAATAGGAGGTGAGTGCCCCTCACATACTTTGGGGCCAGACATGTACATGAAATTGGTTGAAAAACATGTTCCAAAACATAAAATTTGACACAAATAAGCCCTCTCCTGCTTGCCCACATTTTCAACAGACACAGGTTGGAAGCAAACCTAGCTATGCCACATCTACACCTGTAAGTCAATGGGCCACCCAAACCAGAACAGCCAGTCCCAATCCCAATCCAGTATTATCACAGCCAGGGTCCAAGGTCTTAGTTTGGCAGCCCAGAATGTCACCCAATCATGCCGCCAAACATGAGGAGCCACCACAAATGTTATTGTGCCCAAGACAGCCACGCCACAGCTTAAGTGGCCGCTTCAGTGAGTCTTGGGCTCTGGCATTGGCTAGTGGGCTACCTCACGCCTTGAATGACCTATATGGGGGCAAATCCAAAACAACCTAGCAAGAGCAGCGCAAAATGGCAGATTTTTAGCCCTCACCAGACAAGTCAATCCAGTGGGGATGTCTCGCAAAGATGTGGAACAGATTCAGGCCAAACACACATTAATATTGTTGATGCCCATAGAACCCAGGTTGGGGCCCTTGGGGGGGGGCCTAACCTGGGCCTGTGTGGCATTCAGAATCTGCAACTGTTCCAAAATGTTTCTTTGGTTACTGTGCATTTCGGCCATGCCTGACCTGATTTCGGAGGTCAAGTTGGCCATGTGGCTGTTATGGGTCCTCAATTCAGTCAGCACGGCACTGAAGGTAGTATTTAGGGACTCTAATTGGCCCCTAAGATGCTCTTGATTTTGCTGATTTTGGCGACGAAAAAGCCGCCTCTCTTGGTGCCATGCTGACTCCATCATCTGCACGCCCCTCCCCTGGGAAACTGGGCGACGTTGCTGAGTACGCCGCCCAATTCTCCGGGTTGTGGGGCGTGCAGATGATGTTGCTCGAGGACCCCCAACAGCCACAGGTATGCTCGCCAAATCCTCAGCAGCAGATCTGAAACTGGGGACTGGAGGGTCAGTCTCTGCATGCTGCCCACGATGTGCAGGCAGCATGCAGCCAGCTTCCCTCTGCTGCTGAGGATTTGGCGGAGAAACATTTTGGGACAGTTGCAGATTCTGGCCCAGGGGAAGATCTTCATAATCTCCAAGGAAGCTTCCATCCTCCTCCTGCTCCTGGATTTGCTCCATCAGTGTGTGGCTCTGCTGGGGACAAAAAATAAAGGTTCAGTGTGGGGAATACCTATATAAATCAGTCAAGAAAAACATGGCAAGCCACATGCATACATAACAGCATCAAAAAACACTTACCGTAGATCTCGGATCCTGGGTCCTATGCAGCGCGGAAGAAGACGGCAGCGGTAACATGGCAGAGGAGGCCCCACTAGCTGAGGGATGATGCTGGGCTGCATTAGAAGAAAAAGAGCTATGAAAACACATAACTATGCATTGTTGATGTTTAAGAACACATATGCTAAGCAAAGAAACGTGGGCAAGCAGGAATGGCCACTCCCACAACGTGGCCACTTGGCCTTCACTAGGAATGCCATTACATTAGTGCATGGATTGTTAAACCAGACTAGACACATGGTCACGTGTCTATAAACAAACATGCAACTAATGGCTGCTGTGTGAGTTGCCACATCCCTTTTAGGCGATGAAGTTAACACACTAAGGTGCCAAATAGCAGTTACAATATGATTCTGGGGGGGAACATTGTATCTCAGAAACCATTTGTACCCAACCATCTTAATCCGTTGGGCACACAACCCAGCTCTTAGCAAAGTGATCAACAGCCAAAGATGTTAGTGTGGCGTGTGCTTGTCAATTAATACATAGCATGCATTCCTTTTCTCCACTCCTAAGTTTCCTAGTTTCCTGAAATTTACTTAAACGTCATGTATGTGGGTGTCAAGTTGCACATTACCAGTCCACACACATTACACACCCTGGTCAAAGTGAGCACTCCAATCAAAGCCACACCCTAGAGCCATGTGTTTAGCTAGCCCTTGCTGCCACACCCTAGAGACATGTGTTTAGCTAGCCCTTGCTGCCATACCCTAGAGCCATGTGTTTAGCTAGCCCTTGCTGCCACACCCGAGAGCCATGTGTTTAGCTAGCCCTTGCTGCCACACCCTAGAGACATGTGTTTAGCTAGCCCTTGCTGCCACACCCTAGAGCCATGTGTTTAGCTAGCCCTTGCTGTCACACCCTAGAGCCATGTGTTTAGCTAGCCCTTGCTGCCACACCCTAGAGCCATGTGTTTAGCTAGCCCTTGCTGCCTATGTGTAGGTGTACACACATTTTTGGGGCCAATCACACATTACTAACCTGCTGGAATTGGCGGGTTGTCGGTGTCCTGCTGGCCTGAGTGCCCCTCTAAAGCCACAGGACGGAGCAAGCCCAGAATCATCTTCTCAGCCTGTGTGAATCTCATTTTGGTTGGGAATCCTCCTCCAGTTTTTTCGCTGTAAAACATAGTAAGCATAATTAAGCGCACTGATGGATACACAAGAATACTAAAAACCCCCAAATAAGCTATGTACCTGTACAGCCGCCTTTGACTCTGTTTTCTTCCGCACGGCATATTTCAGGTCCGAGATCTTCCGCTGAACCTGTTCCACATCTTTGCATTCCTCACCCGCTGCATTGACTTGCCTGGTGAGTTCTTCCAAAATCTCTGCTTTGCGCTGTTTGCTGGTGATTTTGGATTTGCTCCCATATAGGTCATCAAAATATAAGGTGAGCCCACTAGCCAATGCCAGAGTTTGGGACTCACCAAAACGGCCACTCAAGTGTCCTCGGCGCAATGTGCGGCCTCTTTGGGGTGGTTGTGGCTCCTCAGTGCTTGGTTGCAAATGGGGTGACATTCTGGGCTGGGGGGATGGAGGAGAACTCAAGGACAGGAGGCTGGCTGTGGATCGTACTGGACTGGGAAAGGGACTGGGTGTTCGGGGTTGGGTGGCCACTGAAGTTGCAGGTGTCGATGTGGCATAGGGGGAATGCATGACAACCTGTGCCGGAGGAGAATGTGGGCGAGCAAGAGAGGGTCTGGGCGAGCTGGAGCTGCTGCTTTGAGCCCTGTGGGTCTGTGGGGCCTTGGAGGTCGTTGGCTGGGGTGAGGCATATCTGGTGGTTTGCACACTCTTGGCCTTTGTTTTGGAGCCACGTGCGGGGGGGGCGTTGACCTTTGACGGCTTTTCGGGCTTCTGGACCTTGTTTGGCCCCTGCTGCGCCTTGGGCCCCTGCTGCGGCTTCTGGACCTGGACCTGGTTCGGCCCCTGCTGCGCCTTGGGCCCCTGCTGCGGCTTCGGGCCCTGTGTTTGGGGCCTTTGGCTATGGCCTTGGTGCCACGTGGGGGGGGGATGTGGGGCAGGGTGGGGTGGGGCTTCATCCCCTCTTACCCATCTGTGGGGCATGAACTTGCCCAGCCTTGGTTTGCTTGCTCTTTGGTTGGGCTGCTGCAACCTCCTTTTTGGCCACGGCCTTTGTGGTAGGCCTTAGCCTGGCTTTGGGCTCTTGGGAGCGTGTTCTCGGTCCCTCGGCCTACTCAGCCCGCTTGGTCTGCTTCTTCTGGCCAGTAGTTTTTTTCGGTGCCATTTTTGGTGGATTCTTAAAGAGAATGAGCTGTGTGTGCAGGGCCCTTTAAATAAGGTATCCGGCGTGTGACGCCTACGCGTTCGCTTACGCGCACGGCCGGCCGTTCGCACGGCCATGCGAAACCCGGAAACCGCTGGGGCAGTGCTTTTCTGCTGCCGAGAAGAAGAAGAAAGATGGCGCCCACTATCTTCACCCGCCAACAAGAAGAGATCATCATGCTCGTAAGTGTCTTTTAAGGACTTTGCTTGGATTTGTAAATGCTGCTCTACATGTTAAGGATGCGCACGAAGTAATAGATTGTTTTTAAATTTGGTTCAACTACATGCACACCCAAGCGCACGCCACACACGTGCCAAACAACAGTGCTGGCAGATATGAACGTTAAGTAAGTGTGTGTGTGTGTATGTGTTCATGTGATTGAACCAAAGAATGTATTGTTGCCACTTCTTGATAGGCATTTCTGATTTCTTGCTATGTTTGATTTCTGTTTTGTAGACCATGCTGGAGCGCAGGTACGACTACCTGCCCAACTCGTTTGAGAAACGAAACGTCGCCCTGGAGATCATCTCGGAGATCCAACATCAGACCGACACCACCTTCACCCACACACAGATAATGCAGCAGTGGTCGGACCTGAAGCGACTGCACATGCCCCGGGTGCGGAGGTTTTTCGGGATCCATTTCCCAAGTAAGTACATAGCGCTTGCATGCAAGATGTAACTACGACAGAAGTTAGGCCTTTTATTTATAATGCCTTTTCTTTGGTAGTGTTGGAAATGGATTACCGCATTCGCCGCACCCGGAGGCGCACAGGCCAACCAGTGCTGCATGATTCTGCAGCTGGGAGTGAAGGTGGTGGATCTCCAGGGCGATGGGCCGACCCCTCCTCTGTGGCCTCCTCAGACCAGCCCCTGAACCTTACCACAGAGGAGGGGCGGCACAGCGTGGGCAGGGAGTCGTACCCTGCCACGCATGCGGGAGCCTCTGGTATGTCCCTCTTCATGTATACGCACACACATATACATGCTATCTCCTACCAACTGATTCCTTTCATCTGTTTATCTAGATGCTTCTGGAGCGGGTGAGGAAGTGGAAGAGGAGGCAGCAGATGTGCTCCAAGCAAAAGCTGGAGAAGGTGAGTGAGGAATTTGACCATAAAACTGAACATATTTCCCATGTTTCTACAGGCACTTCTTCACAGCAGAGCCAGGACCCAGGACCTCAGCGTGTTGTCCCCAACGAGCCAGCTCGCGGCCACCAACCAAGTAAGTAGTCAGGGCATTATTAGCATTTATGTGGTACTTGACATCAACACACAAATACATCAAACCCTAGCCAATGGCAATATAAGAGTGACCTTTGGCCACTTCCTTAGCTTAATGACTTGCCAGAATTACATATGTAGCCTTGATTTATTTGTGTAACTTCAAAACATTCAATCCACAGGTGGCAAACATGTATTGGTATGAATCTAATGTTTTTTTCTCCATTTGTTACAGGGACCACACGGCAACAAATTTTGGAAATGAATAGGAGGGTCCTTGCGTTGGTGGCCGATATGAAGGTGATGGTTGACTCATTGGGGACAACAGAAGAAGACGAAGAGGAGTAAAGTCCTGGGTCCTGGCCCTGTTCTGCTGAGGCAGTTTTTAGAGTTTTAAAATGGTTTTAAGCAAAAAAAAAAAAAAAGTTTTATTTGCCCAGAGCAAAAACTGTTTTAATATTTAAAAAAAAACCACAGTTAAAAGAAAACAACGTTTCAGTGTCATTTCTGGTAACACATACATTTACAAAAAAGAAAGGGGCAAATACATATTTTGAGGTCAAGATTCAGATGTCCACGAAGGGATTTGGGTAAGTTTTAGGGTGCTAAAATGGAAGAAGAACCTAAGCGCTAAGTGATTTGGGTAAGTTTTAGGGACCTACAATGGAAGAAGAATCTAAGCGCTAAGTGATTTGGGTAAGTTTTAGGGACCTAAAATGGAAGAAGAATCTAAGCGATAAGTGATTTGGGTAAGTTTTAGGGACCTAAAATGGAAGAAGAATCTAAGCGCTAAGTGATTTGGGTAAGTTTTAGAGTGCTAAAATGGAAGAAGAACCTAAGCGCTAAGTGATTTGTTTAAGTTTTAGGGACCTAAAATGGAAGAAAAACCTAAGCGCTAAGTGGTTCGGGTGAGCTTTAAGGGGTCCAAAGTGAAAAGGCAGGATAGCGCTAAGTGGTTCGGGTGAGCTTTAATGCCCCAAAAGGGAAAAGGCAGGATAGCGCTAAGTGGTTAGGGTGAGCTTTAATGCCCCAAAAGGGAAAAGGCAGGATAGCGCTAAGTGGTTAGGGTGAGCTTTAAGGCCACACAAGGGAAAAGGCAGGATAGCGCTAAGTGGTTAGGGTGAGCTTTAAGGCCCCAAAAGGGAAAAGGCAGGATAGCGCTAAGTGGTTAGGGTGAGCTTTAAGGCCCCAAAAGGGAAAAGGCAGGATAGCGCTAAGTGGTTCGGGTGAGCTTTAAAGCCACAAAAGGGAAAAGGCAGGATAGCGCTAAGTGGTTAGGGTGAGCTTTAAGGCCACAAAAGGGAAAAGGCAAGATAGCGCTAAGTGGTTAGGGTGAGCTTTAAGGCCCCAAAAGGGAAAAGGCAGGATAGCGCTAAGTGGTTTGGGTGAGCTTTAAAGCCACAAAAGGGAAAAGGCAGGATAGCGCTAAGTGGTTAGGGTGAGCTTTAAGGCCCCAAAAGGGAAAAGGCAGGATAGCGCTAAGTGGTTAGGGTGAGCTTGAAGGCCCCAAAAGGGAAAAGGCAGGAAAGCGCTAAGTGGTTAGGGTGAGCTTTAAGGCCACAAAAGGGAAAAGGCAGGATAGCGCTAAGTGGTTAGGGTGAGCTTTAAGGCCCCAAAAGGGAAAAGGCAGGATAGCGCTAAGTGGTTCAGGTGAGCTTTAAGGCCACAAAAGGGAAAAGGCAGGATAGCGCTAAGTGGTTAGGGTGAGCTTTAAGGCCCCAAAAGGGAAAAGGCAGGATAGCGCTAAATGGTTAGGGTGAGTTTTTTTGTATTCTAAGTGATGTGAGTGAAATTATGTATGCAAACACTTTAATGAGGTAAGTTTGTAGTGCGCAGGCGCAAGATCGTAAGAATTTCGTCTTGACGAATGTTTTTGGAAAAAGTGAAGCAGGATGTATCGGGAAGCGTAAAGGATTCGTGTGAGGATACGATGGGAAAAGGGCAAAAACGAAAGGCTACGTCGGTAGCTGAGTAAATGAATCTGAAAAGTCTCGATGGAAACTGACATCCTCGTACGCGTACTCTGGCATACGAGCGGACGGAAATTTTACAGAAGGTTTACGAAGCATGCTTGGAATCGCTCGCACATTCATACGAGAGCGGGAACTTTTGAAAATGATACGACGACGGCACGAAATCGGAAGTTTTTTTGTGTCTCTCTGAATCGAGGCTTCCTTCTCCGTACTCTGGGTGGGCACGTGGGGATACCTGCCCAGTTCGGGGAAGTACCAATGTGTCTATTCCCTCTCCCCGAATTATATTATGAGTTTATGTTTCTGTGTTTACAATGAAATTCTTTATTACTACCATATTCATTGACATTAATTACATAAAAAACATTCTTACAGTTCCAGCCCCAGTTTTTGGGGGTTCTTAGGCTTACTTAATGCCGCTTAGCATTTAGTTATCCGTAAAGTCCTTTTCAATTAATTCATCGGGTTGAATTATTCTGTTTGTAACAGTCCTTTGCAGTTTGTAGCAAGCAGGTATGATACCCTTACCATGCTGGTTGTCACTTATTATATTATGGATAGTTACATATTCGTGTATAGAGTCCCTTAATAGCCCCTCAAGCAATTTTCCCCGCAATGGATGTTAAACTTACCAGTCTGTAATTGCCCGGAGAAGACATAGAGCCCTTTTTAAAAATGGACACCACATTTGCCCTGCGCCAATCTCTTGGCACTATACCAGTTGTTAGTGAGTCTTTAAAGATCAAGAACAGGGGTGGTGAGATAAGTGAGCTGAGTTCTTTAATAACTCTTGAGTGAAGTCCATCTGGTCCTGCAGTTATATTCATATTTAAATTATTGAGTCTTTCTTGGATGATATCCATGTTTAGCATGTTAAGTATTATCCCTTTCAGTGCTAAGCACGTAGTTTCTCCGTGCTCGCTTCCACTCCACTTAAGTGCCAAGCACGTAGTATCTACTTTCCCCCCTGCTAGCAAAAAAAATAAAAATCAAAAATACTCACCTGACCTCGTTGGATCCGGCCAGGTCTCCTCTTTAATTTGGTGCCATCCGATCCCCTGTGGGGGGTCGGATGACTCCAGGAGAGCCCCCGGAATAGCCCCCCCCCCCCCCGTTTGGCAGCAGCAGCTGCTAACTGTAAAAAAAAAAAAAAAAAAATGACATTTACTTACCTGCAGTTGCGCTGCCTCCCTCCGGGTCTCCTCTTCACTGGGGGGCCTCCGATTGCCCCCCCCCCAGCCTCTTCAGCTTCAGGGGAGAGCCTGAAAGGGCTCTCCCCCTCCTCTCCCGACAGGCGCCGCCATCTAGCTGTTAAGCCCCGGGCTTATGGGGGGCTTATGATGTCACTCCCGGGCGTCTTGCTGCCTCTCCTCGGCTCAGCTGTCAGATGCCCTGGTGATCGCTGGGCAGAGCAGTGGAGGGGCAGGGGATGCTCTGATCCCCTGCCCCCCCCTCCTCTGGCCAGCGATCACCAGGTCATCTGACAGCTGATGAACACAGGAGCTGACAATCGGGTGAGGTGAGTAAAGAGTAAAGTGTTTTTTTTTTTTTTAAATAAAGTTTTATTTAAAAAATGTTTGTGTCTGTCTTTTTTTTTTTACTGTTAACCCTTTGTGAACTGGTAAGGGGTCCATGAGACCCCTTATACCAGTTCACAAGGCTAGGGGCTGGCAAGTCACCTGCAACTAGTGGGTGGCTTGCCATTAACCCCCGCACCCCCAATTACCTGCCTCCCCAAAGCCCAGGGGGGGGCAGAAGAGCCCGGGCCCACACAGGGTATGTGGGCTCATAGGCTGCAGGGTGGGGGGCCACAAAAGCTGGCCCCTCCACTCTGTTCCTACAAGCCCCCATAGCTGGTCCCGGGCTGGTTATGATGGGTAAGGGGGACCCTACGTCATTTTTTTTTAATTTTAAGGGTTAGGGTTAGGGTTAGGGTTAGCCTAACCCTTAAAATTCCCCCCAAAAATGGGTTCAACCCCCCCGTATGTCATTTTTTTTTTTTTTTGACCCTGAGTCATATTTTGGTTTTTTTAAGTGTTAGGGTTAGGCTAACCCTAACCCTTAAAAATAAAAATGATGTAGGGTCCCCCTCCCGGGGGAGGGGGGGACCCATTTTTTTTGGAATAACCCTAACCCTTAAAATTCCCAAAAAAATGGGTCTCCCAACCCCCCCTCCCCGGGAGTTGGGACCCTACGTCATCTTTTTTTTATTTTTAAGGGTTAGGATTAGCCTAACCCTAACCCTTAAAATTCCCCAACAATTACATGGGGGGGCTCCCCATTTTTGGGGGGGAATTTTAATTTTTTAATATTTTTTTTATTTTTAAGGGTTAGGGTTAGCCTAACCCTAACCCTTAAAATTACCCAAAAAATGCCCCCCCCCCCCCCCCCCGGAAGGGGGAACCCTATGTCATTTTTTTTTTTTAATTAACCCCTGTTTATAGTGTGGATAGTATTTTATTTGTAAATGTAATAAATTGCTCTTTTCAGTTTGGGGGGTCTCCAGGGCCAGGGTGGTTTTGGCGCTACCGATACATATGTGGTACCGTTGTAATCGGGAGAAATGGGGCTATCACATGCAATATGGTTTTCATTAAAAAAAAAAAAAAAAAAGGTTTTATTTAAAATAAAGGAGACAATTGTCTAAAAAATATATATTTTTTGTTTTTTTTTTGTTTTTTTAAGCAGAAATATTCAAAAAACAGTAGAAAAATTACAAACAAGACATTTCATGTTAAAGCCTAAACTCTGCTGCAAAAAATGTATATGTAATGTATATAATTTTTCTGGAAATTCCAGCAAAAATCACGGTTAATCATGCCGCAAAATGGGGAAAAATGACCTGTCAACAGAGGGTGACAAAACTTCAAGTAGGCTGACAATTAAAAGGGTTAATAGTAACTATGCATGTTGGGTATTGTTCTGCTCGGGGGACCTTGCGCTTTCAGATTTAGCTTGTTTTTTCTTGTTTGCATATTGATATTTTAGGAAAACATGGTCTTTATTCTGCTTTTTTTATAATTGTTTTTAGGGAAACCCTGTGCAACCTAAGAATTCTTCAATGGATTACTTCCAGAAAGATGAGCCCACTACAACAAGCTGGGTACTCTTAGAAAGCTTAACATGTGTACTTTCAGGGAATATATGGTTTATGGGGATATTCTAAATTTAAAGGGTTATTTTAGTTGAAAAATCGCAAGGTGCGCACTTTGTCTGCAGAGCTGAAATTTTTAAGTAAAATTACCGTTATGCGCACGCTTTACTTTGGGGTGTTTGGCAACTCTTCCCTTGACAGTACCTATGCCTGTTGGGTATTGTTCTGCTCGGAGGATGTTGCTTTTTCAGATTTTACTTGTTTTTTCTGTTTGCATATAGTTTTTTTTTTAAGAAAATGTGGCTTTGATTCTTCTTTTTTATTCTTTTTTAGGGAAAATCTGTGCAACCAAAGAATTGATTGAGGGACTACTTCCAGAAAATTGCGCCCATGTCAACAAACCTGGTATGCCTAGAAAGCCTGAGGTGTATACTTCCAGAGAATATATAGTTTGTGGAGGTATTTCAAATTTCAAGGGTTCTTTTTCTGGAAAGACAGCAAGGTGCGCTTAGCGCGGTGCATAGTTGTATTTTATCTGAAAATCTCCTAAATCGCTGTTTCAGTTTGGGGGAGTCTCCTGGGCAGGAAAGGGTGTCTACCTATACATATGTGGTAACGCTGTGACCAGGATTAATTGGGGTTTCACATGCAATAAGATTTTATTGACAAACTTACATTTTTTATTACAAATAACACTACAAATTGCAAAAAATAGATTTTTTTTTATTTTTTAGCACATATTTCCCCCAAAAGTATTGAGAATACACCTAAAAAATTACAAACAAGACATTTCATGTTAAAGCCCAGACTCTGCAGAAAAAAACAATATATCATTTTCCTGGGAAATCCCTGGAAATCCTTTCAAAAATCACATTTGAACATGGGGAGCACAAAATAGTGCAAAATGGTCTGGCACCAAGGGTGACAAAATCTCCAGGTAGGCTGGCAGTGAAAGGGTTAAACTTGATGTGCTTGAATCTTGAGAGTACATTAGGTGACTAAAATTGGAGCCAGAATCATCATCATCATCATCTTCTATGGATCCACAAAAGCAACTCATTTTGCCACACACATCCAACCAAAAATTGTAAGTAGAGTAGAGCCAGAGTACACACTTAACTTTACTCAATGCTGTGGTGTCGTCCCATACGTCGACCCCCTACAGACAAAATGTGGGGATATGGGGTTGCAGCATGACCTCATATTGAGGGCATGGTCAAGTTCTCCTTGCTGGATCTTTCATTTTATTAATGAGTGCCCTGCATAAGGTGAAAAACTTCTTGGTGGTTTTGGCGGAGCGTTGACAGTGAGCAGTACAATTTAGGATCTCGTCTATATCTGCCCAGATAAGTGTCCGCTCAGACTTTGTCAATTCCCGACTATTGGAACCAAACATGCTATTTTGCCAAGGTCAGCCTTTCCAGGGTGATATTAACCTCAGATTAAATTCTGGCTGACGCTTTGCCCCACTAGAGGACCTGGTGTGACGCTGATGCCCTCCTACAGCAACTCCACTAGGGCCTGCCACACTAGGGTCCTCTGCAGCAGCTGGATCTGGCTGGGGCTGACTTGCCACCACACTGCATTTGGAGTTGGGAGGTGGGCAAATGGGCACCACAGATGCTCCAACACCAGACCTGGATGAACCCAAGTGAGCAGCACAACCACGACCCCTCACCCAACCCCAAATAGGACTCAAAGGCAGGGCAATTGGCGTGGTAGAACACCTATGAGGGGAACATCTGGGGACTCAACCAGCAAGGGTACTGTCTGGGGGCATGACTGGCTCATCTGCCACTTGGCATGCTGCAGGGCTAAATACACCTCCAAATCCCAGAAACAAAATACACCTCCTTGGTTCAAAGAGAGAACAAATTAGGCGCAGGGCATAATCACAAATGCAACCAGTAAAAAGGGGGATTAGCGCTAATGTGGTCGTAGCTTTAGAAGTGCAAAATGCCTACACATCACAGCCTCACATGTTTAATGCCTTTTCAAATGCTAATTAGTGTTTGCCGCTGCGTTACCAATGGCAGATGCATGTGGAAATATTTTGCGCTTATCTACAGACTGTGGCTAAGTATAAAAGGAGGCTGTGTGGGCCCCAAAAATGAATTATTCCTCAATTGTATCTGGATTGTGGTTGTGTTTATCTGTGGCATGCTCTGTAGTTGTTTGTGGGCTAGCCCCAACCTAAAATTGTTCATCTGTGCCCACCAGCCTAAGCCAGTCTGTCTGCTGGGTCCGCTCTGGGTCTGCGTTTGCTCTGGGTCTGCCATCTGGTGTAGTAAGCAAAGATTGAGTAACACACAGAATGCTCGAATAATTTTTGACACTATTTCAGGGCTCCCCCCAAGGCCTATCCAAACATAAGAAGAATGCTGTTAGGCCCAGGCCATGGACATTCAAGGTGTGTTGGGAATTTTTTGGTTTATACATAGAAACAGGGAGGTGACTCTCAGCCAGGCAGTTAATTCCTCCCTGGAGTCCATAGTCAGGTGTCACTGTCTAGGGACAAAGGAAGCTAGGTAGCTTACTGTTAACAGAAGGACAAAGGATAGACAACCCGCCTGCACCACCAAAGAGGCAAGCAGCCAACCACCAGGGAGTGAGTGGTCTGGTACTCGGGGAGCTCATACAGAAGACATGAACAGGTGATCTGGGCCCTAGTGCAGACTATGGTGGAACTTGTAGCAGAGCAGGGCCCCTAGAGCAGGCTATAGCTGAGCTGGGTCCCAAAGCAGGCTATGGCGGTCCTGGGCCCCAGTGCAGGCTATGGCAGAGCTGGGTCCCAGTGCAGGCTGTAACAGAGCTGGGCCCCAGTGCAGGCTATAGTGGAGCTGGTCCCCAGTGCAGGCTTGTAGCAGAGTTGGGTCCCAGTGCAGGCTTGTAGTGGAGCTGGGTCCTAGTGCAGGCTTGGGCTATGACACTGGAAGAACATTAAGACCAATACAGACAAAGACATAAACTGTGGTGAACCACAAGGTACAGCACAGACAAAGACACAAACTATGAAGAGCTTTGAGCCCTAACACAGACAGGACATGAACTATGAAGGGCTGTAAGGCCCAGCAAGGACAAGAAGGCAAAAATCCCAAAATCACAAAACAGGAAGGCCTGAAGGCCCCACAATGACTAGGAGGTAACAGGGGGATCGGAGAGAACAGCTAGGCTTCAAGAAGACAATGTAACACTGGGGTTGGGCCAAGCACATGCATTTATAGGAAACCCAAGAGCATGATTAATGCAGGTGATGTTAAACAACGTGGCTCAGGGAAGGACCACACCACTCCAACAGAAACACAACAAAAACACCACAGCAGGTAGCATAATGGTTAGAGCAGATGAGAGCGATGATGGATGATAGATCGCAGGTTCAAGACCCTGTCCGTGCTAGTCTTAACACTGTTCCCTCCTTTACAAGGCAGATTCCATATGCCTTTTGGGATTTTTTTGCACTTGAACCATCTTGAGTTACAACCGAGTGAGCCTGAGTTAGGTGCTTGTAATACTCCAGTATTCCCTCCATGGTCAAAGTTAAAGGGGAACACTTCATTACAGACAGAACCCAGGGAACAATGGCCAAGAGGACTGGGGATCTACACAGCAGCACCCAGAGAGACCAGGACATTTACGGCAGCTCCCAGGGGGACAGGACCTTTACAACAGTGCCCATGGGGACTGGGACCTTCATGATTTTGGCTCTTGAGACCGAAACCCATGCCACTGAATCCCTTAAAATCAGAGGATAGGTAACCATAATCAGACCTTACTGCAAATCTAAGAACCGCTTCAAGGTCCAGTGGGAAACTGGAGAAAGGCCTTTCTTACGATTACCAGAGGGACAGAGATCGGGCTTAGGCTTAGGACAGGTCTTAACAGTGCCCTCGGCAGAGCCCTCCTTGTTGGGCCTTACAGCCCTTCATAGTTCAGGACTGACTCATGGTCTGACCGACTATCATCCTCACTAGGGATGAGCGAATCGATCCGGACGAACCCGGATTCGATCCGAATTTCATGAAAAATTCGATTCGGATCGAATCCGAATTTCCCCGCGATTCGATCGCTCGAAGTTTTCCTTTAACATTCATTCATTTACATACAGGCATTCTAAGATGGCGGACGGGACATGTCTGGACATCTATCCCGCGCCAGTGCAAGCTGGGGCAGTCACATGCAGTCTATCAGCAGCCAGCAAGCCCGGTGACGTCACAGCGCTATTTAAGTCGGCCATCTTGCTTTTCCTTCCTCATTTCTCTATTGCATTCGTGAGAGACAGAACGCTGTAGTGAGGGAGAGAGGCAGTTAGACAGGCATGGACAGACAGGGACAGGCTGGAGACAGGCAGGAGACAGGCAGGAGACAGACAGAAAGTCAGCGAAAAACAGGGAAAGTTAGGAAAAATCGGAGGCAGTCACAGGGAGATTTTTTTTTTTTTTCATCCAGCCTGAGTGTTTGTTACTGGCTGGCTGACAGGCTTTGTTAGCGTTTTCAGGCTGCTTATACTAACTAACTGTGCATATATACTGAACTGATCTTAAGTCTGCTGTGAGGCATCCCATTCTGTGACTACAGCAGCCTCTATTTAAGACCATATAACCATTTGCACTTATTCTAATTGAAATTAGGCCTGATAAAGACACTTTTGCTGTGCATAGCACTACTGGACCCTGCCAGGTGCACTTCTTTTTTGGGGCATCCCATTCTGTGACTACACCAGCCTCTATTTAAGACCATATAACCATTTCCACTTTTTGTAATTGAAATTAGGCCTGATAAAGACACTTTTGCTGTGCATAGCACTACTGGACCCTGCCAGGTGCACTCCTTTTTGGGACATCCCATTCTGTGGCTACACCAGCCTCTATTTAAGACCATATAACCATTTGCACTTATTCTAATTGAAATTAGGCCTGATAAAGACACGTTTGCTGTGCATATTCTTACTGCTGCCTGCCAGGTGCACTTCTTTTTTGGGGCATCCCATTCTGTGACTACAGCAGCCTCTATTTAAGACCATATAACCATTTGCACTTATTCTAATTGAAATTAGGCCTGATAAAGACACTTTTGCTGTGCATAGCACTACTGGACCCTGCCAGGTGCACTTCTTTTTTGGGGCATCCCATTCTGTGACTACACCAGCCTCTATTTAAGACCATATAACCATTTGCACTTTTTGTAATTGAAATTAGGCCTGATAAAGACACTTTTGCTGTGCATAGACTTACTGCTGCCTGCCAGGTGCACTTCTGTTGGGGCATCCCATTCTGTAACATACCATACCCCTCTTTATTTACACTAAGCAGCTCTCTTATTTACACTAAGCAGGCCTGTTGGATGCTGAGTGTTACTGCTCACTTTTGGTGTGCATTATATTCTGTTTCATATAGACCCACCGCTGCCTGGGGGTTCTTAAAATATCACCTACTACCACGCCAGTTAGACTATGTCGGGCAGACAAGTGCCTGGAAGTGAAAAGAGGAGTGGCAGAGGCCAAGATTCCGCAGGCAGAGCTCGCATCAGACTGGGGGCCAGTAGCAGCAGGAGTCACGCTGAGAGACCTAATCTGCCAGTATCTGCTAGCGGTCGGGTCTCCACCAGTAACGCATCTGCCGTGGTAGATTGGTTGACGCGCTCATCAACAACATCATCACAACTTACGTCTGAGACCCCCAGTCTAGGGTCGGTAGGTTCCTCTGACACAACCCTGAGTTGGCATGCCCCAAGAGCAGTCCCTGTCCTCCCATTGCCTCTGGCCTACGCCGTTCCCTCCCCCAGCGACGTATCCTATGCTTTGGGTTCAGCTCCACTCTTTAGTGAGGAGGACCATCAGATAGAGGACAGTCAGCAGCTACTGCCCAGCCAAGAAATGGAGGTGGCTTCTCTAGCTAGGCAGACAAATAGTGATGTGGACAGTGTCGTGGGTGCTGCGAGCGTTCCAGCTCCTGCGCCAGACACTGTTGACGAATCCACGAACATCAGTGACGTACAGCCACAACTCGGTGATGATGATGATGACGATGAAGCCGATTGCACTTGGGAGCCGGGTGATGAAGGGGCTTCATCGTCATCATCAGGAGAAGAGGGGCGCAGGTTGCCCCGGAGTCAGCAGCTGAGGCAGCAAGGTGGTAGCAGTCAGCATGGGGGCACAATTCCAAAGGCTGGAGCCGGCAGGGGCCAGGGTAGAGCACCTGCTGTGCGGCAGTCTACCTTATCGGGAGGTAGTGGAGCAGGGGTTCCTGGAGTTGGCAACAGCAGCAGTGAATCAGTGAGGCCAGGGGGTGGGAAAAGTAGCTACTCGGCAGTGTGGCAGTTTTTCCTGAAGCATCCGCAGGAGGGTAACATGGCCACATGCAAGATATGTAGGCAGAAGGTGAAGCGTGGCCAGGGTCCAAATGTTGGCACCACGGCCCTGCGTCAACATATGATGCGTCACCATAAAGCGACCTGGGAGAACCGAGGCTCCCAAGGGGTAGTCCAGTCTGCTTCCTCACCAAGTGATCTCCCAATTTCTGCCAGCCAAGGCTCCAGCACCTCAGCCGAAGGCAGCTGTGCGTCATACCCATCCTCTGTCGCTCCTGCTCCTCCTCCTGCAAGTCATGCATCCCGCCAGCAATCCATCAGCGAAGCCATGTCCAAGAGACAGCAGTATGCGCCCACACAGAAGCTGAATGTGCTCCTGTCCAAGTTGCTGGTGCTGCAGTCGCTCCCTTTTCAGGTGGTGGAATCTGCACCTTTCAGAGAACTGATGGCTTGTGCCGAGCCGAGGTGGAGAGTCCCAAGCCGTCATTTCTTTGCCAAGAAGGCAGTACCAGCGCTGCACACTTTTGTTGAACAGAAGGTGGGCCAGTCCTTGAGCCTGTCGGTGTGTAGCAAAGTGCCTGGCAGCGCCGACATCTGGAGCTGTAACTACGGTCAGGGACAGTACATGTCGTTTACGGCCCACTGGGTGAATGTGGTCCCTTTGCAGCAGCAACTTGGACAGGTCACGCCGCTTCGGCCTCCACGCTCCCTGCCCGTTGGGCCTGTGATACCGTGCGACTCGGCCTCCTCATCCTCCGCCATCTCCTCACCCTCCATTGTAGGCTCAAGTCTCAGTGCCCCTCCAGTCTACCATGTGTGCAGGGCACGGAGGTGTCACGCAGTGCTTCACATGGTTTGTCTTGGCGAACGGAGTCACACAGGGGAGGAACTGCTTAAATGTATTCATCAGGAAATCCAAACATGGCTTACTCCAAGAAAACTTAAAATGGGAATCATGGTTACCGACAATGGGAAGAACATTTTGTCTGCGCTGCGCCAAGGAAGCCTGACCCATGCCCCCTGCATGGCTCACGTCTTCAATCTGGTTGTCAAGCGGTTTCTGAAGTGTTCCCCCCATCTGCAAGACATCCTAACAACTTCAAGGAAACTTTGCATGCACTTCAGCCACTCCTACACCGCCAAACACACCCTTCTTGAGCTACAGCGTCAGAATGGTATCCCCCAACATAGTCTGATTTGCGATGTTTCCACCCGTTGGAATTCCACCCTTCACATGTTGGACCGATTATATGAACAGAGAAAAGCCATCACGGATTTCCTGATGATCCAAGCAGATAGGGGGACTCCCCTGTGTAACTTCAATGTCAACCAGTGGCAGCTCATACGTGACACCTGCCGTTTGCTCAGGCCCTTTGAGGAAGCCACTTTATTTGTCAGTCGGCAGGATTACGGGATGAACGACGTGATTCCACTGCTTCATGTACTACAGCACATGTTGGAAAACATGGCTGGTCAGGGCACTGCAGACATGGCGTTTACATCTTACGGCCACATGAACCCCGTTGGAGCTGAACTGGAGGAGGAGGAAGAGGAGGAGGAGGAGGAGTTGCCCAGCGAAACACAGTTTAGGCTTGGCGAAATGGCTGGTTTATCTAGTCAGCGGACAGGAGAGGAGGAGCAGGAGCAGCCAGAGGAGCTAGAGATTTTTGAGGAAGGCGAGACAGAGGACCCGGGCACACCGTGGCAGTATGCAGTGGAGATGGAGACAGGTAGTCCATCCGAGTCACTTGCGCAAATGGCACAAAGCATGCTCACGTGCTTGCGTAGTGACCCCAGAATTGTTTCCATCTGTCGGCGGGATGACTTCTGGCTGTCCACCTTATTGGACCCTCGCTTCCGGCACAAAATGGGGGCATTTTTTAAACCCACGAGAGGGAGGACAAACTGAACTACTACAAATACATTCTACGTAGGCAGTTGGCCGATGCCTATCTGCGCCATGGTCCATACTCTCGCAGGTCTGACTCGAGGGGACCTCTGCGCTCACCTTCCACTGCCATGGCCGCTGGGGGGGTTGGCAGGAGCAGCAGCAGCAGCTCCATCAGCAGCAGCAGCCTCAGTATTCAGTCGCTAATGAGTAGCTTTCTACACCCGCATAGTGAGGCTACTCATGAGCAGCAGGAAGACCTGGAGCAGGACCTCAACCAGCAGGTCATGTCATACTTTGACATGACCATGCCAACACACCTTGAGGATCCGCTGGACTTCTGGGCAGCCAAACTTGATTTGTGGCCGCAACTAGCAGAGTTTGCCCTGGAAAAGCTGTCCCGCCCGGCAAGTAGCGTGCCATCTGAGCGGGTGTTTAGTGCGGCGGGGGCCATAGTTACGGCGAGGAGAACTCGTCTGTCAACTAAAAATGTGGAGAGACTCACCTTTGTCAAAATGAATCAGGGATGGATCAGCCAGGATTTCCACCCACCAATGCCTGATGCATGCGACTAGATTCAGCATGGTGCCACGTTTTACACTTTCCAAATGGTGCAAAACATATTTATGTCTTTAGGCCAATTTTTGGGCTCCTGCTGCTGCTGCTGCCAACTCCAGGGTGCGAATCATCCAATTTTTGGGCTCCTGAAGCCAACCCCAGTGTCTCTTTAAAATAATATTTGGGCTCCTGCTGCTGCTGCTGCTGCCAACTCCAGGGTGTGAATCATCCAATTTTTGGGCTCCTGAAGCCAACTCCATTGTCTCTTTCAAGTAATATTTGGCCTCCTGCTGCTGCTTCCAACTCCAGGGTGTGATTCATCCAATTTTTGGCATCCTGAAGCCAACCCCAGTGTCTCTTTAAAGTAATATTTGGGCTCCTGCTGCTGCTGCTGCTACCAACTCCAGGGCGTGAATCATCCAATTTTTGGGCTCCTGAAGTCAACTCCAGTGTCTCTTTAAAGTAATGTTTGGGCTCCTGCTGCTGCTGCTCCTGCTGCTGCCAACTCCAGGGTGTGATTCATCCAATTTTTGGGCTCCTGAAGCCAACCCCAGGGTCTCTTTAAAGTAATATTTGGGCTCCTGCTGCTGCTGCTGCTGTCAACTCCTGCCAACTCCAGGGTGTGATTCTTCCAATTTTTGGGCTCCTGAAGCCAACCCCAGGGTCTCTTTGAAGTAATGTTTGGGCTCCTGCTGCTGCTGCTGCTGCCAACTTCTGCCAACTCCAGGGTGTGATTCATCCAATTTTTGGGCTCCTGAAGCCAACTCCAGTGTATATTTGGGCTCCTGCTGCTGCTGCTGCTGCCAACTCCAGGGTGTGATTCATCCAATTTTTGGGCTCCTGAAGCCAACCCCAGTGTCTCTTTAAAGTAATGTTTGGGCTCCTGCTGCTGCTGCTGCCAACTTCTGCCAACTCCAGGGTGTGATTCATCCAATTTTTGGGCTCCTGAAGCCAACCCCAGGGTCTCTTTGAAGTAATGTTTGGGCTCCTGCTGCTGCTGCTGCCAACTTCTGCCAACTCCAGGGTGTGATTCATCCAATTTTTGGGCTCCTGAAGCCAACTCCAGTGTATATTTGGGCTCCTGCTGCTGCTGCCAACTCCAGGGTGTGATTCATCCAATTGTTGGGCTCCTGAAGCCAACCCCAGTGTCTCTTTAAAGTAATGTTTGGGCTCCTGCTGCTGCCAACTTCCGACAACTCCAGGGTGTGATTCATCCAATTTTTGGGCTCCTGAAGCCAACTCCAGTGTATATTTGGGCTCCTGCTGCTGCTGCTGCCAACTCCAGGGTGTGATTCATCCAATTTTTGGGCTCCTGAAGCCAACCCCAGGGTCTCTTTGAAGTAATGTTTGGGCTCCTGCTGCTGCTGCCAACTTCTGCCAACTCCAGGGTGTGATTCATCCAATTTTTGGGCTCCTGAAGCCAACCCCAGTGTCTCTTTAAAGTAATGTTTGGGCTCCTGCTGCTGCCAACTTCCGACAACTCCAGGGTGTGATTCATCCAATTTTTGGGCTCCTGAAGCCAACTCCAGTGTATATTTGGGCTCCTGCTGCTGCCAACTCCAGGGTGTGATTCATCCAATTTTTGGGCTCCTGAAGCCAACCCCAGGGTCTCTTTGAAGTAATGTTTGGGCTCCTGCTGCTGCTGCTGCCAACTTCTGCCAACTCCAGGGTGTGATTCATCCAATTTTTGGGCTCCTGAAGCCAACTCCAGTGTATATTTGGGCTCCTGCTGCTGCTGCTGCCAACTCCAGGGTGTGATTCATCCAATTTTTGGGCTCCTGAAGCCAACCCCAGTGTCTCTTTAAAGTAATGTTTGGGCTCCTGCTGCTGCTGCTGCCAACTTCTGCCAACTCCAGGGTGTGATTCATCCAATTTTTGGGCTCCTGAAGCCAACCCCAGGGTCTCTTTAAAGTAATGTTTGGGCACCTGCTGCTGCTGCTGCCACCTTCTGCCAACTCCAGGGTGTGATTCATCCAATTTTTGGGCTCCTGACGCCAACCCCAGGGTCTCTTTAAAGTAATGTTTGGGCTCCTGCTGCTGCTGCTGCCAACTCAAGGGTGTGATTCATCCAATTTTTGGGCTCCTGAAGCCAACCCCAGTGTCTCTTTAAAGAAATGTTTGGGCTCCTGCTGCTGCTGCTGCCAACTTCTGCCAATTCCAGGGTGTGATTCATCCAATTTTTGGGCTCCTGAAGCCAACCCCAGGGTCTCTTTGAAGTAATGTTTGGGCTCCTGCTGCTGCCACCTTCTGCCAACTCCAGGGTGTGATTCATCCAATTTTTGGGCTCCTGAAGCCAACTCCAGTGTATATTTGGGCTCCTGCTGCTGCTGCTGCCAACTCCAGGGTGTGATTCATCCAATTTTTGGGCTCCTGAAGCCAACCCCAGGGTCTCTTTAAAGTAATGTTTGGGCTCCTGCTGCTGCCAACTTCTGCCAACTCCAGGGTGTGATTCATCCAATTTTTGGGCCCCTGAAGCCAACCCCAGTGTCTCTTTAAAGTAATGTTTGGGCTCCTGCTGCTGCCAACTTCTGCCAACTCCAGGGTGTGATTCATCCAATTTTGGGGCTCCTGAAGCCAACTCCAGTGTATATTTGGGCTCCTGCTGCTGCCAACTCCAGGGTGTGAATCATCCAATTTTTGGGCTCCTGAAGCCAACTCCAGTGTATATTTGGGCTCCTGCTGCTGCCAACTCCAGGGTGTGAATCATCCAATTTTTGGGCTCCTGAAGCCAACTCCAGTGTCTCTTTAAAGTAAAATAAAGTAATGTTTGGGCTCCTGCTGCTGCTGCTGCTGCCAACTCCAGGGTGTGATTCATCCAATTTTTGGGCTCCTGAAGCCAACTCCAGTGTCTCTTTAAAGTAATATTTGGGCTCCTGCTGCTGCTTGCAACTCCAGAGTGTGATTCATCCAAATTTTGGGCTCCTGAAGCCAACCCCAGTGTCTCTTTAAAGTAATGTTTGGGCTTCTGCTGCTGCTGCCAACTCCAGGGTGTGATTCATCCAATTTTTGGGCTCCTGCTGCTGCCAACTCCAGTGTCTCTTTAAAGCAATGTTTGGGCTCCTGCCCCTCATAGTGATGCCACTGCAACTCTCTGCAATTGTGCCGCTCTGCGATTCTATTAGCGATGCCTCTGATCTGCATGTGATATTTATTCAAAGTATTATTTAACTAACCCAGCACGCATCCTGTGCGTGTTACAGCAAGGCAGAATGGTTTACAACCCTATTGAGGCTCTAGGAGGCTCAGAAATAGCCGTTTTTAATAGCGATTCGTCGCAAATTTATTCGGGTCGAAACGATTTTTGTCGGAAAATTCGGCGAATCAGTCGAATCGAATTTTTCAAAAGTTCGCTCATCTCTAATCCTCACCCTCTACCTCAGACACACCAATCCAGGCATGTGACTTACCATCATCCTCATCCTCCACATCAGACACAGAGGCAATAGGCTCAGTTGAATTTCTGATTTATGGGCTGAAAAAACTGCAGTCAGACTAAAGTCAGCCTCAGGAATACATAAATGGGATCTAGCTAGGAATTTAAGGACTTTAACAAAAATCTGTTTGCTGTGATTTAGCCATGCTTCAGTCCAGAAAACATATCATCAAGAAAATAAGCCACCTAACAAATCCAAGTTATCATGGGAGACTGTTGTATGTAAAGCTCCTGTACTAACTTCAAGGCAGCCTAAAGTAACTGGGGGTATGTTGCCATGGTGAGTTATTTATAGTGAGGAGGGAGAACAAAAATATCTCTGTCTGTGGGAGCTATGGAACTGCCAGAGTCTGTAGCAACAGATGCCCTTGTGGACATCTTGCGGCTTAGACCAGACCTGCGCACACAGGAATACAGATATAGATGATTTGGATCATTCTGGCAGACATCAATCGAGCCAAACTGGTGTTCCTGTATGAGCAAATTAGGCACGGAACTGAACCTGCCACTGGGAGCAACAAGGCCATACCAGGTATAGTTCGAGTTTGTACCTTCTTAAATATCCTTGCCCCTGGCACGTTTCAGGCAACAGCAGCTCTATTAAGTTGCATAAGCCAACCAACCATGTGACACAAATCTTGAGGTAATCCTGGACATATGTGCGCTAATCCCCATTTATATAAAATTTCCATCAGATGAGGATATTGTGCAATGCATTGGTGACTATTAGAGATGAGCAAACTTTTGAAAAATTCAATTCGACTGATTCGCCGAATTTTCCGACAAAAATCGTTTCGACCCGAATTTATTTGCGACGTATCGCTATTAAAAATGGCTATTTCTGAGCTTCCTAGAGCCTCAATAGGGTTGTAAACCATTCTGCCTTGCTGTAACACGCATAGGATGCGTGCTGGGTTAGTGAAATAATACTGTAAATAATTAGGACATGCAGATCAGAGGCATCGCTATTAGAATTGCAGAGCGGCACAATTACAGAGAGTTGAGGTGGCATCACTATGAGGGGCCCCTATATTAGCTGAAAAACACACCCTGGAGCTGGCAGCGGCAGGAGCCAAAACATTGGATTTGGCTCAAAGAGACATTGGAGTTGGCAGCAGGAGTAGCAGGAGCCCAAAAATTGGCTGAATGACACCCTGGAGTTGCAAGCAGCAGCAGCAGCATGAGCCCAAACATAGCTTGAAAGAGACACTGGAGTTGGCAGCAGGAGTCCAAAAATTGGATGAATCACACCCTGGAGTTGCAAGCAGCAGCAGGAGCCCAGACATTACTTTAAAGAGACACTGGAGTTGGCAGCAGGAGCCCAAAAATTGGAAGAATCACACCCTGGAGTTTCAAGCAGCAGCAGCAGGAGCCCAACATTGGCTGAAAGAGACACTGGGGTTGGCTTCAGGAGCCCAAAAATTGGATGAATCACACCCTGGAGTTGCAAGCAGCATCAGCAGGAGCCCAACATTGGCTGAAAGAGACACTGGAGTTGGCTTCAGGAGCCCAAAAATTGGATGAATCACACCCTGGAGTTGCAAGCAGCAGCAGCAGCAGGAGCCCAAACATAGCTTGAAAGAGACACTGGAGTTGGCTTCAGGAGCCCAAAAATTGGATAAATCACACCCTGGAGTTGCAAGCAGCAGCAGCAGGAGCCCAACATTGGCTGAAAGAGACACTGGAGTTGGCAGCAGGAGCCCAAAAATTGGCTGAATCACACCCTGGAGTTGCAAGCAGCAGCAGCAGGAGCCCAAACATTACTTTAAAGAGACACTGGAGTTGGCAGCAGGAGCCCAAAAATTGGATGAATCACACCCTGGAGTTGCAAGCAGCAGAAGGAGCACAACATTGGCTGAAAGAGACACTGGAGTTGGCTTCAGGAGCCCAAAAATTGAATGAATCACACCCTGGAGTTGCAAGCAGCAGCAGCAGGAGCCCAACATTGGCTGAAAGAGACACTGGAGTTGGCAGCAGGAGCCCAAAAATTGGATGAATCACACCCTGGAGTTGCAAGCAGCAGCAGCAGCCCAAACCTAGCTTGAAAGACACACTGGAGTTGGCTTCAGGAGCCCAAAAATTGGATGAATCACACCCTGGAGTTGCAAGCAGCAGCAGCAGGAGGCCAAGAATTGGCTGAAAGAGACACTGGAGTTGGCTTCAGGAGCCCAAAAATTGGATGAATCACTGTAAGGAACTTACCTGGGAGTCTGTCCCGCGGTGCCTCCGCACGCTCACTGGTGGCGCGGCCCCTCCGGCGGGCGCACCGGCAGCCGACGGCCGTGCACGTGTCCGCGTGCTAGCACGTTCCCTTTATGTCCCCCGACGGCGCTGCTCCCAGCGCATTCGCCGGGGGCAGATTTAAAAGGACCAATCCTGACCCAGGAGTCCTCTGCTCTGGGAAGGTCAGGGAATGGACAGCCTGACTGGCCAGGGCGGTCCAGTCCCTGGAGTTTCTCCTATCAGGGGTGAGATCGTGTGTTGCACCAATCAGCACATTCCCCTTCCCATTGGTCAGTCACCATTTAAATATTTTCCCGCCCGAGCCACCAGAGCCTGTTTTAGCCATTTACTAGCTTGGGTGTGCTTCTGAATCTCGTCTTAGTGTGTTTGATCCGGCTTCGTCCTTGACTACTCCTGCTCGCTGCCTGAACCGACCTTCTGCCTGTCTGACTTCGTTTCTGCTTAACCCCTTGGATACCGCGCTTCTGTGATCACCCGGCCTTGACCCTTGCCAGTCCCGACTACTCTTTGCCTTGCCCCTTGGTTTTGACGTTTACAGACTTTGGTGCATGAACTCCTGATTTGGGATACCCCGCAGTTCATCCGTCTTTATCGTAAGCCAGCAATCTTTGCGCCAGTAAGACCTGGCGGCAACCGAGTCTGGAGAGGCCTAACCCGTGTCTCCAGCAAGCGGGGGCTTGTCTATAGGCACAAGAGGCGGTGGAGATTGGGGATTGTTGGCTCATGAGAGAAGGGTGTCCAGCGGTCCCTGACAGTATAACAGGCCAGAACTATGGACCAAATTTTGGAGCAGGTGCAGGCCTTGACTGCGGCTGTTGAGCACCTGGCTCATCGAGTGGCGGCCCAGGAGAACCGTCCAACTCCTATCAACCTAGTCCCTTTGGGGGCACCGGCCGTCCATCCTGTGGAACCCAAGATCCCACTCCCCGATAAGTTCACTGGGGACAGAAGCAAGTTTTCCAACTTTCGGGATGCCTGCAAACTTTATTTTCAACTCCGCCCACACTCCTCTGGCTCCCAAGAACAACGTGTGGGCCTGGTCATCTCCCTCCTGCAAGGGGACCCACAGTCCTGGGCATTCGGCCTGTCACCTCAGGACCCAGCACGGCAATCGGTCGATGTGTTTTTTTCAGCTATGGAAATTCTTTATGATGACCCAGATAGGGGTGCCACTGCTGATGCCAAACTGCGTTCCTTGCGACAGGGTCGCCGGCAGGCCGAGGAGTATTGTTCCGAATTCCGTCGGTGGGCTGTGGACTCTCGGTGGAATGACCCTGCCCTGTGTGGTCAATTCCGGTTGGGCCTATCTGACGCCATTAAGGACATTTTTGTGAATCACCCTGTACCTCAGTCTTTGGACAAAACCATGCAACTAGCTATCCGAATCGACCGGCGTTTACGGGAGAAACGCCTTGAAAGAGGGGCGCATCCCGATACCAGCTGGAAAGCTGGAGCTCCAGCCCCTTTACCAGTCGAGGAACCTATGCAGCTGGGAGCTACCAAGCTTTCTGAGGCTGAGAGGCGTCGACGATTGACAGAAGGACTGTGTCTCTACTGTGGGGGGACCGGTCACCTGGTCAGAGTCTGCCCCAAGAAGCAGCCGGGAAACTTCAGAGCCTAGGTGGGGTCGAGGGAACCCACCTAGGCTGCAAGGTATTTCCTCAGATTTATTCCCAGTTTATGGTCCCAGTCCAGATTAAAGTGGACCTTGAATTTAAAAATTTGGAGGCCCTTCTTGATTGTGGGGCTGCAGGGAATTTTCTTGACTTAGAGCTAGCTCAAAGTTTGAAGATTCCGCTCCAACCTCTGTCTAAGGTTATCCGGGTTTTAGCCATTGATGACACACCTATTGCGGGGGGTCTCATACACTTTAAGACCCCACCAGTGTTTCTTAGAGTGGGAGCAGGGCATTCTGAATGGATTTGCTTTTTTGTCTTAAAAATGCCCTTAACTCCATTAGTACTCGGGTTGCCTTGGTTACAAAAGCATAACCCTCAGATTGACTGGGAGATTACTAAATGGGGCCCGTCATGTTTCCAGTCCTGTTTGGAAGTCCCAGTGCGCGCCACACAGCTACTCCCCGATGGGGTTCCAGGCCCTTATCATGATTTTCTCAATGTATTTTCGGAAAAAGCGGCGGATGTTCTTCCGCCTCATAGGCCCTTTGACTGCCCCATAGAACTTCTTCCGGGGACTATGCCACCCAGGGGAAAAATCTATAATTTGACCCGGGCGGAAAACAAAGCTATGAAAGATTACATAGCTGAGAATTTACAGAAGGGGTTCATCCGGGTATCCACTTCTCCGGCTGGGGCGGGTTTTTTCTATGTTGAAAAAAAAGATGGGGGCCTCCGCCCCTGTATAGATTACCGGGGTTTGAATAAAATAACCATTAAAAATAAATACCCCCTTCCTCTGATTGATGGCTTATTTACACAGATCATCGGGGCCCAAGTCTTTACCAAGTTGGATCTACGGGGGGCCTATAACTTGATAAGGATCCGTCAGGGTGATGAATGGAAGACCGCCTTCAACACCCAAGATGGGCATTACGAGTACCTTGTGATGCCCTTTGGTT
Source organism: Gastrophryne carolinensis (assembly GCA_027917425.1). Taxonomy (NCBI): domain Eukaryota; kingdom Metazoa; phylum Chordata; class Amphibia; order Anura; family Microhylidae; genus Gastrophryne; species Gastrophryne carolinensis. The sequence continues at coordinate 218,538,828 of CM051239.1, read as the reverse complement.
TGTGTAACGCCCCGGCTGTCTTCCAGGACTTTGTAAACGAAATTTTTAGAGAGTATTTGGGTCGCTTTGTAGTACTGTACCTCGATGATATTTTGATTTTTTCTTCCTCTTTAATGGAACATCGTGAACATGTTCGCCTTGTCTTACAAAAATTAAGAGAGAATTGCTTATACGCTAAACTCAAGAAATGTGTATTCGAGGTTCCTGAGGTCCCTTTTTTAGGGTATATAATTTCTAACACTGGGTTATCTATGGATCAGGCTAAGGTCAAAGCTGTACTTGAGTGGGAGCAACCTAGAGATTTAAAGGGGCTACAAAGATTCCTGGGATTCGCCAACTTTTATAGGAGATTTATTAAGAACTTCTCCACCCTAGTAGCACCTCTCACAGATCTCACCAAGAAGGGGAGCTTCCCATCACCCTGGCCGGAACGATCCTTTCAAGCCTTTAGAAAGTTAAAAGATGTCTTTAGCTCTGCCCCAGTATTAGTTCACCCAGAATGTCAGCGAGCTTTTATAGTCGAAGTTGATGCTTCCGAGCTTGGCGTTGGGGCAGTTCTCTCGCAGTACAGCAGTTCCCCGGAACGACTTCACCCTTGTGCTTTTTTCTCGAAAAAATTCAATCCCGCGGAGCGGAATTATGACATTGGGAATCGGGAGCTCTTGGCGGTTAAACTAGCCTTTCAAGAATGGAGACACTGGTTAGAAGGGGCCCAGTTCCCTGTTACGGTCTTCACGGACCATAAAAATGTAGAATATATTCAGTCTGCAAAGAGGTTAACCCCTAGGCAAGCTTGGTGGTCCCTGTTCTTTTCCTGATTTAACTTTACAATTACTTACAAACCGGGGTCAAAGAACGTAAAAGCTGATGCCTTGTCTCGAAGCTTTTCCACGACTAACTTACCTGAGGGGAAGAATTTGCCCATACTGCCACAACACATGGTGGTAGCTGTGATTCAGCCGAACCTCTCTGACCTGAATCAGTTTCAGTCTGAATCTCCGCCTGGTAAACCGGCTCATGTCCAGTTTGTACCTGCGTCACATCGTTCGGCCATCCTACAGCAATTTCATGCCTCTAAAACTGTAGGCCAACCTGGAGTTAAGAAAACCATTTCCATGTTGTCACGTCATGTTTGGTGGCCCTCTATTAAAAAAGATGCTCAGGATTATGTTCGAGCCTGTAAGATTTGTGCCCGGAGTAAAACCCCTAGACATTCTCCTGAAGGTTCACTGTTGCCCTTATCCATTCCTTCCCGACCATGGACACACCTTTCCATTGATTTCATCACCGATCTTCCATCATCGCAGGGGTTTACCGTCATCTGGGTGGTGGTAGATCGGTTCAGTAAGATGGCACACTTTATCCCGTTAAAAAAGTTACCAACCGCTCAAGACCTTGCACAACATTTTTTAACACATATATTCAGACTCCATGGAATCCCGGAGGATGTGGGGTACAGTTTGTCTCTCAGTTTTGGAGGGCATTTTGTGCCAGGTTGGGGTTCTCTGTCTCTCTGTCCTCTGCATTTCATCCCCAATCAAATGGACAGACAGAGAGAACCAACCAATCACTGGAGCAGTACCTTCGATGTTTTGTTTCCGATGTCCAGACAGATTGGTTACTGTACCTTCCGTTTGCAGAGTTTGCTCTAAATAATGCCACCCATACTTCCACAGGGGTTTCCCCGTTTCGCTGTGTCTTCGGAAGGGACCTCAAGTTTTCTGCTTTGTCCGAAGAACCCTCTAGTGTGTCCTCGCTTGAGGAATGGTTGTCCCAATGGCCGGACTTATGGGCAAAGATCCAGCAAAACTTGACCAGGGCTGTCGGCCAGCAGAAAACTTTTGCCGATCACGGTCGGTCTAGTGACCCTGATTATGAGGTGGGGGAGTTAGTTTGGCTTTCCACCAAAAATTTGGCATTACGTCAACCCTCTGCCAAGCTAGGTCCAAGATTTATTGGCCCTTTTTCTATACTACGGAAGATTAATCGAGTTACTTATCGCCTTGATCTCCCTCCCTCCATGAAAATTTGCAATTCTTTTCATGTTTCCCTTTTAAAATCTGCCAAGGGTATTGAGCCAGATACTTCCCCTGCTGCCATCCTGGTAGACGGGCAGCAAGAATTCGAGGTAGCCCGGATATTGGACTCACGTTTCTTCCAAAACTCTCTCCAGTACCTAGTAGATTGGAAGGGATACGGTCCAGAAGAGAGGTCTTGGGTCCCGGCCAGAGATGTCCACGCGGGGAGGTTGGTTAGGAAGTTTCACAGAGAGAACCCTCAGAAACCCAGCTTGGAGGGTCCAGAGGCCCCTCCTCAAGGGGGGGGTAATGTAAGGAACTTACCTGGGAGTCTGTCCCGCGGTGCCTCCGCACGCTCACTGGTGGCGCGGCCCCTCCGGCGGCCGCGCCAGGCAGCCGCCCCTCCAGCGTCGGGCGCACCGGCAGCCGACGGCCGTGCACGTGCCCGCGTGCTAGCACGTTCCCTTTATGTCCCCCCGCGGCGCTGCTCCCAGCGCATTCGCCGGGGGCAGATTTAAAAGGACCAATCCTGACCCAGGAATCCTCTGCTCTGGGAAGGTCAGGGAATGGACAGCCTGACTGGCCAGGGCGGTCCAGTCCCTGGAGTTTCTCCTATCAGGGGTGAGATCGTGTGTTGCACCAATCAGCACATTCCCCTTCCCATTGGTCAGTCACCATTTAAATATTTTCCCGCCCGAACCACCAGTGCCTGTTATAGCCATTTACTAGCTTGGGTGTGCTTCTGAATCTCGTCTTAGTGTGTTTGATCCGGCTTCGTCCTTGACTACTCCTGCTTGCTGCCTGAACCGACCTTCTGCCTGTCTGACTTCGTTTCTGCTTAACCCCTTGGATACCGCGCTTCTGTGATCACCCGGCCTTGACCCTTGCCAGTCCCGACTACTCTTTGCCTTGCTCCTTGGTTTTGACTTTTACAGACTTTGGTGCATGAACTCCTGATTTGGGATACCCCGCAGTTCATCCGTCTTTATCGTAAGCCAGCAATCTTTGCGCCAGTTAGACCTGGGGGCAACCGAGTCTGGAGAGGCATAACCCGTGTCTCCAGCAAGCGGGGGCTTGTCTATAGGCACAAGAGTCGGTGGAGATTGGGGATTGTTGGCTCACGAGAGAAGGGTGTCCAGCGGTCCCTGACAATCACACCCTGGAGTTGCAAGCAGCAGGAGCCCAAACACAGCTTGAAAGACACACTGGAGTTGGCTTCAGGAGCCCAAAAATTGGATGAATCACACCCTGGAGTCGCAAGCAGCAGCAGCAGGAGCCCAACATTGGCTGAAAGAGACACTGGAGTTGGCTTCAGGATCCCAAAAATTGGATGAATCACACCCTAGAGTTGCAAGCAGCAGCAGCAGGAGCCCGAACATTGGCTGAAAGAGACACTGGAGTTGGCTTCAGGAGCCCAAAAATTGGATGAATCACACCCTGGAGTTGTAAGCAGCAGGAGCCCAAACATAGCTTGAAAGACACACTGGAGTTGGCTTCAGGAGCCCAAAATGTGGATGAATCACACCCTGGAGTTGCAAGCAGCAGCAGGAGCCCAACATTGGCTGAAAGAGACACTGGAGTTGGCTTCAGGAGCCCAAAAATTGGATGAATCACACCCTGAAGTTGCAAGCAGCAGCAGCAGGAGCCCAAACATTGGCTGAAAGAGACACTGGAGTTGGCAGCAGGAGCCCAAAAATTGGATGAATCACACCCTGGAGTTGCAAGCAGCAGCAGTAGCCCAAACATAGCTTGAAAGAGACACTGGAGTTGGCAGTCGCAGGAGCCCAAAAATTGACTGACACACCCTGGAGTTGGCAGCAGCAGCAGGAACCTAGAAATTAGCTGTAAGGCACCCTGAAGTTGGCAGCAGCAGGAGCACATACATTAGCTGGAAGGCACACCCTGGAGTTGGCAGCAGCATAAGCAGGAGCCCAAACATTGCTTGAAAGACACCCTGGAGTTGGCAGCAGCAGCAGGAGGCCAAAAATTGGCTGAGAGAGACACTGGAGTTGGCAGCAGGAGCCCAAAAAAATTGGATGAATCACACCCTGGAGTTGCAAGCAGCAGCAGCAGGAGCCCAAACATTGGCTGAAAGAGACACTGGAGTTGGCAGCAGGAGCCCAAAAATTGGATGAATCACACCCTGGAGTTGCAAGCAGCAGCCCAAATATTGCTTTAAAGAGACACTGGAGTTGGCAGTAGAAGGAGCCCAAAAATTGACTGACACACCCTGGAGTTGGCAGCAGCAGCAGCAGGAACCTCGAAATTGGCTGGAAGGCACCCTGAAGTTGGCAGCAGCAGGAGCAAATACATTAGCTGGAAGGCACACCCTGGAGTTGGCAGCAGCATAAGCAGGAGCCCAAACATTGCTTGAAAGACAACCTGGAGTTGGCAAGAGCAGCAGGAGGCCAAGAATTGGCTGAGAGAGACACTGGAGTTGGCAGCAGGAGCCAAAAAAATTGGATGAATCACACCCTGGAGTTGCAAGCAGCAGCAGCAGGAGCCCAAACATTGGCTGAAAGAGACACTGGAGTTGGCAGCAGGAGCCCAAAAATTGGATGAATCACACCCTGGAGTTGCAAGCAGCAGCAGGAGCCCAAACATTACTTTAAAGAGACACTGGAGTTGGCAGCAGGAGCCCAAAAATTGGATGAATCACACCCTGGAGTTGCAAGCAGCAGCAGGAGCCCAACATTGGCTGAAAGAGACACTGGAGTTGGCTTCAGGAGCCCAAAAATTGGATGAATCACACCCTGGAGTTGCAAGCAGCAGCAGGAGCCCAACATTGGCTAAAAGAGACACTGGAGTTGGCTTCAGGAGCCCAAAAATTGGATGAATCACACCCTGGAGTTGCAAGCAGCAGCAGCAGAAGCCCAAACATAGCTTGAAAGAGACACTGGAGTTGGCTTCAGGAGCCCAAAAATTGGATGAATCACACCCTGGAGTTGCAAGCAGCAGCAGCAGGAGCCCAACATTGGCTGAAAGAGACACTGGAGTTGGCAGCAGGAGCCCAAAAATTGGCTGAATCACACCCTGGAGTTGCAAGCAGCAGCAGCAGGAGCCCAAACATTACTTTAAAGAGACACTGGAGTTGGCAGCAGGAGCCCAAAAATTGGATGAATCACACCCTGGAGTTGCAAGCAGCAGCAGCAGCAGGAGCCCAAACATTGCTTTAAAGAGACACTGGAGTTGGCTTCAGGAGCCCAAAAATTGGATGAATCACACCCTGGAGTTCCAAGCAGCAGCAGTAGGAGCCCAACATTGGCTGAAAGAGACACTGGAGTTGGCAGCAGGAGCCCAAAAATTGGATGAATCACACCCTGGAGTTGCAAGCAGCAGCAGCAGCCCAAACCTAGCTTGAAAGACACACTGGAGTTGGCTTCAGGAGCACAAAAATTGGATGAATCACACCCTGGAGTTGCAAGCAGCAGCAGCAGGAGGCCAAGAATTGGCTGAAAGAGACACTGGAGTTGGCTTCAGGAGCCCAAAAATTGGATGAATCACACCCTGGAGTTGCAAGCAGCAGCAGCAGGAGCCCAACATTGACTGAAAGAGACACTGGAGTTGGCTTCAGGAACCCAAAAATTGGATGAATCACACCCTGGAGTTGCAAGCAGCAGCAGCAGGAGCCCAAACATTGGCTGAAAGAGACACTGGAGTTGGCTTCAGGAGCCCAAAAATTGGATGAATCACACCCTGGAGTTGCAAGCAGCAGGAGCCCAAACATAGCTTGAAAGACACACTGGAGTTGGCAGCAGGAGCCCAAAAATTGGATGAATCACACCCTGGCGTTGCAAGCAGCATCAGCAGCAGCCCAAACATTGCTTTAAAGAGACACTGGAGTTGGCAGTCGCAGGAGCCCAAAATTGACTGACACACCCTGGAGTTGGCAGCAGCAGCAGCAGGAACCTAGAAATTGGCTGGAAGGCACCCTGCAGTTGGCAGCAGCAGGAGCACATACATTAGCTGGAAGGCACACCCTGGAGTTGGCAGCAGCATAAGCAGGAGCCCAAACATTGTTTGAAAAACACCCTGGAGTTGGCAGCAGCAGCAGGAGGTCATAAATTGGCTGAGAGAGACACTGGAGTTGGCAGCAGGAGCCCAAAAATTGGATGAATCACACCCTGGAGTTGCAAGCAGCAGCAGCAGCAGCCCAAACATTGCTTTAAAGAGACACTCGAGTTGGCAGTAGCAGGAGCCCAAAAATTGGAAGAATCACACCCTGGAGTTGCAAGCAGCAGCAGCAGCCCAAACATTGCTTTAAAGAGACACTGGAGTTGGCAGTAGCAGGAGCCCAAAAATTGACCGACACACCCTGGAGTTGGCAGCAGCAGCAGGAACCTAGAAATTGGCTGGAAGGCACCCTGAAGTTGGCAGCAGCAGGAGCACATACATTAGCTGGAAGGCACACCCTGGAGTTGGCAGCAGCATAAGCAGGAGCCCAAACATTGCTTGAAAGACACCCTGGAGTTGGCAGCAGCAGCAGGAGGCCAAAAATTGTCTGAAAGAGACACTGGAGTTGGCAGCAGGAGCCCAAAAATTGGATGAATCACACCCTGGAGTTGCAAGCAGCAGCAGCAGCCCAAATATTGCTTTAAAGAGACACTGGAGTTGGCAGTAGAAGGAGCCCAAAAATTGACTGACACACCCTGGAGTTGGCAGCAGCAGCAGCAGCAGGAACCTAGAAATTGGCTGGAAGTCACCCTGAAGTTGGCAGCAGCAGGAGCACATACATTAGCTGGAAGGCACACCCTGGAGTTGGCAGCAGCATAAGCAGGAGCCCAAACATTGCTTGAAAGACACCCTGGAGTTGGCAGCAGCAGCAGGAGGCCAAACATTGGCTGAGAGAGACACTGGAGTTGGCAGCAGGAGCCAAAAAAATTGGATGAATCACACCCTGGAGTTGCAAGCAGCAGCAGCAGGAGCCCAAACATTGGCTGAAAGAGACACTGGAGTTGGCTTCAGGAGCCCAAAAATTGGATGAATCACACCCTGGAGTTGCAAGCAGCAGGAGCCCAAACATAGCTTGAAAGACACAATGGAGTTGGCTTCAGGAGCCCAAAAATTGGATGAATCACACCCTGGAGTTGCAAGCAGCAGGAGCCCAAACATTGGCTGAAAGAGACACTGGAGTTGGCAGCAGGAGCCCAAAAATTGGATGAATCACACCCTGGAGTTGCAAGCAGCAGCAGCAGCCCAAACCTAGCTTGAAAGACATACTGGAGTTGGCTTCAGGAGCCCCAAAAATGGATGAATCACACCCTGGAGTTGCAAGCAGCAGCAGCAGGAGCCCAACATTGGCTGAAAGAGACACCCTGAAGTTGGCATCAGCAGGAGGCCAAAAATTGGTTGGAAGGCACACCCTGAAGTTGGCATCAGCAGGAGCCCAAAAATTGGCCTAAAGACATAAATATGTTTTGCACCATTTGGAAAGTGTATAACGTGGCACCATGCTGAATCTAGTCGCATGCATCAGGCATTGGTGGGTGGAAGTCCTGGCTGATTCATCCCTGATTCATTTTGACAAAGGTGAGTCTCTCCACATTTTTAGTTGACAGATGAGTTCTCCTCGCCGTAACTATGGCCCCCGCCGCACTAAACACCCGCTCAGATGGCACGCTACTTGCCGGGCAGGACAGCTTTTCCAGGGCAAACTCTGCTAGTTGCGTCCACAAATCGAGTTTGGCTGCCCAGAAGTCCAGCGGATCCTCAAGGTGTGTTGGCATGGTCATGTCAAGGTATGACATGACCTGCTGGTTGAGGTCCTGCTCCAGGTCTTCTTGCTGCTCATGAGTAGCCTCACTATGCGGGTGTAGAAAGCTACTCATTAGCGACGGAAGACTGAGGCTGCTGCTGATGGAGCTGCTGCTGCTGCTCCTGCCAACCCCCCGAGCAGCCAAGGCAGTGGAAGGTGAGCGCAGAGGTCCCCTCGAGTCAGACCTGCGAGTATGGACCATGGCGCAGATAGGCATCGGCCAACTGACTACGTAGAATGTCTTTGTAGTAGTTCAGTTTGTCCTCCCTCTCGGCGGGTTTAAAAAATGTCCCCATTTTGTGCCGGAAGTGAGGGTCCTATAAGGTGGACAGCCAGAAGTCATCCCGCCGACAAATGGAAACAATTCTGGGGTCACTACGCAAGCACGTGAGCATGCTTCCTGCCATTTGCGCAAGTGACTCGGATGGACTACCTGTCTCCATCTCCACTGCATACTGCCACAGTGTGTCCGGGTCCTCTGTCTCGCCATCCTCAAAACCCTCTAGCTCCTCTGGCTGCTCCTGCTCCTCCTCTCCTGTCTGCTGACTAGATAAACCAGCCATTTCGCCAAGCCTAAACTGTGCTTCCCTGTGCCCCTCCTCCTCCTCTTCCTCCTCCTCCTCCAGTTCAGCTCCAACGGGGTTCATGTGGCCGTAAGATGTAGACGCCATGTCTCCAGTGCCCTGACCAGCCATGGTTTCCAACATGTGCTGTAGTACATGAAGCAGTGGAATCATGTCGTTCATCCCGTAATCCTGCCAACTGACAAATAAAGTGGCTTCCTCAAAGGGCCTGAGCAAACGGCAGGTGTCACGTATGAGCTGCCACTGGTTGACATTGAAGTTACACAGAGGAGTCCCCCTATCCGCTTGGATCATCAGGAAATCCGTGATGGCTTTTCTCTGTTCATATAATCGGTCCAACATGTGAAGGGTAGAATTCCAACGGGTGGAAACATCGCAAATCAGACTATGTTGGGGGATACCGTTCTGACGCTGTAGCTCAAGAAGGGTGTGTTTGGCGGTGTATGAGTGGCTGAAGTGCATGCAAAGTTTCCTTGAAGTTGTTAGGATGTCTTGCATATGGGGGGAACACTTCAGAAACCGCTTGACAACCAGATTAAAGACGTGAGCCATGCAGGGGGCATGGGTCAGCCTTCCTTGGCGCAGCGCAGACAAAATGTTCTTCCCATTGTCGGTGACCATGATTCCCATTTTAAGTTTTCTTGGAGTAAGCCATGTTTGGATTTCCTGATGAATAAATTTAAGCAGTTCCTCCCCTGTGTGACTCCATTCGCCAAGACAAACCATGTGAAGCACTGCGTGACACCTCCGTGCCCTGCACACATGGTAGACTGGAGGGGCACTGAGACTTGAGCCTACAGTGGAGGGTGAGGAGATGGCAGAGGATGAGGAGGCCGAGTCGCACAGTGTCACAGGCCCAACGGGCAGGAAGCGCGGAGGCCGAAGCGGCGTGACCTGTCCAAGTTGCTGCTGCTGCTGCAAAGGGACCACATTCACCCAGTGGGCCGTAAACGACATGTACTGTCCCTGACCGTATTTACAGCTCCAGACGTCGGCGCTGCCATGCACTTTGCTACACACCGACAGGCTAAAGGACTGGCCAACCTTCTGTTCAACAAAAGTGTGCAGCGCTGGTACTGCCTTCTTGGCAAAAAAATGACAGCTTGGGACTCTCCACCTCGGCTCGGCACAAGCCATCAGTTCTCTGAAAGGTGCAGAGTCCACCACCTGAAAAGGGAGCGACTGCAGCACCAGCAACTTGGACAGGAGCACATTCAGCTTCTGCGCCGTAGGATGAGTGGGCGCATACTGCTATCTCATGGACATGGCTTCGCTGATGGATTGCTGGCGGGATGCATGACTTGGAGGAGGAGGAGCAGGAGCGACAGAGGATGGGTATGACGCACAGCTGCCTTCGGCTGAGGTGCTGGAGCCTTGGCTGGCAGAAATTGGGAGCGGCGTGCCACTTGGTGAGGAAGCAGACTGGACCACCCCTTGGGAGCCTCGGTTCTCCCAGGTCGCTTTATGGTGACGCATCATATGTTGACGCAGGGCCGTGGTGCCAACATTTGGGCCCTGGCCATGCTTCACCTTCTGCCTACATATCGTGCATGTGGATGTTACCCTCCTGCGGATGCTTCAGGAAAAACTGCCACACTGCCGAGTAGCTACTTTTCCCACCAACAGGCCTCACTGATTCGCTGCTATTGTCACCAACTCCAGGAACCCCTGCTCCACTACCTCCCGGTAAGGTAGCCTGCCGTGCAGCAGGTGCTCTACCCCGGCCCCGGCCCGTTTGGCTCCAGGCTTTACAATTGTGCCCCCATGCTGACTGCCAACCATGCTGCTAACACCTTGCTGCCTGAGCTGTTGACTCCGGGGCAACCTGCGCCCCTCTTCTCCTGATGATGACGATGAAGCCCCTTCATCACCCGGCTCCCAAGTGCAATTGGCTTCATCATCATCGAGTCAGACCTGCGAGTATGGACCATGGCGCAGATAGGCATCGGCCAACTGACTACGTAGAATGTCTTTGTAGTAGTTCAGTTTGTCCTCCCTCTCGGCGGGTTTAAAAAATGCCCCCATTTTGTGCCGGAAGTGAGGGTCCAATAAGGTGGACAGCCAGAAGTCATCCCGCCGACAAGTGGAAACAATTCTGGGGTCACTACGCAAGCACGTGAGCATGCTTCCTGCCATTTGCGCAAGTGACTCGGATGGACTACCTGTCTCCATCTCCACTGCATACTGCCACAGTGTGTCCGGGTCCTCAGTCTCGCAATCCTCAAAACCCTCTAGCTCCTCTGGCTGCTCCTGCTCCTCCTCTCCTGTCTGCTGACTAGATAAACCAGCCATTTCGCCAAGCCTAAACTGTGCTTCACTGTGCCCCTCCTCCTCCTCTTCCTCCTCCTCCTCCAGTTCAGCTCCAACGGGGTTCATGTGGCCTTAAGATGTAGACGCCATGTCTCCAGTGCCCTGACCAGCCATGGTTTCCAACATGTGCTGTAGTACTTGAAGCAGTGGAATCATGTCGTTCATCCCGTAATCCTGCCAACTGACAAATAAAGTGGCTTCCTCAAAGGGCCTGAGCAAACGGCAGGTGTCACGTATGAGCTGCCACTGGTTGACATTGAAGTTACACAGGGGAGTCCCCCTATCCACTTGGATCATCAGGAAATCCGTGATGGCTTTTCTCTGTTCATATAATCGGTCCAACATGTGAAGGGTAGAATTCCAATGGGTGGAAACATCGCAAATCAGACTATGTTGGGGGATACCGTTCTGACGCTGTAGCTCAAGAAGGGTGTGTTTGGCGGTGTATGAGTGGCTGAAGTGCATGCAAAGTTTCCTTGAAGTTGTTAGGATGTCTTGCATATGGGGGGAACACTTCAGAAACCGCTTGACAACCAGATTAAAGACGTGAGCCATGCAGGGGGCATGGGTCAGCCTTCCTTGGCGCAGCGCAGACAAAATGTTCTTCCCATTGTCGGTAACCATGATTCCCATTTTAAGTTTTCTTGGAGTAAGCCATGTTTGGATTTCCTGATGAATAAATTTAAGCAGTTCCTCCCCTGTGTGACTCCGTTCGCCAAGACAAACCATGTGAAGCACTGCGTGACACCTCCGTGCCCTGCACACATGGTAGACTGGAGGGGCACTGAGACTTGAGCCTACAGTGGAGGGTGAGGAGATGGCAGAGGATGAGGAGGCCGAGTCGCACAGTGTCACAGGCCCAACGGGCAGGGAGCGCGGAGGCCGAAGCGGCGTGACCTGTCCAAGTTGCTGCTGCTGCTGCAAAGGGACCACATTCACCCAGTGGGCCGTAAACGACATGTACTGTCCCTGACCGTATTTACAGCTCCAGACGTCTGCGCTGCCATGCACTTTGCTACACACCGACAGGCTCAAGGACTGGCCCACCTTCTGTTCAACAAAAGTGTGCAGCGCTGGTACTGCCTTTTTGGCAAAGAAATGACAGCTTGGGACTCTCCACCTCGGCTCGGCACAAGCCATCAGTTCTCTGAAAGGTGCAGAGTCCACTACCTGAAAAGGGAGCGACTGCAGCACCAGCAACTTGGACAGGAGCACATTCAGCTTCTGCGCCGTAGGATGAGTGGGCGCATACTGCTGTCTCATGGACATGGCTTCGCTGATGGATTGCTGGCGGGATGCATGACTTGGAGGAGGAGGAGGAGGAGCAGGAGCGACAGAGGATGGGTATGATGCACAGCTGCCTTCGGCTGAGGTGCTGGAGCCTTGGCTGGCAGAAATTGGGAGCGGCGTGCCACTTGTGAGGAAGCAGACTGGACCACCCCTTGGGAGCCTCGGTTCTCCCAGGTCGCTTTATGGTGACGCATCATATGTTGACGCAGGGCCGTGGTGCCAACATTTGGGCCCTGGCCATGCTTCACCTTCTGCCTACATATCGTGCATGTGGATGTTACCCTCCTGCGGATGCTTCAGGAAAAACTGCCACACTGCCGAGTAGCTACTTTTCCCACCAACAGGCCTCACTGATTCGCTGCTATTGTCACCAACTCCAGGAACCCCTGCTCCACTACCTCCCGGTAAGGTAGCCTGCCGTGCAGCAGGTGCTCTATTCCGGCCCCGGCCCCGTTTGGCTCCAGGCTTTACAATTGTGCCCCCATGCTGACTGCCAACCATGCTGCTAACACCTTGCTGCCTGAGCTGTTGACTCCGGGGCAACCTGCGCCCCTCTTCTCCTGATGATGACGATGAAGCCCCTTCATCACCCGGCTCCCAAGTGCAATCGGCTTCATCATCATCATCATCACCGAGTTGTGGCTGTACGTCACTGATGTTCTCGGTTTCCTCAACAGTGTCTGGCGCAGAAGCTGGAAATCTCGCAACACCCACGACACTGTCCACATCACTATTTGTCTGCCAAGCTAAAGAAGCCACCTCCATTTCATGGCTGGCCAGTAGCTGCTGACTGTCCTCTATCTGATCGTCCTTCTCACTAAAGAGTGGAGCTGAACCCAAAGCATAGGATACGTCGCTGGGGGAGGGAACGGCGTAGGACAGAGGCAATGGGAGGACAGGGACTGCTCTCGGGGCATGCCAACTCAGGGTTGTGTCAGAGGAACCTACCGACCCTAGACTGGGGGTCTCAGACGTAACTTGTGATGATGTTGATGAGCGCGTTAACCAATCTACCACAGCAGATGCGTTACTGGTGGAGACACGACCGCTAGCAGATACTGGCAGATCAGGTCTCTCACCATGGCTCCTGCTGCCACTCGCCCCTAGTCTGCTGCGACCTCTGCCTGCTGAATCTTGGCCTCTGCCACTCCTCTTTGAACATCCTGGCACTTGTCTTCCTGACATTTTTATGTATTTGCTTATTTAGTATAAACAGATAGGGTGCAAGGTGCAGCTTTGGGGTGCCCTGCGCCTGGTTTATTGAAAGCAGTCAAAAAGGAAGTGCAAACTGAAGTAGCTTAATTAAGCTGATGCTGAACAACGCTTATGTTGTATAAGAGATAGGGTGCAAGGTGCAGCTTTGGGGTGCCCTGCGGCCTGGTTTATTGAAAGCAGTCAAAAACAAGTGCAAACTAAAGTAGCTTCATGAAGCTGATGCTGATCAACGCTTATGTTGTATAACAGATAGGGTTAAAATAGCATGTGCCTTGGGATGCCAGTGTGGCGTAATGTATTTTAAGCTGAACAGAAACTATTAACACTAATCCAATTATGAGAAATGCTTTTGTTTACCAGATAGGGTTAAATAGCATGTGCCTTGGGATGCCAGTGTGGCCTAATGTATTTTAAGCTGAACAGAAACTTTTAACGCTAATCCAAGTATGAGAAATGCTTTTGTTTAGCAGATAGGGTTAAATAGCATGTGCCTTGGGATGCCAGTGTGGCCTAATGTATTTTAAGCTGAACAGAAACTTTTAACACTAATCCAATAATGAGAAATGCTTTTGTTGAACAGATAGGGTTAAATAGCATGTGCCTTGGGATGCCAGTGTGGCGTAATGTATTTTAAGCTGAACAGAAACTTTTAACACTAATCCAATAATGAGAAATGCTTTTGTTGAACAGATAGGGTTAAATAGCATGAGCCTTGGGATGCCAGTGGGGCGTAATGTATTTTAAGGTGAACAGAAACTTTTAACACTAATCCAAGAATGTGAAATGCTTTTGTTGAACAGATAGGGTTAAATAGCATGTGCCCTGGGATGCCAGTGTGGCGTAATGTATTTTAAGCTGAACAGAAACTTTTAACACTAATCCAATAATGAGAAATGCTTTTGTTTAACAGATAGGGTTAAATAGCATGTGCCTTGGGATGCCAGTGTGGCGTAATGTATTTTAAGCTGAACAGAAACTTTTAACACTAATCCAATAATGAGAAATGCTTTTGTTGAACAGATAGGGTTAAATAGCATGTGCCTTGGGATGCCAGTGTGGCGTAATGTATTTTAAGCTGAACAGAAACTTTTAACACTAATCCAAGTATGAGAAATGCTTTTGTTGAACAGATAGGGTTAAATAGCATGTGCCCTGGGATGCCAGTGTGGCGTAATGTATTTTAAGCTGAACAGAAACTTTTAACACTAATCCAATAATGAGAAATGCTTTTGTTTAACAGATAGGGTTAAATAGCATGTGCCTTTGGATGCCAGTGTGGCGTAATGTATTTTAAGCTGAACAGAAACTTTTAACACTAATCCAAGAATGTGAAATGCTTTTGTTGAACAGATAGGGTTAAATAGCATGAGCATTGGGATGCCAGTGTGGCGTAATGTATTTTAAGCTGAACAGAAACTTTTAACACTAATCCAAGTATGAGAAATGCTTTTGTTGAACAGATAGGGTTAAATAGCATGTGCCCTGGGATGCCAGTGTGGCGTAATGTATTTTAAGCTGAACAGAAACTTTTAACACTAATCCAATAATGAGAAATGCTTTTGTTTAACAGATAGGGTTAAATAGCATGTGCCTTGGGATGCCAGTGTGGCGTAATGTATTTTAAGCTGAACAGAAACTTTTAACACTAATCCAATAATGAGAAATGCTTTTGTTGAACAGATAGGGTTAAATAGCATGTGCCTTGGGATGCCAGTGTGGCGTAATGTATTTTAAGCTGAACAGAAACTTTTAACACTAATCCAATAATGAGAAATGCTTTTGTTGAACAGATAGGGTTAAATAGCATGAGCCTTGGGATGCCAGTGGGGCGTAATGTATTTTAAGCTGAACAGAAACTTTTAACACTAATCCAATAATGAGAAATGCTTTTGTTGAACAGATAGGGTTAAATAGCATGAGCATTGGGATGCCAGTGTGGCGTAATGTATTTTAAGCTGAACAGAAACTTTTAACACTAATCCAAGTATGAGAAATGCTTTTGTTGAACAGATAGGGTTAAATAGCATGTGCCTTTGGATGCCAGCGTGGCGTAATGTATTTTAAGCTGAACAGAAACTTTTAACACTAATCCAATAATGAGAAATGCTTTTGTTGAACAGATAGGGTTAAATAGCATGTGCCTTGGGATGCCAGTGTGGCGTAATGTATTTTAAGCTGAACAGAAACTTTTAACACTAATCCAATAATGAGAAATGCTATTGTTGAACAGATAGGGTTAAATAGCATGTGCCTTGGGATGCCAGTGTGGCGTAATGTATTTTAAGCTGAACAGAAACTTTTAACACTAATCCAATAATGAGAAATGCTTTTGTTGAACAGATAGGGTTAAATAGCATGTGCCTTGGGATGCCAGTGTGGCGTAATGTATTTTAAGCTGAACAGAAACTTTTAACACTAATCCAATAATAAGAAATGCTTTTGTTGAACAGATAGGGTTAAATAGCATGTGCCTTGGGATGCCAGTGTGGCGTAATGTATTTTAAGCTGAACAGAAACTTTTAACACTAATCCAATAATGAGAAATGCTTTTGTTGAACAGATAGGGTTAAATAGCATGTGCCTTGGGATGCCAGTGTGGCGTAATGTATTTTAAGCTGAACAGAAACTTTTAACACTATTCCAATAATGAGAAATGCTATTGTTGAACAGATAGGGTTAAATAGCATGTGCCTTGGGATGCCAGTGTGGCGTAATGTATTTTAAGCTGAACATAAACTTTTAACACTAATCCAATAATGAGAAATGCTTTTGTTGAACAGATAGGGTTAAAATAGCTTTCAGGGCTAAATAGCAGAAAGGGTTAAATAGCATGTGCATTGCATGCACAGTGTGCAGCTGTATTTAAACCAAACCAAATATATTAACAGTAACCCAGTAATTATGAAATATGAATCATAGGCAGCACTAGGCACCCTGTCAATGTGACTTGTATGCTGCTGGATTGTTCCGGTTTTAAACCTATCTTTCCCTAGCTCTGTCTACCACTCTAAATCTCCCTAACTATCTGTCTCTCTCTTTAGCTATCTGTAACTGTCTCTACTAGCTATCGCTAACTCTCACCTAACTAAGGCCCTTATTTAACAAGGGATAGCGCCAGGTAGCGACTGGTGAGCGAACGGTAATGACGGTCACCGCCACAAGAACGTCGGCTCCCCACCACAATCACACATTTATCAAGCCGATCCTGCTTAGCGACTGAGATAGCGCCAGATAGCGACTCATTCATCATTATTCCAGCCTCACCCCACAGCGCCAGCGAGCGACCTTGAACAGCGCCAGGTATGACCTCTCGCTACCTGGTGCTCTCCAATGCATTTCAATGGAACAATCTTTAAATATTCATAATTAATTGTTAATAATCTTTTTTTTTTTTTTTTTTTTTAATGTGAAAATTTCTGTTACCACTTCTGCCATGTTAGATATTTTTTTTAAGGTAAGAAAAAAATAAAAAAAAAATGTGTGCAGCATTGATATTACAGGTCTGATATTAATGTATTCATATTCCAAAATGTTTTTATAAACTTGTTTTTTTTGGTTTCCCAAAATATGGTTGTTTGGGGGTTAAAAAAACTACTTTTAACCCATCGCCGCCAGCGCTCTGGGGTTTAAACATGCATTTCACAGCGCGAGAATTTTTGGAGCGTGATTTGTTAATGAATATGGTGGGACCCGGTCGCTATGGCCATTCGCTATCATGCGCTCCCATACAGCGCCGAACCTGTCAAATAGTGACTCATCACCTTGTATTCAACATTACTGCACACCGACTGAGTCGCTATCAACAACCGAACAACGGCCAAGCACAGCGACTACTAGTGGGCGCTGTGAAAATACAGCTACAGTCGCTCAACTGTCGCTACCAGGCGCTATTAATAAATCAGCCTCTAAGACTGTCTGTCTCTCCCTGCAGCTAGGTCCGTTCTGTCTGCAATGCAAGTCTCAACTGCGCAAAAGGCTGCTTTATATAGCACGGTGACGTCACCGGGCTTCCTGGCTGCTGATAGGCTGCATGTGACTGTCCCATCGTCACTTGCCCCTGGGGACATGTCTGAACATGTCCGTCCACCATCTTAGAATGCCCGTCATTGAGTTTAATGGAAAACTTCGATCGATCGAATCGCCGGGAAATTCAGATTCGTTCAGAATCAAATTTTTCGGAAATTCGGAACGAATCCGGGTTCGTCCGGATCGATTCGCTCATCCCTAGTAACTATGTCATCGGCATGTGGCTCTCATTGACCAGAATGGGAAGTGCACACTGCCACATCCCCGGCGGCCTGCCCACTCCTGCCCCAGCCTATCTGAATGGCTGGGATGGGAGCGTATGCTGCCGTATTCCCTGCATCTCCAGTGGCAAGCATGTGCTTCCATCCCAGCCATTCCGATCCACATTTACAAGAATGAGGTCCATTTGTTGCATAACATAGAGCCTGATTCATTACTAACGTCAGGTATCGGCAGATGAGCGTCTCTATAGTGGGGCTTAGAGTGACCACTAGTAGATGCTGTAACTATGTATCGGGCGCTATAACATAGAGAAAGGTAGCGCCAGCTCAGTGCGACTGACTCTTAGTGCTCCACACTACAAATGACATACACACAGCGTTGGTGCTCTAAATCTAGTCTCTATAGCATAGAGCACCAGATTCTGTGTGATTAAAGTCTGTTTTTGAACACACATGGAATGACATTGTTTTAACACTGTGACATTAACACAAGGGCCAGACCTGTAATGACAATTCTGCATAAAAATATAAAATGTCAAAAAAGTTTGTAAAAGTGTTTGTTTGGAGCCAGGAGAGGTCACACAATGATATGAGCAAAAAAACAAAACACGCTGTTTAACCCTTTAAATGCCAAGCACGTAGTTTCTACGTGGTTGCCTCTCCTACCGTTAAGTGCCAAGCACGTAGAAACTACGTGCCTGGCATTTCCCACAAACAGTTAAAAAGATAGAAAAAAAAAACACTTACCTCCGGTATCCCCGTGAAGCTTGGGGTCCCCTCTTCCTGGGGGGGGCATCCGATCGCCCCCCCGTCGTCCTCCGTCTTCAGGGGGGGCCCCGAAACCAGCCGCCCCCCCCCCCCCGTTTCCAGCGCTGACATCGGCGCTGTAAAAAAAAAAAAAAAACAAACTGTCATTTACTCACCTCCGCGCCCGAGCCTTCTGTCCGGGTCTCCTCTTCACCAGGGGGGGGTCCGATCCCCCCCCTGGGCTGCGCAGTCTTCAGGTGAGGACCCTCTTCCGGGTCCTCACCTCTTGTAATGGCGGCGATGGCCGCCGCCGCTTAGCTCCGCCCATTGTGGGAGGAGCGGGATGACGTCATCCCGCTCCTCCTATACCCCCTCCGAGCTCCGGCATCTGTCAGATGCCGGTGGTGATCGGAGCAGGGCGGATGTCAGGTGAGGAGGCTCCGATCGCCCTGCGGCGATCACCACCGGCATCTGTCAGTGACAGCGGCGCGGGACAGGCAGCGGCGAGGGACGTCGGATCGGAGGTGAGTACAGTGTAAAAAAAAGAAAAATAAAGATTTTTTCTCTGTGTCTGTGTCATTTTTTACTATTAACCCCTTGTGAACTGGTAAGGGGTCCATGACCCCTATACCAGTTCACAAGGCTGGGGGGATGGGAAGCCACCTGCGCTAGCGGGTGGCTTGCCATTAACCCCTGGCACCCCCATTACCTGCCTCCCCAAAGGCCAGGGGGGGGCAGAAGAGCCCGGGCCCACATGGGCTATGTGGGCTCGTAGGCTGCAGGGTGGGGGGGCCACATAAGCTGGCCCCCCCACTCTGTGCCTACAAGCCCCCATAGCTGGTCCCGGGCTGGTTACTGTGGGTAAGGGGGACCCCACGTCAATTTTTTTTTTGATTTTTAAGGGTTTTTAACCCTTAAAAATCAAAAAAAAAATGGGGTCCCCCCCCCTGGGAGGGGGGACCCTATGTCATTTTTTTTTTTGATTAACCCTTTGTGTTCTGTCATCCAGCAGCTATAAAAGGCTTCTAGCAAGTGAGCAGAAGCCAGTGATCGCCGAGGGACAGAGGGCTCCAGGATGGATGGGAGGTGAGTACAGTGTAAAAAAAAAAAAAAAAAAATTAATAAAATATTTTTTCTCTGCTTGTGTCTGTGTGATTATTTACATTTAACCCCTTGTGAACTGGTAAGGGGTCCATGACCCCTATACCAGTTCACAAGGCTGGGGGGATGGCAAGCCACCTGCGCTAGCGGGTGGCTTGCCATTAACCCCCGGCACCCCCATTACCTGCCTCCCCAAAGGCCAGGGGGGGGCAGAAGAGCCCGGGCCCACATGGGCTATGTGGGCTCGTAGGCTGCAGGGTGGGGGGGCCACAAAAGCTGGCCCCCCCACTCTGTGCCTACAAGCCCCCATAGCTGGTCCCGGGCTGGTTACTTTGGGTAAGGGGGACCCCACGTCAATTTTTTTTTTGATTTTTAAGGGTTTTTAACCCTTAAAAATCAAAAAAAAAATGGGGTCTCCCTCCCCTGGGAGGGGGGACCCTATGTCATTTTTTTTCTCGATTTAACCCTTTGTAGTGTGGATGGTAGTTGTATTTTTTTTGTGAATGTTATTAAATACTTGTTTCAGTTAGGGGGGTCTCCTGGGCAGGAACAGGGGGCTACCGATAAATATGTGGTACCGTTATAATCGGTAGAAATGGGGCTTTCACATGCAATATGATTTTCCTTAATAAAATACATTTTTTATTTAAAATAAAGGAGTCAATTTTTTTAAAACATTTTTTATTTATTTATTTATTATTTTTACTTAATAATATTGTAAAAAAAAAAAAAAAATTTACAAACAAGACATTTCATGTTAAAGCCTAAACTCTGCTGCAAAAAAATATATATATAATTTTCCTGAAAGTTCCAGCAAAAATGGCGCAAAACATGACGCAAAATGGGGAAAAATGGCCTGTCAACAGAGGGTGACAAAATCTCAAGTAGGCTGGCAATTAAAAGGGTTAATAGTACCTATGCATGTTGGGTATTGTTCTGTTCGGGGGACCTTGCGCTTTCAGACTTAGCTTGTTTTTTCTGGTTTGCATATTTATATTTTAGGAAAAGGTGTTTTTTATTCAGCTTTTTTATAAATTTTTTAAGGAAACCCTGCGCAAACAAAGAATTCTTTGAGGGATTACTTCCAGAAAGATGAGCCCACTACAACAAGCTGGGTACCCTTAGAAAGCTTAACGTGTGTACTTTCAGGGAATATATGGTTTATGGGGGATATTCCAAATGTCAAGGGTTGTTTTGGTTGAAAAATCGCAAGGTGCGCACTTTGTCTGCAGAGCTGAAATTTTCAAGTAAAATTACCGTTACGCACATGCTTTACTTTGGGGTGTTTGGCAACTCTTCCCTTGACAGAACCTATGCATGTTGGGTATTGTTCTGTTCGGGGGATGTTGCGTTTCCAGATTAAACTTGTTTTTTCTTGTTTGTATATAGTTTTTTTAGGAAAATGTGGCTTTGATTCTGCTTTTTTATCCTTTTTTTAGGGAAACTCTTTGCAACCAAAGAATCCATTGAGGGATTACTTCCAGAAAACTATGGCCACATCAACAAGCCTGGTACGCCTAGAAAGCCTGAGGTGTGTACTTCCAGAGAATATATAGTTTGTTGGGGGTATTTCAAATGTAAAGGGTTGTTTTTCTGGAAAAGCTGCAAGGTGCGCATATTGCGTAGCACAGTTGTATTTTATCTGAAAATCCCCTAAAGCGTTGTTTCAGTTTGGGGGAGTCTCCTGGGCAGGAAAGGGTGTCTACCTATACATATGTGGTACCACTGTAACCGGGAGAAATTGGGATTTCACACGCAATAAGATTTAATTGACAAACTTACATTTTTTATTACAAAAAAAACTACAATATGTAAAAATTTTTTTTTTTTTTTTTTTTTTTGCACATATTTAACCAAAAATATTGAGAATACACCTAAAAAATGACAAACAAGACATTTCATGTTAAAGCCCAGACTCTGCTGAAAAAAACAATATATCATTTTCCTGGGAAATCCCTGGAAATCCCTTCAAAAATCACATTTGAACATGGGGAGCGCAAAATAGTGCAAAATGGTCTGGCAACAGAGTGTGACAAAAACTCCAGGTAGGCTGGCACTTAAAGGGTTAAACACAAGCAAATAAACGGCTATTGAAATGTATGGGAGAGCAACATTAAGCAAAAGGTAATACCTGGCACTCAGGAAGCTAAAGCTCCGGCGCTATACGCTGAGTCGCCTGTAATAATACATCGGACACTACATGGTGCTATTAGAGTCACTCACCAGAAATGAGGCTTTACATACAGTGCCCGGCGTTCACCAGACTCTGCCTGCTGCTACGAGGCACTACTTTCCGCTATCCCTTGTAAAATAACCCCCATAGTCACAGCAGATGTCTCTCATTGGCGAAAGCTTGCACATGCGCCATTGGAGTGGGGAAAGGTGAGTGTCTAATGGCGCCCTGGGGGTTTCACACAGCAGGTCATCCCAATTCAATATGCCCCCAGTGATTCCAGGGCCGGGCCGGTGGGTTTTGTTCCGCTTTAACCTACAACACCACTATAAACTTGCGTTGCTTACACAAGAGTGCTGGTCTACGCAAGTGATAAAGTTGACACCATCTAGAATATACATTGACACTAACTAATAAGCAAATACTCCAGAAATGTTCAGTAAATACTACCAAAACCAATCCCAGTTACTGCACTATATATGTAAACTCTAATAAGATATTAAAGGAGCACTATTGCAAAAAAATGGCCCAGTGATAAAAGTTCATATAAATATGCTGGATGGCAGGGAAAGGGGTCACTTACACACCTGGCATCAAGAAATATCCATCTATGCTTGTATCTTTTATTTTAATTGAAGGTTGAGGAAGTCAGGGGTGACAGGCTCTGTTACCCCCCATAGACTAAACCTGTCACCCCTGGATTTTGTTCCTACCAGGAGAAGAAAACCTCAAGCTTGGCGGGAGTTTTATTCAGTTCTGGTGTATAAGCGACCTCTCCTCTCATTAGCCGACATGTTTATATGGATTTTTAATACTATGCAATTTCACAATAGTGCTCCTTTAAGTATAAATTTAAACTTTGTTCTTCAGACTCAAAAACACTAGGAAAAAAGAGCTGTCTCAAAAGTCCCAACAATGTTTTTAAGAAAAAACATAAATAGATATGTATAAGCTGAAGTTAATTCAAATTATTTCTGCTGAGTATTGCAATTTACCCGGTGTATAAAAAATATGTTAAACCTTCACCAGTTTTTTAGGCATATTGCACCTTAAATGCAATTTTTTAAAAGCATTTAGCCATCTCCATTGTTGATTCCACAAATTAAATATATTATCCACCAATTATATTATAAGTAATCAAAACTCAATGGGGGCAAATGGTAGCGCAGATACTTTCTCACCAGAAAGAAATAGCAATATAGAAGAATATAGTTAAATCAAAGGGTTCCCCCTATTTATATCTAGGATAATGCTCACATATATAAAATTTACACTACAAATATATCAGATACCAATATGAGGGTGTGGCGGATTTTATGACATCACGCCGTCTAAGCCTTTGTCTAAGGCGAGCGTCATTCACAAAGGCAAGGCGGAGGCATAGCGGGGATGCGGCTCGCGCATGGGTCGTTGGACCGGGAAAGAAGGTAAGTTTATGGCCGACCTGGGGGGTTTTACACAGCTATAAGATTCGGGATACTCCGGGGAGAGGGAATCGATCGGCCCAGGAATCTTATAGATTCTCAAGTCGATCGCTGGGGGTTTTGGTCCACTTTAAGTAATTATTTTGAAGTGAATTGCTACAATATTTCAGAATACCTACCTTCAAACATATACATATCCGTTTAAGACCTTTTTGGTGTTTTTGTTAAATGTTTTATTTGCTCAAATCCTTGGCGCTAAGTAGATTTAAATTTAAATTAGGTTCTCTCTGCATACTGAAGCATGTAGCTGGAAAAGTCTTTGAGGATTTGTATATCTCACCCAGAATGTTAAGTGAGCTAAGTGAGGAGGCTGTTTGGCTTCAGTGTTCTTAGAACACTGAAGCAGTTTATTGAGTTTTCATGAGCCTGGATTTCCATGGAACGACATGGTATTGGGGATTGCCCTTCCACACCCTCTAGTACGGGTTTTCCATTTTCATCTCATTACCTCATCACTGTGGTGCCAAGTAGAGATGAGCGAACTTTTTAAAAATTCGATTCGGCTGATTCGCCGAATTTTCCGGCAAAAATAGTTTCGGTACGAATTTATTTGCGACGAATCGCTATTAAAAGCAGCTATTTCTGGGCGTCCGAGAGCCTCCATAGGGTTGCAGAACGTTTTGCTTGGCTGTAACATGCATAGGATGCAGGCTGGGTTAGTGAAATACTATTGTAAAGAAGTATGACATGCAGATCAGAGGCGTCCCTATTAGATTCACTGACGCAGAGCGGCACAATTACAGAGCCTTGAGGTGGCATCAGCATGATGAGCCCGTATATTGCCTGAAAGACACACAGTGGAGTTGGCAGCAGCATAGGGAGCCCATATATTGCCTAAAAAACACACCCTGAATTTGACAGCAGCATAGGGAGCCAAAATATTGCCTGAAAGACACACTCTGGACTTGGCAGCAGCATAAGGAGCCCATATATTGCCTGAAAAACACATTGTAGTTGGCAGCAGCATAGGGAGCTCATATATTGCCTAAAAGACACACCCAGAGTTGGCAGCAGCAGCAGCATTAGGAGCCCATATATTGCCTGAAAAACACATTGGAGTTGGCAGCAGCATTAGGAGCCCATATATTGCCTGAAAGACACACCCAGGAGTTGGCAGCAGCATTAGGAGCCCATAAATTGCCTGAAAGACACACCCAGGAGTTGGCAGCAGCAGCATAGGGAGCTCATATATTGCCTGAAAGACACATTGGAGTTGGCAGCAGCATTAGGAGCCCATATGTTGCCTGAAAGACACACCCAGGAGTTGGCAGCAGCAGCAGCATTAGGAGCCCATATATTGCCTGAAAGACACACCCAGGAGTTCGCAGCAGCATAGGAAGCCCATACATTGCCTGAAAAACACATTGGAGTTGGCAGCAGCACAGGGAGCTCATATATTGCCTTAAAGACACACCCAGGAGTTGGCAGCAGCATAGGGAGCTCATATATTGCCTGAAAAACACATTGGAGTTGGCAGCAGCATTAGGAGCCCATATATTGCCTGAAAGACACACCCAGGAGTTGGCAGCAGCATTAGGAGCCCATAAATTGCCTGAAAGACACACCCAGGAGTTGGCAGCAGCATAGGGAGCTCATATATTGCCTGAAAAACACATTGGAGTTGGCAGCAGCATTAGGAGCCCATATATTGCATGAAAGACACATTGGAGTTGGCAGCAGCATTAGGAGCCCATAAATTGCCTGAAAGACACACCCAGGAGTTGGCAGCAGCAGCAGCATAGGGAGCTCATATATTGCCTGAAAGACACACATTGGAGTTGGCAGCAGCATTAGGAGCCCATATATTGCCTGAAAAAAAACATTGGAGTTGGCAGCAGCATTAGGAGCCCATATATTGCCTGAAAGACATACCCAGGAGTTGGCAGCAGCATTAGGAGCCCATATATTGCCTGAAAAACACATTGGAGTTGGCAGCAGCATAGGGAGCTCATATATTGCCTGAAAGACACACCCAGGAGTTGACAGCAGCATAGGGAGCTCATATATTGCCTGAAAAACACATTGGAGTTGGCAGCAGCAGTAGGAGCTCATATATTGCCTGAAAGACACACCCAGGATTTGGCAGCAGCATTAGGAGCCCATATATTGCCTGAAAAACACATTGGAGTTGGCAGCAGCATAGGGAGCTCATATATTGCCTGAAAGACACACCCAGGAGTTGACAGCAGCATAGGGAGCTCATATATTGCCTGAAAAACACATTGGAGTTGGCAGCAGCATTAGGAGCCCATATATTGCATGAAATACACATTGGAGTTGGCAGCAGCATTAGGAGCCCATAAATTGCCTGAAAGACACACCCAGGAGTTGGCAGCAGCAGCAGCATAGGGAGCTCATATATTGCCTGAAAGACACACATTGGAGTTGGCAGCAGCATTAGGAGCCCATATATTGCCTGAAAAACACATTGAAGTTGGCAGCAGCATTAGGAGCCCATATATTGCCTGAAAGACACACCCAGGAGTTGGCAGCAGCATTAGGAGCCCATATATTGCCTGAAAAACACATTGGAGTTGGCAGCAGCATAGGGAGCTCATATATTGCCTGAAAGACACAACCAGGAGTTGACAGCAGCATAGGGAGCTCATATATTGCATGAAAAACACATTGGAGTTGGCAGTAGGAGCCCATATATTGCCTGAAAGACACACCCAGGATTTGGCAGCAGCATTAGGAGCCCATATATTGCCTGAAAAACACACCCAGGAGTTGGCAGCAGCATAGGGAGCTCATATATTGCCTGAAAAACACACTGGAGTTGGCAGCAGCATTAGGAGCCCATAAATTGCCTGAAAGACACACCCAGGAGTTGGCAGCAGCAGCATTAGCATAGGGAGCTCATATATTGCCTGAAAGACACACATTGGAGTTGGCAGCAGCATTAGGAGCCCATATATTGCCTGAAAAACACATTGGAGCTGTCAGCAGCATTAGGAGCCCATATATTGCCTGAAAGACACACTCAGGAGTTGGCAGCAGCAGCAGCATAGGGAGCTCATATATTGCTTGAAAGACACACATTGGAGTTGGCAGCAGCATTAGGAGCCCATATATTGCCTGAAAAACACATTGGAGTTGGCAGCAGCATTAGGAGCCCATATATTGCCTGAAAGACACACCCAGGAGTTGGCAGCAGCAGCAGCATTAGGAGCCCATATATTGCCTGAAAAACACATTGGAGTTGGCAGCAGCATTAGGAGCCCATATATTGCCTGTAAAACACATTGGAGTTGGCAGCACCATTAGGAGCCCATATATTGCCTGAAAGACACACGCAGGAGTTGGCAGCAGCAGCATTGGGAGCCCATATATTGCCTGAAAGACACACTCTGGACTTGGCAGCAGCATAGGGAGCACATATATTGCATGAAAAACACACCCAGGAGTTGGCAGCAGCATAGGGAGCTCATATATTGCCTGAAAACACATTGGAGTTGGCAGCAGCATTAGGAGCACATATATTGCCTGAAAGACACACATTGGAGTTGGCAGCAGCATTAGGAGCCCATAAATTGCCTGAAAGACACACCCAGGAGTTGGCAGCAGCAGCATAGGGATCTCATATATTGCCTGAAAGACAGACCCAGGTTTTGGTAGCAGCATTAGGAGCCCATATATTGCCTGAAATATGAACTTCCTAATTTAATTTATTCAGAGCAGACAGGGACTGCGGCGGCATCTGCTTCTATGTGAACATCAACTGGTGCAGAGATACAAAAATCCTTGCTATAAGCTGCTCTGTGTGTTTAGAACTATTAGTAGTTAATTGCATACCCTTCTATGCTCCAAGGGAATTTTCTTCATTTATCCTGTTTGGTGTGTACATTCCTCTATAGGCATCTGTAAAGTCTGCTTTAGATAGCCTAGTTGACTGTATTACTGATTGTGAAAGAAAACACCCCCAGGTCCTCATCATCATAAAGGGTGATTTCAATCAGGTTAAGCTTAAAGCAGAACTGCAGAAGTTCTTTCAACACATAACCTGTCCAACTAGGGGCGTGAATTCCCTTGACCATTGCTACACAATTATTAAAGGAGCTTACAAACCCATAGCTAAAGCTGCACTTGGGCATTCTGATCACTCCCTTATCCACCTGGTGATTGCATACAAGCAGCAATTGACAAGAAGCAGGCCCTCCTTTATTACTACAAAAAGATGGACAGAGGAAGCAGAATCCAACCTTCAAGCATGCTTCGAATCCACTAATTGGGAAATCTTTGAGGACTCAGAAAACATCAATGACTGAACCGACATGGTAACGTCTTACATCAAGTTCTGTGAAGACATGCTGATTCCGACTAGGACCTACAGGAAACAGGTGAACAACAAACCATGGTTCAAAAGTTCGATCAAGGTCCTCAAAGTCCGGAATATGCGTTCAAAAGAGATTAAAGCTGCTAAAAGGTCATACTCAACTAGGCTGGAGGAGAAATTTTCTTCTGCCAATTCCAGAGCACTCTGGAATGGCTTAAGACAGATTACCAACTTCAAGGGCTCCTCCCCTTCCATTACTCCGAACAAAGAGCTTGCTGAGGAACTAAATAACTTCTACAGCCAATTCGAAACAGAGAAGTCTGAAAGTGTTACTTACCCTGCTAATCCTTTTCCATGTACAGGCAGCACACCCCGTCCAGACAGTCCGTCCAAACAGGACTTGAAGTGTCAGATGTCAAGAAGCCTCTGATACCACCTTAGTAGGCCTCATCAGTGACAACGATGAGTCTAACTATAGGACACAAGTAGAAACACTTGAATCATGGAGCATAGCAAACAACCTGATCCTGAATACTCGGAAAACAGTGACTTTAGGCGATCCCACCAATCACACCATCCTATTTTGATCGGTGAGAAGGCTGTCAAAATTGTAGCCAGTGCAAAATTTCTTGGTACTCAGATCACGCAGGACTTGAAGTGGGGCAAGCAAGCTACCGTCATCTTAAAGAAGGACCAACAGAGGCTATACTTCCTTCCTAAGACAGATGACAAGATACGGTATGTCTAAAAAGATCTTAAAAACCTTCTACAACGCTGCCATAGGATCAATCCTGACCACTTCATTTACTTTATTTACAGTCTGGTACGGCGGGGCCAAAGCCAAAGACAAGCACAGGCTGAGAAGGATAACCAGGACGGGCAGAGGATAATTGGATCTCCCTTACCTTCCCTAGAGGAGCAATTCATGAGCAGAATCTCCTCTAGGGCTAAGAAAATATCTAGAGACTCGACGCACCCAGGACATTCCTTCTTCAGGCTCCTACCCTCTGGCCACAGATTCATGGCTCATTCAACCAAGACCTCCAGACACAAAAACAGTTTTTTTCCTCTGGCCGTTATGGCTCTTAATAAATCCAGTGTGAAAGGCACTTAACTCTATCCTGCTCTGCATTGTTGTTAATTCTGTTAGTCTTTAAGAATTAAACCTGTACTGTACCGTAATCCTTTGTTACTTCTATGGTATGTGTGTAATTGTTTATAGCTCTCATGGTGTATCTCCTTGCCAAAAGCATTCCTTGTATATACCCTGTACTTACTTGGTGATCAATAAAGTATTGAAGTATTGAAGTATATTAAAAAACACATTGGAGTTGGCAGCAGCATTAGGAGCCATTATATTGCCTGAAAGACACACCCAGGAGTTGGCAGCAGCATTAGGAGCCCATATATTGCCTGAAAGACCCACTCTAGACTTGGCAGCAGCATAGGGAGCACATATATTGCCTGAAAAACACAACCAGGAGTTGGCAGCAGCATAGGGAGCTCATATATTGCCTGAAAAACACATTGGAGTTGGCAGCAGCATTAGGAGCCCATATATTGCCTGAAAGACACACCCAGGAGTTGGCAGCAGCAGCATTAGAAGCCCATATATTGCCTGAAAAACACATTGGAGTTGACAGAAGTATAGGGAGCCCATATATTGCCTGAAAGACACACCCAGGAGTTGGCAGCAGCATTGGGAGCCCATACATTGCCTGAAAAACACATTGGAGTTGGCAGCGGCATAAGGAGCCCATATATTGCCTGAAAAACACATTGGAGTTGGCAGAAGCATAGGGAGCTCATATATTGCCTGAAAGACACACCCAGGGTTTGTCAGCAGCAGAAGGAGCTCATATGTTGCCTGAAAGACACACCCAGGAGATGGCAGCAGTAGAAGGAACTACCATGCATCAGCTACTCGCATGCATCAGCTATTGGTGGGTGGAAATCCTGGCTGATCCATGCCTGATTCATCTTCACAAAGGTGAGTCTCTCCACATTTTTCGTGGACAGACGAGTTCTCCTTGGCATTACTATGGCCCCCGCAACACTACAGACACACTCCGATGACACACTACTGGCCGTGCAGGACAGCTTTCCCAGGGCAAACTCTGCCAGTTGCGGCCACAAGTCAAGTTTGGATGCCCAGAAGTCCAGCGGATCCTCAAGGTGCGTTGGCATGGTCATTTCAAGGTATGGCACGACCTGCTGGTTCAGGCCCTGCTCCAGGTCTTCGTGCTGCTCATGAGTAGCCTCACTATGCGGTAGCAGAAAGCTACTCATTAGCGACTGAAGACTGAGACTGCTGCTGATGGAGCTGCTGCTCCTGCCAACCCCCCGGCAGTCATGGCAGTGGAAGGTGAGCGCAGAGTTCCCCCCGAGTCAGACCTGCGACAGTATGGACCATGGCGAAGATATGCATCGGCCAACTGACTACGTAGAATGTCTTTGTAGTAGGTCAGTTTGTCCTCCCTCTTGGCGGGTTTAAAAAATGCCCCCATTTTGTGCCGGAAGCGAGGGTCCAATAAGGTGGAGAGCCAGTAGTCATCCCGCAGAAAAATAGAGACAATTCTGCGGTCACTACGGATGCACGTGAGCATGCATCGTGCCATTTGTGCAAGTGACTCGGAGGGACTACCTGTCTCCATCTCCACTGCATACTGCCACGGCAGTGATTGTGGTAAAGTGACATTGATTATAAAATGCAAGCAGTTAATAGACAGGTAGTCTTGAAATATTAATGCTAGTTTTTGGGATGCCCCCTCATCACATACAGAGGAGGCCTCCCTTGATTGTGGAAAAGTGACGTTAATGATAAAATGCAAGCAGTTATTAGACAGGTAGTCTTGAAATATTTATGCTAGTGTTTGAGATGCCCCCTCCTCACATACAGAGCAGGCCCCTCCCTTGATTGTGGAAAGTGACTTTGCTTATAAAATGCAAGCAGTTATTAGACAGGTAGTCTTGAAATATTTATGCTAGTGTTTGGGATGCCCCCTCCTCACATACAGAGCAGGCCTCCCTTGATTGTGGAAAGTGACTTTGCTTATAAAATGCAAATAGTTATTAGAAAGGTAGTCTTGAAATATTTATGCTAGTGTTTGGGATTCCCCCTCCTCAAATACAGAGCAGGCCTCCCTTAATTGTGGAAAAGTGACTTTGCTTATAAAATGCAAGCAGTTATTAGACAGGTAGTCTTGAAATATTTATGCTAGTGTTTGGGATGCCCCCTCCTCACACACAGAGCAGGCCTCCCTTGATTGTGGAAAAGTGACTTTGCTTATGAAATGCAAGCAGTTATTAGACAGGTAGTCTTGACATATTTATGCTAGTGCTTGGGATGCCCCCTCCTCACATACAGAGCAGGCCTCCATTGATTGTGGAAAAGTGATGTTAATTATAAAATGCAAGCAGTTATTACACAGGTAGTCTTGAAATATTAATGCTAGCAAGCTTTTTAAAGAATGACACCAGGTAAAGGAAAAGCTAAATAGGCAGGAGTGTTATTAACATAAATAGGCTTGAAAGCTAATGCAAACAGTTTAAAGTGGACCAACACCCAGGGGTGATCGGCCCGGAAATCTATAAGATTCCCGGGCCGATCACCTCCCACCCCGCGGGACATCCGAGATCGGGATGTCCCGCGGGGTGAAACCCCCAGAAACCCCATAAAGATCTTACCTGATCCGCCGCCGCTTCCACCGCCGCCGCCTCCGCCGCCGCCGCCTCCTGGCCGGCGGGGGCGCGCGCGCGCCGAGAGTGACGCGCGGGAGGCGGCGGCAGCGGAAGCGTCTTGGACGTTCCTGTCCCCCGCCTGGACGTTGGCGGGGATTGGCTGCGGAGTTCACGTGGGAGCGGGGAGAGCTGAGTTTTTTGGGGTTTCTGGGGGGTTTCACACAGCCGAAGTGGACCAAAACCCAGGATAGTCAAAATCCTGGGTGTTGGTCCACTTTAAACTATCCCTGTCTTTATCTGTCACTGTCACAGGCTCTCTATCTATCTATCTATCTATCTATCTATCTATCTATCCCTCGCTCTCTCCCTGCCTGATCTGCTCTGGCCGCAATACAGTGTCAGAATGATCTTCCGCAAGATGACCGCCGTTTATATGGGGCTGTCACATCATCGGTAAGCCTGTCTGCTGATAGGTAGCATGTGACACCTACCCAGCATTCCTTGCCCCATGGGACATGTCCTGACATGTGGATCCACCATTTTAGATGGACTGTATAGCAGTAAATTGAGTTTTAAGGAAGCGATTCGAGCGATCAAATCGCGGCGATATTCGGAATCGTAACAAATCGAATATTTCATGAAATTCATAACGGGTTTGTCAGAATCGATTCGCTCATCTCTAGTGCCAAGCAGTATGGGGGATACAAAGCTTTTGTATGAGAGACTGGGGCCTGCATGCTTCCTGACACTGGACTTCCTATACCGTGTTCTTGTATATTTGTGAGGAAAAAACAATCTTAGTGTTTTAAGTTTAGCCCCGAGGGAGAATAATTTGTTACCAGTTTTGATGGTTGAATTTGTGTTGGACTTTCTCATTACAATAAACTGCATAATAATTCACTTTATATGGTTTTCCAGATTTGTCATTGCCATTAGCAACCCCCAACAATATATCTGACTCTATAGCATAGTTTCATTTTACTATGTATTATTCTGAGTTCTGTTTGCTGTTATATTTTTCATGGATATCAAGTGCGTTGTTTGCAAGCATTCACTGACTTGAAGTGGGAATGCTCAACTGGTATCATATACACTAATGTCTATTTACACCCTTCACCTGGTCAGAAAACAGAGAAAAGGCAGTACAAAGAACATTTCCAGGCAACTTGTTACATTTACAATCAAGTGACATGGCATCCAGACAATTACTTATCAACTTGTCATTAAACTTTAATAGATTAATCATTAATTATTGAGGAATTAATGTTAAGACCCAGCTGTGGTGTCCCAGTTCACTTCACCAACATTGACAAAGATACTTTAAGGCCTGTGCAATTTCTTGTTTAGCTATTCTCTTGTTACTTCCTCAGCACTGTCACAGGCTGATTCATTACTAGCGGCAGGTAGCGACAGATGAGCGTCTGTAGCAGGCATTTTCAGAGTGCCTGCTAGTAGTCGCAGTGCTCGGCCGTGGGTCGCTAGTTGATAGCGACTCAGTCGCTGTGCTGTGATGTTGAATACATTGTGAGGAGTCGCTGATTGACCAGTACAGCGCAGTATGGGAGCGTATGTTAGCGACTGGTCATAGCGACCGACACATACCATATTCTGCAAAAAACCAGCCTCACAAAACTGGCACAGAAACATGCTTGTTTGAAGCCCAGAGCGTCGGAGGCGGTGTGTTTAAAGTCTGTTTTTCAGCATGTATCCACTAGTATCTAAGCGAAAACATATGGAATTACATTGTAACAACATTGTAACATGAACAAACACAATAATGCCAGACCTGTAATGTCATTTCTGAAGAAATATATGAAAAATGAAAAATTTGTCAAAAAACTGCTTTTTCAATGCCAGAAGAGGTCACAGCATTATTTGAGATTTTTTGAAAAAAAAAAAAACCTGTTTAAAGAGAAGAAAAGTATCATCCATTGAAATGTATGGGAGAGCGACAGGTAGCGAGAGGTCATACCTGGTGCTGTGCAAGGCTGAACGCCAGCACTGTTCGCTGAGGCTGTGAAAATGATGAATCAGACGCTACATGGCGCTATCCCAGTCGCCAAACAGATTCTGCTTGATAAATTTGTAATTGTGTGCCGTGTCCGGCGTTCACCAGTCGCTACCTGTCGCTACCTCTCATTAACCAGCCACTACCTGACGCTATCCCTTCTGAAATAAGGGCCTTAGTTTTCTAAAGCTGAAACAGGAACATTTAGGTGGTACAATTCTTATAACATATGCTTGTTAAAGAGCTACTATGAGTTCTCTACCTAAATAACATGCTTCTTCTGCAAACTAACACATGATTTAATAAAGGCAGCAGCTGCTAACTAAAAAAAAAAAATTAAAATGACATTTACTTACCTGCGGTCGCGCTGCCTCCTGACGGGTCTCCTCTTCACTGGGGGGCCTCTGATCGCCCCCCCCCAGGCTCTTCCGTGGCGAGGAGAGAGCAGAAATCTCCCTCCCCCCACTTCCTGGATCGCGTCTGCTAGCCCCAACCCCTGGTGATGTCACCAGCAGCCGGCCTCTTAATACCAGCACCCGAGACTCTGAATCAGTCTGCTCGGGTGCTTGGAGCAGAGAGGTGGGGAGGGGGAGAGGGCTGTGATCGCCCCCCTCCCTCCCGACACCCAAGCAGACTGTCAGCTGTCATCAGAGATCGCCGGGGGACAGGGGTGAGTAAAGTAAAAAAAAAAAAATAAATGTCATTTTTTTCTCTTTATGTCTGTTTCATTTTTTTTTTTTTTTTTTTTTTTTTTAATTTAACCCCTTGTGAACTGGTAAGGGATCCATGTGACCCCTATACCAGTTCACATGGCTGGGGAATGGCAAGTCACCTAGCTAGCCACAGGTGACTTGCCATTAACCCCCAGCACCCCCATTACCTGCCTCCCCAAAGCCCGGGGGGGCAGAAGCTATGCAGGCTTGTAGACTGCAGGGCCAGGGGCCACAAAAGCTGGCCCCTGCGCCCTGTTTCTACAAGCCCTGCATAGCTGGCCCTGGGCTGGTTACTTTGGGTAAGGGGGACCCCATGTCATTTTTTTTTTGATTGTTAAGGGTTTTTAACCCTTAAAAATCCCCCCAAAATTGCCCCCCCCCCGGGAGGGGGGACTCTATGTCATTCCTTTCTCGATATAACCCTTTGTAGTGTGGATGGTAGTTGTATTTTATTTGTAAATGTTATAAAATACTTGTTTTAGTTTAGGGGATCTCCTGGGCAGGAACGGGGGGCTACCGATAAATATGTGGTACCGTTTTAATCGGTAGAAATTGGCCTATCACATGCAATATGGTTTTCTTTAATAAAATACATTTTTTATTTAAAATAAAAGGAGACAATTTTCTAAAAAAATGTTATTTGTTTTATTTTTTTTTACTTAATAATATTGTAAAAAACAGAATAAAATTTACAAACAAGACATTTCATGTTAAACCCTAAACTCTGCTGCAAAAAAAAAATATATATATATATAATTTTCCTGAAAATTCCAGCAAAAATGGTGCAAAATGGGAAAAAATGACCTGTCAACAGGGGGTGACAAAATCTCAAGTAGGCTGTCAATTAAAAGGGTTAAAAGTAGCTATGCATGTTGGGTATTGTTCTGTTCGGGGGACCTTGCACTTTCAGACTTTCAGGCTTTAGGATGGAGGATGACGGGGGAAGGATCGGGTGCCCCCCCAGGAAGAGGGGTCCTCCAGCTTCACATTGATACCAGAGGTAAGTGTTTATTTTTTTATTTTTTTTAACTAGCAGGGGGGAAAGTCAGGCATGTAGATTCTACGTGTTTGGCACTTAAGTGGAGTAGAAGCGAGCACGTAGAATCTACGTGCTTGGCACTGAAAGGGTTAAAAAAGCAACTTTTTTTATTTTTACAAACAATGCCAACAGAGCATGAACAAAAAGCCGCACAGCGGCAAATTTATTTCTCCCACCTTGTATCTTTTGGTGCAGCTCCAGCAGCATTCCCCCTGATTCCCTCACGAATTGCCACAGTCTGTGATGCTCTTTAATGCAAGCTGTGGGAAAGAAAATACACAATTAAGTACTACAGCTCTACAACTACGGTATATCCCTATGATCTTTGTTAAAGATTGATGTTTACCATAAAGTCACTACAAAGATTTTTAGACATACACAACAGGCCAACTTTCATAATTTGTGATGGCAAAATAAATTAACCTGTGGAGCCATTCAACATAACCACCATAGTCTAACACCACAAAGCAAGTAACCTAACCAATAAAGGCCTACCACCTGAGGCAAATGAATCAAAATATATGTTGAGTGATCTTTTACTAGAAATCTTGTTTAAAATCAAAACAATAGGGAATGCAGATTTCAAAATGTATCAGGAATGTAAAAGCAGCACATAAAGTACTTAAAGTGGACCATCACCCTCCCGTGATCGGCCCGGGAATCTATAAGATTCCCGGGCCGATCACCTCCCTCCCCGCGGGACATCCGAGATGTGGCTTTTTCGCAGTAAAAAACTAAAGCAATAATTTTTTAAGAACATTTTGGTCCAACTTGCACAACAACCATAATTGTTATGTTGGTCAACTTCCACCCCCCCTTATAGTGGTTTTGGTCATCTTACACCCCCCTTATAGTGGTTTTGGTCATCTTACACCCCCCTTATAGTGGGTTTGGTCATCTTACACCCCCCTTATAGTGGGTTTGGTCATCTTACACCCCCCTTATAGTGGGTTTGGTCATCTTACACCCCCCTTATAGTGGGTTTGGTCATCTTACACCCCCCTTATAGTGGGTTTGGTCATCTTACACCCCCCTTATAGTGGTTTTGGTCATCTTACACCCCCCTTATAGTGGTTTAGGTCATCTTACACCCCCCTTATAGTGGGTTTGGTCATCTTACTCCCCCCTTATAGTGGGTTTGGTCATCTTACACCCCCCTTATAGTGGGTTTGGTCATCTTACACCCCCCTTATAGTGGTTTAGGTCATCTTACACCCCCTTATAGTGGGTTTGGTCATCTTACACCCCCCTTATAGTGGTTTTGGTAATCTTACTCCCCCCTTATAGTGGTTTAGGTCATCTTCCACCCCCCCCCTTATAGTGGTTTTGGTCATCTTACTCCCCCCTTATAGGGGTTTTGGTCATCTTACTTCCCCCTTATAGTGGTTTAGGTCATCTTCCACCCCCCTTATAGTGGTTTTGGTCATCTTACACCCCCCTTATAGTGGTTTTGGTCATCTTACACCCCCCTTATAGTTGTTTATGACAAATTATGATTGGAGCCAACAACGAAGTGATCATGCTTTCCCTTAGCTCAAAGCCAGTCTGGGTGTCCTCACTTGTTTCTGCGGCCAAGTTGGGGATTTCGGGCACCAGTGCTGTTTCTTCAGGTGATTGGATTCTGTGGCATATACAAAGATTGTGGAGCACACAGCAGGCGAGGATGATCTTGGAGACCTTTTGTGGACTGTACAGCATCTCTCCTCCTGGGCGTGCCAAACAGAGAAAGCGTGCTTTCAGCAGGCCGATGGTTCGTTCCACAATGCTTCGGGTTTTGCGGTGTGCTGCATTGTAGCGTTCATGGGCAGAGGTCTGTGGGCTTCTGACCGGAGTCATCACCCACGTTCTCTGCCCATATCCCTTATCCGCTGTGGAAAAAACACAAGGAGAGAGACAGCAATTAGTACCAGTACATGTTTTTGGTTTCATTTTTAAAAATTTCGCTTACTACGCCACATATTTTATGCCAAATACTTTGACATGGTTAATTATTTACCCAGTAGCCAGCCAGCTGGCATTCCGTTGTTCTCGAACTTCCGGCACAGGACTGTCCGCTGCAGGACGTAAGAATCGTGGCATGAGCCGGGGAACCCCGATCTCACGGCCCGCAGCTTCATTTCATGGTCACAGACCACCATGATGTTCATCGAATGATATTGTTTTCGGTTCCTAAAATACAGCTCCTGTGCACGGGGAGGGCGGAAAGGGATATGTGTACCATCAACGCACCCTAGCACATTCGGGATCCCTCCCATGAGATAGAATGCATGTTTTATTTTGGCAACCTCATCCTCAGGAAACTTGATGTAAATAGGGATCAAATCACAAATCGCCAGTACTACCTGGATTAATATACGGCTCATTGTAGCCTGGCTGATCCCGCTGAGGAGGGCAGCGGTTGCCTGGAAGGTCCCTCGTGCCAAAATATTCAAAGTGGCACACAGGCGTACTATGCCTGGAATGGAACGAGTGCGTTTGGTGGATGGCTCGATTTTGTGCTTAATCTGATCATATAGGGACTGTAGTGCAGCACGATTCAGACGGAAGCGGCTCCTGATCTGCTCGTCACTTAAGTCCCATACTGAAAGGCGGATTCCAAAGGAGCGGGGTGCCCTAAGCCTCACAGCACCCCCCTCCCTGTCCTCCTGCTCTTCCAGCATTCTCACACATCCATCCACCCATACCCCATACATCACCCTCTTATCCATCACACACTCAACAGATATACCAAATAAGCCAAACAAAACAAAAAACCACAAACACACCACACACACAAACAATCACACTCCTCACACACTCACTACAATGCAGCTCACCACAAAACCAGAAGTATAGTGGTCCGAACCACCAGACTGCTGAAAAACAGCTTTCTAAGTTAGGCACAACCAAGAGGAGAGTTGCTGCACAGCCCACAAAAGGCCCCAAAATCAAGCCTCACTTGCTGTATGCTCCACAATATTTGCATATGCCAACAAAATCAATCTCCTAAAGAAACAGCACTGATGTCAGAAATCACCCAACAAGCCACAGAGAGTGAGGACCAAACCCAGCCAGACACTCAAATGAGCTAAGGGAACCAAGCACCACACCACAGCCTTTGCCACAGTGTAACAATACCAGAAGCTTGCCAAATCCAGCCATTTATACTTCACTTTGAAAAAGGACAGGTCCGCTTTGCCGCCTTTTGCGTTGCTCTGCTATTTCCGGTCTCCAATTAGCTGACCCAGGTGTGCGTGAAACGGAGTGCGCACGCGCACGCTAGTAGCGCTACTAGCGTACGTGAGCCTAAACTTGCGTGCATTAACGGACATGGCAGAAAATTCTGTGGTGGGCCAATGAAAGGTAAGCTGCTGTTTCTTTAAATAGCCGTTAGTATAGCCACATGTCACAAGTGTTTAATATACATGAGTACATTGTTGTCTTTGGTTGTGTGTTGCTTGGTTAATGAGGTCTGTAATTAGTTAATTGCCTACCACACATGGTTCAGTCAGTGCAGTGGAGGTGTTGCTACAAGCACCTGGCCAGTATGTGCGAATCTATTAAGTGGACCTGTTTGTGCTGTTAGAGCACATAAAACCTGCCCAACCCAAAAAGAGGGCGATGCCATTCTGTAGTCTGCATGCGTGCTTGTTGGTTGTGTATTGGTGTGTGTGTGCAGCTACAGGATGGAGCCAAATTCAGGACATCTGCCGGCCACAGCAGGCCCAAGTAGGAGTGTGGTGGGTGCTGTGCGCAGACCTCCCTTAAGGAAAAGGGCCCAGCCTGAAGGTGGTGCAGCACCCCAGGCTAAGCACCCAGGTGCCAAGAGGGAGCCTGAATTTAATTTGGCGGAGAATAATAATCTTGTGCGCCTTACCCTTGCTAAATGGGAGCTGCTCTTTGGCTCCCAAAGCAAGTCAATAGGCAAACAAGAAAGAAGCAAACTGTGGGATGCCATTGGTGAGGAGCTTACTAGCAGTGCTCAACACCCACGTAGTGGCCCATCCTGCAGGAAACGCTTCTACACATTGAGAGGGGCCCTTATAAAAAAAGATGAATCACGATCTTGATGTCGAGAGTGGGACCATCCAGAGTCCAAAGAGTACCTACAGGCCGTATGAGGAGATGCTGAAGGGCAAAATTCCACTTGCTCGACTGCAGGGTGTGGATCCTGGGGATGACACCACAGGTTGGACTGAAGGTACATATTTTCTGTCTATTTTGTGATGGTAATGTTAATGTATGTGATTTGCTTTGTCTCTTTCTGGCCAACTAACAGTAGGACCTGTGAAGTAGTACATTATACCTCATAAATGTTTTACTTTCCTGTGTGTTGCTTTCTGCATAGGTGCACATGGTGCTGTCCATGAGTCAGGGGAGGAGGAGGACACCCAAAATCCTGCCCTTCAACCAACCTCCAGCCTAACCCAGTCTGCCATTGAAGGTATTTAACACTAA
Source organism: Gastrophryne carolinensis (assembly GCA_027917425.1). NCBI lineage: Eukaryota > Metazoa > Chordata > Amphibia > Anura > Microhylidae > Gastrophryne > Gastrophryne carolinensis. Next base: position 218,499,750 of record CM051239.1, on the reverse strand, counting down.
TTTAGGGGCTGGTTGTTTTTGCCCAAAATGGGTGTGGGAGCACCTCAAACAATAGCTTGTACCACTGTTGAGGATTACTAATATGGACCTGCGGACTAATTTCACGCCCACTTTAACCCTCACAGCAACTAACTAACAAGGCCCTAACCTGTGTAGCTATGTGGGAAGCCAGAGATGTGTGGCCATATATCTGCATATACATGTGGAAGCCACACTGGGCTTGTTTAGTGAATATTATTGATTGAGCTGCTCACACACACCTAAATGCATGTTTTATTTTGTGCCGCACATTACCAATGGCTAAATGTTTGGTTTGTTTTTGCCTAGCTGCCCCGCCATTGGCATCAGCATCTCCTCAGGAGCCAAGCTACTCTTTGGATGCCGGTAAGTGCATGTGTCAACCTTGCATTATCCGCTTTACCACAAGTGCATGTCTATAATTCCTCTTTTTGATTTGTAGGCCAAGTGACTGGTTCATCTTTGGACCCCACTTCCGATGTTGCAGGTCAACAGGACCCTGTTGGTGTGTATTGCAATAAATAATGTATCCTTTATGCAGTTTATGTTACACTGGTTCAATTTTGTTAGTCTAATAATCTACATGTTTGCTCTGTCAACTTGAAGATGCTTATTTTGAGTGCTTTTTCCATCCCCAGGGTCAGTCTAATAGTTTTTTGAGTGATTGCAATGCATTTTTTGGGTATATTTAAAGACAAACATTCACCCAAGTAGTTGGAGGAATATTTAGAGACATTAATTGTGTCTTTTAGTTGGCCAGAATATCGGAAGTGGCTGTCCGGAAAGGGCCCTTCACATTGAGGCTGCCAGAGATGAGGGTAAGTTGTTTTTGCTTGATTATCTAGTATGGATTTTTGCAATACTTTTGTTGTACTTTATTCGGCCAACTTGTGTTTAAACATGTATTTTCAAGGGCAAAGCTCGAGTGAGGGCCCCACTCCAGACATCTGGGAGATGGCGGGTATGTGTAATTTTAGCAATGTGTCTGATCTTATTTGGCCCAATTATTGCCTCATATTCCTCTTACATACATGTTAGCAATCTGAGTTTAACAGATACCTTTTGGCTAGTGTGTAATCTTGCACTTTGTGGAGGTATGGCCTCGATAGGCTATCCATGTTACATTTGAGTTTGGTCCACTGACCTACTAACCTGACTTTCCTGTTTAGCATATGCCAACTTGCCGGAGCTCTCTGATGTGGATTTGCCCCTCTCTGGCAGCCAGACCCCGCTCCTACCTGTGCCGGACGTCACGGAGGTAACATGGCTGATTTAGAGGACCAATAACCACATTGGCATGTTCGTGGGTAGGCGATGAACCAACATGTCACATTTCCTTTCTTTGTTGTTTTGGCAGGAGGCGGGACCAGAACCCCAAGCTGGGACTTCTTCCCAAGTGCCATGTGGCCAAGCTTCAGAGGCTCAAACAAGGGTAAGTTGTATTGTTACAGTTTGGGCAAATGATTTGGAGGGGCATACCTGCATTGGTTCTGTTTGACTAAAATGTTGTTTTCTAGTTTGTTAGGCTCAAACCAGAGCAAGAGGAGGTGTGGCACCAACCAGTGCAGATTTTTACGAGCTAGGGGTCCGGATGCTGGAGGACTACAGTCGCCAACAGCCGCGTGATGTAACTAATGAGCGCATTGCGGCGTTGGAACATCAGGTGCTGATGTGTCAGCAACAAAATGAGGCCCAGCAGCGCCAGATAGACGAGTTGCAACAAGGCCAACACCAACAAACTAACCAGGAACTTGTTCGCCTGTCAAATCTGATGGAGCAATCTCTCCAGCGCCAGGAACAATCTCTCCAGCACCAGGAACAAAGTTTGTTGTTGACACAACAGCTCATACAACAGCAGTCTATTTTTTTTTTCTGCACTGTTGGCCCCCAACACCGCCCCTAGCAATGACTCCCAACCTCCCTGGCCCCCAAGCCAAGAATATTAATTTGTTTGTTGTTGTAATTTTTTGGGGGAAATATATTTGATTACTCCACCTCTAAATTGTGTTTTTCCTAAGACATAGCTAAGAACACAGTGAGGGATGAGTATCTTGATCTACACATGTAAATGTAGGCAAAAATTAATGCCACACATTGGTGACCATAGCTTACTATGGTTTACACATTAAATGGCTACAAAGGTATGCCAAAATTTACACACGAATGGGTTTGTAGACACTTAAACTATGCTTTACAAGGCACAACACACTGTAATTAACAAAATACAAAATATTTATTAAGAAAGGCGGGCAACAGGCCCAACATTTGGCCGCAAAGTGCCTAAAACCAGGGGCCAGTCATCACCCCACCCTAACGACGCCTCTTCTTGGCCAGCAGCATAAGGCGAAGACGCCGGTTCGACCGCCACAGTCTGCGATGCTGGTTTTCACAAGCTGTAGAGAGTAGAAAAAAAACAGATTTAAAAAATCGAATGTGACCTCAACAGACACAGATGTAGCAATGTAATGTCAGTGGGTCCAATTAGCTGACGCTCACATTAACATTGTTGTCCACTGTGCCCTTAGGTGTTACCATTATATGAGTACTAGTGGCTGGCTTAAATGTGGCCACCACATCCCAAGCATACATTTACTCTTAACTCTTGGGAATAAAAGAAGGTATAAGTCCCAGTTTGGACATTTATGTGTTTAGTCACAGCCAAACATCAGGGCCTAAGTCCTAACGAGTAAACTAGTTTGTCCAAGAATCTTAGAGGTCACGACCTAAGCAGGCCCATTTGGTTGGGTAGAAACCACAATTTGTCTCTATGTGGCAAACTCAAGAATGTGAGGCAACAATCAAGCATGCAGACATGCATGTAGGATTGTTGGCCAAACACATGTAACCTAGATGTGTGTTGATTAAACACATAGGTACATTGTAAATGTCTGCAGATTTGACTATAAGACATAGGGTTCACAAGTCTTTAGGCATATGAAGTGGGATGTACTCACCATCGCAGCTGTGGCGGGGGCCCATGCTGCTGGCCGTCCCGGGAGGTGTGGTGGGGAGGATGGTCACCGGCTCCGTCTGCGTGGCAACATCTGTCAGGAGAAAGCAAAAGAGAAAAGCAAAATTAGTGGGCCAATGACACATGACTATTTGTCATCCATCTGGTTATGGAGTCTGCCAACTCAAATGCTTGCATGGTTACACACATGTTGTCCGACATTAGCATCTTTCATGGTCCATGAGTTCATGTAAATTATTTTGGGTTGCAACATGGACACATAAAGATAATGTGCCAATAACCTTGACAGTGCAATGGTAAGGACTAATTTGCAGTTGATTGTAGAATGTTACTAGTGTGCAACATGTGTTAGCCGGAACAACTTAACAAAATAACACATTTGCTAGCTCCCATCATGGTGTGGACAGAAACATAGGGGTGGTTGCCAGTTGGATTGCACTGTAGTGGGGTTTGTGATGTTAATGTACATTATCAAACCAGCTTGTACTATGGACCAGGAAACATGTGTCTGTTAAAAGTGGGCCAAGACCCAGGATTGATACTATTCTGTGTTTTGGTCCACTTTGGCAGAGCACAAAAATTTGAGTGAGACACCGTCCGCCGTCGCTGCCTTCCGTGCATCACTCCTCCAGTGTGTGCACACGCGCAGTCCATTATGAAACAGAGAGCGCAGGCGCACACACATCTAGAGGGGCACGCAGGAGGGTGCGGCGGTGGCTTCTGCCACCCCCAATGAGGTAAGGAGTTTGTGGGCTTTTTGGGGGGGGGCCCTGGGTGAGGGAGGTGATTGGGCATGGAAGCTTAGAGATTCCAAGCACAATCAACAATGGGTGTTGGTCCACTTTAAGGAATGTCATAACATATGGAATGTGAGGGATAACAACAAACACTTACCACGACTATGCCCGTGGAGAAGGCGTTGCCAAAAGGCCATGGAGGTGCCGCCTATATGATGCCCTGCAAATTAGAGAGGAATGGCAAGGGCTAAGTACAAATGGCCAGATGAAACCTGTCACAGACTAACAATGACAAAATGTGCACTCACCAGGGGATGATCCGCCACTTGAAGCCCAGGGAGGGCTCTGAGGAGGAGGCGGGGAGCCTCGGCTCCTCACACCCAGCCAAAGGGCCACCCTCCTCCCTCTCACTCCCTGCTCCTTCAAGGAGTGTGGGAGAGTCCATTCCTTCCACCCCACTTGGACTCCCCACTTGAGAGTGGCCCCTTGGCTGTTGAGACTCCTCAGAGTCAGAGTGTGAGGAGCTGAGGCTTGATCCTGCCAGCCCCCCAGCAGCACACTCCTCTGGGGCGTCATCCCCTTCCTCCCCTGGGTCCTCTAAATAGGACCCGCGAGAGGGACCCTCCCCCGATGACTCCCCCGAGTCCGCCTGTCTGGTTCGGGGGAGGACTCCCTTCCCACGTTTCCCCAGGGGAGGACGCTTATCTGTGTTGAGGGGGTGAATGAAAAGAATTAATATTAATACCCAAAATGGACACAGCTTAGAAGATTATTTACCAAAAAGTATAAACATAGCATAAGCTTAAACTTACCTGAAGCGTAGGCATCATATAGGCGGTACACGCCTTCAGGGTCCCGGCGCTTGAAGTCCGACCATTTTTGCATTATTGATCGGACTGTGAGGTGGGCGTCGAAGCGCCGGGACACTGTGGCCTTCACCTCCATGGCAATTCGCTTTTTGCCCCCACGGGCATAGTCGTATTGGTGGATGCAGAAATCCTATGAGCAATGAAAAACAAACAAAAATCAATACATGACATCAGAACAATGGCCTAAACAGTTATACTGAGAACAGATTAAAGTGGACCAACACCCAGGATTTTGACTATTCTGGGTTTGGGTCCACTTTGGTGGGGCACACCAATCGGGGGTGGGCCGCTGTCTGAAACCCCCCGGGAAGGCCAGAAATACTCAACTGACAACGCTCCCACGTGACTGTGCCAGGCTATCACAGCGCTCTGCGCCACTGTGGTATGCGCGTCCAAGGCCGCTTGGACGCGCATACCAGCTCAGCTGCCTCTGAGCGCTGTAGGACGCGTGTTGCGGTTCCCTCTAACAGGGAGGGCGCCTGCGCCGGCCATTGACAAATGTCCGGCGCAGGGGCGCACCCTGCTAGAGGGAAGCGCAAGACGCATCCGCGGCTCACGCATGCACAGATGGGACGGGGCTGAGGTAAGGTTTTTTGGCCTCCTGGGGGGTTCATCCCCGCAGGACATCCCGATTTGGGATGCCCCGCGGGGAGGGATCTGATTGGTCCGGAGGGCAATCCCCCCTGTGTGTTGGTCCACTTTAAACATAAAATCCAAGATAAACATACTCACTTTGACCACCTGGCCGTTTACGCGGCTATCCACCCGTTTCCTCGTCTGTTTCGCTGGCCCAGAAGGGGAAGGGGTTGGAGGGGGGTTAGGTGGGGGAGGTGAGGTAGGTGGGGGAGGTGGGGGAGGGGTGGTGGGGTCAGAATCAGAGGAGGAGCTGGGGAGGCGCAGAATCCGTCTCCTGGGCAGCATGGTGGAAACGCAAAGGAGGAAACAGGAACCGGATATGACCAAAGCGACAGGGGAAAAAAAAAAATGCTCCACGCACCAGGAACAAGCTAATATCCGCTATGTGCAAGCTAAGTGGCGGAAATAGTCGATTTACGCATTCCAAAAAGCTATTGGACTAAGCGCAAGTAATTTTTAGCTTTATGTGGCTTTGAAACGCAAAGGATGAAACCGGAACCGGATATGACCAAAGCAACTGGGGAAAAAAAAAACACAAACGCTCCGCGCACCAGGAACAAGCTAATATCAGCTATGTGCAAGCTAAGTGGCGGAAAAAGAAAATTTACACATTAAAACAAGCTATTGGACAAAGCGCGAGAAAGTTAAAGCTTTATGTGGCTTTGAAACGCAAAGGAGGAAACCGGAACCGGATATGACCAAAGCAACTGGGAAAAAAATTAAAAAAAAAAAAACCTCCGCGCACCAGGAACAAGCTAATATCAGCTATGTGCAAGTTAAGTGGTGGAAAAAGTAAATTTACGCATTACAACAAGCTATTGGCAAAGACGCCATTAATTATTAGCTTGATTTAGCTGGGTGTTCAAGATCCTGTAATGCATAGTTCAGAGAAAACCAAAAAGCTGGTTGCTTACAAATAACAATCTTATTCCTTCATAAAATAATAACACAATAAAACTATCCAACTACATGATAATGCGGCACACAGGAGAATGCATAACGGGTTGTTATGAGCTTGTACGCCTGAAGAAATCCTGCAGAATGTGGACATGCATGCTCACAACTACAGTGTATTCATTAAGAACGACTGGGGTCGCGGCAAGTGAATTCCGGGAAAATGGCAGAAGGGCACATGTATGAACAGCACAGCGCAGCACAGCGACGCTCGCGCCGCCACATAGCGAATCAAAACAGCGACTGCACAAACTCTGACCACCACAGGTTCATCAAGGACAGGGCTGCCGAATAGCTTGGGCGCTGACAATTTCAATGAGCGAACGTGAGCACCAAACATGACTGACTAAAAAGTAGCTTTACAAGCCCCGTGTGTTGTGAAAGCAAGCTATTTTGAGCCTAATGTGTTTTGTGGGAGGAGATGCATTTTAGATGTCACTCACAACATTACAGTGTAAAAATTACAACTTTCATCTAAAAAACAAAAATAACAAGACAGATTAATAAAACATATCCCAAAAAACATGTGTTGAATTTTGTGCAAAACACAAGAACACAAAAACCACTTAAAACAATCATTGCAGTGTCTGCCATTGAAATGTATGGGAGAGCGGCAGGTAGCGACAGGTCAGACCTGGCGCTGTGATGGGATTAGCAGCGGCGCTGTTCGTTGCAGTCGGCTACATGATGAATCGCACGCTAGCTGACGCTCTCGCCGGCGCTAGCCGCATTTAGCGTGATAAATGCGTCATTGTGGCCGACGCCGGGCGTACTTGAGTCGGTAGCCGCCGTTAGCTGGCGGTACCTGGCGCTCGTCAGACACTACCTGGCGCTATCGCTTGATGAATAAGGCCCTAAGTCTAAAAGTTTGTGCAGACATTGCTACTTCTTTACTTGTGTGTGCACAAGCAATGCAATACATGAATCAGCCTGTTTAAAGACATTGCAATAACTTAACTTGATGCACACACAATGAAAAATGCTTTACTTGTCTACACAGTGGACTCCCTGTTGCATTGGGAGTGCTACAATCCAGCAGATCTGGACACTTGGCTTGATGCAGAGCCTCCCCGTTCAGCTCCCCCGTGCATTTCCCCGTTGGCTTTGGGCTTTGATCGGGTCAGGAAAGGGTGCTACATTGATTTTAGTGTGCGTCTATGCGCTCAGGTGTGCGCTCAGCCGCCTTTCCGATTGTCGGCTCGCAAGAGGCTGTTTGCCGGCTAAACGGACGCCTCGTTCATTGGCCCGTTTTTTTCAGTGATGCAGAGCCTTGATTTCCGATTGGATTCAGCCTAATAAAACGGGGCCGCCGAGCCTTCACTTACGGCCAGTCTGACCAGCCGTATTGGAGCTCCGTGCTTTTTGGGAATGCATTCCTCTGTGGGCCAACATCAAAGGCGCCAGCTACGCCGTCTGGTACTTCTGAGTATGGCAGAAACCAGGCTGCAGCGCACGCCTTTGGACATCGATGACATGAGTGATGTTGACCTATTCGAGCTCACCCGCCTTAACCATGTTTCTCTCCATGCCTTGTATAGCGAGCTGCGGCCATGGTTAGCCCCCACCACAAGAAAGGGGCATGCAATTGCAGGTATGACCAAATTGGTTGGCTGCCTGCAATTTTTGGCGAACGGCTCGTTCCAGAGACTGGGTGCCTTCTCCCTGGGGATGTCCCAGTCTATGCTGAGCCGCAGCCTAACCAAGTTTTTGGATGGCATGGCTACCCTGGCACAGAATTACATTTTTTTCCCTCAAACAGGGGAAGCCTGGAATGCGGTTAAGTTGGGCTTTTATAACATAGCCGACATGCCCAACGTCCTTGGTGCAATCGATTGCACACATGTCTCGCTCATCCCCCCTGCGGACCAGGAATATCTGTTTAGGTATGTGGTTTGGGTCTGCTTTTTTTCTGGTTATCACACATTTTTTAAGGCTCACACTAATTACACTTGTGTTTTGCTTGGTGCAGGAACAGGAAGATGGGCCATTCCATCAATGTTCAGGCAGTGACGGGCCCTGATCTTCAATTTTTCAGTCTGTTTGCTGGCTTTCCTGGGTCCACGCATGATGCGCACATTTTGAGGAACTCCAGCCTTTATCAACGGTTTCAATCTGGAGATATTTCTGGAGGATGGTTACTGGGTATGTGTATTAAAGTTGTATTTCTTATCCCCCAGGTTTGAATGTGGATTTGCCACTACCCCACTAATCTGTGAGACCTTTCCTGGAAACCTGAAAAGGTTTTTGGTTTAATTAATGGGTGAAAGTATTCTCCACTATTGGCTTATGTTCTGGCCCTCTTATCTCAGTAGCATTACGCAGACATTTTTAATGTGTGTACAGGTTGCATGTGTTTGTAGACTCAGTAAAAATGTCAATTCCTCCCACCATACCTAGCTCACCTATTTGTCCCTGTGTACTAATGTTTCTATGCACACCTAAACCTTTTTTTAGGCATCCACCTTATGTTTGTCTTTTGTATTTTTGCAGGTGACTCAGGCTATCCCTTGTTACCATGGCTGCTCACACCCATCCTGCACCCATCTTCCCAGACACAGGAGCGCTACAACACAGCCCATAGGAGGTCTCGCTCTGTGGTGGAACGTGCCTTTGGGTTGTGGAAGATGCGTTTCCGATGTCTGGATCACAGTGGGGGTTCTCTTCAGTATCAGCCTGGCAAGGTTATCAAAATAATTATTGCTTGTGGGGTCCTGCACAACCTTGCCATTAGAAGCAGGATTGCTCGATATACTGACCTGGGTGCAGAACCTTTCCCTATTTCTGACGAGCAGACCCCTCCTTACACTGGTACACAAAGTGGCCCAGCACACACAATCCGTGCTGACCTTGTGGCCAATGTATTTTCTTGAAACCACCCCCTGTCTGCAGGCTGGGGAAGATTAAATCACACCTAATAAGTGTTACATGCTGGTCACAAAGCGACTCTAAATGCATTTGGGCTTTACCTCTGCTGCCGGCGCATGTCCATTTTTGGGCAACTATATGATTTCAGGTCCACAACTGTCCGCTTGATTTGTTCAGTATCTCGATGGACAGAACACCATAATGTACCCAAACACCATGCTTTGTGCTTAGCAAAAACGGCTGTTAGGGACCCACGGCGTGGTTAGCGCCCACATGGGTGTGTGTTGTCCCCTGCATCACTTGAAATAAATGGTTGGCTATCTGGGGAGTCGTGTGTGGTTTTTGGGCCGGTGGTTGAGAATGGGTTAATGTCTCCTTGCTCCTGCGTTTTTGGGAATGTGCCTGTGTCTGTGGAGTCCCCACCGTTTTAGTTGGTGCATGTTCTGCATTTGTCTTGTGCCTGCTTTTCTGTTTTATCTAGGATGAGGCATGTGTGCGGCTGCTATGTGGCTTTGGCCTTGGTTGGCTCTTTGTGCTCCCTTTAGGTCTGCCCATATTGATATGGTATCCCACACCAAGCGGAGTGCCTTGAGCTTTAAATATGTTTCCAACTGCGGTTGCGCGCCTGCGCGCACGCACGCACGTCACCGCGGGGGAACGTCAGAGCTAGAATTTGAAAAACAAGCCAAGATGTCCCCTGCCATCTTTACAACGGAGCAGGACGAGCTCATCATGGATGTGAGTATGCAAGCGAGCGTGCGTTTATGTGCGCGCACACATTCCTTGTAATAAAAAAAGAAAAAAACGCAAGAATAGTCTGAAACAACTTAGTTTGTCACGTTACAGACCAGCCCACCTTAGTTTAACCCATGTACGCAGCTACAAACTAGCCTACATGCAGATAGCAGAACTAGGGCAATGTGAGGCAGCAAGAGGTTAATAAAGTGACTTGAGTTAGGCCAGGAAACTTGTTAATGTATTTGGTGGCTTAATGGTGTGTCCTTGTATTTTTTATTAACAGATGATGCTGAGGAATCGCTACGACTTCCTGCCATCTGATTATGCCAAACGGACGTTGGCCCTGGAGGTGGTGGAGGCGATAGAACGCAGAACCCAAACCACCTATACCTTCACCCAGATCGCCCAACACTGGTCTGATTTAAAAAGAAGGCATAAGCCCCGGGTGAGGCGGTACTTCAAGAAACATTTTCCATGTAAGTGTAGAAAATGTAAATGCACCTATAACCCTGGCATCGCCTGGGCGTGGTTTAATGATTGTGTTTGTATTTCAGCCCATGAATGGAATCTACGGTTCCGCCCCACCCGGACCAGGACACGCAGCCCAGTGTGGGGGCGAAACAGGTGAAGGTGTAGGTGGCCCACCGCCAGGGTCAACGGCCACCCCCTCCTCTGTAAGTGACTCGGAGGAGCCGCTGGACCTCAGCATGCAGGGGAGGGGGGATCTGACGGCAGGGAGTCGAGCATAACAGAGCCTCAACCTGACTCCGGTAAGGGAAATATAGTTAGATATGTGGAAATACATGCATTAAATACAGATACTCATGTGCACTATTGTTGTAGATTCAGACGTCGCTGGAACATCCCAAGGGATGAGTGAGGAAGGGGGCGAGGAGGAAGAGGTTGCTGGGGAAGGTGAGTAGATTGATACCTAGAAGCCTAACTTAATATTCTATTCATGAAAGAACAACAGTCTCTAATATCAGTGTGTTTGTCATCCATACAGATTCACAACAGCAACAGAGGGAGGCTGAAGGGAGACTCCGCCCCCGACACAATGTGCGGGCCAAACCTTGTAAGTGGTGTTTATTTAAACTAAAGAAAATGAGCAAACAATTACATTTGAAAACTAAAATTCAGAGACATTTCCAAATTAATTTTTATAAAAAAAGCACTTAAAGCGGACCTTAACTCTGAATAAGAGTCTATCTTAAATATTTCCCACACCCTGTACATACAGATTGTCCACCTTACAAATCATCTTACCAACCTTTTCCATAGCACATCTCGGCTCTGTGTGAGCAAAGCACAGCTATAACCCACCCCCTGTACCTTATCCCACTCTCCTCTCCTCAGTAAGTGTGATGCTTCAGAGTCAACATGGCGTTGCACGTATCCTAAATTCCTGAACTGAGTTGCAGCCCAGTGGGGGAAAGAATAATAATTTATTGACTACAAAATTAATATATATTAGTTTAAGATGCTGTGGCAACGTTTCTGAAGAGTTTGGCCTTTTCATTAAAACACGCAGAAGGTCCCATTTAATAAGTGCACAAACAATCAAAAAACAAAAAAAAAAAAACAATGCTAAAGTAATGTTGTTTTTCATTCACAGATCAAAGAACACAGGCTACAGACCCCGAGGCCTAATTTTTTTATTTTTGTAACAAAATGTAAATATGTTTTTTCTCGTTTTTAAAAAAAAAAAAGTTTTTAATACAAAAACACAAAAAAAAAAAAAAAAAACTAATAAATAATTAATAATATTTCGAGAGTTGTGTTTCCTGCAAAAGTACCATCACACAACATCAGCACACATTTACATGACACACAAAAGGTTTAGATATGGGACAATAAAAAGAAAAAAAACACAAACAATAAAGGTATGCATTAAGGACAAGGGAGAAGGAACTACTAGATGATTTAGGTATGCATTATGGACAAGTAAACCCCCCACCAAAAAAAAAAAAAAAAGATGTGTGTCAAATTTGCATTTGTGGCCATATGCATATTCCAATGGAGTTTGCGGGATGTGCGCTTGCGTGTAGCCAGATTGGCAACTGAAGAGCCATGGAGATGTAAGTATACTTGCTAAAACCACCAAAATGGAAGGTCAAATACGACGGAAACCAAGCAGGTACGTTCAAAAAGGCAGGAAAAATCAGGGAAAAACGGGCCGCCCGTGTGAACGTGAACGGGAGCCCCGATCAAATTGAAGGCACCCGAGAGAGCAAAAAAAGCTTTCCGAGTAAAGAGAAATTGACGGATCAGTTAGGGAGCCATTCCGACGGAGGCTCTGCATCACATTAGAGCCACGATTCAAACGGGAGCCCCGGACAATCGGAAGGTTTTAAGGGCAGTTCAGAGGAGGCTCTGCATCAGGCCCACTGACCTGAAAAAGCAACAGCAAAAAGGAAGGTAGGATGTGCTCATCCAGTGCAATGCAATGCAACAGGGAGTCCAATTGGCCTCTACCTAAAACCCCTTTTTTGCACTGTACCACTGTGCAGGCATGTTTCATTGTGTGTGTGCAAGCAAGTTAAGTTTTAGACTTAGAGGCTGATTCATTAATAGCGGCAGGTAGCAACAGATGAGCGTCTGAAGTGCGGCGCTATGAGCGACCGCTAGTGGCCGCCACGAATGGCTGTGAGTCGCTATTGCAGGCCTCCTCAGTCGCTATCTGCCGTTCTTGGGAAGAATGCATACATTGGTGAATGTGATGTTTCAGATCTGCTTTATAGGCGCTGTTATTTTTTCACACGGTATGCAAGACAGCGCCTGAGCATTTGTTTGCTGTTGGATTGAAATCAATGTTAGAACATTCTGTAGTAAACACATTGCACCATGTTTATTTTTTAAAATGTTTTTATTTTTTTTTATTTTTTTTTAGATGTACAGGAGTACAATTATGGCTTTGTTCTCTTCATGGTGCCTAAAAAAGAAACAAAAAAGTGTAGTTAGTATCTTGTAATAATTTTTGTTTGTAGCATTTAATTACATACCAAGCCCTCATTTTTTTTTTTTGGGGGGGGGGGTCAACTTGAAGACCAACCCTTATTATTATTTGGGTCAACTTGAAGACCAACCCTTATTTTTTTTTTATTTTTATTTGGGTCAACTTGAAGACCAACCCTTATTATTTTTTTCTTTATTTGGGTCAACTGGAAGACCAACCCTTATGTTTTTTTATTTTTTTTTATTTGGGTCAACTTGAAGACCAACCCTTATTATTTGGGTCAACTTGAAGACCAACCCTTATTATTATTTGGGTCAACTTGAAGACCAACCCTTATTTTAAAAGGGCCCTGTAGTCCAGTACTTGTAGTATAGTTAAGGTGAGCTAGCTTACCGAAAAAAAATGATGCTTTCCCGTTGCTCGAAGCCAGTCTGGGTGTCCTCTGTACTTTCAGCGGGCATGTTGGGGATTTCTGGCACCAGTGCTGTTTCTTCAGGGGGTTGTATTCTGTGGCATATGCAAATATTGTGTAGGACACAGCATGCGAGGATGATTTTTGAGACCTTTTGTGGACTGTACAACATTTCTCCTCCTGGGCGTGCCAAACAGAGAAATGAATAAACGGGGGTGGGAGCAGCTCAATCATTATTATTTATACAAAATTATTATTATTATTACTCAGGGCCTGGGAACTAGTTTACTGCCCAGTTTAACCCTCTCATCAACTAAATATCAAGCAACAAACATGTCTAGCTATGTGGAAAGACAGGGATTTGGTTGCATATATCTGCAGATACATGTGGAAGCCACACTGCCCCGACGAGGCACTCTGTGTTTAGTGTGGTCCCTACTCTTAATTCTGAGTCCCCAAAGTTGGGACATGCAATGCAGACAAATATCTGAGAGCTACTCACCTGGGAAGCAGCCAGCCTCCCTTTAGAACACTTCACAGGGAGAAATCCATATTGACTGAATTCCTCCCTGCTTGTGCTCATGGCAATTCAAATGAATAAACGGGGGTGGGAGCAGCTCAATCATTATTATTTATACAAAATTATTACTATTATTCAGGGCCTGGGAACTAGTTTACCGCCCAGTTTAACCCTCTCATCAACTAAATATCAAGCAACAAACATGTCTAGCTGCTGAAAGTCTGCTTTCTAAGTTAGGCACAACCAAGAGGGGATTTGCTGCACAACCCACAAAAGGCCTCCAAATCAATCCTCACTTGCTGTATGCTACACAATATTTGCATATGCCAACAAAACAAATCTCCCAAAGAAACAGCACTGATGACAGAAATCACCCAACAAGACACACAAAGTAAGGCAAACACCACAGCCTTTGCCACAGTGTAACATTACAAGAAGGTTGTAAAATGAAGCTACTTATACTTAACTTTTGAAAATGACTGGTCCGCTTTGCCGCCTCTTGCGTTGATTACCTATTTCCGGTCTGCAATTAGCTTCCCTAAGTGTGCTTGAAACGGCTTGCGCACACGTACGCTAATGTATACTAGCGTACTCGAGCAGATACTTGCGTGCTTTAGCGGATATGGTTGATCATTCAATTTTGGCCCAATTAAACTTATGCTGCCCTTAATTCAAATAGCCGTTTTTAGAGCCACATTTAACATGTGTTTAAGAGACATGAGTACTTTGTTTTCTTATGTTGTGTTGATGAGCTCTCTAATTATTTAATTGTCTTCCACACATGGTTGCCAGAAACATCAGTCATTGCAGTGAAGATGTCGCTACAAACACCTGGCCAGTATGTGTGAAGCAATTAAGTGGACCTGTTTGTGATTGGTTCTTACAGCACATAAAACCTGGCACACCCAAGCAGCAGTTGTTGCCATTCTGTAGTCTGCATGCGTGCTTGGGTGTTGTATAGTGGTGTGTGTGCAGCTACAGGATGGAGCCAAATTCTGGGCATCTGCCGGCCACAGCTGGACCAAGTAGGACTGTGTTGGGTGCTGTGTGCAGACCTCCTTTAAGAAAAAGGGCACAGGCCGAAGGTGAGGCAGCACCCAAGGCCAAGCGTCCATTTGCCAAGAGGGAGCCAGAATTTAATTTGGCGGATAACAATAATCTTGTGTGTCTGACACTGGCTAAATGGGAGTTATTATTTTGCTCCCAAAGTCAGTGTTTAGGCAAGCAAGAAAGGAGCAAATTGTGGGACGCCATTGGTGAGGAGCTTACTAGCAGTGCTCAATACCCACGTAGTGGCACATCCTGCAAGAAACGCTTCTACACTTTGAAAAGGGCCCTTATGCAAAAGATGAAGAATGATCTACTTGTAGAGAGTGG
Source organism: Gastrophryne carolinensis (assembly GCA_027917425.1). NCBI lineage: Eukaryota > Metazoa > Chordata > Amphibia > Anura > Microhylidae > Gastrophryne > Gastrophryne carolinensis. Next base: position 218,484,697 of record CM051239.1, on the reverse strand, counting down.
GACGAAGCAGGGTCCAAAAAGTAACTAGAAGCCATATGAGGAGATGCTGAAGTGCAAGATTCCTCTCATTCGGCTGCAGGGTGTTGATGCTGGGGATGACACCACAGGTTGGGCTGAAGGTACATAGTTTGGACATTTTTCAATCTTGTTGTTTTAATGTATGTTCTTATTTGTTATTTTTTTGGAAACTAACAGTAGGACATGTGAAGTAGCACATTATACCTCATTAATGTGTGACTTTCCTGTCTCTTGCTTTATGCATAGGTGCACATGGTGAGTCCCAGGAATCTGCTGAGGCGGACACACAAAATCCGTCCCTTCCCCCACCCTCAAGCATAACCCAGTCTGACATTGAAGGTATTTTTTAAAAAAAATTGGGGGGGTTAATTTTGGCAGCACATTACCAATGCCTAAATCCTTACTTTGATTTCTCATAGTTGCCCTGACATTTGCACCAGCATCTCCTCAGGAGTCAACCTACTTTTTGGATGCCGGTAAGTGCATGTGTCAACCTTGCTTTTGCTACTTTCAGACAAGTGCATGTCTTTCATTCATCTGTTTTCATTGTAGGCCAAGTCCCTGCTTCATCTTTGGACACCAAATCACACTGTATCCTTTCTGCTGTTTGAGTAACAATTTGTATATTTTGTTAGTCTAAAATTCTACATGATTTTAATTCCGACTACAAGATGGATATTTATAGTGGATTGTGCATCAACACAATCAGAAATTAAATAGTTGTAATTAGTTCCTTGCATTTTTTTTGTTTTTTAAAATAGAAATACAAACATTCACTATACTATTGTTGGTAATATTGATATACATTGTGTATTTTAGTTGACCGGAATACAGGAAGTGGCCGTCCAGAAAGGGCCCTTCACCGTGACTGCTAGAGATGAGGGTAAGTTTGGTTTGGTTTATTCTCTAGTAAGGATGTTGGATAACCTGTTTTTTGGATTGATTAGTCCAACTTGTTATTAAACATGTTTTTTTAGGGCCAAGCTCGAGTGAGGGCCTAAGTCGGGACATCTGTGAGATGGCGGGTATGTGTAATTTGAGCAATGTGTGTATGTTATTGTTCGGCACAATGATTTCATCCTCTTCATCTTACATACAACTTCGGAATATGTGTTAAAATTACACATTTTTGGTATTGGGCAATCCGGCACTTTGGAGAGGTATGGCCTCGATAGTGTATCCAAAAAATAGTTCCACAATCTCAAATGACCTACTAACATGACTTTCCTGTTTAGCATATGCCAGCTTGCCCCATCTCTCAGATGTTGATTTGCCCCTTTCTGGCAGCCAGACACCGGAAATAGTTTGGGAGGAGCACATTGAGGTACCATGGCTGATTTGTTTGAACAGTAACCACATTGACATGTTTGGGGGTACAACAGGAACATACAACATATTAGTTGGTTAGCAGGAGTCCTTCACGGAAACCCAGGCAAGTGCCATGTGCCCAGGCTACAGAGGATGAACCAACGGTACATTATAATGGAACCTTTTTTTTTACCCACAAGTGCAGATTTTTACCAGCTAGGGTTCCGGATGCTGGAGGGCTACAGTCACCAACAGCCGCGTGCTGGAACTGATGAGCGCATTGCGGCGTTGGCAAATCAGTCGCTGGTGGATCGGCAACAGATTCTGGACCTGCAGCAACAACTGCGTGAAGTGCGCAATCAACACCACTCTGAGATTCTTCATGCAATACAACAAATGTCAAATGCAATACAACAATCTGGACAGCGCCAGGACCAAACTTTGTGTTGATACATCAGCTAATACAACAGCAGTCTATTTTTTTTACTGCACTGTTGTCCCCCAACACCACCCCTAACAATGAGTCTCAACCTCCCAGGCCACCCAGGGAATAATTGTGACACTTATTATAACATTCAAATGCATAGATTTAAATGAATTTTTGTTTGTGGAATAAATGTTTGAACCAAACCTCCAATTAGTGTTTTTGTAAATGCATACCTACTAACACAGTCAGGGATAAGTCTCTATATCTAGATATGTACATGTAGGCAGAAATTTCTGACACACATTGTTTGCCATGCATTACTATGCTTAACACATTAAATGCCTAACAATGTGTTTGAAAATGTACTAACTAATGGGTTGCTAGACACTTAAACTATGCTTTGAAAGACACAACACACTGAAAGTAGAACATTATAAAACATTTATTGCCTTCAAAGGCGTCCAACATGGCCAACATTAATCCGCACAGCGGAACAAACCATACCCCCCACCCTAACGCTGTTTCTTCTTGCCCAGCAGCATAAGGCCCGTTAGACGGACGTACTGCCACAGTCTACGATGCTCTGTTACACAAGCTGTATAGAGTAAAAAAATAAGATTTAACAAATAGAATGGGATAGAAACATACACAGATGTAGGAATCCTATGTAGTTTGCTCTAATTATGTGACCAACACATTGGTGCATACTGGGCCCTTATGTGTTACCAAGATATGAGTACTAGTGCCTGCCTTACATGTGCATTTATCATCCAAACCATACATTTTGTAGTAACCGTTTGGAAGAAATGAAGTGATAAGCTACATTGTGGTCATTGTTTGGGTTATTTTCATCCAAACATCATGTCCAAAGTCCTACAGATTAAACTACTTGTGAAAATCATATTAGAGTTCACAGCCTTATATTGAAACTATTTTTTGGGAAAGCAAACATTTAACCAATAAGTCTAAAAACCAAAAATGTGAGCCAACAATCAAGCATGCAGACATGCATTTATGATTGTGGGTCTAGCAAATGTCACCTAGATGTGTGCTTAGTAAACACATAGGGACATTGGCAATTATGATAGATTTTAGGCTAAGACATAGGTATTTTTGGATATGAAGTTGATGTACTCACCATCGCAGCTGTGGCTGTGGCCCATGCTGCTGGACGTCCCTGGAGCTGGGGTGGGGAGTATGGTCACAGGATCCGTCTGCGTGGAAACATCTGTCATGAGAAAACAAAACCAAAAACAAAATTAGTTTAGCAATTACACATTAAGATTTGACATCCATCTGTTTAGGGAGTCTGAAAAATAATGCTAGCATGGTTACACACATGCTGTCATACATTAGCATATTTACTGGTCCGTGAGGTCATGGGAATTATTTATGTGTGCAACATGGACACATCAATATATTGTGCCACTAACATTTACAGTGCAATGCTAATGCAGTAATTAAAGTTGAGGGTAGAATATTAATTGTAGAGTGTGCAACATGTGTTAGCAGGAACAACTTACAAAACTAACCCATTTGCTAGCCACCATCATGGTGTACTCAGTAACATTGGGGTTGTTTGCAGTTGGATTGGACTGGAGTGGGGTTCCTGAGGTTTTTTTAAATTACACTACAATCTTGTACTATGGACCAGTAAACATGGAATGTCATTACATATGCCATGTGAGGGATATCAACAAACACTTACCACGACTATGCCCGCAGGCAAGGGCTGGCGCATAAATGCTGGAGGTGGTGGCTCTATGATGCCCTAAAATGCAGATAACAAGGGCACAGGATTAGTGCTAATTCACCAGACCCACCTGTAACAGACAAACAAGAATTAGAAATGCACTCACCAAGGGATGAACTGCCGCTGGTATCCCAGGGAGGACTCTGAGGAGGAGGCGGGGAGCCTCGACTCCTCCCAATCGGCCCAGAAGATCCCAGACCACATGGGCCACCCTCCTCCCTCTCACTCCCAGATCCTCGAGGGCGTGTGGGTCCAACTCAACCTCCCCACTTGAGAGTGGCCCACGGGGTTTGTGGACTCAACTGAGTCCGAATGTGAGGAGCTGAGGCTCCAGACTGCCCGCCCCCCAGCAGCACACTCCTCTGGGGCGTCATCCCCTTCCTCCCCTGGGTCCTCAAGATAGGATTGGTGAGAGGGCCCCTCCCTCGCAGATTCATCTGACCCCACCACTCTTCTGCAGGGGAGGAAACCCTTCCCACGTTTTCCCAGGGGGCGGGGGGGGGCTTATCTGTGTAAAAGGGGGGAAAAAAGGACAGTTTTTATAAAAAAATGATCTCCTTTATAAAACTACACTAGTGGAATTATTTACATGTTGTGAGCTGACACTTACCTGAAGCATAGGCATCATAGAGCCTATACACGCCCTCTGGGTCCCGGCGCTTGAAGTCTGACCATTTTTGGATGATTGAGCGGACGGTCAGCTGGGTTTTGAAGCGCCCGGACACAGTCGCCTTCACCTCCAGCGCTATGCACCTCTTTGCACAGCGGGCATAGTCGTATTCCCGAAGCAACAAATCCTAAAAAAACACATATAAAAAAAAACATCAATACATATATATATATATATATATATATATATAGAATAATGACCCAAAATAACAAGCTATATGGTTGCACAACAGAAATGGAACATATACTTACTTTGACCACCTGGCCGTTCACCCGCATATCCACGCGTTTGAGCCGCATTTTTTGGGGTTTGGGGGGAGCAGGGGATGTTGAGGGGCCAGGGGAGACAGGGGGAGGAGGGGGGGAGGGGTTGGGGAGGAAGAATCAGAGGAGTAGCTAGGGAGGGGGATGGCTGGGCATCTGGGCCGCATGTTCATTCCTCAGAGGTGGAAACCGGAAGTTGCAAAATGAAAGTAAAATGCAGAACAAAAAAAAACACACACATCGCTAAAATACGCTAATATACGCTTAACAATTCGCTAGGATACGCAACATTAAAATAGCGTATAGTGACGAGTCAGCTGCGCCCATCAACAGCGACTGGGGGCGTTACAAGTCAATTGCCACAAAAAAAAAACAATACCACATGTATGATCAGCACAGCGCCGCTGCCTGCTACACATAGCGACTCGGCATAGTGACTGGGCCTTGCCACAACACCACGGATTAAACAAAGAAATTACTAGCAGAGAGCGTGGGCGCTGTTTTTAGCTGACTGCGGCATAGAGCGCCTGTAACGGTTTAAAATAAATGATTATTTGGGGGGGTTTGACACTTTCGAAAACGCTAACAATGACTGAAATGACACTGGGAGAGGGCTGTGATTTGGACATCCAAGTGACACATTCCTAAATACATTTAAAAAAATAAAAAAAAATCCCAAACATTCCTGACAAATCAGAATTAATGTTTAATACATGTACAAATTAAAAAAAAAAAAAAAACAAATACAAAAGCTAAAAACAAATAAGATGTGTCTGCCACAGAAATGTATGGGAGAGCGCCAGGTAGCGAGAGGTAATACCTGGCGCTGTGCAAGGCACAACACTGGCGCTGTTCGCTGAGGATGAAAAATTGATGAATCATCCGCTACATGTCGCTATTCCACTCGCTAAACAGATTATGGTTGATAAATATGCAATTGTGTGCCGTGTCCGGCGTTGACCAGGCATTGACCAGTCGCTATTTGGCGCTAACTCCCACAAACCAGGCGCTTTTACATTCATTGCAATCTATGTTTACTAACAGTCCATGTTTTTAAGTGTTAGCTAGGTTTTTCAATAGTATGAGTGTGCAGAGGGTTACATTTCTTTTTTGTTTTTGGAGTGTGGTCGCACCCCTCTAGTACCTCTTTAACTGCTATATATTGACTGGATGAGCACATCCTACCTTTCTTTTTGCTACAACTAATAATGACAATAAAAGTTATATGCTTTTATAAATTAGTTATTCCTTATTGTTTAACCTATGATTGGTGTTAAAGTGGACCAAAAGGCAAAAAAGAAAGTTTAGTTAGTTGGCCCGCTAATTCCCCACTCAAAAACTTTTCGAGAGGGCTTAACTCCATGCAGATGTTCAGGAATAACAGGCTGAATCTTTTCTGCAGAACTGCATGGGAGTTGCACACATAAGCATAAAGGGAGAGCTGTGTCAGCAGCAGCACACACCAAACAAAGAGATAAATGCCTCAGAAATATGGGCAGCTAGTGTATTGTTATATAAACACACACACACACACACACACACACACACACACACACACACACACACTGAATAACCAGCTGCTGGAGAGATTTTGTGTAAAGAGAAAGCTGCAACAATGTATCTTTATCACTGTTCACTACGGACTCTGGATTTACCATTCAGTGGGTGTATCTTCTAAAATAATACAATTCTTTTAGCTGTGCAACAGAGCAATGAATCATCACATCTGATGGCTTTCTACTAGAAATAAGAGGTTTGCTCTGATATGTGAGGCAATTATGACTGTGGGACTGGGTTTTTATATACGCTGGACTCATGTATGTGGCAAGAAGGCCACTCCCATGCAGTTATGACGCATAAAATCTGCCAACTATTTCATACCATCTGCATGGAGTTAAACCCTCTCATATAGTTTGTCACTGATTACCGGAGTGAGGCTTTAGGGGTGCAATTTACTGAACTTGCTTTGCTTGACTTTTGCTTTAAATGCCCTATAAATGCGTATACATTATCTAATTGATACATACTCACTGATACAAATGTAGCAAACACAAAAATCCCCAAGCATGTTAATCCTTTCTGAAATACAAACACACTCTAATTACAGATTTGTTTGTGCTGGTGATATTATACTCTGTACCCTTGCAGAATTAATGATCATATGAAGGACTTTTCAGTATAGACAGTTAGTACAGCATGTTATCTGTTATAATTGCAACAACTATTTAAACAGTTATTATTATTATTTTTATTATTATTATAAGAAGAAGAAAAAGGTTAAGCTCCTTTCACACCTCATGATCTTTTAAACACTAAAAAGTACTAAAAATACTAAACATTCCTGAACATCCATGACCTGGTTACCAATGCCCTTATTCATCAAGCGATAGCGCCAGGTAGTGTCTGATGAGTGCCAGGTCCCGCCAGCTAACGGCGGCTACCGACTCAAGTACGCCCGGCGTCGGCCACAATGACGCATTTATCAAGCTAATTGAGGTTAGCGCCGGCGAGAGCGACAGCTAGCGCGGGATTCATCATGTAGCCGACTGCAACGAACAGCGCCGCTGCTAATCCCATCACAGCGCCAGGTCTGACCTGTCGCTCCCTGGCGATGTCCAATGCATTTCAATGGAGCAATCTTTAATTAATCATAATTAATTGCTATTAATGGTTTTTTAATGTGAAAAATTCTATGACCACTTCTGCAATGTTAGGATTTTTTTTTAAGGTAAAAATAAAAAAAAGATTTTGTGCAGAATTGATATTACAGGTCTGATATTAATGTATTCATATTACAAAATGTTTATAAAAACTTGTATAATTTTTCAATCAAAAAATATGGTTGTTTGGGGGTTAAAAACTATTTTAAATCCATCGCCGCCAGCGCTCTGGGGTTTAACCCTTTAACTGCCAGCCTACCTTGAGATTTTGTCACCCTTTGTTGCCAGATTATTTTGCCCTATTTTGCGCTCCCCATGTTCAACTGTGATTTTTGAAGGGATTTCCAGGGATTTCCCAGGAAAGTGATATATTGTTTTTTTCAGCGGAGCCTGGGCTTTAACATGAAATGTCTTGTTTGTCATTTTCTAAGTGTATTCTCAATATTTTTGGGTGAAAATTGTGCAAAAAAATAAAAAAAAAACTATTTTTTACAATTTGTAGTGTTTTTTTGTAATAAAAAATGTAAGTTTGTCAATAAAATCTTATTGCGTGTGAAACCCCAATTTCTCCCGGTTACAGCGGTACCACATATGTATAGGTAGACACCCTTTCCTGCCCAGGAGACTCCCCCAAATTGAAACAACGCTTTAGGGGATTTTCAGATAAAATACAACTATGCTATGCAATATGCGCACCTTGCAGTTTTTCAAGAAAAACAACCCTTTACATTTGAAATACCCCCAACAAACTATATATTCTCTGGAAGTACACACCTCAGGCTTTCTAGGCATACCAGGCTTGTTGATGTGGCCATAGTTTTCTGAAAGTAATCCCTCAGTGGATTCTTTGGTTGCAAAGAGTTTCCCTAAAAAAAGGATAAAAAAGCAGAATCAAAGCCACATTTTCCTAAAAAAACCTATATGCAAACCAGAAAAAAACAGAAAATCTGAAAAAGCAACATCCCCTGAACAGAACGATACCCAACATGCATAGGTTCTGTCAAGGAAAGAGTTGCCAAACACCCCAAAGTAAAGCATGCGCATAGCGGTAGTTTTACTTCAGATTTTCAGCTCTGCAGACAAATTGCGCACCTTGTGCTTTTTCTACCAAAACAACCCTTTACATTTGGAATATCCCCCATAAACCATATATTACCTGAAAGTACACATGTTAAGCTTTCTAAGCGTACCCAGCTTGTTGTAGTGGGCTCATCTTTCTGGAAGTAATATCTCGAAGAATTCTTAGGTTGCACAGGGTTTCCCTAAAAATGAATAAAAAAGCAGAATCAAAACCTCATTTTCCTAAAAAAACCTATATGCAAACCAGAAAAAAACAGAAAATCTGAAAAAGCAACATCCCCTGAACAGAACGATACCCAACATGCATAGGTTCTGTCAAGGAAAGAGTTGCCAAACACCCCAAAGTAAAGCATGCGCATAGCGGTAGTTTTACTTCAGATTTTCAGCTCTGCAGACAAAGTGCGCACCTTGTGCTTTTTCTACCAAAACAACCCTTTACATTTGGAATATCCCCCATAAACTATATATTCCCTCAAAGTACACATGTTAAGCTTTCTAAGCGTACCCAGCTTGTTGTAGTGGGCTCATCTTTCTGGAAGCAATATCTCGAAGAATTCTTAGGTTGCACAGGGTTTCCCTAAAAATGAATAAAAAAGCAGAATCAAAACCACATTTTCCTAAAAAAAACCTATATGCAAACCAGAAAAAAACAGAAAATCTGAAAAAGCAACATCCCCCGAACAGAACGATACCCAACATGCATAGGTTCTGTCAAGGAAAGAGTTGCCAAACACCCCAAAGTAAAGCATGCGCATAGCGGTAGTTTTACTTCAGATTTTCAGCTCTGCAGACAAATTGCGCACCTTGTGCTTTTTCTACCAAAACAACCCTTTACATTTGGAATATCCCCCATAAACCATATATTACCTGAAAGTACACATGTTAAGCTTTCTAAGCGTACCCAGCTTGTTGTAGTGGGCTCATCTTTCTGGAAGTAATATCTCGAAGAATTCTTAGGTTGCACAGGGTTTCCCTAAAAATGAATAAAAAAGCAGAATCAAAACCTCATTTTCCTAAAAAAACCTATATGCAAACCAGAAAAAAACAGAAAATCTGAAAAAGCAACATCCCCTGAACAGAACGATACCCAACATGCATAGGTTCTGTCAAGGAAAGAGTTGCCAAACACCCCAAAGTAAAGCATGCGCATAGCGGTAGTTTTACTTCAGATTTTCAGCTCTGCAGACAAAGTGCGCACCTTGTGCTTTTTCTACCAAAACAACCCTTTACATTTGGAATATCCCCCATAAACTATATATTCCCTCAAAGTACACATGTTAAGCTTTCTAAGCGTACCCAGCTTGTTGTAGTGGGCTCATCTTTCTGGAAGCAATATCTCGAAGAATTCTTAGGTTGCACAGGGTTTCCCTAAAAATGAATAAAAAAGCAGAATCAAAACCACATTTTCCTAAAAAAAACCTATATGCAAACCAGAAAAAAACAGAAAATCTGAAAAAGCAACATCCCCCGAACAGAACGATACCCAACATGCATAGGTTCTGTCAAGGAAAGAGTTGCCAAACACCCCAAAGTAAAGCATGCGCATAGCGGTAGTTTTACTTCAGATTTTCAGCTCTGCAGACAAATTGCGCACCTTGTGCTTTTTCTACCAAAACAACCCTTTACATTTGGAATATCCCCCATAAACCATATATTACCTGAAAGTACACATGTTAAGCTTTCTAAGCGTACCCAGCTTGTTGTAGTGGGCTCATCTTTCTGGAAGTAATATCTCGAAGAATTCTTAGGTTGCACAGGGTTTCCCTAAAAATGAATAAAAAAGCAGAATCAAAACCTCATTTTCCTAAAAAAACCTATATGCAAACCAGAAAAAAACAGAAAATCTGAAAAAGCAACATCCCCTGAACAGAACGATACCCAACATGCATAGGTTCTGTCAAGGAAAGAGTTGCCAAACACCCCAAAGTAAAGCATGCGCATAGCGGTAGTTTTACTTCAGATTTTCAGCTCTGCAGACAAAGTGCGCACCTTGTGCTTTTTCTACCAAAACAACCCTTTACATTTGGAATATCCCCCATAAACTATATATTCCCTCAAAGTACACATGTTAAGCTTTCTAAGCGTACCCAGCTTGTTGTAGTGGGCTCATCTTTCTGGAAGCAATATCTCGAAGAATTCTTAGGTTGCACAGGGTTTCCCTAAAAATGAATAAAAAAGCAGAATCAAAACCACATTTTCCTAAAAAAAACCTATATGCAAACCAGAAAAAAACAGAAAATCTGAAAAAGCAACATCCCCCGAACAGAACGATACCCAACATGCATAGGTTCTGTCAAGGAAAGAGTTGCCAAACACACCAAAGTAAAGCATGCGCATAGCGGTAGTTTTACTTCAGATTTTTAGCTCTGCAGACAAAGTGCGCACCTTGTGCTTTTTCTACCAAAACAACCCTTTACATTTGGAATATCCCCCATAAACCATATATTCCCTGAAAGTACACATGTTAAGCTTTCTAAGCGTACCCAGCTTGTTGTAGTGGGCTCATCTTTCTGGAAGTAATATCTCGAAGAATTCTTAGGTTGCACAGGGTTTTACAAAAAAATGTATAAAAAAGCAGAATAAAAAACACCTTTTCTTAAAATATCAATATGCAAATAAGAAAAAACAAGCTAAATCTGAAAGCGCAAGGTCCCCCGAGCAGAACAATACCCAACATGCATAGGTACCTGTAACCTTTTGACTGCCAGTCTACTTGAGATTTTGTCACCCTCTCCTGACAGGATATTTTTCACCATTTTGCGTGATGTTTAACTGTGATTTTTGCAGGAATTTCCAAGAAAATTGCATATTTTCTTTTTGTGGCAGAGTTTAGGCTTTAACATGAAATGTCTTGTTTGTATTTTTTCTACTTTTTTAAATATTTTTTAAAAAATTAAAAAATTAAAAAATAAAAAAATATATATTTTTTAAATTGTCTCCTTTATTTTAAACAAAAACATTTATTTTATTAAAGAAAACCATATTGCATGTGAAAGCCCCATTTCTCCCGATTACAATGATACCACATATGCATCGGTAGCCCCCCGTTCCTGTCCAGGTGATCCCATAAACTGAAAAGAGCACTTTATAACATTTACAAATAAAATACAACTACTATCCACATAATAAAGGGTTAAATAAAAAAAAATTGGTGTGGGGTCCCCCTTCACGGGGGGGGGGGGGGGTCCACCATTTCTTGGGGGAATTTTAAGGTTTTTTTGGGAGGCAGGTAATGGGGGGTCTCTGGGTTAATGGCAAGCCACCCGCTAGCGCAGGTGACTTGCCAGACCCCCGAGCCCTGTGAACTGGTATAAGGGGTCACATGGACCCCTTACCAGTTCACAAAGGGTTAAAAGTAAAAAAAACACACAGACACACTTATTTAAAAATATTTTTATTAAAAAAAAATAAATGTTTTTTAATATTTTTTTTTAATACTTACCTCCGATCCATCCATGTGTCCCACGCTGATCACTTAGGCTTCTGCTCTCCTGCTGCTGCTGGAAGCCTTTTATACCTACTGGGTTACAGGTAAGAAAGGGTTAATTAAAAAAAAAAATGACATAGGGTCCCCCCTCGAAGGGAGGGGGACCCCATTTTTTTTTTGGATTTTTAAGGGTTAAAACCCTTAAAAATCCCAAAAAAAATGGCGTGAGGTCCCCCCTACCCAGCGTAACCAGCCTGTGGCCCTAGGCTATGGCGGCTTGTAGCCGCAGGGCCAGGGGCCAGCTTTAGTGGCCCCTGGCCCTGCGGCTACAAGCCGTCATAGCCTAGGGCCACGGCTCTTCTGCCCCCCCTGGGCTTTGGGGAGGCAGGCAATTTGGGGGGCCAGGGGTTAATGGCAAGCCACCCGCTAGCGCAGGTGACTTGCCAGACCCCCGAGCCCTGTGAACTGGTATAAGGGGTCACATGGACCCCTTACCAGTTCACAAAGGGTTAAAAGTAAAAAAAAACACACAGAGACACTTATTTAAAAATATTTTTATTAAAAAAAAATAAATGTTTTTTAATATTTTTTTTTAATACTTACCTCCGATCCATCCATGTGTCCCACGCTGATCACTTAGGCTTCTGCTCTCCTGCTGCTGCTGGAAGCCTTTTATACCTACTGGGTTACAGGTAAGAAAGGGTTAATTTAAAAAAAAAAATGACATAGGGTCCCCCCTCGAAGGGAGGGGGACCCCATTTTTTTTTTGGATTTTTAAGGGTTAAAACCCTTAAAAATCCAAAAAAAAAATGGCGTGAGGTCCCCCCTACCCAGTGTAACCAGCCTGTGACCAGCTATGGGGGCTTGTAGAACAGGGCGCAGGGGCCAGCTTTAGTGGCCCCTGGCCCTGCGGCTACAAGCAGCCATAGCCTAGGGCCACGGCTCTTCTGCCCCCCCCTGGGCTTTGGGGAGGCAGGTAATTTGGGGGGCCAGGGGTTAATGGCAAGCCACCCGCTAGCGCAGGTGACTTGCCAGACCCCCGAGCCCTGTGAACTGGTATAAGGGGTCACATGGACCCCTTACCAGTTCACAAAGGGTTAAAGTAAAAAAAAAGACAAGACACTTTTTTTTTTTAAGACTTTATTAAAAAAAAAAAACTTTTTTTACTTTACTCACCTCCGATCTTCATTTCCTGTGTCCCGCGGCGATCTGCTGTCAGTGACGGCTGGGCAGAGGAGGGGGGAGGCAGGCGATCGGAGGATCGCCTACCTCCCTCCTCCTCTGTCCAGCCGTCACCGGCATCTGAAGGCTGAACTGCCGGGTGCCCCGATGACACCCGGCGGTGACGTCATCGGCCCCGCCCCCGGAGGGGCGGGGTCAGAATCCAAGATGGCGGCCGCCATCGAAGGAGGTAAAGGGAGGAGGGCTGTTATGCCCTCCTCCAGAAGACGGAAGACCCGGGGGGGGTGATCGGAGCCCCCCCCCATGAAGAGGAGAGGCGGCGGGAGCCGGCGGGAGCGGAGGTGAGTAAATGTCATTTTTTTTTTTTTTTTTTTTTTGCAGGCAAATGCCGGCGGCTGCTGAAACGGGGGGGGGGCACCCTATTCCGGGCCCTCCCCTGCAGCCGGAGGACCCCCAATCGCCGATCGGAGCCCCTCTGGCTGAAGAGGAGACCCGGATGAATCAAACAAGGGGTCAGGTAAGTGATATTTTTTTATACTTTTTATTTTATTTATGGGGAAAGTCAGGCACGTAAATTTTACGTGGCTGGCGTTTAACGGTTGGAGAGGCAGCCACGTAAAATTTACGTGGCTGGCAATAGAAGGGTTAAACAAGGAATTCAAAAGCGCGAAAAAATTCGGAGCGTGATTTGTTAATGAATCTGCAGCAAGCCGTTCGCTCTGGCCATTCGTTGTCAGGCGCACCCATACAACGCTGAACCTGTGAAACAGCGACCCCCCAGCCCGTATTCAACATTACCGCACACACCGACTGAGTCGCTGTCAACAAGCAAACCCCGGCCAAGCACAGCGAATACTAGCTGGCGCTGAGAAAATCACGCTACTGGCGCTCATCTGTCGCTACCTGGCGCTATTAATGAATCGGCCTCCAAGTCCGCTAGCTGGCACCCTACTAGGCTTTTGCCAGTTCACCTTTGTCTGCCGAGCCTTTAGCCAACAAAATTGACAAAATGGCACAGGCAGGCTCAGAATGTGTACAAAATATTGTCACATTTCTCACTAATGGGCATGTACAGTGAGCATCCACCAAGCCCCCCCCCCCCCCCAAGGCCTCTGTTTTACTTGAGGCTTGCACTCAAGATAATTTGGTAAAATTGTATACAAATTTGTGTAGGGATATTTTTCACACAGTTAATAGCTGTAAAATGGTATAGTAAACTGCAAATCTTGCAATGAACTCCATAACATTCTTGATGTGTTCAATGGAAATTAGTATTTTTGTATCAGTTAAATGGAGACTAACTGAATGACATTCATGCACCCACATGCATTCAGAGCACAATAATAAGTAAGGTTTATCTGTAGTGTGTAAGGGCTTCATAAGGTAAACATTTAGGGCTTGATTTACTTAAGTTATACCAGTCTGTGCCAGACATAGCATGCACAACAGTCAAAGTTGTGTTTTACAGGGAGGCTGATTCATCATTAGCAGCAGGTAGCGACAGATGAGCGTCTGTAGCAGGCTTTTTCAGAGCGCCCGCTAGTAGTCGCAGTGCTCAGCCATGGGTTCATGTTAGCGACTGCTCATAGCGACCGACTCACACCATATTCAGGAAAAAAACAGCCTCACAAATCTCTGGTGCTGAAAAATACTCGTTTGTAGCCCATAGCGCAGGAGGCGGTGTGTTTAAAGTCTGTTTTCAAACATCTAACAACTAGTAACAAAGCAAAAACATATGGAATTACATTGTAGCAACATTGTAACATGAACACTTTAATAGCAGACCTGTAATGTCATTTCTGAAGAAATATTTAAAAAATGTAAAAAATTTGAAAAAACATCTTTTTCAATGACAGAAGAGGTCAAAGAATTATTTGTGATTTTTGGGGGAAAAAACCAGTTTAAAGTGAAGAAAAGGTTCGTCCATTGAAATGTATGGGGGAGCGACAGGTAGCGAGAGGTCATACCTGGCGCTGTGCAAGGCTGAACGCTGGCGCTGTTCACAGAGGCTTTGAAAATGATGAATCAGATGCTACATGCCGCTATCCCAGTCGCTAAACAGATTCTGCTTGATAAATGAGGAATTGCGTGCCGTGTCTGGCGTTCACCAGTCGCTATCTGTCGCTACCTCTCATTAACCAGGCGCTACCTGATGCTATCCTTTCTTAAATAACCCCTTAAGCTTTTTTCTCTCAGCACTATTGAACAATGAGGCATCTCCATATGCCCCTCCTCTTGTCCCTCCTGTGAGTTCACATGGAATGGAGACCAGCATCAAAGCCAATCCTGGCACCACTGACCCCACCGCTGCTTTGGAAACCGAGCAGGGGACCCCTAAACCCAAGGCAGTCCCAGAATCACCCCCAGGGAATCTAAGTCTTTATCTCCACTTGCATTCATCCGGAGGAAGAGCAGTACTTACCGGAGGACACCATAGGCTACATACATCATACATATTACATAGGGCCCCACATTAGGATTTACTGGTACCTCCATCCACCCCCTAGCCATGAAAATAGGCCACCACCCCCCCCAACCATGGATGGGCATTCACCCCCTGTCATCTGAGAGGTGGCCATCAGGGACCAAGGTAAGTCCACTTTTCTTTCTCTCTGAGCAAGGGGACCTCCGAGTCAAGATCTATCCTAGCCCTCCTAATCTGGTTTCAATTTGTAGGAAGCCTTCCAAAAGACAAGGACACATGGAGGTCCCAACACAATCTCACATGGATCTCCAGCACTCTTCCTAGGTCCATCCTATGACCAAGGCTTCTGCCTGTTAAGACAGGAGGAGACCTACCACCCCATGTCCTCTGTAACTCACCTTTTTTCTTCTTCCCTTAGGGGTGTGATGCCACGTCAAGCCTTTGGAGCTGCGAGAAGGGCCTATGCTCGAGCTAGCCGATAAACTCAAAATCTCCAGTCCATGTTACTTACCACTAGGCCATAATTGCCATTTTTTCTTTTTTTTTCTACTTTTATTTGCATATATATTTAGAGGTCAGAGCACAATTCTTTCCCGGCTTCATACCACCAGGGAATGGCACATTCAGGTGGACCAGCCAGGCAATTGAGGGAGAGAGAAGTGGCAGTAAAACCTGCACAGTCTACAGCATAGCTTGGCAGGGAGCGTGTACCCTGAAGCAGCAGCAGCAAGCAGCCATTAAACGTGTTTGAGGAAAACATCATTACTTCCAAGTGTGTCAGTTTTTGCAAGAGCCTTCCGATCATTTCAAGTAGTGTGCATGATCCACGATACATGATACATTCCTCGCCATCCAGCACCAGTCTGCTAGATTGCAGCATGGTAAGTTAACCAAAAGTCAAATTTTACATATAGGGAGTGATTTAAAGAGCTGTAGTGAGTTGGCCAGTTTACATTATTATCCAGTCATAGAAAGCTCGGTGGATGAGATGGTTTATGTCGTATTGCGCCGCACTAATACTGGCGAACATGTGCCAAACCCCTCAGCACAGCGATAACCGGTCCAAACGAATGAATGCCGAATGCAAGGCAAAAGACAAACAGCTTTGTAAATATAGGAAATCACTAAAAAACGTAATTTACACATACTTGGACCATCAATTGCAAGTTCTAAAAAAATAATAAGCATATAAATAAAACAAAACAAAGCATGAAAGAGGGGAACTAGGGAGGAATTGAAGAAGGCATGAAAGGAAAAAGGGAGAAAGGTAGAATTGGAACAAGGGAGGAATTGAACAAAGGTGGAATGGAACAAAGGATGAATGGAACAAGGGAGGAACTGAAGAATGGATGAAAGGAACAAGTGAGGAACAGAACAAGGTGTACCAGGCTTGTTGTTGGGGGCCTAGTTTTTGGACCCAGACCCTCGAGGAATTCACTGGTTGCACAGAATAAAATCACGTTTTCCTAAAATATCCATATGCAAACAATTAAAAATAAGATACAGCTGAAATCACAACCTCCCCTGAACAGAACAATACCCATTTCACCATATTTAACTATTATTTTTGCAGAAATTTCCAGGACAATTATATATTGTTTTTTCGTCAGAGTTGGGGATTTAACATGAAATGTCTTGCAATTTTTTTCAGTGCTTGCATAACATTTTTGGGCTACAAAATGTATATTTTTCAAACTTTGTCTCTTTTTAATGTAATTTTTAAAGAAACCCATACTGGGTGTAATGCTCACCCCATTCCTTCAAAGGTAGAAATCTAGTTTGGACCCTGTTGGCCACCCAAGCTCCTGGCCATCTATCGCCTACGGTGGTGAGGAGGCCAAGCGCTGCTATCACCTCCATCCTAACTGGAAATGGCGCAAGGTGTCTTCCTGGGAGGGAGGTTGGTCAGTGGAAGGGGTATAAATGTTGGTTTAGTTCTGAAAGTTCCCGTTATTAAGTGTGTGTGCGGTGTTTTACATATATATTTACATATATATTTTACCTATATTTACCACACTATATTTACCTATATTTTAACCAACCTAACATCTATATTTTAAACAACCTGATCTGCTGCCATCTATACTCTACCAACCTGATTTGCTGCCGTCTATACTTTACCCAAGCCTTATTTGCTCCAGAAGTACAAATTGCTCCAAAAAGACCAGAAACCTATTTGTGTGAAAACACTTTATGGCTGTTCTTGGTGTATTATTTTAACACATGTTTTAGGTAACTAACAAACCATTGGCAGCACCAAGGTGGTACTTAAAGTAGAACAAAACGTATCCAGAATTGAAATGCCCCACGGTGTGAAATCCCCCAAAACACCCAGAAAAAGATGACTTCTTTCTGATCCAGTGGCACATGTGCTGCCTCTTGCCCAATCAGAGTCATGTGCCGTGCATATGTAATGCTCAGCAAATGGCTCTGTTTACATGCAGGGCTCTGCAATAGGAAGCAGAGAGCAGCTGCTAGATGTTTACATGACCGAGGGTGCCAGGAAGCAGGTGAGTTCTGGGGGGTTTCACACAGTGGGGCATTCCGATTTGGGGAAGGCCCATGGCACCCTGGAATCATTTACATTTCAGGGCCAACCACAGTGGGTATTGTTCCACTTTAATAATAAAAAAATGGAAAGTGGAAACCCCTGATTTAGAGTTATCCTGATTAAGGCAGCCCAGTTTTGTGAAACCCCCTGGTCCCCATGTATACTCAACATGGTCGCACAGCACATGTGGCACGTGGTAGAATTTCTCCCAGTGTGCATGCTCCTGTGCCAGTCTGAATGGCTGACATGGACATGCACACACACAGGGGAGCAGCCAAAGGAATACCGAGAGCTCCCAGCACTAGAATGCTGGGATAAAAGATAATGCGCATAAGAGCCCATGCATGTCCTGTGACATCTGTGGCATGGTAAAAATGAACCAGGGGTTTCACAAATCAGGCAACAAAAGGGGCATATGAGAAACACATACATTTAAGGATTTAGATATACTTCAAGCTTGGGGTTCCTGGGGTAATACAAAATGCTTAAGCTGTGATTGAGGGAGGAAACTAGGGGCAGGCTCATCTTTGGTGGAAGAAGTGTGTCAGCTTTTGTTTTAAAAATCTGATGACGTTCCTACAATGCATCCAAGAGTCAGCAGTCATGCAGAGCTCACAAACTTTGTCCGATGTGGCTCCTTGGCTCCAAATTAAAGAATCCTCAGGATGACACTGGCCACTGCTGTGAGGAGTATTGGCTCTCACCCTTCCTGGGCGCGCTCTGCTAAAACTGCTGGTCTACCCGGCAACAGAGGACACTGTCTGCTGGCCACCCCAGCCAATAAGGAAGACAGATAGCAACAAGGAGGCAAGACTGTCTCTCTCTGTCTCTTTCTCCATCATCAGGCAGCGCAGGTGTCATGCGCAATGAACAGTATTGGGAGTACCTGTCCTGTCCATGGCACCGATGCATTGCACTGTGACGGCTGCCAGTGGGCTGAGGCCTACCTGAGGGCTCTTGGCACCTGACCAGGTAAGCGTATCCGCTGGCGCCAGCCTTGCCTCTTGGCACTTGACCAGGTAAGCGTATCCGCTGGCGCCAGCCTTGCCTCTTGGCACCTGACCAGGTAAGCGTATCCGCCAGCCTTGCCTCAAGGTGCTGAGCCTATCTAGTTTTTGTTTTCATCTTTAATTTGCTGTAGTTTTTGCTACCTGTAACCTGTTGTTATTAGCAACTGTGCGCCAAGTCTGTACTCTAATCTACAACAAGAGAAAAGTGATCCCAGTATACACAGAACACTGCTGGGATTACCCCTGCTGAGGTGAGGGAGACCACCCACGCTTAAACATACCCTATTAGCAGTGTTTTGTGCTTACAAGGTTTACTGCTTCTTGTAGAGCTTGGTGTACAGTTTGTAATGGGGGTCTGCCTGCTGCAGTGATAGGGGGAATCTGTACACTGTTTTGTAATGGGGTGATTGGGAGGTAGGTATTTGGTTCAGAAGTTTTTTTTCTTCTTTTTTTCTCCACTAAACCCTGGGTACGTCTTATGGTCAGATGCGTCTTATGGAGAAAAAGTACAGTAAGTGAAAAAAAAACTAGATAAGCTCAGGACATCTTGATGACATGGCACAAAAATGCAATTTAAAGTGAATTTCCCTTTAATATTGCAACATGGTATATAAAATAATTTTGCAGCCCAATCCTGGAGATGGAGGAAGTAATTCCTAGGTGGCTCACCAGTTTTTAGAACTGATTCAGAGCCTCTCCCGTATGCATTCCTGCCTGCAGAAATGGCGTCAAAGTCCAGGTTTTAGCCTTTTTCCTGGTTTGTGTTATTGTGGGTAGTGTTTGTTGTCACATGCTATGTCCTCTTTAAAAGCAGATGACAGACTAGTGGGCGGCACTGAGCCCAAGTGAATCTTTTGTCGGGCATATGCTCCGGCTACGGTCACATGTACCACCTTTGCCTGTTTGTAGGGGAAGCTGGGGGGACTCAGATATGTGTAAGTAGAGGGGTATGTGAGAAATTTAGCAGGATAAGACAGGAGCGAGCCACAAGTCTTTAAAATCCGCCAGTAATGGTGAACGGGAGAGTTGGGTGCGCCACTTGGCCTAAGTGCATCTGCGACTTCAATTCATCAGTACTGTAGAAAGCTGTGAGCGATTTGGAGATGCATACTGGTTGGGAGTAACATTATGAGTCTACTCAGTGGTGCATATGCACATACTAGCAAGGTCACTTGCCAGGCCAAAGCGTTAGGGCAATACATGAACTGGCCTGCTTCACAGGAGAGAGATGTGAGATGCAGGAACTTAAAGGGGAAGGCTAGCTTGCATGTGGACACCCAAGAGGACATTGGCATTGGAGGTGGCCGATCATCTTAAAGGTCATAAACCAATGTCACACACAATCAAATAATGAAGCAATGGTCGGACCTCAAAAGAAGAAAGTGGCCCTGGGTGTGCCGATTCTTCAATCAGCACTCCTAGGCAAGTGGATGCTCCATAGAGATGTTGACCACTCATGTTGAACTGTGTGACTGAATTGTGCTTTTCTTCTAGCTGGGGAGTTCTGGCTGAGAATCAAGATCATCCAGAGAAAGGGGTCCAACCAGTGAGGCAAGCAAGACAGGGTGTGAGAGTAAGGCATTGGTCCCCACCCCTGCCAACATCCTCATTCTCCTCTTCAGCCTCACCCCAACCAGCATCAGAGCCAGGTGAAGAGGAGGAGGTTATGGTGTTGGGCTTGCAGTCCCACCCAACGCAAAAATAACAGTCAGGTAGGAAAACAGAGAAAAAACACACTGTTAAAGGAAAGGAACTGCTAAATTACATGTCTGACAAGTCCCTACAGACTTATTGGAACCAGGGGGAAGTATGCTGCTGTGGGGCCACCCAAGGCCGGTCCTGCACAGAACTCAGGTGAGTGCTAACAAATACCAGCTGAACACTACACAAGCAGAACACACATCACACATGTGCCGAGTTTTAACATCTGTTTTCATGTCATTACAGACCCAGTCAAAGAGCTGGCACCCAGGCAGAGGGTGGCCCCATAAAAGGCCAACAGTCAGTGTTGTGGTAAGTAGTGAGTATTTGGGGGGCCTTGACCAGAGAGAACTACCACATGCATTAGAGCAGATGTTGAGATGCATTTCTTTTGTCTTTACAGGTGCCATGGAGAGAATTCAGGGGCCCACAGCCCAAGGGGCGCACAACCTGCGCCAAAAGTTGTAGACAATAGCTATTTCATAAATTAACCCCCCCAAAAAATATTTGGGTATATATTTAAATAAAAAAAAATGTTTAATCTTATGCACAAAAAACGGTTTATCTGTATTGTCCCCCTGTATTGTCCGCCCTATAAGACGCACTTTCCCCCCCAAAAGGGGGGAAGGACAGCAGTGGCTACCAAGGTGGTGACTACTGTGAAGGTGACAGTCAAGGCAGCGGCCATCGGAGGCAGCAGGTGGCGATGACGAAGATGAAGGACGCCGGAAAGGTATGATTAAGTCAACGGGAGGTGCTATGTGGGAGCCAGCAAATGTACTTTTTTTTGTTTGTTTGTTTTTGGGGCATGTTGCACACTGCCTGTATTTGGGATGTCTCACACCGCCTGTAAATGGAATGCCCGCCTGTAATGTGAAATGCCCCTCACTGCCTGTAATGTGGGATGGCCCTCATTGCCTTTAATGTGAAATACCCCTCAATGCTTGTAATGTGGGATGCCCCTCAGTGTCTGTAATGTGGGGTCTGTAATGGGGTAATGAGGGGATTCTACACAGTGTCTTTAATGGGTTAAATGGGGACAGGTATTTTAGCACACCATTCGGTTCAGAATATTTCTCCAAATCCAGGGTGCATCTTATGGGCAGGAGCGTCATATAGGATGAAAATACAGTATATATTTTACTTGAAAAAAAATAAAAACGTTTATTTAAATAAAAACAAACACTTTTTAAAAATAAATATGCTCTTGTTGTTGGCTGGCTCCTTTCTCTAGTCTTTCTCCCTGCTATTTTCTGCACCACCAGCAGATGGCCCTCTCTTGCAAAGGTGTTGGCAATTACTCAGCACCTGAGTGACTTCCTGGGTGATTTAAAAGAGACAAAGGAGGGGTGGCAGCCGCTCAGACCATTTTATAACTATCACACGCATCTGCAGAAGTATGCTTAAGCTGCACCACCAGCGCCAAGGTGCCCCTGTGAGGTGCAGTCCTAACTCTAACCTCTGAGAGCCCCATTTGGGACATACAATGCAATAGATAAATTGGGAGCAGGCTTACCTGAGGTTGCCGTAAACCTCAAGTGCAAGCCATGGGGTGGAAGGGTCAAAGACCTTGCAATACAGCCTAGACCGCACACACCATGTGCTTGCACAAATTCAAAAGAAACAAAGGAGGGGTGGCAGCCGCTCAGACGATTTTATAACTAACCTGGGAGGTGCATGTTAGCAGGGCAATTAGGATACAAAAGTCTTAAAGGAGCCACAGCACTCAAACCAGTTAGCTTGCTGACCAATCTACAATCTGTCTCTAAACTTGGTTAAAAACAGAGGGCTTGGTCACACACATCTGCAGAAGTATGCTTAAGCTGCACCACCAGCGCCAAGGTGCCCCTGTGAGGTGCAGTCCTAACTCAAATCTCTGAGAGCCCCATTTGGGACATACAATGCAATAGATAAATTGGGAGCAGGCTTACCTGAGGTTGCCCTAAACCTCAAGTGCAAGCCATGGGGTGGAAGGGTCAAAGACCTTGCAATACAGCCTAGACCCCACACACCATGTGCTTGCACAAATTCAAAAAAAACAAAGGAGGGGTGGCAGCTACTCAGGCCATTTAAGCTGATCTGCCCATTCAGCTAATGGATCAACATTACAACAATGAAAATACACAGAGCTAATAGATAACAGTCCTTTCAATCAAACTGTAAAGTATCCAATTACGGAGTCCCGCGGTGCATGCATCAAAAATTCACGAGTGATACCACCACCGACTAACTCATGCTCTTACCAGAAGTTTAAAATAAATGGCATGTAGATGGAAAGCAACACGATCTCCAACGGCAACAGGTTTATCCACAAATTCCCAAAGGAAGGATCAGACAACCCCACAGCAAATCTTCTTGGGGGTATATATAGACACGTTCTCAAGGTGTTAGTCCCAAGCAGTGTAAGGCAATATTAGGCATGTAGAGGGAACAAAGGAGCAAAGATAGTGCAATATTGCTAAAACTGAATTTAATAAATCATAAGATAAACATAATACACTCACAAAAATAGAAAAAAGCTAGGCATAAAATCTCCAAACAGCAGGAAAGAACAGTGACTCTCACCGCATGGCGCACCGGACTTCCTCCGTTGTTATAAAAACATAGCAGCTCCCGCTCTGTGGGTGAACAGAATCCCAATGCGTTTCGCCACTAATTAGCAGCTTTGACCAGGGTATAGTGAGTTAAGAAGAAATGATTTTTTTTTAAAAGGACTAGCGAGAGGGCAACATACACTTCCCTGGTTGTGATCCAATGAAAATGCACCAAATACAACTTGACCAATAGCGGCTAAGGTAGGCGTGTGTAAAGACAAGAGGACCAGCTACTACAAAGCTGGTTCGCTACATTAGCGAGCATAGGGAAGTATGTGAAATCTAGCCCAAAACAAGGCGTGGATGTTAAACAGAAAAAGACGCGCGAGCCTGGGACAGCCTGCGTCATCACAGAGTAAAAACAGAGCTCAAGCCCCGACCGTTGTTAATGTCGGTGGCTGATCCAAGTTGTTGACAGGGACTACGTAAACAACGCAGCTATACATTACTACCTTAAGAGCCGCAGAGTAGATAAGAAGGGCCGTCACCAGCGTAGCTGCAATGTCAACAGCGCAGCTCTACAATATTAAAGTAAAAACGGCGGAATCATTGAAAATAACAAAGTTACAATTTAACACGCTGGACTTATTACGATTAAAAACATTAGTGGAAATTAGTGGCAAATGAGTGGAATTGTTTTTTGGACACCTCATGATTATTGATTGTATATAGCACTTCATTTTTTATGTGTGTCTTGTAAAGTGACTCTCATGGCAAGTGAATCACAGGAGTTATTATTGTGCTACAATTTTTATTTTACCCTTCCCCTTGGTGAAGATATGGGTTCCCCCTCCCATTTCTTAGTAATTATTTTGCATTGCCACTAATATTTTTAACAATAATAGATCCAGTGTGGTACATTGTATCTTTGTTATAGCTTTGTAGTAGCTGGTCCGCTTGTCTTTACACACGCGTACCTTAGCCGCTATTGGGCAAGTTGTATTTGGGGAATTTTCATTGGATCACAACCATGGAAGTGTGTGTTCCCCTCTAGCTAGTCCTTTTAAAAAAAATTTCATTTCTTCTTAATACACTATGCCCTGGTCAAAGCTGCTAATTAGCGGCGAAACGTGTTGGGACTCTATTCACCCACTTTTAACAGAGCGAGAGCTGCTATGTTTTAATAACAGCAGGGGAAGTCCGGTGCACCGTGTGGTGAGAGTCACTGTTCTTTCCTGCTGTTTGGAGATTTTATACCTAGCTTTTATCTATTTTTGTGAGTGCATTATGTTTATCTTATGATTTATTAAATTCAGTTTTAGCAATATTGCACTATCTTTGCTCCTTTGTTCTCTCTACATGCCTAATATTGCCTAATAGAGATGAGCGAGTAGTGAAATATTCGAAATTTCGAATTTCGATTCGAATAGACCGCGTTACTCGACTACTCGACCGATTATCGAATCCCATTATAGTCTATGGGAAAAAAGTGCTCGCCACTTGGAAATCTCAATTCGACCACTTGGAGGTCACCAAGTCCACCCTGAAACATCAGAAAATGATGCCAACACTGCTGGAATGCAACTGGGACAGCAGGGGAAGCATGTCTGGGTGCATATAACGCGCCCAAGTCGCACTATTACGTCACTATCACAGCCATTCAACAATACACTCCAAACACAATATAACTTCTACGTAAAGTGAGACAAGACAAGGAAACCTTCTTTCCTCTACATTGCCATGGACCCCAAGCCAAACTGTACAAAAAAGAAGAACAAAATTCTGCACCCCTTAAAATCACGTTGCCTAATGACAACCACAGATGGCATAGGCAAGGGGGAAAATAAATAGACCCCACCCCTAATTGTCATTGTGTGTGTGTGTGTGTGTGTGTGTGTGTGTGTGTGTGTGTGTGTGTGTGTGTGAGATGTGGTCAGACATGTCCTCTTGTGTCATTGTGTCACCCCAGCAGTAAGGGAAGCTTAAAGGAGGAGGTTTGTTACAGTGTGTTACCCCAGCAGTAAGGGAAGCTTACAGGAGGAGGTTTGTTACAGTGTGTCACCCCAGCAGTCAGGGAAGCTTACAGGAGGAGGTTTGTTACAGTGTGTCACCCCAGCAGCAAGGGAAGCTTACAGGAGGAGGTTTGTTACAGTGTGTTACCCCAGCAGTAAGGGAAGCTTAAAGGAGGAGGTTTGTTACATTGTGTCACCCCAGCAGTCAGGGAAGCTTACAGGAGGAGGTTTGTTACAGTGTGTCACCCCAGCAGTAAGGGAAGCTTACAGGAGGAGGTTTGTTACAGTGTGTCACCCCAGCAGTAAGGGAAGCTTACAGGAGGAGGTTTGTTACAGTGTGTCACCCCAGCAGTAAGGGAAGCTTAAAGGTGGTAAATGGTGGTATATGGTGGTAAATGCGATATTCTGAGCTTCTGGGGCCCTGCCTGCCTACATATGGGCTATATACTGTTCAGCATAGTAGCCCTAATAAGGGCTCTCAATGACTCTCTTGTCTTCTGGTAGCTGGTATATATGGTGGTAAATGCGATATTCTGAGCTTCTGGGGCCCTGCCTGCCTACATATGGGCTATATACTGTTCAGCATAGTAGCCCTAATAATAAGGACTCTCAATGACTCTCTTGTCTTCTGGTAGCTGGTATATATGGTGGTAAATGCGATATTCTGAGCTTCTGGGGCCCTGCCTGCCTACATATGAGCTATATACTGTTCAACATAGTAGCCCTAATAAGGGCTCTCAATGACTCTCTTGTCTTCTGGTAGCTGGTATATATGGTGGTAAATGCGATATTCTGAGCTTCTGGGGCCCTGCCTGCCTACATAGGAGCTATATACCGTTCAGCATAGTAGCCCTAATAAGGGCTCTCAATGACTCTCTTGTCTTCTGGTAGCTGGTATATATGGTGGTAATTGCGATATTCTGAGCTTCTGGGGCCCTGCCTGCCTACATATGAGCTATATACTGTTCAACATAGTAGCCCTAATAAGGGCTCTCAATGACTCTCTTGTCTTCTGGTAGCTGGTATATATGGTGGTAAATGCGATATTCTGAGCTTCTGGGGCCCTGCCTGCCTACATAGGAGCTATATACCGTTCAGCATAGTAGCCCTAATAAGGGCTCTTAATGACTCTCTTGTCTTCTGGTAGCTGGTATATATGGTGGTAAATGCGATATTCTGAGCTTCTGGGGCCCTGCCTGCCTACATAAGAGCTATATACTGTTCAACATAGTAGCCCTAATAAGGGCTCTCAATGACTCTCTTGTCTTCTGGTAGCTGGTATATATGGTGGTAAAAGCGATATTCTGAGCTTCTGGGGCCCTGCCTGCCTACATATGAGCTATATACTGTTCAGCATAGTAGCCCTAATAAGGGCTCTCAATGACTCTCTTGTCGTCTGGTAGCTGGTATATATGGTGGTAAATGCGATATTCTGAGCTTCTGGGGCCCTGCCTGCCTACATATGGGCTATATACTGTTCAGCATAGTAGCCCTAATAATAAGGGCTCTCAATGACTCTCTTGTCTTCTGGTAGCTGGTATATATGGTGGTAAATGCGATATTCTGAGCTTCTGGGGCCCTGACTGCCTACATAGGAGCTATATACCGTTCAGCATAGTAGCCCTAATAAGGGCTCGTAATGACTCTCTTGTCTTCTGGTAGCTGGTATATATGGTGGTAAATGCGATATTCTGAGCTTCTGGGGCCCTGCCTGCCTACATATGAGCTATATACTGTTCAGCATAGTAGCCCTAATAAGGGCTCTTAATGACTCTCTTGTCTTCTGGTATCTGGTATATATGGTGGTAAAAGCGATATTCTGAGCTTCTGGGGCCCTGCCTGCCTACATAGAAGCTATATACCGTTCAGCATAGTAGCCCTAATAAGGGCTCTTAATGACTCTCTTGTCTTTTGGTAGCTGGTATATATGGTGGTAAATGCGATATTCTGGGGCCCTGCCTGCCTACATAGGAGCTATATACCGTTCAGCATAGTAGCCCTAATAAGGGCTCTTAATGACTCTCTTCTGGGGCCCTGCCTGCCTACATATGGGCTATATACTGTTCAGCATAGTAGCCCTAATAAGGGCTCTTAATGACTCTCTTGTCTTCTGGTAGCTGGTATATATGGTGGTAAATGCGATATCCCGAGCTTCTGGGGCCCTGCCAGCTACAGCCTGTCTTTCCCTGCTGTGAGCGTCTATCCCTCACTAAGTTCAAGCTGCTAATGCTGACGAAGAGGAAGTGCTGAGTTTTGTAGATTCGAGGTCACATGGTTTTTCCAGCCAATGCGTGTAGACGCCGTTCTCGCGATGCCAGCGTCCTCCCAGGACCTGTCCCACCCCCCCTGCATGGTGATTGGTGTAAAAAACGCGCCAGGGAAGGTGGGAGGGGAAACGAATTGTGAGTGCGCCATCGCCGCTGTACTCGATCGAAATCGAGTATGACGAATAGCGTAGTATTCGATCGAATACCGACTCGGACGAATACTACTCGCTCATCTCTATTGCCTAACACTGCTTGGGATTAACACCTTGAGAATGTGTCTATATATACCCCCTAAGAAGATTTGCTGTGGGGTTGTCTGATTCTTTCTATGGGAATTTGTGGATAAACCTGTTGCCGTTGGAGATTGTGTTGCTTTCCATCTACATGCCATTTATTTCAAACTTCTGGTAAGAGCATGAGTTATTCGGTGGTATCACTCGTGAATTTTTGATGCATGCACCGCGGGACTCCGTAATTGGATACTTTACAGCTTGATTGAAAAGACTGTTATCTATTAGCTCTGTGTAATTTCATTGTTTTATTGACGACGGAATTGGGACTTCTGCACACGTTGAGCTAAATTATAGTATTCGATCTAAATATACTTTGTAGCGCGGTGTTATATAGATCTGCTTTTGCTGGTGCTATATATTTGTCTGTTAATGGATCAACATTGATGTAATGTTATGTCTCTTTGGCCCTTATTCATCAAGTGATAGTGCCAGGTAGTGTCTCACTAGCGCCAGGTATCGCCAGCTATCGGCGGCTACCGTCTACAGAACGCCAGGCTGCGAACACAATCACGCATTTATCACGCTAAATGAGGCTAGCGCCGGCGAAAGCGTTAGCTAGCGCGGGATTCATCATGTAGCCGACTGCCACGAACAGCACCGCTGCAAATCCCATCACAGCGCCAGGTATGACCTCTCGCTACCTAGTGCTCTCCAATGCATTTCAATGGAGCAATCTTTAAATATTCATAAATAATTGATATTAATGTTTTGTTTTTTTTTTTTTTTTTGAAATGTCAAAAATTCGGTGACCACTTCTGCAATGTTATATATTTTTTTAAAGGTAAAAAAAAAAAAATTGTGCAGAATTGATATTACAGGTCTGAAATTAATGTATTCATATTACAAAATGTTTATAAAAACTTGTTTATTTTTTTTTACCAAAAATAAGGTTGTTTGGGGGTTAAAAAACTACTTTTAACCCATCACCGCCAGCGCACTGGGGTTTAAACAAGCATTTCACAGCGCAAGAAATTTTTGAGCGTGATTTGTTAATGAATATGCTGGGAGCCGTTCGCTATGGCCATTCGCTGTCATGCGCTCCCATACAGCGCGGAACCTGTCAAACAGCGACTCCTAACCCCGTATTCAACATTACCGCACACCGACTGAGTCGCTGTCAACAACCGTACAACGGCCAAGCACAGCGAATACTAGCCGGCGCTGTGAAAATATCGCTACTGCCGCTAATCTGTCGCTACCTGGCACTATTAATAAATCGGTCTCTTTGTCTGTCTGTGCCCTGAACTCTGTATCTGGAATCTTGTATCTAGACCTGGACCCTGAACTCTGTACCTTGGACATTGAATCTTGAAGCCTGGAACCCTGAACCTTGAAACCCTGAAACCTGGATTCCTGCCATAGCCCTTGTGTCTATGTTTCCTGTTCAGCTCAGTCTCTGCCTTTGGATTTTTCCTTGAATTCCTATGTATGTATATTCCCTGACTTCATAGCAATCTGTGTGTTTCATGTTTTCCAGTTTATCTGTATATCTGCACAGCCGTGATTACCTTGATTCTTGTATATTCACCTTGGTAGATTTATGTTTCATGTGTGTATATATATGTATAGCAGTCTGATTGGTGTGTGATCTGTTCACTGTCACGATTAAACATGGGTTGCCGCATCCATCTGTTTCTCAGCCTCATTACTGCTACAGGAATCCCTCTGTTGAGAGATTCATGACAGTAGATGAAGGTGTCGGAAAAGAGGAGGTCAAAGAAGGTAAGAACACAATAGAAAAAGGTGAGTGACAGTGCAGGGATGCAGACGATACTGGATACCCCAGGAGGGACCAACTCAAAGAAGCAACACTACAGCCATGCACACTACATGGGATGTCCTGCCAGAAACCAACTGGGAGAAGGTAAGTCACACTGCAGCCATGCACAATACATGGGATGCCCCGCCAGGAACCAGGAAAAACAGGTAGGAGAATGTGTCAGTGCAGCCATGCATACTACATGGGATGCCACTCAAGGAACCAACACAGAGAAGGTAAGTTGAACTGCAGGGAGGCACAATAACATGGGATGCCCATCAGGTGGGGGGGTGATGTTTTTAAAAAAATAACACGTCTGTGTATGCCAGAATGCCAGTGACCTGGCGGAACACCGAGATCATAGGACTCTGCATCAACATACAGCAACATACGGCTGGAAACAGGTACACACTCAGCTTCCAAGACAAGTTTGCCAGCCAAAACTGTAATTGCTTGGCTAAACTGGCGGTTGGGAATCAGACGAGCGTTCGCAAATTTCTGAGTTCACTTTCGCCAATAACCGAGTATTCACATTGAGGCTATGAATCAGGCTTTTTGTGCCCGCAGTAAATCTCTGTGGGGAGCAATGAATAAATGTTGATCCCCAAATGCAACAGCTTAAAGTGTCACCAGGAAATCACTTCAGTTATTTTTTTTTCGTTTAGAATTTTGTCCAATGGCCCATGGGAATTCAGAAACAGTTGCTAAATACCCATAGGCAACTGTTATTTCCAAACTTATAAAATGTAATCTGTACCTCATTCGAAATAACGTGCCCTTCACCTGTAGAAAATATACTGAACCATGCCAAAAATCACTTAAATAATCCCATTTATAATGTTTAAAATATGATGTAATTTGAATTTGAAATTTTATATAGCTAAAAGAAAGAAAACACTCTTTATCTACTTGCAGATTTGTAAAACATACAGGCTGTAAAAATTGTAAAACCTAAGATATGTGGTAATTTTAATTAAAAAAATACCTGTCATTATTATATCAAACTGTGTTCATGATCTGAAACCGTTTTAGTGCACATTTTTTCAGTTAAATGGTAAGGCACATAAATTCTAAGCTAGTAAAAACAACTCTTCATGTGATGGATTTTCCTTCCTTGCATGGGAAATAATTTAACAGCTACTGTTTATACAACAAAATCAACATTGAAAATTAAAAATAAAAGCTTAATATGGGCTGCAACGTTTACAAGGTATTAGTGAGAACTAATCTCCATAATACAGTGCAGTTCCAGTTTCCAAAGCTTATTATGCGAGCCATAGACATATTTACCGTGCTACATGATATGGACATTAACACCAACATATTGATTACAAAACACTGTACCTGTTCTTAACACCCTGCAACAGATACCCAGCAACATAATAGAAGGCTTGATGAAGACTACATGTTTTTGTTTCACAACTAATTATAACATTTAAAAGGAAAAACTTCTAGGCCCATGAGGTGAACACCATTTCAATTCACTGCAACATAGTGTCATTATTATGAGATGCTTTCAGTTACTCAGCCTTTGCCAGCTTGACCTGTCTGACATTGCACACGGTTAATGTTACTCCCTGTGAGTTTTCTTTTGAATTCGAGGTTAGTATAATCAAGGGTCTTCTACATTTACACAAGCAAACATAAAATTGTAATTCTGTACTACATGATTGATGTGAAAAAGCCATTTCAAGGACTAACTAGGTATTTATTTGCTAAAATACTATTGTTGGGTAACCAGCATTCGGTCAAAGTAAGACAATCCGATACAATAGGATCTCTAGTTTATTCTTCTGTACACTCTGTATTATGCTACATTGTCTGCCAGTCACACAGAAAAAGAAAGGACTGCCAACAACATGCTGTTGAAAGAATGTATCCCACTTTATAAGTTCAAACAAATTCTGGGACAGCTCAAACGCGTAGTAGGAAAAAAGAAAAATACTATTACTGTTATGAATTTTGACGGATCTATAAAAAGTGTTTCAGAATGACTTCATATTCACTTTTCACTTTTCATTTTCTTTATGTGTTTTGATCATAAGCAAAGAAATTTGAAAGATGCACAGACTCTTTGCAGGAGTCCAAAAGTTGTGGAGCAGCTTTGACTTTGATTAGAAGTCTTGCTTATATTTGCACTCTGATGTTTTGTTTACCTGTAACTATTGCTTTCATTGTTTAAACATCTGTAGTAGCCATGACGAATATCTTGGAACAGTTGCATAGTGCTATTTAAATGTCCTTCAATAGTACAGTATGTGAAACTGCTTCATTGTTTTTATTAACATGGTGACTTCAAAAGCTGATACATAATTAACATTTTATATTGTTATTAATTGCATTGTGTCACTTTTACTTTTATTTGCCCAATAAAAAGCAATAATCTTAAATTACAGGATTAAAATATAGAAAGGAAAAATAAATGTAAGTGTATACCTATGGTGAAAGCCTCTTGCTCTTCTGAAGTATTAGCTTTATTATTTACTAAGAAGATTACTATTTAATTTCAAACATCCAAATATATGTACTTTATTTTTATACACAGGACTGGTTACTTTCTCCTGCCACTGAAGGACAGATGTAGTGCTACCATGAGGAAGAGGATAGCCACTTTTACCAATCCAATGTAATCATAAATTCATTATGGTCTTAGTACCACATATTCAAAAAACAGAATTAAACCACAGCCCCCACCCTACATTTGGTGTATTTTGGTGTTAAAAATGTGTTAATCTTAACCCGAATTTCACTAATGTGCCTTTTGCAGTTGCCACTGGGGTGATCATGTTTAACTTGTGCATTATCCATCTATGTTAGAGATCAATGGGTGCTTCAAACAGGACAATCAGCTGATTTAGTGATTTTTGCAGGAGGTTTGCTGGACAGGCTTAAACATCTATGTGTAAACCTGACTGGCCACCAGCGGTCATGTGGAGTCTCTGCCACCTGTATATCTGAGGGAGTGAAGTAGGTGAGTGTGGGAGCCTGGTATTAGGCTTTCAGGGATGTATGTGATGGTCCTTACAAGCATTTGTCAACCAATGCCCTCCCTGTTCTCTAATCAGTTATGTGCTGTACACTGAAATGTATCCTCTTCATTCATTTAGTCCTGAATTGCACAAACATTCTTATTTCAATTAATGTTGTACAAAAAATAGTACAGTTAGATGATGGAAATGGTGGGCACTTTGGACGGCTAAGTACACTTTTATTCTATGTACGCTTTTTGGGAAAGGTTTATTAATAAATACCTGCTAGTACATACATTTGACTGGATATCATATCGCTCTTCTTACATGTGTGAGCTGCACAGCCTTGACGGGAATGGGATTCCTTTCACATGTTCCCCACTGAAACTCTAATTGGCTGTGTCTGTTTGACAGTGATACACACCAACTCACTGGCTGTTGCAGCTTTCAGTGTGTCTTCTAAGACCCAGCACTTGCCTAGGTATGCCAGGTGTTGGCACTGGGTCTGGTATTAGGCCTGCCCTCTCCTCTCTCTCCCCTTGGCTAAGCTTAATTTAAGTAGTTAACATGAAGAAACCTCACCCGATAACCATATTCCTCTCAGTCCTATGCTGGGAGTGAGACATCATTTGGTTTCTGTTGGCAGGTGCAGCGCAGTAGATCATGGATGATGCTCACCCTTGAGCCCCTGCATTTGGCAGGACTCGTAGCCAAGGGATATTCTCAAAACTATGGAGAAGACTATGGTGACACATTTGCTCCAGTAGTTAAACATGCTACAATGAGGACTTTACTGACAGTAGCCACCTGTCCTTTTTTTCCCTTTATCTTGGGGGGCAGGCCTAGTTACTATTGAAGATGGGCTGGCGATGTTGCTATGGTGTAACACTTAAAAGATTGTAAAGTATACCTTGGAGGGAGACATGCACCCAGGGAAAGACTCAAGCTCCAGGCTTCCCTCTCGAATGGGGATCCTTGAGCCTCGACACTTTCTTGTGGCACCTTTACTGTCCAAATACCTGGTTAGGGTGGGTTTTGCTTTTTTGTTTTTCTTCCTTTTAGAAACAATTGTTTTGTTTTTCAGAATTACTACTATAGGCTGAGGTTTTGATTTATTTCAGTTATATCTTTGGGTCATTGTCTATTTATTAGGTTCATACTTGTATTATAGGTTTCATATTTTTTCTCCCTCTTATGCTTTTCCTTGTCTTTTTTACCAGCTTTGCAACATTTCTTCTCTTTTTGGATCTCACCCTCTTCCCTACTCATCCTCAAAGTCTGTCTGGGAGTCATACTGCAGTGGATTCTACAGTTCGATATTCCTCAGCTACTTAGTGAGTATGACTAACATGGTTCCCTTGGAGGAGACATATGGCTTGATTCAGAGCCTCCACCGATCAGACCTTATTTTGTTCCGTTTTTGTGAAGTCCCGTTTTCCTTCTGTTTGTCTCGGGGTTCAAACGTGATTCAGAGCCACCGTCGGGAGAGCTCCATTACTGATCTGTTTCTGTGTCTTCATTCGGGATGTGTTTTTTCCCCTCTCGGATGCTTTCCGTGTGTTCGTGGTTTCCGTGCCCGTTCACATGGACGATCCGTTTTTGACTCCTTTTTAACGCGTTTCCAAACGTAGCTTCTTTCCATCTGTTTCCGTTTTCACCCAGATTCAGAATGTTTTTCAAAGTATACTTACATTTCCAGGGATTTCCTGTTGACAATCTGGGTCCACACAAGCGCACATCCCTAGTCCTCCCTCAAGCTTTCCAGATCCAACAAACTGACACTTTTTGCAATCACAAAACTTACCGTATTTTTCGCCCTATAAGACGCACTTATTTTTCCCCAAAAGTGGGGGAAAAATGTCAGTGCGCCTTATCGGGCGAATGTAAAAAAAAAATTAAAAAAAAATTAAAAAAAAATTAAAAAAAAAAAAAAACTCACCCGTCCCCGGCGCTCCCGCGTTGTCTGCCACACTGCGAGAGGCCAGAGGAGCGGCGGGGGCTCTGTCCCGGCCCCGCCGCTGCGATCGCTGTCTTTTCAGGCAGCGATGACAGCGGCGGGGCCAGAGACAGCGCCCTCGCCGCTCCTCCATCTGCTCCTCCACACGCGAGCACGAAGGTCCCGGCAGTGGGTGGGCGTGGCCTGCACCGGCGCAGGCCACGTCCACCCGCTGCCCGGACCTTCGTGATCGCATGTGGAGAAGCAGATGTAGGAGCGGCTGGGGCTCTGTCTCTGGCCCCGCCGCTGTCATCGCTGCCTGAAAAGACAGCGATCGCAGCGGCGGGGCCGGGACAGAGCCAGCTCGTGAATGGGGTGGGCGTGGCCTGCGTCCACGCTGCGGCGCAGGCCACGCCCACCCCATTCACGGAGTCGGCTGCTCAGCGCAGTGGTGTCAGCGGACAGGTGAGTTTAACTTTTTTTTTTTTATTACTATGGCGCCTGCCTATACTAATGGGGGGAGGGGGTGGGAATGGGGGGATGGGGATGCCACACAGCCTATGGGAATGGGGGGATGGGGATGCCACACAGCCTTTGGGAATGGGGGGAGGGGGATGCCACACAGCCTTTGGGAATGGGGGGAGGGGGATGCCACACAGCCTAAGGGGATTGGGGGGAGGGGGATGCCACACAGCATTTGGGAATGGGGGGATGGGGATGCCACACAGCCTTTGGGAATGGGGGGAGGGGTATGCCACACAGCCTATGGGAATGGGGGGAGGGGGATGCCACACAGCCTATGGGAATGGGGGGATGGGGATGCCACACAGCCTTTGGGAATGGGGGGAGGGGTATGCCACACAGCCTATGGGAATGGGGGGAGGGGTATGCCACACAGCCTTTGGGAATGGGGGGAGGGGTATGCCACACAGCCTATGGGAATGGGGGGATGGGGATGCCACACAGCCTTTGGGAATGGGGGGAGGGGGATGCCACACAGCCTTTGGGAATGGGGGGAGGGGGATGCCACACAGCCTTTGGGAATGGGGGGAGGGGGATGCCACACAGCCTATGGGAATGGGGGGAGGGGGATGCCACACAGCCTTTGGGAACGGGGGGAGGGGGATGCCACACAGCCTATGGGAATGGGGGGAGGGGGATGCCACACAGCCTATGGGGGGATGGGGATGCCACACAGCCTTTGGGAATGGGGGGAGGGCTATGCCACACAGCCTATGGGAATGGGGGGAGGGGGATGCCACACAGCCTATGGGAATGGGGGGAGGGGGATGCCACACAGCCTTTGGGAATGGGGGGAGGGGGATGCCACACAGCCTATGGGAATGGGGGGAGGGGGATGCCACACAGGCTATGGGAATGGGGGGATGGGGATGCCACACAGGCTATGGGAATGGGGGGATGGGGATGCCACACAGGCTATGGGAATGGGGGGATGGGGATGCCACACAGCCTTTGGGAATGGGGGGAGGGGTATGCCACACAGCCTATGGGAATGGGGGGAGGGGGATGCCACACAGGCTATGGGAATGGGGGGATGGGGATGCCACACAGGCTATGGGAATGGGGGGATGGGGATGCCACACAGCCTATGGGAATGGGGAGAGGGGGATGCCACACAGCCCATGCTAATGGGGAGAGGGGGATGCCACACAGCCCATGCTAATGGGGGGAGGGGGATGCCACACAGCCCATGCTAATGGGGAGAGGGGGATACCACACTGCCTATGGGAATGGGGAGAGAGGGATGCCACACAGCCTATTCTAATGGGGGGAGGGGGAAACCCACACAGCCAATGGGAATGGGGGGAGAGGTGGATGCCACACAGCCTATACTAATGGGGGGAGAGGGGGATGCCACACAGCCAATGGGTATATGGGGAATGGAAGGGGGGGATGCCACACTGGATATATGGGGAATGGGATGGGGGCATGCTACACTGTCTATGGAATGGGGGCATCCCACACGGCCTATGGGAATTGGATAGGGGAATGACACACTGTCTGTAATGGTGCGTTTTTGATTGAAATTTTTTTTTTCTTATTTTCTTCCCCCAAATCCTAGGTGCGTCTTATGGGCAGGTGCGTCTTATAGGGCGAAAAATACGGTACCTTCAAATAAGATTATTCTTCTTCTTCCCTGTCTTTAATGCTTACCTTAATGTCTTCTCCTTCTTCTTCTTCTTCCCTGTCTTTAATGCTTACCTTAATGTCTTCTCCTTCTTCTTCTTCTCTGTTTTTTATTGCTTACCTTAATGTCTTCTCCTCCTTCTTCTTCTTCCTCTTCTTCTTCCCTGTCTTTAATGCTTACCTTAATGTCTTCTCCTTCTTCTTCTTATCCCCTGTCTGTAATGCTTACCTTAATGTCTTCTCCTTCTTCTTCTTCTTCCTATTCCTTGTCCCATATACTTACCTTTTGGGACATGTAACTGTATGGTCATGTTGTGAGAACGTACAGTGCCATGAAAGAGAAGACACCACACCATTTTATTATTATTATTATTTTTTAACTAAAAATAGAAAAAGAAATATCATTAAAAACTGTAAAAATTTTTGGGTGCCACCCAGGATGCTCTCCATCTTCCTCAAATCGGCCCTTGTCTTTGAGCTGTGAAGGAAAAACATCATCAGTTTAGCCTTGTAAGTCTTTATTGCTTAGCTAGGGGTTTTTGTTTGGGCCATTTTTATGGTTAAGGTGGGCCTAAGTTCGTTAATTAATGTTTTTTGGCCCATGTTTTTGTTGCTTTTGGCAGGAGTTTTAACTACATTTATGATATCTAGAAACTACTTATAAGGCATGCGGCCAACAGGGCGTCTGGGGCGCAACCTCCTCCTCTCTGGGTCCATCCAATCGTCAGACTGTGAAGCTGTTTGGAACAAAAGCACAAGGTTATTATTGACTCTTTGTGCCTCCTGAATGTCAGATTAGGTTAGACTTGTATGCATCAAATCACTCACCTTCCCCAGGCACCTCTTGAGGTTGTCCTTGGCCCTCCACTCTTATTGTTGATGGTCCTGCGACGTCATCATCTAAAAATAAAAATTGTGCATATTAGTATATGTCTTTAGTGCATGTATCTGGAGTCAGGTTGTATATGTGGCTGGTTGGACTCCCTGCTGTGCGACTGTCCTCCCCCCTGTAGTGTTAGGTCCAGTGGCTGATCATAGTCACTGGCAGAGGAGGGGGTGGGCGTTGGCACTGGCATGGCACCACCTACACTTTCACCAGTACCTCCCAACAATGGGCTTCGTCTTCTTGGGGCGGAACCGATAAGTCCATTCATGCACTGCAATATAAACACAATCATAAACACAGGCCCAGGCAAGGGCAGTGTGTTTATTGCATGTCATGTACCAAGACTTACCTGGGAAGTGCTTGACAAAGTACCGCCTCACCTGGGGCCTATGCCTCCTTTTCAAATCCGACCAGTGCTGGGCGATCTGGGTAAAAGTGCAGGTGGTGCCAGTGTTCCTGGATATGGTGTCCACCACCGCCAGTGCCAACGTCCTCTTCTCGTAGTCGCACGGCAGGTAGTCATAACGGTTTCTCAGCATCATCTGTAATAAAAAGCACAATGGCCGAGCATTAGTGACACTACTAGATTACACACTCTCATCCACTATCTAAAGCAAGTTTCTGAGCCTCATTGCTACTCACATGGGCCTACTTAGTCTATCTGCCTCTAGGCTAGTGTGCTGCTGCGCACATGGATCAAACTAACCTGTTCTAGTAGTTGCGTTTTACAAAAAAGTTTGTCCTCATTAATATGGCCCTGCCATGGCTAATATTTGTGCGCGCACATAAACGCACGTTCGCCTACTCACATCCATGATAATGTGGTCCTACTCCTCTGTGTAGATAGCGGGTGACATCTTTTTCCAGCTTCCGGATCAGGTCATGACGTGCCCCCGCGGTGGCGTGCGTGCGCGCGTGCATGCAGACGCGCATGCTGCCGAACACGCCCTCACGGGCAAACTATTTAAAGGTCGATGCACTTAGCTCTGTGTTGGTTACCATATCACTATGCCCAGGCCAAAAGGGAGCCGTAAGACCCCAAAAAGCCCAGAGCCACATGCTCGCCGCACAGACAAACATCAGGAACACCCACACAAGAGCAGGCACAGGAGCTGGGTCAGACATGGCCATAGTCAAAGGGTGGATAAGCTAGCCAAACAGGCTGCTCGGATCAAACGCAGTAGCAAGGAGCCCTTGGCACAGTCGCCCCCACCTGCTAAATCATCCAGGGCTCACAAGGGCCACAAAACTCTTGCAACCCTGCAGCCTCCACCTTCTCCACCCAGAAAGCATGTGGGTAAATCCAGCCACACCACCAAGGGGAAGCGTAGGTCCAAAACCACAAGCCCACCCAGGCCAACCACCCCTCCTCCTCACCACTCTGTGTCCCCAAGTACCACCAGCACGGAGTCAATAGAGAGCTTCCCAAGTGACAGCTCGACAGGCACCCTGCCATTATCACATAGCACCCCCCACAGTCCTTCACAGTCACCCATCAGCCCAAGAAACCTAAACTACTCCCCAGACAGCAAGCCATCAATGTCGTCTGCTGCCGGGGACACCACACACCCAGCTGCGACGTGGCTCACTTACAGCCCGTTTCTGTGATGTTCAAAGCATGGTTGTAGCCACTGGTATTTGTGAGCACTATGATGCCCTATTTGGGCGTCATTCAAAGTCAACCCCAAAGCATGCCAAGCAGGAGATTTGGGAGAACATTTGCAGGCAAGTGAATAGTGTTGGGTCTGTGAGGAGGGGTGTAGAGCAAATGGGCGTCATTCAAAGTCAACCCCAAAGCATGCCAAGCAGGAGATTTGGGAGAACATTTGCAGGCAAGTGAATAGTGTTGGGTCTGTGAGGAGGGGTGTAGAGCAAATTAAGTGAAAATTTGGGGACCTTAAATATTATGGGAAAAAAAAATGGACATGCGCCGCCAGCGCCGCCAGCAGAGGTAAAGCCCATTTAGAGTGTAACTGAATGGACAGGCTGCTTGGTAGCAGTATGTAACACTAATTATGTGTGCTTTACTCTTCCCCAGCCTGCAGACAGGGGATGGTATCCCTACTAAAATCCTCCTTACCCCAGCGGAAGACCATGTGTTTACCTATATTCACCCGGAAACCCTTCAGGGCCTGCAAGGCAGCCAAGACACAGACAGGAATGTCAGGTCCGGAGGTGAATCTTTTTACATTGAGACTTTTGAATGAGGACCCAAACAGTTGTATACTCCTTACAACACACTGGTCTTTCGTGAAGCTCAAAAAGTATATTATCTCGTCCCAGAACCAACAGATGCCACGCCACAAGGCCAAGCTACCCCTGCATTGTCCCGGAGGAGCACACCACAACAGCCTTGTGTCAACACCAACCAACCTGAGTGTAAGGATGAGGTAAGTCAATGGACCACTGTGTAGCCAAATAAAATTGCACTTGCCTACATTTAAGTTAAAATAGTGGACTCACTACCTGCAACCTTTCTTGCCAGACCCTAACCAGCCCACCCATTATTGAAGTAATTCGTGATTTGGAGGAGGAGGACACAAGTCTGCTGCAGCCAAGGCCACCAGACCCTGTGGGAGAACATCCAACACACCAGCCCCAGCAAGTGCAGCCCCTACTGTCCACTACCCATACCTCAGGGCCACAAACCA
Source organism: Gastrophryne carolinensis (assembly GCA_027917425.1). Lineage (NCBI taxonomy): Eukaryota > Metazoa > Chordata > Amphibia > Anura > Microhylidae > Gastrophryne > Gastrophryne carolinensis. The sequence goes on along the minus strand of CM051239.1, from coordinate 218,444,767 downwards.
CTGCTGCCGTGGACAGTGGCCGCACAACAGACTCTGCGGGCAGGCAGCCACCTGCAGCCACTCCATCAGTTCCAGACGCACCCACCCGTGCCAGTGGGGGAACACAGCAAATCAGCCAGAGGAGGCATCTGCAGCTAATGGAGGAAGCATGGCACCACGAGAACGTGAAGTTCGCAGCTAACACACAGAGGTTTAATGAGACAGTGTGTTCCCAAATAACCTCCATGTCACAACAACTAGAGGTATTGAATCAAAATTTGTCCTGCCTGCTTGCTGAAACAAGAGAACAAAGCAGGCAGATGGCAGGAATGGTCCAGCAATGGCAGTTAATCAATCAGAGCCTTGCTCATATTGCCGCTGACATGCAGCAACCGCATCCATCAACTTCCTCCTCCTACTCTACCTACCACTGAAGGCATGTGTTTAGGTATGGATTCTGGGGAGCAGGACACAAAACTACCCTAACCCAAAACACATGCTCTTCCACAACCCCACATTAACAGGAAAAAAATTATTCAACAATGTTTGTCACATTAAATTTGTTTGGCTATCACACAAAAGAAAAAAGGCACACATTGGCCAAAATGAGTGAAAATTAAGCAAAACATTGTCCACAAGCTGGGACCGGATCGCCTGTGCCGACCCACTTTGTGTTCCAGAGTAGGGAGGTGTATAATCTTCAGAAATGTCTAAAGCGTCCTCAGGCAGATCAGTGTATCTGGTAACATGGCTACGGATGGTGAGGTTGTGCAGGACCCCACACCCCACAATTATTTTGAGCACCTTGGCGGGGTCATACTGCAAGGCACACCCAGTCTGGTCCAGACAACGGAAGCGCATCTTCAACAACCCAAAGGCAAGTTCCACCACTGAGCGAGTCCTCCTATGTGCAGTGTTATACCGCTCCTGGGCCTGCGAGGATGGATGGAGAATGGGGGTGAGTAACCAGGGGAGCAAGGGATAGCCAGAATCACCTGCCAAAAAAAACCACAGAAAACAAAAAATATGGACACACCATAATCAAAAAATCACATGACAAATGGGCCCCTTTGCCACATATGTAGTGGCAGGCCCCATAACTAGCCTAGACATAGAAACATAAACACCAAATCTATACAGTGTATCTAAACAAGTCCCATCCTGCTACTAACGAAGAGCCACAAGTACGTTACATGCTACTTACAAATAATGCATGTTAGGTTACTTAAAACTGCAAAAAACAGGGAGCAACATACAGAGGGCTAAGGGGAAGAGGCTCATTAATGTGCTGCTTAGCATTCCAGCATTATTGAACAGGGACATAGGTCAGCTGTGCAGTGTTAGTGTGAAGCACAGTTCTGATGAGGCAACATGCACATCCACCCAGCACACTCCTCTACAATGACTCTGGGATGCAGCTAAGAGGGCGAGGACAGAAAGGTATAGTGGAGAATCACAAGCAAGCCCATAGGAGGAAATACTGGGAAGTAAGTGAGTGTAAACTTCTACTTTTTCATTGGAGTCTCTAACACATTAGTGGGGTACAGGCACAGACCAAACAGAAAAATCATGCAGGACGGCAACAACAATTTGTTAAAACATACCCAGTAGCCATCCGCAAGACAAATCTCCAGATTGAAACCGCACAAAGAGGCTGGAGTTCCTCAAAATGTGTGAGTCGTGTGTGGACCCAGGGAAGGCAGCAAACATACTCAGAAATTGCAGCTCTGGGCCTGACACTGCCTGCACATTGATAGAGTTGCCCATCTTCCTGTTCCTGCAAAAGAACAATATAACAGGAATTAGTGGGCCAAAAAGGCAAAACACAATAAAAAGATGCATTCACATAAGCAACATTTAAAACCACTGGATGTTTGGTATACACTGCTTTCATCCATTGAAAAATACTCCACATTGCCCAAATGTAAATGTATGTGCTACATTGCAGACACATGCTGACCTAAACCCCATACCTGAACAGATATTCCTGTGCAGCTGGCGGAACCAACGCAATGTGGGTACAATCGATGGCACCCATGACGTTGGGCATGTGGGCTATATTATAAAAGCCCAGCTTAACCGCATTCCAGGCTTCTGCTGTGTCAGGGAAAAATATGTATTTTGGTTCCAGGGTAGCCATGCCATCCAAAAACTTGGTAAGGCTGCGGCTCAGCGTAGACTGGGACATCCCCACGGAGAAGGCACCCAGTCTCTGGAACGAGCCATTTGCCAAAAACTGCAGGCAGCCAACCAATTTGGTCATACCTGCAATTGCATGCTCCTTCCTTGTGGTGCGTGCTAACCATGGCCGCAGCTGCCTATACAAGTCCTAGAGAAAAACGGTTAAGGCGGGTGAGCTCAAATAGCTCAAGGTCATGCATGCCATCGATGTCCAGACGTGTGCAGTGCAGCCTGGTTTCTGCCAGGCTCAAAAGAACCAGGCCGTGTAGCTGTCGCAGTTGATGCTCGCGCACAGCAGATTGCATTTCTACGTATTTCTAAGTCACGGAGCACATATACGGCTGCTAACACTGGCCGTAAGTTGAGCGCCCACACCCTCGTTATATTGGGCTGATTTCAATCGGAAATCAAGGCTCAGAATCAGTAAAAAAAAACGGACCAATCAACGACCAGTCCTTGCGAGCCGACACGCGTAAAGGTGCATGCCGAAACACCTGATCGCACACACGCACACAAAAAGCAACAGAGCACCCTTTAATGCCCCGATCATAGGGATAGCTGAACGAGGAGGCTCTGCATCAGGCCGATAGTCCTTCCCTAGTAGGCTCATTTTTCAGATTCAGCCTGCCGAAGAGGACTGCAGACAGCTGCAGGACTTGGCTAAGGAGGACTGCAGACGGCTGCAGGACTCTGCCAAGGAGGACATTGGATACTACTAGGGATAAGATATATAAAGGGACATCTCATATTAGGCCTCTCTGTAAGGCAAGTGTCAGGATAGACAAACTCCTTTACTCTTTTGATTTGATAGAATTCTGGTAAGAGTTCAAACCTTAATCTCCTAGGCTCACAATACCTATTCCACGATCGAGCATATTTTTCTAAATTTTAGATCAATTCTAGAATAAGGTTGGGGGTAAAGCTGGCTCTGATGACTAAGGCTGAAAAAACATTGGAGCAAGCATAAATGTTATCACCAGGGGATTACAACTGGCCAGCATGTATCTAGGTGATTGATCCCCAGGAGAAGTATCAGGTTATTCCCCAAATTACGTCTTCCATCTGTGCGGTTTACAACCTGTCTAAAGTTCTGGGGGAACACCACAAATTGTACAGTAATTAATATTCAAAGCCCATAACATTTGCATATGCTTTCGTCGAGAACACCCCCTTTCCACGGCTAAGAGAGGAGTACAGATCACTTCTGGATCGCAAGTTTCAGGTGGAAGAAATGAGGCAAGCAATTCACCAACGTAAGGCCTATAAAGCACCGTGCCTGATGGATGAAATGTAATATACTACATAAAGAAAAAGACCTGGGGGGTTGCAATAATTATAGACCGATCACCTTAATAAATGAAGACCTAAAACTGCTAACAAAGGTCTTAGCGACGAGGCTCAACTCCTTCCTGTCAGAATATATCCATAAGGATCAAGTTGAAAAAGCCTTGATTTTTGTTACCTGATTCAGAGGTTTCCAGCCTAAAAATACCATTTTGTGAATACTCACCTTGTAAAATGGGTATTATAAGTATGTCACACACCCCGCTTCAAGATATTCATTACCTGTGGGTAGTATGGTCCTGTAGAGGGCTTCTGCAGAGATGATTGGAGGAAAGAAAGCCCCTCCCAGTCCATAAGTACCTGGGACCTCCCACTCATTACCCAGTATAAAGAAAGCAGTAAGGTAAAGGACCAGGAAGAGCCAAATATCAGTCATAACAACGCAAAGTTCACCATATGAAGGATGCAGAATCCAAAGGGCGGGTTGAAGCGGGGTGTGTGACATACTTATAATACCCATTTTACAAGGTGAGTATTCACAAAATGGTATTATTCTAAGTATGTCACACACCCCGCTTCAAGATATTCATTACCTGTGGGACATCCAATAGCAGTGTCCATAAAGGGTGGGGATCCAAAAACAAGGTATAAAGCACAACTCAAACTACTGCAGCCTGCAGAACTTTGCGGCCAAAAACAGCATCCGCTGAGGCCCGCACATCAACCTTGTAAAACTTTGAAAAATTGTGAACAGAAGACCAGGTAGCGGCCTTGCAAACTTGCTCAACAGAGGCCTGGTGCTGAAAAGCCCAGGAGGCCCCAACCGCACGAGTAGAATGAGCAGTAACACGAAAGGGAGGATCTCTCCCCTTAGCAGAATAGGCCCCTACAATGGCCTGACGGATCCATCTGCTGATGGTAGACTTTGTGGGTGCTATACCCTTCTTGGGCCCAAAAGGCACCACGAAGAATGCATCAGTCTTGCGAAAGGCAGACGTTACCACCAAATAATACTTCACAACACAAACCACATCCAAAGAATGCAGGACCCTCTCCTTGTCATTACTGGGGTTAGGACAGAGAGAGGGCAGAACAATATCCTGGTTTAAATGAAAGGACGAAACCACCTTAGGAAGGAAGTCCGTCTTAAAACGGAAAACCACTTTGTCCTGATGTCTTTCAAAATATGGAGCTTGAATAGACAGAGCCGCCAACTCAGAAACACGTCTAACTGAAGTGATAGCTACCAAAAATGCCACCTTCTGCGTAAGAGAAGACAAAGGACTATCATGCAAGGGCTCAAAGGGGGGACCCTGTAGCGCATAAAGAACCAAATTCAAATCCCAAACCGGAATCAAAGGCTTCCTAGGAGGCCGCACATGCGTAACCCCCTGGAAAAAGGTCTTAACCAAAGGATGTAGTGCAAAAGACTTTTGGAAAAATACCGCCAGGGCAGACACCTGCCCCTTCAGAGTACTGAGTTGGAGCCCTAAGTCCAGACCATGTTGCAAGAACTCCAAAATTCTAGAAACAGAGAATTCCCTACAAGGGAAGGCCCTAGCCTCACACCAATCAATATAAGACCTCCAAGTCCTATAGTACACGGATGAAGAAGACTTCTTTCTAGCACGAATGAGAGCCTGAATAACAGCGTCAGAAAGACCTTCCTCCTTCAAGATGGAGGTTTCAGCAGCCACGCCGTCAAAGCCAGCGTTGGTAAATTGGGGTAACGAAGACGACCCTGTGTGAGCAGATCTGGCAGCAGGGGCAGAACGAACTGATCTTCTGCCAACCTTACCACGTCTGCGAACCAGACCTGTCTTGGCCACCTTGGAGCTACCAGAATTGCTGTTGCTCTCTCCAGAGCAAGCTTGCGCACTACTCTGGCCACCATGGGAAACGGAGGGAACAGGTACAGAAACCCCAGATCCCTCCAGTTCAGGGACATGGCGTCCGTCGCGAGAGCCAGTGGGTCCTTCGCCAGAGACACAAAAGCTGGAAGTTTGTGATTGTGACGGGAGGCAAATAGGTCCACCGCCGGTGACCCCCACCTGAGACAAATTGAGTGAAAGACCCTGGGATTGAGAGACCATTCCCCCTTGCGGGCTGACATCCTGCTCAGAGAGTCCGCCTCCGTGTTCTCCACACCTGGGATGTAAACTGCTGAGATACACAGGACATGTCTCTCTGCCCAGTCCAGGATCAGAGACACTTCCTTGAGGGCATTCCTGCTGCGGGTTCCTCCCTGGTGATTGATGTAGGCCACCGCCGTCCGATTGTCCGACCTGACCTGGACCGGCAAGTCTCGCAGTTGATGAGTCAAATGACAAAGAACCAACCTGATGGCCCTCAATTCCAGAACATTGAGCTTCCAGGGGACTCCACAAACCCTGAACTTGCAGATCCTTCCAAAGGCCCCCCCATCCTGAGAGGCTGGCATCCGTAGTGACTATCTCCCACTGAGGAGTCCGAAAGGATCTGCCCCTCAGTAGGTTGGTTGAGTTCAGCCACCACCGAAGCGAGCGGCGAACCCGGGGAGACATCTGAAAAAGATGATCCAGCGACTGAGGAGACCTGTTCCAGACCGATAACAGATGGAGCTGAAGTGTCCTTGTGTGAAACTGAGCAAAGGGAACCGCCTCGAATGAGGCCACCATCAAACCCACCAGTCTCATCCCTAGACGGATGGACGGTCGAGGCATTGACATGAGCGACCGAACCAACTCCTGAATCAGAAGAACCTTGGACTGAAGAAGGAAAACTCTGGCCAGATCTGTATCCAGAGACATTCCCAGAAAGGATACTGTCCTGGATGGGTGTAGGGAGGACTTGGGGTAGTTGATCACCCAGCCGAACCTCTCCAGAGTGGATATTACCGTCCTGGTGTCCAATTCTGCCTGGCTGAATGACGGTGCCATGATGAGGAGATCGTCCAGATATGGCACAATGCGAATCCCCTGCGCTCTGAGGAGAGCCATCACCCCAGCAAGCACCTTGGTGAAAACTCTTGGAGCTGTGGTGAGACCGAAGGGAAGAGCTACAAACTGAAAGTGCCGATCCTCCACCGCGAACCTCAGAAACCTCTGGTGTGCGGGAAAAATGGGAACATGGAGGTAAGCGTCCTGAATGTCTATGGACGTCATGAAGTCCCCCTGATGAAGAGAATGAATAGCCGAGCGCAACGTTTCCATGCGCAACCTTCGCAGTCTGACGAACTTGTTGAGAATCTTTAGGTCCAGTATGGGCCGGACGGAGCCATCCTTTTTGGGGACCGTGAACAGATTTGAGTAAAAACCCCGACCCCGGTCTAATGAGGGAACTGGGCAAATGACTGCCATTTCCAGAAGACTTGATACTGCCGCCCAGAGCTGCTGCGCAGCCAGTGCCTCCGGGGACACCCGAGACCTGAGGAAACGCGGGGGAAGGGTAGAACTCGAACTCCAGCTTGTAGCCGGAAGACACCACTTCCCTGATCCACCTGTCCGAGACCTCTCGGTTCCAGACCTGGGAGAAGTGCTATAGCCGTCCCCCCACCCGCACTGGTGAGGGCGCCCCCTCATTGTTGAGCGGGCTTGGCCACGGGTTTGGGTTTTGAGCCCCAACTGTATCCTGAACGGGCACGTCCTCTGCCCCTATTCCAGGAATTTCCCCTTGTAGAAGGGAAGGCGAAACCTCTTCCTGCTCTAGATCCCCGAAAGGAAGGAGTGAAGGAAGACGCTCCTCGAAAGGGTCGACGTTGCTTCTTGCATTGAGGTAGTTTGCCCCCCTTGGCCACGGCATCCAGCTTGTCTCCAAAGAGCCGTAACCCAACGAAGGGAAGAGCTGTTAGTGACTTTTTTGACCCAAAGTCAGCCGCCCACTGGCATAACCAAATTGAACGCCTGATAGTAACCATTAGAGCAGAGGCTCTACTACTCATCATCAAGGAATCATCCAAAGCGGCCACCATGAAGGACAAAAACCCCTCACATTGTTTTAGTTCACAAAATTCCTCACTGTCCGGATTCAAACCGGAGGAGAATAACAAGTGCCTGACCACCTTTCTCGTAGCCACCGCCAACAGCGATGAGGCACAAACAGGCCTTATTGCTGCCCCAATACTGGCAAAACCATGACAAGCCATCTGGTCAATGCGTTTATCCTCACCATCCTTAAGAGAGGAACAATCAGGGTTGTTCAATACGGCTGAGTTGGATAACCCCAAAATAGGGGCGTCCACCTCGGGGGGAGACGCCCAGCGCTTAACCGTATCCACTGGAAAAGGATACCTCTTATCCCAACTTTGGGGAATGCCTGGGAGCCGGGCAGGCCTTACCCATTCCTTAGAAATAATATTATCAAAATGCTTTTGATTAGGGAATTCCAACCGCGGCTTGGATTCGTCATAAAACTCCCCTTGCTGTTGAGGAACCTCCGCCGGAGGCGAGATAGCAAGCACCTCAAACATCTGAGTCAGAACATTAGGAGTATCCAAGAAAGTCCCTGAGCTCCGATCGGAATCAGCACCAACAAATTGCTGATCATCAGAAATATCTGAATCCTCAAATAATTCCCCTTCTTCTAGAGGGGAATAATCTTACCAATCCAGGCCGTCCTCGTCATCATCATATTCAAAATGATTAACCGGTGATAAATGCTTCCTCTTAACCGTGGAGGAAATGAATTTTTCAATACTGGCCAACCTGGCACACACATCAGATTGCGACTGCCCCCCGTGGCAATCTCACACGGGGCACGGGTCAAAGTGGGAGGGGGAGAGGATGAAGCCGGCTGCGCTGACCCAGATGCCTGGGGACCAGACTGCCGTGTAATAGTCTGCTGTGCACATGATATACATAGGAAAAAATCACCCCCTGTTAGGGATACCCCACAACCCATACACTTCCGGGATTGTCCCGAGGGGAGCCCGGAATCTTGGGATGCCTCCATAAGGTGAACTTGAATAGTCGCTATGAGTGAGGGAATTATGCTATTAAGCAACCCGGGATTCCCTTATATTGTCCAAGTGGGAGGTTTTGTAATAAATAGCAAAAGTACCCAGGTACTCTAGGACCAGGAGAAACCTGAAAAAATTCCTGGCAGTTCAGCCTGAAAAACATAGAAAAAGACAGTAAGAGGTTCTCCCTATATAAACCTATATCTATTATACCTATATATATATACATATATATATGCAAATATGTACAGATAAGCAACGGCCGCAGGGCCACTCACTGAGTCTTTGGGCGCCAATACACTGTGTCCTCTGCCTGAGGTAACACAGATCAGAGCGGGAGACGCAGCAGGGGGGCGTGGCCAGCGTGGATCGCGCGCTGCAAGGCTCCGCCCAGCAGCTCCAAACTCCTAAAGGGCTGCGGCCTCATACCGAAGGCCCGGCCCCGCCCCCTCACTGAAGAGCGTGAGGGGAGAAATCCTCCCCTCAGCTCTGAGGTAAAATCCAGCACCTGTCTCAGCTCTGAGGAAAAAAACCCCGCACAGTGTCTGTCAGACGTGAGGGGAAGCTCCCCTCCATTAACACTCGCGCACCAGTGCCGCAGGCAGCCGCGGCACCGGGCGCATAATAGAGCCGGTAGCAGCCCGCATAACAAGCGGAGCTCCTCCCCGCTCGGTCACGCTACCAGCTCCAAACTCCTAAAGGGCGCGGGCTGCGGCCTCATACCGAAGGCCCGGCCCGGCCCCGCCCCCTCACTGAAGAGCGTGAGGGGAGAAATCCTCCCCTCAGCTCTGAGGTAAAAATCCTGCACCGCGGCGGCAATAGCCGCCGCGGTGTCTGTCAGCAAAAAAGATTGCAACAAGTTTACATTATAACTATTCATACCAGAAAAGTAAACATTTTAAACAAACATTTCAAATAAATCTATTTTCCAGGCGCCCCCATAGAAAAACACCAGAAGCTGAATAAGAGGCCTCCACACAACTAAAAAAGGGGATTAGGCCATTTAAGGGGAAAATTAAACTCTTGGACAGGGCATCCCAAACCGGAGTCACCAACCCGGTATAACCGCCTACCCTCTTTATTGGGTCTCGCGGTGGAGCATAGCTCCTGAGCACCTGAGGTGCTGGTATACCCTCGCTCGGACAGCAGTCAAGACTGGGAGGCATTTAAATAGCTATATATTAATAAAGGGAATAAAGAGTCCGAACGGAAATAAAAATATATATAGGCCGGGAGTAGACCCGGCTACCTTAAAGTCCCCCTGTGCAAGGAGGAGATATCCTCTGCTGCTTGCTCGCCGTCTGCAGAGATGAAGACTGGGTAATGAGTGGGAGGTCCCAGGTACTTATGCACTGGGAGGGGCTTTCTTTCCTCCAATCATCTCTGCAGAAGCCCTCTACAGGACCATACTACCCACAGGTAATGAATATCTTGAAGCGGGGTGTGTGACATACTTAGAATACAATTGTTTGGCTTTATCAGGAAATCAAATAGTCTAACATATTTAGGGATTAGATTTACTCCATTCTTTCTAAATGTATACAAAGCTAATTATACCCCCCATGTTTTGTAAATTGATGTCAGATCTTGATTCTTGGTCTGGTCTGAGGCTGTCTTGGATAGGTAGAATAAGGTTAATTAAAATGACCCTTATACCAAGAATTCAGAATTTGATTCTGTATTCCAGATACGGACCTGAAGAAGAATCTAAATTGATGAGGTTCATTTGGGCAGGAAATAACAGAAGAATCAATAGGCAAATGCTTTACATCACTAAAAGAAGGGGAGGTCTTGGAGTCCCGGATCTTAACTCTTTAAACACACATGAGGTTGCTTCTCCGACCGTTAAATGCCAGGCAAGTGATGTTAAGGTGAGCGCTGCGGGCCCATCTCGCAGCACTCCCTTCACCTCCATTGCTGCTCCTGCTGCCCTGGTGAGCGCTGCGCGCCCATCTCGCGGTGCTCCCCAGTCACTCTCCTTACCCGCTCCTGCCGGCGGGCCCGCGGCTTCCGGCGCGGTGGCTGGCCGTGCGCCGGCTGCTCCCAGCCGTCTTCCTCCTCCTCGGGCTGCTTCCTCGCATGGTTCGGTGCGCGCACGCCCCCGGCCACTAGAGGGCGCGCATGCCAGATTCCTGAAATTTAAAGGGCCTGTACACCACTGATTGGTGCCTGGTCATCCAATCCTGCATCCAGGATCTTGGTCTTCCTTTGTATGCAGAAAGTCTGTTGTTTTCAGTATTGCTCACCCGTGTACCGACCTTTGCCTGTCCCCGACTCTGAACCTGTGCTGCCAGCCCTGATCTCTGCTTGAACTTTTACATCGCCTTTTGCCTGCCTCCTTTGTACCACGCATTACCTCGGCTGACTGTGTGGCTGAGCCGCTGTTGGGGGGTAGTAACCTGGGGGTCACTCGCCGCTGCAAGACCAACCTGCTTTGCGGTGGGCTCTGGTTAATACCGGTGGCCTCTTAGACTCCGCTCCCCTGACGCGGCACTCGCTATCAGTAACACGGTCACAGCGGATCCACACCTGTGCCGCCACTCCCGGTCCGTGACAAGTGAATTTCATGTGCCTGATATTTCCCCCAGTTTGCGGGGAAAAAAATGCTCACCAGCGCCAGGGGGGCCCTGATCCCACCAATGGTCTTCAGCAGGGTAGGGCAAAGTTCTCTGCCACGCTCAGTGGCTTCTGACACTCGGTCGCCTTCCCAGTCACTTGCCAGCAAGCAAGGGAAATACCATAACCCCTCTCCCCATTACCTGCATCCCCAAAGCCCATGGGGGTGCATATCTTCAAGGCCCATGTGGGCAATGTTTCCCTCGGATTGCGGGGAATAAATTCTCACTTCTGTCCAGGATCCAGCTGTCCCGCTTAGTGGCTTCTGACACTCGCTTGCCTTGAAGTGGCCTGCCGCTCGGCCTCCACAACTTCACGCCCTGGTCTACCACCCCACATAGCTGATGCCTTGGTTGATTTTACTGGGGAGGGGGACTCACACCATTTTTACATTTTTAAAAGCTTTAATCCTTAAAAATAAGAAAAATGTTGCGTTTGGGATGACACCTATAAAATCTTTGGTTGGGTCTAAAAATAACTCTGTTAGCTCACCTGGGATGTAATCCTGATTTTGATCCTGGGATAGTCTTAAGTGGTGGACTCAAGGGGGTTTCATATCACTGGCTGTTATTGGGCTGGTGGAATACTTCAGAGAGAAATTTCAATTTTCCTTAGAGGAGGAGTTTAGATATAGATATGATAACACACTGTGTTTCTTTCCTAAAGTCTTATCAGATATTACTACAATGTCAATTTATGAGAAACTGTGTCTCAGTTTTCCGGGACAAAGGGAGGGGATTTTCAACTTTATACAATCTTCTCACAGATTCGGGGGAGAAGTAAGACTTCATGTTTAAATGGGAATTGGATTGCCATGTTATATATAAGTGAATTAATATAGAAGAAAGAAGCTATTTCCTTTCCTTGCTGGGAGATATTAAGGTTTGTTGTCATGGTACATGGTCCCCTATATTGGTGAGATTTTGGAATTATTATCTTAATTGCTCGATCAAAAAAAACAGCAATGGTGGCCCTTCAAAATCAACCCAATTTGCATGTCCCGAAACATCATTTGCCATTTATATTGTATGCTTGTATGGTAGCCAAGCTATCTATTGCAATAGTCTGAAAAGCATGCAAACTTAAAAGGCAAGCTTTTATAGAAAAGCTCAGCTGGATAATGCTGAATGTGAAGCTTATTCAAGCTAGAGAGACCATCTTTAATGGTGTTTGGAGCCCATGGTATGTCTTGTGAGTTTTCAAGTTTCTGTTTCTGTAAAGCCTGGTATTTCATTCCTTGTTCTTGTTCTCATGTCTTTTCTTTGCTTTTCAATCTTATCTTATTTCTGAAACCCTATGTTTTTTTAGCCATGTTGATTCTTCTTATATATATCAGTGATATTTTAGAGAAACCACATACTTGTCCCCATATGGATATGAGAGGTGTGAACTGAGGAATACCCACAAGGTAATAGAATGTATATTAGTAGCTACACGGGTTGATACATAGGGGTTGATTTAGAGCCAGATGTGAGAACTCACTCCTTTTTAGGAGAGGAAACTGCCATTTACGTTCATTGTGTACCCTGGGACCAGATTTTCACCTGGTGTTGAACTGGCCCCAAAGTAGACAATAAAAGTGAATGGTGATTTTCTTTTCTCAAAACGGAGTGAGTTTTGTCACCTGCCTCCAAATCGACCCCATATTGAAATTGTATCTCAAATATGCTATAATCATATGGTTTCACATGTCACTTTAAACCTTTATAGAGATGTACTGGGGAAAAAGGTAATGTTTTAGTTTAATAAAAAATAACTGATATCTAAAAAAATAACAACATTTTTAAAGTTAGCCATTACCTAAACCTACTCCTGTTATTAAGGTCTTCAAATGGCATCTTGACACTAAGCTACCTAGTACTTGTTTGTCATTGACACTGTCTGTGGTTTTGTGGAACCACGTGTATATTTAAAAAAAATTAAAAAAACAGTTTTAAAGTTACCTATTATTGGGGTCTATAGATTGCACCTTTAGCCCTGAGCTATCTAGTACCTGTCTCGCGTTTACACTCTGTGGGTTAGTGGCACCAAAGGTACATTAAAAAAAATGTTTTTGAAGTTCATTTGATTGAACGAGAGCCTGCGCTGTTGGAGGGGGGAAAGGTGAGTTTTTATGGGCGCTCTGGGGGTTTTCCCACAGTGGAGCATCCCAATGGAGCCCAATGGAGAGGACTAGCCAGCAGTCGGCCTTGGAATCTTTTAGATTTCAGGCTGGCTTCCGGTAGATCATTGGGGTCTTCAGATTGCACCCTTGACTCTAAACTACCTATTCCCTGCCTCTCATTTACACTCTCTGTGATTTTGTGGCACCTAGGGTATATTTAGAAAACTGTTACCTAACCCTAGTACCTACCTTTGATTTACACTCTGGGTTTTTGTGGCACCACAGGTATTTTCAAAAGGAAAAAACTGGTTTAAAGTTAATTGTTAGCCAACCCTACACCTGTTATTGGGGTCTTCAGATTGCACCCTTGAGACTGAGCTACCTAGTGTCATTTACATTATCTGTGGTTTTGTGGCACCAGGGGGGTTATTTTTTTACAAAAAAAAATAACAAGCCATCTGTGTACTCTCATTTTCTTAAATTGGATCTAAAGTCAAAAATGACTGTAGTTCCTCAGTACTACCTAGCAGTGGGTCAGCATAACCCAGGCTGCCCTGTTGCATATCGGCACCATTAAAATAAGAAACAGCGTGGCGGGATACTCACCACTTCCGGGCCTCTTCTGCAGTGACCGGGGCACAGCCTATCGCGACCAGAGCGTTAGTACTGTGGAACTACATTCATATTTAACTGTTTTAAAAGGAACTCACATTGCCAAATCATAAGGAGTTTGTCCGTATGTTCAGTGGGAGCGGCAGAGGCTATACTAACAGCTCAAGCAGTGCCAGAACAGAAGTAAATCTCACAGCCAGACATCAGGTGGTTCCTCAGACACAACCATCCCATGTCAAGGGTAGCCATATTCCTCTGGGGCCTCCCTTGTCCTGAATTTGCCTCTGTACTTTCACCTCCATCTGCACAAGAGCTACTGGCAGGCTTTGCTGCTTACTCTGATTAAGATGTTTTGGGTATTGTCATTGGTTGCAGGTCAGCAGTCAACATAAGGAGACCAGCAGTCATAATGAGGAGACCAGTAGACCTCAAAGCATTACTCATGAAAGATGGGGAGGGGCAAAATCAGGTGGTTCTATGGGAACAATCTGCCAGCAAGTTGAGGGAGACAGCAGTGGCAGTAAACCTTGCATAGATGATGATGGCCCCAACTGCACATAGCGGCTAGATCCTGAAGCGGCATTCTCATCAGGGGACATTGGTGGCAGAGTGGCACAAACCCATAATGGTGGCAACGTGCCACCAACCCAGAATGGTGGTAGACATCAGAGATCTTGGCCATAAAACGTGGTAGGGATACACTCTCTGCTAGTCAGCAGACTAGTTTGCAGGGATGCAGTGGCTGTGAATGCGCACCTCCTAGCCGCAGCATCTAAAACAATCAGCCAATGGTACTGGGTGCTCATGGAAAACTGTCTTACTCTGAAGTTTTTCAGACAGCCAATGAACTGTCTTCCAGTTCCCATCCAGTGTGTCAGAAACATGTGAAACAGGGTAAGGGTTCTAATGTGGCCACTAGTTCCATGTGAGCACACATGGAATCCCACCACAGAGTTGCTTGGCAGAACCATGTTAAACAGTTTGTTGTGCAGAACAATCCACCAACTTCTGCATTTCCCAACACACCACTGCACACTGTCAGTGCCAGTCAGGGTTCCTCAACATCTGCAGCAAGAAGCAGTCTGCCTGTCCCATCCACCCCATCTACACCATTGCTCCCACTCCTCCCTCAATTACAACAGCAATCGCTCCCTATAGTAACTGCAAGAAAACAGCAGTATGCCAGTAGTCATCCAGTGGCACAGAAGCTCATTGAGCACCTGATGCCAATGACTAGAGTATAGATCTTGAGGGATGGGAGCCCCTGCTGCTGGAGCTGCTACTGTTGCCTGCTATTTACCTAAACTGGCTTTCACAGGTCTTTAGGGGCTCAGAGATACTGCTGATACCCCTGATACCCACCCTCCACTAGCTTCCACGGGCCGTAGGGGCTCAGAGAGAGTGCTGCTGCTCTTACCCTACACTGGCTTCCACAGGCTTTATGGGCTCAAAGGAACAGCTGCTGTTTCCCATTTACACCATTTACTTAGGTACTCCTAGAGAACCCCACTGGCTTTCACAGACCTCAGCCACTCATATAGACTGCTATTCGTTCTACCCACCTCCACTGGCTTTCACAGGCCCTAGACACTCAGAGAAACTGCTGCTGTTACCCAGCATCCACTGGCTTTCACAGACCTTAGGCATTCAAAGAGACTCCTGATAGTTCTGCCCACATTTCACAGGCTTTATGCACTCAAATAATCTGCTGCTGTAACCCACCCTCCACTAGCTTTCACGGGCCTTAGGGGCTCAGAGAATCTGGTTGCTGCTGCTGCTATTCACCTGCACTGGCTTTTCACAGGCCTTAAACACTGTCAATAGCGCTAACTACCGTATTTTTCGCCCTATAAGACGCACCCTGTATTTGAAAGAGAAAAATTAGAAAAAAATATTCTGAACCAAATAGTGTGCAGAATTACCCCCGATCACACCATTACAGACCCCACATTACAGACACTAAGCAGTATTCTACATTAAAGGCAGGAAGGGGCATCCAAAATTACAGGCAGTGTGCAAGCATCCCAAATTACAGGCAGGAAGGGGCATCCCAAATTATAGGCAGTGTGCAGGCATCCCAAATTACAGGCAGTGTGCTGACATCCCCAACATAGGCAGTGTGCAGGCATCCCCAATACAGGCAGTGTGCAGGCATCCCCAATACAGGCAGTGTGCAGGCATCCCCAATACAGGCAGTGTGAGGGCATCCCAAATTACAGGCAGTGTGCAGGCATCCCAAATTACAAGCAGTGTGCTGGCATCCCCAATACAGGCAGTGTGCAGGCATCCCCAATACAGGCAGTGTGCAGGCATCCCCAATACAGGCAGTGTGCTGGCATCCCCAATACAGGCAGTGTGCAGGCATCCCAAATTACAGGCAGTGTGCTGGCATAGTAAATACAGGCAGTGTGCGGGCATCCCAAATACAAGCAGTGTGTGGGCATCCCCAAGGAGGACAGTGTGCGGGCATCCCCAATACATGCAGTGTGTGGGCATCCCCAAGGGGGGCAGTGTGCGGGCATCCCCAATGCAGGCAGTGTGCAGGCATCCCCAAGGGGGGCAGTGTGCGGGCATCCCCAAGGGGGGCAGTGTGTGGGTATCCCCAAGGGGGGCAGTGTGTGGGCATCCCCAAGGGGGAAGTGTGTGGGCATCCCCAAGGGGGGCAGTGTGCGGGCATCCCCAATACAGGCGGTGTGCAGGCATCCCCAAGGGGGGCAGTGTGCAGGCATCCCCAAGGGGGGTTTTGTGCGGGCATCCCAAGGGGGGCATTGTGCGGGCATCCCAAGGGGGGCATTGTGCAGGCATCCCAAGGGGGGCATTGTGCAGGCATCCCAAGGGGGGCTTTGTGCAGGCATTCCAAGGGGGGCTTTGTGCGGGCATTCCCAAGGGGGGCAGTGTACAGTTTAAAAAAAAAAAAAAAAAAAAAACATACCGTGTACTCCCCGGCGTTCTTGCTGCTCCCCGCCGCAAGTTCAGAAGGGCCAATTCTCGCCCGGGAGGCGTGGCCTGTGACTCCTGCAGGGCCCAATGACGCTGGCAGGAATCACAGGCCACGCCCACCCGGGGCCGGAATCGTCTCGCTGTGAACATGCGGCCCTGTAAGAGGCGGTGGGGAACGGCGTCGGGGAGCGGCAGTCAGCCGTATGTTCACAGCGAGCCGGCCTGGGGTGGGCGTGGCCTGTGACTCCTGCCAGCGGGATTGACCTCTGATTGTCAATTTTCACTATTTTGTTCTGTGTATATGTTTTTTAAAATTTGTCTCATGTATTTTAACTAAAATGTATTTATATTACCTGATTTGTATTGGTAGCTTCCCTTAAAAATTAAAAAGTCAAAACCCTTAAAAATTAAAAAAGAAAATGTGTGGTGTTCCCCTTCCCAGCATAACCAGCCCAGATACCAGCTATAGGGGCTTGAAGACCAGAGGCTACAAGCCCGTACAGTCTTTGCAGCCCCCGGGTTTTGAGGAGGCAGGTAATAGGGGGCTGGGGGTTATTGGCTAGTCATCCACTAGCCTCTGGTGACTTGCCAGACCCCAAGCCTTGTGAACTGGAATAAGTGTATCATGCATACCCTATCAGTTCACAAATGGTTAAATGTAAAAGACACAAACACACACACACACACACACACACACACACACACACACACACACACACACTGCAGAAGTTTCCCAAGCTGATCACTCTGGTTTTTGTTCTCCTGCTGCTTCTGGAAGCCTTTTATACATGCTGAGTGATGGGACATAAAGGGTCAATTTAAAAAAAATGACATAGGGCATTTTTTGAGATTTTTATGTGTTAAGAACCCTGAAAAATCCACCAAAAAATGGAGTATGGTCCCACCTACCCAGCATAATCAGCCCGGGGGCCAGCTATGCAGGGCTTGTAGAACAGGGCATGGAGGCCATCTTCTGTGGCTCCCTGCCCTGCAGGCTACAGGGCCGTATAGCCTTTGCAGCCCCCTGCTCTTCTGCCCCCCCTGGGCTTTGGGGAGGCAGGTAATGGGGGCTGGGGGTAACCGCTAGCCGCAGGTGACTTATCAGACCCCAAGCCTTGTGAACTGGTATAGGGGTCTTATGGAGCCCTTACCAGTTCACAAAGGGTTAAATGTAAAAAACACATGGATACCGCAGAGAAAAATTGCAGTTATTAAAAAAAAAATGTACTCACCTCCGATCCTTAGCTCCGTTGTTCCTTGCCAATCCGATGACAGGATGCCAGCAAACGGTGGAGATGGGTGGTGAGGCAGGGTATCAGTGTCCCCTGCCCCTTCACATATCTCCGCCAAACACCAGCATCTGAAGTCACTGGCACTGAGAGCGGATGACACCACTGGGCTAACGGCAGCGATGGTGGAAGTGGAGGAGGGGGCCTGTTTTGGGCCTTCTCTGCACTGTGCAAGAGCCATGGGGGGGGGGGGGGGTCCTTGGACATTTCCACCATAGGTGTTTAGAGTGTTAATTTCCTGTCTACGCCACCAGCCTTAGAAAGGGCTGATCTTATCATCATAGTTCATCGTAAGATAAAATCTTGAAATTAATTTTCGAGTTAAAAATTTGGATTTTTGGATGGTGACTCCAGATGGATCCCATTACCCTCACCCATAATTTTATGTTGAGTGCCATTCCTAAATCTCTTTCCTGATTTTTTCTTATTTTTTTTTTTATGGGAAGTCCGAATATTCTATTTTAGATAGTAGTTGATGATAAGTTTTCAATGACTTCTGAGATTTCCCTTACAGAATAAAGGTTTTTGCAGTTCTGAGAGGGTGAAGTGGGTAGTCGGAAGATTCAATGTTTTGAAAAAGCTTTTGATTTGTAGTAGTTGAAATTCATAATTCAGCTTCCCCTCTATTTTAGATCCCTGGGTTGTGATGCTTATTTCTTTTGGTGGTTGCCAGATATGTAAAACCCTGATATGTTAATCTTGATCAATACAAGATGGCTGAAGGGTCTGAGCACCTATCGGAAAATCAGGATTATGTGTTAATGACCTCATCATTTCGGGGAAGGGATTTCATTTTGATTTAGTGTGAAGCGAAGTGTTATATGTGGCCTTGAAAATAGGGTTAAGGTAGTTTGGTAGTTTCTTTCCTGTAGTATTAGGACTCATTTAGATGTCCTCTCTAATTATTGGGTATAACTCTATACCCTGCCAGTCTCCAGGCTCTTCCTTTTCACACCGAAGAAAATGCATGGATCTTTAAAAATGTTAAAAATCAGGGGCACCCCAACCTCCATAGATTTGTGGTCTAATCATTGTTTTATATCCCACTCGTTTAGCATTTTTCCAACATTTTGCAAAAGATAAGACTGGTAATTAAAAGTGGACCATAACCCAGCATTATATGCTCAATTCAGAGAGACAAAAAAGACTTTCGTTTTAGTGCCGATCTGTTTTTTTTTTTACATTTTCCCGCTCTCGTATGAGTGTGCGAGCGATTCTATGCATGCATTGCAATCCTTCTGTAAAGTTTCCGTCCGTTCGTATAGCAGAGTACGAGTACGTCATTTTCCAGCTTGACTTTTCCGTTTCATTTTCTCATGTTACAATGTAGGCTTTCGTTTTTGCCCTTTTCCCATCGTCTCCTCCCACGAATCTTTTACGTTTCCCGATAGATTCCGTTTCCCTTTTTCAATAAATAATCGTGCAGACGGAAATCCTTACGATCTTGCGCCTGCGCACTAAAAACTTAACTCATTAAAGTGCTCGCCTACATATTTGCCACCCTCACTTCTACTACAATGTTTAGCTAAATCACTTAGCGCTATCCTCCATCTTCCCTTTTGGACCCTTAAAGCTCACCACAACCACTTAGAGCTATCCTCCATCTTCCCTTTTGGACCCTTGAAGCTCACCACAACCACTTAGCGCTATCCTCAATCTTTCCTTTTGGACCCTTAAAGCTCACCACAACCACTTAGCGCTATCCTCCATCTTCCCTTTTGGACCCTTAAAGCTCACCACAACCACTTAGGGCTATCCTCCATCTTCCCTTTTGGACCCTTAAAGCTCACCACAACCACTTAGCGCTATCCTCCATCTTCCCTTTTGGACCCTTAAAGCTCACCACAACCACTTAGCGCTATCCTCCATCTTCCCTTTTGGACCCTTAAAGCTCACCACAACCACTTAGCGCTATCCTCCATCTTCCCTTTTGGACCCTTAAACCGGACCTTCAGCGTGATTTAATGAAAAGCCTAAACTCTTAAAAAATGGTTCCCCAGCATCTAAAATTAATATATTTTACGTTTTTAGTCACTAACTTATTCTTTCCCCCCACTGGGCTGCAACTCTGTTCAGGAATTTAGGATATGGGCGCCGCCATCTTGACTCAGAAGCATCACACTTACTGAGGAGAGGAGAGTGGGATAAGGTACAGGGGGCGGGTTATAGCTGTGCTTTGCTCAGACAGAGCAGAGCTGGGGTCAGGTACAAGTCAGCAGTGCAAGAATGCAGAGCAGCACAGTCATGAGGCACTTCCTGTTTGCAGGCAGCCTGATAAGATGGCGGCTTCCATAAACCGCCATCTTGGATGTTTAAAGGCTCATAACATGCAGTAGATGCAGGTAGGATGATTTTTAATGTGGCCAATCTGTATGTACAGGGTGTGGGAAACATATAAGATAGACTCTTATTCAGGGTGAAGGTCCGCTTTAAAGCTCACCACAACCACTTAGCGCTATCCTCCATCTTCCCTTTTGGGACCTTAAAGCTCACCACAACCACTTAGCACTATCCTCCATCTTCCCTTTTGGACCCTTAAAGCTCACCACAACCACTTAGCGCTATCCTCCATCTTCCCTTTTGGACCCTTAAAACTTACCCAAACCACTTCCCGGTTAGGTTCTTCTTCCATTTTAGGCCCCTAAAACTTACCCAAACCACTTCCCGGTTAGGTTCTTCTTCCATTTTAGGCCCCTAAAACTTACCCAAACCACTTCCCGGTTAGGTTCTTCTTCCATTTTAGGCCCCTAAAACTTACCCAAACCACTTCCCGGTCATCTAAATCTTCATCTCTAAATATTTATTTCACCCTTCGTTTGGTGTTAATGTATTTGTGTTAAAAAATTATACTGAAACTTTGATTTTGGTTTAGTTTTATTTTAAGATAAAGAAGTTTCTGACTAGGGTATAGTAGACCCTCTCCCTAGCCAGATAGTGTGGGAACAGGGCTCATCATTCCTGACCACGCCTCAATTGGAACTAACCAACAATATAGTATATAAAAAATTATTAATTTATTGATATGGCAATTTACTAATACAAAAGTCAGGTCTGTGCTCCGGCCGAAGCACAGGCCACATAGTTAATTAAAACCATTGCTGGTGGATAACAGAGTTTTTACTCTAAGTAATTACTGATGTATCTGGGTGATCATGTCAATTAACACATACTGCAAAGAATGACATTACAACTTACTTGGTTGGTGGCCAACGGATCCCTCGTTGGGGACAACCCTACGTCCTGGGCCCTGCCACTGTTGTGAAGTAGAGGCTTGGCAAATAGGGTCACTTATAATGTCTTAGTCAACAGTAATCAAATGTCATTTTCAATGTGTGTGTCACATCATTCACCTTCTCCCTGTGCCTCCTGGACGAGATCTGCTGAAGCCTCCGCATCTTCACCCACTCCAGAAGCATCTACAAAAACAGATTAAGGGAATCAGCTTGGGTGGAAATAGCATGTATATGTGCGTGCGGTTACATGAAGAGTCACATACCAGAGGCTGCCGCCTGCGTCGCTGGGTATGACTCCCTGCCCACGCCGTGCCGCCCCTCCTCTGTGGAAAGGTCCAGGGGCTGGTCGGAGGACCCAACAGAGGAGGGGTAGGACCGTTGCCCTGGAGATCCACCACCTTCACTTCCAGCTGCAGATTCATGCAGCACTGGTCGGCCTGTGCGCCTCCGGGTGCAGCGGATTCGGTAATCCATTTCCAACACTAGAAAAGAAAAACAATTATAAATAAATGCCTACCTTCTGCATGAGATACATCTGCCATGGAATCGTTATGTAATTACTGGGGAAATGGATTCCGAAAAAGCGCCGCACCCGGGGCATGTGCAGCCGCTTCAGGTCCGACCAATGCTGCATGATCTGCGTGTGGGTGAAGGTGGTGTCCGTCTGATGTTGGATTTGGGCAATGATCTCCAGGGCGACGGTGCGCTTCTCAAAAGAGTTGGGCAGGTAGTCGTACCTGCGCTCCAGCATGGTTTTAGGTCAAACTGCATACAAATATCTGTCAACAATCGATCATTTGACTAAATGACATTAACAGACACATTTGTAGCCTAATACAATCCTTGAAGCTGGCCTCAGCGTTGGTTCGCACGTGTGGGCCCTCACTTCGGTTTGGCACGTAGTTTTAGACACTTTTTAAACAAACCGTTTCTTCCTGCGCTTCCTTAAGGGCTAGGCATGCATTTAGATGGCAAATCAAAGGCATTAAAAGACACTTACAAGCATGATGATCTCTTCTTGTTGGCAGGTGAAGATTGTGGGCGCCATCTTGCCTCTTGTTTGCAGCAGATAAGTTATGCCCCTGCGGTTTCCAGGTTCCGCGCGGCCGGACGAAAGGCCGTACGCGTAGTGCGAGACCCCGACAATCTTATTTAAAGGGTCCTGGACACACAGCTCATTCTCTTTCAGAGTCCATGAGCAATGGCACCTAAAAAAGCTCCACAAAAAACAGCAAAGGAGGGCACCAGCAAACAGCCAGCCAAACAGCAGGAGCCTGCTGAAGGGCCCAAGACTCGGTCACAGATGACCAAACCGAAGTTGCGGCCAACCCCATTGCCCAGCCAAAGGCACCCACCACAACTATCCAAAAAAAGGAGGCCGCTGGAAAAAGGAAGCCACAGGCCAGAAAGCCAACCCCAACGGAGGGGAAAAAGGGACCAAGAGGGTGCGAAGCCCCAGCCCCCCAAGGTCACCATCACTCCACCCACGTGGCTACTATGGTAAGCCAACAAAAAGGAGACACCGGGAATGAAGCCCCAGCAGCTCAACCTCCCCATCAACAACATCCGCACAAGGCCACAAGGCTCATGCCAAGAGGGCAAGGCACAGCCCCAGAAGTCCGAGTTCGCCCTCTCCACCCGCACGGCTGTCAAAATCAGTGGACAAGAGGGCAAGGCACAGGGCCAGAAGTCTGAGTTCGCCCTCCCCACCCGCACAGGTGTCAAAATCAGCGGACAAGAGGGCAAGGCACAGGCCCCGAAGCCCAAGCTCTGGGTCACCCCTGGACCGGCCGTTTACCTCCAAGGGACATGGGTATTCTAAGGGCCCACAGAGGCACAGGGCCCCAAGCATGACTTCCTCCACAACACCCTCTCCTCCTCGGCCACATTCTACACCGGCACAGGTGTCAAGGCAGGCTGAATATGCCACATCTACACCTGCGACTTCAGTGACCACCCATCCCCGCTCACTCAGTCCCTTTCCAAGTCCGATTCAATCTGCAGCCAGCCAGCAGTCAGTAATTTCACACCCACAAAGCCAGGCCAGA
The DNA here is from genome assembly GCA_027917425.1 of Gastrophryne carolinensis. Lineage (NCBI taxonomy): Eukaryota > Metazoa > Chordata > Amphibia > Anura > Microhylidae > Gastrophryne > Gastrophryne carolinensis. The sequence goes on along the minus strand of CM051239.1, from coordinate 218,421,545 downwards.
ATGTCCCCTGAATTTGCGCCAAACACTGAGGAGCCAGAACCACAAACAACAAGACGCACATTGCGCAGAGGCCAGTTGAGTGGCAGGTTTGGTGAGGCACAAACTCTGGCATTGGCTAGTGGCCTCACCTTGTATTATGATGAGCTATATGGGCGCAGATCCAAAGCTACAAGCAAGCAGCGCAAAGCTGAGTTTTTGGAGGAGCTCACCAGACAGGTCAATGCAGCGGGGGAAGAGCTCAAAGATGTGGAGCAGATACAAAGGAAAATATTGGACCTAAAGTATGCAGCACGGAAGAAAGAAAATAAACGGCGTCATTACAGGTACATATATACTTTGTGGATTTAGCCTAACATTTAGCTAAATGTGTCCCACTTTCTTTTTCGCTTACAAACTGGCGGCGGATTCCACACCAAACTGCAATTTACCCGAGCTGAGGAGATGGTGCTGGGCCTGCTACATCCTGTGGCCTTAGAGGACACTCAGTACGACAGGACACGGACATTCCAACTATTCCTGCAGGTTAGTAATGTTAGTGTGTATGTGAAATGTGATTTACGTGTAAAATGAGGCACAAAGCCATAGATTAACACATGCCCCTAGTGCCTTGTAGTGGAGGTAACAATTTAAACAGGGTGTGTTATGTGTGGCGACTCATCATTTGCTTTTTTCCTTGGCCATACATGAGTTTTGAGAGTCTGGAGGAACACTATTGAGATTAGCAAATGACTGCCTGTTATGTATTTAGAGTCAATTACATACAACACTTCCAGCTTTATCTGTAGCCAATTTGGGTTTGAGCTGTGCTTTGCTCAGAAATACTTGATCTGGGGTGCTTGAAAGTTTGACCTAGAAAGAATGGCAACCAGCCAAATCTAATGGCAAATGCTATTTGCTAGCTGAGTGTGTTCCCATAATGGGCTTTTAGGGATGTGTGAAGCCTCAGAAAAGCCAGTACATGCATGTTTATTTTGGTTAAGGAGACCAATATGTATGTACTTGTTGACTAATACATCTAACACATAATGGCATTCATAGTCAAGTTAAACTTGGTCCGTTGGGGGAGTTGCCATTCATGCATGGGCCCGTGTTTGAGGGAACCATATGTGTTATTGCACATCACCAATGCCTAGCTGTGTGTTAACATGCCTTCTTTTCCACAATGCAGCCCAGCATCATCCCTCAGCTAGTGGGGAATCTGCAGCCAGTTTTACCCTGCCGTCTACTTCCGTGCTGCCTCGGACCCAGGATCCGATATATACGGTAAGTGTCTTTTTATGATGTTGCTTATGCATGTGCCTTGCCATGTTTATTTGTGCTGAATTACATATGTATTCCCCAAACTGAACCTTTTTTATTTACATGTCCCAACAGACCCACACACTGATGGAGTAAATCCAGGACTGGAGGAGGATGGACCCTTCATTGGACCTTCTGAACAGCTCCCCTGGGACAGAATCTGCAACTGTCCCAACATGTTTCTCCACCAAATCCTCAGCAGCAGAGTGAAGCTGGCTGCATGCTGCCAGCCCATCGTGGCCAGCCCACCGACAGTCCCCAGTGTTAGCTCTGCTGCTGAGGATTTGCCAAGCAGATCTGTGGCTGTTGGTGGACCTAGAGGCACATCATCTGCACGCCCCCCAACCCGGGGAATTGGGAGTCGTAGTCGACTACGTCGTCCAGTTTCTCAGGGGAGGGGCCTGATGATGGAGTCAGCATGTCACCATGAGAGGCGGCTATTTCGCCTCCAAAATCAACGAAACCACGAGCATCTTCATGGGCAATTTGAAACATTAAACAACACCTTAACCCTTTCAGTGGCAAGCACGTAGTTTCTACGTGCTTGCTTCCACTCCACTTAAGTGCCAAGCACGTAGAATCTGCTACAGTAAAAGTAAAATAACAAAAATACTCACCTGACCCCTTGTTCGATCCCCCACCCAGGCCCCCTCGGGTGCAGGGGAGGGCCCGGAATAGCCCCCCCCCCTTTAGCAGCCGCCGAAATACATGTAAAAAAAAAAAATAATAAAAATGACATTTACTTACCTCAATGCTCGATCGCTCCCGCAGGGTCTCCTCTTCACCAGGGGGGCCTCTGATTGCCCCCCCCCAACTCTCCAGCTTTAGGAGAGGGCCTGAAAGTTACTCTCCCTGTCCTCCTCGACAGGCGCCGCCATCTTGCCTTCCCTTTGGGGGCTGGGCTTATGACGTCACACCTCGGGTGTTGTCCTGACTCCGGCTGTCATTTCTGACACTTGTCATCGCTGGCCACAGGAGGAGGAAGGCAGGTGATGATCTGATCGCCTGCCTCCCTCCTCCACTGGCCAGCGATGACAACAACTGTCATCAGAGCTGCGAGGGACACAGGAGCTGAGGATCAGAGGTGAGTAAAGTAAAAAAAAAGTTTTTATTTTTTAATAAAGTCATTTTTTATTCTGTCTTTGTGTCTTTTTTTTACAGTTTTTTACTGTTAACTCCTTGTGAACTGGTAAGGGGTCCATGAGACCCCTTATACCAGTTCACAAGGCTCGGGGGTCTGGAAAGTCTGGCAAGCTAGCGGGTGACTTGCCATTAACCCCCGGCACCCCCATTACCTGCCTCCCCAAAGGCCAGGGGGGGCAGAAGAGCCCGGGCCCACGAGCTATGCGGGCTTGTAGCCTGCAGGGCCAGGGGCCACAAAAGCTACAAGCCCTGCATAGCTGGTCCCGGGCTGGTTACTTCGGGTAAGTGGGACACCATGTCATTTTTGGGGGATTTTTAAGGGTTTTTAACCCTTAAAAATCCCCCAAAAAATGCCCCCCCCCCCCCGGGAGTGGGGACCCTATGTTGTTTTTTTTTTAATTAACCCCTTATGTTCTGTCACCCAGCAGCTATAAAAGGCTTCCAGCAGGTGAGCAGAAGACAGTGACTGACAGTTTTTACACTTAACCCCTTGTAAACTGGTAAGGGGTCCAAGGGATCCCTATACCAGTTCACAAGACTGGGGGCTGGCTAGTCACCTGCGGCTAGCAGGTTACTTGCCATTAACCCCCAGCAACCCCAATTACCTGCCTCCCCAAAGCCCGGGGGGGGGGGGCAGAAGAGCCTGTGGCCATGGGCTATGCGGGCTTGTAGCCTGCAGGGCCAGGGGCCACAAAAGCTGGCCCCTGCGTCCTGTTCCTACAATCCCTGCATAGCTGGTCCCGGGCTGGTTACTTTGGGTAACGGGGACCCCATGTCATTTTTTTTTCGATTTTTAAGGGTTTTTAACCCTTAAAAATCCCCCCAAAAAAGCCCCCCCCCCAGGAGGGGGGACTCTATGTCATTTTTTTTTGATTTAACCCTTTGCAGTGTGGATGGTAGTTGTATTTTATTTGTAAATGTTATAAAGTACTTGTTTCAGTTTGTGGGGGTCTCCTGGGCAGGAACAGGGGGCTACCGATAAATATGTGGTACCATTCTAATCGGTAAAAATGGGGCTTTCTCATGCAATATGGTTTTCTTTAATAAAATACATTTTTTATTTACAATAAAGGAGGCAATTTTCTAAAAAAAATGTATTTATTTATTTTTTTTTACTTAATAATAATATTGTAAAAAAACAGAATAAAATTTACAAACAAGACATTTCATGTTAAAGCCAAAACTCATGTTGGGTATTGTTCTGTTCGGGGGACCTTGCGCTTTCAGACTTAGCTTGTTTTTTCTTGTTTGTATATTTATATTTTAGGAAAAGGTGTTTTTTATTCAGCTTTTTTATACATTTTTTAGGGAAACCCTGCGCAACAAGAGAATTCTTTGAGGGATTAATTCCAGAAAGATGAGCCCACTACAACAAGCTGGGTACGCTGAGAAAGCTTAATGTGTGTACTTTCAGGGAATATATGGTTTATGGGGGATATTCCAAATGTAAAGGGTTGTTTTGGTTGAAAAAACCCAAGGTGCGCACTTTGTCTGCAGAGCTGAAATTTTCAAGTAAAATTACCGTTATGCACATCACATGCTTTACTTTGGGGTGTTTGCCAACTCTTCCCTTGACAGTAGCTATGCATGTTGGGTATCGTTCTGTTCGGGGGATGTTGCTTTTTCAGATTTTACTTGTTTTTTCTTGTTTGTATATAGTTTTTTTAGGAAAACGTGGCTTTGATTCTGCTTTTTTATCCTTTTTTAGTGAAACTCTTTGCAACCAAAGATTACATTGAGGGATTACTTCCAGAAAACTGTGGCCACATCAACAAGCCTGGTACACCTAGAAAGCTTGAGGTATGTACTTCCAGAGAATATATAGTTTGTCAGGGGTATTTCAAATGTTAAGGGTTGTTTTTCTGGAAAAACTGCAAGGTGCGCATAGCGCATAGCATAGTTGTATTCTATCTGAAAATCCCCTAAAGCGCTGTTTCAGTTTGGGGGAGTCTCCTGGGCAGGAAAGGGTGTCTACCTATACATATGTGGTACTGCTGTAACAGGGAGAAATTGGGATTTCACACGCAATAAGATTTTTTTGACAAACTTACATTTTTTATTACAAAAAAACACTACAAATAGTAAAAAATAGATTTTTTAAATTTTTTGTTCACATATTTCACCCAAAAATATTGAGAATACACCTAAAAAATGACAAACAAGACATTCCATGTTAAAGCCCAGACTATGCTGAAAAAAACAATATATAATTTTCCTGGGAAATCCCTTAAAAAATCACATTTGAACATGGGGAGCGCAAAATAGTGCAAAATGGTCTGGCAACAAAGGGTGACAAAAACTCCAGGTAGGCTAGCAGCGAAAGGGTTAAACTCCATGCTGACTGAATTTAGGTCCAACAACACCCACATGGCCACCTTATCCAATTATTACAGTGCCATGCTTGAGGAAGTTCGAAATAGCAACAGCCACATGGCCACCTTAATTTACAATCTCAGTGCCATGATGGCTGAATTTCGAACTTCAAATAGAAACATGTTGGAACAGTTGCAGATTCTGAATGCCACACAGGCCCAGGTGAGGGCCCACCTCCAAGGGCCTCAACCTGGGTTTTATGGGCATCCCCCATTTTTAAGGCCTATTTGGCCTGTATCTGCTCCACATCTTTGCTCTACATCCCCACTGTATTGACCTGTCTGGTGAGCCCTACCAATATACCCTTTTGGTATGGCTTTGCTTGTATGCTTTGGATTTGCGCCCATATAGCTCATTAGAGTGCTGAGGTATCCCACTAGCCAATGCCGGAGGTCAAGCCTCAATGAACCTGCCACTCAAGCTGTTGCGCTGCATGCTTGTGGCAAATTACATTGGTTCTGGCTCCTCCTGTTTGTAGGCATGATTGGGGGACATTCTGGCCTGGCAAACTACTACTTTGACCCCTGGCTGGGATTGATCTGGACTTGGATTGGGACTGGGGGTTCTTGTTTGGGTGGCCCACTGAGTAACAGATGTAGATGTGGCATAGATTTGGCTGCTTTACACCTGTGCCTGTGGCAAATGTGGCCAAGCAGGAGAGGGTGTGTCTGTGGCCTATTTGTTTGCTGACCAATGTGGTCATGGCAATGCTTGACACCTATGTTTTTTCATTTGTCTGAAACTTTGGACAGTAGTGCCTTACTTTAAAACTCCTGCCTCTGGGCAATTGCTATGTGGCCTGATTTGCCTAAACTTTCATTTGTGTTTTGGCCATGTATTTTATGCAACTATGGGAGTGACCATCAACTCCAATGTTTGCTTTTGAAATAAACTACATTAAATTGTAATTAACCTGGCGTTGACTAAGTTTATGCCTTTATGTTTTTGGGGAATAAAGATGACTTAAAGTAGGCACTAACAAATTTGGAACAACCAAAAAAAAAAGAGTCTAAAATCATGTGTGAGGTTCTTTGTAATGATTTCGTTACTGTTTGTAAAAGTAAGAAACAAACATACAAACACAAAGGTCCAAAAACACAAATAACAAACAATAAAGGGACAAAACAAACAAAGGAACACCAAATTAAGCAAAATGTGTCTATTAAATTAGTCCGCACGGCTTGGCCAGACGCACTTGGTGGGTCACAATAGTCCTCGTCTGGGTCATCGATGGGTGGAGAGGGGGCCAAATCCACATACCGGGGGACACGCTGCAATATAGCAAAATTATGCAACACTGCACAGGCCATTATAATATCTATGACCTTTTTGGGGTCATACTGAAGTGCTCCCCCGGTATGGTCCAAGCATCGGAAGCGGGTCTTTAATAGGCCAAACGCCCTCTCCACCACAGCCCTAGTCTTCCTGTGCGCCCTATAATATGCCTCCTCGGCTGCATTATGGGGCCAGAGGATGGGCGTCAACAGCTACGGAAGGAGTGGATAGCCGGAATCACCTGCCAAAATGTATTATAACAAACATAAATTACACATTACTAAATAAATGGTGTTGAAATATGCATAGTTGCATATCTGGGGCCACAAACTAAATTCATAGCCATACATATCCAAAAAATTACGTTATTGGCGTCAACTTACCAAGGAGCCATCCACCGGAAAATTCCCCAGATTCAAACCGACCATACAATCCAGATCTTCGAAGAATGTAGGCATCATGGGAAGAGCCTGGGAGCCTGGCGAGCAGATTAAGGAACCGCATGTCCGGGGCCACCACTGCTGGACATTCATTGAGTGGCCCATTTTGCGGTTCCTGGGATAAAAAAAAAAACAACAAAAACATTAGCAAGGCAAGGAAAACTAGGGAAACACTAACTAATCAAACCCTAAGCAAAACCCGTGGCACAAAAAAATAGCAAGAAACAAGTACATAAGTATTTTGTTTAGCAACAAAAGAATATGCATGTTTGAAAAAGGAAAGATTAACTTTCCAGTGTCTATTTCAGGTACACATTAAAATGTTTCCTTGGTGAACACATGTGAAAGTTATATGCAACTAAATACGGTCCATGGTTCCACAGGGACCCTTTACAAGGAGGGAATAATTAAAAAGATGGAATAATCTAAAGGAGGGATCCATTACAAGGAGGTATAAATTACAAGGAGGGAATAATTACAAGGAGGGAATAATTATAAGGAGGGATCCATTACAAGGAGGTATAAATTACAAGGAGGGAATAATTCCAAGGAGGGAATAATTATAAGGAGGGATCCATTACAAGGAGGTATAAATTACAAGGAGGGAATAATTACAAGGAGGAATTGCTTACAAGGAGGGATTATTTAAAGGAGGGATTATTTTAAGGATGGATAACTTACAAGGAGGGATTAATTACAAGGAGGGAATAATTATAAGGAGGGACATTTTACACGGAGGGACTTTTTGGAATTTTGTGGACATAAAAATAAAAAAAAAAATAAAAAAATGACTGATTATACTTGCCTATAGATATACTTGTCGGCTGCCGGAGGGACCAGGGCAACGTGGGTGCAGTCAATGGCACCCATGACATTGGGCGATGTTATAAAATGCCAGCTTAATCGCGTTTCTGGCTACCATGTCGTCAGGAAAACAAATATATTTCCGAGTAATGGTAGCCATGCCTTCCAAAAACTTGGATAGCGTGCGGCTCAGCGTAGGCTGGGAGATCCCCATGGAGAGGGCACCCAGCCTCTGGAACGAGCCGTTCGCCAAAAATTGCAGGCAGCCAAGCATCTTGGTCATACCTGAAATTGCTTGCTCACTATACAACTTATGGAGGGAAGCGTGATTAAGTCTGGTGAGCTTGAGCAGCCCAACATCATGCATGCCATCGATGTGCATGCGTCGCCGGTGTAATCTGGTCTCATCCCTCCGGACAATTTCAATGCCCATGAGCTGCAGATTCTCATGATCCTCAAATGCACTAGAGTCGTCCATAGCTGCTAGTCTCGAGGTCAAAATGGTCCCGTAAGGGGATCGCAAAGGAAACGGGTTTATAGGGTGGTGATCCGTCGGCAATCAGCTCTCTGAATGAGATGCAAGCCCATAGCAATAACGTAAGTTATCTGAACGAACGAAAAATATCAGATTTGGTTTGGAAAATGACCCGAACTAACGCAAATGTTCCAATTTGCATTCGTTAATCGGAAGCGCATATACGCATTTGCCCAAACGTTCGTACGAATCAAAAATGGATGAAAAAAACAAAAAAAAGACAATCACCCACAAAAACTTTCACAGACAGCTACGGAAGTGCAGACGAATGTTCCTCTGAATCGAGCCTTTTGACTATCCTGGATTTTGGTCCTTGCCCCCAGAGCACCCCCCAGGTAACCCAATCTCACTCACCCTTCCCGGTCCTACTGCGCATGAGCAGCCTTTCGTCCAGTCAGCACACTCGGATCTCCTCCCGTCCCTTTGTCCCTTTGTTCAAGATCCGTGCGTGCTGGTGGCCGCATCGCCCGCTAACCCTTGTGACACAGGGAGGATTGCATATTCCTAGCATTGGTTATTATCAAACTATTGATTACAAAAGTTTTTGGGGAGCAGTTCACAAGACAGTTTATTGTCATTATGATATTTACATTAAATGGAAATCAGCATACCTGAAGTACTGGATCAATTATATGAGCTAAACTACCTTCCATTTAAAAATTGAATGAAATAAAATATCACCAGATGGGGAAATCTCATCTTAACATATTGGGACGAATAGTAGAAGTTAAGATGCTTTTTTTACCACAAGCTCTTTTGAGTGCCTTTAAGTTTCTCCACCAAAATGATCACTATTGATTCGCTGTCTTTATACCCAGATATTATATCAAACGGACAGTTTGAGAAGTGTACTGTAAGCACCGAATTGATGAATTATCAACAATTTAAATCAGACAGCCAACACAATCCAAGCAGAATTAAATTAAGTCCATAGGATCAAGTGATACATCACCCATGAGCTTATGAGAGCCCTTGTTTAACATTTACAGCAAAGAAAAAGATTAAATGCAGTTCCAGCAGCTTCAACCAACCATTTTGGGAACGAACCAAACAAGTGGCAAAAAAGCTTACCTCAAACACTATATATATCGTATTGTGATATTGTGGTGAAAGGGCCACAACGGAAACCAAACATGCGCCTTGGTGTGCAGATGGGCAATCAAAAAATTGTGGGATTTATTCATCAAGGGATAGTGGCAGGTAGTGCCTCGTAGCGGCAGGCAGCATCTGGTGAACGCTGGGCGCTGTATGCAAAACCACATTTATGAAGGCGATTCTGGTGAGCGACTCTAACAGCACCATGTAGCGTACGATTCATCATTACAGGTGGCTCAACGTATAGTGCCTATCTATCTTCCAGAGCGCCAGATATTACCTGTCGCTACCTGACGCTCTCCCATACATTTCAATGGACGTTCCTTTTTTTCTGTTTAAACAGGGCTTTTTGATTTTAATATTTTTTTTTCTCTCTCAAATAATTGTGTCACCTCTCCTGGCCTAGAAAAAGTCATTTTTGAAAACATTTTTGATTTTTTATATTTATATGCAGAATTGTCATTACAGGTCTGGCATTAAAGTATTAATGTCACAATGTTATAACAATGTCATTCCATATGTTTTCGCTTGGTTACTAGTGGATATAAGTTATAAAACTAAGACTAAGGCCCTTATTTATGAAGGAATAGCGACAGGTAGCGACTGGTGAGCGACCGGTAATGACGGGCACCGCCACAAGAACGCCGGCTCCCCACCACAATCACACATTTATCAAGCCGATCCTGCTTAGCGACTGAGATAGCGCCAGATAGCCACTCATTCATCATTATTCCAGCCTCAGCCCACAGCGCCAGCGTCCAACCTTGAACAGCGACAGGTATGACCTCTCGCTACCTGGCGCTCTCCAATGCATTTCAATGGAACAATCTTTAAATTTTCATAATTAATTGTTATTAATGTTTTTTTTTTAAATGTGAAAAATTCTGTGACCACTTCTGCCATGTTAGTTAATTTTTTTAAGGTAAAAAAAAAAAAAAAAATTGTGCAGAATTGATATTACAGGTCTGATATTATTGTATTCATATTACTAAATTCTTTCAAAAATTTTTTTTTTTGGTTTCCAAAAATATGGTGGTTTGGGGGTTAAAAAACTACTTTTAACACATCGCCGCCAGTGCTCTGGGGTTTAAACATGCATTTCACAGCGCGAGAATTTTTTGATGAATGTGGTGGGAGCCGGTCGCTCTGACCAGTCGCTATCATGCGCACCCATACATCGCAGAACCTGTCAAATAGCAACTCGTCACCCCGTATTCAACATTACTGCACACCGACTCAGTCGCTATCAACAACCGAACAATGGCCAAGCACAGTGACTACTAGCGGGCGCTGTGAAAATACTGCTACAGTCGCTCAACTGTCGCTACCTGCCGCTATTGATGAAACGGCCTCCCCGACTAAGTGACCAGATCCAGAGCACCTACGCTCTGTGAGTCTGTTTTCTTTGTTGAATATGGTGTGAGTCGCTGAGAGTCGGTCGCTCTGAGCTGGCGCTACCTTTCACTCCCTGCAATGCTGTACTTCTATTAGAACGCCCAACATACATCTCATTCATCAATGCCGGCCAGGTTACTACAGAGGCACTCTGTTACAGCGTCCGATAGCCGATCACAGCGTATACTAGCGGTCGCTCTTAGCGCCTCTGTACAGATGCTCATCTGCCGATAGCTGGCGCTAGTAATGGATCAGCCTGCCCATTACAATAAACACACATGTAGTAGAGTTAGAAATGTAAACATCTTCAGTTGAAGTTTAATTAACTACATTACTGGTTGTCACTTTGATGCTTTTCTTTCAGAAAAAAAAAATTAAATAAAAAATAATATATATATATATATATATATATATATATATATATATTTATATAATGTGTTTTTCTTTATTTTGTTATCATAACCCTGATCTATTGGTGCATTCAAAAAGATGATTCATTTGTATGTAAAATATTTGAATGCTTCAAGAGAAAGTTAGTTTGCTTTTCCTGACCATAAAGCTCTGGAAAACAATGTATTAAAATTTGATAGAATAAATCAAAGTGTCTCTTTATCTTTTCACCCCTCAGCAGATTTCTTTACTCGAAATATATTTGTTTGGCAATCATAAATGTGCCAGTACAGCACACACTGTAGACACAGATTTACATGACTTGTATTTTTTTTTTAAATCAGACACAGTTTTATGAGATGTAACTCTTGAAGTGCTTTTATAAGAATAAATAGCTTATTTAGAGTGATAACCTTTAATAGTAATTTCTTCCTATAACAATTTACTCACCTTATGTTCTCTATTTCACTAAGATGGTTTTTATTTCTTCTGTGGAAAACCTTAAGAATATACTACATTCATTTTTCCAGACACTATACTACTCTTTACTAATATTTCATTTATAGAGTTGCATTCAGAAATAACACTATAAATGGCATTAACAGCTTGGACCTAGTATTATAAGCTAGTTTTAAAATGCAGAATTTTCAAGACAATTCATTAAATGTTTATACACACATGTGGTCACAAACAAGCATACAATTTTTAAAGGTTAGTGACAGTTAGTGCATAGTGACATAGGACAGAGTACAGCAGTAGTATCTGCAGATTTAACATTTTGCACCAGGCAGAATAGATAATGCTGACAAAGAAGGATGAGACAAAATATTTGATTACCTTTTTTGCATAACCTACATGGATAAGCAGGCATTACTAGAATGAATATGAACAGTCAGTGTGATGCAAATCTCATCAATATAGTCATCCATCAACAACACATTGGTAAGAAAAAACTTGAACAGCAACAAAAATTAGAACATTCAGCCGTGTTTTAGACTTGTGTTCTTTTTATATGCTGGGGTTTTTTGAGGCACAAAGTTGAGGGTCTGACTTTTGTAGTGTCAGGTCCCGGAGACACCCACCTTCCAATAAATCAGCAACCCCCAATCTCCGCTGCTTTCTTCACCTATAGTAAGCCCCCGTTTGCCGGGACGCTAGACACGCCTCACCGGACACGGTTGCCCCCAGGTCTTGTTAGCACAAAGGATGCTGACTTATGCAGGGGAAGGCAGATGAATCCAGGGACGAGACTGAGTAATGATAAACGGACAGGGGTCATACACGGGTGGTCAATCCGAGGAGGCACGGTACAGAAGGGTTAGACGGAAGAGTAGTCAGGGCAAGCCAAAGGTCACAACGGGAGATCAGAAGTTCGCGGTACAGAGGGTCAGGCGGAATCGTGGTCGAAGAGCAAGCAAGGGTCGGTCCAGGCGGCAAACAGGGAAGGTCAAAATCACGGCAGAAATCACAACGAGATAAGCTATCCAAATCGCACCCAGTAGCACGCTATAACGGGCAACGACTAACTGCAGGGTGAGTACCTATATAGGACGGGGACTGACTGGATTGGCTGAGGGGAGGAGTGCAGTGATTGAAGCAACTGGGATCTCTGAGCTGATTGCCCAGTTTGAATAGGGAGGCGGACTGTTTAATAGGGCACATGCCCTTTGATAACTAGGGCTCATTGGCCCAATTCATTGTGGGAGGTGGATAGTTTTTGGGCACCTGCCCTTTAATAATTAGGGCTCATTGGCCCAATAATAACCTCCGGCGGGCGCGCTGTGCGCAGCGCCGCCGGAGAGCATAAGAAACTGTAAGACGCGCACGTGCGCGCGTCCGCGGACACGCGCCGGGAGCGCGCCGCACAGAGAGCGGCGCGACCGCTCCCGACGCCGCCGAGCCGGAAGCCGCCTGAGCGGCTGCCCATGACAGCCGAGCGGCGGGCGGGCAGGAGCGACGCCGACCCGCCGCCGGCTGCAACAGACATGCAGCCCGCCGAGAGGAGTCGGCGGGGGAGCGACGGCCAGGTAAGGAGGTGGAGGTGGCCGTGACACTACCCCCCCCTTCACGAGGGGCCTCTGGACCCTTACCAGGCTTATTCGGATTCTCCCGGTGAAACCTATTAATAAGGGTCTTGGCATGGACATCTTTGGCCGGTACCCAACACCTTTCCTCAGGACCAAAACCCTTCCAATCTATTAAATACTGTAAAGAGTTATGAAGCACCCGAGCGTCGAGAATTCTATTAATTTCATATTCAGGCTCATCTTCCACTATGATCGGGGGAGGAGACGACACCTGAATATTCTTGGCAGATTTTAACAATGAAACATGAAAGGACGACGGAATTCTCATGGATGAAGGTAACTGAACCTTGAAGGTAACGTCGCTTAGTTTATCAGTGATAGGAAACGGGCCAATAAATTTAGGCCCTAGCTTAGGCGAGGGTTGTCGAAGGGCAATATTTTTAGTAGAGACCCAGACCCAATCACCCACCTGAAATGGTGGTTCACGTGACCTATGACGGTCCGCAAAGATTTTGTAAGTTCCAGAGGCTTTCTTTAAGTTCGTCTGTATTTCAGACCATACTTTAGTCCTTTCTCGTAGCCATTCCTCCAAGGCCGGCAAGTTGGAGGAAGGACCAGAAAAAGATGATGCCTTAGGATTTCTACCGTAATTACAAAAAAAAGGCGAAAACCTAGTGGATTCACTCGGCGCATTGTTAAAGGCAAATTCTGCAAATTCGATGAATTCTGCCCATTGTTCTTGGCGATCGGAGACGAAACAGCGTAGATATTGTTCTAAACATTGATTTACCCGTTCAGTCTGTCCGTTAGACTGAGGGTGATAGGCGGTAGAGAGCGACACTTTAATACCTAAACGATTGCAGAAAGCTTTCCAAAAACGAGATACAAACTGAACTCCTCGATCTGAAACAATATTCTGTGGTAAACCATGGAGACGAAAAACATGCTTAATGAATAGCTGTACTAAATCTGGTGCCGACGGAAGTTTTATCAATGGAATAAAGTGTGCCATTTTACTGAAGCGATCCACCACCACCCAAATTACAGAATTCCCCTGTGATGGAGGAAGATCAACAATAAAATCCATGGATATGTGCGACCATGGTTCAGCGGGGATTTCTAAGGGAACCAATAGTCCCGCAGGGGACCCATGAGTGGTCTTACTTCGAGCACATACCGGACATGCTTCGACAAAGGCGGAAATATCGCGCCGGATGGTGGGCCACCAGACATGACGTTTGGCGATAGCTAAGGTCTTCCGAACCCCTAAGTGACCAGCCGACTTGGCATCATGTAGTTCCTGTAAGACGGCCAGACGCAAATGAGGCGGAACAAATAAACAATCAGAGGGTTTTCCCGGAGGAGGATCAACCTGAAATGGCACTAACGAGCTAGCCAGGTCAGGGAGAAGAGCAGCCACAACACAACCTAAAGGTAAAATCGGTTCTGGAGGACCACTCTGGTCCTTACACTCCCTGAAATTACGGGATAGGGCATCTGCTTTGGCATTCTTCTTCCCCGGCTTATAGGTGATAATAAAATTAAATCGAGAAAAGAAGAGTGCCCATCGCGCCTGACGGGAGTTGAGTCTCTTGGCAGACTCTAAATACTCCAGATTCTTGTGATCAGTATACACAGTGATGGGGTGTAGGGAACCTTCTAGCCAGTGGCGCCATTCTTCAAAGGCCAGTTTAATACCCAATAGTTCCCTATTCCCAACATCGTAATTGCGTTCAGCAGGTAAAAACTTCCGAGAGAAAAATGCACAAGGATGTAATTTCTCAGGATTGCCCGCATACTGAGAAAGAACAGCTCCTACTCCCAGTTCCGAAGCGTCAACCTCTAATAGAAATGGAAGCCGGGTGTCGGGATGTATCAAAATGGGAGCGGAGGTGAAAGTCTCCTTTAACACTTGAAAGGCGTCTTTAGCTGAGGGAGGCCACTCCTCAACGAAAGCGCCCTTACGAGTGAGATCTGTTAAAGGACTCACTATGGACGAGAAACCCTTTATAAACTGCCTGTAAAAATTTGCAAATCCTAAAAATCTCTGAAGTGCCTTTAGGGTTCTAGGTTGTTCCCACTCCAAAATAGCAGAAACCTTAGAAGGATCCATCACCAATCCCCGTTTGGAGATTATAAATCCTAGGAACGGAATTTCAGACATTTCAAAAACACATTTGGAGATTTTAGCATACAGACGATTTTCCCGCAATCTCTGTAATACCGCTTTGACATGTTGACGGTGCTCCACCAGAGAGCGGGAAAAAATCAGTATGTCGTCCAAATAGACCACGAGAAACTGACCCAAAAAATCACGGAATATGTCATTGACAAAATCTTGAAACACTGCCGGAGCATTGCATAACCCGAATGGCATCACTAAGTATTCATAATGCCCATCCTTTACATTGAAGGCCGTTTTCCATTCATCCCCCTGCCGTATGCGAATAAGGTTATATGCTCCTCGAAGGTCTAACTTAGTGAAGACCTGGGCCCCAGAGACCTGATTAAAAAGGTCATTGATTAAGGGTAGGGGATATCTATTTTTTACAGTAATCTTATTTAACCCTCGATAATCTATACAGGGGCGTAAGCCGCCGTCCTTCTTCTCGACGAAGAAGAACCCAGCACCGGCAGGGGAGGTGGAAGGACGGATAAAACCTTTCTGGAGATTTTCGGTGATATAATCTTTCATGGCCTGCTCTTCAGATCTAGTGAGATTATATAGTTTCCCCCTAGGGGGCATAGTACCCGGGAGTAAGTCAATAGGACAGTCGTAGGCCCTATGGGGTGGAAGAATATCGGCGGATTTCTCCGAAAATACGTCTGCCCAATCTGCATAGACTGGAGGTAAACCATCAAGGGCAATCGGTGTGGTCCTAAGGGATATAGAGAAACAACGACCTTGACATGTAGGACTCCACTTCACCAGATCCCCAGATCTCCAATCAATCACGGGGTTATGGACTTTTAACCAGGGAAATCCCAAAACAATAGGGGAGACGGGACTTTCAATAATTAAAAATTCAATTTCTTCCGAATGGGCAGATCCTACGACCAAATTTACCCAAGGGGTCTTGTGGGAGACCAACCCCCCCTCAATGGGTTTATTGTTGACCGCCAGGACCCGAAGGGAATTTTCTAATGGGATTAACGGGATCCCTAGAGAGATAGCTAAGGACCAATCCAGGAAATTGCCAGCCGCTCCACTATCGATGAAGGCGGAGGCAATAGTCCGGGAAGGACCCCAAGAGAGTGTAACGGGTAAGAGTACACGATTGTCTGGAGGGAACGATACCTGATCGCCTAGAAGAGGTCCCTCTGCAAGATCTAGGCGTTGAAGTTTCCCGCCACCGGAGCCTTGTTTGGGCAGGTCTTGGCAAAGTGACCCGGATTACCACAATAGAGGCAGAGGCCTTGGGATCTGCGCCGAACCTTCTCCGCCTGAGAGAGGTGGGTAACGCCAAGCTGCATCGGTTCCTCATGCGACAAGGAAGGAGAGGGAACGGCTGCCCCCTTAAAGCTTGACTCTTGACGTGAGGACCCCCAAGGTTGGTCCTTGCCTCTTTCCTGGCGCCTTTCACGAAGACGTCGATCCACCCTGATGGCCAGCTGCATATATTCATCTAGGTTTTTAGGCAAGGGATAGTTCACCAGGATGTCCTTGATGTTATCAGAGAGCCCAATTCTAAATTGGCTACATAAAGGCGGATCGTTCCACTGGGAATCTATAGCCCATCGCCGAAATTCTGCGCTATATTCTTCAGCAGAACGTTTGGCCTGTCTCAGGTTCCGCAATTTAGAATCCGCCGTCGCGGCCCGATCTGGGTCAGCATACAATAGTTCCATGGCCGAAAAAAAAGAGGAGACCGACTGCAAGGCTTCATCAGACGGAGCTAAACCAAACGCCCAGGTCTGTGGGTCGCCCTGGAGGAGAGAAATGACTAGCCCAACGCGTTGCGCTTCGGATCCAGATGCGTGGGGTCGAAGGCGGAAGTACAGTTCGCAAGAATTTTTAAAGTTAGAAAACTTCGCCCGATCTCCCAAAAATTTTTCCGGGAGAGGGATCTTGGGCTCGACGGCCGGAGAAGGATCCGCTGGCGCAGGCACCTGACGATTTTCTTGCGCGGCCACTCGTTGAGCCAGCTGATTAATGGCGGTGGCCATAGCTTGAACCTGTTGGATCAATTCTTCCATCTAGAAGGTATTCTTTCTTCCTTTTTGGCCCGTTATAATGTCAGGTCCCGGAGACACCCACCTTCCAATAAATCAGCAACCCCCAATCTCCGCTGCTTTCTTCACCTATAGTAAGCCCCCGTTTGCCGGGACGCTAGACACGCCTCACCGGGCACGGTTGCCCCCAGGTCTTGTTAGCACAAAGGATGCTGACTTATGCAGGGGAAGGCAGATGAATCCAGGGACGAGACTGAGTAATGATAAACGGACAGGGGTCATACACGGGTGGTCAATCCGAGGAGGCACGGTACAGAAGGGTTAGACGGAAGAGTAGTCAGGGCAAGCCAAAGGTCACAACGGGAGATCAGAAGTTCGCGGTACAGAGGGTCAGGCGGAATCGTGGTCGAAGAGCAAGCAAGGGTCGGTCCAGGCGGCAAACAGGGAAGGTCAAAATCACGGCAGAAATCACAACGAGATAAGCTATCCAAATCGCACCCAGTAGCACGCTATAACGGGCAACGACTAACTGCAGGTTGAGTACCTATATAGGACGGGGACTGACTGGATTGGCTGAGGGGAGGAGTGCAGTGATTGAAGCAACTGGGATCTCTGAGCTGATTGCCCAGTTTGAATAGGGAGGCGGACTGTTTAATAGGGCACATGCCCTTTGATAACTAGGGCTCATTGGCCCAATTCATTGTGGGAGGTGGATAGTTTTTGGGCACCTGCCCTTTAATAATTAGGGCTCATTGGCCCAATAATAACCTCCGGCGGGCGCGCTGTGCGCAGCGCCGCCGGAGAGCATAAGAAACTGTAAGACGCGCACGTGCGCGCGTCCGCGGACACGCGCCGGGAGCGCGCCGCACGGAGAGCGGCGCGACCACTTACCTCTGGTATCCCCGTGAAGCCTGGGGTCCCCTCTTCCTGCGGGGTGCATCCGATCGCCCCCCCGTCGTCCTCCGTCTTCAGGGGGGGGCCCGAAACCAGCCGCCCCCCCCCCCATTTCCAGCGCTGACTCGCTGTTGTAAAAAAAAATAAATAAAACTGTCATTTACTCACCTCTGCGCCCAAGCCTTCTGTCCGGGTCTCCTCTTCACCAGGGGGTGGTCAGATCCCCCCCCCCCTGGGCTGCGCAGGCTTCAGGTGAGGACCCTCTTCCGGGTCCTCACCTCTTGAAATGGCGGCGATGGCCGCCGCCTCTTAGCCCCGCCCATTGTGGGAGGAGCGGGATGACGTCATCCCGCTCCTCCTATACCCCCTCCGAGCTCCCCCCTCCGGAGCAGGGCGGGTGTCAGCCGAGGAGGCTCCGATCGGAGCCCCCTCGCCTGTCACCCGCCCTGCGCCGATCACTACCGGCATCTGTCAGTGAGATGATCGGCGCGGGACAGCGGCGAGGGACGTCGGATCGGAGGTGAGTACAGTGTAAAAAAAAATAATAAAGATTTTTTTTTCTTATGTGTGTGTGTCATTTTTTACTTTTAACCCCTTGTGAACTGGTAAGGGGTCCATGACCCCTATACCAGTTCACAAGGCTGGGGGGATGGCAAGCCCCCCTGGCACCCCCATTACCTGCCTCCCCAAAGGCCAGGGGGGGGGCAGAAGAGCCCGGGCCCACATAGGCTATGTGGGCTCATAGGCTGCAGGGTGGGGGGGCCACAAAAGCTGGCCCCCCCAATCTGTGCCTACAAGCCCCCATAGCTGGTCCCGGGCTGGTTACTTTGGGTAAGGGGGACCCCACGTCAATTTTTTTTTTTTTTTTTTAAGGGTTTTTAACCCTTAAAAATAAAAAAAAAATGGGGTCCCCCTCCCCTGGGAGGGGGGACCCTGTGTCATTTTTTTTTTTGATTAACCCTTTGTGTTCTGTCATCCAGCAGCTATAAAAGGCTTCTAGCAAGTGAGCAGAAGCCAGTGATCGCCGAGGGACAGAGTGCTCCAGGATGGATGGGAGGTGAGTACAGTGTAAAAAAAAAATAAAAATTAATAAAATATTTTTTTCTCTGCTTGTGTCTGTGTGATTATTTACTTTTAACCCCTTG
The DNA here is from genome assembly GCA_027917425.1 of Gastrophryne carolinensis. Classification (NCBI taxonomy): domain Eukaryota; kingdom Metazoa; phylum Chordata; class Amphibia; order Anura; family Microhylidae; genus Gastrophryne; species Gastrophryne carolinensis. The sequence continues at coordinate 218,402,557 of CM051239.1, read as the reverse complement.
TGAACTGGTAAGGGGTCCATGACCCCTATACCAGTTCACAAGGCTGGGGGGATGGCAAGCCACCTGCGCTAGCGGGTGGCTTTCCATTAACCCCCGGCACCCCCATTACCTGCCTCCCCAAAGACCAGGGGGGGGCAGAAGAGCCCGGGCCCACATAGGCTATGTGGGCTCGTAGGCTGCAGTGTGGGGGGGGCCACAAAAGCTGGCCCCCCCACTCTGTGCCTACAAGCCCCCATAGCTGGTCCCGGGCTGGTTACTTTGGGTAAGTGGGACCCCACGTCAATTTTTTTTTGATTTTTAAGGGTTTTTAACCCTTAAAAAAAAATGGGGTCTCCCTCCCCTGGGAGGGGGGACCCTATGTCATTTTTTTTCTCGATTTAACCCTTTGTAGTGTGGATGGTAGTTGTATTTTTTTGTGAATGTTATAAAATACTTGTTTCAGTTAGAGGGGTCTCCTGGGCAGGAACAGGGGGCTACCGATAAATATGTGGTACCATTCTAATCGGTAGAAATGGGGCTTTCACATGCAATATGATTTTCCTTAATAAAATACATTTTTTATTTAAAATAAAGGAGTCAATTTTCTAAAAAAAATTTGTATTTATTTATTTATTTTTTTTACTTAATAATATTGTAAAAAAAAAAAAAAATTACAAACAAGACATTTCATGTTAAAGCCTAAACTCTGCTGCAAAAAAATATATATATAATTTTCCTGAAAGTTCCAGCAAAACATGGCGCAAAACATGACGCAAAATGGGGAAAAATGGCCTGTCAACAGAGGGTGACAAAATCTCAAGTAGGCTGGCAATTAAAAGGGTTAATAGTACCTCTGCATGTTGGGTATTGTTCTGTTCGGGGACCTTGCGCTTTCAGACTTTTTCTGGTTTGCATATTTATATTTTAGGAAAAGGTGTTTTTTATTCAGCTTTTTTATACATTTTTTAGGGAAACCCTGCGCAACCAAAGAATTCTTTGAGGTAATAATTCCAGAAAGATGAGCCCACTAGAACAAGCTGGGTACCCTTAGAAAGCTTAACGTGTGTACTTTCAGGGAATATATGGTTTATGGGGGATATTCCAAATGTCAAGGGTTGTTTTGGTTGAAAAATCGCAAGGTGCACACTTTGTCTGCAGAGCTGAAATTTTCAAGTAAAATTACCGTTACGCACATGCTTTACTTTGGGGTGTTTGGCAACTCTTCCCTTGACAGTAACTATGCATGTTGGGTATTGTTCTGTTCGGGGGATGTTGCGTTTTCAGATTAAACTTGTTTTTTCTTGTTTGTATATAGTTTTTTTAGGAAAATGTGGCTTTGATTCTGCTTTTTTATCCTTTTTTTAGGGAAACTCTTTGCAACCAAAGAATCCATTGAGGGATTACTTCCAGAAAACTATGGCCACATCAACAAGCCTGGTACCAAGCCTAGAAAGCCTGAGGTGTGTACTTCCAGAGAATATATAGTTTGTTGGGGGTATTTCAAATGTAAAGGGTTGTTTTTCTGGAAAAACTGCAAGGTGCGCATATTGCGTAGCATAGTTGTATTTTATCTGAAAATCCCCTAAAGCGCTGTTTCAGTTTGGGGGAGTCTCCTGGGCAGGAAAGGGTGTCTACCTATACATATGTGATACCGCTGTAACCGGGAGAAATTGTGATTTCACACGCAATAAGATTTCATTGACAAACTTACATTTTTTTTTTGCACATATTTCACCCAAAAATATTGAGAATACACCTAATAAATGACAAACAAGACATTTCACGTTAAAGCCCAGACTCTGCTGAAAAAAACAATATATCATTTTCCTGGGAAATCCCTGGAAATCCCTTCAAAAATCACATTTGAACATGGGGAGCGCAAAATAGTGCAAAATGGTCTGGCAACAGAGTGTGACAAAAACTCCAGGTAGGCTGGCACTTAAAGGGTTAAAGCAGACCAAACCCCACTGAACTTGTGAAATACATTTGACCAAAGCCCCTGACGATATTCTCTTCTTAGGGTGTAGAACTAGAAATGGATATATTTGCTTATCATATCGCCCCAGAACATTGTTTGTTTGCTCTCCCTCTTTGCAGGATTGCAGGTGATTAAAGTAGCACTATCGCAAAATTGTGTAATATTAAAAATCCATATAAACACTTTAGCTAATGAGAGAAGGGGTCACTTATACACTCGAACTGAAAAAAACTCTCGCCGAGCTTGTGGTTTTCTTACCTTGGTAGGAATAAAATCCTGGAGTTAAAGGTTTACGGCCTTATTTATCAAGGGCTAGCGCCAGGTAGTGTCTGGCGAGCGCCAGGTACCGCCAGCTAACGGCGGCTACCGAATCAAGTACGCCCGGCGGCGGTCACAATGACGCATTTATCACGCTAAATGAGGCTAGCGCCGGCGAGAGCGTCAGCTAGCGTGGGATTCATCATGTAGCCGACTGCAACGAACAGCGCCGCTGCTAATCCCATCACAGCGACAGGTATGACCTGGCGCACCCTGGCGTTGTCCAATGCATTTCAATGGAGCAATCTTTAAATAATCATAATTAATTGCTATTAATGTTTTTTTTTTTTTTTTTTTTTTTTAATGTTAGGATTTTTTTTTAAGTAAATAAAAAAAAAAAATTGTGCAGAATTGATATTACAGGTCTGATATTCATGTATTCATATTACAAAATGTTTAGAAAAACTTTTATAATTTTTACATTAAAAAAAATGTTTGTTTGGGGGTTAAAAACTACTTTACACACATCGCCGCCAGCGCTCTGGGGTTTAAACAAGGAATTCACAGCGCGAGAAATTTTTGAGCGTGATTTGTCAATGAATCTGCAGCAAGCCGTTCGCTCTGGCCATTCGCTGTCAGGCGCACCCATACAACGCGGAACCTGTGAAACAGCGACCCCTAACCCCGTATTCAACATTACCGCACACCGACTGAGTCGCTGTCAACAAGCAAACCCCGGCCAAGCACAGCGAATACTAGCTGGCGCTGTGAAAATCACGCTACTGGCGCTCATCTGTCGCTACCTGGCACTATTAATGAATCGGCCTCCCCGTCTATAAGGGGTGACAGAGTCTGTCACCTGAGATGTCCTCTTCCTTTCATTAAAATAAAAAAAAACAAGTCTGGCTGCATATTTCTAGATGCCGGGTGTATAAGTGACCCCCTCCTCCCTCCATCCAGCATATTTATATGAATTTTTATTCTTGGGACATTTTTTCGCGATAGTGCTCCTTTAATCATTACAGTGTGACGCACAGCAGTGGCAATAAATGGAGGAGGTGGAGCTTTACAGCTGAAACAGTCAGCATTATTTGAGATTAGAGTAAAGTGGGAGCAGTGAAAATAGGCAAAATTATTTTCATGGGGGGGCAATTGAGGGCATGTTAGTTAGAAATGTGGGTTTTGGTCCGCTTTAAATGTGTACCGGATTGATTCTTTAGCCACACATCATTTAACAAGAGGCTTCAGGTCTTCTTTAAATCTCTTTAGCCATATACTTAAAATCAAGTTGGGTCCTCTTTAGGTAGTTGTCTCTACAATATGTCCATAAAATCTTTTTGCCTGATCAAACTATTCTCATTTAAAGGAAACAAAAAGAAAGAACCACATAGTGCAGCAAGCTTGAAAATTTTAAAAAGTGCAGCCTGCGCATCCATTTATTGCACTCACCAAATCTCAATATTAAAAGAGCTTCAATATCACTTAAAATCACCAGGATACAGCTTCTATAATCAGTAAAAACATTACCCAGCTCCCTAGTTTATACAGCCTCATCCTGCTTTATATCCTCGGACCAGACGGCAAGCTGGGGGAACAGAGATGAAGGCTCCGACAACGCTATTTTCTCCTCCTGATAGCTATTCTGACTTCCCCCTACATGTTTCGTCACTCGGGACTTAAACTTGGGGACTGACTAAAATAGTCCCTATTTCAAGTCGCAAGTGACAAAACGCATTGTGTATCTAATTTCGCCAGTGCTGTGTGTGATATAAAGGATCAAAATGTGCTGTGTCTTTACTTGGTGTGCTATAGAGTGCACCTGGATGCCAGCCTGCCAAGTTTCTGGCCGAGTGGCAGCAGCCACGTGAAATGATGGCCAATCAGAGCACTGAATTTCTCTGGGAGACCGCAATTGGTATGCCCTCCTGCGCTCAAAACAACACTCATTTTTCAAAAAATGGGCATTGTTCTGGTTTAAAAGTAAATTCCACATTTTTAGAACTTGCCAAAGACACTTACAATCAGTGAGTATCAGAGGACACGAAGCTTTCTGTTACCTTATACCCACTCCTGCACTGCTCTTCCGCACCCCCACGTCTCAATGCTCGGGTTCACCAGGACCACAGGAGTAGAATCAAGGACAGCACAGGAGTGTTTAGGGAGTGAGATTTTTTTTTCTGATTCCAGGGGATTTCTACAGCCATGCAGCAAGTATTGGTGAAAAGAATTCTACTGGTAGTTGTACTTATGCAAGTCCTGCACTTTTGCTATAAGGAACCAAAATGTGCTGTGCCTTATCTTGGTATGCATGCTACCTAAAGCACAAAGCAGATTACTGTGAATGTATAGTAACCAAACAAGTGAGTCATGTACAGCAGCATAAGAGCATAAATGTGAATTGTTATTATTATTTTATTATAAAGCTCCCTCATAGAATGGGCCTTGATACAGATACAGTCTTGTCTAAATAAATCAATGGACATTTGAGGTTCATGCTGTTTACTTCATAACAAGACTGTATTTTTTTAATGAAAATTCCACTCCTAATTAAAAATGAAAAAAAAAAAAAAAAAAAATTACAAATCTTCTACTCCAACACATATTTATGTTTTTATGCACAGAAAAAAAAATATTGGGTTGGTTTTAGAATATATTACAATCAAGATAAATGAACCAGCACAGCAGATTTAGAAAACTCTTGAATCTGACTATTTGAAAGAATAATTAGGATGTTTTAGACTGGCACTTTAGTCAACAATTGCTTTGGCACAGTTCCTGTGACCCTGTGCATTCTTACTTCCCTTTGCTTTATGATGCTTTTCCAGTTGGCGCACCTGCTAAGATAAAACAGATGACGTTCTGGGCCTGCTTCTGCTAACAGCAGGCAAGAGCAGCAGTGACTGATTGGTTGAAACATGAGGATTAATGGGTATTTATATTTCATTAAATGTTTTGCTCACTAGAGAATAATGTATCACTCGCAGATATTGTAACATATGTCAACCCTATCCACTTACATATAATTCAATTTGACTTAAATGCATTGATCAAATTTTATTAAAGTCCAATAGATCTTCTAAAAAAAGCATACTAACATAATATTGCTGCTTTACATTCATCAGATAAAAGGAGGCAATTGTGCTGTAATTCTATTTATACCATTTTTCGAGAAAAGAGAGATTATTGCGGAGAGAATACTCATTGCAAGGTGACTGGAGCTGTGCAAAGGACTTTACATGAAGACGATGAACAGAATTTTAAAATGATAGTAGTCTTGTTATAGGTATGAAGAAAACATTTAGAATTCCATTACTGAATACACATTAATAAGAATTCTGCAAACATTTTTCATGTGGCATGTCCTGTTCAACAACCCAGTTAATATTTATGTACCATTTATAGTAGCATATTTTCATATTTCTCAGGTAGTAGTAGTAGATAAATGCAATGCTTTGATTTGCATAAAAAGGTGTTACATTTCTACTTGTATTTCTACCTGGCAGTCTGGCAGGGACCAGACCAAGACTAGCCAAAGGGGTACCAGGGAATCCTTTGGTGGGCCCCTGTACAACACCAAAGGGACCCGTCCTTGGATTGACCTGGTTCATGTGGCACTAATATAGTCATCCTTAGTTTTGACCCTGTGTACAGCCCCTGTGCTCAAGTTACACTGAAAAAAATGGCACATTATATTTTCTGTCCATTTGTTTGTTATAGAAATAGCAGGTAATGCTGAATGTCTGTTTTTTAAACATATTCCCTTTTCATGACAAACTAAAGATCCATCAGTGCTATTATATTGACTATGATTTGATTTATTAATTTATAATTCAGAGTTATCACAAGGGCACATTCAAGATCAGAGGCTAGCTTTGCCCTGGTATAGGTTTTGAGCCGTTACACATGACCGCATCACAATAGTTTCTGTCTATATCATTAAAAATTGTTTTTATTATAAACATTAAAAACTTCTTTCCATTTTTATACTATTCAAGTCACATGATAATAATTTAACATATAAATATATCCAATAAATAATTTCTTTCACCATTATGGTTCAATCTATATTTTCTATTTTTTTTGTAGGGCAGACATGCCCTCCACTGGCTTTTTCAATGCCCCTGTGTATGAAAGATGGATAAATATTATTTAGGAACAGTTCTTATGCATATATTAAAAAAAATTATATACCAAAAGCACTGTGCAAGTTACCTTCATTTTTTGAGATGTTCTAGTTACCAGAGGGAAAATGATAGTACGTCTCATAATGATTAAAATATCGCACGTTCTGATATTTGAACGATGTAAAAATTTATCGGTGTGCCTTATCTTGTGATCAGATGTGCCTTGTCTTGTGGTCAGGGTATTCACATTAACCCTGCAGTATCAAATGTATTTGTTATTTATGTGTGGATATATGATGCAAGTATACAAAATTTATATACAACAATATATGTGTTATTGATCATTAGGGTAGTACCTTAATGCACATACTTGGAAAACTGCACATGCTTGGAAAGTGGGAAGTGCATGGGTTGCAGTCACAGCGGCTTGATAGTTATGCCCAGCGGGGAAGAGGATGGCCTCGAGGTGCCTCTATGGAGTTTGTTATTCCTAGAGTAATGTGAAATAAGTAGTTTGAGGCTATTTGTCTATTGGTTGCCAGGCTCTGTGCAGAAATATATGCTGAGAGAGAGTGCCATACCTTTCCCTGTGTTGTTCAGGAGGTCCAGATCTCAAATTGCAGGCAGTAAGGGGCTGCGTCCTCCTCTTCCCTCGCCCGTGGCGTCCGCGGGGGAAAAGCATCAGGCCGCCGCACCAGTGCGGATTTTATACGCGCTCCAAGTTGCTTGGAGAGCAATGTGACGTCGCTGCAGGCTCCTGCCAGAATTGACGTCACACCGCACTGGTTGGAGACTAGGCTACGGCGTCCTTAGCAGACGCCATTTTGTTGGAGTACAGGCATCTTATTCAGGCGACATTTTGTCAGAGCTGTGGCCTTTTGTACCGGCGCCATTTTCTTGGAGTCCTATGGAAAGAATCACAGCAACAGCAATGTCCATTTTGTTTATATTGATTATGAACATCCTTTTATCAGGGTTTTTTAAAGGGATATCATTAAATTTATGTTGTTTATAAGTAAAAATAGTGTATTTAATAACTGTATTTATGGCCCAGTGTCTGACCTATATTTTTGGGATATTTATTAGCATCTGATATTTAAATTGCTTAGATCTCCAAACTGCAGTGCACTTCCCTAATTCTGAGTATTGTGTACTGACTATATGCGTTGCTTATTACATGGCGCCTATATAGGCCTTCCATATTCTGTTGGTTATGTATGTACACCATTTTAACTCTGGTATTACAGTTAGAGCAACAAAATGACCATAAGTTCATTTAAATAGCGTTTTATATGAATGACATTGCTTTTGTAAAAATGAAACAAAAAAAATGTTTCGTTAAGACCGGGGAAATGGGATGCCCTTAGTTTGTAAATCCATCTTGTTTCAAGTTTTAGTGTCATTTTTTCCAAATTTGCCCCAGGTGGCGGTTCATGTATTCTGTCTATGCCCAGACTCTGAGGACACTAGGATCCTTATTATGTTTTTCAGCGAAATGGCGACCAACCAGTGTTTTTATGTTGCCTGTCCTGGTGCTATAGTGATGTTCATATATTCTTTTCCTCAGGGGGCAATTTGTTTTCCCCACAAAGTGTCTGTCACATGGGCATGTTAGAAGGTATATGACATTTTTCGTTGTACAATTTATAAAGTGATGTATAGCGAATTTGCCTATGTTTTTGACGGAGGCTTTAGTACCTGTTTGTATATACCTACACATGCTGCAACCATGGCATCGGAGCACTCTATTTGCTGTTTTATGTCGTGATGACTATGCACGAGCCTATTCTTGAGGTTCCTAGGTCTTCTAAAGACTATTTTGGGTTCATGAGGGAGAAAGGATTTCAAGTTCTGGTCATTGAGGAGGATCGGCCCATGAGATTTTAGTATTTGTCTGACCTCTTTATGTGCTTCTGTGTATGTTAGGACTGTAACTGGTCCTTGTTGTGTATCTCTCTGTTTTGGTTTATATAATAATTCTTGCCTGTTTTTAGACAGCGCCTTCCTATAGGCTGCTTTGAGAATAGAAGTTTCATAACCCCTCTCCTGTAGTCTACTACGTATCCTGTTGGTTTCTATCTTAAAGGTTTCAATTGCTGTGCACTTGTGCCTGGCTCTTATGTATTCCTCATAGGGAATGCTTCGTAATAGGTGCTTGGGGTGCAAACTTGAGGCCCTCAGGGTGGTATTGGCTGAGGTCACCTTTCTATAAAGTTTTGTAGTGAGTCGTCCCTCTTTGTCTTTTCTTATTTCAATATATAAAAATGTTATTTTTTCTTGATTGTATTCACAAGTAGATTGACATTATTTTGGTTGAGGATCCTCACAAAATCCACCAGCTCCTGCTCCGGCCCCTCCCAGATGACCAAGATGTCATCTATGTACATGTGCCCCGCCTCAACGTGGCACAGGTACCGGGCCATATCATCATCTGCCCACAGCTCCCTCTCCCACCATCCCAGATACAGGTTGGCAAACGATGGGGCACAGGTCGTCCCCATCGCTGTCCCCTGTATCTGGTGGTACAGTTGGCCCTTAAAAAGGAAGAGGTTGTGTGTCAAGATGAAAAGGAGGAGCCAGAGCAGCAACAGGTTATGATTATGTTCGGAAATTTCAATTTCGTTAAGAAAACTTTCTACTGCCCATATCCCCTTCTGATTGGGCATACTCGAATATAGGGACTCTACGTCCAGAGTCACCAGGTTTGCATCAGGGGATACCCATAGTTCCTCCAGAATCCTCAAGATGTGCCCCGTGTCTTTCACATAGGAGGGTAGTCTGGCAACTATGGGCTGCAGGTGTTGATCAACATAGTTACTGGCCTTCTCTGTGAGGGCCCCATGCCTGAAACAATAGGTCTACCTGGAGGTGTTGTCATAGACAACATGCACAGGAGTATCATGCTATAATCAATGAGTCCCACCAACAAGGCGTCATTGATGCTCATACGGCTGGCTTTTTGGAGTCCCCATGCTCGACAAATCCTACCTTCTACACACTCCCGAAGGTGCATAAATCTATGACAACACCTCCAGGTAGACCTATGGTTTCGGGCATGGGGGCCCTCACAGAGAAGGCCAGTCGCTATGTTGATCAACGCCTGCAGCCCATAGCTGCCAGACTACCCTCCTATGTGAAAGACACGGGGCACATCTTAAGGATTCTGGAGGAACTATGGGTATCCCCTGATGCAACCCTGGTGACTCTGGACGTAGAGGCCCTATATTCGAGTATGCCCAATCAGAAGGGGATACGGGCAGTAGAAAGTTTTCTTACTGAATTTGAAATTTCCAAACATAATCATAACCTGTCCTGCTCCGGTTCCTCCTTTTCATCTTGACACACAGCCTCTTACTATTAAAGGGCCAACTGTACCACCAGATACAGGGGACAGTGATGGGGACGACCTGTGCCCCATCGTTTGCCAACCTGTATCTGGGATGGTGGGAGAGGGAGCTGTGGGCAGATGATGACATGGCCCGGTACCTGTGCCACGTTGAGGCGTGGCACATGTACATAGATGGCATCTTGGTCATCTGGGAGGGGCCGGAGCAGGAGCTGGTGGATTTTGTGAGGATCCTCAACCAAGTAAGAAAAAATAACATTTTTAGATATTGAAATAATGAAAGACAAAGAGGGATGACTCACTACAAAACTTTATAGAAAGGCGACCTCAGCCAATACCACCCTGAGGGCCTCAAGTTTGCACCCCAAGCACCTATTATGAAGCATTCCCTATGGGAAATACATAAGAGCCAGGCGCAACTGCACAACAATTGAAACCTTTAAGATAGAAACCAACAGGATACGTAGTCGACTACAGGAGAGGGGTTATGAAACTTATTTTCACAAAGCAGCCTATAGGAAGGCGCTGTCTAAAAACAGGCAAGAATTATTATATAAACCAAAACAGAGAGATACACAACAAGGACCAGTTATAACAAACATACACTCCTAACATACACGGAAGCACATAAAGAGGTCAGACAAATACTAAAATCTCATTGGCCGATCCTCCTCAATGACCAGAACTTGAAATCCTTTCTCCCTCATGAACCTAAAATAGTCTTTAGAAGACCTAGGAACCTAAAGGATAGGCCCGTGCATAGTCATCATGACATAAAACAGCAAATAGAGTGCTCCGATGCCATGGTTGCAGTATGTGTAGGTATATCCAAACAGGTACTAAAGTCTCCCTCAAAAACATAAGCAAATTTGCTATACATCACTTTATATATTGTGCAACGAAAAATGTCACATACCTTCTAACATGCCCATGTGACAGACACTTTGTGGGGAAAACAAATTGCCCCTGAGGAAAAGAATATATGAACATCACTATAGCATCAGGACAGGCAACATAAAAACACTGGTTGGTTGCCATTTCGCTGAAAAACATAATAAGGATCCTAGTGTCCTCAGAGTCCAGGGCATAGACAGAATACATGAACCGCCACCTGGGGCAAATTTGGAAAAAATGACACTAAAACTGGAAACAAGATGGATTTACAAACTAAGGGCATCCCATTTCCCCGGTCTTAACGAAACATTAAGTTTTGTTTCATTTTTATAAAAGCAATGTCATTTATATAAAACGCTATTTAAATGAACTTATGGTCATCTTGTTGCTTTAACTGTAATACCAGAGGTAAAATAGTGTACATACATAACCGACAGAATATGGACGGCCTATATAGGCGCCATATAATAAGCAACGCATATAGTCACTACACAATACTCAGAATTAGGGAAGTGCACTGCAGTTTGGAGATCTAAGCAATTTAAATATCAGATGCCAATAAATATCCTGAAAATACAGGTCAGACACTGGGCCATAAATACAGTTATTAAATACACTATTTTTACTTATAAACAACATAAATTTAATGATATACCTTTAAAAAACCCTGATAAAAGGACGTCCATGATCAATATAAACACTAATGTGCACCAAATGTCCAAACTCCCACAAAATGGACATTGTTGTTACTGTGATTCTTTCCATAGGACTCCAAGAAAATGGCTCCGGTACCAAAGGCCACAGCTCTGACAAAATTGCGCCTGAATAAGACGCCTGCACTTCGATAAAATGGTGTCTAAATAAGACGCCTGTACTTCCATAAAATGGCGTCTGAATAAGACGCCTGTACCTCCACAAAATAGCATCTGAATAAGACGCCTGTGCTCCAACAAAATGGTGTCTGCTAAGGACGCCGTAGCCTAGTCTCCAACCAGTGCGGCGTGACTTCTATTCCGGCAGGAGCCTGCAGTGATGTCACATTACTCTCCAAGCAACTTGGAGCGCGTATAAAATCCGCACTGGTGTGGCGGCCTGATGCTTTGCCCCGCGGACGCCACGGGCGAGGGAAGAGGAGGACTGCCTGCAATTTGAGATCTGGACCTCCTGAACAACACAGGGAAAGGTATGGCACTCTCTCTCAGCATATATTTCTGCACAGAGCCTGGCAACCAATAGACAAATAACCTCAAACTACTTATTTCACTCTAGGAATAACAAACTCCATAGAGGCACCTCGAGACCATCCTCTTCCCCACTGGACATACCTATCAAGCCGCTGTGACTGCAACCCATGCACTTCCCACTTTCCAAGCATGTGCAGCTTTCCAAGCATGTGCATTCAGGTACTACCTTAACCTCCCTGGCGGTGTTCCCGAGCGTGACTCGGGGTTAATTTTCACTGCAAGTAGCGGTAACCCCGAGTCACGCTCGGGGTAGATTAGGCAGAGGAGCAGGAGTCTCCTTACCTTCTCCTTGTGATCCAGCGATGTCCCCGCTGTGATCGCCGGTGAGAGCCCCGGCAGATGCGTCTGACTTCCTGGTTCCGTCACTGTGAGCCGCAGAGGCTCATGGGGGCGGAATTGGGCGGCAGATTCAAAAGTAAAACACACAGTAAAACACACACACAAAGTGATACAGTGAAATCCTGTGAGATTACACTGTATCACCTCAGATTTGACATTGTATTTGCCCTTTGATCATCATACACTGCCCTGCCTGCCCTTTTTCTGCCCATAAAAAAAAAAAAATTTTTATCATGGCATCAAAGCGTCACTTTAGCATCTCCAAAGCGGTTTTGGATCAGATAAGTGACAGCGGCAGCGACACAGAGCCCCTCGCAGAAATGAGCGATAGCGATTCGTGGCAAGATTCGTCATCTGACTCTGACACTGACCAGAGAAGTGGCGACAGCGACAATTCTGCACCCGACCTCAGTGATGTGCGCACTTGGTGCCCAATTGATTGTGGTATGGATGAGGTACCGCCGCCAAGATTTCCTTTTACTGGATCACCTGGGATGAAGGTAGACGTTGAGCACTATGATCCTTTTGCGTACCTAAAATTATTTCTCACAGATGACATCATTGAAAAGATTGTCACAGAGACAAATCGCTACAACGAGCAGCAATCCGCAACTCTGCATAGCAAGTTTTCCAGGAACAGAAAATGGGAACTGGTGACTAAAGAGGACATCTGGAAGTTCCTGGGGCTAATACTTCTTACTGGGGTGGTGGGGAAACCCCTGCAGAAATGGTACTGGACTACCAATAATGGGCAACCCCATTTTTTGGCACCATCATGTCTGAGTGCCGATTTTCCCTCATAATGAAGAATTTGCACTTTACCAACAATGAGGAATTTGACAAAGCCACACATCCAGCGCCAAAACTCAAGAAGATCTGGGAAGTATACCAAATGATCCTAAAAAATTTCCAGCAGTCCTATGTGCCAGATAGAGACATCAGCATTGATGAAAGTCTGATGGCTTACAAGGGACGCCTCAGCTGGATTCAATACATCGCATCCAAGAGAGCACGGTTTGGAATAAAATCCTATATGCTCTGCGAGTCTGCCACTGGCTATATATGGAATTCCGTCATATACACCGGTAAAGGAACACAATTCAACCCCAGGTACAGCGGCTATGGGATGGCAACGTCATCAGTCCTCACACTGCTTGAGCCATTGCTGAATCAGGGGTATTGTGTGACAACGGACAACTTTTAAACATCGCCTGAGCTGTACGAGTTTCTGATAAAACACAAGACTGATGGATATGGAACTGTTAGGCCCAACCGACGTGACCTGCCATCTATGTTTGCCAAGAAAAAACTGAAAACAGGAGAAATGGTTTCCTGGCAGAAAGGAAAGATGATGGCAATGCGTTGGCTTAAAAAAAGATGTGTGCCTAATGAGTACAGTGCATAACACCTCCACTGTTATGGTCCACACAAGAGGTGGGAAAGAAGTCATGAAGCCACAACTTGTGATTGACTACAACAACACCATGGGAGGAGTCGATAGAGCCGATCAGGCGATGACATTTTATCCGGCTATGCGGAAACAACAAAAAAAATATTACAAAAAAATCTTCAGGCATCTCCTGGAACAATGCCTCTGGAATGCCTATACACTGCACAGAGGAAAGAGTGACAAGCCTCTTGTTCATTCTGACTTAATCTGGAAGGTGGCGGAGCGGATTTTTGTGAACTACCAAACGCCATCAGTGGCCGTGAACAGATCTGGACGTCGTGCTGTTGACGTTGTCAACCCAGAACGCCTGACTGGTCATCACTTTATGGATTACATCCCGCCAACCGCAAAAAAGGCAGCACCTACAAGGATGTGCGTAGTTTGCTGCTCAAAGCGAGATGGCAATGGAAAAAAAATCAGAAAGGAAACCAGGTTCCATTGCCCTGATTGTGACGTCGGTCTATGTCCAGTCCCATGTTTCAAAATTTACCACACCCAGGATGTTTACTGAATTTTCTTTGTTTGACAAGTTTCATTATTTATTACATTATTGAATAAAATTGTATTATTTATTAGATTATAATTCATGATTTTATGTTTCGAACTTTATCACATCTGAGAGGTCTACTAGAGTCTTCTATGGTCAGGTTTAAGTAAGTAATTACTAAGAATTGCAGGCCTACAATACATAACACCAAATTTCCATACAAAAAATGGTAACGCTTTTGGTACAAAATTCCAGACATAATCATAATGCCAGGGAGGTTAATGATCAATAACACATATATTGTTGTATATCAATTTTGTATACTTGCATCATATATCCACACATAAATAACAAATACATTTGATTCTGCAGGGTTAATGTGAATACCCTGACCACAAGGCAAGGCACATCTGATCACAAGACAAGGCACACCGATAAATTTTTACATCGTTCAAATTTCAAAACGTGCAATATATTAATCATTGTGAGACGTACTACCATTTTCCCTCTGGTAACCAGAACATCTCAAAAAATGAAGGTAACTTGCACAATGTTTTTGGTATATAAAACATTTTTTTAATATATGTAACTGTAACTGTTCCTAATTAATATTTATCCATCTTTCATACACAGGGGCATTGAAAATGCCCGTGGAGGGCGAAACATATCTGCCCTCCAAAAAAAAGAAAATATAGATTGAACCATAATGGTGAAAGAAATTATTTATTGGATATATTCATATGCTTAATTATTATCATGTGACTTGAATAGTATGAAAATCGAAAGAAGTTTTTAATGTTTATAATAAAAAACGATTTTTAATGATATAAGCCTCGATTCAGAGACACATTCGTCCGGACTTCCGTAGCTGTCTGTGAAAGTTTTGGTGGGTGTTTGTCATTTTTTTCCCTTTTTTCGTCCATTTTCTACTCGCACGAACATTCGGGAATGCGCTTCCGATGAACGGAAGCAAATCGGAACATTTCCGTTCGTTCAGAAAACTTCCGTTGCTGGGATGGGTTTCTGTCTGATTCAGAGAGCTGATTTCCGACAGATCACCACCCTATAAATCCGTTTCATTTTCGAACCACTTACGAGACCTTTGAGGGCTCGGATTGCTATTGTTGAACATGTTTTGCGGCTATGTGGAGGAGTCTGCGCGCCTTTAGCACCAAGGCTTTGCATGTATCAGCATGGCCGAGGCCATAAATTGTATAGCAATGCATACCTGAATTAATACATTTCATGTATGCCTTATAGATGCATTTTAATGCTGACTTTAATTAGTCCTTAGCATATAAACATTTATTTTTCCACATATCCATATAATTGCTATATTTTTTTAGACTTATGTCCTTTGTGAATTATATTTGGATTGTTGAACTTGAATCTTAATTTGTTGTAGTTATTGTTTTAGTTGGTTACCTTTGCTTTGTGTAATTGTTTTATATTTGGTTGCAGGAACTGCAAGATGTGCCACTCGCCCTTGCTCCTGATGCCCGTTCTTTGCCCGCAGAATGCGGGCCAGGGGTTCTCTAATCGGGCACTATGCAAAACCCGGGCCGTGTTGGCGAGGGCCCTCTGGCTTTTGAAGTCCAGATTTAGGTGTTTGGACCATATAGGGGGGGGGGGGGCACTGCAGTATGACCCCAACAAGGTTATTTGGGGTTACGTTTTTTTAACAGGGACCACATGTGCCAGAGTGGCACAACTGAGTGTCAGGGTCCTTCAGTTGGTGGGCGAGATGCAGGAGCTGCGCAACTCATTGGGGACCACAGATGAAGAATAATGTTCAGTGGCCTGCCATTGCTATGTATTTTGTTTTTTATAGTTGTAAAAATTTGAAATTTTCTAAATTTTTCTAAATTTTTATATTTTATGATGGTCTAAAAAAAAAAGGTTACATTGTCATTTCATTTACAAAGTACATTAACACAAAACTAATGGGCCCAGAAATATTTAAAGATGAATATTCACATGACCGAGAAGTGATTTGCTTTTTTTTTGCTTTTTTGGCTGGCATTTTGCATGGACTCTCAAAGAGAATGAGCTGTGTGTGCAGGGACCTTTAAATAAGGTATCCACCGTGTGACGCCTACGCGTTCGCTTACGCACATGTCCGGCCGTTCGCACGGCCGCGCGGAACCCGGAACCCGCTGGGGCATTGCTTATCTGCTGCCGAGAAGAAGAAAGATGGCGCCCACTATCTTCACCTGCTAACAAGAAGAGATCATCGTGCACGTAAGTGTATTTGTAGGCCTTTCAAGTGACATCTAAATGCTGCTCGACATGTTAAGGATGCGCACGAAGTAATAGATTTTTTTAAAATTTGGTTAACCTACATGCACACCCAAATGCACGCCACACACGTGCCAAACAACAATGCGGCCAGATTGGAAAGTTAACTTAGGCTACAAGTGTGTGTGTGTATGTGTTAATGTGATTGAACCAAATAATTGTTGGCACTTCTTGATAGGCATTTCTAATTTATTGCTGTGTTTGATTTGTGTTTTGTAGACCATGCTGGAGCGCAGGTACTACTACCTGCCCAACTCGCTTGAAAAATGAAACGTCGCCCTGGAGATCATCTCGGAGATCCAACAACAGAGCGACACCACCTTCACCCACACACAGATCATGCAGCATTGGTCGGACCTGAAACGACTGCACATGCCCCGGGTGCGGAGGTTTTTCGGGATCCATTTCCCAAGTAAGTACATAGCGATTGCATGCAAGATGTAACTACGACAGAAGGTAGGCCTTTTATTTATAATGCCTTTTCTTTGGTAGTGTTGGAAATGGATTACCGCATTCGCCGCACCCGGAGGCGCACAGGCCGACCAGTGCTGCATGATTCTGCAGCTGGGAGTGAAGGTGGTGGATCTCCAGGACGACGGGCCTACCCCTCCTCTGTGGGGTCCTCAGACCAGCCCCTGGACCTTACAACAGAGGAGGGGCGGCACAGCGTGGGCAGGCAGTCGTACCCTGCCACGCATGCGGGAGCCTCTGGTATGTCACTCTTCATGTATACGCACACACATATACATGCTAGCTCCTGATATCTTTGATTCTGTATTTTTAGATGCTTCGGGTGCGGGTGAGGTAGTGGTTGAGGAGGCAGCAGGTATGGCCCCACAAGAACCTGGAGAAGGTGAGTGATGTGACCCAGACGTTGCTAAAAACATTTGAGGACTGCTGAATCAGACATTAAAAATAACCATATTTCCCATGTTTCTACGGGCACTTCTTCACAGCAGAGCCAGGACCCAGGACCTCATTGTGTTGTCCCCAACGAGCCATCTCTCGGCCACCAACCAAGTAAGTAGTCATGCCATTATTGCCATTTATGTGTTACTTCACATGAACACACAAATACATCATGCCCTAGCCAATGGCAATATAAGAGTGACCTGTGACCACTTCCTTAGCTTAATGACTTGCCAAACTGACCTGTGGCCAATTCCTTAGCTTAATGACTTGCCAAACTGACCTGTGGCCACTTCCTTAGCTTAATGACTTGCCAAACTGACCTGTGGCCACTTCATTAGCTTAATGACTTGCAATAATGACATATGTGGCTTTTAGTTAATTTGTTAACTAAAATACATTAAATCCGTAGGTGATAAACATGTATTGTTCTCAAAATAATATTTGGGTCAAAATTTGTTCCAGGGACCACATGACAAAGACTGGCAGACATGAATCGGAGGGTCCTTGAGTTGGTGGCCGATCTGCAGGCGATGCGTGACACGTTGGGGACAACAGAAGAGGAAGAGTAGTGTCCTGGTTCCTGGCCCTGTATCTTTGTATATAGTTTCCCCACATTTACATTTGTATATAGTAAATTTTAAATTGTAAATAGTTTTTTAACTTTTGAAATTTAACTTTTGAAATTGTATATAGTTTTAAAAAATGTTATCCAAAATTTAAAAAAATTTTTAAATATTTTTAACAATGCCACCCAAACATGGCAGTTGAATCTTAAACACATTTCAACTAAACAAAAAATGGTGTGCCATTTATTTGCACAAATACATTTACACAAAACAAAGGGCCAATGACATATTTAGAAATCAAGATTGTGATGTCCGTGAAGTGGTTTGGGTAAGTTTTAGGGTGCTGAACCGCGAATTGGTTAGGGTGAGCTTTAAGGGATCAAAAGGGAAGAGGCAGGATAGCGCTAAGTGGTTAGGGTAAGCTTTAAGGGATCAAAAGGGAAGCTGCAGGATAGCGCTAAGTGGTTAGGGTGAGCTTTAAGGAATCAAAAGGGAAGCTACAGGATAGCGCTAAGTGGTTAGGGTGAGCTTTATGGGATCAAAAGGGAAGATGCAGGATAGCACTAAGTGGTTAGGGTGAGCTTTAAGGGATCAAAAGGGAAGCTGCAGGATAGCGCTAAGTGGTTAGGGTGAGCTTTAAGGGATCAAAAGGGAAGATGCAGGATAGCGCTAAGTGGTTAGGGTGAGCTTTTAAGGGATCAAAAGGGAAGCTGCAGGATAGCGCTAAGTGGTTAGGGTGAGCTTTAAGGGATCAAAAGGGAAGATGCAGGATAGCGCTAAGTGGTTAGGGTGAGCTTTAAGGGATCAAAAGGGAAGAGGCAGGATAGCGCTAAGTGGTTAGGGTGAGCTTTAAGGGATCAAAAGGGAAGAGGCAGGATAGTGCTAAGTGGTTTAGCTAAACATTGTAGTAGAAGTGATGGGAGTGAAATATGTATGCGAGCACTTTAATGAGTTAAGTTTGTAGTGCGCAGGCGCAAGATCGTAAGGATTCCGTCTGGACCATTATTTTTGGTAAAAGTGAAACAGAATGTATCGGGAAACGTAAAGGATTCGTGTGAGGATACGATGGGAAAAGGGCAAAAACGAAAGGCTACGTTGTTACCTGAGAAAATGAATCTGAAAAGTCTCGATGGAAAATGACATCCTCGTACTCGTACTCTGGCATACAAGCGGACGGAAACTTTACAGAAGGTTTACAGTGCATGCATGCATAGAATCGCTCGCACATTCATACGAGAGCGGGAACTTTTGAAAATGATACGACAACGCCACATGTGTAACGGCTCAAAACCTATACCAGGGCAAACCTAGCCTCTGATCTTGAATGTGCATTGTAAGAGCCCACATATGAACCAGTCAGGAACCCATCCCATAGAATAATCAATTTTGTTTGCAAACCTTAGGCAGGCCATAATAGGGTCACCCCTTTTGGAGGATATCAAACGATTTCCCCCCCAAGCCCTATCACAAGGACACATACTTTGCAGAGTGCAAAAGGTGCACTTTAGATTGAAATTGCACTCTAGGTAAATCTAACCTTTTGATTTATACTGGTCTTGGAGAGACCACTTCCTATTTAATCTACCTATTCTGCTCCAAAGTGCACCTGGTGCTGAATTTACCCCAATATGTACTTTTTTTTTACCATGATACAAAATACATTTTAACTAATATCTACTTAACATGCAAGCATTTCTAGCCACCTTGTAATTCTTTGAAAGATTCACACCTTCACCTATTTACTGCCACAAACAAATAGAATATGTCACATTGGTGGTAACTAAAGTGGTGAAAAATATAGTTTAGAATTTTGTTTTTACACTGGTGCATGCTGCAGCATTGCAGGAAACACATTTACTAACAAATTAGGATTGCAGCAATATGCAGAATACAAAATAAATTATATTTTGCACTACTCATTTGCACCCATGTGGTGAATTCTGGCAGGTTTTGCTTAATATTGTAGATCAGGCCCCAAATGCATGCATAACCCCTACATTTTCCAATAAAAATCTACCTAGCTTCTGCAACCCATAACAAGAAATGTCTGCAATGATTCCCAATGGCAACCTTTTGGATGACTTGAACCTAAAAAAAAGTCCCGTTGTCCTGGTAGTGCATCCATCATATTGACATAGAATACATGTTACTAGATACACTATTGTTGCAATTGAAAAATCCATGGCAAAGGAGCATGCAAGACATGAATTTGGCTCACATCAAAATTCAAGGACAGCAGCTACAGCCAAAAAAGAAGCCCTTTAAGGACAACCGGGTCTCAGATTTCAGGGGTGGCAGTTCCCCAGCAAAAGGGAGAAATGCATGTGGAAAATATGGTGTCCTTCTTACCTCCACCCTTAATTCATAAGCCACAACTTTTTCCAAATCCTCATCTTTTGCGCATTCAAGATCACCGCCTCGGAAGGAGTCTCCCCAGATAGCTATTAATTTTACCAAGTTACTCTCAAGTTATTCCCTTTTTTTATGTTTGTTTCTCTCACCTGCTGATCGAATGGAGCTGTGCAGAGAGTTGAAGTCCCGGGAGGACGTGTACTTCATAGGATGGTGCTGGAAAAATCGGGACCAGAGCAAACATGGCATGCAGCTTGCAACTGACATGGTGACCACTGCTCATGCTGGATTATGTGAGTAGCCATATCAGAACCAGTGTCCCCACATCCCTGGAGCAGCAACCTGCAGTGAGTGACCGGAGGCAGAGTGTTGGGCTGCAGTGTAGGAGCAGCGTCTGAGGCAGAATGCAGAGTATGAACAGCGGAGGAGGCAGCCTACAATGAGTACCTGGCTGCAAAGTGATCTGCGGTGTCAGGAAGCTTGCCAGTGGGGAAGATGTCCATCCTGCAAGTGAGAATGGTGTCAGTGGAGCTGATGTGGCTGGCGGTGGAGTGGCAGATGAAATTGTGTACGGCGGATCAGAGGAGGTCTGCAGGACGAGCAAAGGGTGTCCACCCTGCCTGTGTGATCGGTGTTGGTGGCGGCAGTGATGCGATCAGTGGTGGAGCAGCAGGTGAGCTATGACAACAGCAAAGGTAGCAACCTGCAGGAGTGTGTCTCGGAACTGCATGGGTTATAGTTTTTACTCAAAGCAGCCCTAGGTGAGAGTTGGCCCTCTCAGTAGTTAAGGAGATTTGTGTGCTAGATGCATAGAGAACAGCCAAGTGGTGGGCCATCAGCTGATCCCTAGCTGTCTGTCTCAATCTATATACTGGTATCTTGGCTGGGAATGAACAATCTCCTAATGAAGTTATCCCTCTTGACCTGTTAACCAGTTTTTCATAATATAGCCATTGAACTCTGGTTCGTCATGGGCCTCACATACTAAATATCAAAGAACCCAAGCTGCCATAATTTTCTGGGCTCAGGTATTTGGTCATGGACCACATTGCTAAAACAAGCCATAGGCACTGCAGGAAATGACACAGGGGCAACAGAATGGGGGTGTTGGTGAGACTAAAAAGGAGGGGTCTGTGTTCTCTAATCTAGCCAACCTGAGCTCACTCAAAATGGAAACCCAAACAAAATGGAAGAACTACAGCTACTGTGTATTAATCATCCTGAGTTTTCCAGCTCAGCTGTTCCTTGCTTCACCAAGGCATGGGTCAATTACCACATTCCTGACACAGCCCTGGAGCTCCCAATTTTTAATATCACCAGAGCAGACAGGGACTGTCAATCATCGCAAAAGCTATGTGGAGGTGGCATCTGTTTTTATAACTACAAATGGTGCAGAGACACAAAAATCCTTGCTCAATGCTGCTCTTGATGTTTAGAGTTATTAGCAGTCAATTTTAGACCCTTCTATGCTCCAACGAAATTTTCCTCATTTTTCTTGTTTGGGGTCTATATTCCTCCATGGGCATCAGTAGAAATTGCTTTAGATGGTTTAGTTGATTGCATTAATCACCCTTGGGCCCTCCTCATCAGAATGAATCATCAGGTGATTTCAATCAGGCTAACCTTAATCTAGAACTGCCAAAGCTTTACCAGCATATATCCTGTCCCACTAAAGGCAAGCATTCCATTTACCACTGCTACAAACAGAGATAAAGGAAGCTTACAAATCCATAGTGAAAGGAGCACTTGATCACTCTGATCACTCTGATCACTCCCTTATCCACCTGGTGCCCGTATACAAACAGCAACGAAAAAACTGTAAGCCCTCCTTTATTACTTTGAAGAGATGGACTAAAGAAGCAAAATGCTTTGAATGCACTGATTTTTAAGCACTTAAACAACATTAGTGACTGGACTGACAAGGTAACATCCTACAATAAGTACTGTGAAGACCTGATGGTTCCCACCAAGACCTACAGGAAACAGGAGGACAACAAATCATGGTTTGAAAGATCGATTAAAGTCCTCAGGTAAAAAGGAGGCAGCCACAAAAAACTGACAATCTTCCAGAATACAGGAAAATCTGGAACTTGCTATCAAAGGAGATGGAAGCAGCAAAGGGAAAGTCAACCAGGCTTAAGGAAAGATTACCTTCTGATAATAAAGCCCTATGGAATGGCTTAAGAAAGATAACTAATCTCAAAGACTCCTCCCCTTCTATTATTCCTAGTAAAAAGCTTGCTGAAGAACTAAATAATTCTATAGTCAGAAATTCTGATGGGAGAACTCATCCGGCTAATCCTCTACCATGCACATGTGGCTCATCCCGACCAGTCTTTGAATCAGTTGGCTTGACCCAACCAGACTTTGATGTGTCATATGTTAAGAATCTCCTATTGTCTCTCAATACCAGCAAGGCATCTGGTCCTGATGGCATCTCCACAATCTGCCTTAAGGTAGGTTTATGTCATCCTGTTGATGATCAAAGTGGGGTTTAAAGGATACCCATGCAGCCATGATTGATATTTGGCATCCATCTTGTAAAGGTGGTAAAGAGTTCTTTAAGAATAACTGTAGCAGTAAGGCCTGGCAGCAGTGTCTCAATGTTATACACTCCTGGGAATTGTTCAAGAGCTAGTTCATGTTCCCTTGAAAAATGATAGAACTTCACATAGTTTGTGAGATAAGAGGAGTTGTGAAGTCTGCCAATAAGTTTTGCAAAGGTGGGGGTCAGAAAGTACTCATTTACCAGTGACATGCACCATAAGTAATGTAATGCTTTCTCAACAAACTCAGATGGCTTTGTGAATCAATACCCTGTGCACCTGTCTTAGGGCCATCTCCAGTATGCTGACGGAACACTGATGGGAAGGGAGACCAGACTAACCCAGTACAGTCCCCCAACAATTCAGTTTATGCATTTGCTGTTAATACTATATTTTTCCGTCCAGATTGGTTAGGACAGGCTTGAACTCTACAACATGTACTGCTTATCTACTTAAACTTATTTGTATGTAATTGTTAATAGCTCCCTTGGTGTATATCCTTGCCAAAAAGCATTCCTTTCTGAAATCTAAAGTCATATGCCTCCAAAATTGGCGAATTCAAAATAATAATGTGCCTGAATACTTCAGATTGCATAGAAACAGTGGTAACAAATGTCATCAGTTTTTATTGACCAAATATATTTTCCTAGTATCCCTTCTCAAAATCTCTTCCCATTTTTTTGGCTGGCCTTGCTTGCATCCTGTTCCAAACTTTCTATTGGGCAGCCTTGCTCAGTCACTCCATTATTTACATTCATGGTCAAACATCTCATGTGTACAGCAGTTTTGCGTAGCCCTAAAAAATTCCACATAGGTAATGCCCTTGCATTTTAAATGTAAGTTCCAAGAGGTTCCAAAATGTTCTTTTCACCACATTCCAAGGCAAAGTTTCTCAGAGTGATCAAGTTAGTGTTAGGGCGAGCGCTGCACGCCCGTCTCACAGCAAGTCACTTACCTCCATGGCTGCATGCAGCCGTCATCCATCTTGCAGCACTTCCCTCATGGCTGCATCCAGCTGCCGCCCTTCCCCCCATGCTTCCTCCTCACCTGCTCAGGTGCGCGCACGTCTCCGTCCACTAGAGGGCGAGCGCACTGGATTCCTGAGATTTAAAGGGCCTGTACAGCACTGATTGGTGTTTGGTCATCCAATCCTGCATCCTCTTCCCCTATTTAAAGAGGCACTTCCTTCCTTCAGTGCCGGATCTTGGTCTCTCCATGCTTGCTGAAAGTCAGACATTCTTGGATTGCTCACCCGTGTACCGACCTCTGCCTGTCCCCGACTCTGAACCTTTGCTGCCTGCCCCGACCTCGGCTACTCACCTTTACCGCGAACCTGTGCTGCCAACCCTGACCTCTGCCTGTACTTACTATGCCTTTTGCCTGCCACTTGTGTACCTCGCTGAACCTCGGCTGACTGTGGGACTGAGCCGCTGTTGGGGGGTAGCGACCTGGGGGTCACTCGCCGCACAAGACCAACCTGCCTTGCGGTGGGCTCTGGTGAATACCGGTGGCCCCTTAGACTCCGCTCCCCTGCCACGGTACCCGCCATCGGTCCCACAGTTAAAGCAGATCCACACCCGAGTCCGCTCCACCCGGTCTGTGACAGTTAGGCTGATAACTAAGTTGTGGAATATTCCTCTTGATTGCCTCTTCCAGCTTAAATCCCCTTAGGACATATGTGGTCTGCAGATTATTAGACCCCCAATTGCAATACTCTACATTTATCCACATTGAACTTAATTTGTCAAGTAAATACCCAGACACTCAAAGTGTCCAAGTCAGCCTAAAGCTTGTGAGCATCTTCAGTAGACTGCAATGCTCTACATATCATGCTGTCATCTGCAAAAATAGACATCCATCTACTATATAATTTAGAAACAAGTTGAATAATAGTGGGCCCAGCACTGAACCCTGGGGTACAGTACACTGATTACAATTTTGGGACCATTTAGAGTCTATGAGGGATAGTGGCAAATGCTTTTGTAAAATCCAGAAAAACTATATCTAAAGCTGCCCCTCTGTCCAGTTCAGGTTGGCAGCTTCTGTCCTTAATAAAACATGCTGGTTGCCACTTTGTTAAGCACATAATCCTGTATGTAGTCCCTTAAGAGCCCTTCAAGCAATTTCACAACCACAGTGAATGTTGAGATTACAGGTCTGTAATTATCCAGGAAGGACCTAGAGCCCTTTTTAAAATGAGAACCACATTTGCCTTTCCTAGTTCATTTGCACAATACTATATTTCTTAGTTAGTTTAAAGATCAAGAACAATAATTACAGTAATGAGATAAGTTGAGATCTTTAAGAACTCTTGGATGAAGTTCACCTGGTCACATTTAAAATCTTTAGTCTTTTTTGAATTGTATGCATGTTTAGGTTTCAATAGATTTTTAGATTTTTATGAAATAAAGAATTCAAGAAAAACTACTGGCAAAACAGTGTGAGCCTAATCAATTTACAAATCATCGCTATAGGACATGCTCTTACATATCACATTTAATGAAAACATAGATTAACATACGTTAGTTTTTAAGGTTAAATAGTCAAATAGTACTATAAGCACTTAATCAATTATTCCAACGAGGAGATGAAACCCCTCTTTAGCCTATGATATTGTAAAACAGGGGTATCAATTGTAGTCAGTACAGTTCATGGGCCTTGGCCAATTAAATAAGGGACCCAAACACTGAGTATTATCAGAGGGGAAAAATGAAACAAAAAAAAACAACAACCATGAAATGACCAACAAGACAAAGAGACAGACTTACATACAATTAACATCATGCACATTTATTTCTCATACAGAACCAGAGCCATTGAGACAAGGGGGGGGGGCAGATGAATATATCCATGTTTAGCCTGCTGAGAATTATGCTCTGAGTATTACTAGAAGTGGAATTGCCTGTACTGGCTCCTTGCTCTTCTTTTGTGTACACAGAAAAGGGCTTCTTAAAATTTTGTGTTTTTCCCTCTCAGAGCCTTTATGTCAGTTGCAAACTTTAGGCTGCTCACAATCCTTAAGATCTCACTGAAATTGGCTCTGGTGTCCCATATGAACAGGCAAACTGGCTGCCTACCTTGAGGGAACTTGCTTTTAACCACCCACTGAGCTACAACTACGCATGTCTCACGTAGCTGCCTCCAGCAGTTAATGCCAGCTAATTGAGACTCATGCAGCTGACATTTCCCAAAATAGAAAAAAAAACATAGATTCTCACCTCCATAAGGAAAAACAACATGTAATCAGCTGGTCCAAATCGAAAGGTTATTATTAATCAGATAAACACTCAGATAAAGTGACATACATGAATGCACTTACAAGCAAGGAATGAGCACGTGCTGAAATCAGCTATAAATATAAAAATATTTATACACAAAATTTGCATGACACAGGGCGTAGAGCTCACTAGGTGAAGGCATCGGGCGATTTTCTTATGAGAGGGTGGTCCCTTCTCCTGTGAGTGTCTCACAGGGTGGCCCCTCTTGTCAAACTGCCTTTTCTGTGAAATCATCACTTTTCCAAAAGTCTTAGCAGCAGAGTATGACGAGGAGAAATTCTCATACATTCTTCTGAATCTCATGTTCTTATTAAGAGTTATTGTATTTCTTTAACAAAACAAATTTGTTAAGTTTATTGGCCAATTCAATATCCTAACCTGTCCAGGAAGGAAACCACATCCAAGCTTTATCTGCTTGTGAAAATAGTTCCCTTTTCCTCTGATTCTCCTCTAGGGGTGTTCTGGAAAATTCTGTAACCATTACATCAGTCAGTATTACATACTTCACCATCATATTCCATTGTAAATGTTAGTGTAGCATGTGTGCAGTCTGCTTCCCCTACATGTCCCTTAGGTAAGCTGACTTGTGAGCATTCAATTTGGCTGTGTGGTTAGTGTACATAGGCCCTAAACACATAGTGGGAGTGGAGAGTAGGCCAAGAGAGAGTGGAGAGTTGCTGCTTCATCAGCCCTGATGTTACCTATAGTGATAGGATCTCTCGCCTGTTGATGTGCCTGATATTTAATGACAGCTACAGCTTTTGGTAGTTTCACTTTCTCTAGCAGATATCTGATAAGATCAGCGTGTTTCACAGTTTTCCCCACTGCAGGTTAGAAAGCCCCAGTGGGCCCACAAATATGAAAAATTGTGAAAAATTCCAGCTGCATATTGTGAATACAAGAATATATTTCCTAACCTTTCCTTCTGCCAACTCACACGCTTTGATCAGAGCAAGCAACTGTGCACTTTGGGCAGAATGTGCATTCGGATCAAGAGATTCAGCATTGAAAATGGATTAGTCATCCACTACTGCAAAACCGGCAGCGAAGCCTTCCTTTGGTTTTTTCTGTCTTGACCTATCTACATAGAGATAGAGACATTCAGCATTAGTGATGGGTTCATCTAGGACAGAACTAGGAGGGGTGTAGAAGTTTACTACCTCCCACTCACAATCGTGCTCCGTGTTCCCCTCCCATTCTGAGTGTATTAGCAAAAGGATTGCTGGATTCAGCACACTACATTTTAGTATGGTGATATTAGATGGTGCCAACAAGAAAATGTCATACTTGGCAGCAGAGAGATGTCTGGTGGTCAGGCTGTGGGGGACTGCTGGTACTGCATGGGGAACCATAAGAAACAACTGGTTTACCAGTACAATAGCTGTAGTTTTCTCATCCAAGAAAGCTTGTGGCGGATCTCACACAAGCAGTTCCTGCCAGGGTGACAGAATCCAGTTTGGCACTGAAGTACCCTACTGGTTTCTGTTTCCTCCTACTTTTGGGTGAGCGCTCTAGAAGCCTTCCCCTCCTGTACAGGACAGAACAGAAAGAACTGCTTAGTGTAATTTGGGGGTTACAGTGAGAGGACACTGGATGGTCCATAGCTTTCTTTTCCTCCTTAGACAGCTCTATGTGTCCAGATTGAGTAGTCAGAGCATAAAAGGGAGCAGCAAGCTGAGACATGTTTGGAATCCATTGTCTACAGTAGCCCACTAGTCCTAGAAAGGCTCTGATTTTTTGGCACTTTAGGGGTATGGCGCTTTTTGTATGACAGAGACTGGGTCAGCAGTAATATGTCCTATGAGCCCTGTGAAATGCAGTGGCCTAGGAAAACAACTTTTTTTCTGGCAGAATTGTCACTTACTCAAGGATACCTTGCATCCACCATCAACTAGGTGGGTAAGTAATGAAACATTTGCTTTGGCGCCCACCTCTCCTGTGAGAGACAAAATTAACAGAATGTAGGAGGTTTACTAAATATACTAAAAGGTGCGCTTCGGGTTGGGTGGTATAGCAGCTGCCTAGAATAAGGGGTCAGTCCTTATTGGAAGTATCATCGAGTCAAAACCTAATAAGCTTAGAACAAGATTATTTGGTTTAGGCGCGCTTTGGGGTAGGTCCCAATGATGGGTCTTGAAACGGGGTCTGGTTCTGGGCCTGTGAGGTTCTGCCGCCTGTGTAGTTGTTATGAAGTGTCTGGTCTCAACAGTGGTTGCTGTGGCTTTTGTAGAAGCTTAACTTCCTCTGTTCTTCAGCAATTCCTCTTCGATTTGGTTGCCTTTAATGACTCTCAAGGCTTGTTGTATGTAAAAAATATATTTAATGCTTCATACAGAAAAACAAAAATATAAATAAAAACCGGGATGTGCAAGGTGTGGTAGCTGCACAAAGGGTGATGTAAATGGCCAGCTTCCCTGCTGCTGTTGTGCAGTCTGCCTCTGTTGCGGGCACAAAAGAGGTCCACAAGTAGCTTATCTTATAAAAAGGCATTTCAGGGAGAGTCAAGTGGACAAAGACCTCACCTGCCCTACTCTCAGAAATCACTGAGACCACTGGAAACCCTCCCCGTCAATTATTCACATGTTTTTCCCTCAGTGCTTTGCAGTTCCTTGCTCTATGCCTCATTTTACTACACCTAAAGAACTTTACCTTGCTGGGACCCCATTTCCATCCTTCCTGGGGTCTTGTTTCACATGATTTAGCTGCCACTGTTATCAACATCACCCTCTGGACTCTTTTTTCCTGCACTTCCTGTTTCTTTGAATGGCGCTTGCTATACTCATTAATGTTGGTACTGTCTTATCCAGCCAGTTTATATGAGCAGAGACAAGCTCATCATGAATTTCTCTATTCAGCCCAGATACAAAAGTTGCAGTTAGCATTTTTCCCATTCCCTGGTCTTCTAAATTTCTCCTCAATGACCTGTCTAAACCTCTCAAAATAGTCTTCTACTGGTTCTTTTGCTTTCTGCTGAATGCTTGTCACCTGAATCCAAGGCTGGAGAGGAAAGATTTCCCCCACCTAGTTTCAGATCTGGTTGACATAGTCCAGAGCCTTTTCAGGAGTGTTTTCTACATCAGTTGGGTTAGATGGCAGCATGAACCTTGTACAGATATCAGTAGCGTCAATGGGACCTGCTACTGTCCTAATTATCACTAACAAACCTCTCCATGTGGGTTTGTAAATGACTGTTATGATATACTATTCATTTGGAAATCCATATGGATTACTTCATGTTTTGAGGACAGATGAAAGGAATCCTTGCATTTCCCCGGGGGTTCATGGAACATGCTGGAGAAGCCGCCTTTCTGGCTGGCTTTACTGTGGGTACTACCTGCTCTCTAACAGGATAATCTGAGGCCTGTGACAAACGGTTCTCCACCAATCCTAATGACCTCTTTGATTTTTTTATTTTTTTTTAGGTGTGATCAAAAGCTCCCCTTCTACTCCACACAGGACACTCCCTCTGCCTGGGTTGTCGATTTCTTCCCACATAAGGGGTTTTGTTCGCCCAATCACTAGTGAGGTACAATGCAGTGGAGCTGATAGGTATTTTTGGTTTTGCCCCTGCATGTACTAAAACGCTAAGTACTGGAGCTCTGAGGACTGATACTGGGGGCATATAAAATTGTTGTGGCAAGCTCCTCTGCTAACCCTTCTATTTCTTCTGGGTTTTGCTCATCCTCACTAACATCTGGCTGTGCAATCCCTCCTTTGATACTACAGTGAAAATACCTTTGGCCCTTTTCTCTTTATTATCGGACTCCACCATCCACCTACACCAAGCTGCTTTCTCATTTGGCTCTGTGAATTTTGTTTTACAATTTTGGTATAAGCTAGCCTAGCGGGCTGGCTAACAGATTACCTGCTTTGGGATAACTAGACCCATCCCCCTTGTCAGCTTGTGCCACTTTAAGAGTTGCCTGCTGACCCACTTGACATACTTTAAATTCATCTCCTCCTGTGGGGTTGGAGGAGCCTTGACACATCTACTACTCCGGTCTGGTGATCGACCAGACCTATGTGTACCCGAGGCCCAGCTATGGTGAAGGAGAGTCCACTTCTTGCTCAGTTTTCTTAGCACTATGATCTGTGGCTGTTAGGGAAAGTCCCACACTAAGAATCCCCACTTTCAATTTCTCCAAATGTTCCATCAGAGCCAAATTACAAAGAGCAGGATAATGCCTGCGAGTACTTGACCCTTATATCATCAAAACTGAACCATATTCCAATATTTCCAATTCAGGAGTATGTTTTTCACAGAGAGAGACAAACCAAATCACTCTTCGCTCAGCAGATTGCACAGAGCTGTCTAGCAACAGGCCAAGAGGTGATCAAAAGATTGGTCCCTCATGTTCTCTGGGAAGAGCCCCTGCACTCAATCAGTGGACTAAAAGCTGAATTGACTCAACAGTTTCCAAAGGCCGACTGAAGAGGGTACCCAAAGGTCCTGTGCTGTCAGCCTGATAAAGAAACTGCTCCCCACTATATTCCTATTGGTCCCTCTACTATTCAGGCAATGGTTAGTAAGACATAGAATATAGAAGGATTTCAATCCACAGAGGTGCGTCTTGAGGCAGCACATTCACTCAGCCATAAAGTATCTCTTTTACCCTGATGCTGGTGGGCACCTTGATTCTCATTCACTCACACAAACATATCTAAAGGTATTAGTACCCAGCTGATTCAGGTTCTAAGAAACGATATCACATATATAGAAATTATCACAGTGAACTAATAGAGAGAATAAAGGGCAGAGTGTATGATGAGAGAATAAAAAGTTTTTGAACCTTTTGTGGCACCATTTTTTTTGTTCAGCCTTTTATTTCTTTACAAATTTGCATATATTCATTTTTAAAGTGTTATGGTTCCCCTATATTGCTGCTATCTCCAATCTTGTAAAATAAAATATGTTCCTTATTCAAAACATTCAAAACTAGTGTTTTTTTTTCAATTTATTGTGTGCTAAGAGAATTCCAGAGGCTCTCAAAATCATTCAGATAACCCTCGAATGTGTCTTTGAAATTGAAACACTTTAAAAATAG
Source organism: Gastrophryne carolinensis (assembly GCA_027917425.1). Classification (NCBI taxonomy): domain Eukaryota; kingdom Metazoa; phylum Chordata; class Amphibia; order Anura; family Microhylidae; genus Gastrophryne; species Gastrophryne carolinensis. The sequence goes on along the minus strand of CM051239.1, from coordinate 218,371,461 downwards.
ATATTGTGTCAGTGCCACCTAAATGTCACAATACATAAATGTGAAACTGTGAATACTTTTTTTTATATCTTTAGGAAGAAAGAATAACACATAGCATGCTGAATGTCAGTTCACCTTAACAGGCATATACAGGTTTCCTTAAAAATATGTTTTTGTTAACAGCTGATGCTTATAGGTGCAAGTGGTCATTGTACTGTAGCTAACCTCACATGTGTAATTAATTGTGAATTAATTAACAACAGTTAAGGAAACTGCTACTTCAGCTACTATACAGTTTTATTTATTGCATTATAGGGGTTGATGAGGTGCTAGCCTCAGTGCACTTTGACACAGCTCTTCTGTGTGTGCTCCCCAAAATGGGCACCAATGGATAAACACAAGGCTTGTTCTGATGGGCACTGGACTCACCTCCATGGCAGGCATGATGCTTGGTGGTCCCGCTTCCCTTTGAATTGGATAGAGGTTTATTGGACCCTTACCAGTTCCCTAGTAAAGTAAAGAAATTAAAAATCCACACCTGAAAAGCATTTTTTAATAAATCCCAATTATAAAGTACCTCACCTCATCGTCTTCTCCAGCGCTGTGCCTGATCCTCTCAGCTTCTGTTGGGTTGCAGATGTCACTCCCCTCCACAGCATTACCCATGGAAGAAAGCCAGGGAAGAAATGATGGGTATCTTTTTTCCTCATAATACTTTGCTAAATCACACAGACAATACTTGACAAGACAAGACCTATGCTTAATCAAATCCAAAGTCGCAGAGTAGACTTCTCTAATATGTATTGCTGCAGCTGGGGACAACCAACACCACATACTAGAATTGATATTGGCCCCTTTAACAGTGAATTACATTAATACTCCATAACTTCAGTAAATATGTGTTTGGCTAATAAAAGCATTAATACAAACCCTTGTAAGCGCTGTAATGGGAAACAGATCTAAATAAAATTTATGTGGTGAGTTCTGCGCACTTCAGATATCAAACATCCAATTTTTGATATTTGAAGATTATTTTCTAAACTGTAGAAAATATATTTTTTGGTAAAATCCAGAATCTCATTTTTAGAATCTCCCCATCTCAAACCCAATCAGAGGGAAAAAAATTCTATATTATACTATTAAATCTCAAACATTTTAGTAGGTTCCCCATTGTCTATGTCACATGCCAGTAACTGAAAATGATTTATCCAGATTTGAGTCATATTGGAGATATACATTTCTGCACTAATTGTTTATTGATAGTGATGGGTGAACCTGTACCGGGTTTGTACTTAAATTTGTGAGTTCGAGTTCCCAAACACGAACACAAGACTTCAACATTACCAGCTATGCCTACTAGACCACTGGAAGGAGATAAACAGGCTGAACTGGATGGACTAAAGTCTTTATTCAGCCTCACATACTATGTTACTATGTTACCAGAAGTCGATGCTCGAGTTCGGCATCTGGCCCAAACAAGGAAATGCTCCACAGCCCATAAGAGTGCAGCTGGAAGCGGCCCTGCGATTCTCTTCCTGTCAATGATTACTTCCTTTGAAATCGGTTGCTGTAACTTACCTCAGCATCGCAATCCTCTTCCTTTCAGCAATGGCTTCCTTTGTAAACGCCCCAACCAGGGCTAAGGACACTTCTAGTGCCAGCTGACAGTGCTACTAGGAGTGCCCTCACTCATGGAAGCCAGCACCCATCTTTCTGTAGCCCTGGGCAGATTTCGAAGGATGCAGCTGCTGACAGGAAGAGCATTGTGAGCTGAGGTAAGTTACAGCAGCACTTCCTGCTGCACACCCTGCCCTCCTGCCACAGCCACCCCCCAAACTTTGGGTCCGCATTGAATTTAATGGGGACCAGGTTCGACGTTATTCAAAGTTCAGCCAAACTTACCGGACCAGAACTTTGGAGGGGTTCGCTCATCCCTATTTATTATACAAGTTTTAGACAAGCTAGAAAAGTTGCACCAGTCTATAAGCCAAATGGTAAGTCAACAATAAAGCCAATAATAGTGTGCACACTAATCCCAGCACTCAAAACTCAATACACTGCAAGAAAAGAGGGACACCCACAGTACCCTCTAAAAAGTGCCAAGGATGAAACAGTTGCACCACTTTAAGGGTCTAAAAAATATTCAAATTTATTGACTAATTACATATATTTACAATCACAATAAACATTAAGACTATACAATAACAACTACATGACATAAACATTTAAAACCACAAGGGGCGCTGGAGGTCTGTCTCAGTGCAAAAAGTAAAATACTCTCCATTAAAAGTGTGTATCAAAATCCTATATACTATAACTAGTATGCTCTCAGATGCAAAAGTGCAAAATTACAACAAAAAATGTGCTAAACCCACCTATTAATCAATTCAGATCCACATGAGTGTACAAAAATAAAGCAGAATAACATACCATTTAGCAGGAAAACACGCCGTGGTGATGGAAGTGAAGGAGAAAGAAACGAACAAAAGTGCATACAGACCAACCAGACGTGGACCCCCCACAGGTAACAGCGCCGAGCGCGTTCGTAGTGTCTCCTGCACTACTTCAAGGGCGAGTGAGTCTCTCGCCCTTGAAGTAGTGCAGGAGACACTACGAACGCGCTCGGCGTTGTTACCTGTGGGGGGTCCACGTCTGGTTGGTCTGCTAAAACAAATTCCTGCTAAAGCCCATAACACATTTTGTTTATCATATATTTTTACAGATATCTACTTACAACTATTATTTATAATATGCCTTAAAGTAGACCTACACCCTTGTACCTGATGCAATCACCCCCAGAGTAGCTTAAATAAGGATCCCCATTCAATAAAACACTTAAAACATACTTGACTTTCCACTAAATACATGCTGGCTATGCACTTCTTCTGGTGAACCTTATAGATTGATGCAGTCACCGAGTACCCTCACAGAGCACTACTGAAGGATAGAATGGTGAGTATATTCTCTGGTTTTGGTCCTTTTCATGGGGCTTTGTTGTGACCTAATACATTTTATTAGAAGGTGCCTGGCAGTGGCCCTCAGGGAGATGAGATATAGATTAATTTTAAAAAATGTGATCCATGTTAGCAGTAATGCATTTTCACATTTCTTCAAATGTATATGTCTATATCTCTGTTCCATGTTACTGACTGACAGTTACCACATGAACAGTAAATGCATGCAAACACATTAAAAACATATATTTAACAGGGTCCTAGAATTTTTTACAAACAAAATTTTAAGCACGTTTCTACCATCCACCTGGTTTCCCGCTAAACAACCATAAATTTGCTAGTGCATAGAAATTACATACTCAGTGAAAGTTTCTGCAGCTCATTATTCTAAATCAGCGACAGTTTTGAGTGATGTCTGACGTCATACCACACTGTCCCATGATGTTTATGTGTGCCACTATGAGACTGTGTGGAACATTGTAGATAGCTGACCTTTCTGCTGGAGTCAATAGGAGCTTTTTTGATCAAAGTGAGTGTTGGATAGATAGGACTGTCTTAAAAAACAGGTCCAGCCCTCCAAAAAAGGTTGACTGTCTCTGGGGTGGTAGAGTTGTCTTTAAAGTCAAGGATCCAGTTAAACTGCCACCCTCCCCTGGCGCTGAGGCAGGACAGAAAAAAAACCTTACCTTGCCCACTGGCACACTCACTGGCACCACTCCACAGGTCACGGGCAGCCAAGGAAAAGCAGAGAGACAGGGTCACATGGTCGCAGCTTAAAAGGTCAAGGTAGCTGGCCCAGTCAGGAGACACTTTTGCAGGAGATAGTCACGTGATGCACCATCTATCCACCATTATCGAGCTGGCTGTTGCAGAGAGGGCATTGCTCTTAGAGCAGAGACAATTTAAGGACAGTTTAGGGCATTTTGAACCACAGCATATGAGAAAAGAAGGGACAGGAAACGAAGTGGGTACAGTGGACACTGAGAAGGAGTATGTGTTGCACAGAAAATCTGCATCTGCCTGTGCTGGGATCTGCTGGTCATTATAGTCCACCCTGTAAAGTCTTAAAACTTCAATAAGGTTTTTTTAATTTTTTTTTCCACATCTGTCTGGTTTAGCTTTGCCCTGTCGCTGAGTTGGGGAACTTGGGGTACACAGTGCTACATCCCTATATTTAACCAATTAGAAAAGGCGAGAAAAGGTTAGACATTTTTTCCACACATCAAAACCCATGTAATTAAAAATTATGATGATGAGGTAAAAAAGGCTAAACATTTTAGCATCACTTACTTTACCATTTATTTTTATCATCTTGAATAGAAACCTAAAAAAGTAACATTTGTAACAAAAAAAATGGTTTACTTACATGTTAATCTTAAACCCAACCAACAGCCTGGCAGAGTTGGAAAAGTAAACTCCCCAAAACTCCCTTGCCTCATCTGCATGCATGATACTGAATTATTGTCAGCACTTACATTTACGCCTGTATCCACTCAAAGCTAAAGCACTGCCTTGCCGATTTTTCTGGTAGCTGCCATTTTGGAGCTTCCATTCCCAGCATCCCAGCCGTGCTGCTGCCCGGATTCAACTGACATAACTGACAATGCACAGTAACAGGAAACACAACAGCACATCCTGTTTGCAGGCAGCCTGCGGCTCCAGGAGATACCATTTTGTTTTTAAAATTGACCATAGCAGAAGAAAAAAGTAAATTAATTTTTATGTGCAGCAATCTGCATTGCCCTTGGGAAGGATGCATATGAGCACTGATTGTTGTAAGGATGTTTATCCGGTTTAAATGCTTCCAGAAATGTCATGCCAACCTGTGAAATATGTGGGAAAAAAAGTAAAAAATGCAACTTTCTAAACTTTGTAACTTTCTTTTTTAAAATAGCAAATGTAAGTTTTTTCAAGAAAGCCATATTGATTGTAAAAGCCCAATTCCTCCTGATAGCAATGGTAACATATATGTATCAGTAGACACCTGTTCCTGCCCAGAAGACACCCCAAACTGAAGAGCTCTTTTGAGATTTTTAAATAGAATGCAACTACTATGCACTGCACACCTTGCAGTTAACTTGCAATAACTATCAAGGCTTCCTGCTCTCCGTGGGTCACGTTTTCTTCATTTTAAAGTGTTAAAGCTGCACCCCCTGGCCATTGAGGATGCAGGTAATCAGGCGGGGGGTTGATCATTGTTGGTTCTTCCCATCCTTTCAACGGGAATAGGGGTCTCAAGGACCAGTTATATTACCAGTTAAGGGTTACATGAAACACACACACACACACACACACACACACACACACACACTACAGGGCACAAGGGCCCCCCTCTGTCATGCTTTAACTGGGCAGGTAGTCACATGCTGGGGATCGGAGATTTGAGTCAGGGTGTCCAACCACATTCTGTCAAACAATGTCTGAAGGAAGTGGGTAGTGGGTGTGGCTGGACACTAAACGAGAGAGGAGAGGAAGTGAATGTTGAAAGTGTCTTTGCAATCCTCGGCCAAATTTAAGACAGACCAAAACTCTCATAACCTAGCCCTAGATACTAAAAGACTTTAAGGCTGGGTTTAGGCTTGCCCTAGGGTCATCCCTCATTCTGAAACACCCAGAGTTTCCATAAAGTCACCTTGTATTTTGAGTCAGTCCTCTGGCAGCATTCCTACTCTGCTTGCTCACCACACCAGTCAGACCTGAATGGTTGGCAGAAAATCCATGCAGGATAGAGGGAAGGGGGATGCTGCGGCCATGATGACCATTGTCGAGCACTCTCATCATTGCCACAGCACCCGCCGACATCTTCGTTCTCTGCCCTTCAGGTCTAGCATGGTGAGACAGACAAAATGGGGGTGCGAAGGAGTGTGAGAGCTCTGCATGCATGGAGTTGTGTCATCCCAAAAATGGCTTGTGTGGCTTTAATAGCACCTTCATAGTTCATAAATCATCAGGGGTTCCCAGCCACACCCATATTTTCCTACGGCTCCAGCCAGTCATAAATGACTCACACTGCTCTCTGTTCCTGTAGGAGAATGTCGGAGAGTGTTGAATCCAAATTATTACTCATTCGCACCATAAATCCACCAGGACTGAATGATTCATGCAGTTATATTCCCTAAACTACTTAATTATCCCACAAACAGCAATAAAATAAGACAAAACAATGTTGGCTCTAACCTTAATCTATAAGGTCTGGTTATATAGTCTCATCAGACAACAGACAGTTACTTTCCTGAATTCTCAACTAGCGAACTGCATCGAAATCACTTTACCAGTTTATGCACCTTTACTGATGTACTATGTAATAAATGTACAGGGATGCACACTAACCTGTGGCCAATAGGCAGGGCATTCGTATTAATCATATCAATGACATATTACAGCTACACATGTAGGCATAAAACATGTCTATGCCAGAATACAAAACACTACAAATTCACGGATAGGACAACATTACCAACCTTACCCTAACAATTTAGACACCCCTATCAAACAACAATTAACACATTGATTACTATATACTTTCACCAATATCACCATCCAAAAGCTTGACACTGGGGTAGAAAACAATGTTGGCTGTATCGTGACATTGATAATTAAAAAAATGGCCCCCTTCAAGGCGTAGCGTCACTTTTGAACCAGAATATCAGCTGCCCCATCCTAAACCACCGAACAATATGGCTGCCACTTGGAGAGTGACCCTCCAGCATGCTGACTTTCGAGCAGCGCACTGAGCTGGAAACCGCCCTTTGAGAAGCAGCCAACCAAGGGACAGAACGCATGACGTGCACAGATGACCCCTGCATGCATTCCACTGGAGGCCAGCAAGTTACAACGGCTTTCTGGCATGCTCTTCTCTTTTATGTCAAATAGGAGGATCGATGACCATTCACATCACAGACCCCCAGATGATGGGACACCCACACAGCTGCTGCCACCCATAACCACCAGACACAACCAGACAGCGGGAGGAATACAGAATCACCTAAAAATGTAAGCACATCCTCCCTGCCTTAGAATGACAGATTTATACCCACTATAACTACTTTATGCACCGTTACTGCTATTTCTTCACCCAGGGCTTGCTACAACACTGGGGAAAAACTTAGCACCACTTGCTACACCTATACACCTATCTAACCAAGGGTATATTTTGCTACAACTGACGGGATCCGATGGGACTATACCACTGCAAACACATTAATTGGTAAGGCAAACTATGGTGCACATTTAATACCAGCTTGGTCCCTGCCTACATATGCATTAATACTACCCTCCCCACTCCTAGCTGGCCCGTGATGGAGACAGTGCTCATCCCTCCCTCTGGAGCATTCCAGGAACATGTGTATGCAACATATAAGGGATGCGTTAATCAACATGTCGAATCTAAGTAAAAATATGACATATATACATCTAGGCAGGACCGAAAAGTATTGAAATGCCACCTGAGGAGAAATGCGTCTACTCAAGGGATACCAAAATAAGCATACACAAAAAAGAACTCTGTTTAGTTATATCTTTAATTTATGTTACCGTGTTATTAATCACTGTAAATATTGTAATCACTTGTAAATATATTTAGAAAGCCTATGAATGAATAGGTGCACAGATAATTGAATAGACCTTTTAATTCACATTTTTGGCAGTGGATTGTACACAACACTCTTTTTGCATGCTGGAACAGCTGCTTTTTATTCAGTAACAATCAGGAACATAAACATGAACAGGATACCTCAGCAACACATCTCAACATGAAGCAAAGGAAACAGCTCTTTTCTGTTAACAGATTAAACACACTATGCATACAATCTCAAGTCTGCCTAAGACTTCCTGCTTTTGTTCTTTGAACTAAATTTAACAAAAGCATAACAAGCAGATTGTCATATACAGGATGTATTTGTTGCATTAAAGCTATTCCAACACCCTCACTCAACAACTACTTATCCTGTTAGTCCCATTGCGGTTCTGAATTCCTCAGACTAGGCTCTTGCTAGTGGCTTTGTCATGCCATTGGGTATCATCTTGTCAGACTCACAATAAACAAACTCAGGTGCCACAAAATTACGCAGGTGATGACGTTTCATATCAATATGTTTAGTCCTTGCACGGATCTTCTCACTGCTGGAAAGTTGAATACACCCTTGGTTGTCCTCATAGATAATGACTGGCTGAGTCAGTGGTCTACCAAAATTTTACATAGGATGTTTCAGCCAACTTACTGTCAGGCCGGAGAGTTTCTCCTAATGGAACTCTCCACCAGGGAAACAGATATTTTGGCCAGAGCAAGACACAATACGGGGATTAATGTATGAAAGGAAGTTTTACTGAACAAAGACAAAAAAACATGAAACAAAGGAACAGAAAAACCTTGGATGCAGGGTGCAGAACGCTAAATCAAAACTAACTAAACACAACCATATACTAAAGGCAACATAAATAAAATATAGGAACCCCCATGTGCACTCACCTAGGACCCAGGACAGGGGCCTGCAGCTCCCTGGGGCCAGTAGGAAGCCTGCAGTATTGAGAACTCAGAGCATGAAGTGGCCAAGGAGCTTCTGGGAAACCAGAGAGAGACCTGCATTCCACACGATTCAGGGACTGGGATCCAGAAGCACCAGTGGTACAGAGAGTCCATGGGATACATCCACACACAAAAGGAACAGAGTGAACACAAGCCTGCTGCACCAGGTTAAGGGTGGTTTCCACTTAAATAGGCCTAACACCATATGCAACAGTAGAGGGGAGATAGAAAAGCCAGGGGCTTTGTTGACACCCGGTGGCACAGGCCACCAGCCGCACATCAGCCAAAAATTGGGATCTCACACTAACTTCTTGACTTGCATGAGAAGCAGACATGTACTCTGCTTCTGTTGAAGACAACACAATTGACACCTGTCTTCTGCTGGACCAAGAAACCAAAGTCTCTCCCAACTTGAACAAGCTGTTGACCTCTGATCACCTAAATCTCCAGCCCAATATGCACCTACAACATCTGAGAGCCAAGAACAAACATCAAAAACATTGTTGTTCTGCAGTGTATGGGGTGTTATCCCAATTGGTGAACATCTATTTTAAAGTGCAAGTTCACCCAAATTTGAACCCCTATTTGCCCTTTCCTGGCACTTCTTGTAAAATGAAAAACAGCCCAGTGCCTGATATCCTCCCATGGCAAAGGAAGACTGAATCAGGGGTGTGGATTGGCAGCCGAGAGTATGGCTGCTTGCTAACATAGCTCTGCCAGATCGGGAGGCCCTGAGCCATAAATAACGCAGCTGCAGTTCCACAAACTCACCCGCGACCTCAGAAGACATCCAGGAGGCGAACGGCCGGACTCCCATCCAGCAGCAGGAAAAAGGGCCCCAGGGAGACTCGCAGATCGGCGGCCCCTGGATCCAAGATGGCGGCGGCGGAGGGAAGGATGTGCGAGAAGGCTCGCCCAAGGCAACACACTGCCAGAGCCGGTGGCTGCGTCGCTGGCCCAAGAGGGAGAAGACACAGGAGTGGTGAGTGCAGAGGACCTTTCCCTAGACTCTGCTGATAGCTGGCCACCCTCATCCCCAACCTCCCAGCCTAAGCCTCAGATCCCTCATGTCAGCAGTGATATCCTGTCACACCTCAGATCTATTGTCAGAGAAGAGATCACTACTGTAACAGTAAAACACACTGAGACAGTGTTGAAGGAAATCAGGGACCTGGGAGGGAGGACAGAAGCCCTGGAATCCCGTATGGATGACACTACTACAGTCCTAGAGAGCCAGGGAGCTATACTGGAACAGCTTCAGGATGAAATATCTCTCTTAAAGGGCCAGAACGAAGAATTAGAAAACCGTAACCGCAGGTCCAATTTGAGATTCCGGGGGCTACTAGAAGCAATGGAGGACTCTGTGGGCACAGTCACAGCACTTCTACAAGAGCTGGTCCTAGAAGTATCAGTCGACAGGCTGGAGCTCGATAGAGCACACAGAGCCCTGACCAAAAGACCAGCAGACGGCCCTCCACGGGACATTATAGTTAAATTCATTACTACCAAACCAAGGAAGCAGTGCTAAAAGCATCTAGGGAAAGGCACCCCTAACGTTCCAAAACCATAACTACCAAGTTTACACCGACCTCTCGCAAACCACCATCATGAAGAGACGGTCGTTCAAACCCTATCTCCAAGCACTACAAGCCCAAGGAGTGCGTTACAGATGGGGCTTTCCTTTTAAGCTCTCCTTTTCCTTCCAGGGAAAACAGGTGCAAGCCTCCTCTATACCAGAAATTATAGAAAATTTCAAAAGCCTGGATATCAAGCTGCCGGAGGCAGACAGAGCAGCCCCGTCTCTCCCCTCGACGCCCAGAACACCAAGACCAATCCACAGCTGCAACAACCAAATCACCCCATCCCCCAAGCAGTATGCCCAACCACAGAAATCCTCAGCAATGAAAAGATTACTCTCCCAGAAGTTTCACCCTGTTTAGTAGGACTGAGACTCAAATATGCGCTACGCACAACTGCTGGAAAATAGCCTAAGAAGCCCCTAGTAGCCAGCCGCTTAAGGCCGTGTCCTCTGGAAAACCCCGGCAGTCCGGCTACCGTCGTCGGTACTGTCCACCCTTGCAAACGGCAGGCGCCCTGACCCCCCTCTGGGGACACGTGGGCTGCCCTTGAGGACTCGGGGGTCCGTAAGTGCTACCCCTTCAGCGTTACATATATTTTTCTATTTCAACCAACAGTTGCTTATCATTAGTTTTGGTAATCTCCTACTGTTCATATCTCTGCAAAATGTTAGTCCGGTTGGCTCCAGCCGGCTCACTGGTGGGAATGTACCTTGGAAGGGCATCCCATAGGTGTAGGTTGCCGGCCTAGTGGCGGGACAAAACGGGAACGCGGGCCGAGGGGCGGGACTCTTCCTGGCCTTGTGTCTGCCTCGGTGGGCCTTTCCTGCTGACGGCGGCGCTGGACCTGGCGAAGGACCGCTCAGAGGTTTAAATACTCATAATTTGAAATTGTTATAGTTGTTTTTTTATGTAATGTTACAGAATAGCCTCCCGATCTTAAAGGTGCTCACCCCACTTTCCAGTGCACGGAAATACCTTTTTTTTTCCGAGCATCTGGAATTGGTGCACACAGAGGTGTGCAAAGATCACTTGTTCATAATGTTTTCTGTTGCATATATATGTCTTGTTTCTCTTTCTGCATCCCCCCCATCTATCTATCCCCCTCTCCTCCTCCTTCCTCCCCCCTTCATATATATCCAACCCCAGGGATAGTATATCTCCAGTACATAGATGCCCCCAAAACATACCATGGTGACTAACATTTTATCACTAAATGTTCAGGGCCTTAATTCGCCCAATAAACGCTCCAGAGCCTTTAAATACCTCAACTCAATCCATGCGGACGTAGTCTGCCTCCAAGAAACACACTTTTCATCTAACTCCTCCCCAAAACACTTAAACCACAAGTTCTCCGTATTCTTCCAGGCTAACAGCCAAAAGAAGAAAAAAGGAGTCCTAATAGCTTTCCGCAATGGCACACAATTCATATGTCATAAATAGATTGCGGATCCTGATGGGAGATATCTTCTCTTACAGGGTAACCTCCAGGACTCCGAGGTAACCTTCCTTACATATTACACCCCTAACACAAAGCAAATCCCCTTCATAGAAAATATGTGCTCTTTAGACATTATTCAAATAGAACGTGTCCAAAGGCGGGCAACGAAAATGGTGGAAGGACTTAAACTTAAAACTTATCAGGAGAGAGTTAAAGAACTTAATTTGTACAGTCTGGAGGAAAGAAGGGAGAGGGGGGACATGATTGGGACCTTTAAATATGTGAAAGGATTGAATAAGGTTCAGGAGGGAAGTGTTTTTAAGAAGAAACTTAACGATAGAACAAGGGGGCACAACCTGAAGCTAGTCGGGGGGAAGATTCAGAGCAATGTTAGAAAATATTATTTTACAGAAAGACTAGTAGATGCTTGGAACAAACTTCCAGCAGAGGTAGTTGAAAAATCAACAGTCACTGAATTTAAACATGCCTGGGATAAGCACACATCTATCCTAAGATAAAGAGTACATACAGTATACACATAAGGGCAGACTAGATGGACCGTATGGTCTCCTTCTGCCGTCAACCTTCTATGTTTCTATGTTTCTATGTTTCTTTAGTACAGAAGCATAGAAAAGGTGCAGTATTTTTTTGCGGAGACTACAATTTGACCCTTCACCCCTATATGGATAGGTCCCTACCCCCTAACGCCCAAGTAACCCAAGACAGTAAGCGGTTTGCAGACCTGTTAGGAAACTATGGGCTGTCAGACCCGTGGAGAGACCAACACCCCCACAGGAAAGACTATACACATTATTCTGCCCCATATAAACTTTCCACAAGAATTTACCATATCCTTACCCCCTCCTCCTTCTTACCACGAGTTGGGCAAGCCAAGATACACATAATCCCCTGGTCAGACCATGACTTGGTGGCCATCTCATGCAATTCTCTAATGATAAAGCCCAAACCCTGGACTTTAAACGACTCCCTCCTATCCTCGACACACCTAGTGGAGGAAGCAAGCCAGGCTGCTGTGAATTACTTCACCTCCAATGAAAATCAAACCCCCCCCACCAACGATGCTGTGGGGGGCTTTTAAAGCACTCATGAGAGGGTACCTCATAGGCCTGGCTTCCAAGAAGAAGAAAGAAAGAATAGCCCTTGCAAACAAATTACAGGCCCAATATTTGGGAGATGTAGAGCACTTTAAAACTAACCCCTCCCCAGAGCACCAGAATAAAATGGAGCGCTCTAGAACCAAGCTCAACCTCCTACAAACAGAGGAAGCCGAGAGAAGATACAGGAGGGCCAAACAAAGGTACTACATCTCCGCAAATAAACCTGGGACACTTTTAGCTTCCCAGCTCAAATGCCAAGACCAAGTAAAAAAGCCCGTAAAGCTCAAAACTTGCTCGGGGCTAATCACTTGTAACCCCGAGAAAGTCCTAGAAGAATTCTCCTTGGGCCTCTCTGAACTATACGACGCCCCCTCTCAACTGGACATCCCTAGAGCCCAGGCCTTTTTTGAAGACCTCAAAGTACCCTCCCTCACCACAACCCAAGAGGAAATGGTAGATGATAACATTAAAGTTGAGGAGGTACTAAAAGCAATTAAAACATTAAAAGCCAATAAAAGACCTGGGCCTGACGGATTCTCAGCTCTCTGCTATAAAAAACTGGCCCCCATTATAGCCCCACGTTTAGCTAAAGTGTAAAACTATATAAAAGAGGGCCATCACATGGACCCAGATATGCTGAGAGCAGCGATAGTCATGATACCCAAACTGGGCAAGGACCATCAAAATTGGACAAACTTTAGGCCAATATCCCTGCTAAATATAGATTTAAAAATTCTAACTAAAATATTAGCTAACAGAATTAATGAGTTTCTTGGGGACACAATACACAGGGATCAAGTAAGCTTTGTGCCCAGGAGACAAGCCGGAGACGGAGTCAGAAGAATATTACAACTAATAGAAGGTGTAAAGGGCCATAACCTTGAAGCCATGCTACTCTCTCTTGACGTAGAAAAAGGCTTCGACTCCCTCTCCTGGCAATACCTCCACTTCATTCTGGAAAAATTGGGTTTTGGCCCCTTTCCTGGATCTCAGCCATCTACACCCAGCCCTCCGCCCACATTATATACACTGGCTTTAACTCCTCAAATTTTCCCATAAAGCGAGGTACCAGGCAGGGCTGCCCCCTGTCTCCCAAATTATTTATTTTAGCCTTGGAACCCCTGGCAATGAAAATGAGGCAAAACCCCTCCATTAAAGGAATCCCACTAGCTAATCAAGACCATAAGATATCTCTATTTGCGGATGACATGCTCCTCATGTTGACATCCCCCCACATCTCAGCACCCAATGCCATTAAACTCCTCTCAGACTTCGGGCATATCTCAGGTCTAAAACTAAATGCTTCAAAATCAACAGCCTTAGATATCTCCCTAACAAACAATACCAGACAAATATTAACTAACAACTTTGCCTGGACCTGGACCCAGAAACTACCCTATTTAGGAATCAAACTTACAAACAGCTATAATAAGCTCTACAACGCGAACTACCCAGAACTTTTCAAAACTCTTGATGAATTACTAACATCATGGCAAATGGTGAGGCTATCCTGGCTAGGAAAAATAGCGGCATTGAAAATGGTATTCCTCCCTAAGATCTTGTACTTATTCAGGGTCCTCCCAATACTAGTCCCGAAAAAGGCGCTAGATATAGCACAATGGAAAATTCTAGCATACACCTGGAACAAAACTAAGCATAGAGTTTAAAAAGCCACACTGTTCTGCAAAAAGGAACACGGTGGCCTTGCCTTCCCATCCCTTCATAAGTATTTCCTTGCTGCCCAAATAGCCCCACTAGTTCTTTTGCACACCCCTAACTATGTTCCCACTTGGGTCTCCATTAACAGAATGCAATATGGTACGACGTCACCAGCTGCTCTATTATGGACACCCAAAGCACACAGACCCAAACTTCTCCCCTCCATACTCTCATTCTCTTTATCAATGTGGGACAAAATTAAGCACCAGCTCACTTCACCCCACACACCAGCCGCTCCTTTGTTAGGTAACCCTATGTTTCCTCCGGGAATTACACATCCAACCAGCTTTAACTGGTGGGCACAGAAAAATCTTATCATAGTGGACAATTTATGTATACCGACGAGAATGAAATCAATGCAAGAGCTGTCACCCAGAGATCCGTTCTCGCCACATGAGATGTTCATACTATTTCAAATACAGCACTTTATTAAATGCTTACTAAAACAATCCTCACCTCCTTATAGGAGAACAGACTTTGAACTAAGATGCATACGCGATCATTTTAGTGGCGGGCTCATCTCTGGTATATACTCAGTCCTGGCCACCCCACCTGACCCGATCAGACATACCTATATGGCAAGATGGGAGTCAGAATTGGGAGATACAAGGCCCACAGAAGCTTGGCAGAGCATTTGGGGCCAAACTAAGAAAGTATCCAGTAACGCCCTAGTGCTGGAAAATGCATACAAAGTAATGTTCAGATGGTACTATACCCCTGATCAATCCCCCCGTCGGAATCCCCTTGCTGCTTCAGAGGCTGTAACGTCAGAGGTGACATGGTGCATATCTGGTGGGATTGCCCGGTAACTAGAGACATATGGGATAGGGCCTACAAAGTTATATCAGATGTTCTCCATACACCATTGAAAAAAGAACCCTGGGAATCCATTTTTTCCCTGAAAACGGGCACGTTCACCAAAGCAGGATGGCATTTAGCCCTCCATATTTTTGCAGCAGTGAAAGCTACAATAGCCAGAAAACGCCCTCCATCCCTTGGTCAGAGATACAAAATAGAATATCTGACACCCTTTGCAATGAAAAAATAACGGCAATAGTAAATGATTCCTATGATAAGTTCAAGAAAGCGTGGGACCCATGGGTAGAATATATAGGCCTGCAAAACTCCCGAGTTGACCCGGTCTTCCCAGTGTAATTAAATCCCCCCCTCTAGAATATCTTGAAGAACACCAATACACCATCCCTGGCAATCTTACTCAATCCACTGCCCCCCTCCCCCCCACCCGCTCCAAACCCATTTCTTCCCTACTATCCCTTACCTTTCCCCAACCCGACTTTGTTTGTGTTATCTTTAAAATATATGTATAATGTTTGATGTCAGCAAAGACAGCACCTTGGACCAAAGATTAAGATCAAGGTTTACCCTAGAAGGTTTAACCAGCAACCAGTTCAACTAAATTTCAGTCAAATATTCTTTTATCCGTCAAATCCAGGACACTAGCACACAAAATCAGACAACGAGATCCATGATAGTCAGCAGAGAGACTATAAGCTTTATTTCAGTTGACAACAGTTTATAACACATCTGTTAGACAATGTCATAGCATGTGATATTTAATATGCTGTCTTTTGTACTTGAAAACCTTAATAAAACCTTTGTAAAAGGGAAGACTGAATCATTAGTCAGCCAATCACTGCCCAGCAGTCACACTGCTGCTTCACTGATTCACTGTCAGCAATCAGTTACGGTCTGTCTAGCAGTTAAAAATGCAGAGATAGTGCTTCTGATTGGGGATCAGGTGACCAGTGCTCAGTATGGAAGCCTTGTTTTTGCTTTAAATAGCCAAATCGGGTTTTGGATCCTGTATTTTTTATAGAGGATGATCTAGTGTTAGTATTCTAGGTTAGGAGTTCTAAACCTAGGGATGCAGTGGAGATAATGCAATATCCCAAGTTAGATGGAGTGCAGTGAGATAGTAGGATTGCAAAGTAATTTTGCATAGTTGCTGGGTATAGTATTAAGTATAGATGTACCTTGGGTGCCAGAGTTAATTGAAGCAGTCTATAAAGCTGTTGTCCTAGCTTCCAATGTGGTATCCCTTTAAGAGGAAGTGATGTGTAGTCAGTTAAAGACCCACTCTGTGGTGGTATAATAATGTAGTGAGATAAAAAGTCATGACTTACTTTAAGGTTGAAGTAGCCGTCAAGAGGGAAAGCGCCCGTCCTGTAGGCGGGCGGGCGGCGCGTCACCTGTAGCCGTGTGCATGGGGAGAGCGCTCTCGCGCTCTAATGTAGTGCCCTGATGGTGACGTCGCTGGGGGCAGGAGTGCAGGGTACGGAGCCAATTGGACCCATGTAGCCTGTCACATGCTCCTGTGTTGGCCAATCGGAGCTAAGTGGGAGGGAGACGTGCACGCCCGCTCATTGCGTGTTTCCGTGCTTGTTCCTCCTTCTGGCTGCCCCCCTCTCCCTCGGATGTCACTGTTTGTGCTGGACGCCATTTTGCTGGTGTCTTAGTGTTAAATATACAGATAATGCGTCTGTATGCTGTGTTGACCGGGCAAGTGTAATTTCTCTTATCATTTTTAAAGGCAAATGGGTTACATTGGTGTAATAAACTGAAGGAAAAATATATCAAAATAAAATAAAATGGAATAATGCAGTATATGAGCGGTGCCGTTACATTGTATATAGACTTTGTATAAAAGAGTATAACGTGTTGATTGTATTTACATATCTTTGTTACCTTTGTTAAATCTTTGATATCTTTGTTAAAGCAGTATATGAGTGGTATCATTATACTGTCTATGAACTTTGTATAACAGAGTATAACATATTGATTACATTTACATATCGTTGTTACAAATGTTACATACATTGGTGGAGGGACATATTGTTTGTTAGATCGAGTTAGAAAATAGGCAAGATGTTTCATAAAGATAAGGCATATATAACGCTTAGTGCATGTGGAATGTGTTATGGGAGAGTAGGAAATATTAATTGGTTTTAGACATTTTAGAGGGTGGGACAGTGTGTATGTATTGTTTTATGGTCCCTTATGGTGTTTTTAATGGTATCAATTAATTTTGTATATTTTTTGTTATTATGGCCATTTATTGGCAGTTTGGTCCAACTGGGTATATGGAACTACTGGGAGGTTTCCCGGTGGAGTCCAATGGATAATCCGTGATAGTTTTGGAAGGAACTGTACTATTTTATTTTATTTCAATATCTGCCTTTCCAGAGAGAGTTTATGTGAGACATGTATGAGATGTAACGAATAAACATCATTGCATTTTTTATCATTGTTGAGAATGGACTATATCAAATACATAAGTAAATTTAGGGAGGAAAATTAAGGAACATCCTCCAACAGGGTCCAAACTCCCGCCAACAACAAGAAGGTTATAACCCTCCCCTTCTCCCTGTATAGGGGATAAACTTAACCCTCTTTTTCCCCTCTTTAACATTACCTAAAAAGCAAGTTATATATTTAGCCTCCTGACAGTGGAACCTATCTGCGGACTTCCAAGCTGGCAGCCTTCTGGCTCTTTTCCAGGGCTCTCCTTCTCCTTCTAAGGCTCCTCTCTTTCTGGCATCTCCGTTCTTCTTTTTCCCTCAAGGCTCTCTCCGAAGTTCCGTTATACTGCAATATCCCTTTGATGTCCACAGTTGTCCTCCCAGTTTTGCTAGTCTAAACCTTGCGTGAACCTGTTTTGCTGGACTCCAGGTGGGTAAATCTCAAGAGTTTCCAGGCCACTGAAACTGGTCTTTCCTGATTTCCTAGATTCTGTCCCTAAACCTGCAGTGCTTGTTTGGATGAAACTGATTTTTTTAGGGCGGGGAAAAGAAAGGGGACTGTAGAGCCTCTGGACTCATGAGAAAACATCTTAGCCTGCCTGAATGATCTGACCTATATATTACTGGTCAAATGCAACTAATTATACATAGTAAGAGAGACAGAAATGCATATATATACAATACATAATATTTTAGCAATATTAATTTTCATAAAGGCCCATTGTTTACACCTGCTTGCCGAGGGATTGAACACTTATTGGAGCACCTACATTTGTTTGTAACAAATCCAGTAGCTGTGCAGATCTAGTGCTGCTATTTTTAGTAAAGGATTTTCTGGACATTTCCCCTTTAAAGCGGACCAAAACTCAGAATTTTGACTATCCTGGGTTTTGGTCCTTGCCCTGGGATCACCCCGATCAGGGGTGTCCCGCTGTGTGAAACCCCCCAGGTTACCCAAACAAACTCACCTCTTCCCGGTCCTATGATGCATACGCGGTCACTCCATTCGATCCCCTTTGAGGCCACATCCACCACTACCCTCTAACAGGGAGCATGCCCGTGCCAGCCATTCACAAATGCCTGGCACGGGCACGTGCACTGCTTAAGGGATAGCGGGGATGCGGCCGCAGCTTGCATTGTGAGACAGTGAAAGAAGGTGGCTACTCCAGCTCTGGGCCCATAACTGGTTGGCAGCAGATTGCATGCTGTTTAATCAGCAACAATCTAGAACGTCAACATGAACAGCAACACATATTAACATGGAGCACAGCTCCTTTCTGTTAGCAAGTTAAATAACTATGCATACAGTCACATGGTCTGTGTATCCTATGCTGTATAAATCCCCACCAGCGTGGCTCTGATCCAGTCTGCTTTTTTTAGTAATGCATGGCTAAAGAAACTTATTAGGAGCAAGCTATATTTGTATTTGGAGGATGGTTTGACACTTGAAGTGCCAAACAAGAAATAATTATGGGGGCTGCTTCTCCAATCATTAAGTACCAACCCCGTAAAATGTACGTGGCCGGAATTGTCTCCCTTTAAGAGCCCCGCCAAAAAAGCTCAACTCCATCCAGGAATCCCCAGCGGACCTCAGATCCACAGTCTGGGTTCTTCAGCGGTTTTCTCTGCCCCATGTGCGGCTACTGCCATCTTGTTTGTTGCTGCAGGGAGGGGCCTTTTATGCCAGTGAGTGCACTGCTTAGGATAAATATCCCCTCCCTGCAGCGGGAGCCGTGGGCGAGTGAAGTCAAAGGACATCAATCCTCTGCCCTGCTCCAGGCTTCTGCCGCTCACTTCAGGCTTAATATTGAACTGCACTGGACAACACCGTGTGATGAAAGGAGGAGGGGAACAATAAAGTACTTTTTATTGTGTGTGTATGGGTTTTTTTATGTTTAACTCTTCATGAACTGGAAAGGGGTCCTTAAGACCTGTATACCAGTTCAAAGGGCAGGAGGGGCCAACAAGTTATCTGTGGGTGACTTGCCAAAAACCTGATTACCTGCATCCTCAAAATCCAGGGAGGTTTGGCTGGTAGCCTTTAGTGCCAGGGGCCGGGCGCTCAGCTTACACATCCTGGTCTACCAGCCCCCATAGCTGGTGCCCGGACTGGTTTTAATTTAGGGTTTACCATCAAAAATTTAAATTAGTGGGGCCCCACGCTATTTTTTTATTTTTAAGGGTTTAACCATTGAAACTGCGCATAGTAGATGTATTTTATTTGAATATCTCATAAAACATTCTTTTCAGTTTGGGGTGTCCGCAGGACAGGAGTATCAACTTATACATATGTGTGGTACTGTTGTAATGGGGACATATGGAGTGCCTTCATACAAAATGATAATCTTGAAAAAAAAGCTACAAAATGTAATTTTTTAATTTTTTCCCCAAAAAATATACAGAAAGCACTAAAAAGTTAAAGTCCAAAGTCTGCTCAAAAAAAAAACAATATATAATTTTTCTAGAAATCTCTGAAAAAATGATATCATTATATAGTACAAAATGCGGCAAAATGTCCTGGCAACAACGAATAACAAAGTCTCTAGGTAGGCTGGCACTGAAAGATTTTAGTGATAGCTGTATGTGGGGACGGACTGGCCATAGGGAGACCTGGGACAATGCCCAGTGGACCGCAGTGCTTTGGGGACAGTTGGCCTGCTGCTTTTAACACCTGCAATCAATCCCTGCCCCCTCAGTCTCCCTCTCAGCCCCCTGTACCCAGCCCCACTGTACCTACCTGCCAAGGAACCCCAGCCCCCAATGCTATAGCCCTGGCATCATGGTTGAGGGGCCTCAGCAGGGATGTCAAGGGTCGGCCAGGGGTTGGAAAAATCCAGGGTTGATTTTTGGCTCCAGTTCACCACTGGCTGTATGTATTATTTATTCATGTAACTATTTATTGTATTGTATGTTTTTAATCCAAATATTTGTTCTTTTTCATATTTAGTGGCATTTTTTTTACTTCTCTTTATCAAGAGAAATATATAATAAGAGAATTATGCAAAATGAGCACATTGAACTTAATACAAGAGTACGCTCCAATGAGAGATGGATTAACCACATCAAGCATATAAGATCTGGATGCTATTGTTTTTAATAGTATAAATATATGATGACGTATGTATATCCTGATTTGTTTGCATTTACTGTCTCACCTTTCTGCACACTGTTCAACTGGTCTGACTAACCTTTAGTAAATCAGCAAACAATGCCAATTGTAAATTGTTCAGCAAGCTGCAGTCCCTGGAATTAGGCAAGACAACTGATTATTCAGTCCCATATAATAAGTCAATAAAATGTTTTCTCTATTTTACTCAAAATCTGCATATTACATTTATGTATGGTTTGAATGTGCACTGAAGGTGCTGTATAGGGGTAAGGTAAGTATAGTATTTTCTATGCCCAGAAATGTCTTTTAACAGTACTGCTAAAAGTAAGAGTGTGATAGTCAAATAAATTCTATCCTTGTGCATGGAAACCCCATAGGGACTAAGGGCCTGATTTATCAAGCACTTTTGCCAGACAGTGCCACATCGAATTTTAGAAATCATATTTTGCACTACTCTAAATTGCACTGAAATGGCATTGTCTGACAGAAGTGCTTGCTAAATCAGGCCCTTAGTTTTCAAAACAAATGAAACTTGCCAAATGAACCTTTGACATACAGAAATAGAAATACAGTGTTTTAAAAAAGGAGCAAATGAATTGTATAAATACAATGCAATACGATAATTTTCAATTTAAGTACAGCCAATGTTTCCTTATTGTTAGCTTAGCTGTCTATTAATTATGTATTGAATTCTAGCATTTAACAGGACACAACATGCTATGCAGTCTGCTTCTCAAGTCAGTGCAAAATACCTCTGCAGTAATGCTTGTCCAACTGTTAAGGAAACAAACTGCCTGGATATTTAGCTGTAGTGGTACCTAATAAATTTTTTATTGCAGGAGAATATATAAATTAGCTACTAATATGTCCTTTGGTTTAGCAGAACAGCATAATGATCAAAGACACACAATAGAAATGTATTTGCTTCTGCGGAAAGCTTATTCCCCCAGCTCTCCATCTGTGGTGACGGACAGGCAGTGAGCTGTCAGGTTTTGTTCCGTCTGTCACACTACACTTACCTCCTGATGTTTTAAGTAATCAATATGGGGTCTGAAATCACCTACCGCTACCTCTGCTACCTCCTATTTTGTCCACTCATAAATTATGAATCTCTGCACAACGTCAAGTCTACAATTTCGATTGCATTTGCTAATCACTGATCAATAATTCAGAGGTTCTTCTTCAAGGGTCCCTGGTTTCCTAGAACATATGGCACAAAGCTGACAGCATTCACAAGACTATTCCCTTATCAGAAAAAGCAGCCAGCGAAAACAAGTTGTTTAAAGTAGTTTTTTTTCTTTTATACAGCATACTTTATACTTTTTTCTTTTTTGTTCCTTTCCTTGCTACATTTAATGACTGCACAACCACAACTGCAGAGTGAAGTATAATTTACAGTCTGGAATGACATGCTACTTATCTGCAAACCTGCATGTCATTTTTATTTGATTCAATTGCATCTTTTTATTTATTTATTCTGGGGCAGCAAAGGGGTGGCTTACCTTAGGTTTTGCTGCATTATTTATTCTGCTTGTGTGGACACATATACTGAGATAAAAAGCTTTGCTTTACACACTCAAAAGGCTTTTGAGTATGACGAAGACAGCAAGTGTATTTCTAGCACTTACATGCAGGTGTTTTGAAGTCACTACATGAAAAGACATTTTGGCAAAATGCTTCCTATTTTAGCATTGCCTTTTCGTGTTGACTTGTTTGTAGGTACATTAATTCATGTTTTCAAATATAATTTTTAAATATTTTTACTAATATACTTTAATTTTTGCTTTATTTCTTGTTTTCTGAGCACAATAAAGCAAATAATAAAACACAATTAAAAAATGTATCAAACAATATATATTGATGTGTTTTTTAATTTATAAACAAGTGACACACAGATTACCCCACTTTTTGCTTGCCATTTTCTTTCAAATGTTTGCATTTATGTTATACATATTTATAAAGCAGCAGATACAACTGCATTTAAAATAGCAAGTGAAATAAAACAGCAGCTCAATGGGGTTCACTTTTTGGTATTCACGTTGGGATGCTTAGTTTCTTTTTAATTTTTTAACCAGTAATTTTGCTGATATATTTTAAATTACATGTGTCACATCTATCAAGCCCCTTAATTACTTTACTTCAGCAAAAGCAATTGACAAAATTTAGTGCAATAAAATATGAGTTTACCTTTACAGGAATAAATCTATGTGTAAAGGGAACAGCAAAGGGTTTTAGTACAAGTGTGAAGTTAAATCAAAAAAGCAGGCCAACTGTGAGCTACTGCAAGTGCCTAATAGTTTAGTGAAGCACCCGATAGCCTCTAAACTTTCGGTGCTTATCATGTCATAGCGGTTATAGTACTCCTTTTTTTTATATAAGGCCAGTTAAGGGCATAGGGCATAAACAAATGTAGTCAGAGGTTGTGGCTTCTCCAGGGTCTCCAGGAATTTGAGGTATAACTTAAATAATAAAATTGACAGTAAAATTACATAACATCACATTACATGCATGAAAAGGAGACAATATATAGGATGCATGTTTATCAAACTGAATTATGCAATTGTGCAGTGTATATTTTTGTAAGGACTGTGAAGTGCCTGTACTGTAAAGTTTTCAGTATGTTATAACATTTTTCAAAGATCAGTCATTATTTAATTTGAGCAGGAAAGTATTTCATATTTTATATTTTTGGCATTCAAAGTACTCTAGTGGCCTTATTTATGAAGTGCGCCATTTAGCAGCAATTTGCTGGCATAGGGGCCTGCTCTGTAGCCCAGAATCTATTTATATTTTGGCGCTGTGACGCTGCAAGTCACCACCCCTGATATTAAATAATTAGCTTGGATTGGTGCACTAGGAATTGGCTGGCCTGTGTCAACAGCTCTTGGACCCTTACCACAATGAGAACATCACCAGTGAGCCACACTGTGTTGTAGTTGTTGTGTTCCAAAGCACACATCTGTAGGAAAAATAGGCCTTCAAAAATGATCTTTTTTTCAGTAAATTACTTATAATAGTATAGTTATTATAATATTGAGAAGTCACCAATGTTATGTATAACAAATTGTGCCTAATATAAATTACAAGAAAGAAGCATTGCAGTAAATTTCTCCCCATTATGGTCTATGTGATATAAGCCTACAGTGCCACTCTAAACTGGCGTAGATTTTGATAAGAGTGCCGGTAACCACAAACTATATGGTGTCAGGATAAATTAGATGCAGGCTGGGGGACACACTGGTGCTGACTGTTTTATGTTTTTTAAACTAAATTTGACTTTACTTATCCCACCCGCTCCTTATTTCTGCTGCTGCTATTGCAGCCTCCCTGTTGACATCTGGAGTGAAGAGGGCAAAGGTCCCCCTCCCTCTATCCAGTTATACCAGGCCAACAGTGAGGTAGCGCCATGTGGAATCTCCCCATGTGACTAATGATGTCCCTGGAAAAGAGGGACATGGAGGAATATTCCCCAGGATATCAGTTAAATAGAACAGGTAATTAGGTAATCAACCAAAAATAGGTAGTGGGAGGACAGGACAACACCATATAGCAAATTAGAAACTGGTAGTATGAGAACCAACTAGAAATTTTGAGAAGGACAGACTAGGAATGGGTAGCAAGAATAGAAAGGTAGACTAGAAACAGGTAATAGGTTGACAGAGAGGAAACCTGTACCACCAGAGGAACAAAAGCCTAACATCCAAGGAGCTAAAGGCAGTGTACCCTGCACATTGCTCCAATGGTCATAGACTGCTAGGTAGGAATGACTGAAACAGACAGTGAAGACACGGGAAAGAAGGGCACAATCACAGTGCTCACAGAGAAACACTTTATGTGCTGTGTGCTGATCATAGCCAGATGATGCCTCCTGCCAGGTGTGAGAGATCTAGAGATGTTGTCACCCTCTGTTGCCAGGCCATTTTTCAACATTTTGTGCTATGTATGTCTAACTGTGATTTTTTGCTGACATTTTATACAGTATTTATTTTTTTCAGCAGAGTTTGGGCTTTAACATGAAATGTATTGCATGTTATAATATATAATAATGAAATATTTTTTACATTTTGTTGCATTTTTTAAAAATATAAAAAAAAAAACATTGCATGTAAGCGCCCCATTCCTCACAATTATAACAGTACCACATACGTTCCTTCCCAGGAGACTCCTCAAACTGAAAACTGCATTTTGTGACATTTTTAAATAAAATACTATCTGCACTATCAAGGATTAAACACCTATTTTTTTTCCTGAGGGGTTCCCCCTCCCTAGTAATACCAGCCAGTGCTCAAGTTGTAAGGCCTGCTAGACCAGCCCACATAACCCTCATGGGCTCTTCTGCACCCCTCTGGGCATTGGGGATGAAGGTAAGGGGTAATTCGCCAGCCTCCTGCCCTGTGAACTGGTAAAGGGGTCTCAAAGACCTTTTACAAATTCACAAGGGGTTAACCGTAAAGAAAAAACACATTGACCTCCCTCCATGGTGATTCTGATAAATCATCCCCTGCCCCACACCCCACCTCCACCGATCACTACCAGCATGTGACAGTTCTCCTGCTTTTTATAGCAGCTGGGTGAGATGACATTATTTTCACTCACCCTATAAAAGAAGCCACTGCATGGGGCAGTCACAAAATGAGACCCCATCATGGGTTTTACAGTAATTTTAACTGAATTAGAGGCTATCCGACTACTAAAAGGTTAAACAGCATAATGATATTTGCTTTTTGTAGATGATGCTATCTGAGCCCAAATTTGATAATTGAGGTTGAGAAGCAACAATTTCTTAGGGGACAGATGGCCATTGTTTGCTTGCATACACATTGGAATACTTCCTCCGCACATAACCCATCCATGCAGTGCAGAGAAGTGGGCTGCCCTAGTTATGGCACCCGGGAAGAAGTTGGGGGTTTAGGTGCCTTGCTCAAGACCACTTCAGTCATGCCCCATGGCCTGGATTCGAACCTTCAACTGATTTACCACACCACCTCCACCATATTTTATCTGTCTCTGATGTGAACCCATGGCTAGCTAAGAACCCATTTTATTTGACCTAAATGTGACATCTTTGTGACTGTTTGGATAGTACACAGCCAAATTGCCCCTAGTCCCCAATAATGATGACTTCAGAACTAATAGGCCTTGGTGCACCCTCTGTGGTGCGCAAGATGCTATTGCCAGACCTTGAATTCCAAGAGAAGAGAGTATTTTGAGAAGCAGGGAATGGCGAACAGTGTCAAAAGATAGGTCCAGAAGAATAATAATGAAGCAGTGGCCTTTAGATTTGGTGGTTAATGGGTCATTGGGGCATCACTCTGGTCATTATAGTGAATACACCGGCTCCAGATGGCTTCTCTGCAGAGTTCTTCAAGATTTTATCTCCAGAGGTCGACCACAGATCTAAACAATAACATCCTTTGGGAGAGTGGGGGGCTGCTCTCCGCTGCTCAATCAAGCCATATCCTCAATAATCCCGAATGCCCATAAAGACCCCCCTTCACTGCTGGCTAAAATAATGTCAGACAGAATCACACCTTCCTACCCAAAATGTTGTAAGGGCCTCTAAATCCGCTTCTAGGGGGGCAAACACTACAAAATTGCAGTAAATCCAGTATAGTATCCACCACATTGAGGGAACAGTACCAAGGGATCTCCATTTCCAGAGCTTTATGTGGATTGGGGTGCTGGCTGCTTTTTTGACTGTATTTACAAAATTGCAGTCAAAAAAGGAAATGCAGCAATGGTGGTTTTAGCTAAAAACATACAGACATACTCATGTCTGAGTATAAAGACTTAATCAAGATAAAGACTTACCAGACGTATAACCTCCTTCCCAGCTTAGAGGCTGAGAAGGTATTTGACAAGGTTGAGTGGAACTGTCTCTTTACCCTTCTGAAGGCCCGGGTTATGGGGAAACATTTATCGCCTTAATCAGACAATTGTATAAAACTCCCTGTCTAGAGGGGCATGTCAGGGGTGCCCATTGCCCCCCTCTTATTCAACATGTGCTAGACCAAATCTTGCAGTTGCTTGAAGGTTTAGAGCAAATTAGGGGAATCAGAATGGGCACACTTGAGATAAAAATGACGCATTTTGCAGACAATCTTCTTCTTTACATACCCATAGAAAGTTCTCTCCACCATCTATGACTAGTTGGAGCAACAGGTCTCAGGGTTTGTTGTTAATGTGGCTAAGATGATACCACTATCTTTGGGACAAACAAGAAGGCCCTCAGTGGTGTGCAAAGTCAATAGCTAAGACTGGACTGGTGAAGGGGGTTACAAGGTCTCCAACCATGTCTCCAGAGGCCATCCTAAAACAATTGATTTATACTACAAAGTCTGTACCAGTGTCCTCATATAGAGATATGTCCCTCCAGTTGTACCATGGGACATATGTCTCCCCACAAAGGGCCAACTTATTGGGACTTGCAGATTCAGATGCATGGATAAAATGCAGAGAGGGAAAAGCAGATCTTGTACACCAGTTTTGGGAATGCATGATCATTAAGAGATTCTGACAAGTGGTGAAATATAGCCTGAAATTCCTACTCAATTATATCCCCTACAAGCCACAATGGGCGATACTGGGCTTGTGGCCAGATAAGGTCCAATGGGTCTCAAAGGGGGGTAAAGACAACTGTGGGGAAAAAGACCTTATTACAACAATGGATTTCCCTGCACCCCCCCATCATTGTACCTCTTTCTAACAAAGTTAAGGTACCTGTTGAAAATGGAATGGATCACAACACTCCAGAACAAGGAGAGAGGACTGGGAAAGTTTTATAGCAACTTTCTCGCTAGATACACTCCAAATTTATTACATGTTTCGGGCAGACCTCCTGTTATTTGCCTAGGATGGCCTCTGGAGATCCACCTATTAAATCTTGGGGTGAGCGGCGCTGGGCGGGGTGGTGAATTGGGCGAGAGGCAGGCTAATGAGGAGTGGCAAGCATGGGCATATGTTCAATAAATAAAACGACTGGGCATGTTGATTAATAAAGGGATCAGGTACTAAGTTTCAGACCCTTGTGAATAGTTATTACCCTTTCCTTTCTTTTTACCATACCCTGTTATTAAAAGTTAGTTCTTTATGTGTGATAAACAGTACTAAGTAATAAGAAAGGAAAAACAAAAAAATTAGACAGAATTTATATTTGGGAGTATGAACGCTTTAATTATCCAGTTTCTCTTAATGGGCGATGTTGTAACATCAAGACGATCGTAACGATAATGTATGACATCAAGGGAGTTGAGATCTGTTACATAATGGGGTGCTAATTGTTCTCATTGTTATAAAGCAATGCAAAATACAATGTTGATTTAATTCACTAAATTTATATTGTTGACTATTGCATGTATGTACATTTTCTTTTTTTTTTTTTTAGATGTTTTTATTTTGCTTTTAGAATGAATGAACATGACAAGCAAACAATACAACACTGGTGCACTAGGCACCCTACGAACTCTAAACATCCTACCACAAAGACATGCACTCTCATACCAATTATTCACTAGACTTAGAGACAGTGTGGGCAGCGGCTGACCAGGGTTAATGTTCCGTCCACATGTTACAATTACCAGACTAGATATCATGGTCCTATATGAGAACCAGACAGGGCGGAGCTGAATGGCCCTTTACCTCTCCATCATCATCCTACCCGGTCTCCATACATTGCATCTATGGCTCCCAGACCATATCGAATTTTTGAGGAACTCCCCAGGCAGTGTAGGTCCATTTATACAGGGGTAGCTTCTGGTTTTCCAGCCTCTTCCAGGCCTGTACTGACGGCATTGCAGGATGTTTCTAATTCAGCTGTATACACTTTCTGGCGTAGAACGTTAAAAGCCTCAGTAATGATCTTTGTGCCTCCACCTCGGATACCGGCTCCACCACTCCCATGAGACAAACTGCGACCGAGCCCTGTATCCGGAAACCTATCCCCTGCTCACTACTTCCATAACCTCTCCCCAGTATCGCCCTATGCTTGCACACGACCAAGTCATATGTTCCCAAGAGGCACCATCCCTCTCGCAGCTGGGCCGGCATAATATACGCCTGGTACAGCCATTTAGTCTCTGGCCTCAACTACTGATGAGTGAATGTTGTCCATCACTTCATCCCAATCATCCCCGTCCAAGCCAGAATCCAATGCATGCCATTTTGTTTCTGCACTCCCCTGGAGGGGAATCCAGAAATCCCAGGAACATCTTATATAAGGATGAGGTGACTTTCCCCAGATCCCTTGCCCTGATCGCCAGCTCCACTGGAGATTTGAGAATCCGTGGGATGCTCCCCGGGAACTGAGCCCGCAGCGCATGCCTAAGTTGCAGATATCTGAAGAAATCTCTTGGTGACAACTGGAATGATCCACATAGCTGCTCGAAAGACCTGAGAACTCCAGAGCTGTATAATTGACCCAATTCTCGGACACCCCTCCTCCCCCAGAACCATGTTTCCTGCATGCCATATAACTCCTCTAATTTACGGTTGCGCCACAGGGGGGTGAACAGAGACTAGGAGGGGCCCCATTCGGCTCTTAGCCCAGACTGACCCCTCTATCCCAGATGTTACATACCGTTCTCATGCACCCGGTCGGACCCGGATCTCTCCCCGTACCCTTATACACCAGGGTAGACACCCTCTCCTCAGAAACATAGAAACATAGAAAGTTGACGGCATAAGGAGACCATACGGTCCATCTAGTCTGCCCTTATGTGTATACTGTATGTACTCTTTATCTTAGGATAGATGTGTGCTTATCCCAGGCATGTTTAAATTCAATGACTGTTGATTTTTCAACTACCTCTGCTGGAAGTCTTTCTGTAAAATAATATTTTCTAACATTGCTCCTGATCTTCCCCCCGACTAGCTTCAGGTTGTGCCCCCTTGTTCTATCATTAAGCTTCTTCTTAAAAAAACTTCCCTCCTGAACCTTATTCAATCCTTTCACATATTTAAAGGTCTCAATCATGTCCCCCCTCTCCCTTCTTTCCTCCAGACCGTACAAATTAAGTTCTTTAAGTCTCTCCTGATAAGTTTTAAGTTTAAGTCCTTCCACCATTTTCGTTGCCCGCCTTTGGACACGTTCTATTTGAATAATGTCTTTTTGCAGGTAAGGTCTCCAGAACTGCACACAGTGTTCTAGCTGTGGCCTCACCAGGGCTCTATACAGCGGCATCACAACCTCCCTCTTCCTACTGGTGATGCCTCGAGCTATGCAGCTGAGCATCCTGCTTGCTTTTCCCACTGCCTGGCTACACTGTCCACTCATTTTGCAGCTATCAGTAATCAGTACCCCTAAATCTCTCTCCTCCGAGGTCCTGGATAACACAGTGCTGCCCATACGGTA
The DNA here is from genome assembly GCA_027917425.1 of Gastrophryne carolinensis. NCBI lineage: Eukaryota > Metazoa > Chordata > Amphibia > Anura > Microhylidae > Gastrophryne > Gastrophryne carolinensis. The sequence goes on along the minus strand of CM051239.1, from coordinate 218,341,431 downwards.
CTCAGAGCAGGGATTCCTTCTACCCAAGTGCATGATTTTACATTTAGAGACATTAAACTCTAGTTTCCACAGTTTTGATCATCTATCCAGTAAAGCTAAGTCATTTTCCATGTTGCAGACACCTCCATGAATATCCACCCTATTACTAACCTTTGTATCATCAGCAAACAGACAAAATTTTCATACCAAGCCTTCTCCTATGTCACCTACAAATATATTAAAAAGAATGGGGCCCAGGACAGAGACTAGGAGGGGCCCCCATTCGGCTCTTAGCCCAGACTGACCCCTCTATCCCAGATGTTACATACCGTTCTCATGCACCCGGTCGGACCCGGATCTAGGAGGGGACCACTTGTAACTCGCCTTTGTTCAGATTGCACACCATTTACAACAACACTCTGATACCGATCCCTCAGCCAACTGGAAATCCACTGAACTATCCAGGAATTGAGTCCTACCTTCAATAACTTATCTATGAGCTCCTTATGTGGTACAGTGTCAAAGGCTTTGCTAAAATCCAGATAGGCAATATCCACAGCACCACCTTCATCTAACACTTTAGTGACATTGTCAAAGAAATCAATAAGATTGGTTTACATGATCTGCCCTCAGTAAAGCCGTGCTGTTTTGGGTCCAATAGGTCATTAATTTTTAGATGGGAAATGATCTGTTTTTTTAAGAGTGTTTCCATTAATTTGACCACTATAGATGTTAAACTAACTGGCCTGTAATTACTGGCTTCTTCTCTACTCCCCTTTTTATGGATTGGTACGACATTGGCCATTCTCCAATCATCTGGAACCTCACCAGTTGAACGGGAATGGTTAAGTAAATCAGTCAGAGGGGCTGCAATCACAAACCTAAGCTAAACTCTGGGGTGGATTCCATCTGGACCCATCGCCTTACTTACCTTTAGATGTGCCAGCTCAGATAGGACATCAGCCTCCAGAAACTCCGGAGCTATGCCCTCCCAGCGGGATGCTGTGCTATGGCCATGCCAAACAAAGCCACTTCAAGCAAGATCACTGGATTATCTCGTGAGATGCATAGCCCCCAATGTGCGTACTGAATCCACCCTCAGACACCTGGGATTTCATGATCTCTCTGTTTAGTCTCGGTGATGACTGGCCCCAGAAAAACTCAAAGATTTTTGAGTCGACCAATTTGAAGTGTAAGTGGGACAGTAATTCTGGGGATGCCCACTGTGACACCCGCCTCTTCAGTTGGGCCACCACTGGAGAGATATTTAGTTCAACAAATTCCACAGGCTTACAGCTGATAACAATCCCCAAGCCCTTAAACTGGCTAACCACCTTCAGCCGGGATCTGGGGGTTACCACCAGCTTGTCTGCTCCATCTACCGGCATTAGGCTGGATTTATCCCAGTAGATTTTGAGCCCCGAAAACTCCCCAAATTTCCCAATAGTATCTAGCAGGGCATCCAGGGAGCCCAAGCAGTCCGCCAGGTACACCAGCGTGTCGTCCGCATATAAAGATATCTTCTCCTCAACCCCATTCAGCCTCCACCCGGTGATGGCAGCGGACTTCCTAATAATTATTACTAGTGGCTCGATGGCCAGGGCAAAGAGCAACAGAGACAGTGGATATCCCTGTCTAGTACCCCTACTCAGAGGGAACGAGTCCAAGAAGATTCCATTTGTCCTCACCCTAGCCACCGGATCCCCATACAACAACTTGACATAGCTGATGAAGGCTGGTGGGAGCCCAAATTTGGCGAGCACCGCCCACAGATATGGCCACTCGACCGAGTTGAATGCCTTCTCGTTATCCAGAGAGGCGACCGCCGGGTCCCCCAGTTCCCATGTGTGATCTGTAGGTTAGACATCAGTCTGCGAAGGTTTATATGTGTGGTACACCCCGGCATGAAGCCTGCCTGATCTGGACTGACCAGTTGAAGAATTACTTTGTTCAGTCTAGTTGCCAAGATTTTAGCAAAAACCTTCGCATCCTGATTTAACAATGACCGAGTCCGGTGGCCTGCCCTCTTTATGGATCAAAACTATATGTGCTTCGGAGAAGGAATCTGGCAGACCCTCGGCCTCCACCACCTGGCCCAGCACATCGAGCAGCCTTGGGGCAACCAATTCAGCATACTGCTTGTACCATTCCGTGGGAATCCCGTCGGGCTCCAGGGCTTTCCTATTATGAATTGCTCCAATCGCCCCCCTAACTTCTTCTAGCGTAATTGGCCCCCACAGGGACTCTCCATCCTCCTCGGCGAGGTCAGGGAAGGTAACCCCAGCCAGGTACCCCTCTAATTCCTCCTCCGAGTACGTTACTTCTGAAAAGTACAGTGCTGCATAGTACGATTGGAATTGTCTAGCTATGTCCTCCCCATTCGTCACCGTATCACTTCCACATGTAATACTCGTGATAGTGTTAGGGGTCTGTTCCGCTTTAGCCAGAAACACTAGTGTCTTCCCATTTTTGTCTCCCTTATCAAATATATTGCCTTGTTTTAGCAGTAGGGTTTTTCAGGCTACTTCTGTGAGGAGCAAGTTATATTCTATTTTAAGGGACTGCAGAGTTGAGTTCACTCTGTGATTGGCTGAATCTATAAACTCCTCCTCCTCTTTGGCTATTTTATTCTCAATATTCGCTACTGCCCTCCCTCTCCTAGCTCTATCTGCAGCGATAGGGCACTACCTCTCGTCACTGCCTTAAGAGCATCCCATGCTACACTAACCGTCGTTTCCCCAGTATTACATGCCCAGAAGGATTCAGTGGCCATCTGCCGGTTCTCCCTAACCCCCGGGACATGCAACCAGAGTGGATTAAGAGCCCACCCCACCAGACTCCTGCGCGTGTTTGAAATTCCTATTATGACCAGTAGGGGTGAATGGTCGCACACCATCACCCTAGGCAGCAATTGTGGCGAGGCAAAGGCCAGGTCAATCCTGGAGAGAGTTCAGAGTGTATCGGACTGACAAGAATACACCCTCTCTACTGGGTGCTTCCACCTCGAGATCTCAACCAGACCCATTGCCTCAGCCCAGGAAGCTAACCATGTTTTGGGCACTCCCTCCCAACCTATCCAGGGCTCCAACCATCACCAAATAAAATCCCCCACCAAGAGCACCGCATTTTCACATGTCTTACTGTAAATAAAAATCTTTGAAAATAAAGCGGAATACAGATCGGAGGGGACCTAGTAAGCTATGAAATGAGCAGGGTAGGGCAGAGGATTTCTTGATTAATGTGTGTGTGTAAGAGAAAAAGAAAGCTGCCTGTGGAAAGGGAAAGTATGATTAGATATATTAGGGCTGGAATGAGAGATGGAAACAAGTAAGGGATAAGGTGAAATGCATAGGATCAAGACAGCGTGTAGTTGGGCCTTAGAAATAAGGAAGGGTTGTTCCTGTTCGGTTAGTGGAGTAAAATAGGTTAAGGAGTAAGGCAGGGAGGAAGTCAGGGCAGTCATGGCTGAGAGGTGTGAGTGGAGAGTTGCAGGTTCTATTCCTGGCCAGGACATGACTGAGGTGCTCTTGAGCAAGGCACATAAGCTCACAGCTTCTGGCATGTATGCACTGCTTGTGATCGTTTCACTGTAGGGATGGGTTCAATGCAGAGAAAAAATACTATGTGTGCACAAATATGCAATGCTTTTCTCAGGGGCAGAATAGAACCTTACATTAAAAAAGCACTGAAGTAGCACTTATATTGGCAAATGAGTGGTACATACATATACTGTACATACTGTATAGATTCTGTTTGCAGAATGCAATGCAGAACTGTTCCACCCACATACGCCGTAGGTGTCAATACCACCCACCAGGGTAATATTCTTTACTTGTGGTTAGCATTGATTTTAAGCTTTGATTCTATTTCCCTTAATCTACCAGACCTCAAGCTAATTTTTATCCAGGTAAACTGGAAATGTTTTCAGTTTACTCACCTTGGTGAGACAGATCAGAGTGACATACCTGCTCTTGTGCTGGATTATAAATTACTTCAGCAGCTATTGTTTCCTAACATAATTGATTTATGAATTGATATATAATTTCTTAATCACTGTGCACATAGGAGAACATCAGCATTGTTATGCTTACTTTTTGATGTACAATACATTTCTCTATGTTGAAGCAGTCATAGTCACACTTTACAGAATTGCTGCCAATGTGCACTACCATATTAATTGAATATATATATATATATATATATATATATATATATATATTATGTTTGTTCCTCTGTTCCTCTTTAACTGGTGTGTAAATTTGTATATGTGGGGGAGGGGCTAAAAGGGATGTATGTGGACGAGTTAGAGTGTTGGGGGTTAAGGCAAGTCCATGGGGGCTTAAACCGGTCCAACACCTATTTTATAAAGATTGGGCGTAGGTTACGTTGCAGGGGCACTCCTGTGAAAAGAACCCATGCAAGCCCAAGTTTTTTACATGATCCTCACTCCCTTGGCAAAACCTTGTCCCTGCTGAATTACGTCAGGTTGACTCTGAAACCCATGTCCGTTGGTGGCCAATCAAAACACTCAATTTTTTTTTGACAATCAGCAAATGTGAAATGTTTTCTCAAAATGGGTGTTGAGTTGTGTAACTGATGAATATTAAGGGATAAATGGATAACGTTAAATAAATGCATAACTTCTAAGTTAGATAATTAAGCTGAAGCTCAAGGAAAGACTTTTTCTAATTTTATTTAAATTTACAAAAAATACTGTATAAAGATTACCTTAACAGTTTCCTATTTATAGAACAGAGATATCAATATTGTTATTTCTTTCAAATGAACAGATGAAGAATGTACACTTCATTACTTTTTACAATAAATTAAAAAAAAGGAAACACTGAATTAATTCTTGATGATGATGATCTTTTATGTAATGTTACCATCTGAGAAGCTACCTGTTAAATACAGTATCAAAAAGCAATTTAACATTCTAAAGGTTTATGCAATTGTGGGTCTGCACTATTCAAATTGTCACAAAGAAGTCACATTAAGTTAAAATAAAGTGAGCTCTTAGCTAGCTATGATTTCAGTTCAGAGACAGACAAAATGTGGTGGAGGTGATCTAGTAAATCAGGCATTATGCAATGTCCCATCTCAATCTATGTGGCTTGTACTAATATAACACAAAGTGTGTCACCATGAGTTGCTAATTCATGCTACTGTTCAAAGGAACTGATATACATTATGGCTCTCTAATGTGCATCTTACAAATGAATCATAACTACAGGTATGTTATACTGTACATAACCATCTCAGACTCAGAAAGATAAATTTAAGATACATATAATTTCTAAACTTAGAATGTGGGGAACTATATATTCAGTTTTGCATACAAAAAAAGTTAATTCACTAGGTGTGGCGTTTAGTATTTGAACAGTTTGCAAGTGGTCACGTATTTCAGGCTTAAGTGGCTAGCTTGGCTGCTGCTGTCCCCCCACCCCCAGCAGTCGGGGGAAGCGAAGCATGGGGATCACGCTGATAGGCCTCAAGCAAGCAACTACATTTTGGCATCGCTCTTTGCAGGTGTAGGCTACAGACTCGAAGGCTTACCATTGTTGCTAGCCAGCAATCATCTCTCTGTTGAATAACTTTAATGCAGATGTTGCTGTGATAGTGTGGTGTCCCAGTCAGTATGCCATGTATTAGAGTAAGTGTTATGTCATGCTACTGTGAGGTTAGGATGCCATCAGTATAGACTTAACTTGTTTTATATTGCATACATGTCTCTAGTGGCACCTACTGGTCAAAACATATTGTGTCTTCACATTAGTCTGCTTGTATTTGCATAGTTGTCTGTCAAAAGGTGGAGAGATACTTGGTCACACCCACCTTTTATAGACAACAGTCTGGAAGAAAGTTCCAGAAGTCTGTGGGAGGTCCCCGTTGGTACAGCCCCCTCTGACCAGGTGGGCTGGCCTTCAGCTCCTCAAGGGAGTTCGAGTGTGGTGTGCAACCTGGAGACATGTCTACTGCTAAGCTCCAGTCACAGATAAGTCTGCATCTTTTCAAAATCTTCTTTTTCCCTGATACTGCTGCAAGCAAGTACCCTGATAACCAGTCCACACTGTGGGGATAGAGATCTTCAGTCCTTCAGATTGTTTCTCCAAGTAAGGAATTCTTCTTTAGTCCAGGGGGATAGAGCTGAACCAGGGCCCCTGGCAGACACTGTACCTATTGAGACCTACGGTCAGGGCAGTGACTTATCGGCTTCCATGTCGGTGCCTGTACTCCTGCATGCTTACTAGCGTATGGTGTGACAGCAAGGCAGAGTCCCTCTGTGAGTACAGATTCATGTTTAAAACTACAGTGAGCCAAGCTGTAAAGATCCTCACAAGTGAAGTATTACTTGGACTGTGACTTCCCCAAAACCCGCCAATACCACCTAAAGAGTTAAAGGGGATTGTGACCAATTTACTCTCCACTTATCTGAGGTCTGTGATGTACATCTTCTGTCAAGTGCTTCATTATAAAAGACTGTCTACTGCATTTGGGAATTGTTTTGCACAAAGTTTTCAGTAAAGCTCCCCGTTTTTTAACCTTGGTCTCAGAAGTCATTACAGCCTGTACCATGCGAGCGAGAACAAGTGGGACATTTGACAAAAGCGGCATGCTGTGTGTGTACTAGGGATTAGGGCAAGATCCCCGGCCATTTCTCCACTCGTGACATACCTATTCTTGCCCTGGCTGCACCACAAGTACCAGCAGACCCTGCAGCATTGCCCCTGGTCACCACAATAGCACACAAGCAGACATGTAGCAATTTGGGCAAGAGACTCTGAGAGCATGTTCTTCTGTGGGAGTCTGGGAATTGAGATTCTCCTCTTCTTCTGCCTCCTCCTCCACCACCACCTCCACCTCATTCAGTTCAGGGCTCAGTTCCTGATACATTTGAGGACTGGGCTGTGTCCCCTCACCAATGTGACCTTGCAGGACACCCTGCTGTACATAGAGCAAGGGAATTACATTGTTAAGAGTGTACTGTAGCTTCTTTGAATGACCTCAGAAAACGTCAGGCGCAAGTTGCTCAGTTGGAAACTGCAATGCAGTGTGAAGCTAGGCTGCTGCATGAAGTACTCATTAATTGCTATGCTCTGAAGGCCAGTCCAACATATGGAGAGAGGAGTCCAATGAGTGGGCACATCACAGATCATGTTATGTTGTGGTAGGCAATTCTGCCTGCAGCTTCAGGAGGGCCTTCCTTGCATGATATTAGTGCAGTGCATGCAGTTTGTGTGACATTTTTAGCAGCTGCTTCAGACCACTAAAGAATGCTAGAAACCTGTTTACAATCAAAATACAAAAAAAGTGCCATGCATGGTGCAGCCCACCACACTGCAGTGTCAATGCAAAGTTCCGAACCAATACCAGTCTTGAAAGTTCCTATGTCCTGTGGGCAGGGGTCAGCCAGGAGGAGATTTCCTGGTTTATGCAGTTTAACAGTTAATGCCCAGTGTGGCTGCGTTCACTGCATTTCACCAGGTGCAGGACTGGACAGTGATGGACATATACCTTCCTCACCCACAGCTGGATCTCCACATGATGGTGCTCAAGTGCACCAGAGACCCAATGACTGTCCCAACTTTATCTACACCTAATGAAGTTGAGTCTAATATCTGGAAAGGGGGTGACTGCAGCACTTCAACTTGGCCAGATGCACATTGAGCCTCTGCACCACTGGGTAGCTGCTGGTGTAATGCTATTTTCCTGCAATCACATTAAAGTGGACCAAAACCCAGGATTTTGACTATCCCCCGAGGCACCCCCGATTGAGCTGTCTAAAACCCCCTAGATTGCCAAGTGCAACTCACCTCTTCCCAGTCCTACAGCGCATGCTCATCCAATCAATGACCTTGGAGCCGCTGGCGCCACATCGTCTAAGCCTTCTTCTAAGGATAGCGGCTCTGAGTGCACTGGCGGCCGTATCCCCCGCTTCCCTCTAACAGGGTGCGTGCCTGTGCCGGCCATTTACAAAATCCTGGCATGGGCACATGCCCTGCTAGAGGGATAGCGGGGATGCGGCTGTGGCTCGCACATTTGCCATTAGACCGGGAAGCATGGTAAGGGAATGGGGCGACCTGGGGGGTTTCACACAGCGGGGCCTCCCCCAGGGGGAAGGAATCAATGAGCTGGGAAATCTTATAGATTCCTGGGCTGATCGCTCTGGGCTTGGTCCACTTTAAGGAGTGTGGGAGCAATGGAGCAGATGCTTACTAGCTGCATATGTTGGGGAGTCCTGATTGGCGCTGATAGTGCACAGAGTGCTGGTAAATGCTGTGGTTGGTGGAACAAAACAACTGGTTGTCAATGTCAATTGTTGTCAATTGTTCTTCCAAGCAGCGCTGTGGTGGCATTTCATGTGAACATGTATGGATGTGAAGCTCACATGAGGATCCTTTCCCTGCTTCACATGTTCCTGATAGAGCTGGGAGATGGTTCATAGAAAAACACTTTTCCACGAGCACCCTGTATTATTAGCTAGCTGCTGCTGCTGCTGCTTGAGAGTGTGTATTGTTTGCCAGTGCAACCCTGCAAGCTAGTTTGCTGAGGTGGTGTACCCCTCCCACATTTTGCCCAAGATTTTTGATGGCTGCCACCACACTGGGTTGGTGGAATGCTGGCCCCATCCCAGGTTGGAAGCCTGCTTGCCTCTTCATAATGTTGCTGACCGCACATGACAGCCAGTTCATAAGCGACATCATCATCTATGCAGGTTTTATTGCCAGTGCCCATCTACCTCAACTGCCTGACACTGTTCCACTGGCTCCACCTGAATTTTCCCCTCTATGACTCTCAGGAGGAGTGCTTTAAGGCCCAGTGGTCTCTTCAAAATCACTGCTGCACTCCATCCACTGACTTTCCTCCCAACCTTCATCATCACTGAATAGCAGTTCAGTCAATTCAGTGTACAATAGCTCCTCGGCAGATGGTACAGATGGTGAATCATGGAGACAGAACTGAAGAGGGCCAAAAGGACTGTGGCTGCCCTTGCCATGATGGCCTTGCCTGAATGATTGGCTAATTGGTCAACACATGACCACTAGATGATAAAGGAAGCTTCCCCCTGTTGCCACAAGTGCTGCTTTCCCCCCTAGGCTGGAAGTTCTGCCACTGGACATACTGCCATACGTCAGATGGTTTGGCATTGTGAGTGCCTTTTAAGAAAATTGGGGTGCACAGAGGGTTTTGTTTAATATATTTTTGGACTTGTGTGAAAGACAATTTGCCACTCCAAAGAGGTAGGTGGGTAGTTAGATAGATCAGTAGGTGTGCACTGTTCAATACCCTGACCTAGAAAGCACACAGCTCTGATATCCCCAAGTGTTCCCCTGCAGAGTAGCACTTGTAGAGGCTGGAGACCTCTGGAAAAAAAGAATAGATTCCTCCCTACATTAACTATCTCTGTCACTAGAAATCAAATGACAACATTCCCTTTCTCTCTCTAAGCTCCTGTTGAAGAGCCTGTCAACAATCAGGAAGCAGCAATGCTGGCATTTAGGTGGAAGCCTGGTATTTATACCAGCAAGACATGGTGTGATATCAAATGGTGTATAGCTTGTGGGGGTTACAAGCAGATTGGCCAGCTGCGTTGCATCAACTGTGACTTCCTGCTTCTGCTGCTTTTTGTACCTAGCTCCTGGTCACTTAATAGCACCCAAAACAGCCAATGAAAAACTACAAACATGTTCAAATTAACTCAAACCAAACTTTTCCAGAAGTTCGAAATGAACTTAGTTTAAAAAGTTTGGTTCTCTCATCTCTATTTGGTCAGTGCTCAGTGCCATATACCAACTCTATTCTCAATCTCTAAGCAAGATTGTGCCTCATTATGGTTGAATCAGCACTGTTTATCTCATTTTTTTAAAGAAAACACGCTTTTTTCTCTTGGTGCAATTCATCACCATATTTAGCTATGGGCAAAAACCTTGGCGCATCTAAATATGGTATTAGAGAAAACATGCATCCAAAAAAATACTAACGGTGCTGAATCAACCCTAATGTGTTTAAATAAAGTTCCTATGACAGCAATTCCAAAGAAATACCAACATTCACTTATTTATACATTTACTATAAATACAATAAAAATGTTTTGGGCTCTGCTTACAACAAAGTAAGCATCAACAGAGCAACAGCTAAAGCAGTCCAGAGACAATCAACGGGGTACCTTCAGCTCTAGGCCATCAGGTCCCAAGTAGTCTGTTGGTGATAAAGTCTTGTCCCTTTAGCATTCAAAGCAAATCACATTTTCTACCATTCTCCCACTGACAGATGATATTGTTTAATTACTAAACTAAACATGCATGGCTGGGCAGTATGCTTTTGATTGCAACTTATTTTACATATGCTAGAGATCAAAATATGATTGAACCATCGCACTATAGATCACTTAGTTTATTTATACAGATTATAAAATACCGTGGCAATGATCAATCTGGTCTAGCAACTATCACTGACTCTTAACAAGAATTTGATTAAATCTCCTTTCTGTTGGACTAATGTTCCATTCAAATAATTTCCTTTTCTGACTTCAAAAAACAGCATATAAACACCTTCTATATACAAAAGTTTAATGAAAATGTTGGAAAAGTCCTCAAGGGGAGTCTTCAACTCCAAGCAAGTGTGATGGAACAAGAAAGAACATTTGCTCTTTACAGAACCAGTGCATTGAATTGCATGGAAACGAATGTTGCATTTGTAGATAAAATAGCTTTGCTTAACTTAAATTTTAAAGCCTGATTTTGTTTTTGTGAGCCATTTTTTAGCACATCACCAACCTTGTCTGCAGCGTATAGGAATCAAAAGGTGTGTAACAGGACCTTATGTCTCTTTACCTCTAACAGTACCTTTGGGACCCTATAGACCAGCACCCCCCCCCCCCCCCCCAGCCGTATTGCAAGCAAGTATGCAGTCCTACTTTGGAGAAGCTGTATCACTAAAAACCTTATTAACATGTTAGATTAGGAATAACTGCTCTAATGTCTGTACAAAGAATGCATGATAGGTAAACAGCATTTAAACACAAAAAATTGCAAGAGCAATACGCTGTTACTTCAGCAAAGGCTGGCTCTGGTAATAGGCCATTGGAGTTGAGCAGAACTCCCTACAAAAACAGAATGGTTTGTTGAAAACCAGTCTCTCTGATTAGAGATGGGCGAACCCGAACCACAAAGTTAGGGTTTGTACCCAAACCCAGACTCGGACTTCAGCCAGAAGTCTGTGTTTGAGTTTGGCGTCTGGCTCGAACATGGAAACCTGCTTGATGGGCTGCTGAGCAGCCTATCAACCAGGATCACTTAAGCTTGCAGCAGCAGGAAGCTGCTGTAACTCACCTCTGCCTGATCCTTTACCTGTCCATGCGGTCGGGCGTCGGCAGCAGGGGTACTAAAAACTGGCTCCAGCTGGGGCTACAAAAAGATGGCCGCCAGCTACCAGGTGTGAGGACACTCTTAGTGCTGGCACTAGAAGTGTCCTCCCTCATGTAAGCCTGTGGCCATCTTTTGAAACCCCAGCTGGGGCCAGTTTCATACACAGCCACCGCTGCTCTGCCACGGCTACAGGAGGAGGATTGGGCAAAGGCGAGTTAAAACAGCCCACTTCTGCTGCACACTCTGCACCTCCCAACAACACAGCCAGCCCCCTAATTTCGGGTCCATGAATATTTATTTAAAGTTAGTCAGAACTTGCCGAACCCGATCTTTGGGGGGTCAGCCAACTTTACCCCTGATTCTTTTTGTTTCCAGTAAAAAAAAAACATTGGCTGGAAATGTTGTAACCCCTTCTCTTGCTATCTGACATAATGATGGGCATATTTATTATTGGACTATTATCCCCATAACACATGTCAATAAATAATGCTACATTTGTAAACTGTGGTGACCTGGCATATTTGAAATATTGTTATATCCAATATCCTAATTGATAAAGAACAAACAGTAATCTTCTGTAAAATATATGTACAAGACAATGTTTACATGTATAATTGTAAAAGTGTATAGTGAGTGAGCATGACTGCATGACTGCTACTAATGACATATTGTTGGTTTTGTTTTCAGTATACACAAGATGTCTACAAGAAAAAAATAATGTGCAACATAATTCCAAGCAATTAGTTAATTCAAATCAAGGAGCCTCAAATGGCTTAGTTGGAAATTAAGTTAATGGGGTTTGGTGTAAGGTTGGTGCACTTCCTGCTGGAAAGTTTCCCATGTTTTCTTCAGTATAAGTAGTGAGTGAGTTCCCATGTCACCCTGTTAGCCCAGACTTTAATTAGATCTGGCATTCAACTCATAATGATAAATGCTGAGATGATGAATGGAAATGCAAATTAGTGTGAAGTGGCTAAGCCATCAAAGCTGTATATCATTAACACCTACCTACTGTTAAATCCATCAATGTCTTCTTTAGTTCCCTGTGTTCAGCAGGTGCAGGTGGCAGACCACCAGTGCTCCTTCCACAATATTGCCTATCCAAACTTTGTAGGTTTCTTTTCTCATATGTTTTTATACATCTTCTGTTAAATATTTTCCTGGCTTGTGTCGATTTCCAGCTGAGAAGAAAACAATCTGAGTAAAAATTAGAAAAGAGGATAGAGTTGATAAAGTCTGAATATAATTCATTCAAGTATTTAGTCATTTTCTTAGAATGAATGTAACAGGATTGTACTATCATATATTTGGAAATATAGATGTAAATACTAAAATTTACCTACCATATATGTTAGAAGGGTGAATATATTCAGTATTGCTTAACACAACATTGTGAAACATTACAAACACATTTTTATTTTTTTTTATTAGTTATTATTTATTTACTGCCCTGACTTTTATTATTTATGTATTTTGAATGATTTTACTTTTTTATACATAGAACTGTAATAATAGGTAAAGAGCACGTTCAGATCAAGACCAAGAAAAACATGATTACCCATGGTTTTTAGCAAATAGCACAGGTAGAGATGAGCGAACTTCTTGAAAGTTCGATTCGGGCGATTCGCCGAATTTCCCCAGGAAATTCGGGTTCGCCCGAATCGAACTTTCACGAATCACTCATCTGAAAAAAAAAATGCCGGCATGGTGGCAGCCGGCCTGCCCGCTCCCACCATGCCGGCATTTTTTTAAAAAGCAAACACTTACCTGCATGGTCGGACCGTGGAGGCCGGCGTCGCTCTCAGCTGTCATCAGAGGACGCGTCATCAGAGGGCGCGTCATCAGAGGGCGCGTCATCAGAGGGCGCCGGCCTCCACGCTCCGACCATGCAGGTAAGTGTTTGCTTTTAAAAAAAATGCCGCCATGGTGGGAGCGGGCAGGCCGGCTTCCACCGCCCGCTGACAGCGTAGCCGGCCTGCCCGCTCCCACCATGCCGGCATTTTTTTTTTTTTTATTTCAGGGAAAATTCGATCGGCACGAACCAAAAAAATTTCGGGTTCGTGCCGAATCGAATTTTCCCTGAAATTCGGAGCGAATTCCGGTTAGTCCGAACCGGTTCGCTCATCCCTAAGCAGAGGCATGCAAATAATTTTTAAATGTCTCTTTACTATCCCCAGTGCTCAGAAAACCATAAAGCATGATAGCTTCTAATATTTCTTATAATCCTATTTGTGGACATATCTTTAGGCATTACGTCCTTCTAGCACAGAGCTAGAAATGTGTGAAAGTTGTGATGACAGTGGCCAAAAGTCAGAAACACACGTCGAAGTTGTTAGCTGTGTAAATTCTAGAAGCTATAGCTAAGCACCCCCTGCCTAGCAGGTTTCTAAAGTGCTTGGGATAACAAAGAGAAACAATGCACAGATTGACATTGCTCTGGCTACTTACTAGGAATTCTAGGCAATTATGATTTTTGGGTTTGTTGTGTGCCATATTAAACACTGTTTTAAAGAAAGCTCTCTTTACATTGTACACATGAATAGGGACTTTGAGGTTACTTTAAGCACACTATTACTGAATTGTATACTGTGTATACTAGGATTACTGACTACTGTGGCCCAGGTAAAAAGGTGTGTGTATAGATCCCTAAAAATCTCTCTCTAGTAAGCAGCTACGCTGTAAGCTGTAATAGGTGACATCAGCCATGGAATTAACAGACAGAAGCTGATAGAGATAACATGACAGGGAGAGACCCCAATGCAGCCTGGGAAAACAGAGCTGATATATAGAACTTACAATTCTTGGTCTTATTAGTTCTATACAGACATGTGCTAGTACAGAGACTAAAGTGAGCACACAGAGAATGCATGCCAGGTGTAGTCCTCCTAAGCTCGACTGTATCCTCCTTCGGAGCTGTGCTGGCTTGCTTATTGGCTGGCAATGATGTTCCGCTTCTCTTTCTTTGGTGTGTTGTTTTCCCCTTCTGCACCTGGCATACATTCTCTGTGTGCTTGTCAAGCCCCGTGGGACACCTGCCCTCAAGCCAGTCCTCTACATATTCTGGAAATGAACTTTTTTTTTTGTCAATAAATTTTTTATTGAATAAAGCGCATCAGCTTAATACAAAACGACTGGATAATCATTCAGTACAGTTTGAATATCTCGATAAAATTGCATCATACAATTATTCTAGATATTGCATATAATACCATTGCGATATAAGAAATACAATTTTAAAGAAAATAGAATATGGAAGTCCAACCGCTTCAGTATAATAGTAGGTCGGAATATAAGGTCCTAAAACCATTTCCATTGAACAACTCAGAGGCATTATACAAAAAGAGCATAATAGGGGGAAGCATCAAGGCGGGAAATACATAAATAAATAAATAAAAATATATATATATATACAAGAAATATTAAAACAAAAAAAAACAAAACAAAAAAAAAAAAATATATATATATATATATATATATATATATATATACATATACATACATACACATACATATGCATATGTGTACATATATATACATATACACATACACACACATATACATATACATAAAAAATATAAATATTAATATACATAAAAAATAAAAAAAAAGAATAAAAATATTAAAAGAAAAAAAAAAAATTATTTGGGGGAACTCCCCCAGATTTCTCCATCTCACTGGTTTATCTCTCGTCACAACGTCAGTAAAGTAAGATGAAAATTATCAGGAGCAAACTCCCGAATCCATGGATCCCATATCTCTCTATATCTCTCTAACCCATTCTCATGTATTGCCGACATTTTTTCCATTGCTAAAATGTGATTGACCCTATCCCAGAATTCACCTATATTCAACACCTTCTGTTGCCACGCCTTTGCAATCACCATTTTGGCCCCCGTGAAAATATGAAACAGTAGCTTTTGGAATAATTTCGGGACCCCCTGTAGAGGTTTATTAAGTAAAGCCAACTGGGGGTCAGATGCTATTTTCCTGCCCAACATTTTGCTAACAATCACAAAGATCTCATCCCAAAATTCCTGGACTACAGGGCAGTCCCACCAGGTGTGCATAAAGGATCCCCGCATTGAACAACCTCTAAAACACAAACCTCCATTATCCCCCTTAAAATGTCTCATCTGCTCAGGGACCAGATACCATCTTAGGAAGACTTTGACATTGGCTTCAACAGCCATGACAGAGGCCGCCGACCCAAATGAGGCCAACCACATCTTCTGCCAATCATCCTGGGAAATTGCTATCTGCAGGTCTTCCTGCCATTCAATATCGCCCTTCCTGAGGATTTATATAACAAGCAATATAACTCCGTAATCGCTCCCCTCGCCCTAGGATCACGACTGCATCGAATTTCCAAACTGGAAATGCTATCAGCGGGTATGGCATTCTAATTAAGAGAGTTAAGAAAATGGGCGACCTGCAAGTAGCCAAACACATCGTTAGGAAGTTGTGGATATTTGGCCCTAAGTTGTGAGAACGTAGCCACTCCCGTGCCTAAATAACAATCAGCCACACTATTTATTCCCGCTGTCTTCCATTTACGTCAAAACAGCTGGGGGAAACATCGGATTGTTCCATAGCTTAAGCAAGGGAAGATGTGAGGATGCCAGACTCCCTGAAAATGTTACATCATCCCATATTTGAAGTGAATGGACCATAATCGGATTCCTTATGTCTTTTCTGAATTTCGGGGTGATGCACAATAAATTATCGATAGGAAGTGGTGCAGCTAAGTCCGACTCTATCTTAACCCAAATTGGAATATTTTCCCTGATGTGATACGAAATCAATTGAGCAATTTGGGCTGCCCGGTAATATGTAGTTAAATTTGGAACTCCCAAACCTCCCATGGCTTTAGGGGTAAGTAAGGTTTTCCTTGATATTCTTTGTTTACCATCATTCCAGATGAACCTCAAAGTTTTGCTCTGCAAATTTTGCAAATAACGAGATGGGATTCTGATCGGTAGGGATCTGACCAGATACAAAAACTTAGGAAGTAGCATCATTTTAATTGCCGTGATTCTACCTAACCAGGATAAACTGTAACCTTTCCAGGTTGTGAGAAGCTTAAACAAATTTCGCTGTAAGGGCAGAAAATTACCTGTATAAAGGTCCTCATATCTACTAGTCAGATTCACTCCCAGGTATTTAATAGATTTAAGATTCCACTGGAAGTCATATATCTTACATAAATGATCCCAAGTTTCCTCCGGAACATTAATATTCAAGGCCTTAGATTTGGCTGTGTTGACTGCGAGACCAGACACTTCCGCAAATTGTTGAAATAATTGAAGTATATTCGGTATCGAAATAAGAGGATTTGTAACAGATAACATTACATCATCTGCAAAGAGACTAATTTTATACTCCTCCATACCCACTTTTACTCCTGAAATATTGGGAGACCCCCTTACTAGTTGAGCTAAGGGCTCCATTACTAAGACGAACAAAAGTGGAGACAGGGGGCAACCTTGTCTAGTACCACGTGAGAGGGGGAGTCTGGCAGATTTATGTCCACAATATTTTACAAAAGCCTCCGGGGATTTATATATAGCTTTTAATATGCCAATGAAGTTAGGTCCAAATACCCATCTATGTAAAAGACAGAAAAGATACTTCCATGAAACGGAAAGCCTTTTTGATGTCCAGTGACAAAAACATAGATGGGGATTGAGACTCTTTAGCCAGAAATAAAAGCTGTGTCATTCTCCTAATGCTATCTCCTGCTTGCCTCCCTGGGATAAATCCTGTCTGATCTCTGTGTATAAGATGTGGCAAATATTGGGACAATCTGGAAGCCAAAATCTTAGTTAATATTTTCAAATCTACGTTTATTAGGGAGATTGGTCTAAAATTTGACCAGATTGTTTGATCGGTATCGGGTTTCGGTATCATCGAAATTGAAGCCATTAAAGATTCTTGTGAGAAAGAACCCCCCCTTCCTTATATCATTAAAAAATGCTGCTAGTCTCGGAGCCAACACAGCTGAAAATATCTTATAGTATGATGCCGAGAACCCATCTGGACCGGGTCTTTTATTCACTTTAAGGTTTGTAATTACTCGCTAAATTTCCTCTATGCCAAAATCCTCCTCCAAGAAATCATGAACCTGTTCAGGCAAGGCGGGTAGGGATAACTTATCTAGAAAATTATAAACTTCATTCTCTTCTAGAGAAGACTGGCTCAAATACAATTTTTGAAGTTGCTCCCTGAACAGGTTGGTAATCTTGCTGGGATTTGACGTTAATGAGCCCCTTGCATCCTTAAGTTTAATTGGTTTATACTGCTGATCTGGAGTTCTCAACCTCCTAGCTAACATAGCATCTGGTTTGTTGGCTTTGCAATAAAATTTGTGCTTAAGAGTGCGGAGTTCCCTCTCGGCCCTACCTGCAAGAGCAAGGTTCAGATCTTGAGAAACTTTATGTAATTCTGCCCTAATTACAGGTGTAAAATCCGTTTTTGCAGCTTCTGCTAGTTCCGAGTATCTTTTTTCTAGTTTATCTACATATGCATTTCTCTCCCGCTTTTTTCTAGAGGCAATCTGAATTAATTTGCCTCTAATGGTGGGCTTGTGGGCTTCCCAACAAATAGTGGGTGAAACTCCTGAAGGCCCATTTAATTCAAAATATTGATTTAAAGCATCTGTAACCGGTAACACTACATCTTCTTGAGATAAAAGGGAGGTACTAAGTGTCCAAGTGAATTCAGATGGCCTGTTAATGATGGAACGGAATTTGAGGAGCATCCCATCATGGTCTGACCAAGCAATGGGAATAATCTTGGCTGACTGTAACAATGACAGAGTATGGACCGGAATCAAGATATGATCAATGCGAGTGTGCACATCGTGCGGATAAGAATAATGGGTGAAACTCTGCGTGCCTTGATGTATTTCTCTCCAGCTATCTACCAGAGAATGGGAATCTATTAATTTCCTAAAGGCCCTAGATGACGCCATTGTAGATGTTGGAGTTATAGGATGTGAGGGTGATTGCCTATCAATATGTGGATTAAGCACTAAATTAGAATCACCACAGATAATTGTAGTCCCCACTGCAACCGACATCACTTCCTCAAGAAATGCCGTTAAAAAGGGTATTTGGCTAGAATTTGGGGTATAGTAATTGGCGACCATTATTTCTATGTCCTGCAGAGTCCCCAACAAAATTATAAAGCGTCCTTCTGGATCTATGATCTCTTTTTTACAGTCAAATTGAGTGTGTCTACGAAAGGCTACTAAGACCCCTTTTCGTTTAGAGTTTCCGCAGGACATGAAAGCTTGTGGGTATTGGTAATGTAAGTATCTGGGTTTGGAGGTAGTCGAAAAATGGGTCTCTTGTAGACATAAAATGTCCGGACGTAGAGATCTAAATTTTTTTTTTTTTAAATTCTTTATTTAAAGATTTTTGCATAAAAACATACAAGGAATGATACACAAAAACACCATATAAAACAATACACATTAGACAATGGGGTAAGGGTTCAGGGGCAAGGGGGCTAACGAAGGGGGGGTATGGGGGAGCAGCTAGATGACTTGTATGTCACTCATGTTCACAGGTAAGTGGCTCAACTACATGTAGAGGCTATCCAAGGGACCCCTGTCTCTGGGCCTGAGGTGTTCCCTTCCGGGTCAAAAAAAAAAAGAGGGGGATTGGGGGGGGCTGAGGCGTGCCACTTGGCCAGTAATCCAACATGGCAATGCCGATCACGGTCCCAGGGTCTCCGGCTCCCTGAAGGACTGCTTGAACTCCTCAGACTCTTGGTAGATCAACCAAGGCATCCATGTTCGCCTATACTGCTCATCTCTATCGTGCATAGCCAAAGTGAGGTCCTCCATTTCTGAAATACTCAATACCTCCACAACCCAATCTCTCACCGTGGGGGCTCTTTTCTGTTTCCAGTATCGTATTGGCTCGTTCCAACTGGACCCATCTCTTCGAGTTCTGACATGTAGCCCACTCACATGTTCTCTGCAGGTGCGTGGCCACCCAGTAAAGCCTGATATCTGGCAGTGACATTCCCCCCTGGTTCCTGGGCCTGTAGAGTGTGCGTTTCCCTAATCTCGCTCGTTTTTTGTTCCAGACAAAGCTCATAGTAACATAGTATGTAAGGCTGAATAAAGACTTTAGTCCATCCAGTTCAGCCTGTTTAACTCCTTCCAGTGGTCTAGTAACCATAGCCGGAAATGTTATTACATGCCAGGAAGGCATCAAGGCCACTTTTGAACATTTTTAATGTATCCCTCATTACTACCTCCTCTGGCAGCGAGTTCCATAGTCTCACTGCTCTTACAGAGAAGAATCCCCTCCTATGTCGGTGGAGAAAGCACCTTTCCTCTAACCTTAGTGGATGCCCCCGGGTTATGGTTACACTCCGGGGTATAAATAGATTGTGGGACAGATCCTTGTATTGACCCCGAATATATTTATACATAGTTATTAGATCACCCCTCAATCGTCTTTTTTCTAGACTAAATAAACCTAACTTGGACAATCTTTCCGGGTACTCTAGCCCCCGCACTCCTTTTATTAACTTTGTTGCCCTTCTTTGAACGCGCTCCAGTTCTGATATGTCCTTTTTAAGCACAGGTGCCCAGAACTGTACACAGTATTCCATATGGGGTCTGACCAGTGACTTGTACAGGGGTAAAATGATGCTCTGGTCATGAGCACCCATGCCCCTCCTGATGCACCCCATGATCCTGTTTGCCTTGGCAGCAGCTGACTGGCATTGATTACTACAGTTGAGCTTATTGTCAACTAAAACCCCTAGGTCCTTTTCCATTGTTGTTTTACCAAGTGTTTCTTTATTTAGTGTGTAATCATGACACAGATTTCTCCTTCCCATGTGCATGACCTTACATTTATCTGTGTTAAACTTCATTTGCCATTTAACTGCCCATGCTTCCAATTTATCTAAATCTGTTTGTAGTTGCCTGTTGTCCTCCTTTGTTTTAATTACTTTACTCAGCTTAGTATCATCTGCAAAGATTGAGACTTTACTGTTTAATCCATACCCAATGTCATTTATATATATATTGAAGAGAATTGGTCCCAGAACTGACCCTTGTGGTACTCCACTGGTAACAGTGACCCAATCTGAGTGTGTACCATTGATAACCACCCTCTGCTTCCGATCACTAAGCCAATTTCCCACCCATCTGCACACGTTTTCCCCCAGTCCAAGCATTCTCATCTTTTGTACCAGCCTTTTATGTGGCACAGTATCAAATGCTTTAGAAAAGTCAAGATATATGATATCCAATGACTCCCCCTGATCCAATCTTGAACTTACCTCCTCATAAAAGCTGATCAGGTTTGTCTGGCAGGAGCGATTCCTCATAAATCCATGCTGATATGGAGTAATAAGGTCATTTTCCCCAAGGTGCTCCAGGATAGTATCCCTTAAGAAACCTTCAAACAGCTTGCCCACCACAGATGTTAAGCTTACCGGTCTGTAGTTCCCAGGTTCCCCCCTAGATCCCTTTTTGAATATTGGCACCACATTTGCCAAGCGCCAATCCATCGGAACAAACCCTGTAGTTATGGAATCCACAAATATTAGAAATAACGGCTTGTCTATTACTGTACATAACTCCCTTAAAACACGAGGATGTATGTCATCTGGTCCCGGTGATTTATCGATTTTCATCTGCTTGAGACGGTGCCAGACTTCTTCCTTGGTTAGACCAGTGACATTTAATGGAGGGTTTCGGTTATTCCCCTGCATTTCACTCGGCATGTCAAATTCTTTTGTGAATATAGAAGCAAAGAAGTTGTTAAGCAAATTAGCAAATTAGCTTTCTCCTCATTTACAGACCTTGTTAAGGTCTGTAAAGAAACCTGCAGGAATCCGGGTCGGCAGAGCCTGGAAGAGATACAGCAGCCTGGGCAGGATCGTCATTTTTATTACATTTTCCCTCCCCATCCAAGAGAATGTAGGGAGGTCCCATCTCTCCAAATCGGCCCTAATCTTCCTGGCCAGCGGGAGGAAATTTAGGGGCACTATGTTATATAGGGAGCTTGGTAACTGGGTCCCCAGGTATGTCAGGGAGGCCTTGGCCCACTTAAAGGTGAAGGATTGACGTAAGGTCTCGACTAGGTCCCTCCGGAGGGAGACGTTCATGGCCTCTGACTTCTCAAAGTTAATTTTTAGGTAGGATAGCCTCCCGTATGACTCAAATTCCCTCATTAGGACTGGGATAGTCACAAGCGACCTTGTGGGTGCTCTCTCGGGATACAATTCCCTGAATGTCTGGGTCGTTTCTGACTGTGCACAGGAATGGTTCAAGTGATAAGGCAAAGAGGAGGGGTGAGAGGGGGCATCCCTGCCGGGTGCCATTCTTGATCCACACCGGGTCCGAGAGGTGGCCATTGATTCTTACTCGTGCCGAAGGGGTAGTGTACAGTGCCTCTATGAGCCGTCTCATGTTGTCCCCCAGACCAATATACCGAAGGGACTCCCTCAAGAAAGGCCAGCTCACCCTGTCAAATGCCTTTTCGGCATCTGTGGAGAGGAGCATCAGAGGGGTCCCCGAGGCCCTGGCCGCGTGCACAACATTAACGGCTCGGACAACATTATCTCTGGCCTATTCAGGGAGCACAAATCCTGTCTGGTCTAAGTGCACTAGCTGGGGGATCAATGGAGCCAATCTATTGGCCAGGACCTTGGCATAGAGCTTCATATCTACATTGATCAGAGAGATGGGTCTATAGCTTTTGCAAGACAACGGATCCTTTCCCGGCTTGTGTATCACCGTAATGTGGGCTTCTAATTCCCTGCATGAGAAAGCCCCTGGGGTTGGACTCAAAGGTTTTATAATATCTGGCTGTAAAACCGTCTGGTCCTGGCGCCTTTCCCCCGGGTGTAAGTTTAAGAGCCTCCGCCAGCTCCCCCGTGTTAATTGGAGCTTCTATTAGGGCTGCAGCCTCCTTAGTGATCTTCGCCATGTTAGAGCGCGACAGGTATTGTCTAATTCTCTCCAACAACTTCGGCCCCGGTGTGTCCCCGCCCAGGCCATAAAGGCCTGCATAGTAGTGCCTGAATGTTCCCGCTATAGACTCTGAAGTGTGCTTTTTCTGACGGGATTCATCCATAATCTCAGATATAAAATTCTGTGCTTGCTGTTGCTTGAGGGCTCGGGCCAGGAGAGCGCTATTTTTATTGCCAAACTCATAATAGCGTCTTTTACACCTTCTAATGTCGTGCTTGGCTTTTTGTCTCAGATGTGTGTTAAGGGCGATCCTAGCCTGTGTGAGTTCGCCTAGTACATTCGTCGCCTCTGACCGTTTGTGGGAAAGCTCCAGAGCGTTGACCTTCTCCGACAGCTTCTCTAACAGTGCTGTGTTTTCTTTTTTCAGTCGCGAGGCATGGTTAATCAAGATACCCCGGATGACGCTTTTGTGAGCCTCCCACAGGTTCAGGGGCGAAACCTCCCCATTGTCATTTTCGTTGAAGTACGAAGTGATACCCTCTCTGATCCTCTGCTGGACCACTGAGTTTTTCAGCAAAGATTCATTCAGCCTCCAGGTTAGTGGGGGGGGGGTCTATTTACGAGGTCCAAATCTAGATAGATCGGGGCATGATCGGAAAACGAGGTGGGGTAGATGCCATCTCCCGTGACTCTCTCTAGCAGGCTATGGGATACCCAGAGGTAATCAATACGGGAATAAGTCCCGTGCACCTTGGAGTAAAAGGAGTAGTCTCTAGCTGTGGGGTTTCTAAATCGCCACACATCTACCAACTGTAGTCCCTGTAGCCTCCTTGTCAGTGATCTCAAAGCTGGTTGGGAGATTGTTGACCTACCCGCCGAGGTGTCGATGAGAGGGTCCATTGGGAGATTGAAATCTCCACCCAGGATCAGCTCACCCTCCGCAAATTTTTCAACCCTATCCAATGTCTGCCTGAGAAACTGGACTTGACCCTGGTTAGGAGCGTAGATCGAGACCAGGGTGTATCTCTTCTGGTTAATAGTACCCTTCACCATGACTACTCTCCCCGAGTCATCCGCCCAGGAGTCCAACACAGAGAAAGGGGTATCTCTCGCTAACAAGATAGCTGCTCCTTTTTTCTTACTTTCAGAAGAGCTGCTGGTAAAGACGTGAGGGAAATATTTACTATTTAATTTTGGGGAGGCCCCTCTTTTGAAGTGTGTTTCTTGAAGAAAGATTATTTTCGCCTTATGTCCCCGCAACTCTTGCCTCAGTATTGTTCTCTTTTCGGGCGTGTTAAGGCCTTTGACATTCAGGGATACTACCTTCAGCGGACCCATGTTGAATGGACCCCTGTGGGCGGTTCTCAGGCAGGAAGCACAGAGTGAGGTAGCTGCTAGGACCTCGGGGGTTATGGGGGATTTGAAGGGGGATTAGGGGTAAGGGTTTGGGATAGACCAAAAAAGGGCCAAACGAGAGGGGAGTAAACAAATATGTAGCAAGGACTAGACTAACTATTAGTCTGTTAATGGATCACGAAGCACGTGTTCCAAGAGGGGTGCCTTTTAGCGGAGGACAGTGAAATTTCACTCTATCCCCCCAAGTATGGGAGTGGGGGGTAGTCCGCTTCTGTCTTCCCGTCTACGAGGACCGAGGTCGTCTCTAGAGGGGTGCACCAGTTGTTTAGGGGGGTGAGGAGGGCAAGGGTCATAAACCGCAGGGGAGCAACCGGACTATAGCATTGATTTACATTCTACTACACTTAAGGGTGATGTATTTGTGATAAGACATGTGATGCGACAGATGAAGGCCGCGGGCCGGCACACCAGGACCATCAAAGCTCTACCGCATGCGCAGCAGGGCGATCCCATCGAGCCGCCAACCAGAATCCCGCCGAAGCAAGGGTCCGCACAACAGGTCCCCCGCCAGAAGGTGAGTGGCTCGCCATTGGTCAGTCGACCAACCCCGCTCGGCCAGGCGCGGAAAGCACCCATACACATGTGGGGAAACCCGTAACAGGTCCAAACAGATTCAACATAACAACGTATTAATGAACAAGTGAAGAGGCCCGGAGGCACGCGCCCCGCCAGACACGAAGAGGCCTATAGTAGCCAATCCGCATGGGGCGGAGCATAAACTCAAAGCATAACCTTCAACTTAATAACTCAATTCTGGGCGTCCGACCGGCCACCCACGCAATGTGAGTCACCAGCCGGGGGCCCGGTCAGCAGGAACCTCATCTGGTCGCTTGCAGATAAGGATGTTTCTAACACTGCTTTACCCACCTCACCCGCCTCGGCCACCCACCCCCACGTTGTAATACACTGGGTTGTGGGAATAACCGACGCAGGGAGGCCCGGGCGTCAGCGCAGGATGATCAACGACCTCTTCTGTTTCCTCCTCCTCTTCCACGGATAGGACCAGCTGCTCTTCGCGGTGGGCGACCACCAAAGACCGGGAGGTCCGGGGCAGTCCAATCGGGAATCTCCACCGGTGCTGCCTCCA
Source organism: Gastrophryne carolinensis (assembly GCA_027917425.1). Classification (NCBI taxonomy): domain Eukaryota; kingdom Metazoa; phylum Chordata; class Amphibia; order Anura; family Microhylidae; genus Gastrophryne; species Gastrophryne carolinensis. The sequence goes on along the minus strand of CM051239.1, from coordinate 218,316,635 downwards.
GGAAGCGGAACAAGTCCCGAAGCTGGTCTGGGGATTTCAGCACAAAGAGGTCACCATTTCTCCGGACTCTCAGCTGGAAAGGGTGGCCCCAGCGATAAGTGGCGCCTTGGCTCTGGACCGCCTCCAGCAGGGGCTTCAAGAGCTTCCTCATTTGCAAAGTTCTGCGGGATAAATCCTGCAAGATGACCACCCGGGCGCCTTGAAACGTGACCGGGCCCTTCTCCCAAGCACGGCGGGTAATCTCTTCCTTAATTTTAAAGAAGTGGACTCTGCATATAGTGTCTCTGGGCCTATCCCACTCCGTAGGACGTGGGCCCAGCGCACGGTGCACACAGTCTAGCACAATGCAACTGGTGCTGGGGAGCTCCAGTAGCTCATTGAAGATTGATGTGACCGCAGCCGCGAGGTCATGGGTCTCCACAGACTCGGGTATCCCCCTTAAGCGGAGGTTGTTCCGCCGGTTACGGTTCTCAACATCATCATGTGCGAGGAGTAGTTCAGACACATGGCGTCTGTTCTCGTCTTGTTGTTGTTCCAGAGCCGCAATGCGCGCAGCAAGCGCCCCCTGCGAGCTTTCCACGTTGTCCACTCTGAGTGCTACATCCGTCACCGCTCCCTGCAGGGTCGCCAACTCCTTCTTAAGAGCCCCCTCTATTCTGGATACGTATCCATCAAAGTCACTCTTGGTAGGGAGTCCGCATAGGGCCTCTTTGATGTTGACTTTAACCGCCTCCGCGACTACTTGCGATAAGAAATCAAACGGTATGGACGGGTGAGAGCCATGGCCGCGCTTCGGAAGCGCGGGGCTTATGGGGAGCATTCTCCCATTGCGAGGGCTGTTCTCAGGATTCCGGGAGTCTTGCTCAGCTGGGTGGGATAAAGTTTGAGGGGTGTAGGACAGACTTCTCACGGCGGAGGAGAGATGCCCGCATTCATTCTGCTGCGACAGACCAGGGGAGTCCCAGGGTGGATGGCCACCCATCCCAGCATTCGGGGTCACTCCCCGTCGATCCCTCCAAGGCAGGGCACGGCACTCCGGAGGCGACGGGGCGCCCGACGAACCCCCCGGCTCGGATGAAAAAGCCAGGGACCCCGGCGAGGTCCGTGCCACCGCTCCACTGCTCGGGAATATGTTCCGCGGACTCAGGGTCAGGGGCGGGATGTCTGAGGCGTCCCCGGTGGGTGCCAGGCGCACGGCCCCTCCCGGGCTTCCTGTGGCAATGCATGCAGAATGGGGTCACCATTGCACACCTGACAAGTTTCTGGTGCTGGCTCAGGGCAGATCCCATTCAAATGTGTCCCATCCCATGTCCCTTCCAGGCTGGGGGCCCCACGTGCGCCGCCCAGGGAGTCTCCCAACGTAGCGCCGCCGGGTGTTCCTCCAGTGCGCCCGGGGCGACCGTCCGCCACATTGTGGATCTGGGCCTCTACTAATAGGTAGTGTCTCTTGCTCGTGCCAGGTCCCGCATCTAGAGGTGCGGGGGTATGTCCACCGGCAGCCGTCCGGCCGCGCCTGTCTCCCGCATCCTCCGCTGACGGCGGTAGGGGGAAGTCTCCCGCCCCCCCCGCCGGGCCGCACATACTGCTCCCATCCCCCGCTGCCTCTGCAGGGGGCTCACCTCTAGTCGGCGGGCGGGCGTCTCCCTCCTCCGGACCGCCGGATCCGCAGCACAAGCAGGACGGGCGGCTCCTTCGCTCCCGTCCAGGCGCGACGCCGCCATCTTGGGTCCTCCCTCACTCGCCGGTTCGTCCTCTCGGGCTCGAAAGAAGGAGGGGATAGAGCGCTCACAAGTCTTCCTGGAGGCTCCCCTTCCTTTCCCCCGCCTTGGCATCTAAGAAGCTGGCTCAGCTGAATCGCCCAAGTGGCACAGGTAATGGTGTTTGTGCGGAGCTCCCCTCACATGCGTCTTCACGGCGCCATGCCAAGCCACGCCCCCGAGATCTAAATTTTTGAAAGGCTATACTCCTTTTCTGTGGAGAGTTAAAGTCTTGGTGTTCCTAGTATCTAGTGCTCAACAAAACTAACAATAAGAACATTTAAGTATTTATAAAAGTAAACAAGGAACTTAACCATTTCAACTTATTGAGTATCAAAGATAAGAATCAAACCAGAACCACCCAAAGGCTCCGATCCCGGTTTCTCAGGAGAGCGACATGAGAATGCCGACGATCAGATGAGGTGCGAATATTAACAGCCATCTAAATACAACAGGGTTCTCCAAGGACTACAACTCTTATAATATCACCTTATTTATATCGTTCTAAAGAGAAGACGGGGAGAGAGAAAAAAATAAAAAAACAATAATCATTACTGCATTCTAAAACAGGGAACATAAAGTTCCAACCATGGAACAGCTTGTAGAAACTTCTATAATGTCCGTAATAAGCCAAATGATGCGGTATCAGGAAGTAACACCTCCTGCTGAAAAGAGAAAAAGGATGCATTAACACCTGGTCTAATTCAAGTATCCGCGGAGGTCAGCCGAGTGTTCTTGAAAGATGAATGCGGGCCATGCCTGGGTCGTTTCCCCATTCGTGGTGCTTTTGGGGATTCATCTGCAGATCTGGAAAACTTAGAAGTGGGGGACCTAAACAAACCGATAGATGTTAATTGCTGTTGTAGCTCATCCGCCGAGATGGCCGAATAGGGGTTGCCTTTATATGTGTAGAGAAGGCGGAAAGGAAAGCCCCACTTATAATTTATCTTATGATCTCTAAGACATGTAAGGAAAGGTCTCAGTTCTCTTCTCTTGGCCAACGTTACTGCAGACAAGTCCGAGAAAACCTGATAATTATAACCTTGAAATGTCAGCTTCTCAAGCTCCCGCGCAGCCTGTTGCACCAATACTTTTGTATTATAGAAGTGAAATTTCACTATGATGTCCAGTGGTATTTCCTCTGGATTTCTCCTAGGCCCCAATGCTCTATGAGCCCTATCAAGCTCTAACCGCTCCAGAGGGATGCCCGGTGTCAATTCTTGGCATAGCGCAATAATAGTGGACTTAGCGTCCTCCATGTGTTCTGGAAGACCTTTAAATCTTAAATTAGCCCACCGATCTCTATTTTCCAGGTCTTCTAGCTTGGTGTTTAATATGGTGTTATCATTCCTAAGTTGGGATACCTCTGCCTCCAGAGCTTCTTGGGCTGCAGAGACTTCCTTTAATTTAATATCCATATTCCCCATATTGGAGGAGATCTTATCTATCTCCCTAGAAAGGTGATCCATTATAACAGCATTATTAGAGGACAGGGCTTTGTGTAATAGCCCTTCAAACTTCTGAAGAAAGTCATCACCCACCTCTGTAGTTGCTGTTGAATGGCTGCTAGGAAGGAGCTCTTTTTCAGCTGCCAGAAATGACGCCTCACTGCAGGCCACTTCTTCCATTTCAGCTGCGGAGATAGAATCCGCCATCTTGGATCCTCTGTTGCTTTTGACAGCACTCGATCTGGCCAGCTTCCTCCTGCCTCTTCACTCACAGTAACATCCTCGCAAGATGCCTGACAGGTAGATGAACTGCTACCCGTGATTTGTGCGTCTCCCCGGAGTCTTGCTGCCTCAGTGTTTCCTCAGCTCTGATCGGCGGGCACAGAGAGTTTCAAGCCTCTGCCATTCGACTCCTGGGCACATGTGCACTCTCCGAACATTTTTTATCCTCCGGCAGCAAGAGGGGGGAAGTAAGAGGAGGACAAGGAGGGGGGGGGGGTGGCAAGGGGAGGAGGAGGCAGATGGTGGGACAACAACAACTGGGAACTACTGAGATTGCTGCCTCAATGGCCCAAATGCCGGCGAATGTAGAACAATCTGACACTTATTAACCCCGTATTAACCCCAATTGAGAAATCTGTACTAAACGGTTACTTTTGAAATTACAATTTGGTGGAAAAAATACTGGACAAGCCTTTGGAATTATGGAAGAGATGACCTCATTAGGGGAAGAGGAAAATTCAGATACCAGTGAGAAAAATACCTACTCAAAGCAACATTTTTTTCAAAACAACCATCTTCCTACATACCCCCTTTCGGAACATTTGCGGCTGTACACGTTTTTTCAGATGGAAGAAAACTGCAGTGAACAGCCTTTTGCATTATCAAAGCTTCCACCCTGAACATCTTAAGCGGGGGATCCCGAAGGGCCAATTTGCTTGCATACGACGAAATTGCTCAGAAGAGGGTGAGTTTAAAGTACAGGCTAAGAATCCAATGCAGAGGTTTCGGGATATGCCAGGAAAATAATTTCCCATGCATTCCAACAAATACAAAAAGAAGATTGGGGGAATTTGTTACGTGTCCGTGAGCAGGAGGATACAAAACAGAGAACGACGGCCAGACGAGCCCCAAGTCTCAGGGACCATCTCTGTAGAAGCCATTTTGTGACGCCGCTGACATGGCTTAAGAAGAATAGCAAGAAGGGCAGTCAACCATGTGGGAGATGCTCGATCTGCAAGTTTTTGTTGACACGGATTATATTTGGATTGTTTTTTTTTTTTTTTTCTTGAAGAAATATCGACTTGCGCCAATGTCCACACCAGGATAATCTTTAAAGAAGAATTATGCATGAAATAAATTATTGGCACTTTTATTTTGTTTATTTATTTTGTCTTCTTTAATATATATATATATATATATATATATATATATATATATATATATATCACCATATTAAAATATAGGCATATTCTTAATTCAAATTCTCCTATTCAAATATAAATATATATGATCTAACTAATTAAAATGATAAAATGGAACAGTCTCCTATATACCTAATGCTCCATTTTTGTGTAATCTGATATAGATGTTCAGATGGCTATTATCCACTAGATCAGCTTGTAGTCAAAAAGATTCTAGTAAGAAGTGAAATCTTACATATGATATAAAATTATTATATATGTATTAGAATATTTTGGAAGAATTCAGTAATGTTTTTAGTTTATTGTTTTTAAATGTAACATTAATGTAAATATATGTGTATGTAAATGTATGTGTTAGATTAGGAACAAGAGGAATGGTGTTCAAAACATCATGCAGCCTAAGGGTTAAATGACAGCCACTGTTTGTACATGCTGGGATCACGCCCTCTCCGCATCTCCCGACCATCAGAGACACATACCATTATCGATGAAGGTTCGTGTGGCCGAGCAGAGAGGCATTCTGGGGGCATGGTCCCAGTGATACATCAGAGGAAAAACGTTACTCCTATTGGACCAGGGGGGCTGACGCTGTCTATGAGCGTGCGAACGGCATCCAACCGCGATGTGCGTTCTCCAATCAAAGGCTGTGACCAATATAAATAGCAGCAGGATCGGGGGACCACTACACCTCGAGTAAGTGGTCAGAGTTTTGACCATGGAATGCATGGGGGATACCTCTTGACTTCACATTTATGGGATATAACCCTGAGACCCAATACACTTAGGTGATTATGTTTTTGGATTGACTGTTGTTCACTATTTGCACTTTTATTTGCACTTAACTCTTACTTTTTTAAGGGATATATTGATTGAATTTGTACATCGCTTTGCACAGTGAATGCTCTCTTAGCACTTTATTTTTTATATGTAGTTTTTAGATTGGATTACAATAAAGTTGAATTCTTGAAAAAAAATGTTTGATTACATGGACTGATTAACCGTTAAGGGGAAAAGTGCTGCAGGTATTTTTTGTAGTGGCTGCTGGAGCCACATTAGGGAATTTACTACATATTTTAGATTAATTGCAACTGTAAGCACACCCACAAACTTCTAATCTACAGTGATTATATTATTGATTGCTAGTTCAGGATTTCAATCTAACTTTGTTTTCATAAGGACACCTGCCTTCTAGGTAAGTCCACAACCCCCAATTTCCGCTGCTAGCTTCACCTATAGCCAAGTCCCTATCACACCCAACAGCACGCTATCACAGGTAATGAGGCAGTGTGGAGGGAAAACCTTTAATGGACCGGAACTAAAGGGATTGTCCGGGCGGAATATTCTGGCTCATTGGCCGAACTAACAATCTGTGAGCTGATTGCTTAGTATCATTATTGGGGCATTACGTCCCCCAAGTAATATTAGGGTTCATTGGTCCTTTAACTAATCCACATAAGAAAGCCGCACTCACGCGCACAAGCACGGAAGTGAGGAGAGGAGGAGGTGGGAGCACTCGGTTATGTTGTTCACTCTCTGTCGAAACCTTTCCTCCAACGCCGGAAAATTGGAAGAAGGGCCAGAGAGAGAAGATGCCTGGGGATTTGTCCCTTAGTTGCAAAAGAATGGTGAAAATTAGAGATGAGCGAACTTCTCAAAAATTTGATTTGGGCGATTCGCCGAATTTCTCAAAGAAATTCGGGTTCGTTCGAATCAAACTTTAGCGAATCGTTCATCTCTGGTGGGAGCGGGGAGGCCGGCTGCGCTGTCAGCGGGCGGCGGAAGCCGGCTTCTCAAAGAAATTTGGGTTCGTCCAAATCAAACTTTAGCGAATCGCTCATCTCTGGTGGGAGCGGGGCTTCCACAACCCCGCTGACAGCGCAGCCGGCCTCCCCGCTCCCATTATTTTTTTCCATTTCACGGCTTGGTGGGAGCGGGGAGGCCGGCTGCGCTGTCAGCGGGCGGCGGAAGCCGGCTTCTGCCGCCCGCTGACAGCGCAGCCGGTCTCCCCGCTCCCACCATGCCGGCATTTTTTTTTTATTTCAGGGAAAATTCGGTCAGCACGAACCACTAAAAATTCGGGTTCGTGCTGAATCGAATTTTCCCTGAAATTCGGAGCAAATTCAGGTTCGTTAGAACCGATTCGCTCATCCCTAGTGAAAATGAATCACTAGGCGCCTTATTGGAAGCAAACTCCACAAATTCGATAAATTCAGACCATTGATCCTGGAAATCTGAGACAAAGCAGCGCAAGTATTGCTCCAGAGACTGATTCACTCTTTCAGTCTGACCATCTGCGGGTGGTAAGCCGAAGATAGAGATACCTTAATATCTAATCATGCACAAAAGTCTCTCCAAAAGTTAGAAACCAATTGAACCTCCTGATCAGAAACTATATCTTGAGGTATACTGTGAAGCCAAAAGAAATGTTTTATAAATAATTGAGCTGGTTCAGGAGCCAACTGAAGCTTTGCCAGAGGAATAGAATGTGCCATTTTACTGAATCAGTCGACCACTACCCAGATTACAGTATTACTCTGAGACTTTATGGTTCTCCTTGCTACGGGCACACACAGAAAAAGCGTCGACAAAGGCAGTAACATCATGCCTGACAGTTGGCGCTTGGCAAGAGCCAGTATTTTCCGATTACCTAAAGGAACTGAGGTTTGAGCATCATGAAATTCTTGCAGGACAGAGAGTTGCAGATGCAGCAGAACAAATTGGCACTTAGAGGAGTTTACCCAAAGGGGCATCTGCCCGAAATGGTATTACCGAACTGGCCGTTCAGGGAGAAGGGCACCAACTACGCAACCTGAAGGTAAAATGGGTTCCTTCTGATCGAACCTACCCTTACATTCATCAGTTGCATGACAAGGTATCCGCTTTGGTACTTTTTGCTCCTGGATTAAAAGTACAAAAATTTGAAAATAAGAGCACCCAGCAGGCCTGGCTAGAGTTGAGTCTTTTGGTAGATTCAATACATTTGAGGTTTTTATGTTCGGTATCGGGTTATCGGTTATCGGGTGCAGAGATCCTTCCAACCAATGCTGCCACTCCTCAAAAACCAGTTTTATTCCTAACAATGATCGATTCACCACATCATAATTTTGCTTGACTGGACAAAACGTTCACGAGAAATTGGCACACGGATGTAATCACCGAAATATTGCGAGAGGACTGCTCCCACCCCAAGTTCTGAAGCATCCACCTTCAAAATGAATGGACGATTATTATCAGGATGGATCAATACAGGGGCTGATGTAAAGGTCTCCTTTAAGATCTGAAATGCCTTCACTGCTGAAGGAGGCCAATTCTCCATAAAAGCACCTTTCTGGGTTAGGTCTGTTAAAGGGGCCACAATCGAAGAGAATCCCTTAATGAAACGCCTGTAGAAATTGGTGAAAACTAGGAACCTCTGAAGGGCCTTCAGGGTTTTAGGCTCTTTCCACTCCAAGATTGAGGAGACCTTGGAGGGATCCATAACCAGACCCTGATTAGAGACCAGATACCCCAGGAAATGGACTTCGAAGACCTCAAATACACATTTAGACAATTTGGCATACAGGCTGTTCTCATGCAGCTTTTGTAACTCCACCTCCAACATGCTGTCAGTGTTCAAGCACTGAACGGGAGAAAATGAGGATATCATCAAGATAAACAACCACAAATGACCCAGATATTCTCGAAATACATTGTTAACAAAATCTTGGAAGACCGCGGGAGCATTGCATAAACCAAAAGGCATAACCAAGTACTCATAGTGCCCAACTTTCACATTAAAGGCTGTGAAAATTGGGCACCCCTCTAGCAAGAAATGGGTGGTCCTAAGGGTTGTGCAGAAACAATGGTCAAAACGAGCTCCACCTAGACAAATCTACAGTCTCCAAATCAATGACAGGGTTGTGGGTTCTTAACCAAGGGAACCCAAGGACTACTGGGGTAACTAGCAATTCTAAGTCCAGGAATTCCAGATCCTCGGAATGAGAGGAACCCACAATGAATTTCAAAAAAGGGGTTTATAGGAAATCAATCACCCCAGGATAGGTTTGTTATTAACCACCAGAACATGAAGGGGATTTTCTAAAGGGACCAGTGGGATGCCTAGAGTGGATATTAGAAACTTATCCAAGTTGCCAGCCACCCCACTGTCGATAAAGGCAGTGACAGACTTCCTGGAGGCCCCAAAAAAATTATGGCGGGCTATTTATTAATGTGAGGGGAAGGTGCCTGTTCGCCTAGACGCGCTCCCTCAACCATGTCAAGGCGCTGAAGTTTCCAGCCGACGATTTCTTATTGGGGCAGGTCTTGCCAAGGGGACCTGGGTTACCACAATACAGGCAAAGGCCCTGTGCCCGAAGTATTGTTTTCTCGGTCTGGGAGAGGCATGCCAAGTTGCATGGGCTCCTCTTGCACTGACAAGGAGTAAGTGGCACCCATAGGAGTGGACTCTTGGCGGGGGGAGCCTCAGTGTTGGTCTTTAGATTTTTCTAGTCGTTGCTCCCTTTGATGCCTGTTCACCTTAATGGCTACATGCATATACCCGTCCAGGTTCTTGGGCTGGGGGAAATTCACCAAAGGATCTTTAATGCTCTCTGAGAGCCCAATTCTAAATTGACTGCGGAAAGCTGGATCATTCCAACGAGAGTCAATCGCCCAGCTGAGGAATTTAGCACTGTAGTCCTCAGCCGAGCACTTCCCTTGTTTCAGGCTTCGCAGTTGTAGCCCTGTCAGGGTCCGCATACAGGACCTCCATGGCAGAGAATAATGCAGAAATGGTCTGTAGGGCCTCATCGGTGGGTGCTAGTCTGAATGCCCAAAAAATAACCAACCCCACCACTCTTTGTACTTCTGTCCCAGATGACTTGGACCACAATCTGAAGTAAAGTTCGCAAGAATTCTTGAAGTTGGAGAATTTAGTAAAATCCCTACAAAATCGCCCACCGGAGGGTATAAGAAAGCCATGCTCGCGAGCACGGAAGCAAGGAGAGGAGGAAGCGGGTGCACTCGAGCCGGCTGCTGGGCAGAAGGGTGGAAGGACGATGTGGGACTGGACAGCAGGTAAGTTTATTGTGACAATGCTCACTTTAGTCTCTGTACTAGCACATATCTGATTACAACTGATAAAACCAGAAAGTGTAATTTCTATATATCGTTTCTATATATAGTTTTCCAAAGCTGCATTGGAGTCTCTCCACGTGATGTATTCTCTAGCAGCTTCGGCCAACTCCGTTGGTGTGTCATCTATTACATACAGCTTAGCTGATTACCAGACAGATATGTTCTATACACACACCTTTTTACCTGGGACAAACTCTCCCTCTCTGAAAATGATGTCATCCTCATCATCAGCAATTTACACTGCATAAGACAGGTGTATTGGGTCTACCTTACGAAATCTATGCTCTGGTATAGAGTTTCACCTTTTGAACTATATCTTCTGAATGTTTTACCGGAATGCACACTCAGTGGTCCCAGTGTTAGACTGGTTTAGTGTGTTCCCAGGTGTCTACTATAGTAGGCTAATGTAGTTGTGAACCTGCCTCTTTTTGAGTGGGAAGGAGGTGGTGACCTAACATAAGTAAACAAATGTAGTATAAATATTATAAAATATCAACTATAACATTCAATTATGCAAATTCTAACTATGTTGCCACTGTTTTCCTGGAAAAAGAGAAAAGAATACAAATGGTTAAATCAATATTGCTTTAGTCCATAAACGTTTTCTTTGGATAAACTTTAATTTGGGCTTTTCTTGTATCTTCAAACCTAACTAAGTACTAAATGTATTAAAAGAACACTTAAGATTCTCAGTCAATTTAAGAGTATAATAAAGGTTCAAAGTTCTCTGAAAAACAGGTGACTGGTAGGTACCACTCAGGGTGTCTTTTCTGGTCAGCAGGCAATGATACTTGTTTCAAATGAACAGTCCTTGATACGGCACTTGGTTCACCGAATGTATCATAGGTTAACGTCATAGGTCTTCTTTCTCTAGTAAAGACCGTTCTGCTTGTCTCAGTTTCTTCAATTTCTGCATCCTCAGATTCAACCTCTAAAGTTGGTTCATTCTCTGGTTCAGCAATTATAGAGTCAACAGTCTCTAATTCAATAGTTGGATCATCTCTGTCAGGACTTTGTACAAGTTCTTCACACTCTGCAAACTCATTAGCAGGTACTTGTGGTATAAGCTCTGTAGCTTTAGGGTCTAACACATTTCTATTATGTTAAGAGCAGCTAGTTCTTGTTGGCAATCTCAGTACATAGGTATTACCTTTCTCGTCTGAACTCTCTGAGTCAATTTTTATAACAGGTGGTTCTTCAAGCTACCGTTTTCTTGAAGGTCTTGACTGAATTCTTACTTCAAGGTTGGGTCTGTCTGGTGGAAGGTAGTCACAATGTAATAACAGGTTTCTATGTAAGATCTTTTTGTTGTGTCCTGTTTCCTGTTTGACTTCATAGACTGAACTATCTGCTTTTTTTTTGTCTTCCCACTTTGAGCGAAGTTTTTTAGGTCCACCATTTTCATGTAGTTTTCTGATTAATACACAACTAATTGGTGTCAATTCTGCTCTATGGCATTTTCTAATATAGGCCTTGATTCACTAAAGGTAGAAAAAAAAAATTAGCGCTTGGAAAATAAATTTGCATGCGAGAATTTTTCAAACCTAGGAACGATTCACGAAGGCAGTTGAATTAAATTCGTGTGTGCGAATTTGCAGGTGAATTTTTTTCGTGTGCAATTGAAAATCACTTTACAACTGGAAAAAGTACACAAATTTTCCATACCAAAATGCTGTGTGTGAATTTTTTTTCTACTGCTTCCTAATTTGTAGCAGAGCAGTATGATCCCTTGTTGCCCTTGTTCTGTTTTTTATTTTTTGCTTTGTGTTTCTGGACTTTGTAATTAATGTGAAATAGTACATGTCATAGCTAATGTTTAATTATGTTTGATTTTGCACTTTGCATTGGTTCGGTGCATAATTTTTTGGTGATGGTGGTTTAGGTGCCCTTTTGGCAGTGTTGGTTTGCAATGCTTTACATCTGTTGTTATTGTAGCCATTTATTTGGGTAGTTTGTAGATTAACAGTTCTTCATTTTGGCTTTGCTCTGTGGATCCATTGATATGTGAATGTGAGTGTTGCCCTGAGTGTCATCATTAGCATGTAGATATCTGTAACTGGGTTAGTTTGGTCACCCCACATAGGCCTGATCTACTTACATTTCCAAACCACATTAAAGGTTTCTGTTGAATCCAGGGCCAGCTCCAGGGTTTTGTGGGCCCCTGGGCGACAGAGTCCCAGGGGGCCCCTTGTGTCACCTCCCTTGTGCGGCTCTATGAATCTCCATGGGATGACCGGTATACTCACCACACATATTAAAATGGACCAAAACCCTAGATTTTGTCTATCCCGGGCTTTGGACCTTGCCCTTGGGGGACCCCATTTGGGGGAAGCCCCGCTGTGTGAAACCCCCCAGGTCGCCGAAACCAACTCACTCTCCCTGGTGCTACGGGGGCGCAGCCTCTCGTCCAATTAGCGCGCTGACGCCCGCATCCCCTGCTTCCCTCTAACAGGCAGTGTGCCCGCAGCAGCCATTCATAAATGCCTGGTGCTGGCACGAGCCCTGCTAGAGGGATAGCGGGGATGCGGATTGCGCATGCGCTGTTGGACCGGGAAAGAAGGTGAGTTTATGGGCGACCTGGGGGGTTTCACACAGTGGGGCATCCCGTTTTGGATGCCCCTGGGGGAGGGAATTGATCAGCCAAGGAATCTATAAGATCTATAATCGCCGTGGGTTTTGGTCCACTTTAAAGTGCAGCAAAACCCGGGATGGGATGACCCACTATGTGAAACCCCCCGGTTTGCCTGTAAAACTTACATGACTGCCAATGCAGCGGCACATGCGCAGGCAGCCAGTGTACTTGGTTCCATTCTGCTTTGCTCAACTGTCAAGAGGTCTCCTCGCCCCGATGAAGGCGAGTGCACCGATGGTCGCATCCCTGTTAGCCTCTAGCTGGGGGCATGCCTGTGCCAGCTATTCACAAATCATTAAACGGGGCCCCAAGGAGAGAGAACCAGGTGGCCCTGGAGTCTTATCGACTTCATGGCCGCTTTTGGTCCATTTTAGTGCAGGGCATAGAATTCTATTTGCCCACAGAGCATGGCATAGAGAGCGAGGAGTGAACAGCATCCCCAGTTTCCCTCTGCTTGATGTGTGTGGTCCTGCACCCAGGTTGTCTGGCTGAGCTCTCGGCTGAACACCAACTGTGGTAAACCAGGGATGAGCTGTGGGACCTCAGGCAAGGTGAGTATACAGGTGATCCATAAAGGTTTTACACAGTGGGATGGCACATGGATAGGGATTTGGCCGGATTAGGAGTTTGTTTTGCCTTGTTCGAATGGCGCATGTGCAGGCTCTCGTCCAATGCGAGGCATCTGCCTGGGCTCTCATTGACTTTAATGGAGAGCGCATGCTGGCGCATCCCCCCGGTGGCTTGTGCCTGCTCCTGCCCTAGCCATTCATATAGGCAGGAGCGGGTGCTGCTGGGGATGCGTCAGCGTGCACTCCCCATTTAAGTCAATGAGAGCTGTCTGGCGAATGACATAGTCATGGCAGACAGCTGTCAGTGGACGAAAGCCCGGGCATGCATCATTGGAACAAGGAAGAGGTGAGTGAATAGCAGCATTCTGGCAGGGGTTCACCCAGGGGGCATTGCGGGTTTTGTTCCACTTTAAAGTGGACCAATCACCAGGATTTTCACTATGTTTGCCCTACAGGCATCGTGATGCCCTGCTGTTTCAAACCCTTGATATCTCCCACTCCAGTCACTTTTTTGCTGTTCCCACAGTGCATGCACTTATCCAAGCAGTGCTTTATGCTATGTATACTAATGTAGAGTATAAAGCTGTTGTTTTGGATTCAGCGTCGAGTGCACGCCACCCTGCGTTTGGACATCAGCAGGAATACCGGGGAGCCTTTTAGACTCCAGGGCCTTTCCGGTAGTGATTGGTCCACTTTAAAGAGGAAGATTCGCAGCCATGGGGTCTAAAATATCACTTACATTACTAATGGGCAACTTACAATACCTGGTGCATCCCTATTAGGGATGTTCTGATGTGTGAAACACCCCGGGAACCCCCACAAATACCTTTCCAGGATCCCATGCCATATTCATGGGTCTCGGCATATCCCTGGCCTCCCTGCAGTCTGTGGTGCTCTCCCATGCTCAGTTTATCTGAGGGGCTGGATGCAGGAGCATGCCTCAGCCTCAGAGATGTTGTGGAACCTCAAGAATAGGCCCCACATAAACGTGGGTACCTGGGGGGTTTCACACAGCGGGGCATCTCAAATCAAGATGAAAATCCCGGGTTTTGGTCTATATGCGCCCACACCTGTCTGCAGCAGGGAGCTAGGCAGCGATATGCTGATGGCATCTAGTTGCTGTTGCACATCCCTTAATGCCCCCATTTTTCTCTGTAATAGCAGTGTACTTTTCTTTTAAACCAGTTCAGTTGCTTTACTGGCGCAGTGCGCTGTCCCTTTAAGGCTGCCTGGACACTTTATTCAGTTGGACACTACTGGCTTTTTTCTGAGCCTATATTGATGATCTGTGTTGCATGTGCACTGGCCCTTTGACCCTTTAACTGCCAGCCTAACTAGATATTTTGTCACTCTCTGTTGCCAGGCCATTTCTCACTATTTTGCGCTACACATGTTCAACTGTGATTTAACATGAAATGTTTTGTTTGTTATTTGTTAAGTGCATTCCCAATATTTTGGGGTGAAATATGTACAAAAGGCTTTGAATCAAGCTTATAATGTCTAAATCTTTCACCTATTTTATATACACTGTTACATATTCCTAAATATATAACTTTACTGTCATCTATGTGTGGGGAATGTAGAAATTGATCTGATCCATGCTGAAGAAATGACTGAATGTTTTGCTACAGTTCATGCAGTCTCCCAGAAGAGAAGGAAAACTATTTATCTGATGTTAAAATGCCTGGGAACATAGTGAGGGCCCACCACTTCACTGACCAAAAAACGGCAGATATTACACAGCATTGACATGATAAAGGATGAAAGAAGTTGCCTTACTTGTGTTGCTTGTTAGTTGTTGCTTAACTTAGCTGTATCCTTTCTTTGTGTATTCTCTAAATGAAGTCACTGGTGGGCAGCAGTTAAATGCATTCAAATTGTGCAGGCTCTAATTCTACATCCCCCCGTATTTTATTCCCAAAAACAGAAATCCTGGATCCCAAATATGCTTAAAGGGTTTAAATATCCCAAAGCTCTTTGAATCCCTAGTATTTTATACAGGCCATTACATGCTTTTCACAAAGTTCATCCTCTACCATTAACATGTTCCTAATGTCTGCTGCTTTATTTGTTATTTTAAAAAGCAAAAACATTTTAAAACATGCTTTTGCAAGGAATTCTTTACAGTCATTTGCCCTGTATCAATCAACATGTTCCCTTGTCCGTTATCTCACATTCTTTTTTCCAAGGTTTTCTTTACTAAACAATGAAAAGGGTTTTCAAAGAGTTTGATTGAAATCAATATATCACTGATTTCCTGCTTTCACAATATTTATTTCATAAGCCATCTCTTAGTTTTGTTAGTTTTCTCTTAGTTAAACATCCTTCAACAAACAGATATGCTGATCAGATATTTACAGTGTATAAATAAAAATAAAAACACTATTTCTATTGATTACAGTGTTGGTGTGTAATTTTTCTCGTACTGTAAATTTAGATGCTAAATTCAAAATAATAAACACAGTCAGATGGAGGGCAACCATATTTGACACATGACAGCAATAGACAACAGTTAATAGTTTGGTTTCCTGTGTTTCCAGTGTATTGGACCACCCCTGTTGTTTCTCATACTCAAAAAACATAATACAAAGACATCAAGATGTGACTTCCAAACAATCTTTTGATGACTACATCTGGTCATTTTAATGATTTATAAAATAATATTGCTTACTTTTTAGATTAAGTGATTCCTATAATCTCCAAACATCTCTCCTAGGACAGTCCATCCATGGATCAACAGCCAAGCCAGGCTTCATCCAGTGCCATAAGTGCATTACGATTTCTGCAGTGGTTAGGTGCTTCTTTATTAAGCAAAGCATGCAGAAAAACAGTACAAAGTTAGGTGCACCTTATCACAAACCTTTTGCAGAAGTAAATTTTCACTATCCCAGGTTTTGGTCAGTCTCCCCCCAGGTATCCTGAGTTTGGATGCTGTGCTGTTTGACACCCTGCCAGCTGGCTGCTATATATATACCTCCTTGGCTTTTCCATGAAGCAGGCCCAGCAATCAGCTAATCAGCTTCTTTATCCATGCATGTAAATGGGCGGCTGAAGAAGCTGAATGGGAGCCTAGCCATACTTGCAATAAGCAATACATTTAGGGCGGGGACAGCCACACACAGCCCATGAAAGATGTGAGAGATGCTTCCGCTGGGCGAGAGTGTGGCACGGGTTCATTGGCCAGTTAAGAATTATGTGTGACTGGCGGAGTTCCACATAAAGGGGCCTCACAAATCCCAAAGCTAAGATGACTTACAGGCATAATTTCACCAACACAGTTGAACAACTAGTATGAGAACTAAATCTCATCATGAAGTATGTTTCTCAGCATGCATACAACTGGGCCAAAATAGAGATATGGGAATCGTGCTGATTTGGTGCTGTCCCCTCATTATTTTCATTATTTTCATTTTTACACTGGCCAGCAAGCTGGAAGATTATATCAACACACCATGTGTCAGTGAGTGATGAATATGGCTCTGTTTAGCTGCAGGGCTTGACAATGTTGGGCAGGAGTGCCTGCATCCCCCTTTTGACGTGGACATTCTCCAATCCCAGTCTACCAGAGTGCATGGGCAAGGGAGCGAGCCCAGAGATGCTGTCAGGGGTTGCATCTTTCATTCTCCATCACTTTGCATTCCAGATAAACCCTATAGCACTTGATTCATACTGCTGACTCATTTTTCAGGGTCCCTGAAATAAATTGACTTCGAAAGGGATCCTTGCATTGAAACACACTGTACATGGATGAGACATCATCTGTTATGAAGGAGGCCCCACAGATGTTATAGAGTTCACTGGGCGTTACTGAATAATAGAAAGTAGGCTGTATGATGGCTGGATGACAGATGCAGCCCCTGACAGCCAGCATAGGGAGAGCAGAAAGTGGGATAATTAAAACCCTTTGCCTAGAATGTCCCTTTAAAGTGCACAAAAAACTCACAAAAAGACTCACACACAACTCTCGGTAATAGACCGGTTGCTAATCCCCATGCCTCAAAATACGCAGCAACTCCAAATCAAAAATGGATATACTCGGAAGCACCCCTATATATAAAAAAATCACTTTATTTAACATCGTATGCACACACAAAACATATTAAAACCATCTTATAATACACACAAAGACAGCATCCTACAGCCAAAAATACATGTAGAGATGGGGGACAAATATACAAATCTATTGGTTGATCAAATAATCAATAAAACTTTCCTTCCTACCCCCTAAGTAATGCCCCTAGTCATACAATTTCCCAGCCTTCAGTGGAAATTTATAGGGAACACCCCCAATTCCATGCTCAAACCTTTACTAAACTGTAGCGTACTGTACCAATTCAATATAGTTTGCTTTACAAATCTCTATAAAATCAAAACAACGTATTCACACTCATCTCTACTATTTCTTACCATGAGTTGTTGCAACCAGATAAAAATCATAAAGAGGTATGCATCGATCATTTTACAACAATACTCTGTGGTTGGAGTGCATGGGGTGCCTGTACATCAGACCATTATAACATGTTTGCCGATATTTTCCCTGCAAATAACTATGCGGTGTGTAGCTAACAGTTCAATGTGTACTGATAGTAAATGTTTAATAAGTGACAATTTGCAGCATACTGTACCAATTCTAGTTTTCACTGAATACTAAAGCATTCTGTTTTATATTGGAATTACACCCATGCTGAGAAAGAGCATTCAGTAATATAAATGATTTACTAACATGCATGCTGCTGGGTGGCACAAACTTTGGATTCTGCATAAATGCTATAAAGGCTACCAGCCCACATAGCCTGGGTTGGGGATACAGGTAATCAGATGGGGGGGGGGGGGGTTGGTTGGTAAGTCACGTGCTTGCTGGGCGTTGACTTGCCAGCATCTTCTGCCCTTTGAACTGGTATAGGGGCTCTCAAAGGCCCCTTACCTTTTCAGAAAGTGTTACATTAAAAAAACACACACAAAATTTCTTTATTATTATATTTTTTTATATACTATTACTATAGCCCCTTCCATCTTTTATATACTATTACTTAGCCCCTTCCATCTCCAGGTGCTGTCACACACTGTCTGATCTCAGCCGGGAGTGAGCAGTGGGAGCCTGGAAGAAAATCTGTGTCCTCTGCCTCGCTCCTGGCTTCTGCCACTCAATCCCACTGCAGGGAGGGGCTTTTTATACCAGAGAAATTAGGTGATATGGGCTATGTTTTAAAAAGGGTAGCTATTTACTCTTCAACTCTAAGCTCTACCTCCATGGAGTATTTACCTTGGTTATTAATTCCCTTACTTTTTTGGGGCATAGGGCATCCAGAAACCCCTCTTTAGCATGAAGTAACTAATGAGTTAGCATTATTTTAAGCTACTTTTGATTCATAATAATAGTATCTCACTATCTTTTTACATATTACAACGTCACTACTAATTCTTTGTTGCTGCCTTAATTTTGTCTTTTAAACAGCATGAAACAGCATCAGCATTTCTGATCTAAAATAACTCAACAAAGGTTTCATTACCTCATCTAAATGTTTGCGACCTGTAAGGAAGTAAAATAGTTTGTACGTAGAAAGTGTTAAACATGCAGTACATTTTCTTTAAATGATGGTGTAACTTTATATTTTCAATTCTGAATTGCCACGCCAGAATTTGTTTAAAATGTATACTTTATAATAACATTACGTTAAATCATACAGTAAAACTATGGCTATTACTAGCCATAGTTTGGATTTTGGGAAGTTTCCTTATTTTCTTAAGATAGGCAAGTATGTATGAATGAATGAATCATAGTGCAGGGACATTAGCTAGCCATTGTTTTTGGCAATCTTACCTTGCAAGTGGTACTTGAACTTTCTGCTTAAGTCTCATTCTGTATATTTTACTTTCCAAAGCCAAGCCATGAGTCGTGAAACATTTTAATGGAAGGCCATTATAGCATTGAGTGAATCAAAAAATAAACATATATTTAAACATATGCCTGTTAAAATGAAGACATATGAAGAGTGAGAGCCTCAATAGTTTATTTGCAAAAAGAGACCGGAACTATTAAAATTAGAAAAAAACTGTTTAAGAAACAAAAAGCATTACTTTTTAGTAGTACAAAAAAGTTCAGTATTCTTAAAATGACAATAGCAAAAGTTCCAACACACTTTCTTTGAAGTTATTGCATTTCCAAATGATTCATCCTTAGATCAATGAAAGAATATTTCTTATTAAAGTACTGTAATTGCAAGTAAATTACCATACTAGTTGCCCACTGTGTTAGACATACTATTGTTAAGTTCTTAAAGGGGACTCAAACAAAACTGATTTCTTAGCCATCAGTGTCAATTGTTTATATTTTAGCATTAAAGTTAAACTCTGAATTTAAACATGGTAAGGAGTTAGGAATAGTAAAAGAGAGTGGGCTGGTGGGAAACTGGTTTAATGTAATACAGTCAGCGGAGCCAACTGTATTATGTATCCAGATCTTTGGATCAGAAGTTTCACCATCCTCTGTGGCCCATCAAATTAATAGATGGGCAGGACTAAAGGTGGGTAATTAATTAAGTCACTATTCAGGCACGTGCTTACTTTCTCTTACTTTATCCCCATTGCGAACTATGTAAAATGGGGCATTTCAAAGCATTTCAAAATATCTGAATATATGTAAATACCTGATGTGACCTAAACAAAGTTGCTGACTTTGCTTTCATTTCTGTGCATGACTAAGCTGGGAAGGGTATGTCATGGCACAGCTTTATGAGTCTTGTGCATGATCTGCTTTGGTCATAACCAGCTTAATATGCTAAACAACATTAACTGGAAAAGTGTCCTCAAAAACAAGCAGGAACACTAAATGGGATACATTTAAAGAAATCCTTAATATTCATTGTGATATATACCTTACAGGAATAAAAAGGTTGAAATAAAGAGTGAACATATGTAAGTATTTGAACGTTTGAAGCAAGAAGGGACTGTGGAAGCATTACAACACTATAAAGAAGTAAATAAAAACTATGTAAACAACAGATAAGAATGGCAAAATTGGTGACTGAAAAACTGAAAAGACTGAAAAAAGAGACTGAACTGGGGGAAGACGTGTGCAGATGGGTGAGGAATTGGCCTAATGATTGGAAGCAGAGGGTGGTTATCAATGGTACACACCATTACACCATTACTAGTAGAGTAACACAAGGGTCAGTTCTGGGACCAATTCCCATCAATATATATATTAATGACATTGGATATGGATTAAACAGTAGAGTCTTAATCTTTGCAGATGATACTAAGCTGTGTAAAGTAATTAAAACAAAAGAGGACAGCAGGCAGCTACAAACAGATTTAGATAAATTGGAAGCATGGGCAGTTAAATGGCAAATGAAGTTTAATACAGATAAATAGAGGGTTATGCACATGGGAAGGAGAAATCTGTGTCTGATTAAATAAAGAAACATTTGGTAATACAACAATGGAAAAGGACCTAGAGGTTTTAGTTAACAATAAGCTTAACTGCAGTAATCAATACCAGGCAGCAGATGCCAAAGCAAACAGGATCATGGGGTGCATCAAGAGGGGCATAGGTGCTCATGACCAGACAATCATTTTACCCCTGTACAAGTCACTGGTCAGACCCCATATGGAGGACTGTGTAAAGTTCTGGCCACTTGTGCTTAAGAAGCACATATCAAAACTGGAGCACGTTCAAAGAAGGCCAACTAAGTTAATGAAAGGAGTGCGGGAGCTAGAGTCCCCTGAAAGATTGTCAAAGGTTTATATAGTTTAGAAAAAAGACGCCTGAGGGGTGATCTAATAACTATGTATAAATATATTTGGAGTCAATGCAAAGATCTGTCCCACAATCTATTTATACCTCGTAGTGTAACCATAACCTGAGGGCATCCACTAAGGTTAGAGGAAAGGCGCTTTCTCCACCGACATAGGAGAGCAGTGAGAGAAGTGAGACTATGGAACTCAGTGCCAGAGGAGGTAGTAATGAAGGATATATCAAAAACTTTCAAAAGTGGCCTGGATGCCTTACTGGCATGCAATAACATTTCCAGCTATGGCTACTAGACCACTGGAAGTAGATAAACAGGCTGAACTGGATGGACTAAAGTCTTTATTCAGCCTTACATACTGTGTTTAACTTCCCATTAAATGTCACTTGCTTAACCGAGGAAGAAGCACCGTCTCATCAAACAGATTAAAACCAACAAAATCTGGAAATATAATACGTACATACATACATACATACTGAAGCTCACAGTATTGCACTCACTGGCTGGCTTTGTGGAGGGAGTTCTTATTGTGGAGGGGGGACTTCAACCTCCCCCTTATCCCACCGCTGGACCCCCCCCCCCCCTCTGCAATTTCTTTCAATAATCTGACTGCTCTTCACAAAAGCCCTGAAGAGTTCTCTTTTTTTTCAAGAGCAAGCAATGCCTATAGAAGAAATGAATACCTGTTTGCAGGGACGGGCTTATAATTTCTGGGGCCCCATGCAAAGTTGTGTCTGGTGGTGCTAATCAAAGGCATTTTTAACAAAATACAATATTAAAGAGAGACAAATGATGGAGAGAAGCTATTTTCTTTCCCTTTCCCTTTCTGCCTAAGCACTGACAGTACATCACCAGCATTACACTAATATTACATGCCAACATCTTCCAGTGTTCACTCAGCAGAGTTCTGGGGGCCCTGAGAAGTGGGGGCCCCATGCAATTGCATAGGTTGTATGGTGGCAAAGCACACCACTGCCTGTTCCTGTGCCACTGTGCTATGGCCTGGGACCCACATTCCTCCATAGGGTCTATTCTCTGGTCTGATCATCTAATTTGATCTCCCAGGACTGGTATCTGGTGAGTGGTCTTGGAGGAGAAATCATCATCTTCTGAAGGATTTAGTATGTGTTGAAGCAGGTAAATCTGCCATCTCTAACTTTTTCACTGACCACACTACTGACAACACCCCTTTATCTTACCAATGCGAAGCCTTAAAATGTGTTATACATGGGGTTCTCATGCAGCAAGGGACAAGATTAAAAACTGAGAGGGGTGCCACGATTCAACGCTTTTTGAGCTACTTAAAACTAAAGATAAATTAAAAGTTCACAGGGCCCAAGACCACCGTTCAGACCCACCATTCAGACCCACCAACCTTAAATTGCAAAATATTTCGCAGACACACCTCTCCTTATGGAAGGGAGGCCCGCAGCAACACCAACAAACTCTTTATGTTAATTGCCCATGTCCAGACTGAATGAATTCCAATGTGTCTTCTTTCTTTCAATGTTAAAGAGACATTTGACAGGGTTGGTATGGGGTTCTTGCAGGCCTACCCCCCACAGGCATTGGCCCTACCTTTCTCTTAAAAATGACGGCGCTATAACATAACCCCATGGTTTCATTAAGGGTGAATGGGATTACATCTTCCCCATTTAACATATCTAATGAGACTTGCCAGGGTTGCCCATTATACCCACTTGTGTACATCATCATGGTGGAACATTTGGCGAAGGTGAACTGAACAAACCCAGACATTAATGTCATCAAGGTTATAGTTAAACAGTACAAGACTTTCTTAAATGCAGATGATCTAATTTTGCACCTAACTTCCTTTCCAAATATAATGAAGGAATTTGAAAAATTTAGTCAGGTCAGCAATTTCATCAATCAATTATTCCAAATCAGAAGCTCTCCATATTACATGAATGCACATCCCTCATGACCTTACATATACAAACTGAACAATTCTCTCCTACTAACCAAGACTCTAAATGGCCTTAAGACTTATGAGAAGAGACAGTTTATGTAGTTTGGAAGGATAAACATCATTCAAATGAATATTCTCCCTAGATGTCTGTTCTTTTTCCAAGTTTCCCTTGTATCAAAGTTCAGGATAGAATTCCAATTGCGGGAAGCCTGAACAAGGTGGTAACCTATCTCCGGGCCCCGAATCTACAGAAGGACCTGGTCTTTGCTGGAGTCCCCTGCGAGGGAGGACAGGCTGGGATGCAGGTACATTCAGGGTCATGCCCTGAATGTTGGAAACCCTGAGCGTGGGTCCAGGGTGGCAGCACAGAATCTTGAGGGAGATTCCCTGCAAAAGGTCAGGGCAGGCAGCAAAGGTGCATAAACAAAATCCAGGCAAAAGGTCAGGGCAGGCGGCAAAGGCTCTAGATCAAAATCCAAAGCCAAAGTCTTATCAGAAATACAGTCCAACAAGCGATGGGTCAAGGTACAAGCCAGGTCGCTTACAGCGAAATAAATCCAAGGTATTCGATAAGCAGATCAGGGATCAGGAAAGATGCAGACCAAACAGTATTGAATGGCGGAGGGTGTAATTTTTAAATGAGGCTGTAGAGACCAAGTGCGCTTGCAGGATTGGCTGTGCACGTATCTGTCCACCTGCTACCGGGAGCGTCCAAGCGTCTGTTCCCGCACATGAGTGCATGCTTAACTGCACAGACGTAAATGTTCCTGTGCACATGCCATTTGGTACAGGATCAGGGGAGAACACCATGCCACACACATGCAGGCTTTCCTTACAGGAGCCCCCCTGCCAACCAACATAGTAATATAGTATGTAAGGCTGAATAAAGACTTTGGACCATCCAGTTCAGCCTGTTTATCTCCTTCCAGTGGTCTAGTAGCCATAGCTGGAAATGTTATTACATGCCAGGAAGGGATCAAGGCCACTTTTGAACGTTTTTACTGTATCCATCATTACTACTTCCTCTGACAGCGAGTTCCATAGTCTCACTGTTCTTACAGAGAAGAATCCCCTCCTATGTCGGTGGAAAAAGCACCTTTCCTCTAACCTTAGTGGATGCCCTCAGGTTAAAGTTACGCTCTGCGATATAAATAGATTGTGGGACAGATCTTTGTATTGACCCCAAATATATTTATACATAGTTATTAGATCACCCCTCAAGCGTCTTTTTTGTAAACTAAATAAACCTAACTTTGACAATCTTTCAGGGTACTCTAGCCCCCGCACTCCTTTTATTAACTTTGTTGCCCTTCTTTGAACGCGCTCCAGTTCTGATATGTGATTTTTAAGCACAGGTGCCCAGAACTGTACGCAGTACTCCATATGGGGTCTGACCAGTGACTTGGACAGGGGTAAAATGATGCTCTGGTCATGAGCACCTATGCCCCTCCTGATGCACCCCATGATCCTATTTGCTTTGGCAGCAGCTGCCTGGCATTGATTACTACAGTTGAGCGTATTGGTAACTAAAACCCCTAGATCCTTTTCCATTGTTGTTTTACCAAGGCTTTCTCCTTCCCATGTGCATATCCTTAAATTTATCTGTGTTAAACTTAATTTGCCATTTAACTGCCCATGCTCCCAATTTATCTAAATCTGTTTGTAGCTGCCTGCTGTCCTCTTTTGTTTTAATTACGTTACACAGCTTAGTATTATCTGCAAAGATTGAGACTTTACTGTTTAATCCATATCCAATTTCATTAATATATATATTGAAGATAATTGGTCCTGACCCTTGTGGTACTCCACTAGTAACAGTGACCCAATCTGAGTGTGTACCATTGATAACCACCCTCTGCTTCCGATCATTAAGCCAATTTCTCACCCATCTGCACACGTTTTCTGCCAGTCCCAGCATTCTGATCTTTTGTACCAGACTTTTATGTGGAACAGTATCAAATGCTTTAGAAAAGTCAAGATATATGATATCCAATGACTCCCCCGATCCAATCTTGAACTTACCTCCTCATAAAAGCTGATTAGGTTTGTCTGGCAGGAGCGATTCCTCATAAATCCATGCTGATATGGAGTGATAAGGTCATTTTCCCTAAGATGCTGCAGAATAGTATCCTTTAAGAAGCCTTCAAACAGCTTGCCCACCACAGATGTTAAGCTTACCGGTCTGTAGTTCCCAGGTTCCCCCCTAGATCCCTTTTTGAATATTGGCACCACATTTGCCAAGCGCCAATCCCTCGGAACAGACCCTGTAGTTATTGAGTCCACAAATATTAGAAATAACGGCTTGTCTATTACTGTACATAACTCCCTTAAAACATGAGGATATATGTCACCTGGTCCTGGTGATTTATCGATTTTTATCTGCTTGAAAGAAACAGGTGAGGGCACCACTAACAATTACACGACTGTATTATATCCAGAAGGTGCACCCTGGGCTCCCCACATTTATACAGCGCAAGCTAAAGAACAACCCAACCAGGGAGTCCAAACAGAACTGGCGCACTCAACCAGATAAACCATAAATTGAGATATTTTTTGTATAGACTACCGGTAAGCCATCAAAGAATATAAAAAACACAAATGACACAATGACAAAACACTTTAAAACATAGCACTAAAATGCCCAGGGCAAATAAGACTACAATACATATATAAGATTAATAAATAATAAATAAATCACAATGCTATCAGTATTATTAAGTCAAATGAGTACAAGATATGTGCGGCTTCTCAACCTATTATAAATTTATCATACCCCATAATAGTTCCTAAATACAAAACACAAGAGCAAAAAATGTGACTAATTAATCCTTAGTAACCCCTAATAACAATGCACACTGTATATATAAAGTGACCGTGTTAAATAAATGACTAGTGCCTAATATAAAGTGCTATAAAAAACAAAAATAATTATAGCCTAACTACAATACATACTAGATATTATTTGTGCAATTGATCAGCGCTAACTCTAAAGTGCTAGTGAAATAAATAATGTTTAAAATGCCAGCAATTGATAATGCATGAAGCTAGCATGTAGTCTACAGACTCCACTGGCTATCATCCATGGGCCATGGCAGTCTGGATAAATGAATTACAACAATAACAAGGAATTCATGACAAGATTTCAAAGCCGCATGTGAAACAAATAATCAAACTCGGGTGTACAAGGCTCCCTTGCACACTCCGCTGTGCTCCCACATCTTCTGTAGGGGGTGAGGAATTCCCACAGATGTCTCCTTTTGTGCTCTTGGCTCCCCCCTCCCCAGGCCCACCGCCCAATGCACATGACTACCGAAGGGTGTGCAGCAGGTGCAGCCCATTACTGCATCTCACACAACCCCAGCAGCAGCCAGCACACATCCTCACCTCTTGTGCGTTCCACTCGCTGGATATCCGGTGGGAGGTGAGGATGTGTGCTGGCTGCTGCTGTGTGCTGTGTGAGATGCAGAAATGTGCTGCACCTGCTGCACACCCTTCGGTAGTCATGCGCATTGGGCGGTGGGCCTGGGGAGGGGGGAGCCAAGAGCACAAAAGGAGACAGAGGTGGAAATCCCTCACCCCCTACAGAAGCTGTGGGCGCACGGCGGAGCGCGCGGGGGAGCCTTGTGATAGCCAGTGGAGTCTGTAGACTACATGCTAGCTTCATTATCAATTGCTGGCATTTTAAACATTATTTATTTCACTAGCACTGATCAATTGCACAAATAATATCTAGTATGTATTGTAGTTAGGCTATAATTATTTTTGTTTTTTATAGCACTTTATATTAGGCACTAGTCATTTATGTTGCACGGTCACTTTATATATACAGTGTGCATTGTTATTAGGGGTTACTAAGGATTAATTAGTCACATTTTTTACTCTTGTGTTTTGTATTTAGGGACTATTATGGGGTATGATGAATTTATAATAGGTTGAGAAGCCGCACATATTTTGTACTCATTTGACTTAATAATACTGATAGCATTGTGATATTTTTATTATTTATTAATCTTATATATGTATTGTAGTCTTCTTTGCCCTGGGTGTTTTAGTGTTATGTTTTAAAGTGTTTTGTCATTGTGTCATTTGTGTTGTTTATATTCTTTGATGGCTTAGTCTATACAATAAATATCTCAATTAATGTTTTATCTGGTTGAGTGCCCCAGTTCTGTTTGTACTCCCTGGTTGGGTTGTTCTTTAGCTTGCGTTTTATCTGCTTGAGACGGTGTTGGACTTCTTCCTTGGTTAGACCAATGACATTTAATGGAGGGTTTCGATGATTCCCCTAAATTTCACTGGGCATGTCACATTCTTTTGTGAATATAGAAGCAAAGAAGTTGTTTAGTAAATTTGCTTTCTCCTCATTTCCCTCTATAGGTGTCCCCTCCTTGCTTTTCAGGGGGCCCACACCCTCAGGTTTGTACCTTTTACGGTTTATTTAGCTAAAGAATAATTTGGGGTTAGTTTTACTCTCTTTCATGACCAGTCTTTCTGTCTCCAGCTTAGCTGCCCTTATCTGTTGTTTACATTGTTTATTTTCTTCTTTATAGTTTTTTAACGCTTCCGCTGTCCCTTCCTGCTTTAAATGTTTAAACCATGCTGATTTCTTACGGTGCCCGAGATGAAGAGACCTGATTAGGGCTGGAGCATGCAGCATGTTTCTAGCAGGTTTGCAGAAGTCCTCTTCAGGACCATATCCCCTCCAACTGACCCCTTCCACTGGGGTCTAGAATCTGTCCCCCCTCGTACCCATCTAGCATGTCAACAGAAATAGGATCTGGTGGAGGTCTGGAGGTTTGACCGAAAAAAAAAACGGCATCCAGGTAACCTAGGTCATTCACAGAGGTATTAATTCAAGATGTCCATTAAAATGGACCAACACCCAGGATTTTGACTATCCTGGGTTTTGGTCCACTTCAGGGGGGCACCCCGGTTAGGTCGCGGGCGCGCGCACGCCTAGAGGGACGCGCGGGAGGCGGCGGCGGACGCGCTGTCTTGTCCGCCGCTGTCACCCGCTTGTCCGTGGCTACGTGGGAGCGTGGTGAGGTGAGTTTTTGGGGCTGAGGTAAGTTTTTCGGGGGTTTTGGGGGGGGTCCCTCACCGCGGGACATCCCGATCTCGGATGTCCCGCGGTGAGGGAGGTGATCGGCCCGGGAATCTTATAGATTCCCGGGCCGATCACCCCTGGGTGACAGTCCACTTTAAGCAGATCAGCAACCAGGAAACGAGCTGACCAAACAGCACTCAATGGCTGTGGTCACTATCTTGAAAATAGGGCTGTGGAGACCAAGTGTGGATGCACGATTGGCTGTGCGCGTATCCATCCGCCTTTTCTCAGAAGCGTTCCTGTGCACTCGTAGTTTGGCACGGGGTCAAGAGAGAACCTCGAGAACCCTGACACCCTGTGATTACCATAGCAGTAATTTCAAGATTTTTAAATCATCCTTCCTTTAAGGGTAATTCCACTTTCAATGGCCTATTTAAAAGTTTCAATTATTGTGAACCAAAATAATGTGTTCAATGTGCTGAGCTACCTGTGAATTTATTTCTTATTTTATTTGTTTGCAAGTTTGTGTTGTAAAAGCAAACCGGTTTCTGTAGCAACAATGTGTTTACTTTAGCAATGTACACCAAAGTGGTGTTTTTGAGTATATATCATAGAATTCCTGACTCTGGGTTGCTAATCATCAAGGGGTTCACAATCTTGTGTACCAGTAGCTAAAGGGTCACTGGCAGCGTTCTCACCTGCAGTCATTACTGCTGTGAGATTTAGCCAAAGCTAATGCCGAAGAGTTCAGCTGTTACAGTCAAGGATTCTGGGACAGTAGTTTTTACACAAGGCCAGGAAAACCACTCCCACTGTGAGGATTAACGACACACAGAAATCGAAGAAACTTGGAAACAGCACGCAAATTGCTGGTGAGCAAGTCACAGGTATGGGGCACAAAGGTTAAATTACATCCCAGAAGAGGAAAACATTAAGGCAAAAACCTGCCAAAAAATGAGTTTTTCTTTAACATTTCTGGTGCCAGCTATTTGAGTCTCACCTAGCTGCCTCTCCAATTATGAAGTGCCAGCTATGTGAGCCCTACATAGCTGATTTTACAGACTCACCTGACCCCTCGATTGATCCAGCCGGGTCTTCTCTTTCCAACCAACCCCCCCCCCCGAGGCTCTTCTGGCTTCAGCAGAGGGCCCAAAAAGTCACGAGAGTGTGTAGCATTCAGGGCCGGGTGCCACCGAAACCCTACATAGCTGTCCCTGAGCTGGTTATTCTGGGGAGGGGGGACCCCACGCCATTTTTTAACCCTTAAAAATTAAAAAAAAAGGATGGGGTCCCCCCCTCTGTGATATTTTGATTGAACTCTATCTAGTCTGGATAGTAGTTGTATTTTATTTGTTATAAAGTGTTCTTTTCAGTTTAGGGGGTCTCCTGGGCAGAAACAGGGGGGGTACCGATACATATGTGGTACCATTGTAGTCAGGAGAAATTGGGCTTTCACATGTAATATTGATTTCTTATTTTAAATAATGATTTATTTAAAAAAAATATATATTTACAATCTAAAAAAACATTTTTTCCTTTTTCAACTCAAAAGTATTCAAAAAAACAGAAAAAACAAAACATTTCATGTTAAAGCCTAAACTCTGCTGAAAATAATAAAAAATAAATAATATAATAATACATAAATATTTGTGGAAATGACTGCAAAAATCACAGTTAAGTGCAAAATAGTGAAATGGAATAACCAAAAAACAGACACAAGCGATGCATCCTCCAGTATGTGTCTAATTTAGCACTAGCGCCTTATAACTAGAACACAGCCTAAACGCTCTGTATGAATGTCCCCTTACCAGCAGTGATATTTTTTACCTGTAATGATGAAACACTGCCCAGCACCGGCAAAATACAGCACAAATCTATTCAAAAACTAATATGTATACACTGTGGCGCTCATTGACGCAGGTATAATCAGCAGGCGGGTTCAACAGGCAGTGACATGGGCCATCCAATACCTCATGCAACAATCAAACAAATATGTTAGCATCAGGCATTGTGACGTCCAGCATCATTGTAGATATAATAGCAGCGCCAAAAACAAAAAATATTCCGGAGCTCCAAAACTGGCACTCCAAGCCAGCAGAAAGATGCTAAATGGAGCAAATTTATAAACAATATCCTTAACCCTTTAAGTGCCAGCCTGCCTAGAAACCTTACGTTTTTCGATAAAATTGTACTGCATGTAAAAGCCCTGATTTCTCCCGGTTACATCGGTACCACATATGTTTTCCTTTCCTTTCCTACCCAAGAGACTCCCCCAAACTGAGACAGTGCTTTAGGATATTTTCAGATAAAGTACAACAGGGTATTTCAAATATAAAAACAGTCCTTTACATTTGAAATATCCCACATTATCTATTTATTCTCTGTAAGTACATATCTCAAGATTGCTAGGGGTACCAGGCTTGTTGACGTGGGCCCAGTTTTCTGGAAGCAGTCCATTGATGAATTCTGGATGCACAGGGATTCCCTAAAAAAAAGAATAAAAAAACAAAATCAAAGCCACATTTTCCTAAACAAGGGAAGTAAGGCATGCATGTAAGGGTAATTTTACCAAAAAATGTCAGATCTGCAGACAAAGTGCGCACTTTGCACACCTTGCAACCAAAACCACCCTTTACATTTGAAATACCCCCATATATATAAACTATATATTCCCTGAAAGCACACATGCTGAGTTTTCTAGGCATATCCAGCATGTTGTCGTGGGCTCATTTTCCTGGAAGTATTTACTTGAAGAATTCTTTGGTTGCGCAGGTTTTCCCTAAAAAAATTATTAAAAACCAGAATAAAAAGACACATTTTCCTAAAATCTCAATATGCAAAAAAAAAAATGACTCTGGAAGCACACGGACAGAGCAATACCCAATATGCAGAGCTACTTTTTACCCGTTCAACTGACAGCCTACTTGAGGTTTTGACAGGTCATTCTCACCATTTTGCGCCATGTTTAACTGTGATTTTTCCAGGACTTGGAAAATTATTTGTTTACTTTTTTTGGCAGAGTTTAGACTTTAACATGAAATATCTTGCTGTCTCATTTATTTTAAATATAACATTTATTTTAAATAGGAAAACCATATTGCATGTGAAAGCTCCATTACTCCTGATTACAATGGTACCACATATGTATCAGTGGCCCCCTGTTCCTGCCCAGGAGACCCCCCCAAACTGAAAAGAGCACTTTATAACATTTACAAATAAAATACAACTACTATCCACACTAGGGTAAAATCTAAATAATCCTGGTGGGATTTGTAATTTCTAATGTTTAAAACCATTAAAAATGAAAAAATGTCATGGGTCCCCCCTTCATAGCATAATCAGCCCGGGGACCAGCTATGCATGGCGTGAAGATCACCGCGTGGAGCCAAGCTTCAGTGGCCCCCAACCCTCAAAGCTACACTCCTGTGAGCGTTATAAACAGGCACTGACACTTCATAAATTAGACTCCCCGTTTGTTTGGGGAACCAATAAACCCAAAATTTGGTTTGATATTCTGGCCAGCCCAAAGTTGGAGGGAGGCATGGGGTTGCCAGGCAGGGTGGACTGAAACTTTGGGTACAATTTGAACAAGACCTTTTGTCTCTCAGGCTTTCCTCTCTCTCTCTCTCTCTCTCTCTCTCTCTCTCTCTCTCTCTCTCTCCTTAAAGTGGACCAACACCCAGAATTTTCACTATCCTGGGTGTTGGTCCACTTCCCCAATCGGGGGTGCCCGCTGTGTGAAACCCCCCAGAAAGCCCAAAAAAACTCACCTCACCGCCGACGGACAAGCGACGGACAAGCTGAGGCCGCTGGAGGCCGCCTCTCGAGCGTCCCTCTTACAGGAAGTGCCGGCGCGGGTGCGCGCCCTGCTAGAGGGACACGCGAGAGGCGGCGGCCCGCGCATGCGCCGTTGGAACGGGGAGAAGGTAAGGTTTGTGGGTGTCCGGGGGGGTTTCACACAGCGGGGCATCCCGATTTCGGATGCCCCGCGGGGAGGGAGCTGATCGACCCAGGAATCTTATAGATTCCCGGGCCGATCAGCGGTGGGTGTTGGTCCACTTTAACCAGACAACACAAACAATAACATCCAGTGTGATAGAATGGTCTCAAAAAGAAAAAAAGAAAAAAAAAACATAACCTGGTAAATAGACCAGGTCCCCTTTAGAATAAATCATATGCAGAGAAATCACAAAGTAAACCTGACCCAAAGGACTCACAGAGGCCCAGATAGATCACAGAATAGATCATACAAGCATAAATAAAATAATAAATCTTACCAGAGAAATCACAGAATAAATGATGTCAGAGAAATCGCAGAATAAACCAATTTAGAGATAATGCAATTGGATTATGTTACAAAAGTCACTGATCAAACTTACCCCCCCACACACCTGTAAATGCTAACACACATTAAATCCCAGACATCAGTTACCCCCCATCACACACTGTTAAAGTGGAGCAAATACCCTACCATTGAATCTATAAGACTCTAGGGTCGGTGATCTCCCTGTTTGTAGGGAACCTGGACTCGGGATGTCCTGCTTTGTGAAAACTATGGAATCACCAAAATAACTAACCTTTCTGATTACCCAACCAATGGTGCATGCACGTGGTGCACTCTCCTCTCTGTGCTTGCTGTGCCAGCCTATCAAGAAATACTCATGTGGGTATGTGCTGAGCAGCGGCCAGTGCTGCACTATCCATTCAGCTTTGATTGCCGGCAAAGCAAAAGCTGAAAGGAATGCAGACCAGTGCACCAAATAAGATCTCTGTCCACTTGAATGAAGTAGACATTTAACACACAGGCAGACTTTCAGGGGAATGTGCCATTCTAAGTGGATGGGACCTACATAGTTTGTGCTGGACTGTCGAGACAATTAAAAATAATAAACCACTTCCCCACCAGCCTGCAGGCTCATTCCCTTGTAGTCACAGGGCTGAAACTGAAGGACTATTTGCCCACATGTTTCTGCAGCTTCAAGGTATAAAGTGCAGATTGGACAAGCACCCACCTTTAAGCTGTGGGTTTGGGGGTTAGTCGAGGATCTATGGTCTCCCACTATGCTGCATAATAATTATGGAAATACTTATCTGGCCCTGCTTTCTACAACTGATTAATAGTCACAACCCTTTACTTGCCACAACTACCATGTATTTTTGCACCAAATCCAACAATGGGGATACTCCTAGCTGCTTAACTGCTGCATAAAGCCTTTTACTGAAGCTACAAAAAGTAAAATATGCCAAGACTTCAAGCAATTTACACCTCAACAATGGTCAACACTACTAACACTACTAACCAGTGTACTTATCAATATCTTAAGAACCACTAGAATCCTTCTTAAAGGGCTAGTTCAGTCAGAGGTCCCGTTCTTAAATTCCTGCTGCCCTGCCACCCTCCAGAAACAGTGGGGCTGGATTGAGGAAGGGGTTCCATGAAAAAAAAGCACTTACCTTAGACAAAATCCAATGTCCATGATCGATGATTCCAGAACTGGCACTGCTATCTTTGGTCTGGCCAATCTTGCCACCCAGAGCATTTTCTCAGCTGGACTGGCCATTTGAGAACTTTTATTCACCTAAACTAGACTTACGATATCGGGCCATTACCATCGTAAATATTGAACTTTGTGTGCCTTACACTTTTCCCAAATTGTGGTTATCCTATACCTAACCATGTATGTATATAATGTGTGGGTTTAAAGTACTATCTATTTTCCTTTCATCGTTGACTAAACTACCCACAAATTAACCCCTAGACTCCAGCCAATGTTTATCCCTGAGTAAAATTTATAACCCTGTAGTTGTACTAGCCAGTCAAAGCATATATACAGCCATGTGTTATCCCCACTATGTTATACTCTTCCTCCTCCATTATTACTTCCAGTTTGCCTACTGTATTTTTCATGCTTCTAGCATTGTTTAGCATTCAGTTCTAATAGTTATGGTAATTGGTATATGAAACATATCTCTATTAAACATACTTTCACACACAGTTTCATTAATAAATCCTAGTTCTCTGCCTTACAATCTTTCCCTCTACATGTGCACCCCCTTCTCTCTAAAGTTTAGTTAAAACATTGATTTAACCTTTCGCCTTCCCCTCCCCAAGAATAGCTGTATCTCCCCCCATTGAGGTGTAGCCCATCCTTGAAGTGTAACCCCTCCTTCTTACACTAGTCCTTGAGCCTTCTGTTTATCTCCATAATCTCTGGCTCTCTCCTGGTGTGGAGATACAGGTAAGGTCCTTTCCTATATCCTTCTTCTCTCTATTCCATCTTCTGTTAACCAGCTAACTTCCTTATATTCCTCCTTCACTATCAAACTTTTTAGTAGAGTTTGCATAGTGAAGCAAATTCTTAAGAAGCCTTAATTGAACATCTAATATAACTCTATATGACATTGAACACAAATGGTTATGAACCGACAGTTGATTTTAAAGAGGAACATCAGACTTAAAATAAAAAGGGGCCCCTACTTACCTATTAAATTTAGGCGCTGCCTGCTGCAGGGACATCCGGCTGCTTCAGGGCCGATCCTCACTCCCCCGTCTGCTTAGCTGCCCCTAACTGACAAGCACAGCCTTAGCTGCGATCTCGCAGCTCCTCAAAATCTCGCAGGATTTTGGGAAGCTCCCTTGCATCCCATTCATGGAACTGCACAGGCACGACATTGGGGGGTGTGCACAGTGCCTGATGGGAAGCAAGATGGTGCCACCCGTCGGGAGGTCGCCCAGAATCCAAGAGACCCAGAAGATGGATGCCCTGGCGAGGTGAGTAGAAATTTTCCAAAGGTAAAACCAAAGGTGGGGGGCAGCAGATTGGTGAGATTAGGGGGAGGTTTTAACCTTCCCTGATGGTCCTCTTCAAGACATGACTTCCTTTCCAATACGCTATCAGGCTGATTCATCTTTAGCGGCAGGTAGCGACAGATGAGCGTCTGTAGCGGGCATTTTCAGAGCGCTCGCTAGTAGTCATTGTGCTCAGCCGTGGGTCGCTACTTTATAGCGACTCAGTTGCTGTTCAGTAATGTTGAATACATTGTGAGGAGTCGCTATTTGAGCAGTACAGCGCTGTATGGGAGCGCATGTTAGCGACTGCTCATAGCGACCGACTCACACCATATTCAGCAAAGAAACAGCCTCACAAATCTCTGGCGCTGAAAAATACTTGTTTGAAGCCCAGAGCACATGAGGCGGTGTGTTTAAAGTCTGTTTTTCAGCATCTATCCACTAGTAACAACGCGAAAACATATGGAATTATTTTGTAGCAACATTGTAACATGAACACTTTAATGGCAGACCTGTAATGTAATTTCTGAGGAAATATATAAAAAATGAAAAAAATATGAAAAAACTGCTTTTTCAATGCCAGAAGAGGTCAAAGAATTATTTGTGATTTTTTGGAAAAAAAAAAACAAATACCCCGTTTAAAGAGAAGAAAAGGTTCATCCATTGAAATGTATGGGAGAGCGTCAGGTAGCGAAAGGTCATACCTGGCGCTGTGTAAGGCTGAACACTGAGGCTGTGGAAATGATGAATCAGACGCTGCATGGTGCTATCCCAGTCGCTAAACAGATTCTGCTTGATAAATGTGTAGTTGCGTGCCGTGTCCGGCGTTCACCAGTCGCTACCTGTCGCTACCTCTCATTAACCAGCCACTACCTGACGCTATCCCTTCTTAAATAAGGGCCTATATCAAATACAATTGATCCGGAAATAATACACAATATAATGTAAAACTAATATTTACAGTCATACACTGCCATATGTGTCAAAATTTAGACACAGCAATTCAGCATATTTACTATCCATATTATTGGAGTGTATTTCAGCGCACCATGCACAACCACAAATGATCAGAGAAAGATGCGTAAAAATCTCGAAAAAATATTTTACTTTGGACATTCATATACAAAGAATATTATATATGATGTGAAATATAGCACAAATGGTTTATGAGTAACAGAAATGTTTAGATACAAAAATACGAATTCAAACTCAATATGTATGTTTGTTTAAAAAAATATACAATGTCTGCAGCCCTTGTAAGCTACATGGTACTTCTACAACCAATGTTTTTAAACAAAAATGGTGATAATAATGAGTGTCCTGTAGGACACTTTATTTCCCACCTACCTAAGGCCCTTATTCATGAAGGGATAGCATCAGGTAGTGTCTTGTAAATGAGAGGTAGCGATAGGTTAACGCCGGACACAGCACGCAATTACACATTTATCAAGCAGAATCTGTTGAGCAACTGGGATAACGCCATGTAGTGTCCGATTCATCATTATCCCAGCCTCAGCGAACAGCGCCGGCATTCAGCCTTGCAGAGTGCCAGGTATGACCTCTCGCTACCTGTCACTCTCCCATACATTTCAATGGACGTTCTTTTATTTCTTTTTAAACAGGGTTTTTGTTCATTTTTTTTTTTAAATCTCAAATAACGTTGTGACCTCTTCTGGCCTAGAAAAAGCCATTTTTTCAAATAGTTTTCATGTTTTAGATATCTATGCAGAATTAACATTACAGGTAATGTGTTCATGTTACAATGTTATAACAATTTAATTCCATATGTTTTCGCTTTGTTACTGGTGGATACATGCTAAAAAATAGACTTTATTCAAACAGCCTCCGGCGCTCTGGACTTCAGAGAAGCATTTTTGAGCGCCGGAGTTTCATGAGGATATTTTTTTAATGAAAATGTTGTGAGTCGGTTGCACTGACCAGTCGCTAACATGTGCTTCCATACAGCGCTGTACTGGTCAAATAGCGACTCCTCACAATGTATTCATCATTGCTGCACAGCGACTCAGTTGCTAAGTACTAGCGACCCACGGCCGAGCACAGCGACTACTAGCAGGCACTCTGAAATGCCTGCTACAGATGCTCATCTGTCGCTACCTGGCGTTAGTGATGAATCAGCCTGTAATTTGTGCTGGACTTCTTTGCTTGTCACTGACCACTGATAGATGTCTCAGTGCATTAGGCCCTCAATTACAGAATTTGGGCTAAACTTAACTGAAAATTGTTTTCTTTTGAACCAAACCAAATAGCAGGGATTTGGTTTGAATTAAAACTGATTCAAATCCAACTCTTATTTTGAAAGGGAACTCTTATTTATTAAATGGTTTTGGTACTAGTTCATGTAATACCAGTGCTTCTAAAAGTAAAGTTTTATTTTTTTTCCAATAACGTAATAATTATTAAATCATTTGTAATGCAAATAACTATCTTTTCTGTTTTCCTTGTTTTTTTCTATTCAAATCAATACACTTCCCAACTTTGTCAGAGTGTTTTCCTCTGCTTAGTAACTCTGGCTTGTCAGCAACCACATAAATATACATATGGCTGAGCAATGAGTTATGAACTGTACAAAAAGAAGGAAAATGTATTGATCTGTACTAAGTAATCAAAGTAGATTTGTTATTTGAAGCATACATAGTTCATAAATTGCCTGCTTCTGACCCCAGGGTTTGAATTTGGCATTACTAAAAGAAAAAAAAACTGAGATCAGTTGGTGCGTAATTCCGACTCAGGTTGAATCTGCAATGCACCTTGTCCTGTATAGTTTTCCTAATCACTGGATTTAGCTTTCCTTTTGCTTAGCTAAATAACCATTACACTGATTGCGCCTAGTGCATTGCATCAACTAATCCATATTCTGTCCTTGTAAATTCAGCAGTCTTAAGTTTTAGTGTTAGTCAGCAGTTGTTCATTTTTTCTTTACATCCAAAAGAAATAACTTTTGTATTTACACTATCTTTAAACACTCTCTAAAAGTGACTTGATTTTGACTGGATGGTGTAAATATATCCCAAATGTTGATGCTAAAGATCTGGGAAAGCAAGTTTACATTTGGGTGAGTGTCTGTACCGGGTCCATTGCCGCCCCCCCCCCATTATCTGTCTATACTGGAGCACAACCCTCCACTCTCTGTAATCTGTAGTCTGTATCAGGGCTTAGTCTTTACCAGGGCTACCGGGGCTACTGCCTTCAGTTGTCTGTACATTTTGTTTTCTGGGGCCATGACCCTCCAATGTCTGTAGTATATTTCTGTACTGCTGTTTTTACAGGGGCCCAGATCCTCCATTATCTTTCTATTTTTGCTGCATTCCATCTGCAACCACTAGGTTGCCAGAACCAAGTGTACACACCTCCATATAGGGTACTGCTGAAGTCATGGGTAGGTTAGGGGGTCTTCATCGGGTACCGGACTTCCTATGCCCAGGGTGGTTGGTGGCTTGTCTCTCTGGTGGCATAGACTGGCTGTATATTCCCAGTCTGCTCCTCTTCTTATCTATTTCTAGCCTACTTTTCTGCTCTCTAGTACCTAACCTGTGTCTCTACTTACCGGCTCCGACCCTGTTAATCCATCTACCTTATCTACTCTTATTTTTTTTTGCCCTGCTTGACAGTTGTTGTTGCTTAAGTGTTTTAGAGTTAAAATAAGAAGTTAAGAGCTGACGTTGCTGCAACTGTTAGTACTAAAGTTGTGTTTTCACTGCTGTTTTTGTAACTGGAATAATGGATAGCAACACTGGCGGTCTACTTCACTGCACACTTTGGCCTATGTATACACACTACTGGAGCAGCAGTTCCAGGGTGAATGCCACTATGATAAATGTGAGCATTTTGCATACTTGGATGCTTGAAGAAGTAAGCTGCTCCCTGAGCAAGCAGTAAGTTGGGTAGAAAAAGAGCATGTAGAAATAGGGCAGGATTGGCAGATAAGTAGCAGGGTAAATGTAGATAGAGGGAGAAAAGAGAAAGCACAGAAAATGAAGACCATACCTGTGTCTGTGCACCCTAACAAAATTGCCAAGTCGGGTAATGATGCAAGAGTGTCAGTCTCAGAAATGGCAGCCCTAGCGTATGCTGCACTCCCTAACAGCCGGTAGAAAAGACCTGCTAGTAATCGGGTGCAGGTAGAACCAGACAGTTAGTGGTCATAGTGGATTCTATTATTAATTACTAATAATTTGTCCCCAGGACCACCTCAACTGAATGGTTTGCTGTCTCCCTGGTGCCAAGGTTTGGCATGTGGTGCAAAAGGGTGGATAAATTACTTGGAGGGGCTGGGGATGAGCTGTTGTGGTCCATGTGGGCA
The DNA here is from genome assembly GCA_027917425.1 of Gastrophryne carolinensis. Classification (NCBI taxonomy): domain Eukaryota; kingdom Metazoa; phylum Chordata; class Amphibia; order Anura; family Microhylidae; genus Gastrophryne; species Gastrophryne carolinensis. Next base: position 218,277,851 of record CM051239.1, on the reverse strand, counting down.
CCAATGGCCGAATTAATGGAAGACGGAGGAGCCTTCACAATACATTTAATGAATTAGGCACCAAGTTAAAGAGAAGGACCTCCAAGAATAAAACAGAATACTGTCTGTGTCATGTGCTCCACAGGAACAACCATGGGAGCTTGGCAACAAATGTGGGAGAGTTAAACGCATGGACTTAAGAGTCCTAGTGCAGGGCAGAAGGATTTGGGTTCCTAGAGCACTGGGCTGAATTTTAATTGGAGTACAACAAGTGTTCTACTGATGTGATGGTTGGGGTATTTAAAGTAGAGATGAGGGAGGAGGGCCCCCCCCTTTGTTTCTTTTGAATTTGTGCAAGCACATGGTGTGTGGGGTCTAGGCTGTATTGCAAGGTCTTTGACCCTTCCACCCCATGGCTTGCACTTGAGAGGTTTAGGGCAACCTCAGGTAAGCCTGCTCCCAATTTATCTATTGCACTGTATGTCCCAAATGGGCTCTCAGAGATTAGAGTTAGGACTGCACCCCACAGAGGCACTTTGGCGTAGTGGTGCAGCTTAAGCATACTTCTGCAGATGTGTGTGACCGAGTCCTCTGTTTTTAACCAAGTTTAGAGACAGATTATAGGCTGGCCTGCAAGCTAACAGGGTTGAGTGCTGTGGCTCCTTTAAGACTTTTGTATACTAATTGCCCTGCTAACGTGCACCTCCCAGGTTAGTTATAAAAATGGTCTGAGCGGCTGCCACCCCCCCCCTTTGTTTCTTTTGAATTTGTGCAAGCACATGGTGTGTGGGGTCTAGGCTGTATTGCAAGGTTCTTTGACCCTTCCACCCCATGGCTTGCACTTGAGAGGTTTAGGGCAACCTCAGGTAAGCCTGCTCCCAATTTATCTATTGCACTGTATGTCCCAAATGGGCTCTCAGAGATTAGAGTTAGGACTGCACCCCACAGAAGCACTTTGGCGTAGTGGTGCAGCTTAAGCATACTTCTGCAGATGTGTGTGACCGAGTCCTCTGTTTTTAACCAAGTTTAGAGACAGATTATAGGCTGGCCTGCAAGCTAACAGGGTTGAGTGCTGTGGCTCCTTTAAGACTTTTGTATACTAATTGCCCTGCTAACGTGCACCTCCCAGGTTAGTTATAAAATGGCCTGAGCGGCTGCCACCCCCCCTTTATTCCTATGGGTAACAAATAAAAGCAACTAAAATTAAACCCCTCCTGGCTGGCAGGAGACTGAGCTCTCAGCAGTGACTCTAAAAAACTATAAAGCATTTAATAAAGCATGTAAGAAAGAATTAAAGTTGGCAAAAGCACAATATGAAAAAAATGTGGCCAAAGAAAGCAAAACCCACCCGAAATGTTTCATTAAAATATAAATACAAAGAAACAGGTCAGAACAGGTAGGTGCCTTAACTAATGGGAATTGGGAATTAGTCACTGAGGATGAAGAGAAGGCGGAGCTGTTAGATGGGTTCTTTAACTCTGTGTCCAAAAAGGGGAGCAAGGAGCCAATATAGGAGATGCCACTTATAGCAATACCTCAAGCATAATTCTTAACAGGCTAAACATGTATCTCATCCAAGAAAGACGGGGAGGCCGATTCATTAATAGCGCCAGGTAGCGACAGATGAGCGACTGAAGTATGGCGCTATGAGCGCCGCTAGCGTACGCCGCGGGCGGTAGCGATTCGCTATAGCAGGCCTCCTCAGTCGCTACCTGGCGTTGTTGGGAACAACGCCTACATTGCTGAATATGATGTTGGAGCTCAGCTTTGTAGGCGCTGTCAGTCAGTTTGACCACGCTATTCAACACAGCGCCTGCGCTTTGCTTTGCTGTGGGCTGGGAATCAAGTACCTTCAGAATAAAACACATTGCAACATGTTTCTTTAGTTTTTTTTTTTTTTATTTTGTGTTGAAAAGGAAATAAAATTAAAACAGAAATTAGAATGAAAAGGAAAATTAAAACAGAATTAAACACATAGCCACATGTATCTTTTTTTTTTTTTATTTTTTTTAGAAAAAGGAACTAAAATTAAACCAGAAATGAGAATGAAAATTAAACCAGAAATGAGAATGAAAATTAAACCAGAAATGAGAATGAAAAGGAAAATTAAACCAGAAATGAGAATGAAAATGAAAATTAAACCATAAATTAGAATGAAAAGGAAAATTAAACCAGAAATGAGAATGAAAATTAAACCATAAATTAGAATGAAAAGGAAAATTAAAACAGAAATGAGAAAGAAAAGGAAAATTAAAACAGAAATTAGAATGAAAAGGAAAATTAAACCAGAAATGAGAATGAAAAGGAAAATTAAAACAGAAATTAGAATGAAAAGGAAAATTAAAACAGAAATTAGAATGAAAAGGAAAATTAAACCAGAAATGAGAATGAAAAGGAAAATTTAAACAGGAATTAGAATGAAAAGGAAAATTAAAACAGAATTAAACACATAGCCACATGTATCTTTAGTTTTTTTTTTATTTTTGGTAGAAAAAGGAACTAAAATTAAAACAGAAATGAGAATGAAAATGAAAATTCAAACAGAAATTAGAATTGAAAGGAAAATACAGAAATTTGAAAGAAAAGGAAATTTTGATTCAGGGTGCATCTCGGGGTGCCTGAAAAATTAAAAAAAGTGCAGTTAGTATATATCTTTAAATTTGTTTTTTCGCTGTAAAAAAATATTGCATTAATTGTTAACCAACATTTGCGTCAATCTTGCACACCAACCCTAATTGTTATGTTGTTCAGCTTCCACCCCCCCTTAGAGTGGTTTGGGTCATCTTACACCCCCCTTAGAGTGGTTTGGGTCATCTTACACCCCCCTTAGAGTGGTTTGGGTCATCTTACACCCCCCTTAGAGTGGTTTGGGTCATCTTACACCCCCCCTTAGAGTGGTTTGGGTCATCTTACACCCCCCTTAGAGTGGTTTGGGTCATCTTACACCCCCCCTTAGAGTGGTTTGGGTCATCTGACACCCCCCTTAGAGTGGTTTGGGTCATCTTACACCCCCCTTAGAGTGGTTTGGGTCCTCTTACACCCCCCTTAGAGTGGTTTGGGTCCTCTTACACCCCCCTTAGAGTGGTTTGGGTCATCTTACACCCCCCTTAGAGTGGTTTGGGTCATCTTACACCCCCCCTTAGAGTGGTTTGGGTCATCTGACACCCCCCTTAGAGTGGTTTGGGTCATCTTACACCCCCCTTAGAGTGGTTTGGGTCCTCTTACACCCCCCTTAGAGTGGTTTGGGTCCTCTTACACCCCCCTTAGAGTGGTTTGGGTCCTCTTACACCCCCCTTAGAGTGGTTTGGGTCATCTTACACCCCCCCTTAGAGTGGTTTGGGTCATCTTACACCCCCCCTTAGAGTGGTTTGGGTCATCTTACACCCCCCCTTAGAGTGGTTTGGGTCATCCTACACCCCCCTTAGAGTGGTTTGGGTCCTCTTACACCCCCCTTAGAGTGGTTTGGGTCATCTTACACCCCCCTTAGAGTGGTTTGGGTCATCTTACACCCCCCTTAGAGTGGTTTGGGTCATCTTACACCCCCCTTAGAGTGGTTTGGGTCATGTTACACACCCCCTTAGAGTGGTTTGGGTCATCCTACACCCCCCTTAGAGTGGTTTGGGTCCTCTTACACCCCCCTTAGAGTGGTTTGGGTCATCTTACACCCCCCTTAGAGTGGTTTGGGTCATCTTACACCCCCCTTAGAGTGGTTTGGGTCATCTTACACCCCCCCTTAGAGTGGTTTGGGTCATCTTACACCCCCCCTTAGAGTGGTTTGGGTCATCTTACACCCCCCCTTAGAGTGGTTTGGGTCATCTTACACCCCCCTTAGAGTGGTTTTTGCCAAATTATGATGGGAGGTCAAATACATTTACCCAGTAGTGCAGTACTTGGATTAGAGTGAAGGGTAGTTAGCTTACCGCAAAAAAGGAAGTGATCATCCTTTCCCTTAGCTCATCGCCAGTCTGGGTGTCCTCACTTCTTCCTGCGGGCAAGTTGGGGATTTCTGGCACCAGTGCTGTCTCCTCGGGGGATTGAATTCGGTGGCATATACAAATATTATGGAGCACACAGCAGACGAGGATGATCTTGGAGACCTTCTGTGGGCTGTAGAGCATCTCTCCTCCTGGGCGTGCCAAACAGAGAAAGCGTGCTTTCAGCAGGCCGATGGTTCTTTCCACAATGCTTCTGGTCTTGCGGTTTGCTGCATTGTAGCGTTCATGGGCAGAGGTCCGTGGGCTCCTGACCGGAGTCATGACCCACGTTCTCTGCCCATATCCCTTATCATGTTACACACCCCCTTGTTACACACCCCCTTAGAGTGGTTTGGGTCATCCTACACCCCCCTTAGAGTGGTTTGGGTCCTCTTACACCCCCCTTAGAGTGGTTTGGGTCATCTTACACCCCCCTTAGAGTGGTTTGGGTCATCTTACACCCCCCTTAGAGTGGTTTGGGTCATCTTACACCCCCCCTTAGAGTGGTTTGGGTCATCTTACACCCCCCCTTAGAGTGGTTTGGGTCATCTTACACCCCCCCTTAGAGTGGTTTGGGTCATCTTACACCCCCCTTAGAGTGGTTTTTGCCAAATTATGATGGGAGGTCAAATACATTTACCCAGTAGTGCAGTACTTGGATTAGAGTGAAGGGTAGTTAGCTTACCGCAAAAAAGGAAGTGATCATCCTTTCCCTTAGCTCATCGCCAGTCTGGGTGTCCTCACTTCTTCCTGCGGGCAAGTTGGGGATTTCTGGCACCAGTGCTGTCTCCTCGGGGGATTGAATTCGGTGGCATATACAAATATTATGGAGAACACAGCAGGCGAGGATGATCTTGGAGACCTTCTGTGGGCTGTAGAGCATCTCTCCTCCTGGGCGTGCCAAACAGAGAAAGCGTGCTTTCAGCAGGCCGATGGTTCTTTCCACAATGCTTCTGGTCTTGCGGTTTGCTGCATTGTAGCGTTCATGGGCAGAGGTCCGTGGGCTCCTGACCGGAGTCATGACCCACGTTCTCTGCCCATATCCCTTATCCGCTGTAGAAAAAACACAAGGAGAGAGACAGCAATTAGTACTAGTACATGTTTTGTTTTTCTTTTTTTCAAATTTGGCTTACTAGGCCACATATTTGAGTCCAAATACTTTGACATGGTTAATTATTTACCCAGTAGCCAGCCAGCTGGCATTTCATTGTTCTCAAACTTCCGGCACAGGACTGTCCGCTGCAAGACGTAAGAATCGTGGCATGAGCCGGGGAACCCCAATCTCACCGCCCGCAGCCTCATGTCATGGTCACAGACAAGCATAACGTTGATGGAATGAAATTGCTTTCTGTTTCTGTAATACAGCTCCTGTGCACGGGGAGGGCGGGAAGGGATATGTGTACCATCAACGCACCCTAGCACATTCGGGATCCCTCCCATGAGATAGAAAGCATGTTTTATTTTGGCAACCTCTTCCTCATCCTCAGGAAACTTGATGTAAATTGGGATTAAATCACAAATCGACAGAACTACCTGGATTAGTATGCGGCTCATACCCTGTTTCCCCGAAAATAAGACATCCTCCGAAAATAAGGCCTAGTGCCTGCTTTCGGAGGATATCGTTATATAAGTCATCCCCCGAAAATTGTATTGTAACCGCTAGGGGGCGTAATGACGGGGCACGTAAGGGGGGAGGTGGAGGAGACGCAAGCTGCCTGTCTTCTGTCAAGACATCCCCCGAAAATAAGGCCAAGTGCCATATTTCCGGGGAAAAATTAATATAAGACAGTGTCTTATTTTCGGGGAAACAGGGTAGTAGCCTGGCTTATCCCGCTGAGGAGGGCGGAGGTTGCCTGGAAGGTCCCTCGTGCCAAAATATTCAGCGTGGCACACAGGCGTACTATGCCTGGAATGGATTGAGTGCGTTTGGTGGATGGCTCGATTTTGTGCTTAATCTGATCATATAGGGACTGTAGTGCAGCACGATTCAGACGGAAGCGGCTCCTGATCTGCTCGTCACTTAAGTCCCATACTGAAAGGCGGATTGCAAAGGAGCGGGGTGCCCTAAGCCTCACAACACCCCGCTCCCTGTCCTCCTGCTCTTTCAGCATACACATACATCCATCCACCCAGACACCATACATCACCCTCTTATCCATCACACACACTCAACAGATATACAAAATCAAACAAACAAAAACAAAAACCACAAACACACCACACACACAAACAATCACACTCCTCACACACCCGCTACAATGCAGCTCACCACAAAACCAGAACAATAGTGGTCCAAACCACCAGCCTGCTGAAAAACAGCTTTCTAAGTTAGGCAAAACCAAGAGGGGAGTTGCTGCACAGCCCACAAAAGGCCCCAAAATCAAGCCTCACTTGCTGTATGCTCCACAATATTTGCATATGCCACCAAAAACAATCTCCTAAAGAAACAGCACTGATGTCAGAAATCACCCAAGAAGCCACAGAGAGTGAGGACAGAACCCAGACAGAGACTCAAATGAGCTAAGGGAAACAAGCACCACACCACAGCCTTTGCCACAGTGTAACAATACCAGAAGCTTGCAAATTCCTTCCATTTATACTTCACTTTGAAAAAGGACAGGTCCGCTTTGCCGCCTTTTGCGTTGCTCTGCTATTTCCGGGCGCCAATTAGCCGACCCAGGTGTGCGTAAAACGGAGTGCGCACGCGCACGCTAGTAGCGCTACTAGCGTACGTGAGCCGAAACTTGCGTGCATTAACGGACATGGGCGAAAATTCAGTGTTGGGCCAATGAAAGGTAAGCTGCTGTTTATTTAAATAGCCGTTAGGCTAGCCACATGTCACAAGGGTTTCAGATACATCAGTCCATTGTTGTATTTGGGTGTGTGTTGTTTGGTTAATGAGGTCTGTAATTAGTTAATTGGCTAACACACATGCTTCAGTCAGTGCAGTGGAGGTGTGGCTAGAAGGAACTGGGCTGTATGTGTGAATCAATTAAGTGGGCTGGTTTGTGATTGGCTGTTAGAGCACATAAAACCTGCCCAACCCAAAGAGAGTGCGATGCCATTCTGTAGTCTGCATGCGTGCTTGTTGGGTGTGTATTTGTGTGTGTGTGCAGCTACAGGATGGAGCCAAATTCAGGACATCTGCCGGCCACAGCAGGCCCAAGTAGGAGTTTGGTGGGTGCTGTGCGCAGACCTCCCTTACGGAAAAGGGCCCAGCCTGAAGGTGGGGCAGCACCCCAGGCTAAGCGCCCAGGTGCCAAGAGGGAGCCTGAATTTAATTTGCCGGAGAATAATCATCTTGTGCGCCTTACACTTGCTAAATGGGAGCTACTCTTTGGCTCCCAAAGCAAGTCCATAGGCAAACAAGAAAGAAGCAAACTGTGGGATGCCATTGGTGTGGAGCTTAGTAGCACTGCTCAACACCCACGTAGTGGCCCATCCTGCAGGAAACGCTTCTACACTTTGAGAGGGGCCCTTATGAAAAAGATGAATCACGATCTTGATGTGGACAGTGGGACCATCCAGGCTCCAAAGAGTACCTACAGGCCGTATGAGGAGATGCTGAAGGCCAAAATTCCACTGGCTCGGCTGCAGGGTGTGGATCCTGGGGATGACACCACAGGTTGGACTGAAGGTACATATTTTCTGCCTTTTTATAAAAGCTACTGTTAATGTATGTGATTAGCATTTTCTCTTTCTGCCCAACTAACAGTAGGACCTGTGAAGTAGTACATTAGACCTCATACATTTTTTACTTTCCTGTCTGTTGCTTTCTGCATAGGTGCACATGGTGCTGTCCAGGATGTGCCTCAGGACACACAAACTCCTGCCCTTCAACCAACCTCAAGCCTAACCCAGTCTGCCATTGAAGGTATTTACCACTAATTTAGGTGCTGGTTGTTTGGGGAACAAATGGGTGTGGGAGCAGCTCCAACAATCGAGTGGGGCACTGTTGAGTATTAATAATATGGACCTGCGGCCTAATTTCACGCCCACTTTAACCCTCACAGCAACTAACTAACAAGGCCCTAACATGTGTAGCTATGTTGGAAGGCAGAGATGTGTGGCCATATATCTGCATATAAATGTGGAAGCCACACTGGCCTTGATTAGTGAATATTAGTGAATGAGCTGCTCACACACACCTTAATGCATGTTGTATTTTTGCACGCACATTAACAATGGCTCAATGTTTGCTTGATTTTTGCCTAGCTGCCCCGCCATTGGCCCCAGCATCTCCTCAGGAGCCAAGCTACTCTTTGGATGTCGGTAAGTGCATGTGTCAACCTTGCTTTATCCACTTTAACCCAAGTGCATGTGTCTCATTCCTCTTTTTTATTGGTAGGCCAAGTGACTGGTTCATCTTTGGACCCCACTTCCGATGTTGCAGGTCAACAGGACCCTGTTGGTGTGTATATCAATACATAATGTATCCTTTATGCTGTTTCTGTTACACTGGTTCGATTTGGTTAGTCTAATAATCTACATGTTTGCTCTGTCAACTTGAAGATGCCTCTTGGGAGTGCTTATTCCCTCCCCAGGGTCAGTCTAATAGTTCTTGGAGTGATAGCAATGCATTTTGTAGGACATATTTTTGGACAAACATTCACCGTAGTAGTTTGATGAATATTTAGAGCCATTACTTGTGTTTTTTAGTTGACCAGAATATCGGAAGTGGCTGTCCGGAAAGGGCCCCTCAAGTTCAGGCTGCCAGAGATGAGAGTAAGTTGTTTTGGCTTGATCTAGTCTGTATTTTGGCTCTACTTTTGTGGCACTTGATTCTGGCAACTTGTGTGTCCACATGTATTTTAAAGGTCCAAGCTTGAGTGAGGGCCCCACTCCAGACATCTGGGAGATTGCGGGTATGTGTAATTTAAGCAATGTGTCTGATCTTATTTGCCCAAATTATTGCCTCTTAGTCCTCTAACATACATGTTAACAATCTGAGTTTAACAGATACCTTTGGTCTAGTGTGTAATTTGGCACTTTGTGGAGGTATGGCCTCGATAGCCTAGCCATGTTACATTTGAGTTTGGTCCACTGACCTACTAACCTGACTTTCCTGTTTAGCATATGCCAACTTGCCGGACATCTCTGATGTTGAATTGCCCCTCTCTGGCAGCGATACCTCGCTCCTACCTGTGGCGGACGACACGGAGGTAATATGGCTGATTTAGAGGAGGATGGGGGATCCCTGGAGAGACCCCAGATGGGATGTCTCTGCGGGGAAAGTTGTCCAGGAGTTGGAGTCCCTACTCGGTTTAATTTATAGAGAAAAGGGGGGGAGGGGGAGATTCTTAGTAGGAGAGCCCCCTCAGGGTTGAGTAGTTTATTGGACTGTAGGTCAATGATGGTCTTGTTTAGGTTAGTAGAAAATAAATGAATCCTTTTATTCTTTGAACCGTTGTTTGTATCACTTTGCATACGTTTCACATTCCATATACATTTTTTTCCACATATTTCCATATATGATTTTTCACATATTTCACATAGCAGGTATACAGGTATATTTCACAATATTTTACCATTCACATATTTTGTTCACATATTTTTTGAAAAATAGAGGGGGGTAAGCAGATAATAGTTACTTATCTGATCTTTCCCCTAAATTTCAAGTAATCTGTTGGGTACAGTCTGTAGCAAGGGTCTGGTTGCCAATATGCAGCAAGCGTATCACCTTTGATATATATCCAGTAGGCGGTGCAAACGTTTCGCATAAGCTGCTTCCTCAGTGCACTCACTAATAAATAATATGGTTATTAATCATGTGTATATGCAGACATATACTTGATACAGCAGGTATAGTTAATAATAGAAATGAAAGAACATGAATGGTACCTCTACAGGAAGGAGCGCTTGCTTTCCTCTAGGTCAGGTTAGGTCTTCTTTAAGAAATCTGTGGTAATTAATTAAAATGAAATTGTAATGCTGGTAAGATATAAGGGCTGTGAATAAGGTCTTAAGTAAGGTACCTTATATAGTAGTATTGGTTGTTAGTTGGGCTGGCGCTTGGATATTATATTGTATGCTGCAGGGTCAGGCTGCGCTGTAAGGGGTCATAGTGTTAGTTGCCAGCCAATCTTTACGTAATAGTCAAAAGTTGAGGGGGCAGTGTAGTTTACCTCTAGTCCAGGGTTCGATGCCCGTACTATGTACGGGTGGCGTCTGTGGTCCCCGCTCCCGCCTGCGTGTCGGATGTGTATGCCGCGCCGCGCTGGAATGGCGGTGCGTGCTTTTAAATCCGGCCGCCGGGTGATTAGGGGGCGGGGCCACGGCGTCCCAGGGCCGCCCGTATGCGTCAGAAGTGTCTGACACATAAACCGTTGTCTAGACAACGGCTGCAGGAGGGACGCTAGGAGGCGCGTCACTTCCGGGCCGGGCGGCCCCTCTAGAATCTGGATACTAGCAGTCCTAAGTAGCGGCGCCATTTTGCTGGCTATTAGCTCATCCGGGCTAAATACTATATGGGTTGGAATAGGCGCCATTTTAGTGTAGCCCTATTAGGGGAAAAGAAGCGCTTCCTCTCTGTTTAATACATTATCTTTATAAACAGGAATTTCCGAAACTTGGTAGTCTTGTTTGTTATTACTAGTACACATAAAATCCTATGATGATAGTAGTATACTGAGTGTTGGTTAAAATTTTTTTCCTTTATTTCATATGAACTGTCTGCAGCCAAAGTATTTTAGATCGCTGGTATTGGTAATTCCGTATGTGGGGCCAAGTGGGGCGGGGCTTAGGGTTCGTGTTGCTAGGCTTGCTCTATCAGTGTAATTAGGGATCTGTCCATGAAGTGATTTAATTAATTACCACAGATTTCTTAAAGAAGACCTAACCTGACCTAGAGGAAAGCAAGCGCTCCTTCCTGTAGAGGTACCATTCATGTTCTTTCATTTCTATTATTAACTATACCTGCTGTATCAAGTATATGTCTGCATATACACATGATTAATAACCATATTATTTATTAGTGAGTGCACTGAGGAAGCAGCTTATGCGAAACGTTTGCACCGCCTACTGGATATATATCAAAGGTGATACGCTTGCTGCATATTGGCAACCAGACCCTTGCTACAGACTGTACCCAACAGATTACTTGAAATTTAGGGGAAAGATCAGATAAGTAACTATTATCTGCTTACCCCCCTCTATTTTTCAAAAAATATGTGAACAAAATATGTGAATGGTAAAATATTGTGAAATATACCTGTATACCTGCTATGTGAAATATGTGAAAAATCATATATGGAAATATGTGGAAAAAAATGTATATGGAATGTGAAACGTATGCAAAGTGATACAAACAACGGTTCAAAGAATAAAAGGATTCATTTATTTTCTACTAACCTAAACAAGACCATCATTGACCTACAGTCCAATAAACTACTCAACCCTGAGGGGGCTCTCCTACTAAGAATCTCCCCCTCCCCCCCTTTTCTCTGATTTAGAGGACCAATAACCACATTGCCATGTTCGTGGGTAGTGGATGAAGCAACGTGTCACATTTCCTTTCTTTGTTGTTTTGGCAGGAGGCGGAACCAGAACCCCAAGATGGGACCTCTTCCCAAGTCCCATGTGGCCAAGCTTCCGAGGCTCAGACAAGGGTAAGTTGTATAGTGACTGTTTTGGCAAATGATTTTGAGGGGCATACATGCATTGTTTCTGTTTGTCTAAAATGTTGTTTTCTATTTTGTTAGCCTCAAACCACAGCAAGAGGAGGTGTTGCACCAACCAGTGCCGATTTTTACCAGCTAGGGGTCCGGATGCTGGAGGACTACAGTCGCCAACAGCCGCGTGATGGAACTAATGAGCGCATTGCGGCGTTGGAACAGCAGGTGCTGATGTGTCAGCAACAAAATGAGGCCCAGCAGCGCCAGATCGACCTGTTGATGCATAACCTTCACCAAAACCAGGAACTTGGTCGGCTGGCCAATGCAATGGAACAATCTATCCAGCAGCAGCAAGAAGCTATACAGCAGCAGGACCAAACTTTGTTGTTGATACAACAGCTCATACAACAGCAGTCTATATTTTTTACTGCACTGTTGTCCCCCAACACCGCCCCTAGCAATGACTCCCAACCTCCCCGGCCACCCAGCCAAGAATATTAATTTTGTTTGTGTTTTTTTTTCTGAAAATATATTGGCTTAACCCACCTCTAAATTGTGTTTTTCCTAAGACATAGCTAATAACACAGTCAGGGATGAGTATCTTGATCTAGATATGTCAATGTATTTGTAAATTTAGCCCACACATTTGTGACCATAGCTTACTATGGTTAACACATGAAATGGCTCCAAAGGTATGGCTAAATTTACACACAAATGGGTTTTGAGACAGTTAAACTATGCTTGGCAAGGCACCACACTGTAATTATGTAAATAGAAAAGTTTAATTTTCTAAGGTGGCCAACAGGGCCAACATTGCCCAACAAAGGGCGTCAACAGGCCAGGCATCCCCCCACCCTAACGACGCCGCCGCCGCCTCTTCTTGGCCAGCAGCATCAGCTTCAGGCGCCTGATCTCCCGCCACAGTCTGCGATGCTGGTTTTCACAAGCTGTAGAGATGTATAAACAAAAATGTATTAATAAATGGAATGTGACCTCAACAGACACAGATGTAGCAATGTAATGTCAGTGTGTCCAATTAGCTGACACTCACATTAACATTGTTGGCCACTGTGCGCTTATTTGTTAACATTATATGAGTACTATTGACTGGCAGAAATTTGGACAACACATCCCAAGCATACATTTACTCTTAAAGTGTACCAACACCCACCGGTGATCGGCCCTGGAATCTATCAGATTCCCGGCCCGATCACCTCCCTCCCCCCGGGACATCCGAGATCGGGATGTCCCGCGGGGTGAAACCCCCCCAACACCCCAAACTCCCTACCTCAGTTTCGGCGGGGCACGGCCGCCGGCCCCTCCCTCGTGCCCCTCTAGACGTGCGCGTGCCTGCGCCGGCCGTCTGTGAATGGCCGGCGCGGGCACGCGCGCGTAAAAAGGGATGCGCGGGTGGCGGAGGAGGAGGAGCCGCTTTGCCGCGGCTTGTCCGTCGGCTCGAGGAGAAGTGAGTTCAGGGGGTTGTCACACAGCGGTGACGATCAGGGGTGCCCCACCGTAGTGGACCAAGACCCAGGAAAGTCAAAATCCTGGTTGTTGTTCCACTTTAACTCTTGGGAAGCAAAGAAGGTATAAGTCCCAGTGTGTACATTTATGTGTTTAGCCAAACATCAGGGCCTAAGTCCTAACGAGTAAACTAGTTTGCCCTATAATGTTAGAGGTCACGACCTAATCAGGCCCATTTGGTTGTGTCTAAGCCACAAATAGTCTCTATGTGGCCAATTCAAGAATGTGAGGCAACAATCAAGCATGCAGACAGGCATGTTGGATTATTGTACAAACACATGGAATCTAGATGTGTGTGAAATTAACACATAGGTACATTTTAAATGTCTGCAGATGTGACTAGAAGACATAGGTTTCACAAGTCTTTAGGCATATAAAGTGGGATGTACTCACCATCGCAGCTGTGGCGGGGGCCCATGCTGCTGGCCGTCCCTGGAGCTGGGGTGGGGAGGAGGTTTTCTGGCTCCGTCTGCGTAGCAACATCTGTCAACAGAAAGCAAAAGACAAAAACAAAATTAGTGGGCCAATGACACCTGACTATTTGACATCCATCTGGTTATGGAGTCTGAAAAATCAAATGCTTGCATGGTTACATACAGGTTGACCACAATTAGTATATTTCCTGGTCCATGAGTTAATGTAAATTAGTTATGGTTGCAACATGTATCCCTAAAGATAATGTGCAAATAACATAGACAGTGCAATGTAAAGGACTCATTAGCAGTTGATTGGCTAATGTTACTAGTGTGCAACATGTGTTAGCCGGAACAACTTAACCCAAGAAAAAAATTGATAACACCCATCATGGTGTGGGCAGAAACATAGGGGTGGTTGCCAGTTGGCTAGCACTGTAGTGGGGTTTGTGAGGTTAATGTACATTATCAAACCAGCTGTGACAATGGACCAGGAAACATGTGTCTGTTAAAAGTGGCCCAAGACCCAGGATTGCAACTATTCTGTGTTTTGGTCCGCTTTGGCAGAGCACCACAATTTGAGTGGGACAACGTCCGCCGCCGCCGCTGCCTTCCGCACATCACTCCTCCAGTGTGTGCGCACGCACAGCCCATTAGGAAACAGAGCGCAGGCGCACACACATCTAGAGTGGCACACAGGAGGCTGGGACGGTGGCTTCTGCCACCCCCAAAGAGGTAAGGAGTTTGTGGGGTTTTTTTGGGGGGGTGCCCTGGGTGAGGGATGTGATTTTGCAGGGAAGCTTTGAGAATCAAAGCACTATCAACAATGTTTGTTGGTCCACTTTAAGGAATGTCATAACATAGGGAATGTGATGGATAACAACAAACACTTACCACGACTATGCCCGTGGAGAATGCTTCGCCAAAAGGCCATGGAGGTGCCGCCTATATGATGCCCTGCAAATTAGAGAGGAATGGCAAGGGCTAAGTACAAATGGTCAGATGAAACCTGTCACAGACTAACAATGAAAAAAAGTACACTCACCAGGGGATGATCCGCCACTTGAAGCCCAGGGAGGGCTCTGAGGAGGAGGCAGGGAGCCTCGGCTCCTCACACTCTGGTCGGAAGATCCACCAGGCAAAGGGCCACCCTCCTCCCTCTCACTCCCTGCTCCTTCAGGGAGTGTGGGAGAGTCCATTTCTACCACCCCACTTGGACTCCCCACTTGAGAGTGGCCCCTTGCCTGGTGAGACTCCTCAGACTCTCCTCAGACAGAGTGTGAGGAGCTGAGGCTTGATCCTGCCAGCCCCCCAGCAGCACACTCCTCTGGGGCGTCATCCCCTTCCTCCCCTGGGTCCTCTAAATAGGACCCGCGGGAGGGACCCTCCCCCGATGACTCCGCCGAGTCCGCCTGCCTGGTTCGGGGGAGGAATCCCTTCCCACGTTTCCCCAGGGGAGGACGCTTATCTGTGTTGAGGGGGTGAAAGAAAATAATTAATATAAAGAGCACAAATGGACACAGCTTAGCAGATGATTAGCCAAAAAGTATAAACATTGCATAAGCTTTAACTTACCTGATGCGTAGGCATCATATAGGCGGTACACGCCTTCAGGGTCCCGGCGCTTAAAGTCCGACCACTTCTGCTGGATTGCTCTTATGGAGAGCTGGGTGTGGAAGCGCCGGGACACTGTGGCCTTCACCTCCATGGCGATTATTTTTTTTCCCCCACGGGCATAGTCGTACTGCATGATGCAGAAATGAAAAAGAAACACTAATCAATACATGACATCAGAACAATGGCATAAATAGTTATACAGAGACCAGATCAAAGTGGACCCACATCCAGGATTATCACTATTCTGGGTTTGTGTGCACTTTGGTGGGCCACACCAATTGTGGGTGGTCCGCTGTCTGAAACCCCCTTGGAAGGCCACAAATACACCACTGACCACGCTCCCACGTGACTGCGCCAGCCTAGCACAGCGCTCTGCGCCGCTGTGGTATGCGCATACAAGGCCGTTTGGACGTGCATACCAGCTCAGCTGGCTCTGCGCGGCAAAGTACGCATGTGGCGTTTGACTCTAACAGGGAGTGCGCCTGCGCACAACATTAACAAATGTCTTGCGCAGGGGTACACCCTGCTAGAGGTAAGCGCAAGAGGCATCCGCAGCTCACGCATGCACAGATGGGACGGGGCTGAGGTAATTTTTATGGCCCTCCAGGGGGGGTCATCCCCGCAGGACATCCAGAATGGGGATGCCCCACGGGGAGTGATCCAATTGGCCCAGAAAAATTAGATATTTCAGGGCCAATCCCCCCTGTGTGTTGTTCCACTTTAAACATAAAATAAAAAAAAAAAAAACTCACTTTGACCACCTGGCCATTAACGCGGCTATCCACTCTCATGCGCCTTTTCTTGGGCTGCCCAGGAGGGGAAGGGGTGGGAGGGGTGCTAGGTGGGGGAGGTGAGGTAGGTGGGGGAGGTGGGGGAGGGGTGGTGGGGCCGGAGTCGGAGGAGGAGCTGGGGAGGCGCATTACCCTTCTTCTGGGAAGCATGGTGGAAACGCTAAGGAGGAAACAGGAACCGGAAATGACCAAAGCGACATGGGAAAAAAAAAAAAAAAAAAAACAACGCTCCGCGCACCAGGAACAAGCTATTATCAGCTATGTGCAAGCTAAGTGGCGGAAAAAGTAAAATGACGCTTTAAAACAAGCTATTGGCATAAGCGCTAGACATTTTTAGCTTTAGGTGGCTTTGAAACGCAAAGGAGGATACCGGAACCGGATATAATGAAAGCAACTGTGATTAAAATTTCAAAAACAAAGATGCGCGCAACAGGGACAAGCTAATATCAGCTATGTGCAAGCTAAGTGGCGGAAAAAGGAACATGACGCTTTAAAACAAGCTATTGGCATAAGCGCTAGACATTTTTAGCTTTAGGTGGCTTTGAAACGCAAAGGAGGATACCGGAACCGGATATGACGAAAGCAACTGTGAGTAAAAATTCAAAAAAAAAGATGCGCGCACCAGGGACAAGCTAATATCAGCTATGTGCAAGCTAAGTGGCGGAAAAAGTAAAATGAGGCTTTATAACAAGCTAGGGCCCAAGGCGCCACAAATTATTAGCTTGATTTAGCAGGGGGTTCTACATACTGTAATGCATAGGTCCTTGAAAAGCAAACAAAGTTGTGCTTAAATATACAAATCTTATTCCTTCCTAAAATCATCACAAAATAAAACTATACAACTACATGATAATGTGGCACACATGAGAATGCATAACGGGTTGTTATGAGCTTGTACGACTGAATGTTAATCCTGCAATATGTGGCCATGCACGCTCACAACTACAGTGTATTCATTAAGAACGACTGGGGTCGCGGGAAGTGAATTCCTTGCAAATGGCAGAAGGGCACATGTATGAACAGCACAGCGCCGCACAACGCAGCGCAGCGAAGCACAGCGACGCTCGCGACGCCACATAGCGAATTAAAACAGCGACTGCACAAACTCTGACCACCACAGATTCATCAAGGACAGGGCTGCCGAATAGCTTGGGCGCTGACAATTTCGAAGAGCGAACGTGACCGCCCAACATGACAGGCTAAAAAATAGCTTTACAAGCCCCGTGTGTGGTGAAAACAAGCGATTTTGATGCCAATGAGTTTGGTTGGAGGAGATGCAATTTAGATGTCACTCACAACATTACATTGTAAAAATTAATAAAAACTTCAAAAACATAAAAATAACCAGCCAGATTAATAAAACATATCACTATAAACATGTGTTGAATTTTGTGCCAAAGAAAAGAACACAAAAACCACTTAAAACAATCATTGCAGCGTCTGCCATTGAAATGTATGGGAGAGCGGCAGGTAGCGCCAGGTCATACCTGTCGCTGTGATGGGATTAGCAGCGGCGCTGTTCGTTGCAGTCAGCTTCATGATGAATGCCGCGCTTGCCGTCGCTCTCGCCGGCGCTAGCCTCATTTAGCTTGATAAATGCGTCATTGTGGCCGACGCCGGGCGTACTTGAGTCGGTAGCAGACATTAGCTGGCGGGACATGGCGCTCGTCAGACATTACCTGACGCTATCGCTTGATGAATAAGGGCCTAAATCATTTAAATATGAATAAGACTGCAGGACCAGATGGATTTGACCCAAGAGTTCTTAAAAAACTCAGCTCTTAATAACAACCGGTGTAGTGCCAAGGAATGTGATGCCCAATTTCAAAATTGGATTTAGGTCTTCTCCGATAATTACAGTTTAAATGTAAGTTTAACATCCATTGAGGGAAAACTGTGTGAGGGGCTCTACAGGACTATATACAGGAATATGCAACTATGCATAATATTATAAGTGATAACCAGTATGGTTTTACTAAGGACAGAAGCTGCCAGACTAATCATGTTGGCTTCTTTGAAGAGATGAGTAGAAGCCTGGACAGAAGGGAAGCTGTAGATATAGTTTTTTAAGATTTTGAAATCGTCCCTCATAGGGTTAACCCTTTAAGTGCCAACCTACCTGGAGTTTTTGTCACACTCTGTTGCCAGACCATTTTGCACTATTTTGCGCTCCCCATGTTCAAATGTGATTTTTGAAGGGATTTCCAGGGATTTCCCAGGAAAATGATATATTGTTTCTTTCAGCAGAGTCTGGGCTTTAACATGAAATGTCTTGTTTGTCATTTTTTAGGTGTATTCTCAATATTTTTGGGTGAAATATGTGCAAAAAAAAAATAAATAAATAATTTTTACATATTGTAGTTTTTTTTGTAATAAAAAATGTAAGTTTGTCAATGAAATCTTATTGCGTGTGAAATCCCAATTTCTTCCGGTTACAGCGGTACCACATATGTATAGGTAGACACCCTTTCCTGCCCAGGAGACTCCCCCAAACTGAAACAGCGCTTTAGGGGATTTTCAGATAAAATACAACTGTGCTACGCAATATGCGCACCTTGCAGTTTTTCCAGAAAAACAACCCTTTACATTTGAAATACCCCCAACAAACTATACTATTCTCTGGAAGTACACACCTCAGGCTTTCTAGGCGTACCAGGCTTGTTGATGTGGCCATAGTTTTCTGGAAGTAATCCCTCAATGGATTCTTTGGTTGCAAAGAGTTTCCCTAAAAAAAGGATAAAAAAGCAGAATCAAAGCCACATTTTCCTAAAAAAACTATATACAAACAAGAAAAAACAAGTTTAATCTGAAAACGCAACATCTCCCGAACAGAACAATACCCAACATGCATAGCTACTGTGAAGGGAGGAGTTGCCAAACACCCCAAAGTAAAGCATGTGCGTAACGGTAATTTTACTTGAAAATTTCAGCTCTGCAGACAAAGTGCGCACCTTGCGATTTTTCAACCAAAACAACCCTTTACATTTGGAATATCCCCCATAAACCATATATTCCCTGAAAGTACACACGTTAAGCTTTCTAAGGGTACCCAGCTTGTTGTAGTGGGCTCATCTTTCTGGAAGTAATCCCTCAAAGAATTCTTTGTTTGCGCAGGGTTTCCCTAAAAAATTTATAAAAAAGCTGAATATAAAACACCTTTTCCTAAAATATAAATATGCAAACCAGAAAAAACAAGCTAAGTCTGAAAGCGCAAGGTCCCCCGAACAGAACAATACCCAACATGCATAGGTACTATTAACCGTTTTAATTGCCAGCCTACTTGAGATTTTGTCACCCTCTGTTGACAGGCCATTTTTCCCCATTTTGCGTCATGTTTTGCGCCATGTTTTGCTGGAACTTTCAGGAAAATTATATATATTTTTTTTTGCAGTTTAGGCTTTAACATGAAATGTCTTGTTTGTAAATTTTTTTTTTTACAATATTATTAAGTAAAAATAATAAATAAATAAATAAAAAATTTTTTTAGAAAATTGACTCCTTTATTTTAAATAAAAAATGTATTTTATTAAGGAAAATCATATTGCATGT
Organism: Gastrophryne carolinensis; assembly: GCA_027917425.1. Lineage (NCBI taxonomy): Eukaryota > Metazoa > Chordata > Amphibia > Anura > Microhylidae > Gastrophryne > Gastrophryne carolinensis. The sequence continues at coordinate 218,258,391 of CM051239.1, read as the reverse complement.
GAAAGCCCCATTTCTACCGATTAGAACGGTACCACATATTTATCGGTAGCCCCCTGTTCCTGCCCAGGAGACCCCCCCTAACTGAAACAAGTATTTTATAACATTCACAAAAAAAATACAACTACCATCCACACGACAAAGGGTTAAATCGAGAAAAAAAATGACATAGGGTCCCCCCTCCCAGGGGAGGGAGACCCCATTTTTTTTTTTTATTTTAAGGGTTAAAAACCCTTAAAAATCAAAAAAAAAATTGACGTGGGGTCCCCCTTACCCAAAGTAACCAGCCCGGGACCAGCTATGGGGGCTTGTAGGCACAGAGTGGGGGGGCCAGCTTTTGTGGCCCCCCATCCTGCAGCCTACGAGCCCACATAGCCTATGTGGGCCCGGGCTCTTCTGCCCCCCCCTGGCCTTTGGGGAGGCAGGTAATGGGGGTGCCAGGGGTTAATGGCAAGCCACCCGCTAGCGCAGGTGGCTTGCCATCCCCCCAGCCTTGTGAACTGGTATAGGGGTCATGGACCCCTTACCAGTTCACAAGGGGTTAAAAGTAAATAATCACACAGACACACACTGAGAAAAAAATATTTTATTCATTTTTATTATATTTTATCCCTCGGCGATCACTGGCTTCTGCTCACTTGCTAGAAGCCTTTTATAGCTGCTGGATGACAGAACACAAAGGGTTAATCAAAAAAAAAAAATGACATAGGGTCCCCCCTCCCAGGGGAGGGGGACCCCATTTTTTTTTTGATTTTTAAGGGTTAAAAACCCTTAAAAATAAAAAAAAAAAAATTGACGTGGGGTCCCCCTTACCCAAAGTAACCAGCCCGGGACCAGCTATGGGGGCTTGTAGGCACAGAGTGGGGGGGCCAGCTTTTGTGGCTCTTCTGCCCCCCCCTGGCCTTTGGGGAGGCAGGTAATGGGGGTGCCAGGGGTTAATGGCAAGCCACCCGCTAGCGCAGGTGGCTTGCCATCCCCCCAGCCTTGTGAACTGGTATAGGGGTCATGGACCCCTTACCAGTTCACAAGGGGTTAAAAGTAAAAAAATCACACAGACACAGAGACAAAAAATCTTTATTATTCTTTTTTTACACTGTACTCACCTCCGATCCGACGTCCCTCGCCGCTGTGTTGTCACTGACAGATGCCGGTAGTGATCGGCGCAGGGCGGGTGACAGGCGAGGGGGCTCCGATCGGAGCCTCCTCACCTGACATCCGCCCTGCTCCGATCACCACCGGCATCTGACAGATGCCGGAGCTCGGAGGGGGTATAGGAGGAGCGGGATGACGTCATCCCGCTCCTCCCACAATGGGCGGAGCTAAGCGGCGGCGGCCATCGCCGCCATTACAAGAGGTGAGGACCCGGAAGAGGGTCCTCACCTGAAGATTGCGTGCGCAGCCCAGGGGGGGGATCGGACCCCCCCCTGGTGAAGAGGAGACCCGGACAGAAGGCTCGGGCGCGGAGGTGAGTAAATGACAGTTTGTTTTTTGTTTTTTTTTACAGCGCCGATGTCAGCGCTGGAAACGGGGGGGGGGGCGGCTGGTTTCGGGCCCCCCCCTGAAGACGGAGGACGACGGGGGGGCGATCGGATGCCCCCCGCAGGAAGAGGGGACCCCAAGCTTCACGGGGATACCGGAGGTAAGTGTTTTTTTTTTTCTATTTTTTAACTGTTTGGGGGAAATGCCAGGCACGTAGTTTCTACGTGCTTGGCACTTAACGGTAGGAGAAGCAACCACGTAGAAACTACGTGCTTGGCATTTAAAGGGTTAAACAATACAGTTTGTAACGGGATTGAAAACTGGAGCGTGTGCAGTGAGTTGTGGTTAATGATACCTACTCCCTGGTTGTATGCAGTGTGCCACTGGGTGCAGTGCTGGGCCCATTATTTAACTTGTTTATAAATGATATAAAATATGGAATTATTGGCACTGTATATTCTTGCAGATAACACCAAGAAATGTAGCACAGTGCAGTCTATTTAAGATGCTCACAAGCTTCAGGCTGACTTGGACACTTTGGAAAGTCATGCACTTGGGATCTAATAATCTGCAGGCCACACATATCGCCAGCATTCTCCAAACCACTTTTCAGTGAATTACCAGTGACTTTGGCCAGCAAATTGTGGTGGAAACACAGCATAATACATGAAGTAAATATGTGTCCACTTGAGTTCGCTGCTGTAAGTTTAGCTTAATTCACCACAGTTTTCTCCACTGGTTGCACGCATGGAGGAAGCAGGGAAGGTAAAAGTTGCGCAAAGTAGTGCACACTGTAAATTAAATAAATAAATTAAATATATAAATGGCCAATAAGAAAATATGAGGAAAAAATATTTCAGGTAAAATCCTCTTTAATGACAAGGCCAGGGGCACCTCACTCTGGAAAAAAAAAGATTCAATTTGCAGAGGTGACAATCATTTTTTCCTATAAAAACTATACATTTGTGGAATAGAGTCCTACAGAAGCCTATTACAGCATCTATGGCTGACAGCTCTAAAAAAAGGATTAGATGCCCTTTTATAATAAAATAACATTAACAATTACTATTTTCTGTTATCAGTAAATGACTAAAAATAAAGCTTTCTCAAACCCCGACCCTTGGTTGATGGACACGTCTTTTTTTTCATCTGTTTTAACTATGTAACTGTGGGCCATATTTAATAAGGGATAGCGTCAGGTAGTGCCTGGTTAATGAGAGGTAGCGACAGGTAGCGTCAGGTGAACGCCGGACACGGCACGCAATGACACATTTATCATGCTGAATCTGTTTAGCGACTGGGATAGCGCCATGTAGCGTCTGATTCATCATTTTCACAGCCTCAGCGAACAGCGCCTCTCGCTACCTGACGCTCACCCATACATTTCAATGGACGATCCGTTTCTTCTCTTTAAAGTGTTTTTTTTTTTTTTTTTTTTTTTTTTTTTTAAATCTCAAATAATGTTGTGACCTCTTCTGGCATTAAAAATGCTGTTTTTTTACAAACTTTTCATTTTTATATATTTCTGCAAAATTGACATTACAGGTCTGGCATTAAAGTGTTCATGTTACAATGTTGTTACAATGTAATTCCATATGTTTTCGCTTTGTTACTAGTGGATACATGCTGAAAAACAGACTTTAAACACACAGCCTCCGACGCTCTGGGCTTCAAGGAAGCATTTTTCAGCACCAGAGTTTTGAGAGGTTGTTTTTTTGCTGAATATGTTGTGAGTTGGTCGCACTGACCAGTCACTAACATGCGCTCCCATACAGCGCTGTACTGGTCAAATAGCGACTCCTCACAATGTATTCATCATTAATGCACAGCTAGGTAATAGCGACCCATGGCCGAGCACAGTGACTACTAGCGGGCGCTCTGAAAATGCCTGCTACAGACGCTCATCTGTCGCTACATGGCGCTAATAATGAATCAGCCTGTATGTTCCAATATTACCTAAAATCACCAGAACATGTGATGGGAATTTTTACAGGTAAGGTACATCATTTTTCCAATACGGTAAGCATATTTTCTTTGTGCAAGCATGCCTAGGGTAAAATCATGACTGGTGGTGGGGGGGGGGAGGTCAGTAATGGCATGCTTTGCAGTGTGAATTGCAAACTGGATCTCAGTAAACTTTTTCATTTTAGCACACAAGAAAAGGCAATTAAAATGTCTGTTCCATTTCTCCCAAAATTATAATATGTGCGATGGGGCATTTTTACAGGTGAGATAGATAACTTTTCTAATGAGGAAAGAATATATTGTTTTTTAAGTTTAAAAATACCAGCACACTTTGGGCTATGTGTTAATAATTTGGCATTTTTATCTGCATAGCCCATAGAGCCCTGTAATTTATAAAGTGTTAAAAAAAACATTAAAAAATGTTCTGGGGGAGCGACAAGTGGGCACAGAAGCCGTTCCATCATGACGTACTCCCCCAGAGGAGAACGGTGATCCAACGAAGGACAAGGCCGCAATATGGCAGACCCACCTCACCAGAAGCTGGGGTGGGCAGCTACAATGCGCCAGTGGAAATCACTTCACTAACAGCTGGAGGAACAATGTGAAGAGGAAAGACAGAGAAGCCAAACTCCATGACCCCCGCCATCCACATCTGCTGGGCCCCAAGATGGGGAAGGCACTTCAGCAGTGCACACTGATATACACAGGCTGGTGGACATGGAAATTACTGCACAGCATCTGCAGGAGAAAGCCAGCCCCGAAAGGGACATGGCCCTCCTCTACAAGCTGTCAGGAGGATGAGAGTGGGCAGGCATTGCCAGCTTTTTGCTCTAGCTAGCATGAGCGAGCGGGAAGTGGGCAGTGGGCAGCGCCACTACCCACAGCTGGGGAACAGGGAGGCGGGTCTCCACTGCTGCCATGTATCCCAGCCGCAAAAGGTATGCTGGCCGTCTGGTGGCAGGGCTGTAGGGGGACTGGGTGAGGGGAACTGTGGCGCACCTCCTGTCAGAGATTGCTGGCAATCCAACACATACGAGGGGCCTCCTAATGGAAAGCAGGCCCTACAGATTACCCTTTTTAGGCAGCACAGATAAGGGCCCACTTAACATGGCCTGCTGGCAGTAAACTAAATAACAATACGAGAAACTCCCAAGGGGACAAATTAACTCTAACTATGGGGCTAATAGAGTGGCAGCATCCCCACACCTCTCCATAGAAATGGACTATGCTTAAAAAAGCAATTCTGTGAGTACTCACCTGTAGAATTGTTTTTGTTCTTGCATGGCACGGCCCGCTTCGGAAATCATAACTGATGGGGTATTCCACCACCAGGTGGCGCAGCAGCACTGCAGAAAGCTGTGGCAGCTCCCTATAAAAATGGGACCAACCAACAAGTTCCCATCGTAGACAAGCAGTGAGACAAGAAGCCGGGAGAGAATAAAGTTAAGAATGTAAAAAAGGTAAAAAAAAACAGATTTAACTTGGAACAATCACCAGAAAGAGGCAACCAAGAACAACTATAACAAGGGTGGGGCGAAGTGGGCCGTGCCATGCAAGAACATAAACAATTCTACAGGTGAGTACTCACAGAATTGCTTTTTTCTTTAATGCATGGCACGGCCCACTTCGTTATTCATAACTGATGGGACATCCAAAAGCAGTGTCCAAAGTAGGGCGGGATCCCCAATGAGTAACAGCCAGTAGTTCAAGTCACTACCGCCTGAAAACCTTGCGGCCAAAAGCAGCATCAGCTGAGACCTAAATATCAACCATGTAAAAAACTTATGAAAAAAGTATGAACAGGAGACCAAAAAACGGCCTTACAAACTTGTTCCACAGAAGCTTGGTGCTGACAAAGCTCCAAGAGAGTCCAATAGCACGCATTGAAAGAGCAGTCACCCTAAGTCTACCCCTTAGCAGAATAGGTTTGAACCATCACCTGGCGTATCCACTTACCGACAGTGGATCCAGCAGGAGGCAAACCATTCCCAGTCTCAAGGTGAAACAAACAGAAAATTTGACTTCCCAAATGTCTCCATAGCACCAAAAAGAACATCAGAGCCCAGACCACATCCATAGAATGCAGAGTCCGCTCCATGGAAGTAGCTAGATTGGAACACAATGAAGGCAAGACAATAGGCTCGATTCAGAGGCACATTCGTCTTGACTTCCGTAGCTGTCTGTGAAAGTTTTTGTGGGTGTTTATCTTTTTTTTGTTTTTTTCGTCCATTTTTCATTCGTACGAACGTTCGGGCAAATGTGTATATGCGCTTTCGAATTACGAATGCAAATCAGAACATTTGCGTTAGTGCAGGTCATTTTCCCAACCAAACGATCTTTCGCTCATTCAGATAACTTACGTTATAGCTATGGGCTTGCGTCTCATTCAGAGAGCTGATTGCCGACGGACCACCACCCTATAAACCCGTTTCCTTTGTGATCCCCTTACGGGACCATTTTGACCTCGCGACTAGCAGCTATAGACGACTCTAGTGCATTTGAGGAGCATGAGGATCTGCAGCTCATGGGCATTGAAATTGTCCGTAGGGCTGAGACCAGATTGCATCGGCGACGCATGCACATCGATGGCATGCATGACGTTGAGCTGTTCGAGCTGACCAGACTTAATCGCCCTTCCCTCCATAAATTGTATAGTGAGCTGCGGTCATGGTTAGCCCGCACCACAAGGAAGGGGCAAGCAATTTCAGGTATGACCAAGATGCTTGGCTGCCTGCAATTTTTGGCGAACGTCTCGTTCCAGAGGCTGGGTGCCCTCTCCGTGGGGATCTCCCAGCCTACGCTGAGCCACGCACTATCCAAGTTTTTGGAAGGCATGGCTACCATTACTCGGAAATATATTTGTTTTCCTGATGACATGGTAGCCAGAAACGCGATTATGCTGGCATTTTATAACATCGCCACATGCCCAACGTCATGGGTGCCATTGACTGCACTCACGTTGCCCTGGTCCCTCCGGCAGCCTATGAGTATATCTACAGGCAAGTACAATCAGTCAGATTTTTAAAAATCTTTTTTTTTTTTTAATGTAAAAAAAAATCAAAAAAGTCCCTCCGTGTAATATATCCCTCCTTATAATTATTCCCTCCTTGTAATTAATCCCTCCTTGTAAGTTATCCATCCTTTTAAATAATCCCTCCTTTGAAATAATCCCTCCTTGGAATTAGTCATTCCTTGTAAGTAATCCCTCCTTGTAATTATTCCCTCCTTGTAATTATTCCCTCCTTTTAATATTCCCTCCTTTTAATTATTCCCTCCTTGTAAAGAGTCCCTGTGGAACCATGGACCGCATTTAGTTGCATATAAATTTCACATGTGTTCACCAAGTAATGTGTACCTGAAATAGACACTTCTAAGTTAATCTTTCCTTTTTCAAACATACATATTGTTTTTTTGCTAAACAAAATACTTATGTACTTGTTTATTTCTATTTTTATTGGGCCACAGGTTTTGCTTAGGGTGTGATTAGTTAGTGTTTCCCTAGTTTTCCTTGCCCTGCTAATGTTTTTTGTTTGTTTTTTTATTCCAGGAACCGCAAAATGGGCCACTCAATGAATGTCCAAGCAGTGGTGGCCCCGGACATGCGGTTCCTTAGTCTGCTCGCCGGGTTCCCAGGCTCATCCCATGATGCCTACATTCTTTGAAGATCTGGATTGTACGGTCGGTTTGAGTCTGGGGAATTTTCCGGTGGATGGCTCCTTGGTAAGTTGACACCAATAACGTCATTTCATGGATATGTATGGCTATGAATTTAGTTTGTGTCCCAAGATATGAAACTATGCCTATTTGAACACCTTGTTTAGATGTGAAACACGACCTTAACCATTAGATTTTTCAAACAACAAAGCCTTGCCAAATGTTAGTCCTGCATTAGCAAAATGTTAAAATTGAATTTAGAGTAAAGTAAGAATTAGTCTTCCCCACACTCTGCTTAAATTATGTCCTTGAATTTATAATATGGTCTGCGCCATCTTTGATTAGATGCATTACACTTACTGAGTAGAGGAGAGCGGGATAAAGTGCAGGGATAAAGGGCGGGTTAGAGCTGTTTTGGACTCATACAAAGCAGATACAGGGTCCTGAAAAGTTAAGACATCCAAGAATGCTGAGCAGCACAGTCCGAAACCAATACCTGTTAGCAGTCTGGCTGAATGGCCCTCATCCGCCATCTTGGATGTTTAATTTGTTCCCACATCTATTTGATGTTTTTTGGCTTTATTTTTGCCTGTGCACTATGTATGCTCATGCTGTGTAGCAAATGTGACCTAGCCTCTTAGTCATGTTGATGGCCCGTTTTGGGGATTGCATTTATTGAGTAATGTGTAATTTATGTTTTTTTATAATACATTTTGGCAGGTGATTCCGGCTATCCACTCCTTCCGTGGCTGTTGACGCCTTTCCTCCGGCCCCAGAATGCAGCCGAGGAGGCATATAATAGAGCGCACAGGAAGACCAGGGCTGTGGTGGAGAGGGCGTTTGGCCTAATGAAGACCCGCTTCCGATGCTTGGACCACTTGGGGAGCACTTCAGTATGATCCCAAAAAGGTCATAGATATTTAATGGCCTGTGCAGTGTTGCATAATTTTGCTATATTGCAGCGTGTCCCCCGATATGTGGATTTGCCCCCCTCTCCACCCACCGATGACCCAGACGAGGACTATCGTGGGCCACCGAGTGGGTCTGTCCAAGCCGCGCGGTCTAATTTAATAGAGACACATTTTGCTTAATTTGGTGTTCCTTTTTTTTTTTGTCCCTTTATTGTTTGTAAATTGTGTTTTTGGACCTTTGTGTTTGTACGTTTGTTTTTACAAACAGTAACTAATTAATTACAAACAACCTCACACCTGATTTTAGACTTGGTTGTTCCAAATTTGTTAGTGCCTACTTTAAGTCATCTTTATTCACCAAAAACATAAAGGCATAAACTTAGTCAACAACATGTTAATTACAATTTTATGGTGTTTATTTAAAAAGCAAACATTGGAGTTGATGGTCACTCCCATAATTCCAGAAAATACATGGTCAAACCACAAATGAAAGTTTTTGCAAATCAGGCCACATAGCAATTGGCCAGAGGCAGGAGTTTTAAAGTAAGACACTCCTGTCAAAAATTTCATGCGAATGAAAATTCTAAAAACATATGTGACAAGCATTGCCATGTCCAGATTTGTCAGCAAACAAATAGGCCCACAGACACACCCTCTCCTGCTTGGCCACATTTGCCACAGGCACAGGTGTAAAGCAGCCAAACCTATGCCACATCTACACATGTTACTCAGTGGGCCACCCAAACAAGAACCCCCAGTCCCAATCCAAGTCCTGTTCAATCTAAGCCAGGGGTCAATGTAGTAGTTTTCCAGGCCAGAATGTCCCCCAATCATGCCTACAAACAGGAGGAGCCAGAACCAATGTAATTCGCCACAAGCATGCAGTGCAACAGCTTGAGTGGCAGGTTCGTTGAGGCTTCCCCTCCGGCATTGGCTAGTGGGCTACCTCAGCACTCTAATGAGCTATATGGGCACAAATCCAAAGCAAACAAGCAAAGCCATACCAAAAGGGTATATTGGTAGGGCTCACCAGACAGGTCAATACAGTGGAGATGTAGAGCAAAGATGTGGAGCAGATACAGGCCAAATAGGCCTTAAAAAGGGGGGATGCCCATAAAACCCAGGTTGGGGCCCTTGGAGGTGGGTCCTCACCTGGGCCAGTGTGGCATTCAGAATCTGCAACTGTTCCAACATGTTTCTATTGAAAGTTCGAAATTCAGCCATCATGGCACTGAGATTGTTAGTTGAGGTGGCCATGTGGCTGTTGCTATTTCGTACTTCCTCAAGCATGGCACTGAAATAATTGGATAAGGTGGCCATGTGGCTGTTGTTGGTCCTAAATTCAATCAGCATGGAGTTTAAGGTGTTGTTTAATGTCTCTAATTGCCCATGAAGATGCTCGTGGTTTCGTTGATTTTGAAGCCGAAATAGCCGCCTCTCATGGTGCCATGCTGACTCCATCATCGGCGCACCCCTCCCCTGGGAAACTGGGCGACGTAGTCAACTACGCCTCCCAATTCCCCGGGTTGAGGGGCATGCAGATGATGTGCCTCTAGGTCCACCAACAGCCACAGATCTGCTTGGCAAATCCTCAGCAGCAGAGCTAACACTGGGGACTGTCGGCTCAGTCTCTGCATGCTGTCCACGATGGGCTGGCAGCATGCAGCCAGCTTCACTCTGCTGCTGAGGATTTGGTGTAGAAACATGTTGGGACAGTTGCAGATTCTGTCCCAGGGGTAGCTGTTCCGAAGGTCCAATGAAGGGTCCATCCTCCTCCAGCTCCTGGATTTCCTCCATCAGTGTGTGGGTCTGTTGGGACATGTAAATAAAAAAGGTTCAGTTTGGGGAATACATATGTAATTCAGCAAAAAGAAACATGGCAAGGCACATGCATAAGCAACATCATAAAAAGACACTTACCGCATATATCGGATCCTGGGTTTGAGGCAGCACAGAAGTAGACGGCATGGTAAAACTGGCAGAGGATTCCCCACTAGCTGAGGGATGATGCTGGGCTGCATTGGGGAAAAGAAGGCATGTTAACACACAACTAGGCATTGCTGATGTGTAATAACACATATGGTTCACTCAAACACGGGCCCATGCATGAATGGCAACTCCCACAACGGACCAAGTTTAACTTGACTATGAATGCCATTATCTGTTAGATGTATTAGTCAACAAGTACATACACATTGGTCTCCTTAACTAAAATAAACATGCATGTACTGGCTGTTCTGAGGCTTCACACATCCCTAAAAGCCCATTATGGGACCACACTCAGCTTGCAAATAGCATTTGCCATTAGATTAGGCTGGTTGCCATTCTTTCTAGGTCAAACTTTCAAGTACCCCAGATCAAGTCTGGAAGTGTTGTATGTAATTGACTCTAAATACATAACAGGCAGTCCTTTGCTAATCTCAATAGTGTTCCTCCTCCAGTGTAGGCTCTCTAAACTCATGTATGGCCAAGGAAATAAGCAAATGATGAGTCGCCACACATAACACACCCTGTTTAAATTGTTACCTCCACTACAAGGCACACCCTAGGGGCATGTGTTAATATATGGCTTTGTGCCTCATTTTACACGTAGATCATATTTCACATTACTAACCGGCAGGAATAGTCGGAATGTCCATGTCCTGTCGTGCCGAGTGTCCCTCTAAGGCCACAGGATGTAGCAGGCCCAGCACCATCTCCTCAGCTCGGGTAAATTGCAGTTTTGTGGGGAATCCGCCGCCAGTTTGTAAGCTGAAAAAGAAAGTGGGACACATTTAGCTAAATGTTGTCAATAGAAGATGAAGACAAATCCACAAAGTATATATGTACCTGTAATGATGCCGTTTATTTTCTTTCTTCCGTGCTGCATACTTTAGGTCCGATATTTTCCTTTGTATCTGCTCCACATCTTTGAGCTCTTCCCCCACTGCATTGACCTGTCTGGTGAGCTCCTCCAAAATCTCGGCTTTGCGCTGCTTGCTTGTAGTTTTGGATCTGCGCCCATATAGCTCATCATAATACAAGGTGAGGCACTACCCAATGCCAGAGTTTGTGCCTCACCAAACCTGCCACTCAACTGGCCTCTGCGCAATGTGCGCCCTGTTGGTTGTGGTTCTGGCTCCTCAGTGTTTGGCACAAAATCAGGGGACATTCTGGCCTGGCTGTGTGGGTGTGAAATTACTGACTGCTGGCTGGATGCAGATTGAACCGGACTTGGAAAGGGACTGGGTGAGCGGTGATCATGGATGAGTGGCCACTGAAGTCGCAGGTGTAGATGTGGCATATGGTGAGTGCCTTGACACCTGTGCCGGTGGAGAATGTGGCCGAGGAGGAGAGGGTGTTGTGGAGGAAGTCGTGCTTGGGGCCCTGTGCCTCTGTGGGCCCTTAGAAGACCCATGCCCCTTGGAGGTAGACGGCCGGTCCAGGGGTGACCCAGAGCTTGGGCTTCGGGGCCTGTGCCTTGCCCTCTTGGCCGCTGATTTTGACACCCATGCAGGTGGGGAGGGCAAACTCGGACTTCTGGGCCTGTGCCTTGCCCTCTTGGCATGAGCCTTGTGGCCACGTGGGGGTGGTGTTGATGGCGAGGTTGAGCTGCTGGGGCTTCTTTACCGGTGTTTCCTTTTTGTTGGCTTGCCATGGCAGCCACGTGGGTGGGGTGATGGTAACCTGGAGGGGCTGGGGCTTCGCACCCTCTTGGTCCCTTTTTTCCCCTCCATTGGGGTTGGCTTTCTGGCCTGTGGCTTCCTTTTTCCCGCGGCCTCCTTTTTTTTGGTCGTTGTGGTGGGTGCCTTTGGCTGTGCAATGCGGGTTGGCCGCAACTTCGTTTTGGGCATCTGTGACCGAGTCTTTCGCCCTTCAGCAGGCTCCTGCCGTTTGGATGGCTGTTTGATGGTGACCTCCTTTGCTGTTTTTTTTTAGATTTTTTAGGTGCCATTGCTCATGGACTCTGAAAGAGAATGAGCTGTTTGCCCAGGACACTTTAAATAAGATTGGCGGGGTCTCACGCTACACGTACGCTTGCGTACGGACATTCGTCCAGCCGTGCGGAACCGCAGGGGCATTACTTATCTGCTGCAGACAAGAGGCAAGATGGCGCCCCCAAACTTCACCCGCCAACAAAAAGAGATCATTATGCTTGTAAGTGTCTTTTAATGCCTTTGATTTGCCATCTAAATGCATGCCTAGCCCTTAAGGAAGCGCAGGAAGAAACGGTTTGTTTAAAAAGTGTCTAAAACTCTGTGCAAAACTGAAGTGAGGGCCCACACGTGCGAACCAACACTGAGGCCAGCTTCAAGGCTTGGATTAGGCTACAAATGTGTCTGTTAATGTCATTAAGTCAAATGATCGATTGTTGACAGATATGTGTATGCAGTTTGAACTAAATCCTATGTTTTGTGTTTTGTAGACCATGCTGGAGCGCAGGTACGACTACCTGCCCAACTCTTTTGAGAAGCGCACCGTCGCCCTGGAGATCATTGGCAAAATACAACATCAGACGGACACCACCTTCACCCACACTCAGATCATGCAGCATTGGTTGGACCTGAAACGGCTGCACATGCCCCGTTGCGGCGTTTTTTCGGACTCCATTTCCCTACTAAGTACATAGCGATTGCATATCAGATGTAACTAATCCAGAAGGTAGCCATTTATTTATAATTGTTTTTCTTCTCTAGTGTTGGAAATGGATTACCAAATCCGCCGCACCCGGAGGTGCACAGACCGACCAGTGCTGCATGAATCTGCAGCTGGAAGTGAAGGTGGTGGATCTCCAGGGCGACGGTCCTACCCCTTCTCTGTTGGCTCCTCTGACCAGCCCCTGGACCTTTCCACAGAGGAGGGGTGGCACGGCGTGGGCAGGGAGTCGTACCCAGCGATGCAGGTGGGGGCCTCTGGTATGTGACTCTTCATGTAACCGCACACACATATACATGCCTTTTCCACCCAAGTTGATTCCCTTCATCTGTTTTTCTAGATGCTTCTGGAGCAGGTGAAGATGTGGAGGATGCAGCAGATCTCGCCCAGGAGGCACAGAGAGAAGGTGAGTGATGTGACACACACATTGAAAATGACATTTGATTACTGTTGACTAAGACATTAGAAGTGACCCTATTTGCCATGTCTCGACAGCCTCTACTTCACAACAGTGGCAGGGCCCAGGACGTAGGGTTGTCCCCAACGTGGCATCCATCGGCCACCAACCAAGTAAGTTGTAATGTCATTCTTTGCAGTATGTGGTAATTGACATGATCACCCAGATACATCAAGCCATAGTCAATGGCATTAGCAGAATGACCTCTGCCCACTTCCTTAGATGAATTACTTAGCAGAATGACCTATGCCTACTTCTTAGATGAATTACTTAGCAGAATGACCTGTGCCCACTTCCTTAGATTAATTACTTAGCAGAATGACCTGTGCCCACTTCCTTAGATTAATTACTTAGCAGACTGACATATGTTGTCATGATTTAAGTTGCCAACTAAAAAACATTCCATCCACAGGTGAGAAACATGTATTTGTCTCTAACTAATTTTTTGCCAAAAATTTAAAACAGGGACCACACGGGCAAGAGTGGAAGAAATGAATCGAAGGGTCCTTGAGTTGGTGGCCGATATGCAGCTGCTGCGTGACTCATTGGGGACAACAGAAGAAGAGTAGTGTCCTGGGTCCTGTCACTGTTTTTGTGCTTTGTAAATAGTTTTAATCTTTTAAAGTTTTAAATTATTTTAATGTTTTTCAAAAAACCAAAAAAAGTTTGTTACATTTATATTCTCTAAAAAATTTAAAAGAAGCCACCAAAAATGGCCTTCGAATATAAAAAAAAAACCAAAAAAACAAAAAAATAAAATTCAGTGTCATTTTTTGGCACAAATACATGATTTGGGTAAGTTTTAGGGGCCTAAAATGGAAGAACAACCTAACCGCCAAGTGATTTGGGTAAGTTTTAGGGGCCTAAAATGGAAGCACAACCTAACCGGGAAGTGATTTGGGTACGTTTTAAGGGCCTAAAATGGAAGTACAACCTAACCGTCCAAGTGATTTGGGTAAGTTTTAGGGGCCTAAAATGGAAGAACAACCTAACCGCCAAGTGATTTGGGTAAGTTTTAAGGGCCTAAAATGGAAGAACAACCTAACCGCCAAGTGATTTGGGTAAGTTTTAGGGGCCTAAAATGGAAGAACAACCTAACCGCCAAGTGATTTGGGTAAGTTTTAAGGGCCTAAAATGGAAGGACAACCTAACCGCCAAGTGATTTGGGTAAGTTTTAGGGGCCTAAAATGGAAGAACAACCTAACCGCCAAGTGATTTGGGTAAGTTTTATGGGCCTAAAATGGAAGAACAACCTAACCGCCAAGTGATTTGGGTAAGTTTTAGGGGCCTAAAATGGAAGAACAACCTAGCCGGGAAGTGGTTTGGGTAAGTTTTAAGGGTCTAAAATGGAAGAACAACCTAACCGCCAAGTGATTTGGGTAAGTTTTAGGGGCCTAAAATGGAAGAACAACCTAACCGCCAAGGGATTTGGGTAAGTTTTAGGGGCCTAAAATGGAAGAACAACCTAACCGGGAAGTGGTTTGGGTACGTTTTAAGGGCCTAAAATGGAAGAACAACCTAACCGCCAAGTGATTTGGGTAAGTTTTAGGGGCCTAAAATGGAAGAACAACTTAACCGTCAAGTGATTTGGGTAAGTTTTAGGGGCCTAAAATGGAAGAACAACCTAACCAGGAAGTGGTTTGGGTAAGTTTTAGGGGCCTAACATGGAAGAAGAACCTAATTGCGAAGTGATTTGGGTAAGTTTTAGGGGCCTAAAATGGAAGAAGAACCTAACCGCGAAGTGGTTTGGGTAAGTTTTAAGGGTCCAAAAGGGAAGATGGAGGATAGTGCTAAGTGGTTGGGGTGAGCTTTAAGGGTCCAAAAGGGAAGATGGAGGATAGTGCTAAGTGTTTGGGGTGAGCTTTAAGGGTCTAAATGGGAAGATGGAGGATAGTGCTAAGTGGTTGGGGTGAGCTTTAAGGGTCCAAAAGGGAAGATGGGGGATAGTGCTAAGTGGTTGTGGTGAGCTTTAAGGGTCCAAAAGGGAAGATGGAGGATAGTGCTAAGTGGTTGGGGTGAGCTTTAAGGGTCCAAAAGGGAAGATGGAGGATAGTGCTAAGTGATTGGGGTGAGCTTTAAGGGTCCAAAAGGGAAGATGGAGGATAGTGCTAAGTGGTTGGGGTGAGCTTTAAGAGTCCAAAAGGGAAGATGGAGGATAGTGCTAAGTGGTTGGGGTGAGCTTTAAGGGTCCAAAAGAGAAGATGGAGGATAGTGCTAAGTGGTTGTGGAGAACTTTAAGGGTCCAAAAGGGAAGATGGAGAATAGTGCTAAGCGGTTTGGGTGAGCTTTTAGGGTCCAAAAGGGAAGATGGAGGATAGTGCTAAGTGGTTGGGGTGAGCTTTAAGGGTCCAAAAGGGAAGATGGAGGATAGTGCTAAGTTGTTGGCATGAGCTTTAAGAGTCCAAAAGGCAAGATGGAGGATAGTACTAAGTGATTTAGCTAAACATTGTAGTAGAAGTGAGGGTGGCAAATATGTAGGCGAGCACTTTAATGATTTAAGTTTTGTAGTGCGCAGGCGCAAGATCGTAAGGATTTCCGTCTGGAGGATTATTTATTGAAAAAGGGAAACAGAAACTAACGGGAAATGTAAAGGATTTGTGAGAGGATACGATGGGAAAAGGGCAAAAACGAAAGCCTACGTTGTAACATGAGAAAATGAAACAGAAAAGTCACACTGGAAAATGACATCCTCGTACTCTGCCGTACGAACGGACGGAAACTTTACAGAAGGATTGCAATGCATGCATAGAATTGCTCGCACACTCATACGAGAGAAAAAACAGATCGGCACTAAAACTAAAGTCTTTTTTTTGTCTCTCTGAATCGAGCCTAATGCCCTGAATAAGATGAAAGACATACCCAACCATAGGCCAAAATCTGGCCTAAGTATAACATCGCCTATCTCTAAAGACACTCAAAATAAGTATTTTTTATGAAAAAAACACCGCTAATTCAGAACTCGCCTTACAGAGGCGATAGTCATACAAAAAGGGGGGCTACTCTAGGAGTCAACAAAGGGGCAAGGCGGCCTCACGGTTAGACTCAAAAGGAGGCCCCTGCATAACCAGTAGCCCCAGATTCAGTTCCTAGACAGATAGCAAGGCTACCTGGGGGGACGCGCGTGACAAAACACCCTGGAAAAAAATCCATGCACCAGCAGATAATGGCAAGGGTCCGTTGGAAAAACTTTTCCAGAGCTACAAACATGGCCCTAGAGTGTACTTAAGATGAAGGTCCAAATTCAACCAAGTTGCAAGAATTCCAGAATCCTGGAAATAGAAAAAACAGCCTACAGGAAAGAGACTTGGAGTTCTACCAGTCAATGAAAGCATGCCAGACACTGTAATAGGCGAGACACAAGGACTTCCTCCTGGCCCCAATCTTGGATTCACAACAGAATCAAGCAAATGCTAGACCATAAGATGGAAGCTCTTAACAGCCAAAAAGGCAGGTACCCGCTCTTGGGTTATGGAGCCCATAACCCTGCTCAAGAGAGGAACAGAGGGAACTCATAGAGAACCCGAACTACGTCCAAGGGAATGCCAAGGTATCCGAAATGAAGAGCATAGGATCCTGAACCAGAGACAAATTCTGAAGATATATGATTATGGCGGGACACCACCGTTCCATGACCGGATGATCCCAGTGGTAAAACAGGAATAGAAGCTCCCATTAGTTGCGGGACCATATCCCCAGCTGAGGCAGCCCCCTATCCCAGGAAGTCCGCCTCCCAGTTGTCCGCCCCTGTAATGTAGACCGCTGAGATGCAGGGAATATTCTGTTCCGTCCAAGAGAGAATCAGGGAGAATCCCTTGAAGGCTAACTTGCCCCAAGTAACTGTCACGCTGGGGTAACTCCAGACCTCCAGGTAAGCCCTCAACCCCCAATCTTCGCAGCCAGCTTCACCTGTAGGAGCCCCCGCTTGCCGGGACGCAGTATACGCCTGCCCGGGATCGGTTGCCCCCAGGACTTCAATGGCTCAAAGGATGAGGACTTACTAGTTGGAGGTCCGAAGAACCAATGGCTGAGAGCGAGTTTATCGGAAGTACAGAGACAGGCCAGAGGTCGACACCGGGAAGTCAGAGATCACAGCGGTACAGAGGGATGAAGCAGCTCGAGGTCAGGGTACAAAGCAGAGGTCGGCAACTGGGATCAGGCAGAGAGTAGTCGATTCAGGCAGGGGTCGGCAACAGGGTTCAGACGAGAGATTGCTCAATTCAGGCAGAGGTCGGCAACGGAGATCAGACAAGGATGGTCAGTTCGGGCAGGGGTCGGCAACGAAGATCAATCATGGAAATTAGCTCAAGACAAACAAGGTACATGGCGCTATCACAGGTGCTGGGTAACTGAGGGGGGAAACCCTTTATAGGGACAGACATGAAAGGGAAGGTGTGTGTGATTGGTGCACATAGGATTTAAATGACTCATTGGCTGGACACATAGAAAGGGCATATAGCCCAAAAGATTCCATAGGGGCTGATTGGCCCACACAGCTGAGGAGGGCGAAGCCCTCACATCCCCTAGGGCTCATTGGCCCTGTCCCTGCAAGGAACGCCCCCCAACCCCAGCTGGGCTCATAGGCCCTTTAACTTAACTTCCTCCGGCGGCCGCGCTAACAGCAGCGCGCGAGCACGAGAAATGCCGGAGACGCCGGCAGAGGCGGAGGAAGCAGGGGGAAGCACGCTCGCAGCCGCCAGGCGCGGCCGGACACGAGAGGCGGAATCGCAGCTGGAACGGGGTGCAGGTAGGTGAATCGTAACAGTAACTCCCTGACGAATGAAATAGGCAACAGCCTACTGGACATCTGAGTGGACAGAACAGTCTAACCCTGAAGGTGAGCGGACAGAAAGAAGAAGCAACCTGATCGTCCTCAGTTTCAGGAAGTTGATGGGAACCTGGGCCTCCAGTGGGCCCCACCGTCCCTGCAACCTCAGGGCTTTTCAGAAGTCTCCCCCAAACAGCAGACTGGCATCTGCGGAGACCATCTCCCAACATGGGGGCAGAGAGGACCTAACCCCCAGAGGTACCAGGAGTTCAGTCTCCACCAGAAGGACCATCTGGCCAGAGAAGACAGATCAAAATCCTGCTCCAAGGAAGCAGGGTCCCGATTCCAAACTGACAAGAGGACTCATGTGAAAAGAGCAAAGAGGATTACCTGAAGCAGGACACCAACAGACCCACTAACTGCCTCCTTTGACAATGTAGGGGTTAGGACACTATAGCAGAGCCTTAGCCTGCATCTGAAAAACCATTCCCCTATTACTGAGGAAGGAACACCCTGACCTGGGAGATACTCAGAAAAGACAGCATCCAGGACGGGAACAGATAAAACTAGGAATGGCAGATTACCCAGCCGATGGATTCTAAAAAGAAGAAAACCAGCTGAGTGACTTGCGCGACCCGAGACTGACGTGCAGGTCAGGAATGGTGAGAATGCCTTGGATCCTTAACAGAGCCATCACCCTTGCCATTGTCATGGTGAACCATCTGGTGACCCTAAAGGGCCATACATTGGAATGCTAAGTCTCAAGCATTAACCGCAGAATCTCTGACAACCCCCCAAAAATAGGCACCAGAAAATAAGCCGCCATGATGTCCACAGAGGACCTGAAATCGTCCAGATGAAGGGTACTGACAGCAGGCTAGCGGCTTAAAGCAGAAAAACTTTATGAATCAAACATCTTGGTTGAGGCTCTTCAGGGCCAGAATGTGCCTCAAAAAGCCTTCCTGTTGGGGGACCATGAAAAGACTCCTGACTCTAATAGTCAAGGAGCCAGAAGAAACATCCCTTAATAAGACATGGGATTTAAATGACATCCAGGATGAATGAATTCTGGGGGCGGCCAGGCAACAAACTCTGTCTTGGAACCAGAGGATACAAGCTCCTGAATCCACCGGGTTGAGACATGAAGTCTCCAGATATGAGTAAAAAGCCAAGCCCATCCCCCACCCAGATGGGTGAGGGCGCCCCTTCATGCCTGAGGGGGCTTGGGAGAGGGTTTGGTCTTGGTATTCCAGGAAAAACCGGGACGACCACGGGATCTGCCACGGCCCCAAGAATCTCTGCGGCCACTAGATAAGAGGGAGCCACGAGTTCATGTGGTAGTATGAAAAGAAGAGAGGGGGACGGAGGACCCCCGAAAAGGTCGAGACTGCCACCTACGCTGAGGCAGCCTGCCATCCTTAGCTAAAGCATCAAGACGCTCCCCAAAAAGCTGCAGCCCCACGAAGGGGAGACCAGTGAGAGCTTTCTTGGCTGCAGCGTCAGCTGCCCATTGGCGCAATCAGAAAGAACGGCGCATAGCCACCAAAAGGGCAGATGCCCTACCGCACAGCCGCACAACATCATCCATAGCTGTAAGGATAAAGACCACAAAATCAGAGCAAAGTAATAGGGTCCTATGTTCCCCCCCCCCCGCTACCAGCAGTAGCACCATCCTGTTGACGCTTGAGAAGCCTCTTAAGGGCAATAGCATTGATGGCAGCAGCACAGGCCAGGCGCAAACCAGCCTCCACACAGGTAAAGGCATGGCAATCCAGCTGATCCATGTGCCTGTCCTCACTGTCCCTCAGCGTGGTAGTGTCAGGGGAAGGCACGACCGAAGTATTGGACAAACCTAGCACAGGAGCGTCCACTTCAGGAGGAAAGTACCACCTTTTGACAAGATCAGAAGGAAAGGGATACCTTTTATCCAGCCCCTTGGGCACAGCAGGCAGTCTGTTGGGACGTTCCCATTCCTTAAGCACAAGGGAGGTGAAGTGTTCCTGCTCAGGGAACTCTAGACGCTGTTTACAAGGGCGAAAAAGCTCCCCTTGCTTTCTCTTGGCAACCTCGGGAGCAGCAATGTACAAATATGTGACAGCAGATTATCAGTGTCCTCAGGGTACCATGAATCCTCTCCGGACGCAGAACCAGGGTCACTATCGCAACCCTCCTGCTTGCTCCCAGAGGAGTCAGAATCCTGGGAATGCTCCCCCATCTCAAGGGGGTGACATTCACCAAATTCTTCAATCCCCACATACACTTCAGGAAGAGGGGATGATCTGGGATCCAGGTGCCGCTTCTTACCAGAAGCCTTCCTAGGAGCAGACTTGCCAAGTTGTTTCTCAAGTTTGGCCACTCGCATAGCCAAATCAGAGCTAGACTCCCTGCTAGTGCCCCCTCATTGGGACCCAATTGCAGGTGTGGGGGAGTAGGTGAAGCCGAGGGAGGCGCAGAGCTGGGAAGCAAAGCAGGCAAACCAGCTTGGAGTGCAAGGACACTCTCAACGCACGGCATGCACACCGTGACACTGTTACTCACAGGGGACACCCCACATATGGGCTTGCCCCGAAGGACACCCAAGTCCGCTATCCCCAGAAGCCTCCATATGGTGATTAAAACAGGCGCAATAGGCCAGCAGTGGGCAAAGGCTATACAAAGACCGCCCTGGGATGCCCTCCCACGGGATACCCCCAGAAATAGTGAAGGGGGATGAGGGAAGGAAAGGATTGGAGCCGGGATATGCCACAACCCAATGGTATCCCGCCTGAAAGACATAAGTAAAGAAACATATAAGTATCCTGCAGCATATGCACTCTGAATAAAAAAAACCCCAAGGGGGACTCATGGACCAAAGACACCGCTGGGTCACTCAGGCACAGACTGCAGGATAGGCGACACACACCGGAGGAAGCAGTGCCGCTTCCGGGAAGGGAGAAATCCAGACACGCAGCTCTCTCAAAATGGCGCCGGCAGAGGTACCTCGAGGGGCGTCACCAAGCGGCCCGCCCCCCCGAAGAGCGCGAAAGCGGCGCTCATGTGACCCGGCCGGCGCCATGACAAGGCAAAATCCCCTCAGGTTATAGCGCCCACAGCCGCAGAGCGTAGTACAAAGTGGCGTAGCAGCTAAAAACACCAGAAAACACACAAAAACCTCAAAACACCACAGATATTACTCCTCGCCGCTACCACCCCCACCCCCCCGAACAAGTCAGAGAGGGGAGGGGGAGAAGAGAGGGACAAGGAGGCAGCGGCGAGCAGCCATGGCCAGGGAGGGGGAGGGGGGGAGGATCCCCAAAAGGAAAGTAAGGGGGCACAGTCCCCAACAACTCACCCCCTCAGAAGTTAGGGCAGGAACTCCGCATCCCAAGAAGGCTCACCATAAAGCCTATGGCCGGCTACCCTTTGTGGCACACGGTCTGCGGCTTGGAGCTGCGCTCCAGGAGCACTTGACCCTAGTGCTCTTCTACCTTCACCCGATCTGTCAGCCAAGGCTGGGAGGCAAGTAGGGTCCAGAAACTGATGGAAATAGACATGCAGGGCGGCAGGCTTGGTTGCCCCGCTTACCTGCGCAAGAGAGATAGCCATCTTGTTGGTTGGTCCCATTTTTATAGGGAGCCGGGAGCTGCCACAGCTTTCTGCAGTGCTGCTGCGCCACCTGGTGGCGGAATACCCCATCAGTTATGAATACCGAAGCGGGCCGTGCCATGCATTAAAGAAAAGTGTCTCAGGCAGCAGACAGGGCTTGCCCATGAAGTTGCCTATCTCCCCGTAATGGCCGCAGGACTCCCCCTCATTGGGCTTAGCAGTATATGAAAAAGTAGGGGACATTGATCTGGATCAACCCAGTAAAAAGGCTCTTATCATTACCCACTAGGAAAGATTTTGAGCCCTTTGTGAATAGAATGGAATCCTCCCTTAGGAGGAAAGTAGATGAAGAATCAAAAAAATTTACCAAGGTCGGAAACAGAGTTATAACATGCCTGGGATAAGCACACATCTATCCTAAGCTAAAGAGTACATACATAGGGTCCAGAGATGCAGGCTCCACAGGCTGGAACTATGGCAGCACCTAGTTTCCCTAATTGCTCTATAAACAGAGTGCCAGGATTAAACAATGTGCTGGCATCTTAGTTCCACCCTGCAGAACCTACAGCTCTGGTCCCTGGTGCTCCCAGCAGACAGCGCACCAACAATACATACTGGGGAAGCCCCAGTCCAGCACTTTTGCAACAGATGCTGTGAGGTGCAGGGAGACAGCTTGCATAGGACTCCCTTCTCCTAAGGGCCTGGTAGCAGCTGCCTTCTCTTCCTCTATGTGATATGCCCCTGACCTTGCACGAACATGAAGATGGAGATCGCTATACATGCCGGAGCCATGTACAGATGGGGGCACTGTTTCCGTCTTATTCTCCAGCTGCAGGGCCTCAGCTTTAAACGCCAATCCCACCCTCAGTTCTCAAAAGCTTTCAAATTCCTGGGTTCCCCCCCCAGTGGAGCTCGAGAACTAGCTGACCCCATCTTTAAGTGCTTTCCAGGCCCCTTTTGCAGGGGGCAGCTGCAGTGATCCCCAACCCAGAAGAATCAGAGGGGACAGTCCACTAGTCTCAATATCGGTAATGTTTAATGGCGGAGGTGCGCTGCTGAGTGTTGAGATGCCCACATTGTGTTACATTATGTTACATTATGCCCTTTTATGATATGACATGATCCTGGAGTATCCTTCTGCTCTCTAACCCTCCCTTCATCCTAGGTTGCTAGGGGGCTGCAGGTGGGTCGCTGCTTTCTCAATCATTATGTGTAGTGATTGATCACATGACTGCTGGTGGCTAATATGAATTTCCTGGTGGGCTTGCACATCTAGCCTGAGGGGGTGCGGCTAGTCGCGTGGTTGGCTGCCGTTGCTTCCATGGTTGGCTGCTGTTTGCTGAAGTTTTTGGTCTACAATAACGCTGTAGTAGATATGACATCCTAGGAGTTGCATTGCTATTGATGAGCTTGTCTTTAGGCTTCGGTACCCTTGGAACTCAGGCGTTAGGATAACACATCACATTCAAGCTGATCACCCTACATTGGCTGCAGCTTTCCGTTTCCCTGAGATGCCTAATCATTTGGGTAGCTTAATAGGGACAAATACACTACTGTGTAAATTTTACGTGCCTGGCTTTTCCCCCTGCTAGCAGCCCCCCAAAAAACCTCAATTGATCCGGCCAGGTCTCCACTTCACCCAGGGGGGCCTCCAACAATCCCCAAGGGCTTCTCCGGCTTCAAGAGAAGAGTGGCTTCTGCAGCCACTAAATATAGCTGTAAATAAAAAATATAAATAAAAATGACATTTATTCACCTCAGTGCACTATCCCTTCTGCTGGTTCAACTCTTCACTGGGGGATCTCCAATGCCCCCCAGGCTCTTCAGTCTTCAAAAGTGAAACTGGACCCCCTCCTGAAGATTGAAGAGCCTGGTAGGGATTGGAGCCCCCCCGGTACGTCACCCAGCTTGGGCCTGACAGTCCCACTTGGGCCTGACAGTCTCAGGTGTGGTGATTGTGTGAGAGAGGGGTGGGGTCTGTCATCAGATCAATGAGGGACAGAGGAGCTGATGGTCGGAGGTGAGTAAAAACAAATATTTATTTTTTTAATAAATCACATTTTTACTGTAAGGTGTGTGTGTGTGTGTGTGTGTGTGTGTGTGTTTTTAACATTTAACCTTTTGTGCGCTGGTAAGGGATCCATGATGCATTCGGCTAGTGGGTGACTTGCTATTAACCTCCAGCCCCCCATTACCTGCCTGCCCAAAGACCGGGGGGCAGAAGAGCCCTGACCCATAGGGCTATGCAAGCTTGTAGCCTTGCAGGGCAGGGCGCCACCCTGTTCTACAAGCTGCATAGATGGCCCCTTGGCTAGTTATGCTGGGTAGGGGGGAACTCACACCATTTTTTGGGTTTTTTTAACCATTGTTTCAGTGTGGAGGAGTCTCCTGGGCAGGAAAGGGTGTCTACCAATACATATGTGATACCGCTGTAACCGGGAGAAATGGGGCTCTTACACGCAATATAATTTTATTGAAAAACATTTTATTATCAAAAAACACTTCAAAAAATAGATTTTTACATTTTTTTTCACATACCCTAAAACAAGACCAAACAAGACATTTCATGTTAACCCTTTAAGTGCCAAGCACGTAACACCTACGTGCTTGACTTTCCCCGCTGTTATTTTAAAAAATTTTGTAAAAACATACTCACCCAACCCCTCTATGGATCCGGCCGGTTCTCCTCTTTACTTTGGTGCCATCCGATCCCCCGAACCCCGCTGGTTATTCAAGACCACTATTTTTCCTCCTGGATCCATGCTGCCAATCCAGAAGCCAGTCAAGTCAAAGGGGGTAGCTATAGCCATACATAAGTCACTCATCCAAACAATTCTAGATACCCAAACTTTCCAAAAACTAATGCTGTTCACAAAGACATACATGATAGTAAACATATTCAGTCCCAATCAGGATCAGGCACGTTACTGTTGCAGTCTTCTGAAGCAGCTAGCCAACTTTGCCAAAAGGTATAATCATTGTTGGTGGAAACCTTAACCTCCTCCTCAACCCACAAATTGATACCTCCACCTGTAGATACCATTTGCTACACATACAGTCATACAGTCGAATCAATTATTTATTTTTGAGTCACCATGCTTGTCATGGGAACCAAAAGCCTGCATTGGTAATATACTCTGGTCAGATCAAGTCCCAATCTTTTTGTCTTTTGATCTCCCAGGGTTATAGTCAAACAGAAAGGATTAGCAGCTAAATGATATTTATCATTTATTATTGAAGGACACAGCTTTCCTTGCAGACATCAAGGATACCATAAAACATTTCCTAGCTGATCATTGCAATGAGGATACTCCCCTTCCAGTACAGTGGGACGCTTTAAAGTGCTCCATCAGGAGTACTCTAATTCAACAAGCACCAGAAATAACAAAGAGGGAGACTCTCAAATCAAAAAACACTGTCAACATGTCAACCCGATAGATATAGCTGGCTCCTTTAAAGACTACTACACTATACAACCTAGCTTCACAAACATCTAGTGTGAATCTAGGGATACCTGCCTTGCTTTCTTTCATGTGATCACTGGTGGACTGGGGCCAAAAATCAGCTTGAGATTTTACCAGCACCTGGCCTGTCCATGACCAGCCAGTGGCATCTCTGCTGCTCTCTAGCCCTTGGACCCACCAGAATTCAAACAAACTTTTGGGGTGCTATTGAAAAAGAGACCTCAACAATCCTGCTGGCCTCTCTGCTTTGGACCAAACCCCAACCTATGAATTTAACCAATACATTGCACCTCCTGGCACAGCACCTTTTCACAATCTTTGACCGTCTAACTGCTAAATTCCAGATAGCACCGAGACCTTTGACTCCCATTTTTGGGAACTCAGACTTCTCTCTGGGATGAGGGTCTAAATAAGCCTGGTCTATAGGGTGGCAGATGACCCTAGAATTCAACATATCTTAAGTGAGACAGGTTTCCCAACAATAGAGGCAATTAGGCTATGAAACCTCGGAATGTACATATTGTGGTTCCTTCACAGGCATCTAGCTACATTAATTTCCTCCCAGCAGCTAGGCAGGGCCAACAGTTGCCCTCTGTCGAGTGTTGAGGAGCTCCTCTTCTCTGCTGCTCATGTACCTCATGCCCCCTCTAAACTGTACCAAGTACTAGTGAACACCATTCACTCTGTCCCTCTGGGATACATATCTAGATGGGAGAGTGAGTTGGGAATGTCCTTCTCTGCGGTGGGTCTACTTAAAAAGTTTAGTTTAACACTTAAACTTGTACAGCGGGTGTTGCACAGGAGAGGAGCTTCAAGGTTATCTCAAGATGGTACAGATGTCCAGCAGACATCCAAAGATTTGTGCCACAGGCCCCAAATAAAAGCTGAAGAGGGCAATATGACTTATATCTAGTGGGGGGTGTTTGGAAATCCTGTCCTTCTGGAAAAAGATTCTCGCCATATACGCTGATGCCATAGGTACACTAGTGAAAAACTGTCCTTAACTTATTCTAGTCTACCTTTTAAAGGGCCCCATCTCCCAGACCAAGAAGGGCATACTCAAGTACTTCTTTACGGGGGCTTGTGCTGTTATACCCAGGCACTGGAAATCGCAGCAGGTTTCTTACCTTTCAGAATGGGTAGAAGAGCTGGAAAATATCAGATGCATGGAGGAGCTCATCTCAGATGCTAAAAGACTCATGAACAAATACACTTGGCCTAGCAGGATAGATCTCTGTGATTCATAACATTCTCGGGCTGTGTTGTGACTCAACATAGATTAAAAGGCATTAAATAAAACTAACAAATAACCAAGCTCTATAAAATAAAAGTTGCCAACTCAGATCATCACTGCTCGTCCTGATGCAACCCACCACTCTCCCACCTTCTCTCCTCAATCACTCTTCTTTTTTCTTCCTCTCTCTGCTTCTACCTTTTCTTTGTCCTGTTATTTCCAATTTCTAGTTGCGCACCAACTATAAAGATAGGTGCTGCGTTGAGTAACTATAAGGTTGAATAGGTTGTAGCATCATTAATATGTTTCTATCTGTTAATGGAGCACTAGATTTGACTAGTTAATATTTCACTGACGGCTACACATGTGGCATTAGGGTCTTGCAGCAGGCTCAAGACTTAGCAAACCTTGCTATCATCTGTCAAGACATATATGCTGTATTATCATATACCCTTGACCTGTACACAAATATGCAATGCCTCCTAATTTTAAGCGATCATAATGACATACATGGTACTATATTATATTTGTCTTCTTTTTCAATATTAATAACAACAGATTAAACAAAAAAAAAACATGTTCTGAGAAACAAAATGAAGATAATGCATTTTCTTGTGTGTCAACGTTAAACCACATGCAAGTTGCTATCCACATCAAAAGACACACCGAAAGTGCAGCTTGCTTCACCAAATAATTAGCATGACCCCCAATGAATCAAAGTGTTAAAGCAAAGATACGTGAACAAAGAGAGATAACAACTTTATACTTACTGCTGATCAAATACCTATGCAATAATTTTATTTCCTTCAACCTGCAAGCAAATTACTAATGTGATAATGATATGCAACTCATCTGAAGTATAGAAACTTCAAGTCCATAAGAGAAATACCAGGCTCTCAAGCACCTGTGTTCTTCACTACAGATGTATGTGTAGTACAGAAAAATACATTATTTATTCTATCTATGTAGGCCTCACACATACTTGATACATGATACATTTCAAATTACAAAGAATGTGTCAGTGACTGTGAATTACCTTTTGTATTACAATCTCTTTGCGCTGCTAAACAATTGCTCACAGAGAGTCTCTCTCTCTCTTGCTCTAAAATAGTCTCTCTCTCTCCCTCTCTCTTACACACAGCACAGCAACACAGAGGAAGTTGCTTTCTCTCCCATACCTGGTGCAGCCCCCAGAATTCTGCTGCTGCTCAAGGGGGTTATTCTTCCAGCCCAACATCCAAGGTCTTCCAGTAGTAGCAGTAGTATGCCTCACATGGCACACCCTGATGACAATTCGCTCTGTTTTTCAGACCACCTGAGCCTTTTTATAGGCTTGGGTACCAGCCGCCACACTCTAGGTGTTTTTTTCCCTCCCCTAGGTCCTAACATGTCTCACTGTGGGACAAATGTGACACCTAGTTTCCAAAGGCCCTTGCTACCATCCCTGCAAATATATCTATCAACTACACTAATACTAAAGAATATCTTATTCATTTAACAAGGGTGATGGCTGTTAACGCACTTGCTCTTTCTTACACACACACAGGGGATTTCCCTCTCTCTTTGTCACAAACAGAATCTGTCTCACACACTTTTAGAATAATATATAAGTTTTTGACTTCCTGCACTTACTGCTCTGTCTCCTGTTCTGTGTCCCACAGATTCATATTTACAACAGGCCTCTTTTTATTCTGGGCATGGCTGTGATTGGTCAACTGTGACCCCGCCATATAAAAGGCGGAATCTGTCTCCCGGTGCTCTCAGAGCACTCTGCATTAAATAGGGAGAGGTCACCTGTGGAATAAGGGAAAGTTCGGACGTTGTTGTTAAAAACGAAATTGTTCTTTTTAGGTCATTTATTAAGGGATAGCTGCTGGAGTGAGAGACACTAAGGGAGTTTTTTTTTTAAACACAATTGTCTTTTTTAGGGCTGTTAGTTAGGGGCAGCTGCTGAAGTGAGGGACACTAAGGGAGTTAGTTGGGGACAACAGCTAGAGTGAGGGACAGTGAGAGTCATTGCAGTTGAGACCACATGATTCCTTGAGGGAAATGGCTGCATGTCAGCCTGGGCTGCAGTCCTGGATTTCTCAAGTCCGGGATTTTTTAAGTCCATCAAGGAATTAGGCCCGACTTGACATAATTTCATCCTGCACTTCTCTGTTCATCTTCTCCACGCTGCTACTTCTACTGACGATTCCTTTCTTTCATCAAAAGGTATGTCCACTGGGAACAAGGACACATCTCCTACCTGTTAACCCTTTCACTGCCAGCCAGTTTGGGTCCACATTTGGGTATGTCCATTGGGAACAAGGACCCATCTCCTGCTAATGACTTGTTACTTTACCTTTTTCATGTATTATGACACATCTCTGTATGCTCATCTCTGTATGTCCGACATGTATTGCAATAGGCTGTCACCCATCACTGTTTTTCGTCTATACAATGACCCTGCTCATATAAATAATGTTTGTTTTGACCCTAGCTTCCCCTCCTGATAACCCCAGCTAAGCAACTTTATTGCCCTAGCACCACCCACCCCCCAGCTGTTTGACTGAGCTAATCAAGGCCTCTCACAAGTGGTATAGCTCTGAAGGGAATGGCTGCATGTCTGCCTGGGCTGCAGTCCTGGATTTCTCAAGTCTGGGATTTTTTAAGTCTATCAAAGGATTAGGCTCGAATTGAGCCCGAAGTGACCAGAAGAGAACAGGCACCAGACTCGTCTGGAGAACTCATTCCCAACAATGCTCCTCTGCTATTTTACAGTCCTGCTTCCACTGACTCTAAAATTCCTGACCTCCCAGCATCCGCCTGCACCTGGTAAGTCTCTCTATACCTCTCCATCACTGCTCTCATCCCCTTACCTGTGCTCGCATGAATTTATCTCACTGGCTAAATCTCTCTCCCTTTCTCCATGCACCCGCAAAACACGCTCTGCCACTTTCAAATCCCACAGTCACCTCCTCTCCCTTTGTAGTGCTCCTACTTGCTGCTGGTGACA
This sequence comes from Gastrophryne carolinensis, assembly GCA_027917425.1. Lineage (NCBI taxonomy): Eukaryota > Metazoa > Chordata > Amphibia > Anura > Microhylidae > Gastrophryne > Gastrophryne carolinensis. The sequence goes on along the minus strand of CM051239.1, from coordinate 218,229,247 downwards.
TCGCTCAAACCCAGGTCCATTTCCTTCGCCTCCCCGCTCCTCCACACCCCACAACTCATCACCCCACAACTCATCACAGACTAGCCTTCACCATGGTAGCAATCCAACAAAAACACGAAACCTAGCCAACCTTTTAACAATCACCCCCTCCCCACGCACTCCCCTCACGGTCACCTGCGCACTGTGGAATGCACGTTCAGTGTGCAACAAACTTGCATACATCCATGACCTCTTCACTACCAACCTTTTCACCTTCATGGCCTTTACTGAAACCTGGCTCACTCCCTCTGATACAGCCTCACCCGCTGCCCTCTCATATGGGGGCTTACAATTCAGCCACACCCCAAGATCAAGCAACAAACAGGGTGGAGGTGTTGGCATACTTCTGTCTGAATACTGCTCATTTAACCCAATCCCTGCTCTACCCTCCCTTTCCTTCCCTTCCTTTGAAGTTCACTGTGTCCGTCTCTACTCTCCCTGTCACCTAAATATTGCCATTATATATCGCCCTCCTGGACCTGCCACTCTCTTTTTGGACCACTTCTCCACTTGGCTTCTCCACTTCCTGTCCTCTGACATCCCAGCTATAATCATGGGGGACTTCAACATACCCGTTGACACCAACAACCCTGCAACCACCAAGCTATTATCCCTAACCACCTCCTTCGGTCTCAAACAATGGTCTACCAGCCCCACCCACAAAGATGGACATACGCTTGACCTACTCTTTACTCACCTCTGCTCTGTATCCAGTCTTGCCTCATCCCCACTTCCCCTCTCTGATCACAACCTACTAACACTAACACTCTCTTCCCTTAACACTACCGTCCCTGCACACAAACCTGCAATTCTTCGCAGGAATCTCAGAAACCTAGACCTTCAATCTCTCTCCGATGCTTTACATCCCCTTCACACCCTGCCCTCATTTACCAATGTAGACACTGCCGCTTCATACTACCATAATACACTAACTGCTGCCCTTGACTCTGTTGCTCCCCTTATCTACAGCCGCCCTCAAGCCAAAAAAAGACAACCATGGCTAACACTAACACTAACCTGTGAAGTGTTCTAAAGGGAGGCTGGCAGCTTCCCAGGTGAGTAGCTTTCAGATATTTGTCTGCATTGCATGTCCCAATGTTGGGGACTCAAAATTAAGAGTAGGGACCACACTAAACATAGAGTGCCTTGTCGGGGCAGTGTGGCTTCCACATGTATCTGCAGATATATGCAACCAAATCTCTGTCTTTCCACACAGCTAGACATGTTTGTTGCTTGATATTTAGTTGATGAGAGGGTTAAACTGGACGGTAAATTAGTTCCCAGGCCCTGAATAATAATAATAATTTTGTATAAATAGTGATTGAGCTGCTCCCACCCCCTTTATTCATTTGAATTGCCATGAGCACAAGCAGGGAGGAATTCAGTCAATATGGATTTCTTCCTGTGAAGTGTTCTAAAGGGAGGCTGGCAGCTTCCCAGGTGAGTAGCTCTCAGATATTTGTCTGCATTCCATGTCCCAATGTTGGGGACTCAAAATTAAGAGTAGGGACCACACTAAACACAGAGTGCCTTGTCGGGGCAGTGTGGCTTCCACATGTATCTGCAGATATATGCAACCAAATCTCTGTCTTTCCACACAGCTAGACATGTTTGATGCTTGATATTTAGTTGATGAGAGGGTTAAACTGGACGGTAAATTAGTTCCCAGGCCCTGAATAATAATAATTTTGTATAAATAATAGTGATTGAGCTGCTCCCACCCCCCTTTATTCATTTGAATTGCCATGAGCACAAGCAGGGAGGAATTCAGTCAATATGGATTTCTCCCTGTGAAGTGTTCTAAAGGGAGGCTGGCAGCTTCCCAGGTGAGTAGCTCTCAGATATTTGTCTGCATTGCATGTCCCAATGTTGGGGACTCAAAATTAAGAGTAGGGACCACACTAAACACAGAGTGCCTTGTCGGGGCAGTGTGGCTTCCACATGTATCTGCAGATATATGCAACCAAATCTCTGTCTTTCCACACAGCTAGACATGTTTGTTGCTTGATATTTAGTTGATGAGAGGGTTAAACTGGACGGTAAATTAGTTCCCAGGCCCTGAATAATAATAATCATTTTGTATAAATAATAGTGATTGAGCTGCTCCCACCCCCCTTTATACACTAACACTGCAACATTGAAACAACATTCTCGAGTTGCTGAATGGCATTGGAGGAAATCCAAAACCAAGGAGGACTTCCTGTTATACAAGAAAGCCCTTCAGGAAATCAGGACTGCCCTTTCATCTGCTAAACAGGAATATTTCACATCAATCATATCGGCACAGACCCTGAATCCAAAACAGCTATTTAACACCTTCAACTCCCTTCTCCGCCCACTGCCACCTCCTCCATCCTCACAGCTAAAGGCTGAGCAATTTGCCACATACTTCAAAGACAAAATCAACATGATTCGAAATGGCTTAACCCCTCAGAACACCTCTCTCCCACCAACATCCCCCCTACCCCGCTCATTAACTCATTTCACAGTGTTAACTGCTCAAGGTCTCTCCTCCCTGGTCTGTAAGGCTCACCTGACCACCTGCCCCCTTGATCCCATTCCATCCCACCTTATCCCTCAACTGTCTCCATCTGTCATTCCAGCCCAAACATCTTTATTTAACCTTTCCATCTCCACTGGTACCTTTCCCTTCGCCTATAAGCATGCTGTTATAACTCCACTCATCAAAAAACCCTCTCTGGACCCCTCTGCCCTCCCCAATTACCGCCCAATCTCTCTGCTCCCTTTCTCATCCAAGCTTCTGGAACAGCATGTCCACACAGAACTGACTAACTATCTGTCTACAAACTCCCTCCTAGATCCCCTCCAGTCTGGTTTCCGCTCATGTCACTCTACCAAAACTGCACTCACCAAAGTCACCAATGATCTACTGACGGCCAAATCCAAAGGCCACTACTCTGCTCTCATTCTTCTTGACTTATCATCTGCTTTTGACGCTGTCGACCATGCTCTGCTTCTCAGTATTCTTTCTTCTCTTGGAATCCAAGGTCTCACACTCTCTTGGCTCTCCTCCTATCTCTCTCACCGCACATTTAATGTATCTTACTCAAACACCATTTCCTCTCCCCGGCCTCTGTCTGTTGGGGTACCACAAGGCTCAGTACTAGGACCCCTACTTTTTTCAATATACACTTCTGGTCTCGGACAACTAATAACCTCGCTAGGCTTCCAATATCACTTTTATGCAGACGACACTCAGATCTACCTCTCTGGCCCGAATCTCTCTTCTCTCCTCTCTCGCCTTCCTGACTGTCTAACAGCCATCTCTTCCTTCGTGACATCTCGCTCCCTTAAACTGAACATGGACCAAACTGAACTGGTCATTTTCCCTCCATCTCACTCTCCTCCACTGTCTAACACCACAATCTCTGTAAACAATCTTACAATAACTGCAACTCATCAAGCTTGATGCCTGGGTGTCATTCTGGACTCCTCTCTCTTGTTCCGACCTCACATTCACTCCCTGGCCACCTCCTGTCGTCTCCAACTCAAAAATATCTCCTGCATCCGTCCCTTCCTCTCACCTGTCACCACTAAAATGCTAGTGCACGCCCTGGTCATATCCCGACTGGACTACTGCAACACCCTCCTCTGTGGTTTGCCAACAAACAGACTGGCACCCTCCAATTTATTCTAAACTCTGCTGCTCACCTCATCCATCTCTCCTCTCGCTTCTCCAGTGCTGCCCCCCTCTGTCAATCCCTCCACTGGTTACCTGTCTCCCATAGAGTTCAGTTCAAACTTCTAATGCTAACCTACAAAGCTCTCTCTAACCAGGCCCCTTCCTACATTTCATCTCTGATCCAGCATTACCAACCCAAGCGCAACCTCCGCTCTGCCTCTGACATTCTCCTGTCCTCCTCCTTGGTTACTTCTTTGCACTCCCGCCTGCAAGACTTCTCCCGTGCCTCCCCACTTCTCTGGAATGCACTTTCCTGCTCAATCCGCCACTCTCCATCACTCCAAGCCTTTAAAAGCGCCCTCAAAACTCACTTCTTCAGACAAGCATATGACCTGGCCTAAGCAACTCTTATAACCTTCAATGGCACATGCAGCCCTACTCAAGCTCTACCACTTGTGACCCCGCCCCCTTTGTCTCCACCCCCATCCTTTAAACTGTAAGCTTGCAAGGGCAGGGCACTCCTCCCTATTGTCTCCTGTGCTCACAACACTTGGTTTTAACCTGTGGCATCTAATTTTGTATTGTTCTCTGTACTATATGTTTTACCCTGTCTGTAATCATACCATGTAAAGCGCTACGGAAGTTGATGGTGCTATATAAATAAACAATAATAATAAAGCCTGCTTCAGAGCCTCACTCATTTTATTGCGGAAGTGAACACAGAAACCATGAATTTGCGAGCACACGTCTGATTCACAGCTGCGTCCCGAGACTTTCTTGGACCAGGAGTACGTGATTGTGATTGCTTTGCGTACACATACGCTTTAGCTGAGCAATTACGGTTTTGGGATGCAAACTCGTCTCGGAATCCAAGTTTGTACCTTCAGCCTTGGTGTTCTGTGCCCATCTCACTGGCATCTTGACATACAGTGTTTTTTTTTAAACCTAGGTGACCCACACTTGGGTCTATGGAACCTCAATGGAACCAGACACAGTCAATAACACCTCAAATGTTACTCAATAAATATAACCTTTATTCAATATACATATTGATATTAATCAAAAAAATAATATCTGATCCTCTATCTAATATCTATTGGCCCAGATCCGGATCTTCGTTGAAAGGATCATTTTAATGTGCAAATAAAAAGCAATCTTAAAGTAAATCTAAACCATGCAAACGTGCACAAGTGCTAATAATATTGCCAAATACCCATATAATAAAGCAAAAGTAGTTATAATTAATATGCATTAAACCAATAGAATGCGGTGTATGACAAGTGTGGGGAACCTGGGGTGCATCGGGGGAGAGAGAAAAATCCCCCAGTGCAAGCCAGGCACCCCAGAACCAATACAAAGGTGAACAAATACAGACTTCTAAGGTGCATTAAATAAAACAATGCAAAAATCTATTTGAAAACATATGATCAAAAAAGAAAGGGAGACACAACCAAGATTTCCCACAAAGACAAGTTACAAGCAAACCTATTAAGTATCCGGTAAGGGGATGTCAGAGGCTGGAAAACTGTACCCACAGGGCTACGCATACTGCAGCTGACATTAGCTGCTTCCTCAGGCCAGGACTTGTAGGGCATCCCATGTTTGTGTGCCTCCCTGCAGTGTGACTTACCTTCTCCCAGTTGATTCCTTCCGAGGCATCACATGTAGTGTTCATCCCTGTTGTGTGACTTACCTTCTCCCTGTACGTTCCTTCAGGGGCGTCCCATGTTGTCGTCATCCCCACACTGCCCATCACCTTCTTCTTTGTTCTTACCGTTTTCCACTTACTCTATCCAACACCTTCACCCACCCTAGTTGGACCTGCTGCCTTAAGCCTGCTTTGATAATAAACTACTCCACACAGCCTATCGTCCTTTTTTTGTTTGCCAAACATTTGAACTTTTTTATAAATCTATAAACAGAAACCTTATTTTGTTTAAAATAATTAAATATTTTTTTTTATTAAAAATATGTAACATCAAAACTTTTGAGGCCAGTTGTGGCCAGTGCATGTCAACATCTGCTTTTAGACATGTGTGCCAGTTCTCCCTGGTCAAGGCCCCCCAAATGCTCACTATTTACCACAACACTGGCTGTTGGCCCCTCTTCTACTGGTGGGCTTGATTCTCAGCCAGAACTCCCCAGCTAGCAAGGTCTTCTCTATAGAGCATCCACTTACCTGGGAAGTGCTGGCTGGAGAACCTACACACCCGGGGGCCACTTTCTTCGTTTGAGGTCTGACCAGTGCTGCATTGTTTGGGTGTGGATGTAAGATGTCAGTCTCCTGTCTGGGTGTTGGGCTTGAAGACATACCTGTCAGACATAAAAGTCTGCAAATACAAAAGACAACCCAAATTTGACTGTCCTATATGCCATGTATTGTTCTAGTTTAGGTTCACATGCACATTAACCTTCCCCTTAAAATTCCTGTGTCTCACATTTCCCCCCTGAGTAGGCGCATGATGTTACTCCCAAACAACATGTGCCTATGCATCTCCAAATCACTCAAAGCTCTCCTGGCCAACAGAACTGGTGGATTGACTTCGCTGACACACCTAGGCAGCCTGATGGACCAAGCTCTCCTCGCCACTAGTACTGTTGGATTGGCCTCACTGACACAGCTCTGCAACTTGGCAGTCGGCATATTCGCTAGGTTGAAAAAAAACAAACTTCACCGCTCTCCAGGTTGCCATGCTGTCAGGAAAAAAGATGTATTTCTCCTGCAGGACAGCCATGCCATCGAGAAATTTAGGCAGGGCGCAGCTCAGTGAAGGCTAAGACATGCCAAGAGACAGTGCCCCAAGTCTCTGTAAGGAGCCATTTGCCAGAAGTTGAAGGCCATAAATTGCATGCTGCTTCCTGGTGGTGGGGGGCAACTAAAGCTTTGCAAGAGTAAGTGGTTCAGTCGGGTCATTTCTAACACCTGTTGATCAAAATTTTGATCATCTAAATGCAGGTATGCCTAAGCTCTGGAAGGTACATGGTAAGCTGCCCAAGCTGCTTCAGATGCTCATACTCTTCACAGAACTCATCAAGAAGCTCCATCCTCAATGGACATGGAACTCATATGCTGGTTCCTGCAAAAAGAGGGTGTAATTAGACACCGGAAACGGTTTTTATAGGCCAAAAATTGTCAAAAAATGGATCAGTATAACCTGCAAGAACAGGCAAAACTCGTAAACTTACATTTGCGAGAATGCCAAAACTCTGGCTGACCCCTATTTAAACAGCGAATACTCGGTTTTGCATTCTTAAAGTGAAAAGTCTAGGAAAAAGGCAACTCAGACTGAAATAACATGGCCCTAAATAGCAGGACACAGAAAAAAGCAGAAGACCGGGGCATTTAGGCCATTCCTGCATACCGAAATGCATATGGGAGAGGCTCTGAATCAAGGCCATTATAGTTGAGCTTCCACTCTACTTGTTCAGGCCACGTGAGGCTCTTTTGTGTTTATTAATACATAGTAATTGAGTGTCCACTTGTTCAGGCCAAGTACCGTCACTGCTGTTTAATAACAAGTATTAGCAGAGAATCCACTTGCTCAGGCCACTTGCTTGTTTAATATCAAGTATAAGTGGAGTATTTTATATCTAAGGCCAATTGGGTGCCACTGCTGTGTAATATCAAGTATTGGTGGAGTGTCCACTTGTTCACACCATTAAGGGCCACTGCTGGAGTGTCCACTTACTCAGATCACATGGGTGTTTCTGCTGTTTCATATGAAATATTAGTGGATTGTCCGCTTGTTCAGGCCACCTTTAAGTGCTAGCCTACCTACTGCTTTTGTCACCTTCTGTTGCCAGACCATTTTCACTAGTTTGCACTACACATATTCAACTGTGATTTCTGAAGGATTTTCACAGGTAAATTATATATTTTAACATGAATTGTCTTGTTTGTCATTTGTTTAGGTGTATTCTCAATAGTTTGGGTGAAATATGTGCAAAAAAAGTGTCTCAATTAAATCTTATTGTGTGTAAGGTCTGCATTTCTCCTGGTTGCAACAGTACCACATATGTATTGGTAGACACCATTTCCTGCCCATGAGATTCTCCACACTGAAACAGCACTTTAGGAGATTTTTTTTCAAGAAAACACACCTCAAGCTTTCTAGGCATACCGGGCTTGTTGTTGGGTGCAGTTTTCTGCAAGTAATCTCTCAATGAATTTTTGGCTGCACAGGGTTTCCCTAAGAGAGCAGAATCAAAGCCACATTTTCCTAATATGTCTTTTGGAAAGTGGTCAACAACTACTTTTACAGGGCTTTAGGGTGGTAGTTCATATCTGTCTGTTGGATAAGGAATACATTTTAACTCTGGAGGTTTCTCAAACAGGTAAACCTAATAAACAGAGAATTAACAGATGTCATTATCAACATTCAGATGTCCATTGGTTGAGGTGAGTAACATTGCATTGAACAACAGACAGTATATAGGGACCCCCCTTGTTATATAACATGGGAATCTACAAAAGGAGTTCATGGGTTAGTTAGTTGGAGAGACTCTTCTCATTATTGTAGTAACCGGGAGTGAGGAAGGATGGTACAAGCAGGATCTATGTGGAACAGTCACTGGAGAAGGAGAGAGCAGAGGAGCCACATTCATACTCATATTGATATTAACAAGCAACCACAGCAAAGGTGAACCTTTCAGCCTCATTATCCTGCTAAGACACCAGAATGTGTGACCACTGGAAATTATGCTGTTCTGTGGAAACTGCTAATAGAACAACTGTTGTCGTGGGCCATCCACCTGCCCCAGTTGCAGATCTAGGGTTCCCAAATGCCCAATAACTTATGTTGGAGGATAAGGACATGGCCAGCAGGCACCCTTGATGATGATGAAACCCTAGTGCTGACTGCTGCAGATTTCTGCAATGTTGAGGCTTAGAAGGAGGCTAATGAGGAGGAGTGGGTGAAAGAGGATGCCAGGGTTGATAGCGAGGTACTTGTTCCAATGTGGACTGAAGGGTATCAGCGTTCGGAGGAAGAGGTGGTGGTCGCACAGCCCCAGGCAGCCAGAAAAAGAAGGAGAAGGGTGCAAACCATCAGCGGTCAGCCCATTGCTACTACTGCCCACCAAGCCCAGGGACTGAGCCCACCAAACCTGCCTCAAATGATCTCACCAGCATGACACTTTTCAAGTAGTGCACAGAAGACAAGACACGGGTCACGCTGTGCCAGCAGTTCCTTTAGCGAGTGAAAAACGCACCTCGTGCATGAACAGGCACCTGCAAACAAAACACCAGCTGCGGTGGCAGAAACACGTGAAAAACCTGCAAACACCCTCTTCTGCTTCAATTGTCTCAGCCTCTAGCACCACCTCCCCAACAACAAAGACCGCCTTTCTCCGCCCAAAGGGAGGATGTGAAACCACCACCACCAGATCCACCACCACCACCATTACCAAGCCTGTATACACCATCCCAGGGAAGCACTCTAACTTTGGAGAGGAAGCAGTTTGAAAGTTCTGCCCATCTCACTCATGAGCCCTGGCCTTGAATGCAAGCATTTCCAAATTGTTGGCCTTTGAAATGCTCCCATTCTGCCTGGTGGAGGAAGACAGTTTTAAAAATCTGATGGCTGTCCCACAATACGCCATTGCCAGCCACCACTACTTTTGTTGCCAGGCCATCCTTGCCCTGCACCAACAGGTTGTGGAGAAAATAAGATGTGTACTGCCCCATAGTGTTAATTCCAGTGTTCACACATGGACAAGTAAGCATGGGCAGGGACGTTAAATCTCTCTAACTGCCCACTGGATTAATGTAGTGGCAGCTTGGACTGAGGTGGGAAGCTCTTTGACAAATATTTGTCCACCACCCAGGATTGCTGGAAATCAGCTGGTGCCTCCTTTTACCTCTTCCCCCTCCTCTGCTTCCTTCTTTGTTTCCTCATTATGCAGTCAGCTCACCCTCTGCACCCCAAGTTTGAGCACAGCCATGGGGAAAAAGCAGCATATGGTGTTAAAACTCACCTGGCAACACACCCCACACTACTCAGGAGCTGTGGACCAACTTTCAAAGACAGACAGATGAGTGGTTGCTGCCATTGCACCTGAAGCCCAGCAAGGTGGTGTGCGACAATGGGTGTAACCTTGTAGCAGCCTTGAGCTGAGCCAGGTTGACACACATCCCTTTCCTGGTGCATGTGCTCAACTTGGCAGTGCAGAGCTTCCTGGCCCATTATCCAGAGATGTTGGAGCTGCGGCATGAAGTGCGTGGCATGTGCACACACTTTCGTCGTTCTCACTTTGCTGCTTGTCGCCTGACTGCACTGCAGAGGAACTTGGGACTTCCCAGCCACCTCCTCATATGTGACTTGCCAACCATGCGGAATTCCACATTGTATATGTTGGAAAGAGCGTGTGAGCAGCAGGCAATAGTGGAGTTCCAGCTCCAAAATGCCCGGTGAAGACACACAGCACTTCCCCAATGATGAGTGGGCCTCTATAAGGGACATTTGTGCCATGCTGCAGTGCTTCCAGTACGGCACCAATATGGTGAGTACTGGTGATGCCATCATCAGCGTAACCATCCCAATTCTTTGCCTGCACCCTTCAGACCATGACGGAGGATGTGATGGTGGCACAGAAGGAAGCAGAGGAGGAAGAGGAAGTCACATTTTCAGAGGTGTCAGGGAAGTGCACACGTGGCTCACAGCTCCATGAACTATGGAGCCATTCATTATCTTTATTACTCTACCAAACAACCTCTGCAATTATTGTAGAGTAAATTAAATTGTATGACAATTTCTCACACATTTTTGCAAGTTATATTGACCATTTACAATAATAATAATAATTCCTTATAGTTTAAGTGTTGGACCTCAAGGAAAATAACTATTTCCCAGAGAGCTGCAGACAGAATGGACCAGCTGATCCCACTGTGCGCTGGACATGAAACAGGCCATGAAGCTCCCTGTTAGAATGCGCTTGACTATTGTCACATGCCTCCCAGTGCAGGCGCCTGGGAAAGTCGCAGGCACCAATAACTGGCCTCCTGAAAGTCTGGATCGGTAGCTCAGTGCCAGAAGATTCCCATGCAGTTTTTCCTGTGCCATCCATGAGATTCACTGTTATTCTGATCTGTGAAATACTGGAACTCTTGTGTATGACCCCTGGCTCCACTACCCACCTTGCTTCTGGATTAACCCCTTGGACTCTGCTGAACCTACCGTATATGAACCTTGCTTGTCCCCAGGACTGCCTTTTGGAATAACCCTCTAGTGACTATCTCCCTGTGTATGGTTTCCAGCCTAGATTCCTGGATTACCATATGCATAACCTTGGCTTACATTCTTGACAGCCCTGCTTGTGAACTTCAACCTCAGCTATCCTCATCTACTGCTTCTCTCTTCTCTGTCCAGTAACCACTGCTGCCTGCTCAGGTCCTTGTCTCCCCAGGGAGTGACCTGGGACCACCCAAGCAGCAAACTCGTCCATCCTTGCTGAGAGCTCTAGCGAAGACCGGGGTGGTCCTTAGACTCAATTCCTGCAGGGTCGAGCTTGGGTAGTGGCATGTACCATCCTCAGCAGTGGAAACCAGGACTCTCCACCAATGGTGCACTCGTCTGGACCCTGACTTTGATAATTATACCAGTGTAAAAATTCTTTAGCAATCTGGGGAGCATCTTGAAGTCTTTTTATTTTCCTAGGCAAAGTAGAATATCGTTTCTTAGGCAAAATAAAAACAGCCATTATGATACTAATGTAGTTCATTGTTGTTATTATCATGACATCGTCCCTGAACATAATAAGAATTTTACAAGAGCAGTGGAGTAAGAAGAGTATACACAATCATACATGTATAGAACATTGTGTACAATAATGGACTAACAGTGTATCCCTGTCAAGCTCCTGTGTTGAGGATGAGGAATGGGAGCCATAGGGGTTGATTCAGATCTGTCTGAGAATGCATTCTCACACATATTTGTATGGGAGAATGGGCATTTTGACTTTTGGGGGATTCAGCAGGCACCTTTGTGCATAGCAAGTTTTTGTAGCATAATTTTGCATTTGAGCCTAGGTGAGAATGAGTTTTTCTGTTACTTACCAAAAATTCCTTACCGTCATTTGTGTGCACTTTCACATGATTCAGTGACCCCATTTGACCTTGCTGATGAGATTTAAAAGCCAGAATTTGGAGGAAAAGAATCAATGTTTTTCCTGGCAGGATTGGTGTGCTGTGCTGATTGATCATTGGAAAATGGAGCCTGTGGACAGGCATCTGTCAGAGTAAGTGTATTTGCAGTGCAAACAGGCTGGCCAGATCTCTGACAGAGCTGAATGTGCTTCAGCATCGACTCGATGATGATTGCATGCCCAATGCTGGGCTATGCCACTTGACCTAGCTTAACCCTTTAAGTGCCAGCCTACCTGGAGTTTTTAATACGCTTTGTTGCCAGACCATTTTCACTATTTTGCACTATGCATGTTAAACTGTGATTTTTGAAGGGATTTCCCAGGAAAATTAAATATTGTTTTTTTCAGCAGAGTATGGGCTTTAACATAAAATGTCTTGTTTGTCATTTGTCAAGTGTATTCTTAATATTTTGGGGTGGAATATGTGAAAAAAATAAAAACCCTTAAAAATTCCCATAAAAATGACATGGGGTCCCCCCTACCCAGCATAACCAGCCCGGGGATCAGCTATGCAGGGCTTGTAGAACAGGGTGCAAGGGCAAGCTTTGTTGGCCCCCCGCCCGGCCAAGTACAAGCCCGTACCACCTAAATAAGCCCGGGCCCTTCTGCCCCCCCGGGCTTCGGGGAGGCAGGTAATAGGGGGGCCAGGGTTAATGGCAAGTCACCCGCTAGCCGCAGGTGACTTGACAGCCCCCCAGCCTTGTGAACTGGTATAGGGGGTTTCATGGACTCCTTACAAGTTCACAATGGGTTAAAGTGGACCAACACCCAGGGCTGATCAACCCGGGAATCTATAAGATTCCCAGACCGTTCTATTCCCTCCCCCCAGGGCATCCAAAATCGGGATGCCCCTCTGTGTGAAACCCCCCGGAACACCCGCTACCACTTACCTGAATCCCGGTCCTACGGCGCATGCGCGGGCTGCATCCCCACTATCCCTCTAGCAGGGCGCGTGCCTGCGCTGGTTATTTATGAATGGCGGGCACGCTCCCTGTTAGAGGGAAGTGGGGGGATGCGGTCTCCAGCACGCTCAGAGTGGCTGAGCTTAGATGTCTCTTAGAGGTCCATAACACAGCCGCTCTGAGCGTGCTGATTGGACGAGCGGCCGCGCATGCACCATAGGATCGGGGTGAGATGAGTTATTGTGGGTGATCGGGGCCTTTCACAGAGCGGGGCATCCCCGATCGGGATGCCCCGGGGGAAAGGACCAATACCCAGGATAGTCAAAATCCTGGGTGTTGGTCCACTTTAAGTGTAAAAAAAAGCACAAACACACCACACCACAAAATTCTGGAAGCATTTTATACCTGCTGTGTAACAGGACATAAGCGGTTAATTTAAAAACAAAACCCTTAAAAATCCCCCCCAAAAATGACATAGGGTTCCCCCTACCCAGCATTACCGACCCGGGCCAGCTATGGGGGCTTGTAGAACAGGGCGCAGGGGCCAGCGTTGGTGGCCCCTGGCCCTGCAGGCTACTAGCCCACATAGCCACTAAGTGGCCCGGGCCCTTCTGCCCCCCCGGCCGTTGGGAGGCAGGTAATGGGGGGGCTGAGGGTTAATGGCAAGTCACCCACTAGCCGCAGGTGACTTGCCAGACCCAGAGCCTTGTGAACTGGTATAAGGGGTCTCCTGGACCCCTTACCAGCTCACAAAGGGTTAACTGTGAAAAAAAACACCACACAAAATTATTTTATTAAAAAAAAAAAAGTTTTTTTACTGTACTTACCTCCGATTGTAAGCTCTTGTCCCTCGCCGCTCTGATGACAGATGCCGGTGATCGGCATCCAGAGAAGGGGGAGGCAGGAGATCAGAGGATTTCCTGCCACCTCCTTCCCCGGGCACGATCACTGGCATCTGACAGCTGAGAAGGCTGAAGCCGGAGATCGGGACATAGGGCCTTATTTATCATGGGCTAGCGCCAGGTAGTGTCTGATGAGCGCCAGGTACCGCCAGCTATCGGCGGCTACCGACTCAAGTACGCCCGGCGGCGGTCACAATGACGCATTTATCAAGCTAAATGAGGCTAGCGCCGGCGAGAGCGTCAGCTAGCGCGGGATTCATCATGAAGCCGCCTGGAACGAACAGCGCCGCTGCAAATTCCTTCACAGCGCCAGGTATGACCTGTCGCTCCCTGGCATTGTCCAATGCATTTCAATGGAGCAATGTTTAATTAATCATAATTAATTGGTAATATATTTTTTTTTTTTTTTTTTTTTAATGTCAAAAATTCTGAGACCTTTTCTGCAATGTTCGGTTTTATTTTAAAGTAAAAAAAATGTAAAAAAAAAATTTGTGCAGAATTGATCTTACAGGTCTGATATTAATATATTCATATTACAAAATGATTCCAAAAACATGTATAACGTTACAATAAAAAAATATGGTTGTTTAGGGGTTAAAAACTAGTTAATACCCATCGCCGCCAGCGCACTGGGGTTTAAACAAGGAATGGACAGCGCCAGCAAATTCGGAGCGTCATTTTTTAATGAATATGAAGCAAGCCGTTCGCTCTGGCCATTCGTTGTCAGGCGCTCACATACAACGCTGAACCTGTGAAACAGCGACCCCTAAGCCCGTATTCAACATTACCGCACACCAACTGAGTCGCTGTCATCAAGCAAACGCCGGCCAAGCACAGCGAATACTGGCTGGCGCTGTAAAAATCACGCTACAGTCGCTCATCTGTCGCTACCTGGCGCTATTAATGAATCGGCCTCTAAGTATTTGTAATGCTTTTTGCCTTTCTGTTGTATTTTTGGTTCTTTCTAAACATAATTTTTTTTTTGCAATTGTAGTGCATTTTTGAAACTGCCAAAAAAGCCTTTTTTGTCCTAAATGTTGGCCTTTTCTTGGGTACACAGGTTCTTCTAGCCCCCACACAAGAGTTAGTGTTATGCCTTATGTGTGTATGTTGTAGTCAATCTGTTGGCCACCTCTCCAATACTTTCTGGTTGTCCTTGCTGTTTCTTTCACCTTACTTGTCCTATGTAACTGACTGTGTGTGTGTTCCCCTTTTAGGCCTTGGGGATGCAGTGGGTATTACCTTTAATGCTGTTTTTATGCTTTGTATGCCATTTCTCTGTCCCCAAAATGCTGGCCAGATGGCCTACAGCAGGGCCCACAGCAAAACACGGACGATTGTGCAGCATGCCTTTGGCCTGCTGAAGGTCCATTTTCGTTGCTTTGTGGGGCCCTGCAAGACAAGCAAAATAATGTTGTTCAGATAATAAAGGCTTGTATAGCGCTGTATAACTTTGCAATTACACACACACACAGAGTGAGGCTAACCAGCTGGTGGCATCTAAGTTTTCCTAATATTTTTGGTTGTTTTGTTGTATTTGTTTGAATTCCAATTGTGTAGTTTTTTGTTTGGAATGTGGAATAGGCCTAGTTGGCCTATGTTTAAGTTATTCCCTTCTAATCTTTTGATCGTAAAAAATACTTACAAACTCAACATCATGTGCCTGTTTGTATTTAATGGGTAACACAGCACTACCATAACACAGCTGGGCAAGACACATGTATAAATTAAAGAGCAAATAAAAAGGCCATTTAGGAGATGTGAACTCAAATATATAACTTTTTAGGTGGAGGTTATCTGGTTGGTGACATGGGGGCAATTTCCCCTGTCCCTCTGGGCCAAAAGTCTCTCCAAGCACTCATTGTATCGCCGCCACTCGGCCACCATGCAATCTAGGTGCTGGTTATTACCCCCTGGCTCCTTGACCCCCGTAGCCAGGTAGTCATGGAGCTGGTTGATTTTAGTGCAGAGAATATTACAGAATGTAACCATGGTGAGATGAAAGACACAGCTCTCTGCACTCAAATCCTGTTCCATCTGGTGGATCCTTCTCACCAGGGAGACATGACAGTGTCCCCATGGCCATGGTTAGCTGAGGCTGGGGCTATGGGTGGTTAGGTGTGTGGGGGACTGCAGGTACTGAAGCATGGGTGGCTTGGGCAGAGGTGGGCAGAGTTTGTGATGTCATAGTGGGTGAGCACACCTGGGCTTGGTGCTGGAGCTGCTGCTGCACATACTCCTCCTGCTCTATGATGTCCTCCAGGATTGGTGGGGCCTGTGAGTTTTGAGAAAAATATTAGTGTGTTGCATGCACTTAGCAAAAACCTCACTTGCCACATGTTGGTTATCCTTCTATACCAACCACCCCACACATGCCCCTTGGCCAAAACAAACTAGTGGTGAGGCAACAAGCCCTGGACTGGGGAGCCCAAAAAAGTTTCATTGGTCTCAGTGAACAAGAACATCATCAACATATACCTGGGCCATGGGGGCCATCAGGTCACTCCTTGTTGGTGTTCTTGTCTGCTCAGTTCTTGTGGCTCTATGGCTGCCTGTGAAATGAAAGGCACAAAGAAGATTAGCACATGTGTTTCCCTTTTGCACTAATTTGTGCATTACACATGGGGGCCACCTTGCTAAGTTATCTAATGTAGTCACCCGCTCCAATTAACCCTAGTACAATGGTCATAAGCAGTTATAGGGGGACACATACCTCCCAAGTGCTCCTGATTTGGAGGGACTGTCGCTCTGTGTCCTCCAGTCCCTCGTTGTTCTCCTTTGCCCCTCTTTGAGGTTTAACATGCAGATCTGCATCAATAAATTACACATTTGCCCCTTTTATAAGTGACTCCTATCCATCCCTCAATGATTGGGTGTGGCCTTTAATTATGCATTTAAAATGCATAATTACAAACGCTAGAAGCCTGACAAATAAAATGAGTGAACTAGAACTGATAACAACAGAAGAACAACCTGACATAGTGAGAATAACCAAGAGATGGCTGGATGAAAACTATCACTGGGCAGTAAATCTACATGGTTACTGTGTGTTTAGGAGGGACCGTAACAAACGCAAAGGAGGTGGAGTCTGCTTATTTGTAAAATCTTCTACAGCCCACTCTACGGGAGGATATATATGAGGAAAATGAACAGACAGAGTCTGTATGGGTAGAAATACATGAAAGGATACACAAAAATAAAATACTGATGGGAGTTTGCTAAAAGCCTCCAGATATATCAGAATACAGAGAAAACTTGATGCTAAGGCTAATACATATAGCTAATGTAAATGAGGTAGATATTATGGGTGACTTTAACTACCCAGATATGGTTTAAAATGCTGCAACCTGTGGATCTCATGAAACAAAAGATGGCTACCTTCCCCAAGAAGTACAAGCTCCAACAAGGGTGAGAGCCATATTGGACTTGATACTAACCAATGTAACTAACTAACAAGGGAAAAGGTTGGGGAACGCTTTGAAAACAGTGATCATTATATTATTAATTTCCACCTAGCAGTCACTAGGATGCCTTATCATGGAGCCTCTAAATGCAGAACTACAGAAAGGCAAAGTCTGACCAGTTTAGAGATGCCCTAAACGGCATTGACTGGGAAAATGTCCTTTAAAACAAAAGCATGGACAGTAAATGGGATACTTTCAAAGAAATCCGCAATATTCATTGTGATAGATATATAACTTACAGAAATAAACACTGATTTTTTGCTGTCCCTCAGTGTTAGATGGCAGGAGTTCAGTCATTGCAGATGCATATGTGTGTGGCAATGACATAATTGCCACACACAACAGTGGCAATAAAAGGAAGAGGCAAAGCTTTATAGCTAAAACAGGCGGGATTATCTGGCATTAGAGTGAAGCAGGAGCAGTGAAAATTGGCAAAAGGTACTCTTTATAGGGGTAGCAATTCTGAGGATGCTAGTTAGAAATGTGGTTTTGGTCCTCTGTAACTGGAGTGATCAATGCCAGGCAGCAGCTGCCAAGGCAAGCAGGATCATGGGGTGCATCAAGAGGGGCATAGGTGCTCATGACCAGAGCATCATTTTACCCCTGCACCAGTCACTGGTCACACCCCAAATGGAATATTTTGTATAGTTATCTTGTATAGGTACCAGTGTTTAACAAGGACATATCAGAAGCGTGTTCAAAGGAGGGCAACTAAGGTAATAAATGGAATGCGGTGACTAGAGTACCTTGAATGATTATCAAAGTTAGGTTTATTTAGTTTGGAAAAGAGACATCTGAGGGTGATCTTATAACTATGTATAAATATATTTGGGGTCAATACAAAGATCTGTCCCATTAACTATTTAAATGAATTTAAATTATCTTTGAACTTTTAGGAAACCAACTTCTATAAAACAGCTTGCTGCAAGCTACATATTTTAATCCCAACCATACCATTACATCTATTCCAGTAGGGGAATATATCAGAGCGAGCTCCTCTAAGAACACCTTTAGAGAAATGTGTAAATTTGTACTGCATCGCTTTATTCAACGAGAATATAGCAAAGAGGTCCTTGACAAAGCAGAAGAAATTGCTGAGAAATGAGATAGACATCAAATGTTACATAATTATATGAATAGAAAAACTGCACAAAGGAAACAATGTAATATTCCAACTTTGTTACAACCTATTCTAATCAGTTCAGATAAATAAAAGCTATCATCCAAATTAATATTCCCCTATTGATGATGGACAAAGATTTGGCCTGTTGCTTAAAAGAAGATGTTAGAGTGGTTTCAAGACGTGCTCCTACACTAGCCAGTAAGCTCTCCCCCTCCCTTTTACCTATAAGGGGTACTGAGTCCCAGACATGGTTAAATGCCAAGGTATGTTTCCCTGTGGAATGAATAGATGTGCATGCTGCAAGTTTGTTTCCAAATGCGAAACAGTGGTATCTACTTCAAACAATAAGACTCATGATATTCTGGGATTGAATAATTGCAATACAAAATGGGTTGTGTACCTGATTACCTGTAATCAATGAAGTTTACAATATGTAGGGTGCACTTCCCACAATCTCAAAGAGTGTTAAAACATATTTATGATGCTAAGAATACTCCCCCGAAGTCCAATGTGATAAGGCATTGTCAGAATACAGAGAAAACAGATACCTAAAAGGTTTCTGCTTTAGAGTAGGTGACCATGGGCCCAAGAGGAGGCAATGGGATCACAAAATTGCTTTCCAGGGAAGCCAGTTGGATTTTCAGTTTTGGTACAAAATATCCACAGGGACTTACTGATAGACTGGATATAGCTCTTCATACATTTAAATCTTCCTTCCTGAATATACATCTATATAGTGAGGTAATTCTACCCCTTTAAATATATATCCTATTGGAATTGTATTTATTGTGTCTCTTGTGGGTGTATTCAGGATTATTAGACTCATAACATTACCAGTATATTTTCCTGTTCTAATAATCATCCTCACGGGTGGGTTGTTTTTAATCCGTATTTTGAATTTCGAACCAGTTGTGTATCCTGCTTTTTTAATTAGTCTCGGGGTCATTAATATATTACGGTCCAGCCAATTATTGCACCGTTCATTTCCTTTTTCGTGAATTATTTTTGAATTCATTTTTCGTAACTGGTTATTTTATTGTATTTGTGCTGGGTTGCCTATTTCCAGGGCCTTGCCATCCCTGGTTTTTCAGGGGATCTCAGGAAAACATGGCAAAGGATAAACAAAACAAACTCTCCCAAGAGAATATATAGGTTTAAAGTTTATTACACAACATCATCACTGTAGCAAATGAATAAAATACATAAAAAATTCACTAAACAACATCACATGTTAAAAAATAAAGATGAGAGTCCCTCCAACAGCCAATAAATAAGTAAATACAAACGTATGCTGGCTTTAAAGTTCGTTCTTACCCAATCTACACAGCCAATATACTCAGGACAGTAGATAAATAAGACAATGCGCCAATCTGGTCTATTCAAGAAGGCCTCTATATATGCATGCCTTAATTCAGAAAAAATATATCCAAATAAATGAATTAGACAAAGTGCCAGTGTGGTCTATTCAATGAGGCCTCTATATATGCACACCTTAATTCAGAAAAAAAAAATATATATATCCAAATAAGTAAAGTGCTTGTGCAACGATAAATATATCTACCATTTTAACTATATAAATAATGGCAAATATGGAAAAAATATATCCAAATAAATAAAGTGCAAAAATAGACACATCTCTAGCTTTGACTATTTAAATTATGGTGAAATATTAAAAAGATTCCATCCAATGATCAGTGTATTAACTAGTGCCTCATACATTAGTCACATAAACATGTATATACCGTATATAACATACAAATAGAAAACTACCACTAAAATGAAATGAGTAAACTATTTGCGAGTGCCAAAAATATCACAAGTGAAGTAAAGACAAAGATTTACAGAGAATTGACATCATACCAGTGAAATGAGAAGCAAGAACATCACTGTGTAGGTAAACAAATCAACATAACCTGTTCCAGAGAAAACTGAGGTTGGAGGCTGTTAGGAAGGACGTCTCAGTAAGCACCCGCGCGCTCTGTGGTCTCCATCACCACAGTGAGGGATGAGGTAAGTGGCTGCTACCTGTATATGTGTGTCCCCGCCAGCTGCCTGATCTCCCACACGCAATTGTACCTGTTTGCTGAGCAGTTTCTGGGATCCTGATAATGTCAGCGCATTCCACCCACTGACGCAGCCGCAGCCAGGGACAGGTGTGCCAGCGCCCACCAGAGGTAGCAACTTAAAATGAAAAAGGTGTATCCTCAAGCTCATAAGAGCTGAGGCTGGGCTAAAAGGCACAGCCCAGTCAATGAGCAATATCCACAATCGGAAGCAACAGTTCATCCTGAAGGATAGGCAAAACACACATATAGCAGGCATGCAACGTTCCCAGTCACCCAGGCACTTATATAATTAACTCAAATAATAATGACCAAATAAGTACAAACATCACAAATGAGCCTGAGAATGGAGCAAATCAATACATCCTGAGGTGTATACTGGTAATAAATATGGTACAATATTTTTTCACATTATTTAAACATGCAGTTCCCACTAAAAAAAGTGTTCTGTCTCCCACAAGGATCTGAATGCACAGGAAGCCAGTTGTATCCAGGGGCGTTGCAGGTCCCTGTTAGAATCATACAGATATGCAGGCTAATTCAACCAGGGGGTATTAAATAAAAATAAATACTTGGATGGCCACCGGTTCTTGCAGGCAGACCGAAAAGAGTATACATATACACAATAGACCCCACTGTGTGGATAAGCTGTGCCACTAAAGAAGCTAGAATATTCTAAAATTGTGAAATGTGAGTTCAAAGATAAACACAACTAGGGGTTTCCCACACTGACAGACCAAAGGTAGGCAATTCACAACATGATTCTCTTATTCCTTTTCCAAACAGTAAATACTCAAGCTAGGGGTTTAGTTAGGGGTATCCCACCATGTTGATAGTAGATTACTGAAATGCTGAGGAGAATCCGCAACACAACGCTGTCATAGAGTTCAAGCAGGAAAAGAAAGAGTCCCAGCTAAACAGATCCATGATTGACAGACCAAGGGTAGGAAATCCGCAATGTGATTCTCGAATTCTTTTTCCATAAGGTAGGTATTTAAGACCGCACTGGAGCTAGGGGTATCTCACAGTGTTGATAGTAGATCATTGAAATGCTGAGGTGAATCCGCAACTCGGATATTTTCATTCCTGGCACTTCATTGCCACAGAGTGCAGGCAGGGATAGAAAAAATCCCAGCTAAACAGACCCGTGATCTAAAAAAAGAAGAAAAAACATGAGTGAGATGTGCCAGAAATGGGGAGGCCGATTCATTAATAGCGCCAGGTAGCGCCAGATGAGCAGCTGTAGCGTTATTTTTTAAGCGCCAGCCAGTATTCGCTGTGCTTGGCCGGCGTTAGCTTGATGACAGCGACTCAGTCGGTGTGCGGTAATGTTGAATACGGGCTGGGGGGTCGCTGTTTCACAGGTTCAGCGTTGTATGTGAGCGCCTGACAACGAATGGCCAGAGCGAACGGCTAGCTTCATATTCATTAACAAATCACGCTCCGAATGTGCTGTCGCTGTCCATTCCTTGTTTAAACCCCAGAGCGCTGGCGGCGATGGGTATTAACTAGTTTTTAACCCCTAAACAACCATATTTTTTTAATGTAACATTATACATGTTTTTAGAATCATTTTGTAATATGAATACATTAATCTCAGACCTGTTAGATCAATTCTGCACAAATTTTTTTTTAATTTTTTTTTTACTTAAAAATAAATCCGAACATTGCAGAAGTGGTCTCCGAATTTTTGACATTAAAAAAAAAAAAAAAAAAAAAATTAATACCAATTAATTATGATTAATTATAGATTGCTCCATTGAAATGCATTGGACATCGCCAGGGAGCGACAGCTCATACCTGGCGCTGTGAGGGAATTTGCAGCGGCGCTGTTCGGTCCAGGCGGCTTCATGATGAATGCCGCGCTAGCCGTCGCTCTCGCCGGCGCTAGCCTCATTTTGCTTGATAAATGCGTCATTGTGACCGCCGCCGGGCGTACTTGAGTCGGTAGTCGCCGTTAGCTGCCGCTACCTGCCGCTCGTCAGACACTACCTGGCGCTATCGCTTGATGAATAAGGGCAACTGTGAAGCGAAAAATACATCCATGTTTATAGCTATATTAAAAATTCTAGAGCTAAAAATAATTTTAAAAAGTGTGATTGTGAGCACATCTATGCTGAACTGCAAACATCACTAAAACCAATTCATTAAACAGATCCCAGAAACTTATGAAAATGTGCAGCTCCCCCTACATGTGTGACACATTATAAGGCTGTTAAGCTTTAATCTCTGCCTAAGAAGGGAAAGAATGTTACATTCTCATTCAGGCCCAATGGGGTCTGGGTTTCTAAAATAAATAACCATCATCTTTCGCTACAATGCAGTTTTACTTTTAGGTTGCCCCCTCTCCCCTCACCCATTCCAGTCCAGTCATTCTGAGACTTTGAGCATCTCCATAATGAATCTCTGAGAAGTGTTTGGCCACCAGAGATATTATACATCATAGTTGATTATTGCGGTTTGCCAGTTTAAATATTTGAAAGATGACCCTGAATCTGTGTGCGTAATTTATTCTCACCCACATACATCTGTGTGCAAGAACAGGTAAGTACAACCTCCTTAGTTCTACAATTAATAAAAGAGTTAATTGTAGTTTCACATTGGTCCCATAAATTTACTACCACTCTGGACTTATTCATTTGTGGACAAACATTGCACATGCCACATGGGTAACTCCCCTTTGTGTCAAACTCCATCAGTCAAATAGATGGCGGGAAAAAATGACTTTATTTGAATTATTATCTGTCACGTAACATAGGTGCTCTCTTTGCGGCCAGTCGGGGGCCCTTTTCCACCAAAGGGATCAGATCAGGATCTATTCTCAAGACATGCCAGATCCCTCCACTGATTATTTAGGGGGGAAATAAATAGGACCTAATTAGACAATTTCCATCTTCCCAGCTGAAGCAATTGTTCCTGACCTGTATTAGAGCATGTCCAAATATGCAAATGTCCAATATATGCGATAAGTCCATGGAGTCACAAATATACGAAGAAAGGCAGGTAACATGTCCCTGAAGGTCCCTGAAGGCCCCTATGCCTGATACGATTGGGCGGCCTGGAGGTGGCATCAATTTTTTGTGCACCATCAGCAAGATATAGAAGGTCGGTATCTGTGGGTGATCCATGGTCAAAAACTTCTGTGTGATCCCATCAATGATGTTATCTGCTACTGCTTGGTTAATCAGATTGTCCAATTCTTGTTTGTATTTCACAGTGGGGTTGAGCAGGAGTGAGGCATAATTATCCTTGTTTTCAAACTGCAGTTCAATTTCCTTGCAAAATTATTCAGTGGAAAGTACCGCTACATTGCCCCCTCTATCAACCTCATTAATGGTAATTAGTGGGTTCGACTGCAAAGATTTAATGGCATTATAACCAAAACAAATCTTTAACAATTTATTGTGCATATAGATTATATATTGTGAGTAGGAGATCTCTACTTCCTGTCTTTGAGGTCGGGCACTTTCTATAAGCTTTGTTCAATGCTTTTTTTCTTTCCTTGCATTTCTGCAGGGGACACGTTTTATATTGTTGTCATTATTAATGTTTGATGAAAATTATTGATGAAAATGGCATTGTTGAAAACAAGCCCCACACCTGACAATTACTACACCACTGGCCACTGACTGCGGAGAGGGCTTCGTACTAACATTTAAATGCCATTGTCTTATATCAAATAGGGGTGGAGTCCAGCCAGTTATCTAGCCATGTGTCTTTTGTTTACGTTTCTCTCTTCACGGAAGCCACGCCAACTAGTGTTCACCATGACGGGGGGGGGGGGGGCACAAGTTGATGTCATCACACCCTAGCCATATGCTTGTGTTTACTATTTGTTAACTTCCTGCTTTGATGTGGGCTGTTTAATGACCAATTCTACAGGCAGTAATTATAGCTCTATCATTTGCTGCACTTGGGATTTCGATGCACAACCATCGTGATTGGCTGTTTATTTGTTCTACTATATAATCACTGCATTCGCCGTGTTCAAACATCAGCTTGATACAGGGATTTTCCCAAAAAAACTTGTCGCTGATGGCTTACCCCCCCCCCCCGTATACTCCAAGAACTGGTTGGAACTCTTAACTACCTATGATTAAAAGTTACTTTTAAATCTCTATGTCTCAGGAGCACTGAGACAACCTTTTTTTCTAGCGTAGTTACACATGCTTAAGGAATTGATTGGCAAACTTAAAACAAAGCATATTTTTAAAGGGGGTGACTCTTACAATTGTTTTTGTTTTGGCCATGAACTATTTAAACCCCGGAGTGTAACCACAACCTGAGGTCACTACGTTTATAGGAAAGACTCCACCAACATAGGAGGGGATTCTTTTCTGTAAGAGCAATGAGACTATGAAACTCTTTATTGGAGGAGGTAGTCATGAAGGATACACTAAAATTGTTGAAAAGTGACCTGGATGCCTTCCTTGCATGTAATAACATTTCCAGCTATGGCTACTAGATCACTGGAAGGCTTAAATGGATGAACTAAAGCATTTGTTTACCTTGGGGCTGATTCAGAGCCAGTTTAGAAAATTTACACCCGGTAGACAATGAAAGTCAATGGCATTTTTCTATCCTAAAAAAGAAGTACATTTTCTCACCAGGCTCTGAACCACGTCCCGATGTTTCTCGGGCCAAGTGTAAGCAATCGCAAGTGATTCTCGTATACTTTTGATTTAGCTGAGCACTTACATTTTTTGGCCTGCAAACCAGCCTTATAAGCTGAGTTTGTACCCGTTTCCAGCCATATGTTGCAGCAGAGTCCTTGAATCAAGGTGCTAAGTGGCCTCTCACTGGCATGCAGGCATATACATGCATATGGGTTGGGTTTTTTCACTCGCTGCACTCCACCATGTTTGTCTGCATCCCTGTAGTGTGACTTACCTTCTCTCTACTGGTTTCTTGAAGGGCATCCCATGTAGTGTGCATTCCCACACTGTCACCCATCCTCTTCTTCCTTGTCTTACCTGCTTTCCCCTAGTATTTTCTACCACCTTTCCCTCAGCCCAGCTTTACATTCTGCACCATGCCTTAAGCTTGTTGGGATTAAAAACCACACCACACTGTATTTTTTCTGGGGCGTAAAACGTACATTTTTAATTAAAAAAAAAAATGTAAAGTCCTTTTGGACGCCTTGGTTTTTTGGGGGGGGTAAAACTTTTTTTTTAAAACATAGAAATTTTAAAAATTGCAAACGTTAATCTTTGGTGGGCATTTTGGAGCCCCTCGGGGTGTCAGACCCTGCCTCTTCTCCATGGCATCTGTAAAGACAAAAGAAAGACATGTCAACATCTGTTGGAACACATGTCTGCCAGTTCTCCCTGTCCAATGCCCCCCAAATGCTCAATACCCTGAAGTGGTGCATTTTATGGAGCCACCCACCGGCTTGGCGCCATGTCTTTCTCAGGGTCTGTAAGGACATGAAAACAGATGTTAGTACTAAGCACATGTGTGATGTGTGTTCTGCTCATGGAGGGGTCATCTTGTTTTTTCTTGAACTCACCTGAGTTGTCTGAGGGTCCGGCCTCCAGTGGCCCCACAGGTGCATATTCTCCTTGGTTCAAAGAGTCTCTAGGGAAAGAGAAGCAGACATGTCAGTGGGAGTTCCTTGCCCTGAGCGGTGTGTTTTTTGTCTGTTGTCCTACCTGAGTTATTTGGCACTGGTCTGACTCCAAGTCAACACCTGGGCCCCCTCCTCTTCAGCTGGTGCCGATTGGTGAGCCTGACAAGGAGGACAAGGAAGTTGGCAATGGTTTTGACCTATGCCTTACACACACACCTTGGCTGTGTTGCATCACTCTTCCCTGGGTAGGCTAGATTCTCTGCCAGAACTCCAAAGCTAGAAGAAAAGCACAATTCAGTCACATAGTTCAACGTGAGTGGGCAACTTATCTATGGAGCATCCCCTAACCGGGGAAGTGCTGGCAGAAAAACTGCCTCACCTCGGGCCTTTGTCTTCTTTTGAGGTCTGACCAGTGCTGCATAATTTGTGTGTTTTTGTAAGCTGTCAGTCCCTGGCGATTAAGATGTTCTGCCAATTCCAATGCCAACATCCTCTTGGCATGGTTGTTGGACTTCAAGTCATACAATTCGGTCATAGAAGTCTGCAATGTGATAACAAAGCAAAATGTCACTTTGCTGCAGTCCATGTATTTTACTAGTTTAGGTCCACATGCACACTAACCTTCCCCTTTAAATACCTGTGTCTCACATCACCCCCATGAGTAGCAAGCCAATGCATATATTGTCCTAACCTTTTAGGCTGATGAGTCACCTCACCAGTATGTGCCTATGCACCACTGAGTAGGAGCTACTCCAATTGTGTGCTGCATGTTCAGCTCTCCAGGTGCACTCAAATTTAACATTTAATAATAACTTTTAAAATCATACATATCCCGTGTGGAGTGTGTGTCCATGGCTCCCCAGCAATAATGTATGCGTTTCGGGGTTACATCACCCCTTAGTCCTACCTTAACTCTGATGGGGACCCATTGCTCCTTATGAAAGACACCAGTGTGCTGCAAAAGTTGTAATATGAAGCCGTTTCTGGCCTCGACACTGGAACTACAAAAACCCCGCCCCCTATCTGATAATTGGATAGAGGGGAACCCTCTTAAAAAAAACGCCCCTCTTCCTATGCTGCTACTCCAAACCAGCATGTGCCAAGGCATCTACAAATCACTCTCAGATCTCCCGGCTGCCATTACTGGAGGATTTGAGTCACTGATGCACCTAGGCAATATAACGGACCCAGTTTTCCTGGCCGCCATTACTGGCGGATTGGACTCGCTGATGCACCTAGGCAAAGGCACCATTACTGGCACAATGGAAGCTCTAGTGGCTTGCTCCTGTCTGATCCTGCAACAGTCTCCCCTACTCCTCTGTCTACACACATCTTAGCCCCCCACCATCCTCTTAAACAGGCAAGGGTGGTACATGTGACCGTGGCCAGAAAGTATGACTGACCACATGTTCACCTTGGCACATGTGGGGTGGCACACTATTAACCATGCCTTGGTTCATATACCTGCACTCCGTTTGGCAGTCTGTGACCTGTCCACCCATTTGCCTGATTGTATAGCAGCAAATATGCATAGGTGAAGCATGGCATAGCATGTGTACTTTCCAGCATGATGTACTCCTTCTTGTTGCAGTGAGGGTTGGTGCCATGTTGCATGGTCTCTTTCATTTTGCGCTGACGTGCCCCAGCACCAACGTGTGGATCACGGAAGTGTGCTGTACAACATGCAGACACCCATGATGTTGTAGCCTATAGGCTGCAAATGCCTGTGCTAGCCTGTTAAATAAAGCATCAAGTGTTGGCCAATTAACCACCCACTTGTGTATAAAAGCACACACCTCACACCTGGATGTTGATGTTAATGGCAGTGCTTACTTTTGGATTAAACATGCCCTGAGGTACACCACTGCAGCCCCCAGAGCCCAAGAAGCCAGTCATGGCAGATGGGAATGCAGCACCTGGACAAGAAACCACAGCCCCAGGCACTATCACTGGTTTTGCAGGCTTTACCCTGCTGCCAGCCACACTACCCACTCTGAGTGGGTTACCTGCAACAGTGGGGCTTGGCAGTAGCAGAGCTGCCACATCCAGGGCTCCTGCCACACTCCGCCATGCTCCAGCCACCAGGACACCGGAGCCTAGTGTGCATCCCAGTGCGGGCCCCACTGCGGAGCCCACAGTGGAGCACCAGATCCACAGCCTGGGTTGCTCATTCCACTGCCTACCTGGGCACCACCCCTTCTGGGCCTGGGAGAAGCCACAGTGGCTTGGCATCCACTGGCCAGTCCAGTCCCCAGGGAGCAGCTGCTGCCCCACTGAGCGGGCGTAAGCAGACCAGGGGTAAACTGATCGCCCGTTTCATGGATGCACAGTTGGAGGCCTTTTTGAATGGGAGCTCCAATAATATTGGCAGCCTGACTGGGGTTGGTCCCACACTACACCGAAAGCAGTGCATGACGACATCTGGGAACAGATTGCCTGCTCGGTGACTTGTCGGGGGCTGGAGGCCAAGTATGGGGGTCAGGTCTCTAAAAGATGGCATGATCTAAAAACGGTGCACCAGAAGAAAATAAACTGGAGACAGTTTTTGGGGTAAGTGGGAAGATCCAAGAGGGCTGCTTCACACATTTGACCACTCAGACCCTCATTCATTTGTGTTTGTTTTTAGGTTGCAAATCGGTGGAGGTCTCATAAAAACCCTCAAATTTACTTATGCCAAGGAGCATGTCTACAATATGCTGCACCCCGACGCCTACCAGGCACATGCCCACAAGTGATAAGAGTTGCCTCCACAATGTTGAATTTGGGATGGGGGGAGGAGGCAAACCACAAACAGTTGGCACAAACATGAGTGGGCAGACGCACGCAACACACAGGGAGTGCTTGCCTGGGACACACGTTTGCCAACCTTGTTCCCAGATGGGGTTACCTGCAACTGCCATGCCAAACTGCCAATTTACTTGCAAAGGTGTGGTGGGCACACATTTCTGTGGTTCCAAGTCTAGGGACTCACATGTGGATTTATGAGTTTCCTGAGGGTACTTTAAAGTCTGCCCAAAAACCTGTTCCAGGGCTGCAAACAATTTATCATTTGCCAGACAGCTGGGGTATATTCTATGATATGTAAAAGAACCACCTGAGTGGTAAAAAAATTACAGCCAATTAGGGCATGCAGGAAATGGATGATGCTAATTAAAGCAATACATGTGTCTGTTAAAACAAAATCACATTTTAATTCACAATGTAAAACGTTAAAATGATCCAGCTATTGTATTGATCAAATAAGACAAAGAGTGAGTTGTATTATTTTCAATAAAACACAGGCATAGACAACCATAAAATGCAGATTATTACAAAGTTGTAACAATACTTGTCAAAACAGTTTGTTTATATGTAAAGATATTTTCATTAAAATCCAGACGCATTGTTTACTTTTGTAAAACTTCCTCAGGAGATCTTGTAATTGCCTAGAAGAGATATTTAACAGTGATAGATAAAAATTAGATTGTCCATATAGCATCTTAAAATGACTTCCCTTTTTGTTCCCCAATTGTACATGGATGTCTGATATATACTTACATTGATTATTAAAAGCAGTGCATCTATAATCTGCATTGTATGGTTGTCTATACCTGCCTAAAGAACTTGCTCTTTGTCTAACTGAAGTGATACAATAGCTGGATCATATTAACGTTTTACATTGTGATACAATTAACCCTCTTACCACTAACTGTCTAGTCCTACCTGCAGTCCCAACCTCCCACTCACTTGCTGGGCTTCCCTCCAGGCTGTTAGGGAGAGCAGTATCTGCTATGGCCGCCGTTTCTGAGACTGACACTCTTGCATCATTACCCAACTTGGCAATTTTGCTAGGATGCACAGGTATGGCCTTCCTTTTCTGTGCACCCTATTTACTCTCTCTATCTACATTTACCCTGCTACTTATCTGCTCCCCTTGACCCATTACTCCTCCTGTTTCTACCACACTTCATGCCTGATCAGTGAGCAGAATGCCCTTTTCCATTTTCCTGTGTTGCATTCTGCACCTTCAGATTTCTAACCCGAGCTTCCAAGGTTGCAATATGCTCACATTTATCACAGCGGAATTCACCCTGGAACTGATGCTCCTGAAGTGTATACATATGACAAATTGAGGAAAGGAAATCTTTTTATAGGGCCGTTGGCTAATTACAATCTTGTTCTCTAAATGGTGCAGTGACTCCACTTGGGAGCACACACTATAAGATATAGTGATGCGGGGGCAAGGGGAGGGCCCCCACTGTGAATTAGGCCTGTCCCTTCTATCAGAGCACGGGATAACACTGCTAATTTGAACCTTTTACCAGGGGCCCCATCATACTAGCCCTGTTTCTTGCCCCTGCTGACACCACGGTGGCCTATCAGGTGAGTGACAGCGATTGTCTGCAAGTGGGACACTTTGGGGATAGTTTATAATGACAACAGAATGTAAATATAACAGAAGTATAATTATGTAATATATATGTTTATATATCATAATAAGGTTTTCAAAGCCAAGAGAAAGGAGGAAAGGGCTGGCAGAATCCCCATCAGTGGCACAATATGGGAATCTGAGCATCATGTAAACTATGAGTGACACACTCTCATTTAGAACATTTCTTGAAATGCATTTTTTAATATGATACACAACACCTTGGTGCACAACCCTCTAAAAACTGTGCTAGCTAAAGAGGGTGTATTTTCACAAAACCACTCTACCAAATTGGGGTGCTGGACCCTAATATACCCACTTCCCTACAAAATCTGCACAGGTAAAGCAATCAAATAAGTAAATAATATAGCTTTGCTGAAACAATGAACAACACTAATCACAAAAGATGATATATGCAATTTATTCTGTCTTTGTCATTTCTCATTAAGGAACACTTTTTTGTAATGTTTCCACCATTTTTAGATGCAGTTGAGATTTTCCACAGATTGGTAAACATCTGACCAATCAGATGAGCAAGGAAACACCAGGCACCATGTTCCCAAAGCCTCGATTTCTTGTGTAAAAATGTCACAATCCTCCCTATGATTTTTTCTCCAGTAAGCATTAGTGTTCGGTAGAGGATGAATTTTTTGGGATTTATGTTGATCGAACCTTTCCCTGAAATCCCTCACTCATCTGCTCTCTTGCTGTCATCTGGTCCACGCTGTCCTGCACCGCTCTCCGGTCGATGTCTCGCACCCCAGTTCTCCCAGTGCTGCCAGGAGATGGGAATTCCACATTTATTTTAATTAATAAGAAGTTAAATGTAATAAAACATGGAAATATGGACGCAGTGAAAAAGATGTTTATTAATTTTTCCCCTATACCTCACATCCATTGCCAATCCCTGTGCCCCATGTTCAGCTGCCATTCATCCCGGTTTCTGACATATTGCTCCCTGCTGCGGGGCACAGCAATCGCCCAACAATCTGCCAGGGATTATGGGCCAGATAAGTGTTTTTTTATGTAAAGTGCTAGACAAATGGGCAGTCTGTCTGGACTGGCCCTTTAACCCTTTTGTTGCCAAGCACGTAACACCTACGTGCTGGCTTGGCTGGGCCTTAAGTGCCAAGCACGTAGGTGTTACGTGCTTGACTTTCCTCGCTTGTAGTTTAAAAAGTAAAAACAACAAATACTCACCTGACCCCTTGTTGGATCCGGCCGGGTCTCCTCTTTAATTTGGTGCCATCCGATCCCCCGTGGGGGGTCGGATGGCTCCAGGAGAGCCCCCGGAATAGGCCGCCCCCCCCCCGCTTCTGCAGCAGCAGCTTCTAACTGTAAAAAAAAAAAAAAATAAAAATGACATTCACTTACCTGTGTGTGCGCTGGCTCCCGCTGTCCCTCCTCTTCACCTGGGGGGCCTCCGATCCCCCCCCAGGACTTACCGATCTTCAGGAGAGAGCCTGGGAGGCTCTCTCCTCTCTTCTGCACGATGGCGGCCGCCATCATGCCTCTAAGCCCCGCCCCCTTATGAAGTCATCCCGGCCCCGATCTCAGGCTTCAGCCTTCTCAGCTTCTCAGATGCCGGTGATCGGTGCCCTGGAAGGAGGTGGCAGGAGATCCTCTGATCTCCTGCCTTCTCCTTCTCTGGATGCCGATCACCGGCATCTGTCAGCTGAGCGGCGAGGGACAAGAGCTTGCAATCGAAGGTAAGTACAGTAAAAAAAAATTTTTTTTTTTTCTAATAAAATACTTTTTATTATTGTGTGGTGTTTTTTTTTCACATTAACCCTTTGTGAGCTGGTAAGGGGTCCATGAGACCCCTTATACCAGTTCACAAGGCTGGGGGGGTGGCAAGTCACCTGCCCTAGCGGGTGGCTTGCCATTAACCCCCGCACCCCCATTACCTGCCTCCCCAAAGGCCAGGGGGGGGGCAGAAGAGCCCGGGCCCACATAGGCTATGTGGGCTCGTAGGCTGCAGGGTGGGGGGGCCACCAAAGCTGGCCCCCCCACTCTGTGCCTACAAGCCCCCATAGCTGGTCCCGGGCTGGTTACTTTGGGTAAGGGGGACCCCACGTCATTTTTTTTTTTGGATTTTGAAGGGTTTTTAACCCTTCAAAATCCAAAAAAAAATGGGGTCCCCCTCCCCGGGAAGGGGGACCCTATGTCATTTTTTTTTTTAATTAACCATTTGTCATCCAGCAGCTATAAAAGGCTTCTGGGCAGGAAAGGGTGTCTACCTATACATATGTGGTATCGCTGTAACCGGGAGAAATTGGGGTTTCTCACGCAATAAGATTTTATTGACAAACTTACATTTTTTATTACAAAAAAACTCTACAAATTGTAAAACAATGTTTTTTTTTTGTTTTTTTTCACACATTTCACCCAAAAAAATTGAGAATACACCTAAAAAATACAAACAAGACATTTCATGTTAAAGCCCAGACTCTGTTGAAAAAAACAATATATAATTTTCCTGGGAAATCCCTGGAAATCCCTTCAAAAATGACAGTTGAATATGTGTAGCGCAAAATGGTGAAACATCGTCTGGCAACAGGGAGTGGCAAATGCTGCAGGTAGGCTGGCAGCGAAAGGGTTAAGAGAATGTATTGTGCACTTAGCATTATGATTTGGTCATCTTGGCTTCAAATTACTTTGCAATCTTTTGTACATGTGCAATCAAATGAGGGTAAAAATGCACAGATTTGCAAAACCTTTATGTTTTTATGCTTCACTTTACTTTCAAATTAAAGGCTCTGTAAAGCCGAATAAAAGAACTTAAAAGGAAGGTGCACGCATGGTGCGCTGCTCAATGGACGCCTGAGAGCAGAGCTCTTCACTAATCAGAAGCTATAAGGTGGTCTGCGGCTGTCTAGCCCATCTGTGGGTGCCCTCATTAACTACTGAGGGGAATGGTGAACCCTCACTCAAAGAAGAAGCGCCAAATTTCACAGGCAGTGCATTTACCTCAGCACAAGTGGCAGCCATGGGGGAATGACCAGAACAGCACTTTTGTTTACTTATCTCGTAGAACTTATCTGGAAGAACCGCTTAAAGTTTCCAGATTCCATGGCTGAGATGAGGAAGAGAATCTCCATGACAGTATACAAGCTGAATGGCAGAGATACTGACCAAACAGCATTTAGCCATGCCCACCCCTGAAATTAAGAAGTGTTTGGATGCAACTAGATTAGATCTAAATTTATGTTTGGATACCAATGCTGAGAAAAGAATTAGATGGGCTAAGGGGTGTTATTATCTCTATGCAAATAAACATAGCTCTCTGTTAGTTTATAAATTAAATAATACATTTAACTCTTCCAAGCCAATCAGACTGAAGACTTATACTGGTACAATTATTTGTAATCTAAAAGAGGTGGTGGCTGAAGCAGCAGAGACGCCGCCATTGATGCTCTTCCCCAGCCAGTAGCCTGAGAACCCTTTCTTCCGGTGCCTGTGAGTAGACAAAGTGTCTCAGGCTTCCCCATACAAGCCATCCAACAGACCCCAGCATCGCCCCCCCCCCAGACTGGGCGCAAGCTCAGCAGGGGAAAACTGGGTGGGCTTTTAATGATGCCCAGCTGGAGGTCCTGCTGGATGGTGTGTGTGCTAGATTGGCCCAGAGAGGAGGAGGGCATCCACAAACTGTTTGCACAAACATGAGTGGCCCCAGGAATGCCCAAACTGTGCATGCTTGCCTGGTGGTCACATGGTGGTCAACATAACACATAAATAGGGTGGACAACTATTGCAATTGCAGCAGGCCCATTGATGGAGGAACAAAGGTGTGTTTGCCACACATAGCTGCGGAGACCAGTGTGTAACCCATGTTGATGCTGGTAAGGAGGCCAGCTAACAAATGTTTTGGGCTTACATAGCTTTTTACATGCCTTGGCCACCACTACCCAGCCACCCACCAGGAGTTTCTCTGCACCAACTCCTGCATGACTTCTCCAGAACCACTATCCAGACCTGGCCCAGCCACCAGTCACCCACCCAATGATTATAGCCCACAGACACGGATAAGGTAAATGTGTGCCCACAATAAACAAATGACAATGGCCAAGGGGGATAAGGAGGATACGGCCAAAGAAATGAAGACATTTCTTTGCTGTGTGGGATCGTTCCACAAAGCAAACACTAATGTTTCTCATTGTCCACAAAGACTGCACCTTTACTGGACGAAATCCAGAAGATGGAGAAACCCACAAAGCAGAGTGTTGAGGGCTACAGACCCCACCAACAACTGCTGTCTCTCCTGCCACTGTGCTGAACACAACATCCCCAACCCAGAGCATGGCCAGCAGTCTGCCAGCAGCATTACCACCTCCCCTGAGCACCACAGGGGAAGCCAGCCACGTCCTGAAGCCAGGTGGCACCTGTCCTTGGTAGAATTGTGCCAAATCATGGAGGCAAACTGGCAGGCCAATAACACCACTTTTCAGCACATTTCCACCGGCCATTTTAAAGTGGTGCAGGGCCGCCAGTTTGTTTCTTGAGAACCTGGCTGCAGGGGTGGTGGAGCAGAATCTCCAAAACACAACCTTGGAAGTGCTGCTGGGGCAAATGCTGGAGGCCAACCAACAATATGCCAGAATGCTGGCACTGCTGTAGGCACATCAGCAAGCAGAAACTGTGGACCAGGCCAACTTTCCCTAACCATGCCTCGCCTTTTGGGGGGAAAACCTTGATGGAGCCCTAAGGATAATCATTTTTTGGACACACTTTGGCCCTGTGTTGGGCTGAATCAGGCCAGTGTATGGGGCAGTGTATATATGTGCCACAAATCAATTTCAACAAACAGAAACTTGTTTTGGATGTTGTTTAATCACATCCAAAAAATGTAAAGGGATAAAGCAGAAAAATGCAGGAAAACCAAAAAAGAAGTCCACCTAATGCTACAGAATGGATTGGGAACCATGGCTCTGTGAGCCAGAATAGAGGTGGCCGGGAATCTCTATAGCTGCAGCAGGGGTTGCCTTCTCCACATAAGCTGACACCCTCTCCATTAACACAAAGTTGTGTAGTGCAATGCAGGCCAAGATCATTTTAACTGCTTTCTCCAGCTTATTTTGGAGTGCACCCCCTATAT
This sequence comes from Gastrophryne carolinensis, assembly GCA_027917425.1. NCBI lineage: Eukaryota > Metazoa > Chordata > Amphibia > Anura > Microhylidae > Gastrophryne > Gastrophryne carolinensis. The sequence goes on along the minus strand of CM051239.1, from coordinate 218,193,897 downwards.
GGTCCAGGCACCGGACCGGAAGGCATGCTCCACAACTGCACCGATGCGGTGGTGGGCCCGATTATAGGCAACCTGGCCAGATGTCTGAGGCCTTAAATAGGGCTTGAATATGCAGGGGAGCAGTGGGTAACCCAAATTACCTAAAAGATAAAAAAAAAAAAAATAACATCCCAAAGTAAAAAACAAAAGCCAAACAGCATAGAACCACAGTTGTAAGGATGCACAAATTTATGGGTGCATTAGACGGACCATTGGCAAATAAAGCTAAAGGTAAGACGCAATGCAAGGACAAAGGATTTAAAATAACAACAGGGAAAATGGGGCCTGGAAATAGGGACATGAGCACAACAGTACTGAGGGAAGCCAGGGAGACAAATAGGCAACCACAAGAAACTAGCTCAAAAATAAAAAGGGTTAAAACAGAAGAAAATATGGCAAATGCAAGGCTAAATCTAGAACGCAGAACAAATACATGGATAGACAAAGTTGCCACACTCAAAATGGGTGAACAAACTGGAACTTTGCAAGATGAATGTGTTGGGGGACCAGCCAGGGAATCTTGCCAAAATGTTGAAGAAGTGCAGATTCAGTTACACGATGCATTGGATGTTAGGACAGTGGCTCATCTTACTGTTGCTGAAACATAAAAAAAAAATAACAAAAACATAGGCAACAGGGACACAGGAAAACTGGTTTGGTGGAGCTGAAGCCAGGCTAGCATATATACAGGAGAGTGGCCATGAAGGAGGAGCAATGTGGGCCCAAACATATACTCATATTAGCAATGTTGAAAAAACACAACCTCACCACTTTCCAGGCTGCCATGCAGTCAGAAAAGGAGATGTATTTCTCCTGCAAAAAACCCATGTCATTCAGAAATCTAGTCAGGGCACGACTCAGCGAAGGCTGGGACATGCCAACAGACAGTGCCCCTAGCCTCTGGAAGGAGCTATTTGCTAAAAGTTAAAAGTAGCCAACCAATTTGGTCATACCTCTAATTGCATGCCCCTTCCTTGTGACCGAGGCCTACCATGGCAGCAGCTTGGAGGGAAGCTTATCAAGAGAAAGGCGGTTGAGTCGGGTCAATTTAAACACCTGTTGATTAGACTCCTGATCGATGTACAGGGGGCAGGTATGTCTAAGCTCCGGAAGGTACATGGTTAACAGTCCTCGCCACTGCAGATGCTCATACTCTTCATAGAACTCATCAAGGGGCTCCATCGTTAGTGTATGCCGGTTCCCATTTGCAAAAAGAGAGCGTAGTTTGAACTGAAGAAGAGGCTAAACCCATAAGATTACATAGGCACAAACATCAAAACTCTGACTTACCGATACTCAGTTTGGTGTATGCAAAATGTCCAGCAATAGGGCAAGTCGGACAAATAAACACGGCCCAGAAACACACAACACACAAAAATGACAAAAGACAGGACTTTGCTGTCATTTCCATATGCGGGAATGCGTACGAGAAAGGCTATGAATCAGGGCTATTATGTCCAAAATTTATAGAAGACGGGATGGCTCACTAGAGCAATGAGCTTGTGATATTTTGCCTGACACAGATCTTCCTAATATAGATGAGATGCTGATTGAACAGATAGAACAATAAATTATGCCTAAAGAGGATCATTGGGGGAGGTTAAAACTTCCCCCAAACCTCACCAGACTGCTGCCACTCCCTCCGGTTTTACATTTGGTCTATTTTTACTCACCTCACCAGGGCATCCATATTCTGGGTCTCTCGGATTCCGGGTGATCTCCTAACAGGCAGCACCATCTTGCATCCCATCAGGCACTGCACAAGTCGACTGGGATGCAAGGGGAGGTGCCGAAAAGCTGTGAAAAGATTCACTAACCAGCAGGGAATTTTGAAGAGCATGGCTAAAGCTGTCATTTAGAGATGGCTAAACCAGTTGAGGGGGAGAATCAGGCCCTGAAGTAGCCGGATGTCACCACATCAGGTGGTTCAGTCACATTCAACTTGAGGTCAGATGTTCCTCTTTAATGAGATACAAATAGCCATAACATCTTTAAAACTAAACAAGAGACAGGGTCCAAACGGGTCTCCATCCATCTATTACCAAAAGTTTTCTGACCTATTGGCTCCACTTCTGGTCAGTTTATTTAATTCTTTGTTGAATGGTAGTAAAATTTATGCTGAATTATTACATGGTGCTATTAGCATGATTCCCAAACCTAACATGGATCACTTGAACTGGGCTAACATTCAATTATTTCACTAATCCATGAATTTCAGTGGTGAAAGATCCTGAGCATGCTCCTTCCTTTGGACATCAGAAAGGCATTTGACACTGTCTCCTGGTCTTATCTTTATATAGCACTGCAAAAATGGGGCTTTGGCAAAAACTTGATCTCGTGTGTTAGGGCATTCTATCAAGATCCACAGAAGCAGGAGCATGTTAAATCCACTGTTTTTTAGGTGTACAAGAGAGGGTTGTCTTCTACCACCAATACTAATTATATTGGCAATAAAGCCTTTAATGATTAGGAGTAGAGAACACCCCGAGGACCTCCTTACTAGCAGAGTTAAAATCAATCATTGAGACTTTCAATGTCATTGGGAGGATTCCACAGAAAGAAACGAAGCCCAAAGGAGGAGAGCTGCAAGTGTAAATATAGCTTTTTTGGTTTCTTGCCTGGAGAGTCCCTTTAAATATCAGTGACTGTTACTGAGCTGCTGCTGTACAACATTCTATGATGTGATTGAATGTCTATTAACTGTGCTGGTCTTTATGCTGTATATTTCTACTTCATTTGAAGTGCAATCTCTAATAAGGTGCAGGGGATTTTTTTAAAGAAGTAAAAGAAAATGTATTTTGTTTGCTTGTACTGTGTGTAAAACAAAAAATCCTAACACACAGATAATCATTTAAACGTGTCAGAAGCTCTCTAAAATCTATTTGGATAACCCCTATAGGCAACATTTGCTGCCAACATGCAGCTTCAGAACTGGGAAGTGTGCCTCAGAAATTCTGTGACAGCATGATCATGATTATATAAACTGGATTTATCCCAACATTTTGCCCCTGTGTAATATTAGCTGAAGATTTGGTTTTCCGTACAGTTTGTTTGGGTTTGGTTGTTTTGATTGATTACTAGGGACCAAAATGCTTCACAAGAATCCCCCCTTACACAGACCTGAATGGTGTTCACTGAGGGCAAAATAAAATGAAAACATTTGGACCACTTTAGTCAAACATTTGGGCCCTTAACCCTTAAAAATGCCAAGCATGTAGTTTCTACGTGCTCACTTCTCCGATCCTGCTTGCCTTGTATGAAAGCTGAGGGTCTCCTCTTGCTCTGTGGGGCATCCAATCCTGGCCCCAGGGTCTCCTGGCTTCAGGAGGGGGCCCGAAATAGCCCACCCCCTTCCCCGCTGCTTCCACCGCTAAGACTTGTGTCTGTAAATATGTCCCCCCCACCACTTCTGACAGCGCTGGCCGCCTCCCGCCTTTTTAGTAGTTTCTCACCCTGCTCTGGCTCTGACAGATGCCAGTAGTAGCAGTGCAGAGCAGGGGAGAGGCAAGAAGGCTCTGATCTTCTGCCCCCACCTGCCCTGCTTCGATCACTACCGGCATCTCTCATCGCCAGCTGTCATCTGCGCAGGACAGCAGCAAGGGAAACAGGATCGGAGGTGAGTAAAAAATAAAAAAAACTAATTGTCATTTATTTATCTCGGTGTCAGTGTGTTTATTTTTACATTTAACCCATTGTGAACTAGTAAGGGGCCCCTATAACAGTTTACAAGGCTGGGGGCTGGCAAGTCACCTGTGTCTAGTGAGTGACTTGGCATTAACCCCCGGCTCCCCAATTACCTGCCTCCCCAAAGCCCAGGGGGGCAAAAGAGCCTGGGCCCACGGAGGCTATGCAGGCCTGTACCAAAGCTGGTCCCTGCACCCTGTTCTACAAGCTCTGTATAGCTGGTCCCAGGCTGGTTATGCTGGGTAGGAGGGACCCCATGTCATTTTTTGGGGATTTTTAAGGGTTTTCAACCCTCAAAATTCCCCCCCCCCCTCCCGGCAGGGAATACCCCATGTCATTTTTTTACATTTTTGTTCTGTCGCTCATCAGGTATAAAAAGGCTTGCAGCAGGAGAGCAGAAGCCAAAGTGATTGGTGACGGATACAGTGCAAGATGGATAGGAGGTAAGCATTAAAAAAAAAACTAATAAAATGTTTTTCTGTGTGTTTTTCTGTGTGTGTGTATGTATTTTTTTTTTTACATTTAACCCATTGTGTACTGGTAAGGGGTCCATGAGACCCCTATACCAGTTCACAAGGCTCCGGGGCTGGCACGTCACCTGCGGCTAGCAGGTGACGTGCCTTTAATACCCAGTCCCCTATTATCTGCCTCCCCAAAGCCCAAAGGGGGCAGAAGGGCCCAGGCCAATTTAGTCTGTGCGGGATTGAAGCCAGAGGTCACTAAAGCTGGGCCCTTCTCTACAAACCCTGCATAGTTGATCCCCGGACTGGTTTTGCTGGGTAGGGGGGACCCCATGTCATTTTTTTGGGGGGGGTTTAACTGTAAAAATTCCAAACAAAAATGGGGAGCCCCCCAGGAAGGGGGACCCACGTCATTTGTTTTCTTGATTTAACCCTTTATAGTGTGGATAGTAGTTTTAGTGGGTAGTAGTAGTAGCATTTTATTAGTAAATGTTATAAAGTGCTCTTTTCAGTTTAGGGGGTCTCCTGGGTAGGAACTGGGGGCTACCGATGCATATGTGGTATCGTTGTAATCGGGAGAAATGTGGCTTTCACGTGCAATTTTTTTTATTTAAAATAAAGGAAATCAATTTCTAAAAAATAATTTTTACTCAAAATATTTTAAAAACAGTAGAAAAATTACAAACAAGACATTTCATGTTAAAGCCTAATCTCTGCCGCAAAAATAAAATATATAATTTTTCTGGAAATTCCTGCAAAAAAACCTGATTAAACATAGCGCAAAATGATGAAAAATGACCTGTCAACAGAGGGTGACAAAATCTCAAGTAGGCTGGCAGTTAAAAGGGTTAAAAGTAGCTATGCATGTTGGGTATTGTTCTGTTCAGGGGACCTTGTCCTTTCAGATTTAGCTTGTTGTTTCTTGTTTGCATATTGATATTTTAGGAAAACGTGTTTTTTATTCTGCTTTTTTGTACATTTTTTAGGACCCTGTGCAACCAAATAATTATTTGAGGGATTACTTCCAGAAAAACAAACCCACTACAACAAGCTGGGTATGCTTAGAAAGCTTAACATGTGTACTTCCAGGAAATATTTGGTTTATTGGGGATATTCCAAATGTAAAGGGTTGTTTTGGTAGAAAAAGGGCAAGGTGCACACTTTATCTGCAGAGCTGACATTTTCAAGTAAAATTACCCTTACGCACATGCTTTACTTTGAGGTGTTTGGCAACTCTAGTACCTATGCATGTTGGGTATTGTTCTGTTCGTAGGATGTTGCTTTTTCAGATTTCTGCTTTTTTATCTTTTTTTAGGGAAACTCTGGGCAACCAAAGAATACATTGAGGGATTGCTTCCAGAAAACTGTGACCACATCAACAAGCCTGGTACGCCTAGAATGTTTGAGGTGTGTACTTCCAGGATATATAGTTTGTTGGGGGTATTTCAAATGTAAAGGATTGTTTTTATCAAAAAACTGCAAGGTGCGCATAAGAGCCTAGCACAGTTGTACTTTATCTGGAAATCTCCTAAATCGCTGTTTCAGTTAGGGGGAGTCTACTTGGCAGGAAAGGGTTCTACCAATACATATGCGGTACCGACATAACTGGGAGAAATTAGGATTTCACACACAAAGAGATTTTATTGACGAACTTACATTTTTTATTACAAAAAAACTACAAACCGTAAAAAAAAAGTGATTTTTTTTGTTTTTTTGCACATATTTCACCCCAAAATATTGAGAATACACTTAAAAAATGACAAACAAGACATTCCATGTTAAAGCCCTGCTGAAAAAAAAAACAATATATCATTTTCCTGGAAAATCCCTGGAAATTCCTTCAAAAATCACAGTTGAAAATGCATAGTGCAAAATAGTGAAAAATGGTCTGGCAAGTCCAGGTAGGCTGATTTTCCAAAACAGATTTTAGGATTTTTTGAAAAGTCCTACCATGATGTTTTAATGTTCTCTCCTCTGTATTCAAATAATGTTAAAATAAATGTTTGTACAGAACATCAGCTCTGCAATGGCTTGGCATTTACAATTTCATTTTTGTGCTGTGGCTCTCAATTGCACATATTCAATTCAGTAATAGTATACTGACTGGTTTTGTTTAACGTGATGGGATTAAACCCTTTTGTTGTTAATTAGATGAGAATGTTACAGACTAAAGTATTCTTTCTACAAATGGAAATTGTCCTCTACATCTTTTAGATTAATGAAATACGTCAACAGGTTAAGGTGGTAGGAGAGCATGATCTTTGATATTGTTTAGTGCATGACTTCACAGATCTCATTTTGTATTATGCTATTTTTTAAACAGTATTTTACCTGGAGCTAGAAATGTCTAGCCACATAGCCAAGAGCAAATTTAGGGCTGCCCTGTAGTCAATGACACACATGAATTGGCTATATACAATGTCAAAGTATTGTAAAAATACAACGGGTAGAATGTAATTGGTTTGGATTGTAGTTCCACAGGGTGAATAAACACTTCAGCAAGTAATTTACAGAGTATCGTGTACAGTTTTCTATTTCTTAACTTTAGTGGTATAATTCATTTGAAGATGATAAAAAAAATGTTCGATGGACTTTCTTTAAACAAATGGACACCTTAATGAAGACTGATGTGTCATTTTTTCATCTAGCCTGCAAGCTGGAGTTTGAAATAAAACAGAGAGAGAAGCCCCGAGGACACACAGAAAACAGAAAGCATAACATATCTCAGCGTGTTTGTGGGAAATCCAATTATTTGTTTCAAGCTTAGAATTTTAAACTGGAATCAGAAACTCCTAAAGCAATTATGATTTTCATTCGGGCTGCAAGCGGCTGACAGATAAATGTTTGTATTATAGTTGACTTTTCTGTGGCACAAGTGAGACCACCAGGGAATTGTAAATTAAGCCACTTCACAAGATAATATTAAACATTCTCTAAAAATGCTCAACATTGGTTGTACATAATTATCAAATTATTTTTGAACATTAAAAATATGGAGCTGTTCAGCTGTTGCTTTCCGCAAGTGACATTTTGTCTGAGAGTGAGAAATACAGGGCTAGTTACTTAAACACAAAGCCCTCAGTAATTATATTCATTACCATTTTACATCACATGGTTGCAAGACCACTTACTCTCAATATTTATTTAACTTATTTTCAGTCTAAAAGTCAGCACAGAAGTCAATAAAGGAAAAAAAAGGATTTTAAGAGAACTCAAAAGTTCCTGTACCCACAATGGGGCAGTTCTACAGGTGAGGTGCCGACTATTTTTAATGATGAAGATTTTATTTTAGAAATGCTACTATTATAAACATAGCAGTGCAACCTAGTATTCATGTCTTTATGATTACCAACACACCATAGCTTGAATAATTATATTCCTTATGAAGTATAAGAAATTATTCTTAATAATATAATTTATACATTTTTGAACAAGACATATATATGTCATTTACACAATCGCTAATGCCTAAAATGGCAGTTTAATCCTCCTAAAATTTGCATTTATTTAGATCCATTTAGACAATAAATAACATGTGTTACTTTTGAAAAATATAATTAATATTTCATTATCATTTTACAGCTCATTTGTGATTATATATTGCTTAAAGGGAAAGTCCACTTTCGTGGATGAAACCTAGGTTTCAAGCCCTCTGGTACTAGCTGGTTGGAGGTCTGAGGAAAGTCAACAAAGGTGTACTTTAAATTTAAATATCCACATGGCACTTGTAAGGAAACAGCGTATCACGTGAGCCTGAAATCATTTTGATGATGAAATCATCACATCAATAAATTTTCCTAATCCCAGTCGGTTAACAGGTGGGGGTGAGTGGGAGACATTTGTTAAGAATACTTTCTGGTTCTGAAAAAGTGTCCCTGGGGTGTGAGAAATAAAATATTATATTTCCCATATTCCTCATAGCACCGAATGTGAGACTTTACTGATGGTTTCGGACACATGTTTCACTAGTTACCATCAATTTACCTGTAGCTATATGTGTAAAGAAGTAGCCCAATTTAGCTTGATGACAGCTCTGCACACAAACGCTTGCAGCCCAAATGTAAAGTCCACTTCCAATGGCCTCAAGTTGCTGAACTGATCGATTTTGTTTTTATTTTTTCCTTTGTTGGCAAATGTGTGTTTTCTGGAAGTAGTTTTCGCTGCCTGCAATCTTTTACTATTGGCAATTTTACACCAAGTATGTACACCTAGGTCTACAAGAAGAGACATGTGAGACCCATACACACAGAACACTGCTTCTGGGCATGTGTTTAAGGTTAAGGGAGTCCCCTCACCTCAGCAGCAGCCGTTTAAGGATTTTCACTATCCCCAGTCTTTTTCTTGCCCCTGGGTTTTACCCCACTATGTGAACCCCCCCTGACCTGCTGCACCTGGGGCAAGTGTCCCCCTGCTCCCCCTAGCTATGGCCCTGCCTTTCCCTGTCCCGTGGGGCATGCACAGGCTCTCATCCAATCGGTGTTCTTTGCACCCAGAGTCTGGCAATGAGCACCTGGGGCGACAGCATCCCTGGGCACCCAGCCTATCTGAATGGCTATCCGTGGGAGCGCATCTCATCCCGGAGATGCTGAGGATGCGGCCACAGGTATTTACATTGCCATGGGAACCAGGGAAAAGTTGGGTATTGTGGCAACCCAGGGGCGTTTCACACAGTGGGTCATCTTATATTGGGATGCACCAAGGAAAGTCGTTTATACTCCAGGGTCGGCCACTCAGGGTTTTGTTCCACTTTAAAATTATATATATATATATATATATATATATACACAGTCATTCAATGTAGATTTTTTCTGTCATTTTATTTTGTAGAGATTTTATATATTTATTGAGTCACCTGGTGGTTTCATCGCAGAAGTAGCACCTCACACACATAGAGCTGTTATCACCTTGTACAGCGACTGCCTGTGAAGAAAGCTGGAGCAAGTTTACTGCAGCTGTTGATAAGAGACCAGTGGTCTAAATGTGGTGGCTCTCTATCACCTGAATAAAGCCCATCAGATGCCCCCATTCACCAAATGGACTGAGCCACTTTCATTTTACAATTTAAAAGTAAGGTATAATTTTTTTTTCCTTTTCCATTGCCACATTATTTATACACATGTTAGAAGCTATTGTGTGGCTATTTAATTATGTATCTTTTTTAATGCAAGGGTTGAGCACCATTTCTCTAACTGTTACCGATAAAACAATTGAGGTCAATTTCGATAATGAGACCTCTAGGGCAGTGGTCCTCAACCCTGTCCTCAAGGCCCACCAACATGTCATGTTTTTTGGATCTCCAAATAGCCAGCTCTATTGCTCTGCAGCTGCACTAATTACTCCACCTGTGAATCTGTGTGGAGATCAGCAAAACCTGGCCTGTTGGTGGGCCTTGAGGACAGGGTTGGGGACCACTGCTCTAGGGGACAGGGCATCACAATTAAGGATCCATCTTGATTCCTTTTGAAAGAGATTTCTAATAATATTTCCTCCAATCCAATGGCATTCAACATTTTCCAAACCATAAAAATTCACCCAGTCAAATCAGAATTGGGAAATTCTTTAACATGGGCAGAGAGGCAATGAAATTCATTGTAAATGTGTTCCCTAAACCTTACTTTCAGACAACGTGAAGTCCGCCCTATACAGTATATTGTTTTTTACATTCTATATATTAAATTATATATTTATTATTACAAGAAGTAAGTTATTATAGTAATACAGTCTGTTATTACTAGAGGATCTAATCTTGACAACAGGTTTATGTGTGTTCATCAACCAGCATCCCATACATTTTTTACATTTGTAAAAACCTTTCAAGTTGATCAAATTACCCTTCCTTGGGAAATCGATATAACTTTTGACTAAAGATGTTGCCAATGTTGAAGCTTTTTATAAATAATCCTTGGATATTCTGGCAAATGGGAACCTAAAATGTGGCCCTGTTGAAGAAAGGACCAATGTTTTCTCAAGATGTATTATAACTTATTATATTCTTTTCTAAATTTGGTGATAAGGACAAAATCAGAATAATTGTTTTTCCATCTTTCTTCTTCCAGAAATGAAGTTTGTGTCTACTACCAATAGACTTCATCTCTTTTTTATTTTTATTATACCCCTTATAGCTAAACCTCTGTCCTATTATTTCTGCCTGTTTAAAGTAGTCATCATGCATGGTACAGTTTTGCCAAATATGTGCAAACTGACCTCTTGGGATGCAATTTAATCAATGTGGTTAAATAGCATCCCGAGAGGTTAATTTGCAGCAAAACAGTACCAAAATGTACAATGATGATGACTACTTTAAACAGGCAGAAATAATAGGACAGGGGTTTATTACTAAGGAATATAATAAAAATGTATAAAAAATGATGATGGGCTTATTTATGATGTGTGCTGTTAATCATCCTTATGGTGGCCATAGCACCAGTTTTGGAGCGCCAGCATCTTTGTCATTTCTGGCACTGCACTTTGGACTGCAATAGGGCTAGAAGTCACAGCTTTAGCAGCCAAATGAATAAGTAATAAAAAGTAATAAATAACGAAAATATATTTTCCAGTATCTTCCAGGCAAATCTTCCAGATTTTGACTGGTAGACAAAATAACCTGCAGACCATTCTGTGTAGATAAGAAGACATCTCCCCTCCCATTTCTATAGGCAGTGTGCCATTCCTCCCCCATTCCCATAGGCAGTGTGACACAACCCCCATCTCATTCCCATAGGCAGTGTGACATTTCTTCCCTCCTACTCCCATAGGCAGTGTGGCATTCCCCGCTCCTATTGCCCATAGGCAGTGTGGCATCCCCCTCCCATTCCCCATAGGCAGTGTGGCATCCCCTTCCCATTCCTATAGGCAGTCTGGCATTCCCCCCATCCTATTCCCCATATAAGCAGTGTGGCATTCCTCCCCCATTCACATAGGCAGTGTGACACAACCCCCATCTCATTCCCATAGGCAGTGTGACATTTCCTCCCTCCTACTCCCATAGGCAGTGTGACATTTCCTCCCTCCTACTCCCATAGGCAGTGTGGCATTCCCTGCTCCTATTCCCCATAGGCAGTGTGGCACCCCCCTCCCATTCCCCATAGGCAGTGTGGCATCTCCTTCCCATTCCTATAGGCAGTGTGGCATTCCCCCCATCCTATTCCCCATATAAGCAGTGTGGCATTCCTTCCCATCCCCCAGCCAGAGCAGGGCCAGCAGGTGTGCTGTAAGTATACTTATTACCACTTATTTTTTTTTACCATCAGCTGTTTACCATCCTTATGGTGGCCATAGCGCCAGTTTTAGAGCGCCAGCATCTTTGTCTTTTCTGGCACTGCGCTTTGGACTACAATAGGGCTAGAAGTCACAGCTTTAGTAACCATATGAATAAGTAGTAGAGACCAACAAGAAAATTTCAAAATATATATTTTCCAGTATCTTCCAGGCAAATCTTTCAGATTTGGACTGGTAGACAAAAGAACCTGCAGATCATTCTGTGTAGACAGAACTCTTTAACCAAGATAAGAAGACTGCTATAAAGAAGGAAGCCCAAAAATGTCCCATCTCATTCGCATAGGCAGTGTGGCATTTCCCCTTCCCATTTCCATAGGCAGTGTGGCATCCCCCCATCATTCCCATAGGCAGTGTGGCATTACCCCCTCCCATTCCCAATAGGCAGTGTGGCATCCCCCATCCCATTCCTATAGGCAGTGTGGCATCCCCCCTCCCATTCCTATAGGCAGTGTGGCATCCCCCCATCCCATTCCCCATAGGCAGTGTGACATTTCTGCCCCCATTCCCATAGGCAGTGTGACACAACCCCCATCTCATTACCATAGGCAGTGTGACATTTCTCCCCTCCTACTCCCATAGTCAGTGTGGCATTCCCCCTCCTATTCCCAGTAGACGGTGTGGCATCCCCCTTCCATTCCCCATAGGCAGTGTGGCATCCCCTTCCCATTTCTAGAGGCAGTGTGGCATCCCCTTCCCATTTCTAGAGGCAGTGTGGCATCCCCCCATCCCATTCCCCATAGGCAGTGTGATATTTCTGCCCCCATTCCCATAAAGCAGTGTGACACAACCCCCATCTCATTACCATAGGCAGTGTGACATTTCTCCCCACCTACTCCCATAGTCAGTGTGGCATTCCCCCTCCTATTCCCAGTAGACAGTGTGGCATCCCCTTCCCATTTCTAGAGGCAGTGTGGCATTCCCCCCATCCTATTTTCCATATAAGCAGTGTGGCATTCCTCCCCATCCCCCAGCCAGAGCAGGGACAGCGGGTGTGCTGTAAGTATACTTTTTATCAATTAATTTTTCTTTTTTTTACATTCGCCCAATAAGACGCACTGACACCCTCCCAACTTCTGGTGGGAAAAATAGTGCATCTTATATGGTGAAAAAAATACGTTAGTTGAAGCTGGCATATGTCCTTTTAAATGAAAGGATTGCATCAGGCTGAAAAAACAATGCATTGGTAATAAAGCACCAGCACAAAATGCACGTATATTATTAAGTCTCCCAAATGTGCATTTTACTTGCAGGCATTCCCATGGATCACCTGTGTGTTTTTTAACAGTCTTTGAAGCATTGAGGCCAAAAGTGTTGCTTTTTACAATGTGGCATATGATCACTCAACTGGTAAATCAGGGATGTGTTTTTATAACTGAGTCCATGACATTGTGATTAGTTTAAATGCAAATAATGTTTGTGACATTTAAAAGGCTTTACTTAAAATTCTGGTCTATTCCACTATAAGGTAATGCATTGACAGTTGCTTAAGATCATTTTTCAGAACAACTACAGGTACATCAACAGGCCTCATCTTCGGCTGGTGCAAAATGTGCACAGTGTCATCCATATAAACAAAATAAATGCAAATCATTCATCTGAAAGATCATACCCAACTCGAGGCTTTACCAGTCACAATGAATGTCAGCCCATTAATTAAATTGTAAGCTGACATATTTACATCATTTTGAAACTCAAATAATTATGCGTTGCTTAATTTATACAGTTAAATATATGGCTCTAAACATGTCAGATGTAGTTTGTAGAATGTCTTGTGATAGTTTTGAATGTTATTAACTGTGAATGCTTGTGTTCTGTAAACAGAGTGATGCTAATTCATCATCTTTTAGCAATTAAACAGTGAGTTTATTTAGAGTAGGGTAAATAAGTTATTTGGTTGCTAAAGCAGAAACGCATTTTTCCCACTACTGATAATAAAATAAAACAACAAGTTTTCAACTTTTAAAAAGGCTTAGTAAAAGAAAAATGGTAGATGGGTATGTATTCTCCTTTTAGCCTTTAAAAGATTGTCGTAGTAAAACAAAAATTAGTAATTTTCTTAAAGTGGTCCTTCAAAAAAAAGTCAGTCAGTGATTCAAGCTGCTAATAAAAGGTAATTCAGAATTTGCCAAATACATTTGTACATTGTGTGAAAGCTTCCATGTTGCTACACCTCAGATTGTGGGTGTGTAATTTGTGACCCTTATTTATGATGTGCGCCTTTTAGCATCATTTTTGTGACTATAGCGCCAGCTTTGGAGTGCCACCATTCTAATCCCATCCGGCACTGTGCTGTGTACTACACCGGCGCTAGCAGTCGCAGAACTGGAAGATACTAATTAGCTTAGATTGTTGCACTTAGGTATTGGCCAACCTATATTAGCGCCTGTTGGACCCGTCAGCTGATTATCCCAGCACCAGTGAGCGCCACTTTATACTGCCATTTTTCCAATGCCCCAAAGCATATTTATGTTTTTTTTCCTCCTTGAAATCTTTGGCGCTGTATTTTTCCGGCGTTGGTCAGTGTTTCATCATTACAGTTACAATAAATCACTACTGGGCACCTACAGCATCAGGTTTCATTTGTCCCTGCAAACGTTTCGGTGCTAGTGTTAAATATGGGGGTTATTTAAGAACCGATAGAGCCAGGTAGCGCCTCGTAGCAGTAGATAACGTCTGGTGAACGCTGGGCACTGTCCGAGAAACCACATTTAAAAAAGCGAATCTGGTGAGCACCTCTAACAGCTCCATGTAGTGTCACATGTATTACTAGAGGCGGCTCAGCGTATAGCGCCGACGCTCTAGGTTTCAGAGAGCCACGTATTACCTTTTGCTCAGTGTCGCTTTCCCATACATTTCAATGTGCTTTCATTTGGTTGTGTTAAAATAGCGTATTTGTCAATTATTATTATTTTTTTTTGTTCAAATCATTGTGTGACCTCTCCTGGCTGCAAACACTTGCATTTTGATTTTTAATATTTAATGCAGAATTGTATTTACAGGTCTGGCACTAAAGTAGTATTGTCCCAGTGTAAAAACAATGTCATTCCATGTGTTTTCGCTTTGTTACCAGTATAGATGTGTTCAAAAACAGATTTTGATCACACAGCGTCTGGAGCTCTGTGCTACAGCGCCCAGCTTTAGAGCGCCGATGCTGTTTGTGTGTAGTTTTTATGGTGTTGAATGCCGAGTGCCAGATGCACTGAGCTGGCGCTACCTATCGCTCGCTGCATCGCTAGAATGTTGTTAGAGCGCCCAACACACATCACATTCATCAGTGCCGGCCAAGTTGCTACAGCGACCGCAATGCTAAGTTACAGCGCCCGATACCCGCTTACAACCTCTACTAGCGGTCGCTCTAAGCGCCGCTATACAGACGCTCACATGCTGATACCTGGCCTCTAGTAGTAAATCAGCCTCCACAACACTATCCGGTTGTAGTGCCACTGAGGTTAAAAAAGTGGAGCTGTGTGGTGCTGATGCTTCTTAAATTAGGTTCCCCGTGACTGTCTATTATTTTGTTTGGCTTATTTGCCCAAGATGTGTGCATAGGTTTCATTCCTTTTCTGCATGGCAAGGTCCTATTTTGTGCCAGGCTTCAGCTCTGGAAACTCCTCACAATCAGTTGTGTGAATCAGGAAATATTTCACTAGGGGCCTGATTTACTATGTCCATCTATTTTTATTTTTTTTTGGTTATGTTTACTTTTATGGGTGACATGTTCTGTGAACTAACAAAAAACAGCAAATTCAGAAGAAAAGTGCTTTAGCTACTCTAACTAGTACGAACTGTTCCCACCACTGTAAGCTAAAATGTTGGCTGATTATAAATATAAAAGATGCCTAAATACAGATATTTAGGACCTGATTTATCAAGTAATATTTGCCATACTATTCCAGTATATGACAGCTTTTTCAAATTCAATAGTTTTTATTTTTACATGAAAAGGGGAAGCAAGGAAATGAGATTACAATTATTAAAATGAACCAACAGCCTTCCCAAAACTTACTTTCCCATCTGCATACATGACAGGGAATCATTGTCAGCACTTACATTTCCTCCTGCATTCACTCAAACCTCCTCTCATAGTCCCAGCCATCTTGAAGCACACAGGAGGCTTCTTTCCCAGCATCCTAACCATGCTGCTGCTTGGACTTAACTGACATAACCCACAATACAAAGGGGCAGGAAACCAAGCAGCACTTCTTCTTTGCAGGCCGCTGGCACTGCCACTGGGGGGTAAAATCAATCATGGCAGGATTTTTATGGGCAGCAATCTGAATTTCCCCTGGGAGGAATATATGAGCATTGTTCCTCATAAGGTTGTTGTCTGGTTTAAGTTATATTATTGCTCAATTTTCCTTTTTACCCAAGATAACTTTTTGTAAAAACATTGGGAGCCAGAATAGGCTCGCTGTGGAATAAAAATGACTAGAAGCTGATTTTTAAGAGGTAACCAAAGGTCTCTATCAATATAAGTGCAGCTGAAATGAATTTGGAGGTGCCCCACTGGGTACCATGGTAATTTTCTCTGCAGGGTGTCCACTTTTATATAGTATTGTATGTATCAGATCCTAAGTTCTGACCTAGAGGTAATTTATATGAGACGATCCTGTCCTTTGTTTAGCGAGACATCAGAGGTATTTTTGCTGACGCAATGTCAATGCAGAGATTTAACTGGTGCATGGAGGTGCCCATTAATGTCAATTTTCCATCCAACATCCCATAATGGTGCTTTAGGAGGGTGAACAGCAGCATGGATGGAAGATAATAGGATAGCCTCATGCTCCATGGCACTGTGATCTGCAGATCTGTGGGATAAGTCAGGAAAAGAGAAACTACCCTTTATATAACCCCATATCTCAATTACCTACATTTCTTTAATGCTAAAGTGCATTTTCTGGCTTATAAAAAAGCTGATTGATAGGATTGTTTTTAGTCTAGGGCATCCACAGGTGCTGTTTCACCAGATACATGAATGCATATATTTTTTTGACCTAGTTCTAAAATTAACAGTTTAAAGTCTAAACTAAAGTCTAAAACCAGGCACTGTTTTTTTTTTAGTAGATGATCTCAACTTTCCCTCAATCCAGTGTGGATCTAGTACTGAGTCTAGAGTAGCAGCCACCATGTGATAAGAGTATTGCCTTGCCGTTGCAGACGTAAACAGCAAACATGCACACCCTATGCAAAAATAAGAAGTTAAAAATTTGTTTTTGTTTTATGGATGTCAAATGTCCAATAATCCAATAAAACCTCCTCTGCAGGTTTAATTTTTTTCAGTTTGTACAATATATAAAATGAATTGCTCCAGACAATAGTATGCAGGTAACAATAGTGGTGCATAGTGGTGCTGTTTCTACCCTTGTGCCCACTAGAGAAGTGGTTTTCAAACTTTTTACACCAAGTACCCCCTAGTGACAAGCAATCACAACCAGGTACCACCAAGTAGGAGATAAATTACTAATGTTACCAAAATTAGTAGATTGTGGGCCTTGTAGCACTTTTTGAAGAAAGAGTAATGTTTTACTATTAAAACAATATACCAGACCTCTCAGACCACCCTTGTTGGTGCACCCGCAGGTTGAGAAGTAGAGCACCAGAGGGTAGCCCAAAGCATAACAGCCAGTGAAGAGAGGATAAATTATGCCACAAGATGGCGTCCATTGTTAACAATATAATACATACAGTCCATAGGATGAAAAATGGCACAAAATTAAGGTAACCAGTAAGCATGATAAACTGAGTAAAAAAAAAAGGCTTTTGTTAAAGTGCACAAGCAGGGGTAATATGAAATTCCTCTGATGTCACTGTGAGTGACAGAGAACGGAAAGGGCTTTCCCTGCCCACTCTCTATAAATAGCCCCTCCTTGTGGCGGGGAGTGTGCGGGATGAAGGGTCTGTGTCCTCTGTCCCATTGAAAACGTAGACAGAAGGCTAGAGACTGGCATGGGACACCAGTGGATGGATAAGTACACCACCCGGCGCTAGATAACCAGTAAGTCTACCCTGTGGTCAGTGCGCCATCTTTTTTTACACATTACCAGCACCTCCTACCCTTTACCCTTTACCAAAGGGTAGGAGGGCCTGGTAAACGGGTAACTTGTCACAATCCCCCACCTGATTACCTGCAACCCCACCAGCCAGGGGGGTACAGAGGAGCCTGATGCTGAGATGTGTGGGCAGGTAACTTTTAGTGCTGAGGGAACCAGCCACGTGGCTACTGAGCACCAGGCTACAAGCCCACATAGCTGGAGACTGGGCTGATTTTGCTGGAGAGAGTGAACCCTGTACCGTTTTGTTTTTAAATGTTCCTTTTCAATAAGTTTTATTAAAGATTTTATCAGCATATTTATATGTAACATAATGAAACACGGTAGCACATTAGACATAATGCCAAGATGTAGCAAAGCTTATGATACCATACAGCAAACATTTGCAATGCCAATTGCCATTTGCAAACAACGGCTCCCAGCCAAAGGGACCCGATCTTGAAAACCAAAAGTTAGCAATATCGCCTCTCAGGCCTATTTTGAAAAGACATATAAATTCTAATGATAGTTGTGGCCTAATGGAGGATCCGAAGATCCTATAAGCAAAGAAAAGAGAAAATGGCATGGATAAGCTCCTTATCAAGCAGAACCACAGCTCCTGACTAAAAAAGAGATAATAGTGATAAGAATAATAACATAAAGAGAAAGCTTGTGTATGGTAAAGGAAAAGGAAGAAATAGAAAGGGGAAGGATAATTAAAAAAACATATATAAACAAATATATAAATTAATAATAGAGCAGAATAAAGACCATCATTTTTTGAATAAAACCTTTGCCCAATATTTATGAAAACAACCGGAAGCAGCATGTCTGTGCACTTAACTGCAATACATCTGAAAGCACCACAAGCTAAACTGTCACATACACCTCATGTAGTAGTTTAACTTGTAAATGAATGTATCATCCCTGGAAAGCAGCTTTCTGTTTATGCTTTTTTATTGGGCACAGGCTTTAATTAAACTATCAAACTATCTTGGGTATAGGAAGCCGTTTTTTTTCCCACCGCAGGGAGGGGCCTTAAAAATTTTAAAAATGGTGTGCCCCCTGGAGAGAGGGGACCACGTGTTGATTTTTTTTGCAAAATTACAATCTTATTTCAGGTGCTCTACTGAATATGGTAGCTGTAACTGAATATCAAGCGTGTTGATTTTTGAATACACAGTAAATAAATAATGTGTTTATTATAGTGCAGTGCACTAGAATCTAGATAGGTCACAAATATCCACGAGGGAAGATTATTTACTATGTTGAAAGAAAAGCATAGCTAAACAAATGTTTGCTGATTATTCTTAGGACATTTGCTGATTATATATTTTATTGCCTAAATAATTCAAAGCGTTGATACCTTGTAAATGGAAATGAAAAATATCATGAAATATTGTTTACGGTATACATTAATATTACTGCATCTTATATTGTATTTTATAGAAATAGAAAAACGACAAAAATGTGGACATTTGGACTATTAAAAACCAAAACTAAAAACAGATATAATGTGAAACTTGTCGGTCAATGGCAAACACATAAGATCTGATTTATCAAGGGCAGGTAGTGCCTCGTAGCGGCAGACAGCGTCTGGTGAAGGCTGGGTGCTGTACGCAATACCACATTTATGAAGGAAATTCTGGTGAGCGACTCTAACAGTGCCATGTAGCGTACAATTCATCATTACAGGTGCCTCAGGGTATAGCGCCAGTGCTCTAGCTTCCAGAGCACCAGGTATTGCCTGTCGCTACCTGACACCCTCCCATACATTTCAATAGACGTTCCTTTACTTCTGCTTAGACGGGGTTTTTTGTTTTTAATTTTTTTTTCTCTAAAATAATTGTGTCACCTCTCCTGGCCTAGAAAAAGTCATTTTTGAAAATGTTTTTGTTTTTTTTATATTTTTATGCAGAATTGTCATTACAGATCTGGCATTAAAGTAATACAGGCTGATTCATTACTAGAACCAGGTATCGGTAGATGAGCATCTGTATAGAAGCGCTTAGAGCGACCGCTAGTATACGCTGGGATCGGCTATTGGGCCTCAGTCCCAGGTGCCTCAGTTGCTGTAGTAACCTGCCCGGCATTGATGAATGAGATGTATGTTGGGTGTTCTAGCAGCAGTACAGTGTTGCAGCAAGTGAAAGGTAGAGCCAGCTCAGTGCAACCAACTCTCAGCAACTCAAACCATATTCAACAAAAAAACAAACTCACAGAGTGTAGGCACTCTGAATCTGTTCACTATAGCACAGAGCGGCAGCAAAAACTATATAGCACAGTAACAAAGCAAAAACACATGGAATTACATTGTTGTAACAATGTTAGAGTCGGTAACCAGAATCGCCTTCATAAATGTGGTATTGCGTACAACGCCCAGCATTAACCAGACTCTGCCTGCCGTTATTCCTTGATGAATAACCCCCTTAATGTCACAATGTGTTTTTGCTTTACAGTTGTACCACTAAATTTAAAGGCACAACGCTCATATGGCAATGGCTGCGCTAGTCCATGAGGTCAGCGCATTACCCAGATTTATGTGATTTTAAGCATGGCCACATGTAAACACACTGACATCCGCCATGCATATTTGCCTTGCTATGGGCCTAATAGACCCTTTACAACAACTGTAGCAACACAAAAACCAAAAAGACATGTTTAGTGGGATCAAGTAAGGAGAAATAATTTTCAAAATAATTTAAATGTGAATAAAACCGCAGGACCAGGGTTCTCAAAGAACTCAGTTCAGTTCTCATCACCCTGTTCTTGATCTTTAAAGACTGGAAGAGTGCCAAGAGATTGGCGCAAGGCCAATATAGTGCCCATTTTTAAAAAGGGGCTCTAGGTCTACTCCGGGTAATTACAGACCTGTAAATTTAACATCTATTGTGGGAAAATTGCTTGAGGTGCTATTAAGGGATTACATACACAAATATGTAACTATTCATAAAATTATAAGTGACAACCAGCACGGTTTTACTAAAGGCAGAAGCTGCCAGACTAAACGGATTGGCTTCTATGAGGAAGTGAGTAGAAACCTGGACAGAGGGGCGGTTGTAGATATAGTATTTCTGAATTTTGCAAAAGCATTTGACACTGTCCCCCATAGATGCTTTTTGGGATCAGGATTAGAAAACTGGCTGAAGGATTGTGTGCAGAGAGTTGTGGTTAATGATACCTGACAGGGCTCTAATGGTTCCTACTTGTAGTGTTGCCCATGGTTTTCACCCGTCCCATCCTCCCCTACTTTTAATTAAAGCACTCACCTTGGTCTCAACGGTGTGAGTCAGTCCAGCCGTGAACACTAGTACTAGTATAGGAGGTGAGTATCAGCCAAGCACCTTGTGTATGTGACTCTTGTCACTTTAAGGCTTTACCTTGCACTGAACCCTTGAGACAGGTAAGCCTCTTGCTCCTGTAGCTTGTAGAATCAAGGTTAACTACCTGCAAAGTGTGTAAGGAATTTTGAAGTGGCCACCCTTGTACGGTGATGTGTCCTATGTACAAGGATAGATGTAATGGTGCAACATTACATTACAACTACTTTACCTTTAGGAGTTCCACAACTTCCATTGAAGAGCTAGACAGTATGACCCAAGTGCCTGTAGCATCTGAATGCATAATAGGCCTTACCTTGCGCAGCATAACTGAGAAGGTTTCTTCTCTTATCTACTCCCAGAGGTTATTGCTTAATTCCTAAGTGTGTTATTTTTATTGGTTTAACTCGAAAACATGACCATCAGCATACAGCAGGGCAGCATGAGCGGAGCACCTCTGCCAGGTTTTACCTCACTACCCACACTCAAGAGTAAGTGATCTCACACGGGCTGCGTGATCATAGGTGCTGGATTGTTAGTTGGATCGCGCAACCCGCCTTTCCCTGACAGGGTTTGCCACGTCACCTGTCAGCTAGAGGTTGATTGTCATAACCCCTCGCCACATTATCTGGACCCCTATGCCATTTATTTTTTTTTTTTTTTTTTAAGGGTTTAACCCTTAAACATTAAAAAAGGCATGGGGACCCTGCCATTTTTTTTTTGTGCACATAGTAGTTGTATTTCATTTGAAAGTCTTACAAAGCGCTATTTTTAGTTTGGAGTGTCTCTGGGAAGGGCTTCTGATACATATGTGGTACCAATGTAAGGGGGAGGAATGAGGCTTTTACACATCGAAATCGAAAGATATGTCTATTACAGTGCGGTAGTACAGACAGTGCTAGAGCATTTTGTAGCTTTTTTGAAATCATAGTTTTACAAATATTTTAGAAGCTAATTTGTTGCAACAAATCAAAAGATGTCTGTAGTACTATTTGTTTCTTGGTGCTCTCCAAGGGATATAGTGGTCTCAATAGAGGGGTCCACATGACTCCAGAGAAGTAGTGAACTAAGGTTAAAAAAACGTAACAGTTTTAGATGAGCTGGATGTGTATCACTGTGGGTGCTAAATAGTGTAGGCTACTTTTCCAGGCTTTTTTCTAGGCTTTTAGCCAAAAGATTGTGACACTACTTAAAGTGGACCAAAACCCACCCTCGTGTCTATGAGACTCCAGGGCAGACATACCCTCTATCCCCAAGGCATTCAGATTTGGGATGCCCTGCTGTGTAAAACCCCCAGGTGGTCCAGAAAACTCACCTTCTCCCTGATCCAACTGCGTATGCGCGAGCCGAACCACTCCCTGTTATACCTTCACCAGGGCGTGCGCCCGTGCCAGGCATTTGTGCATGGCTGGTGCAGGCATGCTCCCTGTTGTGGCTGCCACTGTGCTCATATCCGCTCAGCTAGACTTGGCTGGAGCTGAGTGCTTAGACCCTATATGAGTTCATGTCAGTGCAGTTGAGTGCCCTGATTGGACAGGAGGCCACGCATGTGTCATAGGACCAAGGAAAGGAGAGTTGGAGTGGGCGACCTGGGGGTTTCACACAGTGGGACATCCAGCATCAGGGTGCCACGGCGGCAAGACCCAGAATCCAGGATAGTCAAAATCTTGGCTTTTGGTCCACTTTAAAGTTTTCTATTATTATTAATTGTTTTCACTGTTACTGTATGTATACAATCGGGTCCAGTGTACGTATCAGTAAATTTAGCTTAAAGCCTTGTGCCATATTCTGCATGGTAAGGGTCATGCTAATTACTTTGTGAAGCAGGTTTAACTCTGGGTGCACTTTTGGGTGTGAATTGCATCTCAAAGAACTTGCTAATTATTTGGTAAAGCATGGTGCACCAGAGGTGCTTGCTGTGTCAATTGTATCTTGCATCTCAGTGAGTTTTTTAGTTTTAACACACAAGAAAGTGCAATAAAAATATCTGTTCCAGTTTTTACCCAAAAATCTCCTATACCTGGGATGAATCATTTTTCCAGGTGAGATACACAATTTTTCCATGAGTTTTGGGGAAAAATTAGAATAAACATTTGTTTAAATTTCAAAAAAAGAAAAAGAGAGAATTAAATAAATACAAGAATAAAAAAGAAAGAAAGGAGAAAAACCCCACAGCAAGTTTTCTCCTCCCCTCTCCCAAGCCTCCATCCATCATATCCCTAATACCAGACTCTACTATCACTATAAGAGTTCCAAACTCTCCAAAGAGCTTCAAACTTTTACTTGTAAGGAAACTAATATGTTTTATCCATCTAATTTTATTCAGAAAGAAGTAAAGGGTAGATCCAGACTTTTTCAGTGGGATGCAACTGTAAATCTGGCAACTGTAAAAATTTCCATCATTCTACCCATAGCCCTTTTTGTGACCTAGTTTTTAGCTCCCACTAGGGCCAACTGTGGCTCACATTGAAGATTCAATCCAGAAACTTTATTAATTACTCTAAAAACCTTAGCTCAGAACCTTCTGGCCCTAGGGCAGAGCCACCATGTATACAAGTGTTTAATCTATTTGAGCAACCTCTAAAACACTCAGTTGATTCCACACTTTCCCCATCTTGTCGGCGCTAAACACCACCTTGTTAATAACTTAATATTAATCTCCGAACTGGGACAATCTCCAAACTGGGACAAAACCTCAAACTTCTCCTCAAAGGTCTCTTCATTTGTGCCCCCCACCATACCACTGGACAGTTCTCCCCTAAATCATTATCCCAGGCTTTCATGTACAGAGATTTTCCTTTTGGTTAAATAAAATAAACCAATGATATACCCTTCCCCCATCCCCTCCCTCCCGGTGGATCTAAGAAAATTATTTGAAATCAGTATAGCTCCCCTTATACCTATTAATAACCTTTTTGGTTAACAAAATGAATTATTTGTATTGTCTTTTAGATCTTCTGGGGGTAAGTGAAACTGTTCTTGAGTCCACTCATACTAACTTAGAGTCCCTATGGAAATGGCCCACCCTTTTCAGGCCCAGCTTAAAGTTTGGGTTCCCAAATATCAGAGCTAATGGGGTCCACCCCAATCCCAGTTGTGACCTTCTTCTCACCCTGTCTCAAACTGATAATGCCTCCAATAAGGTCGGACAGGTGGTAGTTGGTCTTAGCCTTTTCCGAGTCCAGAGCAATGAGTCTAATGAAATCGGGGTGCATCCCTTTTCCTCCATATGGACTCACTCTGGCCTCTTCTTTGGCCTATATATCGCTGAGAGTTGCGCAACTCTCACTGCATAATAATATTTTAAAAGGCACGGGCCTCCCATACCTCCCTGCTCCTTTCCTGTTCCTGAGAAAAGTGTCGCTCTCAACCTTCAAAGCTTACCTTTGCAGATAAATGTAATGATGGCCTCTTGTCATTTATCCAGATTCCCCCCCCCTCCTCATATAACTGAGATTGGGAGAGCTCTGAAAATATACAATACTTTGCAGAGAATATCCATCTTAACAAAGGCCATTCTTCCCAGCCAGCAGAAGGGCCTACTCTCCTGCTTAAAAGAGCTCTAAAAGAGCCGGCATATAGCTCAGCAGATACTTCTTGACTTAACAGATTGCTTCTGCTAATAAACATGTTTTATCGCATTTTATTGTGTGTTAAAAAGCTCACCAAGATGCAGGCAGCAATTTGCACCCAAATGTACACCCAGAGTTGAACTTGCTTCGCTAAATAATTAGCATGATCCCCAGTGTATAATACATTTTTCTATTATTTTTAAATTGTGATTTGAATATGTAAGTATATTGCGTTTACAAATAGTTAACATTCTAAGATATTTTCTTTTTAAATATAGATGTTTTTCTTATGCAAAATGAATCCCTCTAAATTATTTTGAGGAATCTACAGGAATGTTAAATTGACAAAGCCCTGGTCTGGAATCCTTCAGTGGTGAATATCACTCATCTGATGCATTCCTGGTTCTGTTTTCTATAATGTTTTGCTGACTATTACTTGATTTGTGTTTTTAAAAATTAGGCATCATAACTATTAGAAACAAAAAACAATGTTAAAAATACTTGCCATTTTCATAAATCATTTATAAAGTTTAAATCAAATAGTATATGGAAGTTTAACATATTTAACATATTTTAGACATATTACAAATACAGTTGTGACATAATGTTTGTTGTGGGAATCCAGCACTGATCACAAGTAAAACTTAGGCCCTTATTTAAGAAGGGATAGCGTCAGCTAGTGGCTGGTTAATGAGAGGTAGCGACAGGTAGCGACTGGTGAATGCCAGACACGGCACGCAATTACACATTTATCAAGCAGAATCTGTTTAGCGACTGGGATAGCGCCATGTAGCGTCTGATTCATCATTTTCACAGCCTCAACGAACAGCGCCGGCGTTCAGCCTTGCACAGCGCCAGGTATGCCCTTTCGCTACCTGTCGCTCTCCCATACATTTCAATGGACGAACCTTTTCTTCTCTTTAAATGGGGTATTTGTTTTTTTTTTTTTTCAAAAAATCACAATCAAAATTCTGTGACCTATTCTGGCACTGAAAAAGCAGTTTTTTCACAATTTTTTCATTTTTTATATATTTCTTCAGAAATGACATTACAGGTCTGGCATTAAAGTGTTCATGTTACAATGTTGCTACAATGTAATTCCATATGTTTTCGCTTTGTTACTAGTGGATAGATGCTGAAAAACAGACTTTAAACACACCGCCTCCTGCGCTCTGGGCTTCAGATAAGCATTTTTCTGTGCCAGAGTTGTGTGAGGCTTTTTTTTTCTTGAGTATGTTGTGAGTCGGTCGCTATGAGCAGTCGCTAACATGCGCTCCCATACAACGCTGTACTGGTCAAATAGTGGCTCATCACAATGTATTCAACATTACTGCACAGCGACTGAGACGCTATAAACTAGCGACTCACGGCCGAGCACTGCGACTACTAGCGGGCGCTCTGAAAATGCCTGCTACAGACGCTCTTCTGTCGCTACTTGGCGTTAGTGATGAATCAGCCTGCCCGCTTTTAATTCTAAAGTTAAATTAGATAAGAAGGACCGAGGCAAGTCATGTATGACTACGGAATAAGCCTGGACTAAAATGCATCACACGAGTTTCACAATGCAGCATCCTTGGCTTTGCCCTTATTGTTGGGTGGTTGGAATCAGGAATCATATTCAACAAACAATTCATCGTGTCCTAACAAAAATGCTCAATATTTTCGGCCAGGTGCTTTGTTCACTTCATTATTGAAGTCAACACATTTATACCTGGCATGGTCTTTTAATGTATTTCAAATATTTTCCTTGGCAGTTAATGGTTCTGCATTTCTCATATCAGGGTATAGAAATGTATTGGTGCCATACACAGCCATACACACTTAGGGCCTGAGTTATTAAGCACTTCTGCAAAATATTGTAGTGCAAAATATGATTTATACATTTTTCAACATGTTGCTGCACTGCTAATGTTTTACTAAATGTGCTTTTTGTAGTTCAGCAACATGCACAAGTGTGAAAAAAAATTACTTTTTACTACTCTAATTTGCACCGATGTGGCACTGTCTGGCAGAAGTGCTTGATAAATCAGTCCCAAAATGCAAATGTATGATAAATGTAAATGCTGCAAAACAGTGCATTTATGGTACCATTGACTCAGAAATCTCAGATGTAATGCATTTTCTAGTCTACCAGCCCCCATAACTGGTGTCTGGGCTAATTTTGCTGGTAACTGGGGAACCCATGCCATTTTTTGTAATTGTAAGGCTTCCAGGGCTTTTACAGATTTTTTTTTTATTAAAAAAGCTACAATTTTTTTTTTAATTATTTTTTATATTTTTTGAGAAACTACTGAAAAATACAAACAAGACATTTAATGTTAAAGCCCAAAGACTTCTGAAAAAAACAATATATAATTTTTCAGAAACCCCTGAAAAATCATTGGTTAAACATATATAGCTAAAAATGCTTAAAATTCCCTGGCAATAGAGGGTTACAAAATCTCTAGGTAGTTTGGCAGCGAAAGGGTCAATGGCTCTTTAAAGAAACCCAACATCTTCACTGCAGTACAGGAAACCCAGAAGAGGACTCCTGCAGACGAGAGCTCTGGCTCAGTAGATATGTAGCCAACACTGGTTTTGTTTTTCGTGATTTGCACTTAGATTTTGAAGATTATCTACCAATCGGTTACCATAGGGCAAGGCATCTGGCAGAAAACAGTGGTCTTAATGCAACAACATTATAGTTGGGTGTTCAAGTGAACACAAATCTTTGGTCTGCATTGGAGCTCTTCTATTAACAACTTACAGAACTTTGGGATTTTCACCTTCTATAGGTTGAGTGAATAAAAATACCCCTGTACCCCTAAAATGTATATTTAAAACTGACCTGTCTGCTGATCCGATGGAGCATCAGGATAGGTTAAAAGGTGATGTAACGTCTGATTTCACCAATGTGCTTCCTCTTCATGGAAAACTGAACAGATGCTGTAGGAAAATAACAACTCTCACAGCAGCAGATTGTCAGTCAACCATACTGCACTACAACCATACATGACCTACCCAGTACTGTTGCAAACCCCTTAGCCACTGCCACATTTAAATAATGGTAACATGCCCCCACAGCACTGAAAGAGTGGCAAAACTTTATCTGAATAGCTGCAAAGCATAATGGGAGGACAACTTCCGTGGTAACTGCAATGATTCTAAAGATTAAGTATGAAATAGATACTGTAATATTGTCCTATATTGTGACAAAATGAATAAGGTTAAATGAATAAAATAAAGCAAATTAGATGTGAAGAAGAAAAGCAAACAGAACTTACCTAGAAATCTCTTCGGTCATGAGAGCTTGAGTTAGATGTTCTAGAGGTTTGCAGAGACGTAACTGAAATCTATTTTTATGTCCCCTTAGAATAGTGATCAATATGAGATCACTAAACATTACCTTTTATTATTCTGTTTACAATGCTGTTTATTATTCTTCCCTTATTGGTTTTTCGTTTGACTGTAGTTCTCTGTGAACATAACATCAATGAGAACTGAATTCATTGGACTTTATCGTTTCCTGGAGGTCTAATTACTATCTTGTCTGTATGGCAGAATGTGCTTGACACATATACTGTAAGCTGGAAATAGTTCACACAAGCTTGTAAAAGAAATATTCCCATCAAAATGCTACAACTTTATATTTACAGGACAATACAATAAAACAGTAACAGTGTTTAGCTTAATATTGGGTACTCCTATATAGTGTTAGCAAACTCTTCAACTACTTTTCACCATTTTGAAAAACGTTTATGACAAGATATCATCAGAACAGTTTATCTGCATACTTCTTAACAAATACTAGTAATTCACTAGGAGGGAAACTGGCATTCTGACCAACAGGAGGCAATGCTATTCTTCTTTGCTGAACATGTACTGAAAGCTACATTTGTGTAGTAAAAGCCGAAAAAAATGTATAATATGCCTCATGCTGATGATAAAAGTGGGACACTGTACTTCTCTCTTCTCTATGATTTTTAAATTACAAAGCCTTTAGAAGGGAACTTTTTTTCTTGTGACACTACAGGTTTCTTTTAGTTGTGTGACTATTATCAGTGTCCCTTTTTCTGTCTGTCCTATTATCTTTACCTCGATGTATCTAGAATGCCTCAAGATCATATGAAAAAATTGAACATGATCCGTAATTGCCATTTTTTCCTTGATATCATGCAAAGTATTCAGAAGGCATGGCTTCTTATAAATTTTGGGTACTATCGGGGCTACCTGAAGCACCTTGGAGCCAGGGGACTGGTCATTTTGATGTTCAGTACCTCCACTATCTACTAATTAATTGGTTGGTGCTAGCCCATGGCCTGCTGTATTTCTAGTAGCAGATGTTGCCTGCCGAAAGGTGACCAATTTATAATTTCTGTTGACTAAGGTTGTTTGCGTGTATGAGGTTGTTGCTCCAGGTGGTCATTTGCCTTGCTTGAGCTTCTCAGCATTAGCTTTTTGGATTTCTGCTTATTGCGTTTCCTTGCTGGCTGGGCATTTGAGAGCACCAAAACTACAGTGACGATGTAGTGCCGACCAAAATAAAGTCATGGGATCCACTGGCAGCCCTGGGGGTTTCACACAGCTGGACATCCCGATTTCAGATGCCCCAGTGGCATCTTATAAACTCCAGGAACAAGCCACTCGGTTTTGTGCTGCTTTAGTTCTGAATAATAATAGCAATATTATTTGTATTAATTTAGAATAATGTATTAAAATAGATTATTATAACAAATCCTCGAATGTTCTCCAAAAATAATTCACTCATTTGGAGCTCAAATTCTAGCCTGTTCATTAAGAAGTGCCTGGCTGCAAAGTGAGATAAAAAAAGCAGTGTTAAAAGCACAGAGGTGGCTTCAGCTGTAAGTATCTACCCTTGAATTCACTGTTATTTGACTGCTTTGTCTTTTCATCTGTTTGCTACTGGTTTGTAAATTATTCAGTATATTGAGGATGTTAGTTATTTCCCCAATATTATATCAAGAACAACCAAAAGAACTAAAATTATTTAAAATATAAATTGATGGTTGCTTCCTGGTGTGGTAAGCATCAGTAGAAACATGGCTGAACTACCATCACAGTAAACAGGAAATACACTTTTCACACGGACCTAAACTTTGCAGTTCAGGTTTGCTCATTTTTATTGACTCTACAGATCTGTTGGATTTACACAATGAACACTTTTCATACCTGGAGGTCTAAACATTGAGATCAATCTAAAATGTTTTTTAGAGAACAAATGAAGATCAATATACATTGCATTAAATTGCTCTATATATGGGGTATGGAATATGAAGGTCAAAACATTGACAACAATGTGAACTATATTTCAAAGAATAAATGAAATTGTACTAAAATGCTCTCTGCATGGAGAATGGGATCTGGGGAGCTAAAGACTGAGATCTAAATTACCTTTCAGAGTATAAATGAAACTTGACTAATCTAAACTGTATCACTTTCCTCTGTGTATGATGCATGAAATCTGGAGATCTAAACATTGAGATCAATCAGAATTGCCTTTCAGAGAACATATGAAAATTGACCAATAAAAACTCCACTTTACTGTTCTGTGTATGGTTACTGCCCACAGGTGTATTTGGCTGTATAAATATAGTCTTGTGAAGGAGGTAAAAATGGAAAAGCAGTAGATTTGATTGTAGCAAGTCCTATGTAAAAACACCTTTGTAAGTGGACATTGGTAACTCTGATGACACCACTTGTATGTGGGAAAATGTATAATAGTTAGTATATGTATTTATATATTTATTTTAATTTTACATTTTATGAGAAATAAAGAGTTTTAAAAGTTTTAATTAATAACTAATTATCCCTGGAGACTCTAAACTAACCCTGGAAGGAGACACGATTGGATTAGTGCAAAGGATAAACTGTCACTAACGAGGTAAGGGAGTGCACACTCCAACACGGGTAGGCCCCAGGACGGACAGAGAAAGCCGAGTCCTGCAGGGAAGAATAGACGGCGCAAAATCTACTGACTGAGGCTGGCAAATACCAAACACAAAGTTGCATTTATCACAGACTATACCCGGGTGTATGGCTCCTAAGCCACACAGGTGAGTGGATCAGACTGCCCACTAAAGACTGAGGCTATATCAACATAGTGGAATGTGGAAATAATGTGGAAATAGCAGTAAAAGTGTGGTGGAAGATGTATTAGCAAAAAGGAAGAACAGACCTTTACTGTGTATATATATATAGAGACTTTGGCAGAAAGATATACATGTTTTAAATGTTTACTGGACAAAACCTTTAGGGGTATGACAACAAAATACAGTTGTAAATAAAACACATTCAACAGCTGCACTGAAGGATTTGGCACTAGGTTCTCATTTTATTGTTTAATTTGCAGGGCAACTTTAATCATGACAATAAAATGTGCATAATTATTAAATGAGATAGCGATCTGTAAAAAAAAGGACCTGGGCATTATACCTGGCAAATGAAATAAAACATTGATAATTGTAAGGTTATACACCTAGGCTGTGTCAATAAATCTTTCAGCTATTATGTTGGATACATTGGGGACTTGTGCCTACTTTGGCGTTACCACCCACTGCAATGCAGTAGCAGCAAAGGTAGAAGCAAATGAAGGGATTTAAAGTATAAGCACACTGGGTGCAATAATGCCCTTGTACTAATCACAGATAAAACTCCTCATATCATATGGGGTACAGTTTTTCATGAGGTTATGAAGAGGTTGTTAAACTTTGGAATCAACCCCCCCCCCCCCCAGCAAGGTAGCATTGGTAAAATCTGGTAAGAATACTTGAGAAAGACTACTGGGTAATGGATTCTGTTCAGAAAATTCACTTTCAGCCATGTAAATGAGTTTTGTATCACACTTTAAGTCACTTCTGTTAACAAACTAGTTCCTAATGTGCTATTCTAACGTTGCAGAATGCATTAGTTCAACAAACTAAAAACTTAACCTTAGAATCTCCACTGTCCTATAGTGACTGCTGACTTTAAGTAAATGTAATGTTGAAAATTCCATTTCAACAACATCATATGATTAATGACATTTAGTTAATTTCTTAATCACATTTTTACTGCCAAATGTGAAACTCATACTTTTCATCTTTTATTATGATTCAGCAGCAGTTACCATAGTGAAAACAGTCAAAGGCATTTTTGTATCTCCCATTTGTAGCCAATATTGATAGGCATTGAAAAAAACATTGCTATTTTCCAGGCACTCAAAGAGCTCTTGATTTCTTAAAATTTTTCAGAGTAATAACATGAGGCTCTGTTCTTTTTCAGTCATCAACTGCATAATGTTCCATTAACACAAACATTTGTATTTAATGCATTAGAGGTTAACTAAATTCTCTGTTTACCACTGATATCATTTTAAATGTCATATATTAGTTCATACTGGACACATTATATTAATTTAGAAACATTCAGGTTTCCTAAGTTAAAATGCAAAAAACCATAATGCATAAACCAGCCTTAAAATGTCACAAATTCATAGTGGCACAAGGAAAAATTGCTAAAATTGTGACTAGCAGCAGAAAAAATTATTTTTCGCTTGGTAACAAGATCTTTCTAAGGAAAATTTACACACATATGTATAGAGGTAATTAGAATGGTAAGATAGAAAATGATAATTGTATTACTTTTAATTTTAACTAAATACACCAGAAAAAACAATGGAACTAAATACTGTAGATTAAAAACAAACATAGCTTTCCATCAAGAGACACATTGCAGGGAAAGTTGCATCAAAATGGTTCCTGCAGATTTCAGCAAGTTGTGCACAGAAAAAAACCAATACGATTCGGATTTTGAAAAGTATTCAGTTTAACCTAAAGGCCGAAAGAAGTGTTGAGAAAGGTAGAGTCATAATGATAAAAGATTCTAGCGAGTCGATTGACGAATCTGGTATCAATTTATGCCCCAAATAAAGGACAGATGGACATTTTACATACGTTTATGGGAGAATTGGCTTCCAAGAAGGTTCTGTAATCTTTGGGGGTGATTTGAATTTGGAGCTGGAGCCTTTAATTTATTCCTCAACATGTAAATCTCTAGTCTCTTATAGGCAATTAAAAAGTTTGAAAAAGGCAATACAAGAACTACAGTTGTGTGACTCCTGGTGAATTATGAATCCGGCAGTAAAGGATTATTCTTTATTTGCACAAATTCACAATATCTATATGAGGATTGATTATCTTTTAGTTACACAAAACTTACTGTCCAGAAATAGTAAAGCGGAAATAGGATCATGCACCAGTAACAACGACGATTAAGAGACGAGAGAACATTGGACATACAACTGGAGATTGTATGAAACATTACTAAGAGATAAGGAAGTAATTATGAAGTTAAATGGAGAAATTAATGAATATTTAGAAATTAACGATGTGGGAAATATGTCAATGGTCACGTTATGGCACACACACAAAGCAGTGGTGAGAGGCCTGTTGATACAACAGGGATCTAGGATTAAAAAGAACAGGCAGACTGAAGTTAGAACTGATAAATAAAGAAACTCAAGCAAGAGACACCTTGAAACAACGTATGCATCTAAGAGAGCAGTTGAAACTAATAGAATTAGAAAAAGCCAAATGTATAACAAAGAGATACAGATGTACATATCATGAATGGGGAAATAAGAGTGGAGCCTTATTGGCAAAATTATTGAAATGGCAACAAGCTAGGAATTGCATCACTGCAATTAAGGATTCTCAACAAAATAAGAAAAATTGTGTAGAAGATATTGCTGCAGTATTCAGGATTAATTATCAAAAAAGCTTTATAACACCAAAGAAGGCAATAAGATAGCTGGAAGGAGGAAGGGTGAGAAAATATCACATTATATTGAGAATTCAGGGGTGTCAAAATTAGCTGAATCAATGATAGAAAAACTGGATGAACTGATTAGACAGGAGGTATTGGAACATGCAATATAGGAAACCCCAAATAATAAAGCTTTAGGCCAGGATGTATTTGGGTCATATATTGCAAACTTTTTTTTCCTGATCTAGGAAAGTGATTCCTAGCTATGATAAACTGATTAAGAGAGGAAGAGGGGGAGTAAAAAATCCCGCCCGCAGCTTTATTGGCACATATTACTGTGATCCATAAGTACAGAAAGGACACGATGGCCTGTAACAGTTACAGAATCGTGTCATTGTTAAACACTGATCTTAGCGAAGATAATCGTGGAAAGACTCGCCCCAGTGATGCCAGAAATTATGGATAGTGATCAAACTGGATTCAGATTAGAAAGGGAAGTAAAATGTTTCCAAAGACCACCAAAATGTGTTCGAGATGCAGATGAAAAAATCTCATTCATGCACCTATTTTGGCAATGTAGAAAACTGCATAGATTTTGGCAAAGAATAAAGGAAATTATAACAGAGGTGGGAGAAATTAAATTAGGAGAGGGCCCCAGGGCATATCTATTGTATATAAATAATATGAAAAGATAAAAGACCCATTAACGTTCAGAATAATAAATGCAGCCAGGAGGGTCATCTCAAGACTATGGAAGTAGAACCCACATTTACAAATCTGAAACAGGAGTTACAACAACTTAAGGAGATGGAAGAGTTATCAGCATGGGTCCAAGAGAAAGAGAAACAGGCTCAAGGGATGGGATGTATTTAAAGACTCATTGAGCTATGAGAAAATGCTGGAGTAGGAGGCTAGTGAATCAATTTAAGGAATAGGTAGTGCACCATCCCCGTTCTGCTGGCATACTCAAGCACACTCTGCAATGGTGCAGCACCTGGTGTCATCCCTGTTCTTTTTGCCCTGCATGCATCGGCAGCCAACATGTCTGCTCACAGAGGGAGAACACAGACTGGGGATCCCACCCATGGCCTTCACATACATCATGATATAGAGGATTAAGTTAGAATTCAAAAAATGGAGGGGGAGGAGTTAAGTGTAAGTGTTCTCTTTCAAGTGATTCAACAGCCAACTAAAAAACAAAAGGATACTTATCTTTTGTCCCTTACAGCGGATCGCAGCAGCCCACACCAAAAAAATATATATAGGCCTCATAAAAATAGGGCATCACCTCTGACATGCTATACATACACACACACACACACACACACACACACACACACACACACACACACGCACACACAAACACACACTCACGCATTGAATCAGCATCTGGTGGAGGAAAGAATGATGTGTGTTGCAATGTAAGCTACCTCCTCTACATCTCTACCCCGAGCTGATTCCCCTTCAGGGGCTGGTGCACCCTATAAACCCCCGCTTCCAGGGGTCGCCGCAGCTCTGCAACATGGCGGCTGGGAGGGCTCCCTCCCGTCCTCAGCAACGTCTGCTTTATCCCCCCCCACCTTCCTCCGGATGACAACAGCATCAATAAAACTCCCACCCCTGCCTCAGAGCCAATTGGGACGTGGGTAGGCCCCCACCATGCTGCAGATGACCATGGGGGAATGTCTTAGAGGGGAGAGGACCTGGGCCCCACAACGAGCCTCTCGGGATACTTTCCCCGCATGCAGGTCAGCTCACCCCTGTCATTTTCTAATGAAGAAATGCTGATGTTTGGAGAGCCACTCTCACCACGAAACAGCGATTTGTCCCAGCTATTGATAGAGGACACTGTCGAGGGGGAACCCCAAAACATAATGGGGAGCCCCGCCCCAGAGGCCCTTGAACCGATAGTGCGGGACGCGAACCTACTAGCGAAATTTAAAGTGTTGCTACAGCAATAGCTAGCCGCTGCCGTGGCCCATCTTTCAGCTAACTATCTACGTGACCTCAAAGATCTAGACAGTAGAACCAGTGCGCTGGAAGACAAGATAGATGACATGACGGTGACCCTGAACACCAGGGAGGCCGAGTCCACAGCCTGTAGAGGGGAAGTGGCCTCGCTGCAACAAAAATTAGAGGACTTGGAAAACAGGTCAAGAAGGGATAACGTCTGCATGGAACTGATCCCATCCTTGCCCATTGATCACCTGGAGCTTGACCGAGCCCACAGGGCACTGGGCCCTAAGAGATCAGATGGCCTCCCCAGGGACATTGTCATTAAACCCACCTTCTATCGCACGAAGTAGGCAATCCTGCTGGCCGCCAGAGAGAAAGAGGACCTGTCCTTCCCAACCCATCGCTACCAGATTTTTCCAGATGGTGCTCCCCAAACGCTTCAGCGAAGAAGGGCTATGAAACCTGGCCTGAAGATTGTAAAGCACCATAACATAAAGTACCGCTGGAGCTTTCCCTTCAAGCTTATGTTCACGTATGCAGGTCGTCAACACGCGGCGGGCTCTCCAGAGGAACTACTGGGCCTCCTGAAGGACCTGGTTTGGTTTCTGCTGACTCTTTTACTCATCAATCTGTTGCGCTCTCCCAACGGTCGTCCGGGTGGCGGATCTCGCAACCCCTGTGGGAGAAAGTCCGACCCCGGAGAAGGAGGGGCGAATGGCTGGGCATACCCCTAGTTCCCACCCGGACACGGGATGAGGACTCATTTCATCTGATTGGTAATATGCAACAATTGTGGGACTCCCCTTTCTCATTGCAATTCCTATGATGGTTATTTGGTTGCTGATATAGCTTTATCCAGTTATCTTGTTGAACAGTTTAATTAAGTTACTTATATGTTTCCCCTCTCTGGGCAAGCTCCCCTTGCCCCCGTGGGTGGCGCGGGCCTTGCCCCACCGGACGGGGGCTCCCCTGATGGGGACTGAGATGGGAGCTCCTATGGGGCCCTCACAGTCTGTACTGACTCAATGCCTCAGGGTTCGATGGATGCAGGGCTCCCCCCCTGGGCCCCCCGGGGGCGCCCTGGGGTGAGGCTGGCCTGCTCTCACCTGGCAGGGTGGGCTTGCCTGGCCTGGCCTTAGGGTCGGCCCAGTCGGGGGGGACCCACACTATGGTTGTCCCGGTCGGCCGGCCCAGTGACCAAGGTACTGAGTTTGAATATTTATGGCCGCTAAGTCTCGGGCCTGGACTGTGCTGCATTATGTTATGTTAAATTCTATTTCTATCGTTAGGCTGATTTGTTATGGATATATTATATTCACAAGGTTTACCCTGTGCTCCCGGGGACTACCCCCGCCTACCAAGATGACGCACACTGAGGTGCATGTAACCTCAGTGCGTGGGCTTCTCTCTGCTGTTGCAGAATCCTTATTAACCACTAATGGTGTAATACAGTTTATTGGTTTTTTGTATGCTTGCTCTAACTTGTACAATTTATTCGATTTCTATGTCACTTCCTCTCTCTTTCCCCATCCTCCCCCTATTTTCCCCCTGAATACCTTGCGTTCCACCTGGCCAATTGTCTTGAACTCACACCATCAGCCATCCCATGGTTGGGCTTAGTGTTGAGCTTATATCCCAGGGCTTCAATGCTCCAACCAAGCGTAGTAAGGCCTTCCACTACTA
Source organism: Gastrophryne carolinensis (assembly GCA_027917425.1). Taxonomy (NCBI): domain Eukaryota; kingdom Metazoa; phylum Chordata; class Amphibia; order Anura; family Microhylidae; genus Gastrophryne; species Gastrophryne carolinensis. The sequence goes on along the minus strand of CM051239.1, from coordinate 218,157,133 downwards.
CAAATCATGCAAAGCCGATATAATTTTCCTGCAGACCAGATTTTCTACCCACTCTAAACCCAATTACCTGAGCAATCATTTCCCCCTATCCTATACGGCATGCGCCAGGGAAGAAAAAGGGGAGTGTTGATTGCTTTTCGTAAAAAATCTCCCATTCATTTGCACCAAAGAAATTTCAGATCCAACAGGTAGATACCTTCTATTACAAGGTTCTCTACAAGATATCGATATTACCCTGGTTACGTATTATACACCCAACACTTTTCAGAACCGCTTCCTAAAGCATTTAATGGGGGTAGTCCAGAACAACACCAAGGGAGTATTAATAATGGGAGGGGACTAAAACCTGTTTACTAACCCTAAACTAGACAAACAGAGGACAGGCCAGACAGTATCTGAGTCAATAGCCTCTGACCCCCAACCAGCGGCCCTCTGATAGTCACAGTCTCTGTGATGTTTGGAGGAAAAAAGAGTATTACCTACAAAAATTCCATTACATATGCTTTGCATAATGCAAAGGAGGATACTGGCCTTTGTATGGTTGATGGGTCGGCCAAGGGTGTCTAGGCACACTATGCTCACGCATAAAGCACAGGGGGGTCTTGGGGTATCTGAGTACCTGATATACACAAATATTTTAAGCCATTGCTCATCTGGTCCCCATGCACTCCAGTCTTAAGCCCCCACTGTGGGTATTTCTTGAGCTGCCAAATTGTGCACCAACACCCATTGTTGGCCTGCTCTGGGCTGACCCGGCCCTTAGACCCAAAACACTTAGCCCCCTGATGAAGCACTCGCTATCCATATGGGACTCAGTCAGATATTCCACCTATTTGATGTCCCCTCATACCCCCCTGATTAACCTATGGGACAACTCAAGTTTCCCCCCTGGCCTGCAGCATAAACTGGCCTTTAGGTGGTGGCAGGACCATGGCATAAATAAAGTGCTGCACCTACTTGCGAGAGAGGGCCTCGGTTCCTTTAATGACCTCCAAGAAAGGTACAAAGTGCCTCAGAGGGAGTACTTTCGATACCTTTAATTGAGACACTGGATACTGCCTCTGATAAGATTGGGTCCCTCTTTCCGCAAGTGGACACCATTTGAGGACCCATTCCGGAGGGAGACAGTCTTCTTACTGTACTCCGCCTTAAACGATCCCGGGTCAACCGTACACAGTTATGTGAGTAATTGGGAGAAGGACTTGGGTCCCTGTCCAGTGGAAAGGGGATGGACAGAGGTTTGATCAACTATTTCAAAATGTTCCATGAATGTACTGACAACTGAAACGGCCTACAATGTGGCATTACGTTGGTACTTGGTGCCAAGCTGCCTAGGGAGGATGTTCCCGGGACAGGCAAGTACATGTTTCAGGGGATGCAATGTAGAAGGAGATTTCATGCATACCTGGTGGACCTGCCCTATGCTGGCTCGATGGAACCAGGTCTATAGGGTGGCCAATGGAATCTTCCAAGCCAACATCAAGAAATACCCTTGGGTCGCTCTTCTGCATTGCAAGCCCCCAGAACTCACAAGGAAGCAAAATAAACTATTGGTCCATTTAATCCTCACAGTCAAGCAGATTATTGCTAAGGCGTGGAAGAAACAATTTATCCCGATATCAGAGGTATCGGCGAGGCGAACAAGTTTCTTATAAATAAGAGGCTATCCAGTATCCTGATAGACTCTCACAAAAAATTTCTCTCCACATGGGAGCCCTGGATACAGTACACTTGGCCCAGGAACCCTCTATATGCATTGAACTAAATTGTGCAGAATTGCGGGTAGAACACGAGGGGGGGAAAACCTCCCCCTCCCCCTTTCCCCTCCTCTTCCCTTCTTGCGATTTTTCTTTCCTATTCTCTCAACGGTCCTACATTATTTTCCACGTTGGACCGTAAACCACGGGCATAAGCACACCTCAATCCGCTTGTTTAAAAAAGTCTGCTAGCCATTCCAAACCTCCCCTGGGTGGGATGGTTATGTAATCTGTATGACTTGTTACGCCTGTACCGATTAAAAGAAAAGAAAAGAAAAATATTGAAAGAGAAATAATGTAACATAATGAACCTCTCAGCAGGGAGCTACCAGGCTTTTCAGAATGACTCATCTTGTATGTTGCAGTCAAAGCAGGTATATCCCAATGTTTTACCTCCATCCGAATATATGGCTCTCTGAGCTTTGTACCCTCTGTATAAATGAGCCGCACAATTGAAAAAATGTTTCTGGGAGCTATGCTTTGAGTAGTACAATGATGAGTCATTGCAACTGATAGATTTCTACTTCTGTCTAGAGATGAGAGATGATCGCAAAGAGATTTACAGCAATTTTTTAATGTGGAGCTGGGATTCATAGAAACAGGACTTTCAGCTGTGTTGCAAGATGGCCCCTCCCATGCAGTTCTTGATCGTGCTATCTGCATGCTATTTACAATGTCTGCATGAGTTGGAGTCCTGTCATATAACTTATGTCCCTAAATGCCAGAGAAGAGCAATTTTCCAAACTTTTGTTAAATTTCACTTTAACTGCTTTAGAACAATGTTATCCCGGATCCCTCTCTGTGTTAGTCATCATAGGTGAATTTCCAACTAAATTATTCAGGTCAGGACCATAGTGGTATCTCATACCCATCCATTAATTCTTAGGTGTTTTTAAACATATTTCAAGAGAAATTGAAGGGTTACAGCAGGCAAAGCTGTTAGACCATTGCATAGGGCTAGATCTGGCACTGTCCTAAACTGTTTTCAATTTTGAAATTGAAGAATAAATGACCAAGATATCAAGGCTTACAGTTACAGTCTCATCTTTTGTTTTTTTTTAAGAAAGTGGATGTAGCCCTTGTTGCTGTATACTAATCAGCCTAATGGTCAGGTTATGTAAGATATTGTGCTTCAGATGCAGGCTCATCACCATGCACACACTCCCACACATATACATATATTTATATAATGTAACTGAAATTAATATAAACACAATAACCACATTTATTTACATAAGGCAAAGGCATAGAAAAAAATGCCAATAATATTTTAAGATATGCATTTTTAAACTATTGCCAGTGTTCTTATACAGTGGTTAGAATCAGTTGTTACACATCAGAAGTCATTTCTAATCCACACTCTGATTATCAACATAAAGGCTCTATTGTCCAAAGCTGTAGCATCAGGGTAATGCAAATGCTAATTAGGTGCTGTAGTAATAGAAACACTGTAGCTATAGCTAGAGCTATAGATGATCATGAGCTATAGACCATCAGGAGAGCCCTATAATTGGTGGTCTATGGCAAAAGAATTCAGAGATGCTGCGGAAAATGTAAAGTAAACAAGAATGCAATCTTATGTAAAAAATAGTGGATTGACTGAAACTTAAAATGCATTTGGAAAGAATTAAGTTCTTAATGTGTACAGCCTGGAGAAAGAAAGGAAAGATGGAACATGACCTAGACCTTTAAAGAGACTGTCCAGGCAACAAAATAAAAAAAAAATGCTGTACTCAACTTTAGTCCTCCAGAGCTCCTCTGTGTACCTACGATGTCTTCAAATTTACTACTGACGGAGAATGATTCTCCATCACGGTCCCTTTCATCTTGCAATGAATTTAGTAGGTGTGTTAAGGGGGGCATAAAACCATCTTGATGAACTCCACCATGTCTGCCTGACACTGGAAGATAGTATTGCTTTTTCTCCACGATCTGTAAGTTTGAATATGCTGGGGGAATAAAAGATGAATATAGCCTTTTATATTTTGTTGCCTGGACAGGGAAAGAGTTGCATAAGGCTCAGGAAGAAATGTAAGTTTTAAGACAAAACATAGTTATAAAACAGGAGGACACAACCTAAATCTGTTTTGGAAAAGGTCAGGAGAAATGTTAGAAATAGTGATAGAACCTTGGAACAAAATTCCAGCTGTGGTAGTTGGAAAATCAACAATAAGTGAATTTAAACATGCCTGGGATAAACATACATCTATCCTAGGATAAGGAGTGCCTTTAAAAAGTATGCATACCCGTTGAGCGTTTCCCATTTTGTAAAGTTTTAGCCACCAAGTTCAATGTATTTTATTGAGATTGTATGCACAAGTAAGTATTTGTGAATTGATACATGCTTTTCTAAATTTCTAAAGTAGAAACATATGAAAAGTGTGGAATGCATGATACCCTAGAGTTCTCCTGTGTGTAATTTATTTAGCCATCATGAAGATCAAAGTACATACCAGACATATTAGGGATAAAGTTGTAATAAAGTTTATTTCAGGGTTAGGTTATTAAAAAAAATCCCTATCCTCTAATATTCTCGGAGAGCACTATTTAATCCATCACCCATAAATGGTAGGAGTATGGCACAACTATAAATCTACCAAGACAAAGTAATCCACCTAAACCAAAGGTTCAGGCAAGGAGAGTACTAATTAGAGAGGCAGCCCAGGGTTACTCTGGAGGAGTTGCAGAGATCCACAGTTAAGTTCAAAAGCATCTGTCCACATGATGACTATGAGTCATATTCTCCACAAATCCAGCCTATATGGAAGAGTGGCAAGAAGATTTTTTGAAAACAATCCATAAGGAATCCCAATTGTAGTTTGCCTCAAGCTCTGTAGTTGACACAGCACGCATGTAGAAGAAGGTTCTCTTGGTCAGATGAGCTAGAGCTATTTTGCAAAGAAAAATGTCAATCTCAAGATGTGCTAAGCTGGTAGGGAAATAACCCAACAGACTTGCAGCTCTAATTGCAGCTAAAGGTGGGCCTAAACTCAGAGAGGCTAAATATATATATGCAAGCCACTGTGAGGAATAGGGTGAATGTAATATTTGATTTTGTCCTTGATGCTTGACCCTAGCCTAGGTGTGATTCTGCTCTCAGGATGCGTGCAAGCCTCACATCCAGGGGGCCCGGCTTCAAAGACCATCCCTGTGGCATTTCACATTCCTAGCCTGAGGTAGAGCCACAGAGACTTGAGTCTTGAACCAACCCATGCAGGGAACAGTCTCTTTCATGCACAATTCAAATGTTCTTTGCCATTGTGTGTCCCTGCAACAAAACAGAGACTAGCACACTAGTTTTTTTAAACTGGATCACAGGCAGAGGAGGAGCTTGAAACTCTGCCCAGAGGGGTGTTGGGAGTGTCCAGCTGAGGATTAAATGCCAGGCCACTTTCTGGGGGCAACTGTTCCATTTTCTCAGGAGTTACCTATACATGTAAGAAGTGGTCAGCTCATATAAATGCATTTAAAGTAACTTGACATTCTATTGTACTCATGTTTGTAATCTACTTACCTGTAAACTGTACTCTGCTGCCAGACCTGTAATATTTCCACAATATCATATGCTTATAATAAATGCCTAGTGTGCCTGTCGCATTAAAATATATATTTAACTTGAACTCACTTTTTGCCTTAACTGAGAATCAGTGTGTTGTTTTTTTTGTTTTTTTAGATGGGATTGATAAAACTGACTGTGATTTAGTGTGTTGCGTGTTCCTAGAGGCTTTTGATCAGCCGTAAAGTTTTTTAACTTTATTTTTTAAATAATTGCATGTACTTCTTGTTGCTCTATCTCATAAAATATACATAATTAGTGGTGGGATGAATTAGGTTTTTTTAGGGCATTGCATACCCTTAAATGGACCAAAACCCAGGATTTTGACTATCCTGGGTTCTGGTCCTTTCCCCGGGGTGTAACCCCTTCAGATTGCCCGAAGAAACTGACCTCCTCCCGGTCCTACGGAGCTATGTGGCCGCTCAGCCAATCAACGCACTCGGAGCCGCTGATGTCACGCCATCTAAGACGATGTGGGCATGTGCCCTGCTAGAGAGATAGCTGGGAGGCAGCCATGGCCTACACATGCGCCGCTGGACCGGGAAGCAAGGTAAATGAGCGGGGCGACCTGGGGGGGTTTCACACAGCAGGGTATCCCAATTTTGGATGCCCCGGGGAGGGAATGTATAAGATTCCCGGGCCAATCAAGCTGGGTTTTGGTCCACTTTAAGTTATATAGTGGCGGGAGAATTTTTAGGACACTCTTTTATGCCTATTTATATATGGTTCTAGAGAGAGACGTTGGTCCCACCTAGCATACTTGGAGAAAATGATGGAAGGAAAGGGCCCTGGACCAAAGTCATAAAGCTGAATGTTAAAGTGGAATTTCAGTCAACTATGACCTTCTCGTTCTGCGCTGAGGCAGGATGGGGAAGTTACAAAGAAAAAAAAAACCTTACCTCCTCCAGGGGCCAGCACCGCTCCTTTGGCACTCCAGATCCTGGGCACCACCATCTTGAATGAAAATCTCCCAGCTATGTGCGTGCTCCCGCCTGCCCGAACATTCAAGTGAATGGGTGGTGGGAGTGCGTGCGGACCAGGGGAAGAGGCTTTGTGTCTTTTCCTGCGGTGGCCCGGGGAGACCGGGAGCAAGGCACGGGCCCCTGGATAAGGTATGGGTTTTTTTACTTTGTCACCCCCTTCCTATCTCAGAGCCAGGGTAGGGTGGCAGGGCAGGGATCACAGTTTAGCATAGTTTAACTTTAAAGTTCTGCTATAAGTAAGGTTCGTTATTTAGTATTTTTTTATTTATCACTGAGTACATATTAAATTACTAAATAACCTAAAAGCGGACCTTCACCCTGATTAAGAATCTATCTTACATACTTCCCACACTCTGTACATACAGATTGCTCACATTAAAAATGATCCTACCTACTGCATGTTATAAGCCTTTAAACATCCAAGATGGCGGCTCATGGACGTGCAGGCTGCCTGCAAGCAGGAAGTGTACTCTGACTGTGCCGCTCTGCATTCTGGGATTGATGACCTTTTACTGACCCCAGCTCTGCTCTGTTTGTGCAAAGCACAGCTATAACCCCACTCTCCTGCACTTCTGACCCCTCTCAACTTCTCAGTATGTGATGCTACTGAGCCAAGATGGCGGCGCCTGTATCCCATAGTTCTGAACACAGCTGCAGGCCAGTGAGGGAAAGAATAATAAGTAAGGGACTAAAAACATTAAATATATACATTTTAGATGCCGGGAAATATTTTTTTAAGGGAATATTTTTTTTAAGGTTAAACTGGACCTTCATGCTGAAGGTCCAGTTTAACCTTAAACTTGTAACTTTACGTCTTTGGTCCAAGCCCCTTTCCTTCTATAATTTTCCCACAGTATACAGATAACAGATGACTCGATGGACTATGTGGTCTCCTTCTGCTGTATGTTTCTTTGTTGTATGTTCAAGATCTGTAATATGTGTGCTATTAGAAAACTACCCTGTGTTATTCTAGGTAATCATTTGAGTGGGCCACCCAAAGTACCTAGTCAGGTGTCAGATAGAATTAGGCTTTAAAGTTTTCCACCCTAAGTAGTTTAGGGAGATGCTTAGATCCAGTTTAGGAAGACTGTTCGGTCTGTGCATGCCGCAGCATCTATTAGGGGTCTCTGTAACCAGCACTCACAGCTTGTATGGGGGTCTGTACAACCAGCACTTACCAGTATCTTAAAGGGAACTCTGAACACAGCACTTCACAGTACTTTTTCCCTTTCAGTGCCAGTTACGTAGAATTTACCTAGCTGCCTCCTCAACCGTTACATGCCAGCTATGTAGATTCTACATAGCTGGAATTGTCACCTCTGTCCGGGAATCAGCAGCAGGGGTCTCTTCTTCCGCCGGGGGGCCTCCAACCCTCGCCCTGGGGTCTTCAGTGGGGCAGAGAATACTTATTCTTTGCCCCCTCCACTTTTGACAGCACGAGTCGCCGCATGAATTTTATATGAGGAATAAGGTTATGCTTCTGGTGGTGGCAGAAGCTGGTAGTGATCAGTGGAGGGTGGGTGTGAGGACAAGGGACTTCAATACCCTGCCCGCATCTGGCTTCTACGGATCACTACCATCTGTCAATGGCAACACGGTGCTGAATAGTGATCGGTGTTGAAACGGAGGTAAGTAAAGAAAAAAATGACTTTTAATAAGTTACATTTTGGCTGTGTGCTTATTTTACATTTAACACTTAGTGAACTGGTAAGGGATCCATGAAACCTCTATAACAGTTCGCAAAGGCACGAGGGGCTGGCAAGTCACCTCTGACGAATGGGTGACTTGCCATTACCCCCAGCCTTATTCCTGCCTCCCTAAAGCCCTACAAGCCCCAATAGCTGGCGCCCTGGCTGGTTTTGCTTGGACAGGGGGGATCCCACAGTTTTTTTAATTTTTAAAGGTTTAACTGAGGCGGGGATCCCATTGACAATTTTTGATAGTCTGCATAGTAGTTGTATTTCATTTGAAAGTGTCATAAAGCACTCTTTTGAGTTTGTAGTGTCTCCTAGGCAGGAACGGCAGTCTATTGATATATATGTGGTTCCGTTGTAATTGGGGTAATTAGGGCTTTCCCAGGCAATATAGTTTTCTTAAACAATTTAAAATGTGTTCCCAAAAGTATTATGAAAGCACTGAAAAAACTGAAAGAAAATAAAATACATAATTTTCCTGGGAATCCCTGAAAATTTCTACAGTTATAAAAATTACAGTTAAACATAGCACAAATGGTAAAAAATGGCCAGACAACCGAGGGTGACAAAATCTCAAGTGGACTGGCAGTTAAAAGTTAAAAGCTATCTATGCATGGTGAGTATAGTTGGTGAGTGTCACGTATTTCTCAGCAGAGAAATCCCCTATTATAGAATGACCAGTAATTGAAAGCTGCGAGACAGAGGGCGATGTGCGTCAAACCATATTTAATGGTAATAAACAGAAACAAATATACATAGCACAGACCAACCAGGCTGCTGTACAAATACACAAGTGAACATAATAACATACACGTGCTGAAATAACGGTACAAGAATACAGATGAACACTATGTGCTACAGCTGCTGTGCAGAAATATAGGTAAACCCGGAAAACATAAACACACTCAGGCTGCTGTACATATACACAGGTGAAGTCTGGGAACATACATGCTTAGGGATCCAGTGAAAGTCCAAATGCAGATACAAGGCTGAGACAGGGAAGGCAAATCAAAAAGGCTGTGGCAGGGGTCCTGGGTTCTGGGTAAAGATTCAGAGTTTAGAGTCTGGGTCCGGGAAGACAATACAATGCTGATCCGCTGGCTGCAGGGGTGGATCAGCTTATAAAGGCCAGGAAGTGACACGGTGCTGGCTGATTACCAGAACCTCTGCATGAGAGGGCCACCTGCTGGCGGAGCAGCATATAGCAGAGGAAAGTCCAGGAAAGGGACCCAGCAAAAGCAGAACATAACAGATGCATGCTGTCATGTTGCGGAGGAACTCCAGACCTGACAGTGAGTATAGTTCTGTTGAGAGGACCTTGCAGTTTCATATTTAACTTGTTTTTTTCTTGTTTGCATGATGATATTTTGGGAAATTGTGGTTTTTATTCTGCTTTTGTATTATTTCTTTACTGAAATGCCTTGCAACCAGTGAATTCCTTGAGGGTTGCGACCAGAAAACTGCACCCAAAACAAAAGTCTGGCACGCCTAGAAAACTTCAGTTGTGTAATTTGAGAAAATATATTGTTTGTGGGGTTATTTCAAATGTAAAGGGTTGTTTTTCTTGAAAATCTGCAAGGTGTGCATAGTAGTTGTATTTTATTTAAAAATCTCTTAAATCGCTGTTTCAGTTTGCCTTACTGTCTTCTGGTCAGGAAAGGGTGTCTACCGATACATATGTGGTACCGTTGTAAGCGGGAGGAATGGGGCTTTTACACACAATATGATTATTTTAAAAAGCTACAAAATACATTTTTCTTTTAAATTAGTTTCCACATATTTCACTCAAAACTATTGGGAAAGCACTGAAAACAATATGCATAAGACATTTCAAGTTAAAGCCCAAACTCTGGTGAAAAAACAATATATAATTTTCCTGGGAAATCCCTGAACATTCCTTCAAATGTGACAATTAAACATTTATATTGCAAAAAAGATGGTGGTTATTTGGCACCCGCCTACTTACTGGAATGTCAGATTGAGTCCCTTGTGTTACCCTTGTGCGGGTGCGGGCTGCTCTGGAACTTCTGCTTTGCCATTCTGGATGGAGGTTGTGTAGCCGGCCAGCGGGTCCAGCAGGAAACAGTTCCCTGCATTGAGCATTGAGTGCGCGCTCAGGCGGGGAAGGCCCCCACGGCCGCCAATAGCATTGTTGATGGCTCCATGGCCTGTCAAACCAAAGACTGAAAAGCCTCCTGGACCAGACCATAACCCAAAGGTTGGTGGAGGCCCCCTTAGCAGGGCAAGTGGTGGAGGCCCTGGGGCGCGAGCTTCACAGTATTTTTAAGGGAACTCTGAACACAGCACTTCACAGTATCTTAAAGGGGACTCTGAACATGGCACCCCATAGTATCGTATAGGTGTCCTTGCATAGAATTCTCTGCCAACACAGCATAAGGGTCTCTGCGACAAACACTTCACAATATCTTAAATGGAACTGAACACAGCATCTTGTCCTCTGTAAACAGACCCTTGGCAGAAAAACTTTACATGTATGGTGGTTCTTCAGCTTTGTAAACAGGTCCTTTGCGGGCAATCTTAACATGCATAGCAGGCCACTCACATATATTTGGTGGTGGCTGGTGGTGGTTTAAGCAGTCCTTTAGGCTGCTGTAAGTTGGAGGTTCATTATGTCTGCTTCATTCTTAGTATGGGTGTGTGTCCCAGAGGTGAAACATGCAGCTATAACACATTGGTGTCATATTGCAGTGATATACCCCCAATGATCCCAGTAGCCCTTACAATGACCATTTTACAGCCATTTTTCAACATAAAAGTTTGGGCCCCCATTGAATTCTATGGGATTCGAAGGTAAAGTTTGGATCAAGCTCAGATCCCGATCCAAACTCTTAACTAAGTTTTGTCTAACCTTTTGTCCAATGGGACCTCTCATCCCTCCACACCATCTTATGTGGTGACCTTGATTTTTCAGTTGGCCAGTGTTCCCTAAACTTTAGTGAGCTCTCCTCTTCAACACCCAATAGGCTTGATTCAGAGGCACATTCGTCTGCACTTCCGTAGCTGTCTGTGAAAGTTTTAGTGGGTGTTCATTTTTCATTCGTACGAACGTTCGGGCAAATGCATATATGCGCTTTCGATGAACGAAAGCAAATCGGAACATTTGCGTTAGTTCGGGTCATTTTCCAAACCAAATCTGATATTTTTCGTTTGTTCAAATAACTTACGTTATTGCTATGGGCTTGCGTCTCATTCGGAGAGCTGATTGCCGACGGACCACCACCCTATAAATCCGTTTCCTTTGCGATCCCCTTACGGGACCATTTTGACCTCGAGACTAGCAGCTATGGATGACTCTAGTGTATTTGAGGAGCATGAGGATCTGCAGCTCATGGGTATTGAAATTGTCCGGAGGGCTGAGACCAGATTGCACCGGCGACGCATGCAAATCGATGGCATGCATGACGTTGAGCTGTTCGAGCTGACCAGACTTAATCGCGTTTCCCTCCATAAATTGTATAGTGAGCTGCGGCCATGGTTAGCCCGCATTTCAGGTATGACCAAGCTTGGCTGCCTGCAATTTTTGGCGAACGGCTCGTTCCAGAGGCTGGGTGACCTCTCCGTGGGGATCTCCCAGCCTACGCTGAGCTGCGCGCTATCCAAGATTTTGGAAGGCATGGCTACCATTACTCAGAAATATATTTGTTTTCCGATCGACATGGTAGCCAGAAACGAGATTAAGCTGGCATTTTATAACATCGCCCACATGCCCAACGTCATGGGTGCCATTGACTGCACCCACGTTGCCCTGGTCCCTCCGGCACTGGACGGGTATATCTACAGGCAAGTCCAATCAGCCATATTTTGTTTCTTTTTGTTTATTTTTTTTTATGTCCAAAAAATTTCAAAAAGTCCCTCCTTGTAAAATGTCCCTTCTTATAATTATTCCCTCCTTGTAATTAATCCCTCCTTGTAAGTTATCCATCATTGAAAATAATCCCTCCTTTTAAGAAATCCCTCATTGTAATGAATTCCTCCTTGTATCCATCCTTTATAATAATCCATTGTTTTAAATAAGCCCTCCGTGTAATTTATCCCTCCTTTTACATAATCCCTCCTTGCAATTAATCCCTCCTTGAAATTATTTCCTACTTGAAATTATTCCCTCCTTGTAAGTAATCCCTCCTTGAAATGTATCCCTCCTTGTAATTTAACCCTCATTGTAATTTATCCCTCCTTTTAATTATTCCCTCCTTGTAAAGAGTCCCTGTGGAACCATGGACCGTATTTAGTTGCATATAAATGTCACATGTGTTCACCAAGGAAACATTTTAATGTGTACCTGAAATAGACACTGGAAAGGTAATCTTTCCATTTTCAAACATGCATATTCTTTTGTTGCTAAACAAAATACTTATGTACTTGTTTATTGCTATTTTAATTGGGCCACAGGTTTTGCTTAGGGTGTGATTAGTTAGTGTTTCCCTAGTTTTCCTTCCCTTTCTAATGTTTTTGTTGTTTTTTTTTCATCCCAGGAACCGCAAAATGGACCACTCAATGAATGTCCAAGCAGTGGATGTATTAGTCAACAAGTACATACACATTGGTCTCCTTAACCAAAATAAACATGCATGTACTGGCTGTTCTGAGGCTTCACACATCCCTAAAAGCCCATTATGGGACCACACTCAGCTTGCAAATAGCATTTGCCATTAGATTAGGCTGTTTGCCATTCTTTCTAGGTCAAACTTTCAAGCACTCTAAATACATAACAGGCAGTCCTTTTCTAATCTCAATAGTGTTCCTAAGGACTCTCCCAAATAATGTATGAGCAAGGAAAAAGCAAATGATGAGTCGCCACACATAACACACCCTGTTTAAATTGTTACCTCGGGCTGGGGAGGTGAAGAAAAACGTATTTTTGGGAGTCCCTGTCCACTGAGTGGATGCTCTTTGATCTTTCCCGTGGGTTTTGGTCAGGGGCTCTCAAGTGTCAGTTTTACTCTCAATTAAGTGCAAAGCAGCTGATGGGATAAGAGACCGTTTAGTGAACCGGGGCTACACAAAAAGGATACTGAAAACAGCTTACAAGAAGGCGAAACAAGACCCTCTTATTCCAAAAACAAACGAAACAGACCACACAACAACATACACCATTTATACTGACATACACACAACAGCATAAACACATTCGAGATATCATACAAAAACATTGGACTATACTAACTCATGACCTCGACCTGAGACCCATTGTCCCCAAAACTCCGAAACTGGTCTTCAGACGCTCCAAATCACTCAAAGACAGACTAGTATCAAGCCACTATAGAGCACCTGAAGAAGGAAAGTGTTGCAAATACCCAGGCATCTACAGATGTGAAGGTTGCAACACTTGCAGATACATCAAACCAGCAAAAACCATAAACTTACCAGGGGGGCAAACCTTTTCACCAAACCTCCCCAGCCCATAAAATTCTCTGACTTAATTCAGAGGTGCCAGTACTCGCCGGCCAACACAGGAAAATATACTATTTACCATCCTCCCTTCCTGAAAATTTCTTTACCCACTGACCCATTCTGATTGAACTGGACTCGGATATGGACTTGGGGTTCTTGGCTGGGTGGCCACTGAACTAGCAGGCGTAGCTGTGGCATATGGAGAGTGCCTTTCCACCTGTGCCGGTGCCAAATGTGGCCAAGGAGGAGAGGGTGTTGTGGATGAAGTCGTGCTTGGGGCCCGGTGCCTCTTTTGGCACTTAGAATACCCATGCCCCTTGGAGGTAGATGACCGGTCCAGGGGTGACCAAGAGCTTGGGCTTTGGGGCCTGTGCCTTGCCCTCTTGTTCGATGATTTGGACACCCGTGTGGGTGGGGAGGGCGAACTTGGACTTCTGGCCCTGTGCCTTGCCCTCTTGTCCGATGATTTTGACACCCGTGCGAGTGGGGAGGGCGAACTCGGACTTCTGGCCCTGTGCCTTGCCCTCTTGGCATGAGCCTTGTGGCCCCGTGCGGGTGTTGTTGATGGGAAGGTTGAGATGATGGGGCTTCTTTCCCAGTGTCTCCTTTTGGTTGTCTTGCCATGGTAGCCACGTGGGTGGGGTGATGGTGACCTTGGGGGGTTGGGGCTTCGCACCTTCTTGGTCCCTTTTTTCCCCTACATTGGGGTTGGCTTTCTGGCCTGTTGCTTGCTTTTTCCAGCGGCCTCCTTTTTTTGGGTAGTTGTGGTGGGTGCCTTTGTCTGGGCAATGCGGGTTGGCCGCAACTTCGCTTTGGTCACCTGGGACCGAGTCTTGGGCCCTTCAGCAGGCTCCTGCTGTTTGGCTGCCTGTTTGCTGGTGCCCTCCTTTGCTGCTTTTTGTGGAGCTTTTTTAGGTACCATTGCTCATGGACTCTGAAAGAGAATGAGCTGTGTGTCCAGGACCCTTTAAATAAGATTGGCGGGGTCTCACGCTACGCGTACATGTGCGTACGGACGTGCGTACGGCTGTTCGTACGGCGGTGCGGAACCCGGAAACCGCAGGGGCATTACTTATCTGCTGCAGACAAGAGGCAAGATGGCGCCCACAATCTTTACCCGCCAACAAGAAGAGATCATCATGCTTGTATGTGTATTTTAATGCCTTTGATTTGCCATCTAAATGCATGCCTAGCCCTTAAGGAAGCGCAGGAAGAAATGTTTTTTTTAAAAAGTGTCTAAAACTACGTGTCAAAAGTGAGGTCCCACACGTGCGAACCAACACTGAGGCCAGCTTCAAGGATTGTATTAGGCTACAAATGTGTCTGTTAATGTCATTTAGTCAAATGATCGATTGTTGACAGATATTTGTATGCAGTTTGAACTAAAACCTAGGTTTATTTTGTGTTTTGTAGACCATGCTGGAGCGCAGGTACGACTACCTGCCCAACTTTTGAGAAGCGCACTGTCGCCCTGGAGATCATTGCCCAAATCCAACATCAGACGGACACCACCTTCACCCACATGCAGATCATGCAGCATTGGTCGGACGGCTGCACATGCCCCAGGTGCGGCGCTTTTTCGGAATCCATTTCCCTAGTAAGCACATAGCGATTGCATGGCAAATGTAACTCATGCAGAAGGCCAACCAGTGCTGCATGAATCTGCAGCAGGAAGTGAAGGTGGTGGATCTCCAGGGCGACGGTCCTCCTACCAGCCCCTGGACCTTTCCACAGAGGTGGCACGGCGTGGGCAGGGAGTCGTACACAGCGACGCAGGCGGGAGCCTCTGGTATGTGACTCTTCATGTAACCGCACACATGTATACATGCTATTTCCACCCAAGCTGATTCCCTTAATCTGTTTTTGTAGATGCTTCTGGAGCGGGTGAAGATGCGGAGGCTGCAGCAGATCTCACCCAGGAGGCACAGGGAGAAGGTGAGTGATGTGACACACACATTGAAAATGACTTTGATTACTGTTGACTAAGACATTATAAGTGACCCTATTTGCCATGTCTCGACAGCCTCTACTTCACAACAGTGGCAGGGCCCAGGACATAGGGTTGTCCCCAACGAGGCATCCGTCGGCCACTAACCAAGTAAGTTGTAATCTCATTCTTTGCAGTATGTGTTAATTGACATGATCACCCAGATAAATCAAGCCATAGTCAATGGCATTAGCAGAATGACCTGTGCCCACTTGCTTAGAGAAATTACTTAGCAGACTGACCTGTGCCCACTTGCTTAGAGTAATTACTTAGCAGACTGACCTGTGCCCACTTGCTTAGAGTAATTACTTAGCAGAATGACCTGTGCCCACTTGCTTAGAGTAATTACTTAGCAGACTGACCTGTGCCCACTTGCTTAGAGTAATGACTTAGCAGACTGACCTGTTCCCACTTGCTTAAAGTAATTACTTAGCAGACTGACCTGTGCCCACTTGCTTAGAGAAATTACTTAGCAGACTGACCTGTGCCCACTTGCTTAGAGTAATTACTTAGCAGACTGACCTGTGCCCACTTGCTTAGTGTAATTACTTAGCAGACTGACATATGTGGTCCTGATTTATGTTACCAACTAAAAAACATTCCATCCACAGGTGAGAAACATATATTTGTCTCTAAGTAATTTTGTCGCAAAAGTGGAAGAAATGAATCGAAGGGTCCTTGAGTTGGTGGCCGATATGCAGCAGCTGGTTAACTCGTTGGGGACAACAGAAGAAGAATAGTGTTCTGGGTACTGTCACTGTTTTTAGTTATGTAAATAGTTTTTACGATTTTCAATTTTTAATATTTTTAAAATGTATTTGTTTTTAAAATTTGTTAAAAAATTGTAAAAAAAACAAAAACATCTAAGTTTGAGGGGCCTAAAATGGAAGAAGAACCTAACCGGGAAGTGGTTTGGGTAAGTTTGAGGGGCCTAAAATGGAAGAAGAACCTAACCGAGAAGTGGTTTGGGTAAGTTTGAGGGGCCTAAAATGGAAGAAGAACCTAACCGGGAAGTGGTTTGGGTAAGTTTGAGGGGCCTATAATGGAAGAAGAACTCAACCGGGAAGTGGTTGGGATGAGCTTTAAGGGTCCAAAAGGGAAGATGGAGGATAGCGCTAAGTGGTTGGGGTGAGCTTTAAGGGTCCAAAAGGGAAGATGGAGGATAGCGCTAAGTGGTTGGGGTGAGCTTTAAGGGTCCAAAAGGGAAGATGGAGGATAGCGCTAAGTGGTTGGGGTGAGCTTTAAGGGTCCAAAAGGGAAGATGGAGGATAGCGCTAAGTGGTTGGGTTGAGCTTTAAGGGTCCAAAAGGGAAGATGAAGGATAGCGCTAAGTGATTTAGCTAAACATTGTAGTAGAAGTGAGGGTGGCAAACATGTAGGAGAGCACTTTAATGAGTTAGGTTTGTAGTGCGCAGGCGCAAGATCGTAAGGATTTCCGTCTGGACGATTATTTAGTGAAAAAGGGAAACAGAATCTATCGGGAAACGTAAAGGATTCGTGGGAGGAGACGATGGAAAAAGGGCAAAATCGAGAGGCTACGTTGTAACATGAGAAAATTAAAAGGAAAAGTCACGCTGGAAAATGACATCCTCGTACTCGTACTCTGCCGTACGAACGGACGGAAACTTTACAGAAGGATTGCAATGCATGCATAGAATCGCTCGCACACTCATACAAGAGCGGGAACATTTAAGAAAAAAACAGATCGGCACTAAAACAAAAGTATTTTTTTGTCTCTCTGAATCGAGCCTAATAAAGGCAAATTATTTTTATTTCCAAATCTACACATCTCATTCGGCTTTGAGTTGATGCTATTTTACAGATGATGTAGAGATATTCCCCTAAATTAGAAACTACTGCTACTACTACTAACTACTACTACTAACTACTGAATATGTATAAAAATAAAAACAGAGAAAGCATTGTGGTGGCCAGCCAGGCATTGGAATTATATAATGAACATCTTCCTCATTGCCAGCCAGCAACGGTATTAAAGATGCTATGTGAAAGGTCATGAGGAAGACATCCAGTATATCTTTCTATTGCTTGCTAAGTTAGCCACTTTAGTTTCCTGCTAGATCCTTCCAGCCAGTGGTCCACTTCCCAAATTGCACACTCCCATTCCTCCCTGAGCTAAATGCTTCATTTAAAGCGCTGTCAGCAGAGCAATGTATGCTCCAATTCAGGCTTTCCTGTAGTGCAGATGACCTAGAATGACTTGTTAGCCACCCAATCACTTCAGCAGTGGGGCCACTCTTGCAGTAGCTAGTAGAAGAGTCCCTCAAAACCCTAATGCTTTAGCAGCCATGGAACTGTACCCTGATTCTACAGTTATCATTGTTGTTTTAGTGTTACTGTCCAAATCAGGCTTAACTACTGGATATTTGGAGTGGCTGGAGGTCCAGTTTTAAAAAAAAAAATCCCCAAAATATCATTAGTTTGTGTGATGTATCTGTTTGAAGCAGTGTTTACATATCCAAATCCCAATGTGTGTTATTTGCAAATGTGTAAAAAAAATATTCAGGCTGGTCTGCAAACTAACAGGGTTGAGTGCTGTGGCTCCATTTAGACTTTTGTATCCTAATTGCCCTGCTAACATGCACCTCCCAGGTTAGTTATGAAATGGTCTGAGCGGCTGCCACCCCTCCTTTGTTTCTTTTGAATTTGTGCAAGCACATGGTGTGTGGGGTCTTGGCTGTATTGCAAGGTCTTCGACCCCATGGCTTGCACTTGAGGTTTAGGGCAACCTCAGGTAAGCCTGTTCCCAATTTATCTATTGCATTGTATGTCCCAAATGGGACTCTCAGAGATTAGAGTTAGGACTGCACCCCACAGAGGCACCTTGGCGCTGGTGGTGCAGCTTAAGCATACTTCTGCAGATGTGTGCGACCGAGTCCTCTGTTTTTTAACCAAGTTTAGAGACAGATTGTAGGTTGGTCTGCAAGATAACAGGATTGAGTGCTGTGGCTCCTTTAAGACTTTTGTATCCTAATTGCCCTGCTAACGTGCACCTCCCAGGTTAGTTATAAAATGGTCTGAGCAGCTGCCACCCCTCTTTTGTTTCTTTTAAATTTGTGCAAGCACATGGGGTGTGGGGTCTAGGCTGTATTGCAAGGTCTTCGACCCTTCCACCCCATGGCTTGCACTTGAGGTTTATGGCAACCTCAGGTAAGCCTGCTCCCAATTTATCTATTGCGTTGTATGTCCCAAATGGGGCTCTCAGAGATTAGAGTTAGGACTGCACCTCACAGGGGCACCTTGGCGCTGGTGGTGCAGCTTAAGCATACTTCTGCAGATGTGTGTGACCGAGTCCTCTGTTTTTTACCAAGTTTAGAGACAGATTGTAGGCTGGTCTGCAAGCTAACAGGGTTGAGTGCTGTGGCTCCTTTAAGACTTTTGTAAAAAAAATATTCACTTACTGGAAAAACTTGACACCTCACCAGTGGAACTGCTCTCAGGTACAGGCCTTTTTTTAATTAAAAGGAAAATGTTTATTTGTGCTGTAGTATGTGCTATATTGGAAAAGTTCTCCGAACGAAATGCACAGCTTATCAATTAAATGTTTGTGAGGCTCTCAAAATGCAACTGAATAGCAACTAATAGGTTCAAACAAAGGCATTTCCAGGAGCTTCTGTATAAGCAATCTTATGCCTGAGCCCAATAATGGCAAGAAATATTAGTGATACTTGTACTGCCCTAACACAGCCACACTGTCAAACAACCACAATTTGATTGTAGTGTTGCCTAACAAAAGCAGAACATTCTTTAATACTTAAAATATTGTTTTAACATTTGAACAATAATGACACCTTTTTATAATCTGCATAGCTGATGTAAACTGAATTCCTTTTAATGAATGAATGCTTAAAGCCGTTATTGTATTTTACTTAATTAAACAGAGTGGGCACTTTTGCCTTTGGCAGGGATTTTCCCCTTACGATTCCAGCTGTTGGTAAGTTAAATGTGCAATTGAAGTTCCTGGGTGTTTAAACAAGCATGCCAACCATAAAAGTTTCTACAAAGAACAATACTTGTAACAATGATACCTCTGTCTGTTTACTGGCACTTACTAAATGAGGATCCTGTTATTAGTACAAAGACATGGAAGTGAATGACTTTTGGTTTTCATATGCTTGCCTTGTGTAATGAGGGGGTGGAGTAGACATAGAGAACACTTTGCTGAAACACATAAACACATAGGTTGTTGGATACTTGTCAAATAAGCTATTTTCCTTAAAGCGGACCAACACCCTGCGCAGCTCAGGTGTTGGTGCAGTCGCCAATCGCACCTCGCGATCGCACAGGTTAAGGTGATATTTACAGGAGTTCTGGGGGATTAAGGTCCCCTTTAAAGAGGAACAACACCTGGGTGTTATTTCTCTCCAGAATGTGTGTTCCCATATTTACTCATCCAGCAATCCCATGCGGCATGCCTAAACGGGCAATCAGCACTCTGCACTCTATGCAGCTTCTGCTAGCTGCTATGATATCAGAGCATTGAGCAAGCTGAATGGAGCTAGAGCCGCTGCTTGCACCTCTTGCTCCTTTGCGTACATGTTGCTGCCATTCATAAGTGTCTGGCATAAAAACTCAGATAATGGTAATGGTCAAATCCAGATAGACCATTCTGGTGAAGCAGGCTTTACTGGAGCATGCTGTAAGCTGTTGCACAGCATCTCCAACACCCCTTTTCAACAGTTGAGACTTAGTCAGGTTAACCCTTCTTCTTTGTAAACCTCAAGTGTCTTTGAGCGTTCTGGGGTTTGGTAAGGAGATCTGCTGTCATATCCTCAGTAGGGCAATAATGTAACTCAAGAAGTCCCTGCTCTTGAAGATCCTCAGTCTCAAAGTGCTGACTTAGGGTTTGTAGTATTTCTGTTTCATCCCCTTCTTGCTCATAACAAACTAGGAATTTACCCATACAAATAAGCACATAGATCTATCTGTTGGCCAATTTATTTATAGGAGTTCAGCCCATGACATTCTCTTTTTCATTCCATCCCCAATAAGCTCAGCGGAGCAGGACAGAATAGCTGTTCTCTTCCTCCTCCCGCCTCTCCCTCCGTCTATTCCTCTACCTCCTCTTCCAGATTCACATTGCACAGCCAGGGTGTTCTATACAAGTTCTGGAATCTTACAGACCCCACCCACCCATTATGCTGATTATTATTCAGCAAGAGAATTTATTAGGTGAAATCCCGATATCTTTCTTTCTGTCCATTTCTTCTTTACCTCTATTATCACTCCAAAGTATGAGAGGTTTTCTCTGAAACATGTTACTTGTCTTTACTACATACTACTTTTTGTGTTGCATTAGGTAAGTGACTGTGTTTCTTGTATAGTCATCTATGAAAGTCATTATGTACCTGTTGCCTCCAAATTTAGATTAGTTTAGTGGACCACATATATCACTGTGAAGTAGGTCAAGTGGTCTTGAAGCTCTATTCTGACCAACTTCAGGAAGTGTTGCTCTTGTAGCTTGGGATTTGTTGCAACATTAACACTTAACAGTAACTGGACAAGGGGATACAATTCGATCCTTTGTCAGATTCCTCTTTTGCAGCTCTTGTATGCATTCTGGGTGTCTGTGTCATAAAACACCTGTGCCACATGTGTATACAGTCATTGTGGGTGCATAGTCTCACCTTTATTTTCACTGTGTTGAGGTGCTTGGCATCAAGGATAGCCACTTGTCACCTTGGAAATTCACAGTGAGTCCTTTAGCTGTCAGATGCTTCACAGATAAGAGTCCTCATTCTAGGAACATGAAACACATTCAGGAACATAAACCATATTGTGAACCATAAAAGCCCCATTCCTCACAATTACAATGGTACCTCATATGTATCTGTAGCCCCCCGTTCCTGCCCATCTTTTACTGGTATGGCTAAATTGTGTCCCACAACATTTGGGCTTACAAAGGTTCCATGCTTATATCCCTCTGTATGCATTTTACTTCCATCTGGAGGGGCAAGATCAAGCTCTGTGCAAAAGCATAATATGACTTGTCATGTAACTGGTTACGCCCGAGTCAATGCACCAGCCTTGAAAGGCACAGTTGCCTGTCACTTTAAATGTGGCATTCCAGTTCCACTCACATGGATCAGAAATTGTGGCTTTGACCTTCTGTTCTGGGTTTGTGGCATCTAAAGCACACCCTGGTGTCCTTCCTGTGTAAGCTTGTGTCTGTAGCTTTAAGAGCTTTTCTGGTGCCAGTTTCTGTGGAGTCATGCTAAAGCTTCTTTCTTTGCTGATACTCATCTATGAGCCTGGTCTTTACAAATGCTAGTGTCAGATCTATCTCAGGCCTTTTCTCCAGCACATTGATCAGTGCAGTGAATGTATGGGGTAAGCTGCATAACAACATGGATGCAGCATGACAGTCTGTTATATTCTCACCAACTTACCTGAATTGTGCAATCACTTCCAGTATGGGATTTATATACCCCTGCATGTCCTGCTCTCTGCTAAGCCTCTTTTTGTTAAGTTTCCTCAGCAGAAGCAACCTGCAGTTTGAACTGGATCTCTCATGCAGTCTTTTCATTACATCCCACATGCCATTCACTGTATTCTCACTGCGTATGTGAATACGCTGATCATCTTCTACTAGTAAGCTTATGATGGCCCTTGCCTGCCGTTTTTTCTGTCCCAGTCCTAATTATTTTCTTGTGGCCTCTCTGTAGGGATAACCTCTCACAAGTAACCTCTGGATAATAGCTTTTCCACTTTAAACCATAACTAATAATTTTTCAGATTGGCCATTGTTTAAGCTCTGAGCTGCTGGCCATTATCCTTCCTTTACATATAAGAACAGTCTTACTTGCATACAGGAGATGTATCTGTGGAAGCTTCTTTATGTCAATCTCCGCATCAGCAGCACTTGTCTCCCGTGGGCCACTTCTGGTCACTGGGCTTTATCGAGTCTCTGGGGCTTCATTCGGTCACTGGGCCCATAACTGAGTATTTTAGAGGAATTGGTAATGTCACGATGCACCTACCTGCACCCCGTTCCAGCTCCGCCTCTCATGCCCGGCCGCGCCGGGCGGCTGCGAACACGGCTGTGAGCGCGCCTCCCTCTGCTGCTTCCTCCTCTGCCGGAGTCTCCGGCAGTTCTCGTGCTTGCGCGCGTGCGCGAGCACGTCCTTCATATTAAGTTAAGTTAAAGGGCCAATGAGCCCAGGTGGGTGGGGGGTGTTCCCGTGCGGGGACAGGGCCAATTAGGCCTAGGCAGGTAATGAAACCCTATCAGGTTAGGGTTTCCAGTGTGCACCAATCACATACATATTTCCCCCTTCCCCAATCATTTCCGTCCATATAAAGGTTCACCGTGTCAGTTGCTCAGTGCCTGTGATAGCGCCTAGTACCTAGCCTTTCTTGCTTGTGTCTCGTGATTGATCTTGTTGCCGACCCCCGCCTGAACTGACTATTCTAGATCTGAACTCCCGTTGCCGACCACCACCTGTACCGACCATCCTTGATCTGAACTCCCGTTGCCGACCACCACCTGTACCGCCCATCCTTGATCTGAACTCCCGTTGCCGACCATCGCCCGTACCGACTATCCTCGATCTGAACTCCCGTTGCCAACCATTGCCTGTACCGACCATCCTAGATCTGATATCCTGTTGCCGACCTCTGCTCTGAACCTTGACTATGAATTGCCTTCTCCTTTTGTACCACTGCCATCTCAGAACACCCGTTGCCGACCCCTAGCCTGTCTGGACTTTCCTGTTAAAACGCTTCTGCTATTGGGTTCGCTCAATACCGCTCCCAGCCACTGGTTCTCCAAACCTCCCAACAGTAAGCCTACATCCTTTGAGCCATTGACGTCCTGGGGGCAACCGATCCTGGTCAGGCATATTCTGCGTCCCGGCAAGCTGGGGCTCCTACAGGTGAAGCTGGCTGCGGAGATTGGGGGTTGAGGGCTTACCTGGAGGGCTGGAGTTACCAGAGCGGATCATTAGAGTACCCAGAGCGTGACATTATCACAGGCCCCATGGATGACCTGGTACAGCAAGTTCAGGCTATGGCCACAGCTATAACCCTTTCAGTGCCAAGCACGTAGATTCTACGTGCTTGCATCCACTCCACTTAAGTGCCAAGCACGTAGAATCTACGTGCACTCACCTGACCCCTTGTTCTATCCGGCCGGGTCTCCTCTTCATCCGGGGGGGCTTCGATCCCCCACCCAGGCCCCCCCGGGTGCAGGGGAGAGCCCGGAATAGCCACCCCCCCTTCAGCAGCCGCCGAAATACATGTTAAAAAAAAAAATATATAAAAATGACATTTACTTACCTTAGTGATCGATTGCTCCCGCCGGGTCTCCTCTTCACCAGGGGGGCCTCCGATCGCCCCCCCCCCTGGCTCTCCAGCTTCAGGAGAGGGCCTGAAAGGCCCTCTCCCTGTCCTGCTCGACGGGCGCCGCCATTTTGCCGATAAGCCCCGCCCCTTTGGGGGCGGGGCTTATGGCGTCACACCCCGGGTGTCGTCCTGGCTCCGGGCTGCGATTCTCACACTTGTCATCGCTGGCCACAGGAGGAGGAAGGCAGGTGATGATCTGATCGCCTGCCTCCCTCCTCCACTGGCCAGCAATGACAATATTTGTCATCAGAGCTGCGAGGGACACAGAAGCTGAGGATCAGAGGTGAGTAAAGTAAAAAAAAACGTTTTTATTTTTTAATAAAGTTAATCTGTGTTTTTTTTTTTTTTTTTACTGTTAACCCCTTGTGAACTGGTAAGGGGTCCATGTGACCCCTATACCAATTCACAAGGCTGGGGGGATGGCAAGCCACCTGCGCTAGCGGGTGGCTTGCCATTAACCCTTGGCACCCCCATTACCTGCCTCCCCAAAGGCCAGGGTGGGGGCAGAAGAGCCCGGGCCCACATAGGGTATGTGGGCTCGTAGACTGCAGGGTGAGGGGGCCACAAAAGCTGGCCCCCCCACTCTGTGTCTACAAGCCCCCATAGCTGGTCCCGGGCTGGTAATGCTGGGTAAGGGGTACCCCACGTCATTTTTTTTTTATTTTTAAGGGTTTTTAACCCTTAAAAATCAAAAAAAAAAAGGGGTCTGCCCCCCCTGGGAGGGGGGACCCTATGTCATTTTTTTTTTAATTAACCCCTTATGGTCTGTCACCCAGCAGCTATAAAAGGCTTCCAGCAGATGAGCAGAAGCCAGTGATTGGGAGGGGAAGATGGATGGGAGGTAAGTATTAAAAAAAAAATATATATATATTTTTTTCTGCGTCTGTGTGGTGTTTTTTTTTTTTTACATTTAACCCCTTGTGAACTGGTAAGGGGTCCACGAGACCCCTATATCAGTTCACAAGGCTGGGGGATGGCACTAGCGGGTGACTTGCCATTAACCCTTGGCACCCCCATTACCTGCCTCCCCAAAGGCCAGGGGGGGGCAGAAGAGCCCGGGCCCACGGGCTATGCGGGCTTTGTAGCCTGCAGGGCCAGGGGCCACAAAAGCTGGCCCCTGTGCCCTGTTCCTACAAGCCCTGCATAGCTGGTCCCGGGCTGGTTACTTCGGGTAAGGGGGCCCCCATGTCATTTTTTTTTTGGGATTTTTAAAAATCCTGGGGAGGGGGGACCCTATGTCATTTTTTTCCCCGATTTAACCCTTTGTAGTGTGGATGGTAGTTGTATTTTACTTGTAAATGTTATAAAGTACTTGTTTCAGTTAGGGGGGTCTCCTGGGCAGGAACGGGGGGCTACCGATAAATATGTGGTACCGTTCTAATCTGTAGAAATGGGGCTTTCACATGCAATACGGTTTTCTTTAATAAAATACATTTTTTATTTAAAATAAAGGAGGCAATTTTCTAAAAAAAAAATATATATATATTTTTTTTTACTTAATAATATTGTAAAAAACAGAATAAAATTTACAAACAAGACATTTCATGTTAAAGCCTAAACTCTGCTGCAAAAAATATATATATATATAATTTTCCTGAAAATTCCAGCAAAAATGTCGCAAAACACGGCGCAAAATGGGGAAAAATGTCCTGTCAACAGAGGGTGACAAAATCTCAAGTAGGCTGGCAATTAAAAGGATTAAAAGTAGCTATGCATGTTGGGTATTGTTCTGTTCGGGGGACCTTGCGCTTTCAGACTTAGCTCGTTTTTTCTGGTTTGCATATTTATATTTTAGGAAAAGGTGTTTTTTATTCAGCTTTTTTATACATTTTTTAGGGAAACCCTGCGCAACCAAAGAATTCTTTGAGGGATTAATTCCAGAAAGATGAGCCCACTACAACAAGCTGGGTACGCTTAGAAAGCTTAACATGTGTACTTTTAGGGAATATATGGTTTATGGGGGATATTCCAAATGTAAAGGGTTGTTTTGGTTGAAAAATCGCAAGGTGCGCACCTTGTCTGCAGAGCTGAAATTTTCAAGGAAAATTACCGTTATGCGCATGCTTCACTTTGGGGTGTTTGGCAACTCTTCCCTTGACAGTAGCTATGCATGTTGGGTATTGTTCTGTTCGGGGGAGGTCGCTTTTTCAGATTATACTTGTTTTTTCTTGTTTGTATATAGTTTTTTTAGGAAAATGTTGCTTTGATTCTGCTTTTTTATCCTTTTTTTAGGGAAACTCTTTGAAACCAAAGAATACATTGAGGGATTACTTCCAGAAAACTGTGGCCACATCAACAAGCCTGGTACACCTAGAAAGCTTGAGGTGTGTACTTCCAGAGAATATATAGTTTGTTGGGGGTATTTCAAATGTAAAGGGTTATTTTTCTGGAAAAACTGCAAGGCGCGCATAGCGCATATCACAGTTGTATTTTTTTCTGAAAATCCCCTAAAGCGCTGTTTTAGTTTGGGGGAGTCTCCTGGGCAGGAAAGGGTGTCTACCTATACATATGTGGTACCGCTGTAACTGGGAGAAATTGGGGTTTCACACGCAATAAGATTTTATTGACAAACTTACATTTTTTATTACAAAAAACACTACAAATTGCAAAAAATAGATTTTTTTTTATTTTTTTGCACATATTTCACCCAAAAGTATTGAGAATACACAAAAAAAAGGCCAAACAAGACATCGCATGTTCAAGCCCAGACTCTGCTGAAAAAAACAATAAATCATTTTCCTGGGAAATCCCTGGAAATCTCTTCAAAAATCACATTTGAACATGGGGAGCGCAAAATAGTGCTAAATGGTCTGGCACCAAGGGTGACAAAAACTCCAGGTAGGCTGGCAGCAAAAGGGATAAATCAACTTGCCCAGAGAGTGGCCAATCAAGAAACCAGGCAGGTTCCTGCATCCGCTGTACCGCCTCACGTGTCGGAGCCGAAGGTCCAGTTACCGGAGAATTTTTTTGGAGACCGAGCCAAGTTCTCCAATTTTAAAAATTCCTGTGAGCTGTACTTCAGATTGAGGCCCGTATCCTCGGGCACCGAGACCCAACGGGTGGGGTTAATTATCTCCCTTTTGCAAGGAGATCCCCAATCATGGGATTTTAGCCTGCCTCCCGATGATGCTGCCCTGCACTCCGTTACATCTTTTTTCCAGGCTATGGGTGTGTTATATGCCGACCCAGACCAGCAGTCCACAGCCGAAAACAGGCTTCGGGCCTTGAAGCAAGGTCGGAATACTGCCGAAGATTACAGTTCTGAATTCCGGCGGTGGGCAGTAGACTCCAGATGGAATGACCCAGCACTGCCCAGGTATCAAGGATGCATTGGTTAATTTCCCTGCACCAGCAGATCTTGACCAGCTAATGCAGGTCCCCATCAAAATAGATTGGCAACTTAGGGAAAGAGCCAGGGAAAGGGTTAGGACTTCCTCGTCCTTTAAGCCATCTCAGACCCCCAACCCACCCACTTCCCCTGGGGTAAACACACCTTCTTCCTCACTGGAAGAACCCATGCAGGTCGGTAGAGCTCGTCTTACCCAGGACGAGAAGCAGCATAGACGCTCCATGGGTCTATGCTTATATTGTGGGAATCCGGGACATTTTGCTAGGTCCTGTCCTAACAAGGGATACTCGGCGGGAAACTTCCTCGCCTAGATCAGGAGGAGAGTGCTGATCTAGGTGAGTCCGTTAATTACTCTCACTTGAACAAAATGTTAATCCCCATAGAGCTTTCTTGGGGCCCTTCCAAACAGGCAGTATCCGCCTTTATCAATAGTGGAGCTGCGGGCAATTTCCTGGATCGGAGCATGATCTCCGTCCTGGGGATTCCTCTGGTACCCCTTGGGAAATCTCTACAGGTTCTGGCCATAAATGGGAAGGCCATCCAGGGAGGTCCGGTTAGTACCAAGACCCCTCCTCTCAATTTAATTGTCGGCTCTTCCCACTCTGAATACATCAAGTTCTTGGTTTTTGATTGTCCGGAAACCCTGGTAGTACTGGGATATCCCTGGTTAAAACTCCACAACCCCATTTTAGACTGGCAGACTGGGGATTTAGTGAGGTGGAGTAATTACTGCAAGACACATTGTTTTTCCACTGCCCTCAAAAGTTTTCAGATGCTGCCCCAGGGATTGCCTCAGCCTTATGCGGATTGGGCTGATGTTTTTTCTGAACATTCTGCAGATTCCCTTCCCCCACATAGGGCCTATGACTGCCCCATTGACCTGCTCCCAGGAACCATCCCTCCTTGAGGGAAGATTTATAATCTTACCCGGCCGGAGGAGCAGGCAATGAAGGAGTACATCTCCGAGAATTTAAGCAAGGGGTTCATCCGTCCTTCAACATCACCTGCGGGGGCTGGCTTCTTTTTTGTGGAGAAAAAAGATGGTGGTTTAAGGCCTTGCATAGATTACAGGGCCCTGAATAAGATTTCTGTAAAAAAACGGTATCCCCTTCCCTTGATTGAGGATTTATTTAATCAAGTAGTAGGTGCTCAGGTTTTCTCCAAGTTAGACCTAAAGGGGGCCTACAACCTGATTCGTATTTGGCAAGGGGATGAGTGGAAAACGGCATTCAATGTTAAAGATGGTCATTACGAATATCTAGTCATGCCCTTTGACCTTTGTAATGCTCCTGCGGTCTTAACGATGTCTTTCGAGACTATTTGGGTAGATTCATGGTAATTTATTTGGATGATATCCTCATTATCCACAATTCTTTGTCCGAACACAGACAACATGTGAAAATGGTTCTTCAAAAATTGAGAGAGAATAACTTGTATGCAAAAATTTCTAAATGTATGTTTGAGGTCACCACCGTTCCCTTTTTGGGTTATGTAATCTCTAACCAGGGATTGGAGATGGATGCGGGGAAAGTTTTGGCGGTGCGGGATTGGGTACAACCCAAATCTTTAAAAGAATTACAGCGTTTTTTAGGTTTCGCTAATTTCTATTGACGCTTTATTATGGGTTTTTCCAATATTGTTGCTCACCAACCTTATTCGCAAGGGCGCCTTCACTGTAAACTGGTCATCTTCGGTCAATGAAGCCTTCCTGACTCTAAAACAGGCTTTTACTTCGGTGCCAGTTTTAGTTGACCCTGACGTTAATAAACCTTTTACCATTGAAGTAGATGCATCCGAGTTGGGTGTGGGGGCGGTGTTGTCGCAATACGCTGGTCATCCTGAACGTTTGCATCCATGCGCCTACTTCTCACGGAAATTTAGAACTATGATGTTGGAAACAGGGAGTTATTGGCGGTTAAACTGGCTTTTTGATGAATGGCGTCACTGGTTGGAGGGTTCATTGTATCCGATCACGGTCACAAAAACCTCGAGTACATTAGCTCAGCTAAGAGACTGAACTCTCGTCAGGCTCGTTGGGCAGTATTTTTCTCGCGCTTTAATTTTATAATTACATTTAAGCCAGGAGTTAAAAATTCTAAAGCGGATGCTCTGTCCCGCATGTTTGGGGATTGCAAGGATCGGGGTGATATGGGTGAACCTATTTTGCCTTTGGGTTGTGTGATTGGGGCTTTGCTTCCTGATCTTTCTAATGCCTTGGCGCCATTTCAAAATGAATCCCCTGTAGATGTACCTTTAGGGTGTCAGTTTGTACCGCCGCATCTGCGTTCTGATGTAATTCGCGAGTTTCATGATGCCAAAACTGCTGGTCATCTGGGAAATCGTAAGACTTTCGTGTTAGCCCGACGCCTTGTATGGTGGCCTACTATGCGACGCGATATTACTGCCTCTATCGACGCATGTTCTGTTTGTGCGCGAAGTAAGGGGGTTCACAAGGCCCCTAGTGGGTGTTTAGTCCCGCTTGAGATTCCTAAAGAACCATGGACTCATATCTCTATGGATTTTATTGTAGATTTGCCTCCCTCACATGGGAATACTGTGATTTGGGTGGTTGTCGACAGTTTCAGTGAGATGGCACATTTTATTCCTTTATCTAAGCTACCGTCAGCTCCTGAGCTTTCGCGATTATTTATCTCGCATATTTTCCGTATCCATGGCATACCATCTAATATAGTTTCCGATCGGGGCGTGCAATTTACTTCACGTTTTTGGAGGAATTTCTGTTCTCGCTTGGGGATTCAGATATCTTTGTCTTCTGCGCACCATCCTCAAACCAATGGACAGACTGAGAGAACCAATCAAAGTCTTGAACAGTATTTGCGGTGTTACATTTCTGACGTTCAAGAACTGTGGTCGGAATACATTGACTTCGCGGAATTTGCATACAATAATGCGCAGAGTGACAGTACCAAAATTTCTCAGTTTTTCTGCAATTTTGGGAAAAATCCCAGGGCTTCCTCTCTCTCTGGGTCCCCTTCCAATTTACCGGCATTGGAAGAGTCGCTCCAAGAGTGGAAGAACATCTGGACCCGCGTCCAGGAGACTTTGAAAGAAACTATTCTTAGATATAAAAGGTTCGCCGATCGTCACGGGTCTCAAGAACCCGCACTTCAGATTGGGGACCTTGTTTGGGTTTCTACTAAAAATATTTCTCTCCGACAACCTTCCAGTAAGTTAGGGCCCAAGTTTATCGGCCCTTTCCCCATTATTCAGAAATTAAGCAACGTGTCCTTTAAGGTTCAACTCCCGCAAACCACGAGAATCCCAAATTCTTTTCATGTGTCACTGCTAAAACCAGCCAAAAATGTGCCGCGTCCATCATCGTCGCCTATTCTAGTAGATAATGAACCAGAATATGAAGTGAACAAGATTCTTGACTCACGCAAGCTCCATAATTCTTTACAATATTTAATTGACTGGGTTGGTTACGGTCCTGAGGAGAGATGTTGGGTTGCGGCAAAAGATGTGCATGCTAAAGTTCTTATTAAGAAGTTCCATCGTGACAATCCAGGGAAACCTGGTAAGGGTCCGGAGGCCCCTCGTGAAGGGGGGGTAGTGTCACGATGCACCTACCTGCACCCCGTTCCAGTGCCGCCTCTCATGCCCGGCCGCGTGAGAAGTTAAAGGGCCAATGAGCCCAGGTGGGTGGGGGGTGTTCCTGTGTGGGGACAGGGCCAATTAGGCCTAGGCAGGTAATGAAACCCTATCAGGTTAGGGTTTCCAGTGTGCACCAATCACATACATATTTCCCCCTTCCCCAATCATTTCCGTCCCTATAAAGGTTCACCGTGTCAGTTGCTCAGTGCCTGTTATAGCGCCTAGTACCTAGCCTTTCTTGCTTGTGTCTCGTGATTGATCTTGTTGCCGACCCCCGCCTGAACTGACTATTCTAGATCTGAACTCCCGTTGCCGACCACCACCTGTACCGACCATCCTTGATCTGAACTCCCATTGCCGACCACCACCTGTACCGACCATCCTTGATCTGAACTCCCGTTGCCGACCATCGCCCGTACCGACCATCCTCGATCTGAACTCCCGTTGCCGACCATCGCCTGTACCGACCATCCTAGATCTGATATCCTGTTGCCGACCTCTGCTCTGAACCTTGACTACGAATTGCCTTCTCCTTTTGTACCACTGCCATCTCAGAACACCCGTTGCCGACGCCTAGCCTGTCTGGACTTTCCTGTTAAAACGCTTCTGCTATTGGGTTCGCTCAATACCGCTCCCAGCCACTGGTTCTCCAAACCTCCCAACAGTAAGCCTACATCCTTTGAGCCATTGAAGTCCTGGGGGCAACCGATCCCGGGCAGGCGCATTCTGCGTCCCGGCAAGCGGGGGCTCCTACAGGTGAAGCTGGCTGCGGAGATTGGGGGTTGAGGGCTTACCTGGAGGGCTGGAGTTACCAGAGCGGATCATTAGAGTACCCAGAGCGTGACAGGTAACCTCACTGGTAACCATTTTGGATCACTTGAGTGGCCTCAAACCTCCACTCCAGGTTTGGAAGAAAACATATTTTTTTGCATATGACTGTAGGTTTGAAAAATGTGAATGCAATTAGTTCCTTTTAACCCTTCACTGCCAGCCTACCTGGAGTTGTTGTCACCCTTTTTTGCCAGACCGCTTTGCACTATTTTGCGGAGTCTGGGATTTAACATGAAATGTCTTGCTTGTTATTTTTTAGGTGTATTCTCAATATTTTTGGGTGAAATATGTGCACACATTTTTAGAAACCTAATTTTAACAATTTGTATATTTTTTGTAATAAAATATATACGTTTGTCAATAAAATCTTATTGCACGTGAAATCCCCATTTCTCCCAGTAACAAAGGTACCACATAATTTTACTTGAAAATTTCAGCTCTACAGACAAAGTGTGCACCACTTTACATTTGGAATACCTGCCACAAACCATATATTCCCAGAAAGTACACACATTAAGCTTTCTAAGTGTACCCAGCTTGTTGTAGAGGGCTCATCTTTCTTGAAGTAATACCTCAAAGAATTCTTAGGTTGCACAGGGTTTCCTAAAAAATGTATAAAAAAGCAGAATAAAAAACACCTTTTCCTAAAATATCAATATACAAACAAGAAAAAAACAAGATAAATCTGAAAGCACAAGGTCCCGAACAGAACAATACCAA
The DNA here is from genome assembly GCA_027917425.1 of Gastrophryne carolinensis. Lineage (NCBI taxonomy): Eukaryota > Metazoa > Chordata > Amphibia > Anura > Microhylidae > Gastrophryne > Gastrophryne carolinensis. Next base: position 218,124,868 of record CM051239.1, on the reverse strand, counting down.
CAACATGCATAGTTACTTTTAACACTTTTAATTGCCGGCCTACTTGAGATTTTGTCACCCTCTGTTGACAGGTCATTTTTCACCATTTTGCGCTATGTTTAACTGGGATTTTTGCAGGAATTTCCAGGAAAATAATATATATTTTTTTTGCGACAGAGTTTAGGCTTTAACATTAAATGTCTTGTTTGTACTTTTCCATTGTTTTTTTTTTTTTAAATAAGTAAATTAAGTAATTAATAATTAAGTAAAAAAATTAAAAATTATAATTTTTTATTCATATTATTATTATTATTTTTAACCCTTTCAGTGCCAAGCACATAGATTCTACATGCTCGCTTCTACTCCACTTAAGTGCCAAGCACATAGAATCTACGTGCCTGACATTCCTCCCTGCTAGTTAAAAAAAATAAAAATAAAAAATACTCACTTGACCCCTCGTTGGATCCGGCTGGGTCTCCTCTTTAATTTGGTGCCATCCGATCCCCCGTGGGGGCTCGGATGGCTCCAGGAGAGCCCCCGGAATAGCCCCGCCCCCCCCGCTTCGGCAGCAGCAGCTGCTAACTGTAACAAAATAAATAAAAATGACATTTACTTACATGCAGTCGCGCTGCCTTCCACCGGGTCTCCTCTTCACTGGGGGGCCTCCGATCGCCCCCCCCAGGCTGCTTAGTCTTCATGAGAGGGCTCAAAATTCCCTTTCCCCCTGCCTTCCGATGGGCGGGGCATATGATGTCACTCCCAGGTGTCGTCCTGGCTCTCCTCAGCCCAGCTGTCAGATGCCCTGGTGATTGCTGGGGAGAGCAGTGGAGGGGCAGGGGATGCTCTGATCCCCTGCCCCCCCTCCTCTGGCCAGCGATCACCAGGGCATCTGACAGCTGATCAACACAGGAGCTGACAATCGGGTGAGGTGAGTAAATAAGTGAGGTGAGGTGAGTTTTAATAAATTACATTTTGTGTTGTGTGGTTTTTTTTTAATGTTAACCCTTTGTGAACTGGTAAGGGGTAAGGGGTCCATGAGACCCCTATATCAGTTCACAAGGCTGGGGGCTGGCAAGTCACCTGCAACTAGTGGGTGACTTGCCATTAACCCTGCACCCCCAATTACCTGCCTCCCCAAAGCCCAGAGGGGGGCAGAAGAGCCCGGGCTCACACAGGGTATGTGGGCTTGTAGGCTGCAGGGTGGGGGGCCACAAAAGCTGGCCCCTCCACTCTGTTCCTACAAGCCCCCATAGCTGGTCCCGGGCTGGTTATGATGGGTAAGGGGGACCCTACATCATTTTTTTTTTATTTTTAAGGGTTAGGGTTAGCCTAACCCTTAAAATTAAAAAAAAATGGGGTCCCCCCCTGGGAAAAATATTTTTTCTCCATGTGTCTGTGTGTTTTTTTTTACTTTTAACCCCTTGTGAACTGGTAAGGAGTCCACTAGACCCCTATACCAGTTCACAAGGCTGGGGGCTGGCAAGTCACCTGCGGCTAGCGGGTGACTTGCCATTAACCCCGGCACCCCTAATTACCTGCCTTCCCAAAGCCCAGGGGGGGGGCAGAAGAGCCCGGCCCATGGAGCTTGTAGCCGGCAGGGCGGGGGGCCACCAAAACTGTCCCCTTTGCCCTGTTCCTACAAGCCCCCATAGCTGGTTCCGGGCTGGTTATGATGGGTAAGGGGGGCCCCACATAATTTTGGGGGGTATTTTTAAGGGTTTTTAACCCTTCAAATTCCAAAAAAAATGCCCCCCCCAGGAGGGGGGACCCTATGTCATTTTTTTTTATTAACCCCTTATGTTTTATAGTGTGGATAGTAGTATTTTATTTGTAAATGTTATAAAGTGCTCTTTTCAGTTTGAGGGGTCTCCTGACCAAGAATGGGGGGGCTATCGATCCATATGTGGTACAGTTGTAATCAAGAGAAATGGGGCTTTCACATGCAATATGGTTTTATAAACAAATGTTTTATTTAAAATAAAGGGGACAATTGTCTAAAAAATATTATTTTATTTATTTTTTTGTTTTTTTACACAAAAATATTTAAAAAACAGTAGAAAAGTTACAAACAAGACATTTTATGTTAAAGCCTAAACTCTGCTGCAAAATATATATATATATATATTTTCCTGAAAATTCCGGCAAAAATCATGGTTAAACATGGCGCAAAATGGGGAAAAATGACCTGTCAATAGAGGGTGACAAAACTTCAAGTAGGCTGGCAATTAAAAGGGTTAATAGTACCTATGCATGTTGGGTATTGTTCTGCTCAGCGGACCTTGCGCTTTCAGATTTAGCTTGTTTTTTCTTATTTGCATATTTATATTTTAGGAAAACATGTTATTTATTCAGTTTTTTTATTCATTTTTTTAGGGAAACCCTGTGCAACCTAAGAATTCTTCGAGGGGTTACTTCCAGAAAGGTGAGCCTACTACAACAAGCTGGGTACTCTTAGAAAGCTTAACATGTGTACTTTCAGGGAATATATGGTTTATCAGGAATATTCCAAATGTAAAGGGTTGTTTTGGTTGAAAAATTGCAAGATGCGCACTTTGTCTGCAGAGCTGAAATTTTCAGCTTTACTTTGGGGTGTTTGCCAACTCTTCCCTTGACAGTACCTATGCATGTTGGGTATCGTTCTGTTCGGAGCATGCTGCTTTTTGAGATTTTGCTTGTTTGTTCTTGTTTGCATATAGTTTTTTTTTTTAGGAAAATGTGGCTTGATTCTTCCTTTTTATTCTTTTTTAGGGAAACTTTGTGCAACCAAAGAATACATTGAGGGATTACTTCCAGAAGACTAAGCCCACATAAACAAGCTTGGTACACCTAGAAAGCTTGAGGCGTGTACTTCCAGAGAATATATAGTTTGTGGTATTTCAAATGTAAAGGGTTGTTTTTCTGGAAAAACTGCAAGGAGACTCTGTTGAAAAAAACAATATATAATTTTCCTGGGAAATCCTTTCAAAAATCACAGTTGAACATGTGTAGCGCAAGATAGTGAAACATGGTCTGGCAACAGAGGGTGACAAAAGCTGCAGGTAGGCTGGCAGCGAAAGGGTTAAATTGTCTCATGTATTTTAAATAGCAAAGAGAAAAATGTGTATTTTATTAAAAATGTATTTTAAATAAAACATTTATTTTATTAAAGAAAACCATACTGCATGTGAAAGACCCATTTCTCACGATTACAATGGTACCGCGTTCCTGTCCAGGTAATAAAACCCTTAAAACCCCCCAAAAAAATGGCGTGAGGTCCCCCCTACCCAGCATAACCAGCCCGTGACCAGCTATGGGGGCTTGTAGAACAGGGCGCAGGGGCCGGCTTTGGTGCTAGCCCACCCTGCATGCTACAAGCCAGCATAGCCTATGGCCACGGACTCTTCTGCCCCCACTGGGCTTCGGGGAGGCAGGTAATGGGGGGCTCATGGTCTGGCAAGTCACCTGCGGCTAGTGGGTGACCTGCCAGACCCAGAGCCTTGTGAGCTGGTATAGGGGTCTCATGGACCCCTTACCAGTTCACAAAGGTTAACAGAGAAAAAAAATACACCACACAAAAAGGTCATTTATTAAAAAAAAAATGTTTACTTTACTCACCTAATTGATTGTCAGCTCCTGTGTCCCTCGCCGATCCAATAACAGATGCAGTGATCGCCGGCCAGAGGAGGGGGGCAGGGGATCAGAGGACCCCCTACCCCTCTACTCCTCTGTCCAGCGATCACCCAGCATCTGAGAACAGACCCGCTGGGTGACAGGAGGACACCCGCCAGGTGATGTCATCCGCTCGCCCCAAAGTCCAAAGTCGTTAAGATGCGGCGTCCATCGGGAAGCAGGCTCATTTTGTTTTGGATCTCCCCTCACCACACAATTGGCACAATATATATTTATTATACATGCGCTATAATTCTATAATTATTACAGCTGTTAATCATATTAAATAACTTGCTTTGCTGATAGATGCACACTATGTAATGCATTGAGATTCTGATTTTAGCATATGATATGGTGATATGGACAGGTATTTCCTCACATGTACACTTATGTATCTTGGACCTCATCATGGGGTTTTTATACTGTATATAAATGAAACCTATTTATTTATGGCATTTGATTGATTATAGAAATGCTGATCTTGAGTTGGGCAAAGATTATGGTATGAAAGGTATGAAATGTATGAAGTGTACATCACCTTGGCACTAATTCCTTTAGGTTACCCAAATGTTTTTTAACTGATTTTAAGTTGCCTCATTGAATGGGTATTTTTTTTTTAATTTAATGGTAAACTGTAGTCAAGTCACGACTTCACATGTTTTTCAGCCATTCCCACAGCACATGTACTGGCACTTGTCCCATCAGTGCTTTATGCTGGGCATAGTAATGCCTGGCATAAAGCAGTTGTTTAAGATTCAGTGTTTGCAATAAGGGGCGAGGCCAGCCACATCTCTGGAGTGCGTTGTTTAAGATTCAGTGTTGGCAATAGGGGGCACATCTCTGGAGTGTGTTCTCCTGTGTGCCTGGCCCATCTGAATGGTGGGGCAGGGAAGTGCACACAGCTGCAGGGATGCTGGGGTTTGTAGGTGATCTGGGGGTTCACACAGTAGTCCATCCCACATCAGCCTTGGCAGGGATTGGTCCACATTCAGAGAGGCCCAAATTTGTGGTTCTTGATCATTTTATGCAAAATACCCCCCAGTGACCACAAGTTGCAACCAGGTACCCCCAAGAAGGGTATTAATTATAAGTGTTACCAAAAAAGTAACAGGCCTCATAAAAACAAGTAGGGATAATGTTTAACTATTCAAATAATAACCCAGACCTGTGGTTGGTGCACCCAGCAAACATCCCTGCGTAACCCCTGGGGTATACATACTACAGGTTGAGAAACAGTGGCCTGGAAGAACAAATAGGGTTTGGGGAGTGGCAAAGAAGGCCCAGAGTCAAGAATAGGAGAATGTGAGAAGAAATAAGTGCAGAAAATAGAATCTACAGAACAAAGTGATATAAAGAAACTGTATATATTCAGTATCATGTGTGCATCAAATACATTTGTATTATTTTTTTTCAATCTACCTCTATGTACATTGGTATGGGATTGCTGTGTTTCTTTTGTGAAGGGTTGTTAATTTGCTTATGCTGCTTATGTTTGTAACACTTTGCTATTATGAGAAAATGATTTTTTATAAATGCAACATCTACTACCATGTCCTTTCTTTGTAATCATCGTCTTTGCCTACATTAGGTCTGGGACTATTCTGTATATCCTGATTTGGGATTCGCACACTGCACAGTGTAGCTTTTGGGCTTGTAGCTTCATGTTAGTGTGGGCAACATGAGCATGCATTTATCCAGGGCCTGAGGGTCAGTAGTTTAAATCAGTAGTTTAAGCCCTAAAAAGAGTGTAAGCTTGACACATTTATAAACACTTAGGGTACTGTTTGGGAAAGTATTAGAGTCATTCAGTATAAAGATTTCCAATGGATTTTATTATATCCTACACAATTTACTTCCTGATGTCTGTTTAGTCATGTTTGAAGTTGTGGAAATGTATATTTTAATACGTGCAGGGCGAGAGACTTTTGAACTGCCTAGGTGTCGAACAAAAATGTGTCTTGTAAAAAAGTGTTTGTTTGTAAATAATGGTAACTATCACATTATCACTACAGTGAACTATTACTGTGTCATGTTACAGAGTCTTAAGGCAGATTTACCTTCCACGAAAAAAGTCAAATTCCATAGAGATAAAATCTGAGAAACACCTGGACACAAAAAAGACAAAGTGCTATTCAGTCTTATTTATTTCCTCCATGTCAAGGTGATTGATGATTTATTTTGTGAGACTATGCAGGGATTAAAAAATAGTCAGACAAGCACACATATACTTCATTTTTTAGTTTACTTTACAATAGATGCTTATATAAAGAAATACATATTTTATATAAATAACACCATGATAAAAAATGGCTCTACAAAGTCAGTAGCAATGACAAAGCCTCTGTAACAATTATATTTGCAGTTAGCAAAACTCCCATTATGCTAGTATTCCCTCTACATAAAACCATAGTCTATCAAATGCAATAACAGAAATGTTATCTAAGGAAATTTTTTCATTAATTTCAGGAAGGAAATTAAAAACACACATTGCTTTAACGTAGTAATTTACTAATTGTGAACAGAGCCTTTCTGATAAAAATCATAACAAAACTAATCAAGTTACATTTATACAATACAATTAAAATTAAAAGAAAATAGTCCATAGATACAGTGATATGATTACATGCTAGGACTTGTAGGTTTAATTAGTAAACTGCAAAACTGTTCACTATTACACTTGGGGAGCTTCTTTAGTTCAAGACTACATCAGGTGCAGCAGATTTTACTTTTATACATTTATTGTATCTGATTGGTTGCTAAAGTGAAGAAGTTGTCCATCTGGGGGAGAAGCTCTTCCGGTAAACACGCTTTACATTTTAGTAAATAAAGTGGATGTCCAGTCAAATGTATTTTTTTTGTAACCCCCTCCCTCCTGTGATGCCACAGCATCGGGGGAGGGAGGGCAGGGGTTACCTCCAAACTGGACTGCTTTATTTGTATTGGGAGACAATCTTCTGTCTGTAGCCTAAAACTGCAGTAGAAAATAGGCTACAGCTTTTTTCAGTGTTTCCTAAAGTTTGTAATGAAGAATTCAAATGAGCATTCTATTTAAGGGCTATTTAAGAACAAATTATAAAGTGTTTTAAAGCTGTTGGCAAAACTGTAACAAAAAGTTAACATAAGTAATAATATGCCCAAACGATAGGGGTTAAAGCAAGAGCAACAAAAACTACACTTTGGAGTAAAAATTGCCCATCAGGTCCTCCATTCAGTAAACTTTATCTCATTAAAATAAATGATCTCATGAAAATAAGCACAATGTCATGTCAATGTCAATTAGAATAAAGAATGAGAAAAAATAGTGAAGAAAGAACATTCTAAGAACTTATAACTGCTTAAATGCAGGTTATTAACTCTTAAAACTTTCACTCCAGGGAGATATCAGGACCCACTGACTGACCATCATAAGGCAGCAAGCAGCACCTGTCCCATGTGCCTCTCCTTCATTTCCTGCAGCTCCGGGTAGAAGCCGTAACAGGACTCCAACCAATGCCCTCCTCTCACTTTTGAGGCTGATTTATCAAGCATCAGCACTTGGTAATACCAATCAGTGGCAATATTTTAGCCTCATCGTCACTCAGTGTGCGATTTAACAAACTAAAAACAGGCAGCACTCATATGGCCACCAGCCTGCATCTAACTTATCACTAGCATAATTTGCTCAAAAAGAGACGGAATGCCAGCAAAATTATGCAAAATGGTGCAATTCTTTAACCCTCCAGGACCACACTAATAGTGGGCTAACACTCACTCTGTCCCTAAGTGTGCCTGCATTGGGACTTACATTTCTTCCCTTTACTTATGCCGTTTTTGGGCCAAAAAGCGCCATTCACATTCATAATATATCTATGTGTCAGTTCAACACCTGATGTGAACAAAACACTGTTTTTGTTCCCTAAAATTAACCTTTTACAAATGGTGCTGAATTGATTCCAATGTGTCAAACATGTTAGCCCCTAATGAAAGCCAACAAACCAAGTGCTCAGAAGATATGTGCAAGATTCAGGGCTGTTGGTTAGTCTGTAGTAGTCTGACTTTAGCTAAATCAAGACAGTATTCAGATGCATTTTGTTACATTGAATTGTTTACTTTACATTAGAATGTTTACATTATTGGTTAACTTAATTTGCACATTTATTGTTACCAATATTAACTTATTATTTTCCAATAGCTACCACCCTTTTTTTTTATACATACTGCCGATATAATTTGTTATCCACCTTGAGGACAACATTTCCACAAACTGATTTGCTTGTGTTAAGGAGGATATTGGACTCAGGATGACTATACCATGCTGAAGTGTATAAACACAAGGTAACCAATTACAGTCTGGTATTGTTGCTCAACATAAAAATCTAAATAAATAGTAACTATGCATTGAGGAGGTTTTAGAAGTTGTTTTTTTTAGGTTAGATTTGGTGATACATGTACCTTAAAGTGTACCAAGTTTCTAACAGTTCAAAATGGATTGCCAGCTCCATCCTAATGACCATAAGGAAAACATTGAGGCCCCGAATGCACACCACAAGCTGAAGGGTGTTCCTTCAACTATGAAATGGGGCAGCTGCATATTGCACTGCTGAGAAGCCACAGCTCTCCTCTCCCTGCTCTGCGAGTCAAATGTTGAGCAAAAAGAGAAAATATGCAGTTGCTTAACAAAGCCATCTGCTGCTGCATTCCATAACTCATTTCATTGGTACCTCGAAGAAAATGAGTATAAAGTTTAGCTCCCCTCATTTGTTTACAGATCTTCACCACATTGTTTTCCTTCTTCTTAAAGAGGAAGTCAAAGCATTTTGTTATGCCCCATCCACCCCGTTTGCAAAACCCGATTTGGGCAATAACATAAGAAACCTACTTGGGGAGGGCCATCTGCATGAAAGCTAAAACTAGGACCCAATCTATGCAGCATTATAACTGTAGTATGCAGTAGCAGTAGACTGTAGTATGCAGTAGCAGCACACAAGTCAAAGTAACACTGATGTTGGCCTGCCCCCATGGAAGCACCCAATGAGTATTGCAGTGATCAGGTTGAGTTGTCTAATTATTTTAATGCCCAAATTTGGCTTAGCAAAAGCTTGTACTTCTTCGTTTGGATCCCAGCACCCAAGAATTTGTGTCTGAAACTGACAGCACTGACAAAAGAGTTTGCATTCCATTCAGTGTAACAGAAAGGGCATGTGAGGCACTGTACTAAATGGGTTCCATCTGTACAATGCAGCAGAGGCACACACATGGATTCTGGGACCATGATCTTCTAAACCAGTAAGTTAACAAAGGAAAAGCGTTATGTGGCAGAAAAAAAAATGTAAAAAAATTTGTGAACACAGAAATTAGTGGGGTGGGAGAATTGTCTCCTTGTGCACTATGATTCTAGTATTCCATGTGTCTGAATATCTCTTGTCTAGAGACCATGCACAATCTACAAAAAAGCGAGCTAGCCCAGCTGGGAACCATATGCTGTCTCGCAACTTAGTAATGTTTATTCAACATCTTGTGTATTTGTTTGAAATATTATTTTAGATGTAACACTTTAAAAATCACACAAATAATAATGTCAATAAGTTATTGCTTTAAAATGCAAAGCATTGACCACTTTGCAACAGTATTCTCATTTATACTTTAAGGCAGAAGAAATATTTTGCCTCTTGTATGTTTTTGTACATTTTAATGCATGACAATATTTTTACCTGACGTATTTCACAAGTTAATTCAATTGAAGGCTTCTAGTGTAACACGAACATTCTACAGTTGCAGTAGCTCTGAAGTTTGCTATCAACCACGTAAGCAAATAAAAAAACTCTGCTTTTCCCACACAAATTCAGAAAACTGTATATATTCTTATTACTAGATGTGCACTTTTGCCCAAAGTTCCAAGCCCCCAGGCCACAGAAGTCCCAGGTCCACCTTGGGCAGATTTGGGATGAGCCTTTAGGACAGACCAGACCATTTTCTTTGTATCCCCCTCTAGGTAAAGGCTCAGAATTTCATCAGGCATTTTAACTTCTCTAATAACTTTTTGAGTTGCTAGAGTGGTTGGCATAATATAAAAAGCAATCAGTCTGGCCAAGTCACGGTGTCCTGTTACACTATGCACCCATCAAATTTTCATACGATTAATCAAATCTAAATTCCATTTTACAAATCTATACTTCAGTCTGATAATGTACACTGTAATTGCATGGAACTGCTGGCTGCCTGCAAGGAGGAAGTGCTGCTGGGTTTCATGCCGCTGTGCATTGTGGGTTATGTTGGTTAAATCCAGGCAGTAGCACAGCTGGCAAACTGAAAGAGAAAGCCTCAGGGGTGCTTCAAATAGTCTCTACCAGGTTAAAATTGGTGAGGTGGCATTTCAGTTTCGAGTCAATTCAGGAGCAAATGTAAGTGCTGACAATTATTCAGTATCAGATGGGAGTATGCAGATGGGGCAAGTGAGTTTTAGGGAGTTTTTATTCAGCTGTGCATGGCTGTTGCTTCGGGTTAACTGTTACTAAGGGCAATAATGGATTCCTCCCACCAGTTCTTCACAATTTTCAATTAATAACCAATATATACACGGCCCATGTAACAAAATCTGTATGACATTGTTACAGTAATACTTAACTTGTACATTTTAGATCGTTGTAAGGTATTCTACAGTCACAACATCCTTTACAATGCAGTGTACATTAAAGGACAACTATTGCAAAAAATAGGCAACCATTGACAATCGGCATTAACATGCAGAATGACAAGAGGAAACATGAAACATAAGAAAAAATCTCCCACCAGGAAACATGCTTGAAAGGTGTCAGAGAATGTATCCTTGAGATGTCTTAGTAAATGCAAGCTACCAGTCCTATGGGCTGTTCTGTAGGATCCAAGTTGATCCAATGTATCCAACCCCATAACAACAGAAATGAAATAACAAGAAACTGTTTAAGCACACCTAAACACACAGAGTTAAAAACGGTTTCTACCGCAGCTCCTCCAATAAAATAAAAGGAGACCCCTATACCATTTCACATTGCAGGAGGAGCCGGCAAATCAGCAAACCGGTGACTTACCAAAACCCCCCTGCATCCCCAAAGCCAGGGGCAGACAGGGGTTAAAAAACATCCCAACATTCTTTGGGTCACACTGGCCCTTCTGCAGTGTGTCTGGCCCAATATAATACCCCCTCTGCAGAATCACCCCATAACAAGCGGTACAGCAGAGAATCACCCCAAATCACTCCATAACAAGCAGTGCAGCAGAGCACCCCCTAAATCACCCCATAACAAGCAGTGCAGCAGAGCACCCCCTAAATCACCCCATAACAAGCAGTGCAGCAGAGCACCCCCTAAATCACCCCATAACAAGCAGTGCAGCAGAGCACCCCCTAAATCACCCCATAACAAGCAGTGCAGCAGAGCACCCCCTAAATCACCCCATAACAAGCAGTGCAGCAGAGCACCCCCTAAATCACCCCATAACAAGCAGTGCAGCAGAGCAAACCCTAAATCACCCCATAACAAGCAGTGCAGCAGAGCACCCCCTAAATCACCCCATAACGAGCAGTACAGCAGAGAATTGCCCCAATCACCACATAACAAGCAGTGGGACAGAGCATCCCCCCAAATCACCCCATAACAAGCAGTGCAGCAGAGCACCCCCTAAATCACCCCATAACGAGCAGTACAGCAGAGAATTGCCCCAATCACCACATAACAAGCAGTGGGACAGAGCATCCCCCCAAATCACCCCATAACAAGCAGTGCAGCAGAACCCCCCCCCCCCTAAATCACCCCATTACACGCAGTACAGCAGAGAATTGCCCCAATCACCACATAACAAGCAGTGGGGCAGAGCATCCCCCCAAATCACCCCATAACAAGTAGTACAGCAGAACATCCCCCCCAATCACCCCATAACAAGCAGTGGAGCAGATAATCCCCCTGAATCACCCCATAACAAGCAGTGGGGAAGAGCATCACCCCATAATAAGCAGTGCAGCAGAGCAACCTCCCAAATCCCCCCAAACAAGCAGGCAATGCAGCAGAAAACCCCTCAAATTACCCCATAACAAGTTTCACCGGCCGCCAGTTGGGGGCCCCCCTCGCTTTAGCCTTCCCACCCTGCCCATCAAGCTACCTTCACCCGAGTTTCCAGCCTGTCCATCACTGAACCCGTAACATCCTGCACTGCCAACCCCCACATCATCCACACCTCGGCTTCATGGCTGCACAGGAAGTAGATGGTCACCCCCCCAAGTAGTCACTCGACCACTGGCCCCATGACAAACAGCTAGTGCAGGGCAGGTGCAGCCGCCTGGTGTGCCCTATGGCCAGTCCGCTCCTTCCCAAAGCCAAGTGGGGTGTAGAAGAGCCCGATGCCCATGTGGGCTGCTCAGCCTCCTTGCCCTGGCCGACCAGCCCATATAACTGGTGCCTGGGCTAGTTTTACTGGGGAGGGGGGATCCCCAACACATTTTCTTTCTAATTTTTAAGTGTGTATTCCTTGATAGTTGACTGCAAGGTGCAGATAGTTGTATTTTATTTGAAAATCTCATTAAATGCTCTTTTCAGTTTCTCCTGGGCAGGAATGGGTGTCTACCGATACATGTGTGGTACCATTGTAATTAGGAGGAATAGGGCTTTCACATGCAAAATAGTTTTCTTGAAAAAAATGTACCTTTTTATTTTAAAAAGCTACAAAATATATTAAATATATTTTTCCTACATATTTCACCCAAAAATATTGCGAAAGCACTGAAAAAAAATTCATGTTAAAGCTCAAACTCTACTGAAAATCCTGTAATAATCACAGTAAAACATATATAGTGCAAAATGCTTAAACATGGTCTGGCAACAGAAGGTAACAAAACTTCTAGGTAGGCTGGCAGCAAAAGGGTTAAAAGATATATTTGGTTTTATTAAAATTAATTGTCTTTGTAAGCTCTAATGTTCTTTATAACCTTCTCATTGCGTTCTATGGCTTCAAGCCTCATTGTGTCATCTTAAAGAACATTTTCATGTAAATAAAATAAATACTCACCTTTTCTCACATGCAGATTCCATCGCAGTAAATGGAGGGGGGCGTAGTATCTCACTGTGACAAATGGCGGGAGCATCGCCATGTCGGAGTGAGACAGGAAGGGAAGCCCAATAGGAGAGTGGCGCTGTACAGGGTGCCAGCCAGCGAGGGACTTGCCTCCAGCCTTTCAGGTGAGTGCTGCTGCGGCAGACTAGGAGCGATGGTCTGCGTGGGAGAAAAGATGATGTTCTTTAAGGGAACCAAAATCCAGGCTAGAATTTGAAAGACTCTTGATCCAGGTTAAATAATTCTCTAGGAAACATCCTAATTTTGGATAACGGCAGTGTGAAACCATTTGGCCTTGCTGTACCCTTACATGGTCCAGGAGCACGTACTAGTGACCTATAGCACAGAGCCATTCTTTTTGCCCTGGCATCCCCTCTCCCTCCATTTTGCATGTCCCCACCCTTGGACCATCAGGGATGCTGCTGTAGAGCAGATCACAGCCACAGGATCCCGGAATGAATTGAGTATACAGTGAAGCTAGGGGGTTCGGTTCCACACTGGAGACCAGTATTCCACAATGCAGGGTTTAGGTTTGATTTAAAAGAGAACTGGCCAATCTACATCTAGGCAAAAAATATCCTAGTAAATAATACTAAATACTAAGCTGTGCTGACATATATTGGACTGGCCCAGCCCGTCATAGCGATTGTGTACAGCAAAAGTAACAATAATCATTTTAGTCAATTAAACAATAATAATTACCATACCGTATTTATTTAATGTTTGGTTGAGTAGGTAAGTGGAAATGCTGAAGGGTAATGTCTTAGAATACAATAACCCACCATCTTTTTGTTGGATAAAGTTTATTTGAGGTTTCGAAAGTGGACATTACACTGGGCTCAATAACATATATAATGTACGGTAACCTGCTGCTGCCTGCTAGTGACACTGTTAAGGTGGCTTTTCATTAAATGAAATATCTAGTTTCTTTTTTCACTGTACATTTTTCTCCTGACTTAGATGTCAAATACATGCTCAGTATAAAAGCAGCCTAGCCTCAGTTTATCTTCAACTAGACATAACAATGGCAGGCTACACATGATTGATTATATCTACAGCTTATTTTCTTAAGATGCCGTCCTGCGATGACACCAAATATCTTTCAGAACTGTCTTGTTTCTGTCTAATAATAATAACACACTTTCTTCTTCTTTATAATGTGAGCAAGTTGCTGTCCATTAATTTTATCATTTAATTTAGGTATGTACAGGATCTGCTATTTACTCTTTTATTGCACAAGTCACACCAAATGTAGTGGCTAGCCACTGGCACACCTTTTTGCTCATGCTGTGGCATATTGACGTGGGTGTGCTGACCGCTGTGTGAATCATAAACCTCTCAGTTTAATGATCAACTGTGCAGGAAATTAATTAATCATCATTTTATGCCTCATCAAGCACTTAGCTGAGATTCTCAACAGGAGCGAACCTCGTTAGCCAATGGGAGGAAGAATGTTTTGTTTAGCTGGGTGAGTCTTCTCTAAATAGGGAAGACTTTGACAAGCTAATAAACATGTCATTAGTCTTGTCACTATGCACAGTGAGCCTTCACCTGCAAATATGAAGGAGACAGACTGCAGAACATCATATTTAAAGGGAATTTATAGTCTATTTATTTTAGTCTATATCCAATTTAAGGTGAGAGTAATATGACTATGCTGGGGATAGAAATCCAATATTTGCTCATTCCAGCTGTTTTTCTATTGTGTTGGTCCTGTACAGAGCAGCAGAAGTGACTTTTCATTTCCCTAATGATATGAGGTGTGTTCAATAAGTTATCTCCCCCAGTATGTTCTGTCAGTGTTAGAGAGCTGAGCTTGTCTGTACAGGCTTCAACATGTCCGGACATGCAATACACATGGTAGCAGTTCACTCTAGGGTAAAAGCTTGGCAAGGGAAGTACAGTAAATTATTTTGGATGTTTTGAGATGCATTGAGAGGTTTTCTCAAACAGCATACAATAAAGTCAAATAAAAAGTTTTCTCCTGTTTAAAAATCTAAATTCCCTGCCCTTGCCCTTGAGGGAGAAATTATTTTAATGGGGTAGATATACATAGCAATATAACAGCAGCCTATAGGAAATACAAATACATAAACAATTAGCCTATCCATTTTTTTTAGCCTCCCAATAAGTTGTTGTTATTTCTGAATCCCCCAAAATATCTACCACATTAAAAACATTGCATCATCATAGGCAAAGGAGATTATTATTGATAAATAGAAGACAACTATTTATTTTTTAAAAAAATAAAATACCACTCAAAAAAGTGAATAACAACAAATAAAATTAAACATGAAATGTGAAAATGCTCAATGTGCCGAAGCTGATAACCATAAATAAGTTTCAAATTAGTAATGTTCACAAATGCACAGAGCAAATAAATAAACGTAAAAGTAATTGCACTCACAAGCGAGGTAAAAGAATAGCGCATAATCAAATATAGAGGGCGTTCTATGTATCCAATACAACCCATTCCAGTAATGGACATCAGGAGAGGGGAGCAGGGAGATTTCCCCACTCGCACCCCAGCTCTGTGAAGTTCCGCTTAAGCTAGGCCAGCAGTGCTTCGCTGTCAATCTGACTATAACTCAGGCTCGTGAGACTCATTTCATTTAGAGCATGAATGAAAGTTGGATTGATGATAAAACGCACTGCTGGTGACAGCCTGGGCAGTGACTGTTAAGCTCGAGCGGCACTTCACAGAGCTTCCATGCGAGTGGTGAGATCTCCCTGCTTTCCTGATCGGCCATTAATGGGCTGGATTGTTTCGGATACATTGGATGCCCTCCGTTTATGCACTATTCTTTTGCTTCGCTTGTGAGTGAAATTACTTTTAATCATTAAATGTGTGGTTTTAAAATGTTATCACTTTAGGATCTGTTCTATACTGAGTATTCACTGAACTCTATTTGTACCAACTGTAGCATACTCCTGAGGAGATTGCTATGCAAATCTCAGAAGTGGCTTTGCATTATCGCTTTGACCTGATTATCTTATGGCTTTCACATGGTGGATTTTACAAAATTCCCACAAGGAAATACATGAGGAGGACACCTTGTCCCTGCAGAGCAGTATTTTGAAACTACATCTCAAAAGTCAGAGAAGCAGAGGGCATACTTATTTGGAGCACAATTCTTAGGAGCTTCTTGCACATATATGAAGTATAGGAAATGGAGATTTGCTCTAGTCTTTAGCGACACTTCAAATAACAGGGAAGGTTTGGAAATTTAAAGCTACATGGACATCTTCATCATTTAAAAATCTAACAATATAACAAGGTTTGCAGAAATCAAAATCAAACGCTCAAACATTCCTAAAAAAGACAAAACACTAAATATATCAAAACTCACGTGAAGAGCTCACAGCCTTGTGTTAAAAGATCTCCCTCTTTAATTGAATAGCACAAGCTATCATGTGTACTAATGTTTTCATTGAAAATTCTCCAAAAGAGTTCTCTAGCTGAAAACTCAATCAGGCTCATGGGATTTAAAGAAAATATATTTTTATGCTTTGCGTTGTTTTGGGGTAAACTGCTCTTCAATGTTTGAAGAATATGAGACTATTGAGCTGGCATGCTTTCCCATGTTAGACAATATCACCCAAGCATGAACACATAAGCCTACTGAAAATGATCATGCTGTTATGTTGATGGACAGCAAGGAAAATGCAAACTTATTAATACCTTCTTTGTCAATGTTTGTACTTTTCTAAAATATACTAAAGGGGCTAACTATCAATAATGCCCAGTAATGTTCAGATAAAACACATGTGAATAAAGCTTCTAGATTACATTACTGAATTTCAGTCATGCCTCGATTTTGAGTACCAAGACCCAGTACTGATGGGTCAGCTAAAATCAATTATAAAAGCCAACACCGAGCTAATTAAAATCAAAACAATGTTGTCTGATTAGAAATGGTCCCTTGTTCACCCAGACATGGTGCATATTCTTAAGCTCCTGTGTTTTGCTTAGTAGAGAGCTGAAAATCATAGCTAAAGCCTCAAATTATTTCTAAACCTCCATTAATCCTGCAATATCTAGACTTTGCTAAGGTGTTTTAAACAATACCACATGGGTGCATACTTTATAAATTATGTTCTACTGATATGAAATCATTTTATATGTAAATAGACAGAAATGTATGTAAGATGGCAGGTGATCCGTCATTGCATAGGTGGGGCAATGACATAATTGCCACACACAAAAATGGCAATGAATGGAGGAGGTGGGGTTTTCCAGCTAAAACAGGTGCATTATCTGGGATTGGAGTGAAGCAGAAGCAGTTTAAATGGGCAAAAGGTGCTTTTCATGGGGAGGGGTTGCAAGATAAAAATGTGGGTTTTGGTCCGCTTTAAATAAATGTGAGACAGAAGGCCTGATAGGTCATTTTTCCCCTTAAACACATATAACTGCAACCACACAGCCACACAGTCTCCAAATCAATCACCACTAAGGGATTTATTTAAGAAATGCTAAGGCCATGTAGTGCTACGTAGTACCAGATGAGTGTCAGGTGAATGTCAGGTCCCAGTGCAAAAGGTGTATTTTTCAAGCCAGAGTGCCTCTGATAGTGCCAGGTAGTGTCCCATCTATCAACATCACCGGAAATGGGATGCATTCCAGTGTCCGCACAAAACTTTTATAAATTAGGCCCTAAGTCTATTTGGTCTGCATCTGGAATACTTTTCCAGTAATACTTCTGTCTTTTAATGCATAAAATAATATACATGAAGCAGTCATTAAAACGTAAAAAGTTGAAATTCATCCTCAAAGTGATCTATTCCTCTTTCACTCGTGTTGATTGTTGGCTATTTGAAGGTTATCTTGACAAGGGGCTTTGTCATTTTAAAACCAAATTAGTAAACTAGAAGGCAATCTATGGATGATTTACATTTGTCGCTTGTATCCTATATTTAACTTTCAGCCTGCTTTAATGAGCAAGTGTCCCAAATTAGTAGTTTTTATAGCCCTGTTTTGACTCAAAGCAATGGCATCCTTTACCAACTAACATTGACATTGAGGGTTATCCAAAAGATTTCAAGAGCCTTTGTCTAATCATTACACCTGTGAATAGGCAGTTCCACATTTGGTATATAGGCTATTTCTAGTGAGGAGGATTTTTACAAGATTGGAGATAACAGCAGCCTTTAGAGGTTCATTCTTAAGAGATAGTCCGGTGGAGCAAGGACAGAGGCAAAAAAATATCTTGGCTCCCAGGGGGTTATTGTGCAGGGAGCACTAGAAATTTGTAGCAGTCCCCCCCCCCCCCGGCACTGATTACAGTTATGACCAACACCCATGTAATGTAAAATTGCAGAGGCTCTCAAATTTATTTGAATAACCCCTTTTGCATCTAAGATGCAAAAATGCTGAAGTTTTATTCTTCAGATCTGACAGGTTCCCTTACCAAATTAATGAAAAATGTAAATGCATATGCACTTCTAGTGCCAGCTATGTGAGTCTCGCATAGTCGCCTCGCCTACTGTAGCTGACTTTAAACCCCCACAAAAAAAAAAAGTATAAAAGTTAAAAACTCACCTGACCCCTTGTTGGATTGGGCCAGGTCTTCTCTTCACCTGGGAGGCACCCGATCGCCCCCGCTGCTCTTTTCAGTTTGGAGGGTTTCCTGGGCAAGAATTGGGGGTCTACCAATACATACGTGGTACCGTTGTAATCGGGAGAAATTGGGCTATCCCATGCAATATGGTTTTCATTAATAAAACAAATGTTTTAAAATAAAGGAGACAATTTTCAAAAAAAATATATTTTTTTATGCTAAAATATTTTTAAAAAACAGTAGAAAAATTAAAACAAGACATTTCATGTTAAAGCCTAAACTCTGCTGCAATATATATATATATATATATATATATATATATATATATAATTTTCCTGGAAATTCCAGCAAAAATCACGGTTAAACATGGCGCAAAATGGTGAAAAATGGCCTGTCAACATAGGGTGACAAAACTTCAAGCAGGCTGGCAATTTAAAGGGTTAATAGTACGTATGCATGTTGGATATTGTTCTGTTCGAGGGACCTTGTGCTTTAAGATATATCTTGTTTTTTCTTATTTGCATATTGATATTTTAGGAAAACATGTTTTTCTGATTTTTTATACATTTTTTAAGGGAAACCCTATGCAACCTGGGATATTTCCAAATATAAGGGTTGTTTTGATTGAAAAATCGCAAGGTGCGCACTTTGTCTGCAGAGCTGAAATTATGTGCATGCTTTACTTTGGGTTGTTTGGTAACTCTTCCCTTGACAGGACCTATGCATGTTGGGTATTTTTCTGTTCGGGGGACTTTTTCAGATTTAGCTTGTTTTTTCTTGTTTGCATATAGTTTTTTTAGGAAAATGTGGCTTTGATTCTTCTTTTTATTTTTTTGTAGGGAAACTCTGTGCAACCAAAGAATTGATTGAGAGATTACTTCCAGAAAACTACACCCACATAAACAAGCCTGGTATGCTTAGAAAGCTTGAGGCATGTACTTCCAGAAAATATATAGTTTGTTGGGGGTATTTCAAATGTAAAGGGTTGTATTCTTGCAAAACTGCAAGATGCGCATAGCGTCTAGCACAGTTGTATTTTATCTGAAAATCTCCTAAAGCGCTGTTTCAGTTTGGGGGAGTCTCCTGTGCATATGTGGTATCGCTGTAACTGGAAAAAAATTCACACGCAATAAAATTTTATTGACAAACTTACATTTTTCATTACAAAAAAAACACAACAAATTGCAAAAAATAGATTTTTTAAAAAACATTTGCACAAATTTTACCAAAAAGTATTAAGAATACACTAAAAGAGGCGAAGCCCAGACTCTGCTGAAAAAAACAATATATAATTTTCCTGGGAAATCCCCATAAAAATCAAGGTTGAACATGTGGAGCGCAAAATAGTGAAATGTGATTTGGCAACAGGGGGTGACAAAAATTCTAGGAAGGCACTTAAAGGGTTAATGGTCTGGAGTGGAGCTAGTGTAACTTTCTTGCTTTACTAAAGGGGGGGGCCTTAACATGCAACAAAAAAAGTCTGGCTGTAGCAAATGAACACCAGAGGCATGTATTAAGATTCACGTTTTTCTGCATTTGGGTTTGTGCTTCACTCAAGACAACCTTTAGGCTAGCTAAGAACACCCCATGGTGGTAGGTAAGAGGACTGGAACTTGTCAAAATATTATGAGCATTCAGACATAAAATAACTGTGAAGGGATAACATCATGATGAGCAAAGGATTAGCCACTGACCCGTGTTTTCTTCCAAAAATATAAACTTCTTTTCCTTTAATTACCTTTATAGTTTTCATTTTTCAGTATTTACACAACTGAAAACATCCCCTGGATAAGAGCCCACTTAAAATCTAGCAGTAAGCTAAAATAATGTGGAAGATATTGGAATTTGACACTGCCATGTTAAGCTGAAAGTGAATCTAGGCAGATCAATTCTTCTTTTAGGATCAATTTTAAAAGTATCCTTTAATTTCCCTTGCATATCTTTGCCGTCAGAGACATTTTAGTGCCTCACAAATATATCTCTTTTCATTGAAAATAGTATAAATCACTTTGCCAGGAAGTTCATTTTAGTGTTCATCTGTAACCATATAATTTGCTCTCCACAATCCTGTCATACCACACTGATCTCAGTAATGACAAGCTACTTGGCCCTTGCTCCAAACTAACTAGATGAATATAAATTCTTCTCATGCATATGGTGCTCATTGAGCTGTTTTCAATAAAACCACAGGAATGATTTAACTTAAGATAGCTGCACATTTTTCTAAAATAAAAGCAGAAGTATATTATATCCATTCATAAAATTTACAGCAAATGCCAAGCTTGCTTGCAGCAACACTGTGAAATTATCTTTTGGCTCTGTAACTTGTCATATACAGGTTTTCCTATGTTTTGATGCTTGCCTCCACTTTAATCATCTTGCTTCTTTAAGCTTGTTATTTACCTAACATTCCTTGAAAGCAGCCATGTTTTGGCAAAACAGAATTATATACGTTTTCTTTAAAGCTGTTGGAGGAGCAAAGTGAATACCAAAAACCACAATGGATACAGCAGAAATGTATAACATAACACTAACAAAATTGGTTAGTAATAAAACAATAGGGGTCATGCTAATTATTTGGTAAAGCATGGTGTACCAGCAGAGTGCCTTTCTGTGGGAATTGCATTCTACATCCCGATGAGTTTTTTTTTTTAACACAAAAGAAATTGCAATTAAAAATGTTTGTTCCGGTTTTTCCAAAAGAAAACCACTTGCACCTTCAATGAAGCTTTTTCACAGGTGGGACACAAACATTTTACAGTGAGATATAGGTATTCTGTTAGGATTTTAAAATAATAGGCCCTTATGGGATATGCAGAAAAATAATGCCAAATTATTCTGCATAGCCCATAGGGTACTGTTATTTTCAAAGGTAAAAAAATACTCAAACATCATGTTCTTTCATACCCATGCTGATAGGCACCAAGCTCTTCCTTACCTCCAGTTCCCAAGACGAGGCTCAGTAATCAAACAAATCAGACCAGCTTAGGTAAAAAAATACTAAAACATCATTAGAAATTTTTTGGGGAGCAAAATGTACCAGAAAGATTGTATTGCACTTAATTGTCTGCTAAAATTAAAAAGCTGACTAAGATACAGGTTACATTTCACACCACAAGGCACACCGCTGGTGTACCATGGTTCACAAATTTTAATCTGAAAGTAAAGCAATGCCAGCATGAATACTATAACCATGCTATAATAGCTCATATATAGCTGAAAGTAAACCTGTCTTGGGGGGGTGCAGAGTGATAGATTTACTTATGACTGCCTGGGCACCCCTACATTTTGAAAATGAATCTACTCCCATTTAAACATATCAGTTGGGAAATGGGTGGATGCTAGGTGATGGGGCCTGGCTCACAGTTCCATTTCATCCTGAAAGTGTTTCAGTAGTGTTTTCCTGGCTTCTGATTAGGTCAGCTAGTTTTTTTCGTGTGCACATGCTATGCCCTCAGCCAATCAGCAGCTTACTGAGTTCTGAGCTCAGAGCGGCAAGACAGCCTGAATGGAGTGCATGCTGCTGGCTGCACCCCTGCTCCTCTGTGAGTCCATGCCAGCCACTGTAAAATGCCTGGCGCAGATACGTACATAAGCTGAAAATAAAGCATGAAAGTGGCTGCAGCCCGAGGATGCCGCATGAGATTATTTAAAAGGGGAGTTTTTGGGGTGATCCCAGGCATTCAACACATAAGGGCATTCCCAAATCAAGGATGTGGTTGCTCCTCCTTAAGGGCATGGATTAGTGCAGGGTATATGCTGGAAACAGGAATGTTGGATGCTATGCACAAGCCAACTTCCCAGCTTTACAAAGCATCCCCGGGGACATTGTTTTAGAGTGAAGCGTGTATTATTGACAATAAGTCAAGGCCTAGTTTTCACAATTCCAACATCAAAATTAAGAGTAGGAATGCCAGAAATGTGCCACTATAACAGAAGATTTTTTTTACCAACAAATTAGCCCAGATTTAATTTTCACCATGGTTATGTGTAGAACACTCCTGGTTCCTACTGGCTTGAATAACACTGTTCTGTTCTTATGCAGTTCATCTATCTCTTTTTATTTTTTTTGGTTTGGTAGTCATCTAAATACCAAGCAAGTCTAGTGAAAATTCTGTGTATTTGGTTGTGTGTTGCAGTTAAAAGCAGCATAATGCCTTCGGATTGCATGGGAAGATCATCAAACATTTGAGGAACATGACATTAACTAAACAAAATTCAGAGAAGCTGTTAGCCAAAGTGTTTTTGCACTGATACAAAACAATTTTCACTTTAACTATTTTAGAATATTTGCAATTAATGTTCCACTTTAACCAAAACAACTATTTTGGATAATATATATTTAATTATTTTCACAGGAAAAAAGCACATAGAAAAATGCTAATAACACATTCACATTTAGAATATCTCCATTTGATGCTGTATTCTGAAAAAAAGACCTTCTACTGGAGACTACAAACATCAAAAATAAAAACACAACAAAACTTTGCAGTGACTACAAAACACAACAAATATGAAAACAAGTAATTTCTTTTTTATACATGCCCCCCTCCACAGGGTCTACTATTTTCAGGGCTCAGAGGCAAAACCTATATACTTGGGCCATAGTTGCATTCCATCACCCTATGTCCCTCAGTGCAGGTTTAGTGTTCTTTCATACCCATGCTGATAGGCACCAAGCTCTTCCTTACCTCCAGTTCCCAAGACGAGGCTCAGTAATCAAACTAATCAGACCAATCTGTACAAATGACCAGCACTCCGTTATATAATTCCACCAAGTGTATCATAGAAAGACAAATGTGGTATGAAACATCCATCACAAAGTGTCCAAAGTCCATATTAGGTCAAATGGTAAGCAGTGTCCTGAATTCCAACGTTTCGGGGGAGCAGCCCCCTTCATCAGGGACAGACAAACAGACATGTGCCAAGAGGGATGTCCTTATAAACATTGTAGTCAGGAATTCCCGCCTGACATCATAGTGACGTCAGCGGGAGTTAATAAAGCTCATTAGAGAAAAAATTTTTTTTTCAAAATGAGCATCATCATGATCAAAATAACAATGCTGAAGAAGTAACACCTTGCCTGCACCCGTAAGGGTCCCTGAACAGCGGGAACCCCTCCACTGCCAACCACCACTCGCTGCATGAGCGAGTGGCAATGTCCCTGCCTGTCAGCGAGCCAGGGAGAGAATGCAGCCGGGTGGCAAAGTCTGCCCGGCAACCCGTGATGTAACGGCCGCCGTGCTCCCATTGAGCAGCGGCGGCCGCATTCACAGGGTAAATTGTGACAGGCGGCGCTGATCACGGCGGTCACAGGCTCGAGTACAGGGCCTGCGGGTACGCCGGACTGTGCCCCAAATGTTGCAGACGCTCCCCAGAGGCAGTGGGAGCAAAAGCTCATGGGCGCATATACATAAGCAATACATTTAAAAAGTAGAAGGCGAACAGTGTATACCAGGAGGGAAAACTAGGTGGGGAGATGAGGGGGGTGCCAGGCAGAAATAGCAGGGGGACCACCATTTAGGACAGGGGGATGCAGGGAAGACATTAGGGGGCAAGGGGGGACCAAAGATCCCGAGGGAAGGAAGAGAGGGATCACAGGAGAGGAGTCCAGGGGAAATGGTGTTCAGATGGCAGGTTAGCACAGGAGAGGAGAGAAGGAGAGCACAGAAGAAGAGAGAAGGAGAGTAACCGGAGGGGGGAAAGGGAGAACGGAGAAGAGTGGGAAAAAGGAAAGGGGGAAGAAAAGGGGGGACAAAGCAAAAGAGGAGGGGGAAGGGGGGATCTAGGTGGTACAGGGAAACGGGGACAGATGGAGGGTATTCAGCGGATGGTAGTGCAGTTCCCTGGACATGGTATGGAAATAATTCAAAAAAAGAGACAGCATTTGACAACAGGTAGGAACATTCAAAAGAGGGACAACTTTTAACGTTCAGATAGGAAGCACGTAAAGCCAAAAGAGGTGTTCAAACCCCTCGGGTGAACCGTATCAAATTTATGTATCCAAAAAGTCTCTCTTTGGAGCAGTATCCGATGGCGGTCACCACCCTGCCGTGGTCTCTCGATGTGGTCGATGACCATACCCCTTAGTTCATGTATTTGATGGTTATGCTGTACAAAGTGAATGGCCACCGGTTTCTCATAGTCTAAGTTCTCACCATTCGTGTGTTTATTGATACTGACCCGGATATCACTCCGGTGTTGCTGGAAACGTTTTTTAAACGGTCCAATCGTTTTGCAAACATAGACAAGGCCGCACGGGCAATTAAGTAAGTAAACACAGTACTCAGTAAGGCATGAAAACACGCCTCGGATTTTGAAACGTTGGCCAGTGTGGGGGTGAGTGAATTCAGGGCCAAGAATTAAAGAATTACACACATTGCAGCTGTTGCATCTAAAACAGCCCGTGCGGGTGGTAAGTTGAACAGGTTTCTTTAGGTATTTTTCCACCGGATCCGCTTTCACTAATGAGTCTCTCAGATTCTTATTGCACTTGAAATTCTTTAGAAATGGCCTCTTGATCACTGGGCAAAGTGTGTTGTCGGAGCCGAGAATACATCTGTGTTTGTTAATCGTGTGTTCTATGGTGAGGGCAGCTAGGTTATATGTCAGCATAAGGGACACACGTTCCTCTTTTTGTTTAGCCCTTCTGTCACCAGCCCATATTTCTCCTGCTCGTGCCTGGGCTTGAATAAGTACAGATTCGGGATACCCCCGAGATCGAAATTGTACAAACATATGGTGGAGCTGTGCAGTATGTTCATCAGGGTTAGAGTTGATTCTATAGACCCTTAGAATTGGGAGATGGGCAAGCTATTGACCAGTGGTCTAGGGTGGGCGCTGTCATACCGTAATAAGATATTTCTATCTGTCGGCTTCGAGTATAAGCTCGTAGTGATCTTCCCATCTAGATCTATACTGACCGCCACGTCAAGAAAGGTCACTCGTGACACTTCCGGATTGAATATAATCGTAGGAAAAGTCGAGTCAATGAATATGTCAAAGTTCTCTCTGCTCCCCCGCCATACCATAATTACATCATCAATGTAGCGACCCCAAAACATAACATTATCTGTAAATAAGGGGGAAGTATAGATAGACCTCTCTCTTGGCACATGTCTGTTTGTCTGTCCCTGATGAAGGGGGCTGCTCCCCCGAAACATTGGAATTCAAGACACTGCTTACCATTTGACCTAATATGGACTTTGGACACTTTGTGCTGGTCATTTGTACAGATTGGATTCACAGCGGAGCCACCGCTGACCTGGCACCCACGCAAAACTAGTAAGTGTGCACCAGCAACTTGGTTTAAACTAATCAGACCAGCTATGGAGAAGCCACCTGCCATATGCAGGGCCGGTATATTTGCAGGCGCTCCCCATGGGAGTAGTGCAAAATAAGCAGTTTTAAAGCATCTTAAAATCTCACATTGGCTAAGCTGGGAAGGACTTGTCGGGGGGCAGCTTTGTGAGTCATAAGCATGCTCTGCTGAGGTCAGAGACAGCTATGGAACTATAGGCTTGCCATACTGGACCAGTTTCTGAAGAAATTAGATTGAATTGAGGGGCAAACTTGCCCTGCTATTAAGGCTTCTACTCCATGCTGGAGGAGCGGAGCGAGAGGCACAAGGGACAGGCGATAATTAGATGCTTTCTTCCTTATTATTGTCGATGGGTTTACAGTCTCATAAATTAAAATTCTCTCACACCTTTTTGAATCTTTGAAAACCTTGTGTATGAAATGTTGACATGATCACAGAAAACATGACTTGCAGATTACAAATCACATTTCATAATTAGCAGTAAGCAGATTTAAAAAAATGAATGATTATTAATGCCTGTGAAAAAGGCTATATCTGAACTTTTTTATATTTGTTGTGAAATATCTTTAAGGAGATTATAGCTTACAACAAGCTAAATTGTTTTACTTGAAGCTTAAACACTGATAAGATGTACTAGGTCACCTACATGTAGCAAGGTTCACAATCGTCTGCAAGAAACCATTTGTTCTTATGAGCCGTACTCCAGGACACTGCAGCTCAGTGCTGTGATAAAATCTAAATCTTATGAGGTAAAGAGTCAATCCAAAACCTCCAAGGCATTTCCCATAAATCTGATAAATTACAACCCAGGTGCAGTAACAATTTGTCAAGATTGTAAATACGTAGACTTTAACCAACCTGTCACAAAGAAGAAAGTGAGAGTCTGTCTGAAAGAGTCTACCTGCAGATCACACCTGGAGTATATTACGTTTTGCAAGTTTAGACCAAATTTACGATCTTTTAAATGCTGTTGCAAGTGATTATGATTGTGTAACTACTTAATTCATTAGCAAGCCTATGCAAGAATCTTTTTTCCAACATAAGAATCATTTCATTTACCATGTCATTTTTATTTATTTGGTAGGCTAGAATAAAAGGTAAACCTTTTTATCTAACTTTGAGTAATATTTATGCTAGGGAGTCATTTACAAAAGTTAGCCAATTCTCTAAGTCATTCAAAAATGGTTTGCATTTGATTGTGTTGAGCTGTGTTGAGGTGGACATTTTTTCGAAACGTACTAATTAAATCTGTGCTTATTTGAAACATCCTTTATGTATTAAAAGTTCATTCTAAATACATTCTCCTGCACATGATCAGATGTGCCAAATGCATAGAGAATCTTCATATTGTGATAAATTGATAGAAGGGACTGAGGATGACCCTGCAGTCATGATACACATTGGCACCAATGAAAAAATTGCAGGAATCAGGATGAAGGTCCTCAAACGTAATTTTGGGGAACTAGAAAATATGCTGAAGCTAAAAACTACACAGCCATCCTGAAGAAAAAGAAACAAAGAGTGCCCCCCCTTTCTATGCACAGCAGAGGATGTTGCCTTCTGCCTTGTGTGGCAGCTGCACATGCCTGAGGGAATGGCACAAGATTCAAGTGAGGTCAGGGGTTGTTTTTATTTGTAATTCCCAGGAGATGCCACTGTGTGAAACCCCCTGGTTCGCCCTGTACTCACCTCAATTCAGGGAAACCACATCTTATGTGTGGACCTCCTACCACATCCCAGCACATTCATCCCCAGCACTAACCTACACCAGACATATCTGAATTGCTGGTTGTGGTACACACAGCTGGAGAGAGCAGCCAAGTGGAGGTACAGAACTATTTATTCATCATTTATTTTGGAGCATTATTATGCACAAAAATCATTGATAATTGAAGGTGAGCCTCAGCATGGGCTTTGTGATCATAAGGTGTATGCAGGATGAACGGAGGGCTGTCACACACAGGGGCATCCCAATTTGAGAAATAAAGCAGACCAAATCCAGTCCAACTTTGAAAGAGAGCCATGTTGGAGTTAACAAAAGCATGAAATTGTTCTGGGTAGTTATACACAGTGGGGATATCAAATTACTCATCAGTGTTTGTTAAAAGCCAACTCAGTACTAAAGATAAGGAAGCACAAATGATGCCACAGCATAAAGAGATGCTACATTTTCTCATTACTGGGAATTTTTACTACCCTGACTCAAATTAAGACAATGATGTTCGTAACTGTTATAGTGGTGCCAAATTATAACCATAAATATATTGACATCACTAAACTGGTAACTGAACGCACTGTAGGGGAAGCTGTACTCAAAGGTTTTATTTATAAAAGCCCAGATAACAAATCCAATTTGCAGGCCCGGTAATACTGACCACTAGTTATTAATCAAACAGTGGTCTGTTCTGTTTGAGAGCTGTTCAAATGGATAGTGTTTAGTATTCGGTAATACGAAATGCTGAATACTATTAAAGTACATAGGATTATTTTACTGCTTGAAAAAAGTGCCCCCACGCCCTCAGTGGCTACTAAACTGTGTAGCGGGCATAGGGACCAGTATTGCCCGTGCAGGGTAAAGCATAACAGCCCCTGAGATATTTTGCGTATGTATTTTGGGCACCAGGCAGAGGGTGAGTAGAAAGTTGGGCAGAGGTATCAACAAGCCCGCTACAGAATGCTAGATGGTGGTTTGCTGACCCCCCATCATTTAAACGTATATATTTTAACAGCAACATAAATGGCTATGGGCAAACAGTAGGTGGTAGTAAGGTATCTGAAAGATTGGATAGCATACATTTTGGACCCAATTTAATTCACGCTAAATCTATTTATTAACTTCTAATGCTGAAAAAAATTGTACATAAACTTCTACATAGTACTCAAGGAGCTCCAATACAGAGAAATGTTTAATTGAATATCCATTCATATGGTGGTCCCTGGGTCTAAAGACCTATTCACAGAGGAAAAGCTTAGTGACATATATCACTAGGATGTAATAATATAAATAATAATTTAATGTACCGGCCATGCTAGACTGTATATTACTT
This sequence comes from Gastrophryne carolinensis, assembly GCA_027917425.1. Lineage (NCBI taxonomy): Eukaryota > Metazoa > Chordata > Amphibia > Anura > Microhylidae > Gastrophryne > Gastrophryne carolinensis. Next base: position 218,096,255 of record CM051239.1, on the reverse strand, counting down.
CATCACCACAACAAAAAAGTAGGCAGGAAGTAATTACTTGATTAAAACTAATTACTTCTAGGCAATGGTAAATCTTTAGATGCACTCCCTTACACTTAGTTTGACTGTAATAAACAAGAATTAATTTGTAGCAGTCATGTAGAGATGTGCCTAAGGCAAATAGGCCGAACATTCCTAGTTGCTTTGTTGGTTTTAAAGGTCTATTAAACATACTTGAGATAATAACAGGGTAGAATGACAGTAACATATCGGTGAGGTGAACCTTGACAAGCCATAAATGTTTACTAACGGATGAATTAGGTCATAAACTATAGAGATGCAGGTGGTAATAATAAGTAGCAAATAAGGAATAGCCCATACCTAACACACGTTTTTGGGGCACAGTCAGAATGTATATTCACTTGTTGTTCTTGTTATTTTTCAGAGCATGGATTGTCACTATGGGGGATTTTTAAGAATGGATAGCGCCAGGTAGCATCTGGTGAATGCCAGGCGCTGTACGCAAAACCACATTTAAGAAAGCGAATCTGGTGAGCTCCTCTAACAGCTCCATTAGCATCACATGTATTAATCCAGGCGGCTCAGCATATAGCGCCAACGCTCTAGGCTCAGGAGCGCCGTGTAGTACATGTCGCTCTGTAGCGCTCTCCCATACATTTCAATAGTGTCTTTGTCAATTTACATTTTTTTTTTGCTCAAATCATTGTGTGACCTCTCCTGGCCTGCAAACACACACTTTTATACATTTTTGGAATTTTTTTATATTTTTATGCAGAATTCTATTTACAGGTAACTCAAACTCATTCCATGAGTTTTTGCTTTGTTAATTTATTTTTTTTTTCAAAAAGGAAAGAAATATAACCAAATAAAGGGATATTCCAGGCAAATGGTTACAGTTTCCTGTTTTCTGTTTGCACCATGCTGGCTGTCAGTGGCTGCCTCTTTTATTTACCAACATATTGCATCACCTGATTATCCCTATAAAACTTGCTCCCTATTGCTGACTGATATATCTCAGTCCCCTCATTGAATTCATCACTTCTAAGAAGACTGTCACATTATAGCATGCAGGAGTGGTGTCATGCTCTGCTGCTGAGGAAGCCTAGTACAAGAGAGAACTAGAACAATTTAAAAAATATAAAGCCCCCCCCCCCTCACAGACCATATGGGAGAAAGGAAAGCAGAATTTAAGTAAAATGTGAATTTTTTACTACCATGATAATTCTTTTTAGCTTTTACTGAATCAAGGTCTATGCATGGCATTACTTGTAGATCGGAAAAAATGGTTTATCCAATTTTTCCCCTTTAACTTCACCCTGCATATGTGCAAGTCATATATGCTATCAGTAGTGAAGAGGCACGGAAAAACACAAAAGACTTAATTAATTTAAACCATAAATGAATCCTCCGGTTGCACGTGCACATTTTTTAGTAAGTTCAACACATTATTTGTCTGTCATTTAGAAAAAGTGTTAAGTAAATAATTTGTGCCATTGTTCTGTCATAATAGACATCAATTACTCAGAGTAGCTACACAGGTGAGGACACTTCATAGGTCACACATTTTTACTGGTCCTGACCTGCAGGACCAGTGTGTTTAAATATTTCACCCTTCCACTCTACTCTAAAGACCCAGCCACCTAAGGCAAATACATAGGGCAATACCAATAAATCTGCCATGTTCTATGCAGACCAGTAGCTTAATTTGTCCTGCCATAAATCAACAGTAGGAGTAGGAACTGTAAAAAATTCAGTATGGAATGCTGTTGATCATATCTTTCTACCATACCCTAAACTGTGCCTTTATGTTGTGATTTCTCATTGAAAATGTATTTATTTTCTGTTCTGACATAGTTAATTGGAAAGGAAACATTAAGGGCCCATTTACACTGTTCTATGCAGCTAAGTGCATTTAGGACTCGTTCAAACGTGTACATTGTATACATATTACTACAGCAAAACTAATGACACGTAGAAAAAACTCTTATCCCCATTCAGCTTTTCACATCTGTCAGCTGCTGTGTAGCATTCTATCATCAAAAAATTAGCATGTTCTCTTTTTCCAAATTTTGCTGGGGTGAAGTGACTGATGTGAACTGCCTCCATAAAATTAAATTACACATGTCATACATGTTCCTGCAGTAAAATATATGCATTGCACAAGTGTAAACAGGTTTTAAAGCCACACCTAATTGTAGACACACTGGTGTGAATAGGCCTTTAGGGGTTTTGGGTCATTACAAGGGCCAATATGTGAACTGTCATCTCAGACAATTTACAGTGCTTGCCCGAGATGTATCTTGTAGCAGTGCAATGTTCTACACCTGTTGGTTACAGGACATAGGAGGGTTGGAAGAGGTGAGAATTCTCTGACTCAGCACCTTGTGATAAATGTAATGCAAGGTCTTGAATGTGTTGAGGAAGATAGATGCACCATATTTCCCCCTGGCTATTACACAAAAGATTGACTCTTACATATACACTAAGGGCCTGATTTACTATTATTTTGACAGTGCGCCCTTCTCCACTGCACATGGCTCGCCTAGGTGCACTTTATCGTGTTGGTTCTGAGCGCACCCCAGTCTAAAGCCTTTCAGCGTAGTGTTGCTAACTAGTAGAAAAATGCTTTTTAACATTGTTGCTACGTATGCTATGCCAGGGTGTGTCCACATTTGCAACATGTATTTATCATTATTCTGGCAGCTACCGGTAGCGTACCCAGGCGCACATAGCACATGCACTCCACAGGGCAAATATTGTAATTCTTTCAGAAAACTAACAATATGCACCTGCTTGCACAGGCGCAGAGCTCTCAATTCCCATTATATCCTAGGAGTATTGAGAGCCCTGCATCAGTAAAGACCAGCACACTGCCAGTTGCTGCACTGTCTTACGCTGACCATTTAGTAAATGTCATTTTTGCCTACACTAAGGTTCACAAAAATTAATAAATATAAAAGGGTATTACAGCAAAAGTCCAGCCTTACCTTCAGCACCGCTATGTTGAAGACAAAAAAACAAAGAGTGGCTTCCCCCTCTCTGTGTACACAGCAGGAGATGTTGGCTTGTGCCTTTTGTGGCAGCTGCCCATCGCTGAGGGAATGGCACAAGATTCAAGCGAGGTTGTTTTGTTGTAACCCCTAGGAGATGTGTGAAATGCCATGGTTTGCCCTGTGCTCAGCTTGATTTGGGGAAATCACATTTTATGTGTGGGCCTCCTCCCACATCCCCAGAACATTCACCCCCAACACTAAGCCAGGCATATTCACAGTATACCTGCGCCAGCATGTTTATACAGATTTTGAATATTCTTAACTAGTGATAAAGCACCTTTAAGTGCCACCCTACCTGGAGATTTTGGCATCCTCTGTTGCCAGACCATTTTCACTATGTTGCTCTATGCATGTTTAACTGTGATTTTAAAGGGATTTCCAGGAATTTAAAAAATATATAAAATATTGGCGTGGGGTCCTCCTCCAGGGTGCGAAGGGCAGCCTCAGTGGCCCCCATCTCTAAAGGCTACAAGCTCACATAGCCTATATGGGCCGTGGGATCTTCTGCCCCTCCCCCCAAGCTTTGGGGAGGCAGGTAAGCCTTGTGAACTAGTATATAGTATATAGGTATATAGGTCTTATGGATCCCTTACCAGTTCACAAAAGGTTAAATGTAAAAAAACACAGACACAATAGAATAGACAATTTTATTATTTGATTTTTTATTATTTAACATGATTTAAAACTCACCTCTGATCGATCTATCCCTATGCACTGTGTTTCATGCCGATCACTCTGGTTTCTGTTCTCCTGCTACAGCTGGAAGCCTTTTATTCCAGCCGAGTGCTGGGACATGAAGGGTTAATTAAAAAAGAATGACATAGAGTCCTCCATCCTGGGCACCAGCATTGCATGGTTTGTAGACCAACGCACGGGAGGCAGATAATGGGGGCTGAAGGTTAATTGCAAGTCAATCGCTAGCCACAGGTGACTTGCCAGCCCCCCAGCCTTGTGAACTGGTATAAGGGTTAAATGTAGAAAAAAAAAAAAAAACCAAGACACAGAGAAAAATTTACCTTTATTACATTTTTTTCTTTACTCACCTCTGAATGACAGTACGGCCAGTAGTGGGCATGTGCAGAGTATGTTACCAGGCTGTTATTCTCCATGGGTGCATCAGATGAGCTAATGAGCTTTCTACACCACCATATACCTCCAGCCATCGGGAAGTGCAGAACCCGCCTCATCGCCCTATGGTACCCTCGATCCGAGGTCTTTTAGGAGAGTACACATACAAAACAGTACTGTATACATAGGAACAAAAACTTACAGTGATTTCCAGGGTAGCATAACTCACCATCCCAAGTCCATTCAGACACAAGAAGAGACTGACACACACTGCTCATTTACAGGCAATGTAGGCCAATACCAGAGACAACACTGCTGCTCTTACCACACGTATGTGCCAAACTTAGATAGAAGGTAGATGCCTACCATCAGCAGATGTTTTTCATTACACCAGCTCTTTATAATAGGTGGTAAAGGTTTCAAACCAAGCTGTTCCTCTGCAGAGCCCCCCTATATTAAGCCTAACATGGGTCTCTCCACATACTGGCTTGCGACTATATTCTCTGCAGAGCAAAAATTGTACTTGTGATGTGTATACATGCAGATCTAAAATCTAAGGTGTTCTCTTTCTTCTTACAAGGAAGTATCAATTTCCATTTTCCACATATATTATCAACTTACACTTATGTGGAATGTATGGGTTTTCAGACTCAACACACAAAACAGCCATTTAAAGTGCACAAAAAATAATTTGTTTTAATGTAGTAAATCAGGCTTGTTGAGTACCACCTAATAGAATTTCGAGTACCGCCAGTGATACTATTACCGCTGGTTGAGAACACCTGCCCTAGATGGAAAACACACACACACACACCAAAATAAAATAAAAAGAACAATAATCAGACGTTAAAGGATTCTTAGAAACACAAAAATGTATCAAAAATGATAATTTTCTATCTCTTGTTTCCTATTCTCTACAGAATCTAATGTTAAAGGTTACACAATATCTCATGGACTGAATGAAGCATTATTTAGTGGTATTGTGTCTTTATTTACTTTTGAATAGTTTTTGGTCATGTAGGTTGTAAATTGGTTACACATTTATGTGACTAATTGAATAATGATAGACATATATTGAAACATATCTAAAATAACAGTATGAAATGTAACCTGCGCTGAGCATATTTAACCTTCCATAAAATCGTTTTTTCTTAGCTTCTATTGATGTGAACATCAAGTAGCCTTGTAGTGAGAATATGCCCAGATGGTACATAGTCACACAACACCACTGCAACTAACATTCCCAGACAGCTGACACTTGGAAAGCTTTAGCATTATTTTGATTGCACATTGAACCTTTAGTTTTTGTATAACCTAATTTTTTATGGTAAAAGGCAAAAGGTGCATGGAAAATGTTCACTGCAAGAAACATAAAACTGACCAGTATGACAATGTAAAACATTTCAAGCTTGCTCCCATTTTCCTATAAGCCCAGCATTTCAAACAAAATACAAGTATCACAGTTTATAATAAAGCACGGTAAATGTATACAACCTTTGTATTGCATCCCTTGTGAGCGGAACAGATCAATTTAGTATACATTTCAAAACTCACAGTTAAATGTCAGAGACAAGTAAAATCAAGCACATGAGCATATAGACCCAATGTCTGCAGTAAGAAACCTCTTACTGGATATATGTAGAAGATTTCAAAATTGGATCTTTACAAGTAAAGTGACTAAGGGGTTTATTTATCAAGGGCTAGCGCCAGGTAGTGTCTGACGAGCGCCAGGTACCGCCAGCTAATGGCGGCTACCGACTCAAGTACGCCCGGCGGCGGTCACAATGACGCATTTATCACGCTAAATGAGGCTAGCGCCGGCGAGAGCGTCAGCTGGCGCGGGATTCATCATGTAGCCGACTGCAACGAACAGCGCCGCTGATAATCCCATCACAGCGACAGGTATGACCTGGCGCTCCCTGGCGTTGTCCAATGCATTTCAATGGAGCAATCTTTAAATAATCCTAATTAATTGCTATTTTTTTTTTTTTTTTTTAAATGTCAAAAATTCTGTGACCACTTCTGCAATGTTAGGATTTTTTTTTAAGTAAAAAAAAAAAAAAAAAATTGTGCAGAATTGATATTACAGGTCTGATATTAATGTATTCATATTACAAAACGTTTAGAAAAACTTGTATAATTTTTACATTAAACAAAAATGGTTGTTTGGGGGTTAAAAACTACTTTACACACATCGCCGCCAGCGCTCTGGGGTTTAAACAAGGAATTCACAGCGCGAGAAATTTTTGAGCGTGATTTGTTAATGAATCTGCAGCAAGCCGTCCGCTCTGGCCATTCGCTGTCAGGCGCACACATACAACGCAGAACCTGTGAAACATCGACCTCTAACCCCGTATTCAACATTACCGCACACCGACTGAGTCGCTGTCAACAAGCAAACCCCGGCCAAGCACTAGCTGGCGCTGTGAAAATCACGCTACTGGCGCTCATCTGTCGCTACCTGGCGCTATTAATGAATCGGCCTCCCCGCCTGCTATGTATACTAAGAAAACTATGATGGAATAGTAAAGCAATAAACTTAAGCAGGCTTTCAATTTTTTAAAAGGGCTCTATGTCTCTCTGATCAATTACAGACATGTAAGTTTAACACCCATTGTGGGAAAATAGCTTGAGGGGCTATTAAGGGACTACATACACGAATATGTAACTACCCATAATATTATAAGTGACAACCAGCACAGTTTTACTAAGGGCAAAAGCTGCCAGACTAACCTAAATTGGCTTCTATAAGGAGGTGAGTAGAAGCCTGGACAGAGGGGTGGCTTTAGATGTAGTTTTTCTGGATTTTAAAAAGCATTTGACACTGTCCCACATAGACGCTTACTGGGGAAATTGAGGTCTTCAGGATTAGAAAATATAGTTTGTAACTGGATGGAAAACTGGCTGGTTAATGATACCTACTCTGAATGGTTACCGGTTTTAAGTGGTGTACCCCAGGGTTCAGTGCGGGGCCCACTTTTATTCAACTTGTTTAAAAGCGACATAGAAGATGGAATTAAAGTGGACCAATGGTCAAAATTGGCCAGGGCAATTTAGATTGCTGCACGTAAAAATTTATTTACCTTTTTTCAACTCTTGCTCAATTTTAAAAACAAGATGGTGGCTCATGGACTTGCAGGCCACCTGCAAACAGGAAGTGCTGCTGGGCTTCATGTTACTGTGCATTGTCAGTTATGTCAGTTGGGAGAGGAAGCTCTAAAATGGTTTCATTTCTAATTGTGCCAGGTTGTTGGTCCGGTTTAAATGCACTGTCTCTATTTTTGCAGATGACTCAAAGATATGTAGCACAGTGCAGTCTGTTCACAAGCTTCAAGCTGATTTGGACACTTTGATTGTCTGGGCATCCACTTGGCAAATGAAGTTCAATGTGGAGAAATGTAAAGTCATGCACCTGGGATCCAATAATCTGAAGGCCACATGTGCCCTTGGGGGAGTAAAACTCGGAGAATCACTTGTTGAGAAGCATGTGGGGGTATTGGAAGACCACAGCCTAAATAGCAGTATGCAACATCAAGGCTTCTAAGGCCACAAGATACTATCATGCATTAAAAGAGGCATGAAATCACGGGATAGGGATGTAATTTTGCCTCTTTACAAGGCACTGGTGCACCCTCACCTGGAATATGCCATCCAGTTCTGGGCACTCATTCATAGTAAGGACACTCGGACTATGGAAAGGGTGCAGAGCAGAGCCACCAAACTAATAAGGGGAATGAAGAATCTTAGTTATGGGGAATTAAATCTGTTTAGTCTTGAGAGGAGACGACTGAGAGGGGACATGATTTATTTGTATAAATATATAAATGGGCAATACAAAAAAATGGGGAAAAAATATTTCAGGTAAAATCCTCTCTAAAGACAGGGGGCACTCACTTCAACTGGAAAAAAAGACATTCAATCCCCAGAGACGACAATAATTTTTTACCAGAAGAACTATAAATCTGTAAAATTGCCTCCTACAGAAGCTTGTTACAGCATCAACCGCTGACAGCTTCAAGAAAGGATTAGATGCTTATTTAGAAGAAAATAACTTTAACAGTTACTATTAGCTGTTATCAGTAAAAAAAAGCAAAAATTACTTCTTCTACCCCAACACCCTTGGCCAAAAATCTTGTAGTAAATCACTACTATAGAGCACATAAAAGCGATAGATAGATAGATAGATAGATAGATAGATAGATAGATGTGATCTGAACCAAAAAAGCAAATAATGTAATCCCTGCAGGGAATCATAAAACTGTGGGATCTTCTGATTTGCCTTAGCATAAGACATAACAAAAGTCAAGTTCATCAAAACAGCCTCTTGCTGCAGTTTTTCAGCCAAGACTGCCTGAGCTAGAGATGAGCAAACTTTTGAAAAATTCAATTCGGCTGATTTGCCGAATTTTCCTGGAAAAATCGTTTATTATATTATTTATCATTTATTCGCGACGAATCGCTATTAAAAACGGCTATTTCTGGGCGTTCGAGTGCCTCCATAGGGTTGCAGAACGTTTTGCTTGGCTGTAACATGCATAGGATGCATGCTGGGTTAGTGAAATACTATTGTAAAGAAGTATGACATGCAGATCAGAGGAGTCGCTATTAGATTCGCTGACACAGAGCGGCACAATTACAGAGCCTTGAGGTGGCATCAGCATGATGAGCCCATATATTGCCTGAAAGGCACACAGTGGAGTTGGCAGCAGCATAGGAAGCCCATATATTGCCTAAAAAACACACCCTGAATTTGGCAGCAGCATAGGGAGCCCAAATATTGCCTGAAAGACAAACTCTGGACTTGGCAGCAGCATAGGGAGCACATATATTGCCTAAAAAAACACACCCAGGAGTTGGCAGCAGCATAGGGAGCTCATATATTGCCTGAAAGACACACTCTGAACTTTGCAGCAGCAGCAGCAACAGCACAGGGAGCTCATATATTGCCTGAAAGACACACCCAGGAGTTGGCAGCAACATAAGGAGCCCATATATTGCCTGAAAGACACACCCAAGAGTTGGACCATGGCGCAACTGACTACATAGAATGTCTTTGTAGTAGGTCAGTTTGTCCTCCCTCTCAGAGGGTTTAAAAATTGCCCCCATTTTGTGCCGGAAGCGAGGGTCCAATAAGTTGGAGAGCCAGTAGTCATCCCGCAGAAAAATGGAAACAATTCTGTGGTCACTACGCAAGCACATGAGCATGCTTCGTGCCATTTGTGCAAGTGCCTTGGAGGGACTACCTGTCTCCGTCTCCACTGCATACTGCCACGGTGTGTCTGGGTCCTCTGTCTCACCTTCCTCACAACCCTCTAGCTCCTCTGGCTGCTCCTGCTCCTTCTCTCCGGTCAGCTGACTAGATAAACCAGCCATTTTGCCAAGCCTAAACTGTGCTTCACTGTGCCCCTCCTCCTCCTCCTCCAGTTCAGCTCCAACGAGGTTCATGTGGCCGTAAGATGTAGACGCCATGTCTCCAGTGCCCTGACCAGCCATGGTTTCCAACATGTGTTGTAGTACATGAAGCAGTGGAATCACGTCGCTCATCCCGTAATCCTGGCGACTGACAAATAAAGTGGCTTCCTCAAAGGGCCTGAGCAAACGGCAGGTGTCACGTATGAGCTGCCACTGGTTGACATTGAAGTTACACAGGGGAGTCCCCCTATCCGCTTGGATCATCAAGAAATCTGTGATGGCTTTTCTCTGTTCGTTTAGTCGGTCCAACATATGGAGGGTGGAATTCCAACGGTTGGAAACATCGCAAATCAGACTATGTTGGGGGCTACCGTTCTGACGCTGTAGCTCAAGAAGGGTGTGCCTGGCGGTGTAGCAGTGGCTGAAGTGCATGCAAAGTTTCCTTGCCGTTGTTAGGATGTCTTGCAGATGGGGGGAAGACTTCAGAAACCGCTTGACAACCAGATTGAAGACGTGAACCATGCAGGGCGCATGGGTCAGGCTTCCTTGCTGCAGCGCAGACAAAATGTTCTTCCCATTGTCGGTAACCATGGTTCCCATTTTCAGTTTTCTTGGAGTAAGCCATGTTTGGATTTCTTGATGAATAAATTTTAGCAGTTCCTCCCCTGTGTGACTCCGTTCGCCAAGACAAACCATGTGAAGCACAGCGTGACACCTCCGTGCCCTGCACACATGGTAGACTGGAGGGGCACTGAGACTTGACCCTACAGTGGAGTGTGAGGAGATGGCGGAGAATGAGGAGTCCGAGTCGCACGGTGTCACAGGCACAACGCCCAGGGAACGCGGAGGCCTAAGCGGCGTGACCTGTCCAAGTTGCTGCTGCTGCAAAGGAACCACATTCACCCAGTGGGCAGTAAACGACATGTACTGTCCCTGACCGTAGTTACAGCTCCAGACGTTTGCGCTGCCATGTACTTTGGTGCACACCGACAGGCTCAAGGACTGGCCCACCTTCAGTTCAACAAAATTGTGCAGCGCTGGTACTGCCTTCTTGGCAAAGAAATGATGGCTTGGGACTCTCCACCTCGGCTCGGCACAAGCCATCAGTTCTCTGAAAGGTGCAGAGTCCACCACCTGAAAAGGGAGCGACTGCAGCACCAGCAACTTGGACAGGAGCACATTCAGCTTCTGCGCTGTAGGATGAGTGGGCGCATACTGCTGTCTCTTGGACATGGCTTCGCTGATGGATTGCTGGCGGGATGCATGACTTGGAGGAGGAGGTGGAGCAGGAGCATCTGGAGCGACAGAGGATGGGTATGACGCACAGCTGCCTTCGGCTGAGTTGCTGGAGCCTTGGTTGGCAGAAATTTGGAGCGGCGTGCCACTTGGTGAGGAAGCAGCCTGGACCACCTCTTCGGACCTCGGTTCTCCCAGGCCGCTTTATAGTGACGCAGCATATTTTGACGCAGGGCCGTGGTGCCAACATTTGGGCCCTGGCCACGCTTCACCTTCTGCCTACACATCTTGTATGTGGCCATGTTACCCTTCTGCGGATGCTTGATGAAAAACTGCCACACTGCCGAGTAGCTAATTTTCCCACCAACAGCCCGCACTGATTCACTGCTACTGCCGCCAACTCCAGGAACCCCTGCTCCACTACCTCCCAAGAAGGTAGCCTGCCACGCAGCAAGTGATCCACCCCGGCCCCGGCCCCGTTTGGCTCCAGACTTTACAATTCTGTCCCCATGCTGACTGCTAACCATGCTGCTAACACCTTGCTGCCTCAGCTGCTGACTCCGGGGCAACCTGCACCCCTCTTCTCCTGATGATGATGATGATGAAGCCCGTTCTGCACCCGGCTCCCAAGTGCGATCGGCTTCATCATCATCATCATCGAGTTGTGTCTGCACGTCACTGATGTTCTCGGTTTCCTCAACAGTGTCTGGTGCAGGAGCTGGAACGCCACCTCCCACGCCACTCTCCACATCACTATTTGTCTGCCTAGTGAAAGAAGCCACCTCCATTTCTTGGCTGGGCAGTAGGTGCTGACTGTCCTCTATCTGATCGTCCTCACTAAAGAGTGGAGCTGAACCCAAAGCATAGGATACGTCGCTTGGGGAGGGAACGGCAAAGGGAGGACAGCGACTGCTCCCGGGCCATGCCAACTCAGGGTTGTGTCAGAGGAACCTACCGACTGTAGACTGGGGGTGTCAGATGTAACTTGTGATGATGTGGATGACTGCGTTAACCAATCTACGATGGCAGATGCGTTACTGGTGGAGACACGACCGCTAGCAGATACTGGCAGATCAGGTTCTCTCACCGCGACTCCTGCTGCCACTCGCCCCTAGTCTGCTGTGACCTCTGCCTGCTGAATCTAGGCCTCTGCCACTCCTCTGTGAACATCCTGGCACTTGTCTGCCTGACATTTTTATGTATTTGAAATGCACAACAGGCACTTGTGTCTAATGTGTTTACTTTAAAAAGCAGAAGGTAAGTAAACTGAGGTACTACTTCTCTGTAACAGATACTATGAAAATCGGCAATATGGGATGCCCAGTGCTCAGGGGTTTTTAAAGCAGACACAAAAACACTTTTAAAACTGTGCTCTAGTTAGATGAAATCAGCTGAAAGACCTGCTTCTGTGTAACAGATACTATGAAAATTGGCAATATGGGATGCCCAGTGCTCAGGGGTTTCTAAAGCAGACACAAAAACACTTTTAAAACGGTGCTCTAGTTAGATGAAATCAGCTGAAAGACCTGCTTCTGTGTAACAGATACTATGAAAATTGGCAATATGGGATGCCCAGTGCTCAGGGGTTTCTAAAGCAGACACAAAAACACTTTTAAAACTCTGTGCTCTAGTTAGATGAAATCAGCTGAAAGACCTGCTTCTGTGTAACAGATAGGGTTAAATGTGCAAACATGGGAAGCAAAGTGCCCAGGGTTTTTTAAAGCAGACACAAAACAAAACTGTGGTCTAGTTACACAGAAGCAGGTCTTTCAGCTGATTTCATATAATAGATAGGGTTAAATGTGCAAACAGGGGATGCACAGTGCCCAGGGGTTTTTAAAGCAGACACAAAAACAATTAAAACTGTGCTCTAGTTAGATGAAATCAGCTAAAAGACCTGCTTCTGTGTAACAGATACTATGAAAATTGGCAATATGGGATGCCCAGTGCTCAGGGGTTTTTAAAGCAGACACAAAAACACTTTTAAAACTGTGCTCTAGTTAGATGAAATCAGCTTTAAGAACTGCTTGTGTGTAACAGATAGGGTTAAATGTGCTAACATGGGATGCCCAGTGGCCAGGGGTTTTTACAGCAGACAAAAAACAATTAAAACTGTGCTCTAGTTAGATGAAATCAGCTTTAAGACCTGCTTGCGTGTAAAAGATAGGGTTAAATGTGCAAACATGGGATGCCCAGTGGCCAGGGGTTTTACAGCAGACACAAAAACAATTAAAACTGTGCTCTAGTTTGATGAAATCAGGTTTAAGACCTGCTTGTGTATGACAGATAGGGTTAAATGTGCAAACATGGGATGCCCAGTGGCCAGGGGTTTTTACAGCAGGCACAAAAACAATTAAAACTGTGCTCTAGTTAGATGAAATCAGCTTTAAGACCTGCGTGTGTGTAACAGATAGGGTTAAATGTGCAAACATGGGATGCCCAGTGGCCAGGGGTTTTTACAGCAGACACAAAAACAATTAAAACTGTGCTCTAGTTAGATGAAATCAACTTTAAGACCTGCTTGTGTGTAACAGATAGGGTTAAATGTGCAAACATGGCATGCCCAGTGGCCAGGGGTTTTTACAGCAGACACAAAAACAATTAAAACTGTGCTCTAGTTTGATGAAATCAGGTTTAAGACCTGCTTGTGTATGCCAGATAGGGTTAAATGTGCAAACATGGGATGCCCAGTGGCCAGGGGTTTTTACAGCAGGCACAAAAACAATTAAAACTGTGCTCTAGTTAGATGAAATCAGCTTTAAGACCTGCGTGTGTGTAACAGATAGGGTTAAATGTGCAAACATGGGATGCCCAGTGGCCAGGGGTTTTTACAGCAGGCACAAAAACAATTAAAACTGTGCTCTAGTTAGATGAAATCAGCTTTAAGACCTGCTTGTGTGTAACAGATAGGGTTAAATGTGCAAACATGGGATGCCCAGTGGCCAGGGGTTTTTACAGCAGACACATAAACAATTATAACTGTGTTCTAGTTAGATGAAATCAACTTTAAGACCTGCTTGTGTGTAACAGATAGGGTTAAATGTGCAAACATGGCATGCCCAGTGGCCAGGGGGTTTTACAGCAGAAACAAAAGCAATTTAAAACTGTGATCTGGCTATTAAATCAAATGAAAATAAAAAAAAAGCTTTCTCTGTCACTATATCTGCTGTCCCTGCCTCGATCTTTCCCTGGCTCTCTGTGGCTCTCTGTCTTTCCCTGTCTTTCCCTGTCTCTCCCCAGCTCTGTTCTTGCCGCAATACAACGCTGAAATGCGCACCAGCAAGATGGCCACCGCTTATATACTGCTGTGACATCACCGGGGTTCCTGGCTGCTGATAGGCTGCATGTGACCTTCCCATAATACCTTGCCCCAGGGGATATGTCCAGACACGTCCCTCCACCATTTTACAATGCCTGTAATTGCAGTAAATGGAGTTTAAAGAAAAAATTCGATCGATCGAATCCCGGGGAAATTAGGATTCGTTCCGAATCGAATATTTCATGAAATTCGGAACAAATTCGGGTTCGTCCGAATTGATTCGCTCATCTCTAGCCTCAGCCATTCAATTTATCAGACCCAGCCCAGCTTATGCCGATAATAAAAGACACAGTGAGCCTTGAAAAATTGTCAATATCTAGGTCCTGTGTTTATTTTATTGACGAGTCACAAGTGTACAAATAAATGTGTTTAATATAACTTTTAAGCATAAAACATACCCATTGTGGTCTATTGGATCTTAAAGTGTACCAAAATCCAGGATAGTCAAAAGTTTTGACTATCCTGGGTTTTGTTCCTTTTCCCAGGGACCCCGATCGGTGGTGCCCCACTGTGTGTAACCCCCCCCCAGATCGCCACAGCAACTCACCTTATTCCGGTCCCACGGCTCGTCTAAGAGCAGCGGCTCTGAAGGCCGCATCCTCTGCCTCCTTTTCTTAACCTCCTTGCTAATGTAAACTGTACACCAAGTGTCCACACCAAGAAGAGAGAAGTGATGCCTCATCGGCGTCTCAACACGTGGTCTGCAGTTGTAAGGACAGTTGTAAGGATGAACTACCAAAGTCTCTGAAACACTTTGAAGGTGGCTTATGGTAGAAAAATAAACAATCAATTTACAGACAACAGCCTTTGCGGACACTCATTCAGTAAGGATGCCAGTCGCATGCCCCCCCCAAAAATTGTGGCGATTGTGGATAGCCTAAGGTACACCTGTGCGATAATCCTGCTGTCTAATCAGCATCTTGAAATGCCATGGATTATCTCAGTAAATCAGTAGTGCTCAATAGCACAAATTTATGAACAGTATTTGAGAAAATAAATTTTTTGTGTACATTGAAAAAGTCTTTGATCTTTGGGTACAGCTCACGAAAAATGGCGCTAAAACAAAAGTATATACAGTATATCATGATACACACATAAGTATAGTCAAAGTGACTCTAAATCCAAACAGGCCAAAGAGTGGGCAAACATTTGGGTACCAGTCCGCTATCGTATTTCTGGAGACGCTAGTAAATTGAACATTCCTGCCAATGTTCCAGACAACTGCTGGTGGGTAATAGGTTTCAAAGATCAGAGGATCACATGAGTCTCTCAAATTATCACAGGAGCACAGACTTGGGAATAGTAAGACACATGACAGCAAATCAGGAAGCTCTAGACTGAAGCTTTCAGCTTTTTATATCTTATCATATCAAATAAATTAGTTGGCTGTTATCTAAAAATAAATTACTTGTATTAAAGGGCCTGTTTAAACAAGCCGCCCATCCACCACAGCAAGCTGTTCCTGATCTGGAACTTGTACGCCTATTGGTCTTGAAGATTTGAACATACAACATTGTGCCCTGCAGCCTCCTATTTGCAGTCTACAGAATTATGTAGACAGAATTATGTAGACAGGATTATGTCTCTTGTTAACCCTGGATTAATAAAAAGAAATGTATCACCTGGTCCATGGAAGGAGTAAATTACCCTGCTGAAAGCTGCATCTAGTAGATTAAGGAACAATAGCCTTAGTGATGAAGGGGTTAATAGGTGATTCTGTCATCACCCAATTGTTGTAACAGAAGTGGGCTGGCTGCTGCAGTGATTGAATGGTGATAGAGTCACCCATTATCCCCATGGTGTGGCAGAATCTAAATCTCCAGGATCAAATGAGCAAACTGAGAGAGTATTTTATTAAATTCATTTTTGGATTAGCTGTGGAAGGAATTGGTCCACTTTAAATTGTTTGAGTTAGCCAATAAAACGTAATACTTTTTTCTCCATATTTCTAATCAGTCATCAGTTTATTATCGCCATGAATATACAATGCTAGGAATTATTCTTGGCAGGTGAGGAGAACACTTATAGTGAATTTACATGTACAATATTTTTAGGGTTTTGCAGTCCTGATTGTTATAGTCCCAATCACAGTATTTACTGCACCTCCTGAATAGCAAGTGCTGATTGGACTAGAGTGAAGAAGGGTCGGCCTGGATGTTGTGGGTTGTTGACAATTTTTCCTTGTCTTTATTCCTTGGGCAAATCAACTTCCAATGAAAGGAGGGGGGCACCAATGATCTTTTCAGCTGTCTTTGGGATTCGTTAAAGACAAAGTTTATGCGTCTCCATACCATACTGGACTGGATTATTAGTATTTTCTTTGGTATTCTGTATTTCTTCAGGCCACACAGGAAGAAAAGTCTTTGTTGAGCTTTCTTCAATACAAAATCAGCTTGTTTGCTCCATTTCAGATCCTGTATGCAGAAATCTTGTACTCTTCACTCTATCCAACTCTGCGCCTTCGATAATCAAGTGAGAAACCTATGGTGGAGTGCGTCTGAAATCATTCACCATTTCCATAGTTTTTCAGTGTTCAGGAAGAGGTTGTAGTTTTTGCACCAGAAGTTAACCTTGTTTACTATTTTGCGATATCCTGCCTCAACATTGTTGCTGATCAACCCTACGGTGGTCATGTCATCGGCAAATTTAAGTAGATTCACGTGAGCGAGCACACTCGCTTTTTCCCTTTGTTCCTGCTTGAGCTGGATGTGAAAGAAGATCCATTTTTCATTATGTTTAATCCTAGTTGCAGCACCAGTACAAATATCAGGTGATTTCTTCCTTATTGATAAAGACAAACTTCAACATAGTACATCATACTAACAGATTTGATGGAACTGCAAATATTACTCTTACATATGAGGCACTCATGGATACATTTGTTATATACGAAGTATACAGGGATTTACAATGACAACAAATGCTGTGAATATAAGAATTTATATTTTATGTCATATGTGAAGAATTATACTGTATGAGATTGCTGTAACAATATATCAATTTTAACAGATAGAGGATCAAAATAAATCTGTTTTTATATAAATGTGTTGTATTGTGATATTGTATACACACTAATTTTGAATGTGGGCTTTCTTTCAAATTTGTGCTGGTACTACCACCAACCCAGGTGGTCACAGGTATATATATATATATATATATATATATATATATATATATATATATATATGATATATATTTAGGCTAAACAACATAAATAATTAAGGCCCACAAGTTAAATAAAATTATACATAGCATGCGCCTCTATAAGCCTGAAAACACATAAACCTAGGATCAAATGGAATCACTAAGGTAATGTGTAAAATCTTTACAAAGAAACACTGTTGCCTGCTATATGGAATATTATCAGTTATTTCTAATCTCACATACCCGACAATCGAGAGAAGGCACACTTTTGCATTAGTTTCCAATATGCATATGTAAATGCAGCATATTATCATTATGTACAGTAAATAGTTAACAATGTTTTGATAACAAAAAAATGTACCAGTTGGGTTCCTATCATTTTACCAGCAGTGAATAAACTGTCTGTTATGTGTTGTTCATTGTTATTGCCATGCAAATGCTTGATCATCTATTTGCTAATGAACTGTATAGCATCTTAATCCCAATTCAGTCTTTTTACACAGATTAGTGCTGTGATTAATATCACCTATACTACAAATGAACCCTTTAAAAAAGAACCTTGTACAGAGTAAACACAAGAATGGTCTTATCTTTTTAAGAAGATTATGCATTAAGCCCTCAGAGAAAAAGAGTTTTTCAAGATTTCAGGCAGGTACGTTGTCAGAGAAAAGAAATGGAAATCAAAGGAGGGAAAATGAGAAAGTCTGTGCATATTGCTGATTTGTAAATTTCATTACCTGTATTGAACCTGAATGGCATAGAGATCTGAACACACATAATCTTATTGATTGCCATTTTCTCATTGATAGACCACATTCATTAGTGGCATTACTGAATGAAACAAATGCAAATTGCATTAGCAGCAACCTGGTGACACAAGTTCAGGTTGCCACCGTTTAACCGGCACCATTTATCTGCTATTAAATAGCTTTGTTGGAATGTGCTGACTGAGTGAATAATCTACCCAGACAGAAAAGCTGCACATTGATGTGTTGGGCTCTTTAGCTCCACATCTAATGCCACAGTGATCAGTCTTCATTCTCCTCTTTTGGAGTTATATTTGAAGTTAGGAGGACATCTCGTTGACATTAAGACTTCTTCAAAGTAAGCTTTTAAGAATGAATTGGCAGCACTGATTTTTCGTATTATAAGTATTGTAAAGTATTTTGGCTAGCGATCATTGCCTTTAGGTGAATATCGTCTTACGAACAAAAATGGAATGTATGTTTCTCTATACCAAATATAATTTTCTTGACATTTTCGGCAGCTCCTTAGAAAATAATAAAACATCAAACATTGTGCATATTAAGTAGTTATACTATTTTACTACTATAATATAGTTTCTCAAAAATATTGAAGTGATATGAATTGAAATAGGTTCTAAATCACAGACTGGGCCTCTTATTGACTTGGCTGAAGGGTTTATTTATTCAGAAACGGGTAGTGCACCATTACATTTACTACCTTGAAACACTTGGGGCTTGACACATGGCACATGGTCATGGTATGCACAGTGCACAGTTGTATGCTGTTTTTAGTGTTTAGTATTAATTCAAAAAAGACCCCAGGGAGACTAATTTCCTCATCCCTGCGGCATCCCAATTTGAGATTGATTTATGATTTTAACTTGCCCATTATACCTTATTGGAGCAATGAGCATTGCACCAGCTAAACCAGACTTTCTGGTCATCATTGTGCCACCGTACACTGAAAGTTTAACAAATGCACATTTTACATTGTGGCAGGATGTGCTGATGTGATATAGAATGTGTGAGCATATGTAATTGTAAGCCAATGCAGGTCATGCTGGCCTTGATGTTTGATAACCAATGATTAGCCAGATATGCCTCTATTGTTTTCTGGTGCAATTATGCAATTCCTATATGCAATACTATGGTTTTGCATTATCCAAATCCTAATCCAATTAAATTCTATAGGGGAAAATGTAAAGGATTATACCAGACTTTTGCAATTGAGGGACTGCCCTGGCTTACTGCTCATAGTGACATGCGGGCAAACAGCATTCTTTAAAACATTTTAAATCAGCATGTTGGCGCAGTGTAAAATGTACTAAATCATAACAGTATTTGTTAATGTATCTATTGTGTGCTTGTACACACACACAGAAATGTGTCCTTTGCATTTAACCTATCTGTGCAGTGAGAACAACCACAAAATCACCAGTGAACCACACCAGTTAATAGTGAGTGCACACATGCACATGGGAAAAGTTGCAGGCCCTGGAATCTTTTATTCCAGTACCTTACACACCGTCCACCTCTCAGTGCTGTCCATGCATGGCAATGGAGAGGCAGGCCCCTCTATCACCATGATTGGACGGCGTTGCCAGTGCGATCAGGCAGAATAGTGACCCTTCTGCATATGCGCTGCACTTCCTCTTAGTCTCCCGTGCAACTTTTTTCAAAACACAGGACAAATTAGCATGGGGTTATGTTTTTGTATGCTATAATCTGTGTGCTTTGTTGTCTGTCTCTTATATGATTCCTGGAATTGGTTGCATTGCTCCTGTGGCTGCCTGCCATACATCTCTGCCTCCTTCTCTTCAGCTGATTCCTGCCCTTCTTGTTTGGTATCTGATGAGGAGGATGAGGATGGTGGCAATTGTCTTGCCAGATGCCTTATATGCAAACCCTGTCTGGTCAGTATCTTCTCCTGCCCCCGATGGGCTTTATTTTCCACCAGAGCTCTGACAATAGAAGAGAAGCACATTATCATACCAATGCTGGCATTTTTGCATTTACTTTAGAAGACCCTTACCTGCAAAGTGCTGGTAGAAAAAGCGCCTCACCCAAGGCATCTTCCTTCTCTTGAGATCTGACCACTGCTGCATGACTTTGGTGTATGTACAAGTGGTCCGGGATGTTTCATGTATTTTCTCCAAAGTTTGGTTTGCCACTGTCCTCTTGGCAAAGGTGTGTGGCAGTTAATTGTAGCGTTCAGTCCATTTAGGATAATTTGTGTGTTTAAACATTCTATTTGACCGAGTTTTGGTCCAGTTATGTGGTTTAAGCCATTTTTCGCAAATGTGTCTCCTTTATATAAATCAACCCCACTTTCGGTGACCTGTTTGCGCATGAAAATGCATGTGTGCTCTTGAAAGAGTAGCGTACGCTAAACGGACATCTGCTTTCATCATTCAGTCTATTACATTTGCACAGCCTGAACAGAATAGTGTGGTGCAGCATCCGCTACACTTCCCCGTGTATTACATCGGCAGCCTTACAGAACATGCCATAATAGCCAGACAAATCTTGGATGGGAGGTTCATCGTGCCAATGCTGGTGCAATAAAGTGAATGCATTCATTAACCCACCTTCCCATCCTTGTGCATTGAAGTGAACAACTATACATTAACCCTCATGGACATATATCTTATGCTGCACAATAATGTCTGACACATCGCTATATGCATTTGTTTCTCTAACAAACTAGACAAACTACAACTGGGTCTGGGATTCCTAAGTGGACAGACGTTTTTACCCAAACTGGCCTAGCAAACTTGCCACAGTGCAGTCAAGCATATTTCTCCTAAGAAGTTTCTATGTAACTTGACATGGCATACACGTGAATGCACATGGCATAGCAGCCAATGGAAGACCCCTAGTTCCAGGTGACTCTCCCCCCTGCAGGAGTCCACACAGTCCAAGCCAAAGTGGGCACTGCCGTGGTGACCATAGCCAACAAAGGAGTGAGCTGAGCCTACTTCCACCTAGATGCAGCCAGTAGAGCAAGCACTCCCCAGCTGGCAGCCAGTCCACCCGCAGTGGCCTGGCCTGTGGGCACAGTGGGTCTGGGCAGCGAAGAAGGCACTCCCCCATTGGCAGGCAGTTAACCTGCAGTGATTTGGCCTATAGGCACAGTGGGTCAATGCAGCACCGGAAAAGCTGCCACTCCCGGCCCCACTCACCCCAGCAGCAAGCACACTGTAGCACATCCCAGACAATCCAATCATGCTGCACACTCGCCTACCAGCCCCCAATCAACAGCTTTGGGCCTTGTTAGCGAACACAGTGCTAGAATGGCCACCCCCAGTAGCCATATAGATGCAGGGGTGTCACAAACTGGCCACATTCTGAGCAGTGTCATTCTCAGTACACTGAGTAGCGCCTGGCCTTGGTCAATAGGGTGTCCATTTTGACCAGTTTTATAGGTGCAGGTCTCGAAAGGCCATGAAGGAGACCCTCTGGGCACAAATCACTAACCAGGTCAACTGTCATGCATAGACCAAAGATGTGGACCAAGTTTTGGAAAAATTTGGAGACCTGAAGCATGCCAGGAAGACCAAACTTTCCAAACTACGGAGCACATGGTGAGTTTATTCACCAAAGAGGTGTGTTTCAGGTTTCCAGCAATAACTATGCAACTATAATAAAGTGTCATTGTTAGCTTACAAACTGGAGAAGCGTTTCTGAAAATGCTAGAATTTACCCAGACAGAAGATTTAGTTCCTGGACTGACTACCCCCGACACCTTGGAGGGATGTCAGAAAGCATTGACACCAACAGACCAACATGGAGTGGTAAGTGTGGTGCCTGGTTCCTGTTGTTGGAGCTTTGTGTGGGTGACCACAATACAAAACAAGAACATGGTTGTTCTTGGCAATGTAACCCATTTGTGTATGCTGGGTTCAATATAGTTTCACTTACAGACAGACTAATGTTTGACCATTGTGCGAGGGTTAATTGGAGCGGGGGACTATATTAGCTAACTTAGCAAGGTGGCCCCCATATGCAATGCATGAATTAGTGGCCAAAGGGAAACACACATGCTAACTGTCTTTGTGCCTTTCACAGCGACACAACAGGCCACCAAGAAGACACCACCAGAAAGCACTGAGCAGCCCAGAACCCCTACAAGAGTGACCTGACAGAACTCTTGGACCAGGAATATATTGGTGGTGTTTTGCCAGCTCTCAACCATTAGATGTGTATAAGAAATTCTGGGAAAAAGTACTATGGCCAATTAAACTTTTTAGGGCTTCCCAGTCCGTAGCATGTTGCCTCGACACAAATTTGGTTAGGCCAAGAGGCATTAGTGAGGTGATTGTTGCAGAAGGCTGAGCAACATGTGGCAAGTGAAGTTTTATTCTAAGTACATGCAACACACTAATTTATTTTGCCAAACCCACAGGACCCACCAATCCTGGAGGACATTGTAGAGCAGAAAGAAGATGTGCAGCAGCAGCATGAGCAGCAAAGCCAGATGTGCTCACACACTCTCGCAATGGCAACTCTGCCCTACACCCTGCCTCTGCCCAGGACACCTGTGCCACAGGACCTGCATTTGCCCACACCACCAACAACCCAAAGCCCCAACCCCAGCAGACCATGCCCATGGAGATGCAGCCATGTCTCTCTGGTAAGAACAGTCCACCAGATGGAGAAGGATTTGCTTGTGGAGAGTTGTGCCTTTCAGCACACCACAGCTAAGTTCCACAATAATCACCAAAAAATCACCAAGCTCCACAAGAACCTGGCTGTGGGGGTCTAGGAGCTAAGGGGTAGTAACCAGCAGCTAGATGGCATGGTGTCTGAGTGGCACAGGCACAACAAGTGCCTTGAGAGACTTTTGGCCCACAAGGGCTGGGGTAATTGCCCCCATGTCATAAACCAGGCCAACCCCCCTAAAAAGTTAGATATATGGTTGGGGGCCTGGTTCTGATGTTGATTTGCTGGGATTGGGTGCAGCAGGTGTGTTGGCCAGTTGTGTTACGACAATGTTGTCCCATTAAATACAAACAGACACTTAAAGTTGAGTTTTCAAGTATTTTTATTATCAAAAGATTAGAAGGGGATAACACAAACACAGGTTCAAAAAACAAAACAAAAAAATGTCATAAAAATGAGAAACCAGCCTTACTCTGTGTGTCAGTGAAGAGGTCATCTGACATGACTTGCAATGATGTGTGGGATCCAGAGCTAGATACACAGGCACTTACTGTGCAATAGGAAAGTTGTGCAGCGCTATACAAGCCATTATTATCTGGACATCATTATTTAGATTTCAGGGCCCCACCAATTAGATTCAAACAACTAAAACTGCCTTCAGCAGGCCAAAGACATGCTCCATTACAGCCAGTGTTCTTTGTGGGCCCTGTTGTATGCCCTCCAGGCCAGCATTTTGGGAATTAAGATACAGCAGAAGAAGCCACAGCAGAAGTGGGTAGCCAGAGTCTCCAAACATTAATATAGGTAATAGCCACTGCGTCCCCAAAGCCTAAAAGGGGAACACACACACAGCCAGGTACTTGGGACAGGTAAGCTAAAAGAAACAGCAAGGACAACCAGTAAGTATTGGGAGGGGGCCAACAGGCTCACTACAACATACATACATACATAAGGGCCTAAATCCTTCAGAAGCTACACTGTGTAAGGAAACATGGAGAGTGTGCCAGCTCCAATGGAAGGGAGGTCCCAGATAAAATGTAACTTTTAATAGTCCTCATTAAAAATGTAAAGCATCCCATGACATGAACATCCTCACACAGATATGTGCATGCTAACTAGGGCCAACACAACCACTCATGTGGGGAACCTGCTGTGTGGGGAATGAAGGAACCACTGCAGACCCAAGAAAATGCAAACATTAAAATAAATTAAAACTGTTCTGAAAAAATGATTCTGCTTTGAAAGAATCATAAAATACAACAGAAAGGCCAAATACTAAGCATGGGATGCTGCAACATTAGTATTTGGTGGCACAAGTAGGAAGGGAATGACTTGGCTCTCAGAACAAAAGACAGCAACAGACACAGACAGGCAGCCCACACTTTAGTGAGTCCAAAAACAAGAAAACATGCATGCACTTACCAAGGAGCCACCTGCCAGACAGGACACCCCTCTCAACCTTGTCATGTAACCCAGAATTGAGTAAGCTGTATGCATCATGCGTGGATCCCAGAAAGCCTGCCACCTCTCTGAAAAAAATGAATACAACACATTGCACATTCCAAGAATTGCCCATCTTACGACTCCTGTGAGAAGAAGCCAACAGGCAGATGTAAACATACTAGCAAGAACAAGCTAGGGACTGAAAGAAAAAATGCACTACCAACAAAAAAACACAAGCCAAAAAACACATCCCAAGCAAAAAAAATTACAAAATAATACAAACTAATAAATATAAAACAAAAACATACCTAAACTTATATTCGTCAACATCAGCATTTCAGGATGGAAAAGATGGAGGAATTTTTCCCTCCAAATTCAGCAAGGTCAAATAGTATCACTGAATCATGCACAAGTGCATGCACACAGTGCACACACAAATGTGCCCACTGAATCACCAAATATGTGCGAGAACGCATTCTCGGGTGGCTCTGAATCAAACCCCTAGGGTTGCGTAAGTCATAATCTGCCTGAATTCTGCAATATAAAACAATGGAAACATGTTTTTACTTATGTTTTACTTAATGTATGCCATCTTTTTTTTTTAATTAAATTTAAATTAAGAAAAATAAACAAAACATATTAGTGCATGAAATAAAAACAAGCAACATATATCTCTCCACTCTTCCATGTTACTGTCAAAAAAATACACAAAGATAAAGTTAAAAAGTGGGGCCAACATTTTTTTCTGCAATTTGTTTACACATGTTTTTCTTTTCTGTTTATTGCTTGCCTCTTTTTTAGTCCTATTCTCCCTTGTAGTCCTATTTTCTTGCTTAGCATTTGGGACTTATTTACCAATGATTTAGAGCCTCTCCCATATGCATTGCCACATGCGGAGGTGGTTCAAAAGTTAATTTTTTATATTCTTTCGGGTTCATGCTATTGTGGGCCATGTTTTTTTGTCCAAGTTGACATTCTACTGGGACTTTTCAGTTTGCATATGCCAAACCGAGCATTCATCGTATTAATACAGTTCAGCCCAAGTTTCTGCATTCAGAACTCTGATTTGACCGTTTTTGGGCTTAAAAAACAGAGGTTTCCGATGCAAAATGACGCTCTCTTTTTGTATGTGGGAAGGTAAGCTTTTTTGCATA
This sequence comes from Gastrophryne carolinensis, assembly GCA_027917425.1. Classification (NCBI taxonomy): domain Eukaryota; kingdom Metazoa; phylum Chordata; class Amphibia; order Anura; family Microhylidae; genus Gastrophryne; species Gastrophryne carolinensis. The sequence continues at coordinate 218,071,018 of CM051239.1, read as the reverse complement.
TGTGCTGATGATAGAGCCCCTTTCACAAGTTCTTAGAAGAGTATGAGCATCTGCAGTGCCGTGGGCTGCTTACCTTCCGGATCAGATGTCCGATCAACTGACGTGACTCAACCAGTTTGACCAAATCGGTTGGCTACCTTCAATTTCTAGTGAATAGCTTCTTCCAGAGGCTGAGGGCACTGTATGTTGGCATGTCCTAGCCTCCGCTGAGCCATGTCCTGACTAAATTTATCGATTGCATGGTTGTCTTGCAGGATAAATACATCTCTTTTCCTGACTGAAATCAGTGGGAACACTGGACTTTGGAGAGTGGGGGGTGCAGAGTGTGCAGGAGCCGGGGCTACAAAAAGATGGCCATCGGCTCCCATAAGTGAGGACACTTCTAGTGCCACCAGGTAAGTCGACCAGGGCGTCAGTCCACCAGGGCTGATTAGGGGGAGGTTGTCTATTTCTCCCTGGCTGGTTGTTTGGCCTTCAGGAGGGCCAGCATTCTTGATGTATTTTCATTTTGGACCATAATTTGGCCAAGCAGCTCCTCAAAGTCCTTCATACCCTTTTAAAATACTGTGTGAAATTACAGAGAAGTGGTGAAGTGGTGCTACCCAGTTTGCTTCCATAATTTGGCCACTTTGTGCCATGGACAGGCGGTGCCTACCTGCAGGGCGTGGCTGGCTCTGGGGCACTGGGTGGAGGTGGTCCTGCTTGTCTCCTGGCCACAGTCCTGGGTATGGGAGGTGTAGTCGGCCCGAGGTCCCCTGTGGTTGCAGTGGTTGGGGGGGTCCAGAGCTGATTCGGGGACAGCTCCAGCTCCTGGATTTCTTCCAGAAGAGTTGAGGTCTGTGTGGAGAAAGGTAAACATTAGTGTTTGTCTTGTTACACGGTCCCACAAAGCAAAGAAATTACTTAAAGTGGACCAACACCCAGGGGGGATCGGCCCGGGAATCTACAAGATTCCCGGGCCGATCAGATCCCTCCCCGCGGGGCATCCGAAATCGGGATGTCCCGCGGGGTGAAACCCCCCAGGAAGCCCACAATCCTACCTTTTCCACGTTCCAGCAGCGCATGCACGTCCGCCGCCTCCCGCGCGTCCCTCTAGCAGGGCACGCTCCCTGTAAGAGTGACGCGCGGGAGGCGGCGGTGGACGCGCTCTGCTTGTCCGGTGCTGCCTCTCGCTTGTCCGCCGGCGGGGATTGGCTGCAGTGGTCACGTGGGAGCGGGGAGAGGTGAGTTTTCGGGGCTTTCTGGGGGGGTTCACACAATGGGGTACCCCCGATCGGGGTGCCCCACCGAAGTGGACCAAAACCCAGGATAGTCAAAATCCTGGGTGTTGGTCCACTTTAATTTCATTAGCCTCATCCTACACATCCCCCCTGTCCATTTCCATCTGATCATTGCGGCCCACATTTACTGCATCTAAGTCTTGGGTCCCATCACTGTGGGTGGGGCTGGTGGATAAGGCAGGTCTCACCAGTGGTTCTAGGGGAGGCACCGGAAACCTTGTGCTGTTTGAGGCGCAGTGGATGCCGCAAGTGGAGACAGGGCTGCAAGGCAAGGGAAAAGAAATGTAAGCCAAACACATTCCTTAGCTACACTCCTTCATATACTCAACATCTCAACATGGGTTACACACTGGTCACCCCAGCAACCTGTGCCCAACACATCTTTGCTATGTATTAAAGTGGTAGGATGCCATTACAATTGTAGGTAACCACATTTGGGTGCTAATCTTGTGTGTGTCCCAGGCAAGCACTTGCTTTTTGTGTGCATCTGGTCACTCATGTTTTGCCAGCTGTTTGTGGTTTGCCTCCTCCTACTCTATGCAAATCTGCATCATGGAGGCAACTCGTACCACTGGCGATCAGTGTCGAGGTTCAAACTCCTTCAAAGTTTTGGGGAGTCCCCCACCAGGCTGGAACCTAAAAAGAAAAACAAATGTGTGAGTTTCTGAGTGGTCTAATATGTGACCCTGAAGCAGCCCTCTTGTCCCTCACCACTTACCTCGCAGCTCATATCACACTGATTTTCCTCCAGACCACCACTTTCAGATTGTCCCATTTTTTGGTGGCTTGCTTCCCATCCTTGGCCTCCGGCCCCGCACTTATGACGTTGCGGGCAATCTGTGAGCACAGATCTTCCCGTACTGCTTTTGGGGTAGTGCAGGACCAAGCCCCAGCCAGCCTGGCAAAGTTGAGAAGGGCCTCTGACTGATCATTGGTAAATAGCCCAATCAACTTCCACCTGCTGAGCTTGTGCCCGGTCTGGAGGGCAGATGCTGGTGTCTGGTGACTGGCCTAGGATGGGGATGCAGAGCCACTGGGCCCACACCCAGGTCCGGAAAGGGGGTATGCTGGCTGCTGGCAGGGAAATTAGCACCCCCAGCTGTGGCTCTGATGTTCTACCTTGTGCTCCACTGTGGACTTTGTTGTGGGCTCTGCACTAGGGGCCCCACTTCAAGTGTGGCCTAGATATGAGGAGATATCGCCTCTCAGCCTGCCGGAGGGGGTGTTTGCTGTCCCCCAAGAACCCATGTCTCCTCCAGCAGTGGATTCTCTACCTATGGTGGAGCTCCCGTCCCCGATTACTTACTCGGATTCCCCGTCGACATCATCTGGAGCCGGGGGGGCGAGGAGAGGCACCTGACGCTGGTAACATCCATCGAGAAACACTCTCTTTTCTCAAGGCTATTCCGACCAAAGCGGATTTCGAAGCGCTGATCAGGAGATATGAAGTGGCCTTTAAAAAAGATATAGCAGAAGTTAGAGGTCAAATCCAGTCGTTAGAGTCTCTTCCAATCATACGGCTACAGAGGCCGCGCTGGCAGAAATGGCGGCGAAGATTGAGTGTCAAAACGCACAAATTCTACAGTTACAGCTCCAACATGACGACCTAGAGAATAGGCACAGGCGAAATAACCTCCGAGTTCGCGGCATTCCCGAGGCTTCGGCAGGGGAAGATGTCAGGCAAATAATCACAGTAATATTCAACCAGCTACTTGAAAGAGAGTCTAATACACCGATCGAGATTGACAGAGCACACAGAGCGCTGGGCCCGCCAAGCAGTGATCCGTCCCGGCCAAGAGACATTGTCTGCCGCATCCATCACTACAACACTAAGGAGGAGATCTCCCGAAGGGCCTGGAGACGTGGCCCGATTGATTTTGACGGGGCAAGTGTCACTATATTTCCGAATCTTTCCAGGCGCACTCTGCAGATGCACAGGCTCCTGCGTCCCGTCCTCGATTTGATCAGAAATTCCAGGGCGTCCTACAGATGGGGATATCCCCTCCACTTGATTGTGAGCAGAGACGGAGGTTCCTTCACCCTCAGGACTTACCAGGACCTTGAGGGGCTGTTTGCTTTTCTTGACACCGACCCAATTCCAGTGCCTAACTGGCTGGTGCCCTCTGCCCCTCTTCCGCTGCAGAGACCCAGGAGCTCTATACCAAGAAATCGAAGGGACAACAGATCAAGAAGGCCGAGAGAAAGACCATCAATACCCACGGACAATGAGCAGTAGATGTGGTCTGTTGCCCAATGGTGGCTACCTACCTGGAGACTGGCGTCTCTCTTCCTTCTTCGCCCGATAGTATTGTTTTATATTGGAGTTTGATCTTAGTGGTTGCATAGTTCTTTTTTGTGTCACTAGCCTCTCTTGGTGGGTGGGCTGACTCCGGGTTTCGTCGCCGGACATAGTCCCCCACTTAGGCCAGTCTCTGACCTTTCCCGTTTGGGGATAGGCCACAGACTTAGCGAGATCACTACTTAGTTGTCCCCCCTTGGGGGTTTTTGGCCGGAACTCCCGGTTTTCATTGTTTTTGTATTTTGCTTTCCCTTTCCCTCCCCCCTTTGTTCGTACCCTTCTGTTTCTTCCCCTCCATATTCCTTGTCTGTAATTGTATTCCTTGCTCTCGCTGACCCCTCCCCCATATCTAGTCCGAGTAGGCAACAATGGGTGAACCTAACCTGGTTTCTCTCAACGTGAAGGGGCTGAACACGCCAGAGAAAAGGAAGGCGATCCTGAGAAATCTCAAGGCCTTAAAGGCTAGCGTGGCCTTTCTCCAGGAAACGCACTTTAAAACTGCAAATCCACCGACGATGAGAGACAGGATGTTCCCGATCTCCTACCACAGCTATTCTCAGGATTCCAGATCAAGAGGGGTAAGCCTGCTGTTATCCAGGTTAGATCACTGGGAAGAGGTGGGGGTGCTGAGTGGTGGAGAAGGAAGGTGGCTCTTTGTTAAAGGGAGGCTCTGGACGGAGCCTTTCACCTTTAACATTTACTGCCCAAACACGAGACAGGTAGACTTTCTAGAGGAGGTTTTAGCTAAAATGGCAGAATTCGCAGAGGGAAGAGTAGTGGTCGGTGGAGACTTTAACCTCACCCTGGACCCACTGATTGACACTTCCAAGGGCCACACTTACCTCTCCTACACCAAGCTTAGAAGACTCAAAAGGCTCCTGCACACTTATCAGCTTGTAGACCCCTGACGTATTTTTCACCCTCATGATAGAGATTACACATACTACTCCCCCCCGCATAACATGTACTCTAGATTAGACATGTTCTTCATCCAACACCATACACTGCAAAGAGTTGCAAGAGATGCAGGCTTCAAGGAAACCCTAAAACAGGAACTAAGGGAATACTTTATTAGGAACAATACACTAGGCTCCAACCCCGCAGTGATTTGGGAGGCGCATAAATGTGTGGTGAGAGGCCTTCTGATCCAGCAGGGGGCCAGAATTAAAAAGGAAAAGGGAAGATTACTAGCGAACTGGTGGGAGAGATCCATAGGTTAGAGGCGTTGCATAAACAATCTCTGGCTACTGAGCACCTGGCGGCTTTGACTGCCCTCAGGGACCGGCTACGCAGGATTTGTTATGACTCAGTTAAACTCCAGCTCATCAAGTGTAGGAAAACATATTATGAGTCAGAAGACAAATGTGGTAGCCTGCTGGCCATGGCCCTGAGGGGGGAAAGAGCCAAAACTTATGTCCCCAAAATACAGGATAGGGCGGGAATCATGAAACACAAGGCTGCAGAGATCGCCGGAGTTTTCAGACAGTATTATGAGGACTTATATAACTTACCTACTGATGAGACAGGTACAAGGGCTTCAGACATCACCGCTTACCTCCAGCGCTCTGGGCTCCCTAAACTCCCGTCTGAGGTCCTGGGCAAATTGGAAGACCCGATCTCTCATGTGGAACTAGATATAGCGTTGAAGGACTCGGCTGCCGGGAAGGCGCCGGGGCCTGATGGGTTTCCTCTTATTTATTACAAAACCTTCGCTGAGATTCTCTCGCCTAGAATGCTGGAGGTATTCAACTCTATGGGCTCGGGTAACACATTCCCACGGGATAGCCTCTCTGCTCAAATTGCTGTAATACCAAAAGAGGGCAAGGATCCTACCATTAGCTCCAGTTACCTCCCTCCTGAATGCGGATATTAAACTTTTCGCCAAAATATTGGCTTCACGACTAGTATCGCATCTCCATCATGTAGTGCATTTGGACCAGGTAGGCTTCATGCCCTATAGGGAAGCACGTGATAACACCACGAAGACACTGAATGTCTGAACACTTATTAACCTGACAACTCAATGGAACCTTCCTGCGCTGCTCCTATCAACCAATGCAGAAAAGGCGTTCGATAGAGTGCAGTGGGACTTCATGTTCGGAGTCCTACGACACATTGGACTAGGAGACAGCATGCTGGGCTGGATAGCTAGCTTATACCACGGCCCCTCCGCAGTCGTGAGAGTCAATGGTTCAACCTTGAAGCCTTTCTGTATCGGTAACGGGACAAGACAGGGGTGCCCTTTGTCTCCACTAGTCTTCATACTAACTCTGGAGCCTCTCCTCTGTAGGGTTAGAAATAACCAGAACATTCAGGGAATATCCTTGCCCTCTGGTCATTGCAAAATAGCGGCGTACGCGGATGACCTGCTGTTTTTCGTGACTTGCCCGGAGGTCTCTCTTCCAAACCTAGTGATGGAGCTGGAGACATACAAAAGCCTCTCCGGCTACAAAATAAATATGCAGAAGTCAGAGATCCTCAATGTAAATCTCTCGGCTACTAGAGAGGCCAACCTTAGCCAATCTTTCCCAAATGGACTAAGGATCATATTACATACCTGGGGGATGAACTTTCTCCCCCCCTTCTCCCCATTATTCCCAGTACTAGGTAATCCAGAATTTACCCCGGGGATGGGTGATGGGATAGCCGACTAGTGGATAAAAAAAGGAATCTGCCGAGCCAAACAATTCTGCCACATAAGTAATTTCACGTCGATGGAAAGATTGGCGGAGGTACATGGCCTTCCGAGGTGGGACGCCTGGCAGTGGAGGCAGCTTAACCACTTCCTTCAATCACTTAGAAGTCAGTTATGCCACTTGAGGGAACTCACTGGTTTTGAGAGGCTGTGTGTTGATGAGGGTCCTACTAGACACACTCTCTCCCTAGCCTACAAATCTCTGATAAGTACTCAAAGCCAAGGCGTTCTCCCCTGCTTCGCCAAATGGGAGGGGGACCTGGGGGTAGCCTTCACACCAAAGCAGTGTAAGAAAATTGTTGAGCTGGCCCACAAGACCTCTGTCTGCACTAAATATAAGGAGTGCAACTATAAAGTGCTAATGCGTTGGTACAGAGTCCCGACACAGCTTAAGAAATGGTTCCCTGGGGTTCCCTCGCTGTGTTGGAGGTGTAATTCCGAGCGAGGCGACCTTATGCACATTTTTTGGTCGTGTCCGGTCCTAGAGTCTTTCTGGAAGGGTGTAAGCGAGGTAACGCAGCGCATGACTGAGAGAGAGATACCATGGGACCCGGCTTTCTTCCTTCTCCACCACTCGGCCATACCTGCTAAGAGCTATCGGAGATCTGTGGTGTGTCAGTTGATTAATGCTGCAAAAGCGTGTATCCCTTCGCGTTGGAAGAGACAGTCGCCTCCAAGCATTGCGCAGTGGCTGGCTAGGGTGGGTGAAATTGAGAGATTTGAGGGGATGATCACAGCCCGGCGAGAGTCTGAGGAAGAGCACAGGAATAAATGGGCTTGCTGGGCGGAATTTACGCTGTCACAAGCCTACAGCGACCTTCTGGTGACAGAGTAGTTGCGGGAGCTGCATCATTTCCCAATAAGGTCCCCCCTTGCACCCCCCCTCCTCAGCTCTTTCCTCCAGTTTTCCTCCCTTTTCTGCCTCCCCAGCCCTCCCTTCCTCCCCCTGTTTGTGTTTCTACTGCATAATTAACTCTTGTTTTGCTCTAACTGTTGTCATGAGTATTTTGTTTCTATGTCTTGTTGATAATACAACTGCCTAAAAGGCGAGGTGAAAGATTTGATGTAGGCGACTGTCGCAGGGGTCCTTGCCTTGGTTTGTCCCTGTACCATATACACACGGTGGGTCCTTAGGTATTGCCAGGCATTACGGTCCTGTCTGAGGTGGGTCAGTGGGAGCCATGACCTGCCCGGCGATGAGCTTAGTAAGAGTGAGGCGTCCTGGAGATGTGATACGTGCCCTGAAGTATGCCGGGCGACGCCATTTGCCACCTTTACGACCCCCGTTGAGCTAGTTTAAGCAGATGGTTGACTGTATTGTTCTGTACTTGTTTTACTAATGTACATTTCATGTGCCGTGTATTTGTCCTTCTTTTATATTCTGGAAAAAAAGATAAATAAAGAATATGTAAAAAAAAAACTTGTCTGCAGTGAGAAGATTAGTGCAAGGACTAAGCACACTGGTGTGAAACATCATCACCTGAGTGATTTAGTGGCACATGGGATACTTGAGTTTGTTTATTGTGAGTCTGACAAGATGATAGCCGATGACCTAACAAAGCCATTATCAAGAGCCCAGTTTGAAGAGTTCAGAACCCTAATGGGACTAACGGGTAGTTGTTGCATGGGGGTGTTGGAATAGCTTTAATGCAACAACTACATTCTGTATGTGACTGTCTGCTTGTTATGCTATTGATAACGTTAGTTTAAAAGACAGAATGTCTGAAGCAGACCATGGGACTGTATGCATAGTGTGTCTTACATGCTAACAGATAGGAGCTTTTTCCTTTGTTGAGATGTGTTGCTGATGTATCCTGTTCATGTTCATGTTCCTGTTTGTTGCTGAATAAACAGCCATTGTTCCTGCACAAAAGAAGAGTGTCATGTACAATCCGCTGCCAACAGTAAATGGCTGCACATGGGAGTAAACGACACTGCTGGCCTCAAGCAGATCCGCACCACAAAAAACGTAAGCTCAGGACTATAAAATACACAAAACACTCAAGGGGGTTTAAATAAAAATGAGACACAATCACAGAGTAAAACCATTCTGAAATCAAAATAACACCATTTAGGGGTTCCAAACTAAAAAGAAAATATTTGCAACAGTATAAACACGAAATCAGCACTCGGCTATTGAAGGTTATGGGAGATTGTGTCTGAACGCCAGTAAAAAGTGCGTTGCTCAGGGAAGAGCGCCGGTGTCGACATACCAAATGGCACTGGTAATAAATCAGGTGATGGGGGACTTTCTGGCACACACTACTTTTGCCTTGATAAATCCCAAACTGAGTGTCGCATTGGCAATTTTTTAGATGCTGACTGACATTAACTGGTACTATTGCATGATGAATAAGTCCCTAAATCATGTTTTCTTCACCACTAAGCCATGCAAATTGAGAGTATTATAGAAATAAATAGTTAAACATTTCAGTATCAGTATAACAATACTATTAGAAAACATACTCAAGCAATCAACATAATCAAGCAATTGGGAAGCAAAACAAAATCCCATAAAACATGTGTCTAATAAATCAGATACATTTTGGCAATTTTTTAGATGCTGACTGACATTAACTGGTACTATTGCATGATGAATAAGTCCCTAAATCATGTTTTCTTCACCACTAAGCCATGCAAATTGAGAGTATTATAGAAATAAATAGTTAAACATTTCAGTATCAGTATAACAATACTATTAGAAAACATACTCAAGCAATCAACATAATCAAGCAATTGGGAAGCAAAACAAAATCCCATAAAACATGTGTCTAATAAATCAGATACATTTTGAAACATGAATGGCTGTTGGGAATCTAGTTGCCAAAATATACTAACAGTCCATACAATCCACTACTGTTATTTGAATTGTGAAGGTCAATTTTGGTCTTTTCTTTTTTTAGCTGCACTGGTTAGATAAGTATTTTGTTGACTTCAGTTGCTGGGTTTAAGGCAAGTTTAAAGATTTCTGGATAACATTAGCAGTTCTTGAATCAATATTACTTGAAGCCTGGATTTAAGAGGTAGCTGAGCTGTAAAAACAGATAGCATAACCTGCCCCCCCCCCCCCAGCTTAAATACCTGTGAAAATGTTACGTTACTCCTGTAGATAACTGTATTTGTCAGTTCCACATGTAATTTTGTGGAAGAAAAGCTCTGCAAGATTTAATTTGGAATAGGATACCCCTATATGGACCATCAGCTTGTATGCTACCAATATAAAGCTGGCATTTGGTGCTAGGAAAACACACAATAAACATTTGTCTCTACTCTGAAGAATAAGTAATTTTATTAAGCAAGGCCTCTGTATGGATCTTTAGCATGTGCTCTTCAGGCATAACACTCTTTTTTTTGTTACCAAGAAAGCCATTTCTTAATTGCAATTGTCATGCCTTACTATGTAAATGTGGCCTGAACTGAACTGTTCTAGTAGCCATAGCTGGAAATGTTATTAGATGCAATGAAGGCATCTAGGACACTTTTGAACACTTTTAGTGTATCCCTCATAATTGCCTCCTCTGGCAACGAGTTCCATAGTCTCACTGCTCTTACAGAGAAGAATCCCCTCCTATGTTGGTGGAGAAGCACCTTTCTTCTAACCTTAGTGGATGCCCTCAGGTTATGGTTACTCTCCAGGGTAAAAATAGATTGTGGGACAGTCTTTCAGGGTACTCTAGTCCCCACACTTCCTTTATTACCTTAGTTGCCCTCCTTGCCCTCCATGTGTACAGAACAGAGACTTCCTAACATCTGAGACAACACTCCATGTTCCTGAGCTCACAAATTTAACCCCTCCTGCTGTAATTCAGCTTATTCTGGTGAGCGGATTACAATCTCATGTTCCAGTAGCTAAAGGGTTACAGGCAGCATTCTCACCTGGGTAGGTGATTACTGCTGCTTGATTTTGCAAAAGCTGCTGGTCTGTTACAGTGGAAGGATTCTGGAAATTGTAGTAGTTTTAGTCAAGGCCAGGAAAACAATCCCACTTTAGCAACACAGAGCCAAAGGAATGTAGGAAACTTGGAAACAGTATGCTGAAGTAAATCACTGGTATGAAGGCACAGTCCTAACACCCAGGTTTATAAGAGATATTATTATTAAGATATTAAAGTAAATAACATGTATATAGTAATTATGACCTTACACAAACTCTCAAGTTTATAACAGTAACTGATGCTTCAAAGACCACCACCACAACTTTTGTTGTTTCCAGTGGAGGACAAGCAGGGCGCCAAAGCCATTTGGGTGCCTTTATCCCTGTGATCATCATTCTCTGCATGTGACCTTTCAAAAAACACAAATTTAAATGTATTACAAAGGCCATGATTCAACTTCAAACTTTTTAAAAATATCCCCTGAAAATAAGGTGTGATTTAAAGAAGACAGACCGAGAATAGGGATGAGCTAACCCACTTAAATTCAGGTTTGACAAGTTTGGCAAAACTTGTCCCAAAAGTTCGGTTCAGGTCCCTGGACTTGACCCTAACCTGAGCCCCATTGAAGTCAATAGGTGTCCAAATTTGGGGGACCAAAAAGGGCTGTAAGATGGGAGTAGCAGAGGCTAAAGGGCTGCACATCTGGGCAAATGCCCAACACAAAGTGGCCCAGGGAAAGTACTCAAAATAACAACAGAAAGCTAAAATATTAATCGTTTAACTGCCAGCCTATCTGGAGATTTTGTCACCCTCTGTTGCCAGAGCATTTTTCAATCTTTTGTACTATACATGTTCAACTGTGATTTTTGAAAGGATTTCCAGCTCTGGGCTTTAACATGATTGTCTTGTTTGGCCTTGTTTTTGTGTATTCTCAATATTTTTGGGTGAAATAAAAAAATCATTTTTTTACCATTTGTAGTGCTTTTTTGTAATAAAAAATGAAAGTTTTCAATAAAATATTGCGTGTACGTGTTCCGGTTACAACAGTACCACATATGTATTGATAGACACTCTTTCCTGCCCAGGAAACAGTGTTTTAGGAGCTACAACTGCTATGCACACCTTGTAGTTTTTGAAGAAAAACAACCATTTACATTTCAAATACCCCCCCACAAACTATATATTCTTTAAAAGTACACACCTCAAGCATTCTAAGTGTACCAGGCTTGTTAAAGTGGGCACAGTTTTCAAGAAGTAATCCCTCAATGAATTCTTTGGTTGCACAGGGTTTCCCTAAAAAAAAGAATAAGAAAGTAGAATCAAAGCCACATTCTCCCAAAAAAAACAATATGCAAACAAGAAAAAAACTGTCAAGGGTAGAGTTGCCAAAAACCCCTAGGTAAAGCATGCGTGTACCTGTCATTTTACTTTAAAATTTAAACTCTGCAGACAAAGTGTGCAACCTTTTACATTTGAAATAACCCCGTGAACCATATATACCCTGAAAGTACACACAGTAAGATTTCTAGGAATACCCAGCTTGTTGAAGTGAGCTCATCTTTCTGGAAGTAATCCCTCAAAGAATTCTTTGCACAGCGTTTTCCTAAAAAATGTAAAAAAAAGCAGAATACAAAACACATTTTCCTAGAATATCAACATGCAAACAAGAAGAAACAAGCTAAATCTGAAAGCACAAGGTCGCCCTAACAGAACAATACCCAACATGCAAAGGTACTTTTAACCCTTTTAACTGCCAGCCTACTTGAAATGTTGTCACCCTCTGTTGACAGATCATTTTTCACTATGTTTAAAAAATTATTATTAGTATTATTATTATTAATAATAACAGACCGATTGTAACGCAATGGATGAAATGCAAAAGATTGCTGTTCTTTGGATATGCAATATTTCAAAGAAATCACTGAGACCAATGGTAAATAAAGACTTATATTGGGGTACAATAATATAAGATGCAATAAAATCTTATAAAACAAAAAGGTACAACCCACTAGGATTGAGAGTTATATGTCAGGCATATGTATTTACGGTGGTTAATGCACACTTAAGGCCATTCAAAGAAGCTGACAAGCAAACAATATATTTACCCTCCTGACAGGGGAACCTATAAGCAAACCTTCAAGCTGGCAGCTTCGGCCTCTTCTCCCTGGCTGTTTCCAGGGCTCTCTCCTTCTCCTATGGCCCTCCTACTAAGGCTCTCTTCCTCCATATGCGAACTGTTCTGCATAATATCCCATTCTGATGTCTTCAAAACTGGATTTCCTAGTGTTAGTGCTACCAAGGCTGAATTATGCACGCCCCGGGTCCTCCACCACTTGCGCTGCAAAGGGGGCCTCCACCAACCTTATTGTTATGGTCTGGTCCAGGGGGCATTTCAGACTTTGATCTGATGGGTTGCAGGGCCAGCAACAAAGCTATTAGCAGCAGTGGGAGCCCCCGTGCACGGGCAAGCCTTTTTTTTGGTTTTTGCAAACCTGCAGCCAAAGCCACCACAGGGCGGGATGGAGAGTCTGGGTGGGTGGGTGCAGAGCCATCCATCAGCAGCTGCTCACTGCATGTAAGCCACGAAACACAGCTGTTGGCAGATCCATGCGCGAAACTGTTTTCTGCTGGACCAGCTGGGCGACAACACTACCCCCTGCCCAGAATGGCAAAGCAGGAGTTCCTGAGCAGCATGCACCTGCACAAGGGTGGCTCAAGGGATCTGACTTTCCAGTAAGTTGGCAGGTGCCAGACAACCACCAGTTACTTTGCAGGACTATAAAGGAAAAAAAATACTGTATCTGGGGCCTCCACTAGATTTTGTGCCCAGGGGTCTCCACCACACTTGATTCGGCCCTGCCTGCTACATATTTATCTGATCCCTGAACCTGATAGTCACCCCTATCGGCCTGATTCAGAGCCCGCTTGTGAATGCTCAGCTTTTTCGGAGCTGATCTCGGAAACCGGGAAATTGTGAACTCTTGCATTATACACAGCTATACTCCGAGAAAAGTTTGTTCATGTGTAAGTGGCCGTATTTGCTTTCTGTACACATGCACTTTAGCTGAGCATTTATGGTACTTGCAGCCGAAGTAGTCACGGAAGCCGAGTTTTCACTTGTTTTCGGACCTAACTTGCTGTGGATACCATTGTTCTCAGTCTTACTTTCACTTTCGCTGACCACGACCAGCAACAAGTAGCGGTTTACCTAGAAATGTCAAACATGGCAGCAAAATAATGTGGGCCTGTAACGTGTGAAGGCTAGGCCTCCGCCATTACTGTGGTGCCATGTGCCTCCACCCGTATTTCACGGCCACTGTCACCCGTTGACACTTTGGCAGGATTGTAATGCGGCACATATGCGTAAGTGATTGGCATGAAATTTTGACTTACCATAAGTTGCAGGAAGCTGTGATGGCCTGTTAAATAATCAAAATTTTAGGTAGAAAAGAACACAGCTGAGGCCCAGATTTTCTTGCCTCTGCTGACTTAGGTGCTCACTATGGCACACTATAGGGGCAACCACAGCAACACAGGGCAAGGTACTGCAGCGCAAGCACAAGGTCCCACCATTCCCGCCACAGGCAATCCCCTGCTGGCTCCCACACTACCCACTCTGAGCAGGTCACTCGTAGCAGTGTGAGGCAGCAGCCAGAAACCCACACCCAGCCCCCCCCCCCGAAGCTCCTCCCAGTTCAGGCACCAGTACGGAGTCCACAGCGGAGCCCCCTGCAGAGCCAACAGCAGAGCAAAAGGTGAAGCAGTGAAGCCACAGCTGGACCTGCAATCTAGCTCTTCTGGCCCTTGTAGTGTCCACAGTGGCACCCACCCCCCCAACAAACCACCCAGCAGACCCCAGCATCAGCCAACCAGACAGTTTGCAAACTCACCAGGGGCAAGCTGAGTGACCGGTTTAATGATGCCCAGCTGGAGGTCCTGCTGGCTGGTATTTTTGCAAATTATTACTGCCTGGCTTGGTCATGGTCCCGCACTACCCCCAAACCATTGCGAGAGAAGATGTGGGCAGATATTGCCCACAACGTGACAGGTGAGGTTTGGGGATTTTTGTAGGTTTCAAGCAAAGGGAGGGCTTCCCCAAACCCTTCAATTTGCACATGCAGATATGAACAGGGGGGTGGGGGAGGAACCCAAAAAAAAATACAGCAACATGACTATCCACAGGCATGCCATAAGTTGGAGGGCTAGCCTAGGACACAAATGGTGGGCCAAGTAACAAATAAATGTTGTGGGCAACTGTTTTGATGTAAGACAGACCATTTAATGCACAGCAAAGTGGTTTGGGCCCCACACAGATGTGGTGCCCAGGGTGTAACCCTGGTGGAGTATTGGAAGAGTCCATACAAGTTATGCTTGACCTTGCTATTGCTTTTCCCTTGGCTTTGCAGCAAACAACTAGCCAGCAGCAACCACTGTTCAAGAGGCAACCCCTGCCCCAAAAGCTGCCCAATCTTCCGTGGCTGCCCCGACCCACCACCAGGGCCATGGTCACGCAGAAGGCGCCCACCCAATGAGGGGAGCACAGACACTGATGAGGTAAGTGTGTGTCTGTAATGAACCAAGTGCAAGGGGAAGGGGGGGAAGAGTCGGTTAAGCCCACATTACTTTAAGCTTTTGGGTTTACGTGGGCACATTCAGGGACCCAGTAATAAATAATTCTCCTTCTATTTTTATTGCATACAAATCCATCATAGTTCCATGCATCACACATGCAAACATATTTGTATACATTGCTCAAAATTCCAGCATGTGCTCAAATAAGAAAATAAGACTAAGAAAATGTACACAAAGAAACATATAAAACAGACAAGGGGGGGGAGAAAAAAAATAGGGGGGAGGGGGAAAGGGAGAGATCAAGGGAAAATCATACCCTCAATAGGTTAGCATCAAAATCCAAAGGCAGAAAATTCTGAATCCAAGGGTCCCACATTTCACTACAGATCCAGTGTGTCATTGTGGATAGTGGACATTTTTCCATGGCCATGATGTAGTTGACCTTATTCTTGAAAGCACTGAAACTCAGGTTGGGCGACATTCATGCCCTAGCCAAAGCCAACTTCATCAGGATGTGGTAATGAATCATTCTCTTTCTCAAACTAAGACTGCACCTCTAATAGATGCAATACAGGAGCTTGAGGAAGCACCCTGAATATCTTGCAGATGCTTCCTCTAGCTGCTGCAACACCCCACCTCCCCCCAACCTTGACCCTGACACACACACACTTGCCTTTGTTAAAGCAGTGCCAAATCATGGAGGCAAACTGACGGGTCACACTTTTAGACGCAACTACACCCGCTATTTTAGGGTGGTGTGCCGTACTGCCAGGAAGATCCAGGAGGGCATGGATGCAGTGGTGGAGGAGCAGCTGTGCCACAACCAAATGTTGGAGGCATTGCTGGGCCAAATGGTGGAGATAAACCAGCAAAATGCCAGTATGCTCCCACTGCCTGAGCCCTAACCATGGCTGATGGACATTTGTTGTTTTTGCTGAGGGGCAAACATTTATTTTGCTGAATTTTGGGCACTGCGTTGCCCTTGAGCCACCCATGGAAGGATGCATTGTAGAAATATCCTCTAATTGGAAGACATCAAACATCCACTTGGGGGGGGGGGGGGACAAGGCAAATACACAAATATATCAACACAAATTAAGAAAAAGATTTGTTGACTAAATGCTGGTGAACACATTGAGCAGCACGGCTCGGGGTACCGGAATACAGTAGGCCATGTATCTTGTGAGCTGCAGCAGGGGTTTGCTCCTCTACATATGCAGACACTCTCTCTGGTATGACAAAATTTTGGAGGGCGATACAGGCCATGATGATTTGAACAATCTTGTCAGGCTTGTATTGAAGAGTGCCCCCTGTATGGGCCAGACACCGGAACCTGAAACTTTAAAAGGCCAAAGGTGTGCTTCACAACAGTGGTGGTTGCCCCAATTTTAAGCCTCCTGGCCATCTGTCGGGGGCCTTCGGGGTGGCAGGAGCCAGTAGAAGCTGTAGATAACCCGAATCACCTAAAAGGACACCAAAAACCAACATTAACACCAAATTATCATCAAAACACACAAACAGCATAAACCAAGTCCTAAGTGGAACCCTTGGGAAACACATTTTGTAGAAGGCAACAATTTAGTGTTGTCTAAGGCAAACTGCTGAGCAATCAAGCAAAACAGAAGGCAGTATGCATGGACAAGGGGTTTGATTAGCTACAGGGAGCAGAGTCATTTTAACTAGCCACATGAGCACAGTAGTATTGATGTAGGGCATGGATAAAACTAAGCATCCACAACAAAGTAGAAGCACAAGAAAAAAAAGGGCAAATACCTTTACAATGGATAAAACAGTGGAAATACAGTGCTAACAATAGACACACAGAGCCAAGAGAATAGACACAGAATTCATACACCACTAAGCTCGCCACTCCAAAAACAAGTATATAAACTCGAACTCCATAAGATGAATATATCATGGGACGAGTCTGGGAAGCTGGCCAAAATGCTAAAAAAATGAAGATCGGGTCCCACGATGGATTGGACTTTCATAGAGTGGCCCATCTTGTGGTTTCTGAAAAAATGCCAAACAATCAGGGGGGTAAGAAGAGTGGCTCCAAATAATTAATTGCAAATAACATTCAAAATTACAAAGGCACAACAAGGACACATGGAATCGGGTTTAAGGTAGCTGAGGCAGATGGGCTAGAAGGTGCAACTAACATACTCCTGAGCAGCTGGGGGAACAGGAACCACATGTTTGAAGTCAATGGTGCCCATGTTACTTGGCAAAAACCCAACCAAAAACCCAACCTCACTGCGTTCCAGGCTGCCATTCTGTCAGGAAAAGAGATGTATTTCTCCTGCAGGACAGCCATGCCATTGAGAAATGAGTCAGGGCTCCACTCAGCAAAGGCTGAGACATGGCAACTGACAGTGCTCCAAAACTCTGGAAGGAGCCATTCGCTAAAAGGCAGTTTAGTCAGGTAAATTCGAACACCTGCTAATCGGGCATCTGATCAATGTCCAGGCGACTGTGGGTATGCCTAAGATCAGGAAGCTAACAGTCCCCACTGCTGCAGACACTCGTACTCTTCAAAGAACTCAAGGGGTTCCATCGTTAGCACGTATGGCGGCTCCCTCCTTGCAAAAAGGGCGCAATTTTGAACCAGAAACGTATGGTTTTTATAGGCCTGAAAAGGGGCAAATCAGGGCTGAGAATCACGTACAAGGGTAAACTCGTAGAATTACAAACGCACGTATGAAAAATCTAGGCATAAACCGGAATAATAAGGTTGAATACTCAGATGGGCATACACTTACCGTAAAGTCCCACAAAGACAGGGAGCATGTAGTGGCTCATGTGAGCCAGGCTGCCCTGAGTCAAGGAGAAGTTGTCCTCAGTGTAAGGTGTCTCCTCCTCCTGCTCCTCCGTCCTGCCATGCTCCATCGACGCTCATGAGCTACGCTGGGTGCCACCCTGCTGTAAGAGAAAGTCCCCCTCCCCTGCTCTGAATCATACAAAAATGTCCGCTGGAAAACCCGGCCACTGTCAGCCCCCCAACCCACTCTGCCAGCCCCTGATGCCTCGGAAAAATTGGCCTTTCTCCTCCTCCTCTGCTTTCATCACATCTTCCATCATGGCCTGAATGTTTTTTTCCAGCAGGCAAAGGATGGGGATGGTAACGCTGACGATGGTATCATCAGCACTGACCATGTTGGTGACGTACTGGATGCGCTGCAGCAACACGCTGATGTTCCTCAAAGAGGCCCACTCATTGGTGGTGAAGTGCTGCTGGTCTGCACTTCTACTCACCCACGCATTTTTGCCTGCTGCTGCTCAAAAACCATTTACAATGTAGAATTCCACCATTGTGGGCAAGTCACATATG
Source organism: Gastrophryne carolinensis (assembly GCA_027917425.1). Taxonomy (NCBI): domain Eukaryota; kingdom Metazoa; phylum Chordata; class Amphibia; order Anura; family Microhylidae; genus Gastrophryne; species Gastrophryne carolinensis. The sequence goes on along the minus strand of CM051239.1, from coordinate 218,052,966 downwards.
AGGCGGTGATTGAGAAGTCCAAAGTTTCTCTGCAGTGCAGTTAGATGAGTAGCAGCAAGATTAGACCACCGAAAGCGCGTGCAAACACTACGCACTTTTTGCAGCAGCTCCGGCATATATGGGTAATGGGCCAGGAAGCTCTGCACCACCAAGTTGAGCACATGTGCCAGGACAAATGGGTGGAATGGGCCCAACTTCTGCTTTCACTCCAAAGTTTGCAGCATGGAAAGCTGATGTTTGCTGTTTGCATGTTTTTTAGGTGTTGCTGCCACTTCAGCTCCTGTTTGGATTGCAGGTACCTGATCATGGACTGGGTGCCGAGATTATTAAGAGTTTTCCCTCGATTCAGGCACTGGTGGCACAGCTTGCAAATGACCTCTGTCTTGTCAGCTGTGGACTGCTTGAAAAAATGTCAAGTTGGTGAAATCCTGTGAGCCTGTCTTGGTGTGCTCAGTCCCTGAGTGTGGTGGGCAGTGGCAGCAACGGGCTGACGTCTTTCTCCCTCTTCTGCTGACTAACTGGGGCTGTATGACCACCAGCTCTTCCTCTGATGGCCTTCAGTCCACGTTGGGTCTAAGACCTCGTCATCCTCCCCGGCATCCTCTTCCACCCACTCCTCCCTGCTAGCCAGTCATCATCATCATCCGCTGTCTGCTGACCTTGTCCTCATCCTTCAGCATAAGTTGTTGGGCATCTGGGAACCCTCAGTCTGCAACTGGGGCAGGTGGATGGCTCACAGTATGCCAGTGTCATCATAGAGTATTATTGACTCTGTAACTTGTGGCTGGGATGCCCTTGCTGATTTAAAGGGGGTGGGGTGGAGGGCTCAGCACTCACGGCAGAAGTGGAGTGGAGGGAAGACAATCCCATGGACCTAGTACCACTGTTTGCCAAATAATCTACGACTGCCTCAACTTGTTCTGGCTTCGCCACTCTGCCATTAGTATTGGGGCTTACAAAAATGCACTCCAAAGCCTGGCACCTACTTACACCAGAGGAAGGTGTAGCAGGCAAGGATAAAACACGTCCTCTCCCTGCAGAACCAGCTCTATCACCAGCAGCAGCTGCTGCAGCAGCACCGTGGCCAGGTCCCTGACCCCTATTTGCTGCTTTTGTATTGTTTCACAAAGCTGCCTTCAAGTATTGGTATAAGTGGGCACTAACACAGAGGTGCCTTCAGCTATTGGTATACATGGGCACTAACACACAGGTGCCTTCAACTATTGGTATTAGTGAGCACTAACACACAGGTGCCTTCAACTATTGGTATAAGTGAGCACTAACCCACAGGCTCCTTCAACTATTTGTAAAAGCTGGCACTAACACACAGGTGCCTTCAACAGTTGGTATACGTGGGCACTAACACACAGGTGCTTTAAACTATTGGTATAAGTGGGCACACACACAAAGGTGCCCTCAACTATTGGTATAAGTGGGCACTAACACACAGGTGCCTTAAAGGATTGGTATTAATTAGTACTAACACACAGGTGCCTTCAACTATTGGTATAAGTTGACACAAACACAGAGGTGCCCTCAACTATTGGTATAAGTGGGCACTAACACACAGGTGCCTTAAACTATTGGTATTAATTAGCACTAACACACAGGTGCCTTCAACTATTGGTATAAGTGAGCACAAACACAGAGGTGCCCTCAACTATTGGTATAAGTGGACACTAACATGCAGGTGCCTTCAACTATTGATAAAAGTGGGCACTGACACACAGGTGCCTTCAACAGTTGGTATAAGCTGGCACTAACACACAGGGACCCTTATCTATTAGTATAAGTGGGCACTGACACACAGGTGTCTTCTATTATTGGTATAAGTGGACACTAAAACAGAGGTGCCTTCAATTATTGATATAAATTTGCACTTACACACAGGTGCCTGCAACTATTGGTATAAATGGGCACTAACACAGAGGTTCCTTCAACTATTGGTATAAGTGGGCAATAACACTCAGGTGCCTTCAACTATTGGTATAAGTGGGCACTAACACAGAGGTGCCTTCAAATATTAGTATAAGTGGGCAATAACATTCAGGTGCCTTCAACTATTGGTATAAGTGGGCACTAACACAGGAGTGCCTTCAACTATTGGTATATGTGGGCACTTACACACAGGGGCCTTTAACGATTGGTATAAGTGGGCACTAACAATAGGTGCCTTGAACTATAGGTATAAATTAGCACTAACACAGAGGTGCCTTCAACTATTGGTATAAATTAGCACTAACACAGAGGTGCATTCAACTACTAGTATAAGTGGGCACTAACACAGAGGTGCCTACAACTATTAGTATAAGTGAACATTAACACAAAGGAGCCTTCAGCTATTGGTATAAGTGGGCACTAACACACAGGTGCCTTCAACAGTTGGTATTGATATAAATGAGAACTAATACACAGGTGCCTTCAAATATTGGTATAAGTGGGCAATAACATGCAGGTGCCTTCAACTACTGGTATAAGTGGGCACTAACATGCAGGTGCCCTCAACTATTGGTATAAGTGTGCACTAACACACGGGGCCTTCAACTATTGGTATACATGGGCACTTACACACAGGTGCCTTCAACAGTTGGTATCAGCTGGCACTAACACACAGGTGCCCTCATCTATTAGTATAAGTGGGCACTAACACACAGGTGCCTTCAACTATTGGTATACATGGGCACTTACACACAGGTGCCTTCAACAGTTGGTATAAGCTGGCACTAACACACAGGTGCCCTCTTCTATTAGTATAAGTGGGCACTAACACACAGGTGCCTTCAACTATTGGTATACATGGGCACTTACACACAGGTGCCTTCAACAGTTGGTATAAGCTGGCACTAACACACAGGTGCCCTCTTCTATTAGTATAAGTGGGCACTAACACACAGGTGCCTTCAGCTATTGGCATAAGTGGACACTAACATACAGGTGTCTTCTATTATTGGTATAAGTGGGCACTAAAACAGAGGAGCCTTCAATTATTGGTATAAGTGGGCACTAACACACAGGTGCCTTCACCTATTGATAGAAATTTGCACTTACACACAGGTGCCTTCAACTATTGGTATAAATGGGCACTAACAATCAGGTGCCTTCAAATATTGGTATAATTGGGCACTAACACAGAGGTGCCTTCAACTATTAGTATAAGCGGGCAATAACATTCAGGTGCCTTCAACTATAGGTATACGTGGGCACTAACACACAGGGGCCTTTAACTATTGGTATACGTGGGCACTAACAAATAGGTGCCTTGTACTATAGTTATAAATTAGCACTAAAACACAGGTGTCTTCAACTATTGGTATAAATTAGCACTAGCACAGAGGTGCCTTCAACTATTGGTATAAATTAGCACTAACACAGAGGTGCTTTCAACTACTGGTATAAGTGGGCACTAACACAGAAGTGCCTACAACTATTGGTATAGTTGGACATTAACACAAAGGAGCCCTCAACTACTGGTATACATGGACACAGGTGCCTTCAGCTATTGGTATAAGGGGGCACAAACACACAGATGCCTTCAACTATTGGTACTGGTATAAATTAGAACTAACACAGAGGTGCCTTCAAATATTGGTATAAGTGGGCACTAACACAGAGGTGCCTTCAACTACTGGTATAAGTGGGCACTAACACAGAGGTGCCTTCAACTATTAGAGGCTGATTCATTAATAGCGCCAGGTAGCGACAGATGAGCGCCAGTAGCGTGATTTTCACAGCGCCAGATAGTATTCGCTGTGCTTGGCCGTAGTTCGCTTGTTGACAGCGACTCAGTCGGTGTGCGTTAATGTTGAATACGTGGTTAGGAGTCGCTGTTTGACAGGTTCCGCGCTGTATGGGTGCGCCTGACAGCGAATGGCCAGAGCGAACAGCTCCCACCATATTCATTATCAAATCACGCTCAAAAAATTCTCGCGCTGTAAAATGCATGTTTAAACCCCAGAGCGCTGGCGGCGATGTGTTAAAAGTAGTTTTTTAACCCCCAAACAACCTTATTTTTGGTAAAAAATAATAAACAGGTTTTATAAACATTTTGTAATATGAATACATTAATATCAGACCTGTAATATCAATTCTGCACAAATTTTTTTTTTTTAACATTTAAAAAAATATATAACATTGCCGAAGTGTTCACAAAATTTTTGCCATTTTAAAGAAAAAAAAAAACCTTAAAATCAATTAATTATGAATATTTAAAGATTGCTCCATTGAAATGCATTGGAGAGCGCCAGGGAGCGACAGGTCATACCTGGCGCTGTGATGGGATTAGTAGCGGCGCTGTTCATTGCAGTCGGCTACATGATGAATCCCGCGCTAGCTGACGCTCTCGCCGGCGCTAGCCTCATTTAGCGTGATAAATGCGTGATTGTGTCCGCCACCTGGCGTTCTGGAGTCGGTAGCCGCCGATAGCTGGCGCTACCTGGCGCTAGTCAGACACTACCTGGCGCTAGCCCTTGATAAATAAGGCCGTTAGTATAAATGGACAGTAACACAAAGGAGCCCTCAACTATGCCTTCAACTATTCTTATTGATATCAATTAGAACCAACACAGGGGTGCCTTCAACTATTAGTATAAATGGACACTAACACAAAGGAGCCCTCAACTATGCCTTCAACTATTGGTATTGATATAAATTAGAACCAACACAGAGGTGCCTTCAACTATTGGTCTGAATTATCACTAACAAAAAAAGAGCCATCAACTACTGGTATAAATTAGCACTAACAAAACGGTGCCTTCAACTTTTGGTATTGATATATTTTAGCACTAACACAGAGGTGCCTTCAACTATTGATATAAATTAGCACTAACACAGAGGTGCCTTTAACTATTGGTATAAAGTAGCACAAACACAGAAGTGCCTTCAGCTATTGGTATAAGTGGGCAATAACAATGGGCAATAATAATAGCAGCAGCAGTGTGCGGCAAGACGCAGACATCGCCTCTTATATTGCGTAGTCACAATTCCCACCGGGCCAAGAAGGCAGATTGGCTGCTGTTTGAAATCCTTTGCGAATGCTCGAAAACGCAAAGAACACCTAAAACTCTGTGCAGGAAAAAAAAATCCTTTGACTGTAAAACTTAACCCTTAAGTTAATGAAATAAATTGTCACATTGTTCTAGCAAAGGTTTTAGATATAAATCTAACTCCCTCTGTTTTTCGAAATAAAATAAAATTCTTAAATAATGCATGAAAACAGTTCTTAATATTTAGAAAATATTTTTAAAAACATTGACTGAATCAGGGCTCTTTAAATAGAGTTTAATAGGATACCCTAAAGCAGTTAGCGGAGAACAAACCAACAGGTCTGACCACTGACCAGCATCAAAGGGGGTTTGTGTATATTTTTCTCCACAGCATCAGCTGTTTGAGGTGCTAGAGGATTGTAACCACATGTAGTAAACATAAATAGTGCATGAATATTAATAAATATAGCTACAATGATCTATAGGTTATTGTGTGTTTTTAATAATTTATAGTTTTATCTTGGATTCTGAGCTTGGTAAATTCATTGCAACTTTTGCAGCTGTGCATCTGTTTAATTTATCATTTAATATACAAAGCTTCCATTTAACTATCAAGAAAAATATTGTTGCTCTAAGATGTGTTCTGTGATCACCACATTAACGTTTTAAACCCATGACCAGTGTTAACAGCCGAAATTACTGGTTGACAGGTTGTCTGGGAATATAAAGAATACTCTTACCAACTGCTCTCCAATAAAAAATTAAACTATGCAAACACCTTACTTCCTACACTTGACAAGACCTAAAATATGGTACAATATCTGTAATTATAGAAAAAAAACAAACTTACCGTTTAGGCAAATACTATATATATTTATATATTTTTTCAATAAAGGTAAACGTTTTATTTTGATGTGTAAATTTAGATAAGTGTGTTTCCTTTTGCGTTGTATAGAAGAACAGGTCTCTTCTGGTTCTTAATGCTAGGGTTATGTCTGGTTGTCTTCAGAGTGAACAGTTGATAACGTTGTTCCACCTGGGGCATATATGTGACTTCTTGAACATTCCTAGCCTGTCAAGTGTCCCTTCAAGAATGGATGACTAAAAGGCTATCTGCTGATCATTTTCATTTTTCCTTCCTTTTGTCCAATGAAAATGCAAGAGGATTGCTGCAGTGTCAAAATGATTCCTAGCCACTGAGCGGTATGATCAGCAGCTTAAGAACCAGTGTTCCCTATAAATTGTGTGGTGTACAATTGCACATGTTCTGCAGCCTTGCAACTCACCTTTGCCACCCACCTGCTCAGCCCCCAAGGAGCTGCAGGAGCAGAGAGGTGGGCGTGGCCAAATACTAACAGGTGGATGATGCCAAGGGTTCCAATTCGAGAGACCAGAGACCAGTTCAATGCAGTGTGGCAGGATGAAGCTCTTTCCAGAGGTCATGATGTCCAGGTGAGTCCCTGAGAACAGGGACGGGTGAGACAGAGCAGTCACTGAGGATCAGTACAAAACCAGAGCTGCGAACACTTACAGCTTCCATGTCACAGCTTATTGTGTGTTTTCTATATCTTTTCTTTCAAATGTTATTTCCTTCCTTTGTTCTTTCTTTCTTCTATTCATATATCTATCAACCAAATATCTTTTTTTTATCCTATATCTATCCTTTAAATAGTTATCTTTTCTTTTCAATCCATCTGTTTATTCATCAATTTGTCTATCTATCTATCTATCTATCTATCTATCTATCTATCTATTTATTGATTTTATCTTGAATATCTGTAGGGGACAAAAGGTAAGTATGTCTTTTTTGTTTTCTAACACCTGGCTGTTACTGCCACAACTTTTGCCAAAACTTCATTTGGGTCAAATTTAACATTAAGCAAAATACACATACCAGAATTGTATGTTTTCAGGGTGCTGGTGCCAGTTGCTGTTCACGCCTTCTCTTCTATAGGGCTGTTCTGATTGGAGGAAGTGTGTCTAAGCCTTAGGATAATCATGTTACATGACCGGAACCACTTCAGCTGTGCGGTGAAAATGAAACACGTCTTAGTAAGAGGTCTTCTATTATTGGTTACTAATGGAGCTACGATGATTGGTATTCCCACATGGCATCATAGACACCTATGATACATGTCCGGTAATTGGTGCTTTGTATGTGTATTGACTTAGTATTAAAAAAAACCTAGTACTAAGGAACATCAATAAATGATGAAGTATTATGGTTTGGTCAAGTATTACAAATCGGCAAAATGTCTAAGGAACCCCACAAAAAGTATTCTAAAACAAAGCCACCAGACTAATAAAGTATCGGTAGTAGTAGTAAGTAGTAAGAATTATTTGTTGGCTAAAGTAGACCAAAACCAACCATGGAGTCTATGAGACTCCAGCGCAGGCATACTCGCTCCCCCCTGTGTGAAACCCCCCAGATCGCCTGAAAATTCTCTTTCCCTCCCTCCTGTCTCTTTTTAGTACCATGAGCTATAGAAAAGAAATAGCAGCGCACATATAAACGAGTGCTGCTGATAGATATGTTACATGACAGGTGGAGACTAGGGATGAGTGAATTGAATCTGAAAAATCTGAACTCGTTATGAATTTCAGGAAAAATTCATTTCGCAACTAATCCGAATATCGCAGAGATTCGAACGCGCAAATCACTTTCTTAAACTCCATTTAGTGCAGTCCAGGCCATCTAAAATGTGGATCCACATGTCAGAACATGTCTCATGGGGCAAAGAATGCTGGGAAGCCATCACATGCAGCCTATCAGCAGCCAGCCCCCCTGGTGATGTCACAGCCCTATATAAGCGGGCTCATTTCAGCGGTGTATTGCGACGAGAATGGGACAGGGAGAGAAAAGGGCAGGGAGAAAAAGAGACATGGAGAGAAAAAGACAGTAAAAGAAAGAGACAGGGCGAGAAATAGTGAGGAAGAGAAGAGACAGAGTGACAGTGTAGAGTGTGTTTGCATTTAGTTTTATGCCCAGGTCTTGAAAGCCAAGTTAGTGTTCAAGGCTACAAACCTGGCCAAAAATATCCACCTCTTGCTTTTGAACAAAAACCTTGTTCTAAAGCTTGTTGTAGTGTATTTAACTGGCTCTCATCTGGTATCCCATTTAAGGGCATCTGAGAGTTTTTGCATTTGGTTTTATGCACAGGTCTTGAAAGCCTAGTTAGTGTTAAAAGCCACCCACCTAGCCAAAAAACACACAACTCCTGCTTTACTACCAAAATCTAATTTTAAAGCTTGCTGTAACATATTTAACTGGCCCTCACCGGGCGCATCCCATTTAAGAACATCTGGGAGTTTTTGCATTCGTTTTTTTTGCCCAGGTCTTGAAAGCCTAGTTAGTGTTAAAGGCCACACACCTGGCCAAAAATATCCACCTCTTGCTTTTGTACAAAAACCTTGTTTTAAAGCTTGCTGTAAAGTATTTAACTCACCCTCATCGGGGGCATCCCATTTAAGGGCATCTGAGAGTTTATGCATTTTGTTTTATGCCCAGGTCTTGAAAGCCTAGTTAGTGTTAAAGGCGACACACTTGCCCAAAATTAATGGTGTTCTTGCTTTTGCACCAAAACCTCGTTTAAAGCTTGCTGTGGTGCATTTAACTGGCTCTCACAGGAGGCATCCCATTTAAGGGCATCTGAGAGTTTTTGCATTTGGTTTTATGCCCAGGTCTTGAAAGCCTAGTTAGTGTTAAAGGCCACACACCTGCCCAAAAATATAATGCACTTGTTTTTGTACCAAAACCTAATTTTAAAGCTTGCTGTAGTGCATTTAACTGACTCTCTCCGAGGGCATCCCGTTTAGGGGAATCTGAGAGTTTTTGCATTTGGTTTTATGCCCAGGTATTGAAAGCCTAGTTAGTGTTGAAGGTGACATGCCTGCCCAAAATATAGTGCTCTTGCTTTTCTACCAAAACCTTGTTTTAAAGCTTGCTGTAACGTATTTAACTGACCCTCACCGGGGCATCCCATTTAAGGACATCTGAGAGTTTTTTCATTTGATTTTATGCCCAAGTCTTGAAAGCATAGTTAGTGTTAAAGGCCACAAACCTGCCCAAAAATATAGAGCTATTGCTGTTGTACCAAAACCTTGTTTTAAAGCTTGCTGTAGTACATTTAACTGGCCTAATCAGAGCATCCCATTGAGTTGCATCTGAGAGTTTTTGCATTTTGTTTTATGCCCAGGTGTTGAAAGCCTAGTTAGTGTTAAAGGCCACACAAAGCCACACACCTGCCCAAAAATATAGAGCTCTTGCTGTTGTACCAAAACCTTGTTTTAAAGCTTGCTGTAGTGCATTTAACTGGCCTAATCAGGGCATCCAATTGAGTTGCATCTGAGAGTTTTTGCATTTTGTTTTATGCCCAGGTGTTGAAAGCCTAGTTAGTGTTAAAGGCCACACAGAACTACACACCTGCTGCTGTTCCAAAATACTGTTTTAAGTGTAGTGTAGCAAATTGTTTTCCCCTCATAAACACACTAAGTATGTCAGGCAGAGAAGTGCCAGGATGTGCACAGAGGAGTGGCAGAAGCCTAGATTCATCAGGCAGAGGTCGCAGCAGACTCGGGGTGAGTAGCAGCAGGAGTCACAGCGAGAGGCCTGATCTCCTGTTATCAGCTAGCAGTTGTGTATCGACCAACAACGCATCTGCCATCATTGATCGGTTAACGCGGTCATCCACTTCATCACAAGTGACATCTGACACCCCCAGTCAACAATCGGTAGGTTCCTTGAACACAACCCTCAGTTGGCATGGCCCAGGAGCAGTCCCTGTCCTCCCATTGACTCTGTCCTATGCCGTTCCCTCCCCCAGTGACGTATCTTATGCTTTGGGTTCAGCTCCACTATTCAGTGAGGATGATTTGATAGAAGACAATAAGCAGATACTACCCAGCCAAGAAATGGAGGAGACTTCAATGTAAATCAATGTCAGCTCATACGTGACACCACTGAGAGGGAGGACGAGCTGACCTATTACAGAGACATCCTACGTAGTCAATTGGCCGATGCCTATCTGCGCCATCATTCATCCTCTCGCAGGTCTGACTCGGAGGGCCCTCTGCCCTCACCTTCCACTGCCATGGCTGCTGGGGAGGGGTGGGGTGGCAGGGGCAGTACCAGCTCCATCAGCAGCAGCCTGAGTCTACAGTCGCTAATGAGTAGCTTTCTTCACCCGCATAGTGAGCAACTCATGAGTAGCAGGTAGACCTGGAGCAGGACTTGAGCCAGCATGTGGTGGCATACCTTGACATGAACATGCCAACACACCTTGAGAATCTGCTGGACTTCTGGCCGGCCAAACTTGATTTGTGGAGACAACCAGCAGAGTTAGCCCTGGGAAAGCTGTCCTTAGTGTGCCATCAGAGCGGGTGTTTAGTGCGGCAGGGGCCATAGTAACCCCAAGGAGAGCTCGTCTGTCCACGAAAAATGTGGAGAGACTCAACTTTGTGAAGATGAATCAGGCATGGATCAGCTAGGAATTCCACCCACCAATGCCTGATGCATCAGAGTAGATTGATCATGGTGCCACACCAACACTTCACAAATATGGATAGTGCGAAACAGATTTACATCACACCTCAAGTAAGTATTGAGGTAATGCATTACCTAAAACTTAACTTTTATTAATATTCTTAGGATAATATATATGTACCCAAGATATTTATATGTACTCTTCATGCTGCTGCCAACTTCAGGGCGTGTCTTTCAGGCAATATATGGGCTCCTCATGCTGCTTCCAACTCCAGGGTGTGTCTTTCAGGGAATATATGGGCTCCTCATGCTGCTGCCAACTCCAGTATGTCTTTCAGGCAATATATGGGCTCCTCATGCTGCTGCCAACTCCAGTATGTCTTTCAGGCAATATATGGGCTCCTTGTGCTGCTGCCAACTTCATGGTGTGTCTTTCATGCTCCTCATGCTGCTGCCACCTCAAGGCTCTGTCATTGTGCCGCTCTGCGACAGCGATTAATAGTGATGCCTCTGATCTGCATGTCATACTTCTTCATAGTATTATTTCACTAACCAGGCATGCATCCTATGCATGTTACAGCAAGGCAAAATGTTCTACAACCCTATTGAGGTTCTTGGTAGGCCAGAAATAGTTGTTTTTAATAGCGATTCACCGCAAATAAATTCAGACCGAAACCATTTTTTCTGAAAATTCTGCGAATCGAAAAAATCTAATTTTTCAAAAATTCGGAGACAGAAAAGAAAGAGACAGAGAACTAATACAGGGTGAGGGAAACAACACAGTTTCCTCTTCAATTGGTCGGCATCGGGTCCCCCAGCTGTGATAGGCCAGATATGGTGTGATAAAGGCGGAAGTGAGGGAGATGCTCGCACATGCTGCCACCGCCCTGACACAGCGTGCGCAAAATGATAGGCGCCGGGCCTTTCGGGGGAGTGCGGAGGCCACCAGCCCTCCAGCAAATACATGTCTAAGGGGGCACCCGAGCCAACAAGGGCAAGCAAGCGAGGGGAATCCCCAGTTTGGGGTAAGTAACCATGGACTTTGGCAGAAAATAGATGATATGATTCACAAAAGCTCAGTATATTGAAACCCTGTATCTCCCTACATTTCTAGGAGATTTTCTCTATATAGGAAACCAATTTAAATCGGTAAATAAGCAATGTGCATGATCTGCAAAGGCTCATCATGAATCTTTGTGACACATTCAAGGTGTCCCTATTTGTATGAGAACATTAAAGGAAACCTAAAAAATTGTAAGCGCTCACCATGAATTTAAAGATTTAAAGCATTCATTTATAATATGAATTAATGGATGAACTATTCATGTGTTTACTAATATATATTTGTATGTCATTAAGTGGATGAAAAGTCATTTTTATTTACAGACAAATATTGTAGTATGGAATAATGACGCTATTGAGATATTTTAACATTATTTAAAAAATAAACTATGTTTTTAAAATGTAATAGTTGGTAATCACTGACAAGTCTCATAAATCTGTATTAATTACTGTGTGGGGGATAGATGGAGTTTTCGGTTGGTTTACAACAAATATACGGTTCTTTTGCACCCAAAAATTCACGCGCTGATTGGACGAGAGGGCTGTGCATGCGCTGGAGGACCGGGAAAGGGTAAGTGAAACCTGGGGGGTTTCACACAGTGGGGCAAAAGGGGGGGTACCGGGGGGCCAAAGACAAAAACCCAGGATAGTCAAAATCCTGGGTTTTGGTCCACCTTAGCATAAAACTAAAAAATACAAAAAATCCTCAACAAGTGGCATCTATTAGTAAAAAAATTGATTAAAGGAACAAACAAAGCCTACAATATCAGGACAATAAGTGATATAATCCAAATTAATTACATATAAAAGTGAATAAAGTGCCCTACCCACCATCAATCCTGATACCATGCTCTGGCACCAGACGGCATGGGAAGTACGGGCTGTGGCGTGGCTTGGTTCCAGCGATTAGATGAGTTGCTGATTGCTGTACTAGCACTGATCAGCTATGGGGGGCAAAAGGTAATTACCCTTTTGTTTTTTGGTTTGGCTGTTTAATTATTTTTAATATTGTTATATGTGAACTAAAATTCTGCTTTTTAGGATCTGAAACAACTAGAATGTCTTTAAAATAAATAGAGAATCTTACTTTAGTGATACTGACCATAGCAACTTGATGTAGATTTGTAAGAAAAAGGACAGGGACAAATCTGAACAGCAACCCTACATTGCAACATATTAAAGATACATTCAGAAATTAAGAGCATACAAATAAGAGAAAGGACTAATCCCCAGAAGAAAAAGGACTTGTGCTAAAAACCTTGCTCTAGTAATTGGTTAGAAGAATATATACATATGTTTATTCATATGGCTATGGATTGCACATCTAACAAGAATAATGGCAATACACAAAATTACCATAAGCATTGGAAATGTATGCTTACAAATGCTAGAAGTGTGAGAAATAAAATGGATGAACTATAACTGATAACAGAAGAACATTGTGACATAGTGGGGGTAACCGAGACATGGCTGGATGAAAGCTATGACTGGGCAGTAAACCTACAGCTACTGTGTGTTTAGGAGGGACCGTAAAAAATGCAAAGGGGGTGGAGTATGCTTATTTGTAAAATCCTCTCTACAGCTGCCAAAGAATATATGTGAGGGAAATGACCATGTGGAGTCTGTATGGGTAGAAGTACAAGGAGGGATAAACAAAAAAGGAAATTTGTGTACTGTAAATTTCCCATCTGCTTCCATTCCAGGGCACCGCTAGTAGCAACACGTGGTTTAATCTCAGCTGTAGATGGGGACTGCAAGATAGAAAAAAATATGTCTCCTCCCGGCCTATATAAGGCAGGCTCTGGCAGGATATCCTCAGTAAATTAAAAAGCAGTGCAGTCAAAGCCCCTGGAGGGGAGAAACGCTAACCTGCACATAATGCGCGCAACTATAAACAGTGCAGCAAAACAACACCACAGTAGGGTGTGTGATGCCCCGTAATGGAAGCAGATGTGAAAGGAAATTTATTGTTGAGTCCACAAATTTCCTTTTTCTCACTGCTTCCATTCCGGGGCACCCCTAGTAGCAATGCCTGGGATGCCCCAAAGCAGTACCCTCATTAAGGGTGGGACCATGCCAGAACAGCCAACAACCGACTGCACCAGCATAAACAAAAACAATGGCATTGACACCTCAAGAGGGTATTTCACCACCTTCTGTAACACCGTACACCCCAGAGCGGCATCGGCAGATACCCTGACATCAAGTCTGTAAAACTTGGTGAAGGTGTGGAGAGACGTCCAGGTCGCCCTGCAGACCTGGTCCACCTAAGCCTGATGTTGGAAAGCCCAAGACGTGGCAATCGTCCTGGTGGAGTAAGTGATGACTCGGAAGGACGCCTCCTTCCCCTTGCAGACATAGGCTTGTATGACTGCCTGCCTAGCACATCAGCTAAGGGTAGCACTAAGGGAGAGACCACCTTGAACAAAAATTACTGCTTCACATGAAACACTGCTTTGTCTTCATGCAGCACCAAAAAGGGTTACCTGATAGATTGATAGATGATCGAGAGAGCGCTGCCAGCTCCGAAACCCACCGGATGGAGGAGATCCAGATGGGTTAAATGGGGGCCCCTGAAGCGCTGATAGGACCAGATTAAGATCCCAGGATGGGACTATTGACTGCCGCGGAGGCCGAACATGCGCAGTGCCTTGCATGAAAGTGCGGACTGACCTATGCTCTGCGATCATCCGTTGGAAAAAATAGACCTGCTGTGACCCTGCCTTTAAGAGTGCTGGGCTGTAGGCCAGTGTCCAAGCCTTGCTGGAGGAACTCTAAAATTTTAGGTATCAAGAACCTCTTACAGGAAAGGCCCTTAGAGTCACACCCAGACACGAAGGCCCTCCAAGTCCTATAGTAAGTTCTAGAGGATGGCTGTTTTCATGCTCGAACCAAGGTCCGAATTACCATAGTGGACAAACCCCTCTCTTCCAATATGCTGGTTTCAACAGCTGAAACCACTAAAGCCAGTGCTGGAAAATTGGGGTGCCGCAGAAGATCTGGGTGTATGGGTAGTCGCCATGGGGGCTTCACTGCCAGGCTGACCAGATGCACGAACCACACCCTTCTTGGCCAGTGTGGGGCAATCAGGATGATAGGAATCTGCACGCAGTTGACCTTTTTAACACGTGTCCCAGAAGGGGCAGAAATGCGTAGAGCAGGCTGTACCCTGACCAGGGAATGACCAGCACGTTAACCGCCACGGCAAGAGGACTCTGGAAGTGAACCTCTGAACCTTCCGATTGTGCCGAGAAGTGAAGAGGTCCACCTCCGGCACTTCCCACCAGTCGCAGAGGGCTTGAAACAAGTCCTGGTGAGGGGTTCACCATCTTCCTGCTCAAATAATTAGCCTGCAGATTCTCCACCCCGGAATGTGAACCGGCGAGATGCCCAGAATTTGAAGTTCTGCCCACCTCATGATGGGACTGGAGCAATTTTCTGGATCCCTTGCCAGCTCCTGCTACCCCCTGATGGTTTATATAGGCCACAGCAGTCGAGTTGGCCGACTGTACCCTGACTGGAAGGCCCCAGAGCTGTGCAGATCAATGTCCAAGAACAAGCAGAATCACCCTCAGTTCCAATATGATTGGAAGACTGCGCTCCCGCTGGTCCCAGAGACCCTGAACCGTCTGGTTGTCCAGAACACCACCTCAACCCATCAGATTGGCGTCTGTGGTCAGGATGACCCACCGGACTGTCAGGAAAGATCAACCCACTGCCAGCAACTGTTGCTCCAGCCACTAATTCAGGGATCAACGGGCATTGGCCTCAATATGAAATGATGGTCCAACATCTGCAACGTCCTGCGCCATTTCGATGAGGGTAGCATTTGTAGAGGCCTGGAGTGAAACTGGACATATAAGACTGCCTCAATAGTAGATACCATCAGGCCAAAGAGACACATGACCTGTCTGATCGTGGAATGTTCGTCTGTCAGCAGCGACTTCGCCGCCTCCTAAAGAGCCATGCTTGTCTGCACCGGAAAAAGGATCGGTGTCCGTCGAGTATCCAATGTCATACCCCACCATGGAGGGAACCACCTGGGACTTGGGGTAGTAGATAACCCACCCCAAAAAAATCCAGCGTGGACCACCCAAACACCCTGCAGTGCCTCTGCCAGAGATGGGGCACGGATTAGCAAGTCGTCCAGGTATGGGGTGTTGTGCACACCTTGGCTCTGCAGGAGTGCCATCATGACCGCCAAGACCTTTGACGAGACAGTAGAAATGTTGGGCACCCACTGTAAAGTGCAGGTAATGTTGGTGACCAGGGCAGATCGGGACATGCAGATAAGCATCCTTTATGACCAACATGGCCATGGCCCTATTGCAACTACGTCACGACCGACCTTAGAGATTCCAAGTAGAACTTCCGCACCTAAACGCAACTGTTCAGACTCCAGAGATCCAGGATCGGCTGAACTGACCCATCCTTCAGTATTGAGTAGAACAGTATTGAATATAAGCCACAGCCTTGCTCTGAGGGGGGGACAGGTAATTCAACTCCCCGGTCCAGCAAGAGCTCTATCGTGCAGTCTCAAGCGTCTTGCAGTCCCTTGCAACTGCAAGAAAAGAACTGAGGATATCCTGCCACAGCCTGCCTTATATAGGCCAGAAGGAGCTATTTTTTTTCTATCTTGGAGTTCCCGTCTATGGCATTAACCCTTTAAGTGCCAGCCTTTGTTGCCAGACCACGTTTCACTATTTTGCGCTACATATGTTCAACATTGATTTTTGAAGGGATTTTCAGGGATTTTCCAGGAAAATTATATATTGTTTTTTTCAGCAGAGTCGGAGCTTCAACATGCAATATCTTGTTTGGCCTGTTATTAGTGTATTCTCAATACTTTTGGGCGAAATATGTGCAAAAAAAAAAAAAAAAAAGATTTTTTGCAATTTGTAGTGTTTTTTGTAATAAAAAATGTAAGTTTGTCAATAAATTGTTATTGCGTACGAAACCCCAATTTCTCCCGCTCACAGCGGTACCACATATGTATTGGTAGACACTCTTTCCTGCCCAGGAGACTCCCCCAAACTGAAACAGCGCTTTAGGAGATTTTCAGATAAAATACGACTATGCTACGCGCTAAGCGCACCTTGCAGTTTTTCCAGAAAAACAACCCTTTAAATTTGAAATACCCCCCACAAATGATATATGCTCTGGAAATACACACCTCAAGCTTTCTAGGCATACCAGGCATGTTGACATGGGCGCAGTTTTCTGGAAGTAATCCCTCAATCAATTCTTTGGTTGCACAGAGTTTCCCTAAAAAAGAATAAAAAAGAAGAATCAAAGCCACATTTTTCTAAAAAAAACTATATGCAAACAAGAAAAAACAAGTAAAATCTGAAAAAGCAACATCCCCCGAACAGAATGATACCCAACATGCATAAGTAGTGTCAAGGGAAGAGTTGCCAAACACCCCAAAGTAAAGCGTGCACATAACGGTAATTGTACTTGAAATTTTTAGCTCTGCTGACAAAGTGCGCACCTTGCAATTTTTCAACCAAAACAACCCTTTACATTTGGAATATTCCCCATAAACCATATATTCCCTGAAAGTACACATGTTAAGCTTTCTAAGCATACTGAGCTTGTTGTAGTGGGCTCATCTTTCTGGAAGTAATTCATTGAAGAATTCTTAGGTTGCACAGGGTTTCCCTAAGAAAAATTATAAAAAAGCAGAATAAAAACCATGTTTTCCTGAAATATCAATATGCAAACAAGAAAAAACAAGCTAAATCTAAAAGCGCAAGGTCCCCCGAGAAGAACAATACCCAACATGCATAGGTACTATTAACCCTTTTAATTGCCAGCCTACTTGAACTTTTGTCACCCTCTGTTGACAGGTCATTTTCCCCATTTTGCGCCATTTTTAACCGTAATTTTTGCTGGAATTTCCATTAAAATTATATACATATTTTTTGCAGCAGAGTTTAGGCTTTAACGTGAAATGTCTTGTTTGTAATTTTTCTACTGTTTTTTGAATAATTAAATGAAAAAATAAATAAAATAATATTTTTTAGACAATTGTCTCCTTTATTTAAAAAAGTTTTATTAATGAAAACCATATTGCATGTGATAGTCCCATTTCTCCCGATTACAATGGTACCACATAAGTAACGGTAGCCCCCGCATTCTTGCCCTGGAGACCCCCCAAACTGAAAAGAGCACTTTATAACATTTTCAAATAAAATACAACTATTATCCACACTATAAACATAAGGGGTTAATTAAAAAAAAAGACATATGGTTTCCCCCTCCCAGGGAGGAGGGACCAGATGTCTTTTTTTTAATTAACCCCTTATGTTTATAGTGTGGATAGTAGTTGTATTTTAAACAAAAATGTATAAAAATTATATATAAATACCGCGCTAAAGACAAGCAGTAGTTGTATTTTATTTGTGAATGTTATAAAGTGCTCTCCCCAAACAAATGACATAGGGCCATTTTGTTTTGGAATTTTTAGGATTAGGCTAACCCTAACCCTAACCCTTAAAAATAAAAAAATAAAAATGACGTAGGGTCCCCCCTCCCGGGGGGGGGGGGGGGGGGACCCATTTTTTTTTTAATTTTAAGGGTTAGGGTTAACCCTTACCCGTCATAACCCGCCCGGGACCAGCTATGGAGGCTTGTAGGAACAGAATGGAGGGGCCAGCTTTTGTGGCCCCCCACCCTGCAGCCTACAAGCCCACATAGCCTGTGTGGGCCCGGGCTCTTCTGCCCCCCCCCCCGGGCTTTGGGGAGGCAGGTAATTGGGGGTGCGGGGGTTAATGGCAAGTCACCCCACCCGCTAGTTGCAGGTGACTTGCCAGCCCCCAGCCTTGTGAACTGGTACAGGGGTCTCATGGACCCCTTACCAGTTCACAAAGGGTTAACATTAAAAAAAACACACTGACACATAAGAAAAAATTACTTTTATTAAAAAATAAAAACTTTTTTTTTTTACTTTACTTACCTTCAATCGTCAGCTCCTTTGTCCCTCGATGTGATGACAAATGCGAAATATGATGACCTGCCCCTCTGCTCCTAGATGCCCTAAACTGAATTGACTGGGAAAATGCCCTTAAAAAGCATGGACAGTCATTGGGATACTTTTAAAGAAATCCTCAATTAAAATCCTATGTGTATAAGCAAAAAGGTTAGGGGGTCCCAAACCAGGCAAAGACACTACCCTATGCGGTAGCTTTAGGCCAATATCCCTAATTAACATTGAGCTCAAACTTTATGCCAAGGTAATCTCCATAAGACTACAACCTCTTCTCCCTGATCTGATCCACCTGGACCAGGTGGGTTTTGTTCCGGGGAGGGAGGCCAGGGACAACACCAACAAACTATTTAAATCTGATATTGCATATTCACTCAACCTGTCTGCCTCCTCTCGTGCGACGCCAGGGGTGTCCATTATCGCCCCTTCTTTATGTCCTTAAGATGGCAGGGGCTATCCGGAACAATCCTGACATTAAAGGGGTGCGAGTAGCTGACCACCATTACAAAGCATCACTGTATGCGGATTACCTCCTGTTGCATCTAACATCCCCACACACCTCCCTACCGGCAGTCCTGGGAGAATTCAAAAGCTTTAGTCGTGTAAGTAACTTCAAAATTAATTACTCAAAGTCAGAGGCTCTCAACCTCTCGCTCTCGCAACAGGAGGCCAAACGTCTGAAGATTTTTATAGCTTTTAAGTGGAAGACTGATGCTATCCAATATCTGGGTGTGCCGATTCCAGCAGATCTCTCAAAGCTATACAAGTTAAACTATGCCCCCATCCTCTCCAAGACATTGGCGGACCTAAGTTCTTATGCAAAGAAACCGATCTCCTGGTTTGGAAAGATTAATAGTTTAAAAATGAACATCCTCCCAAAACGTCTATATGTCTTCCAAGCGGTCCCTATAAAAACTCCAAACAGCTTCTTTCGCAAGTTAAGGTCAGCGTTCTCCAAGAGCAAAGCTGAGGGCGGTGTGGGCCTCCCAGATCTAAAAAGGGTACCACATGGTGGAGGTCTTGCAAAGAGTAGGGGACTGGATGCATAGGGGTAAAGACAAACTGTGGGTTCAGCCGGAGGGGGCATTCTCCCCATTCAACCCCGCTTTGGTTGCCTGGGATATCCCCCCTCTCCAAGGTACAAAAAGAATCTGTGCCCGTCCTTATGAGGCACTTCAGAGGAAGCACCAACTGGTCCGTAGGCCGGGCCCTCATACCCCATTATTTGGCAAGCCTGGGTTTGAACCTGGACTACTTTCTCGAAACTTTCTTATCTGGGGGGCCACTGCCAACAGCACTGTAGTGCTCAAGACAACCCCCACACTCATGCAATATTAAGCCTGTACTCCATTTTGCGAAGATCTAACCATTCAATGCCCCCTAAGTTTATTGGGAAATGCGAGAGGGAACTAGGAATTCAGATCTCAGAGAATGACCTCACCAGGATTTACTTGGGCACCTTGGGTGGGTCAGTCTCGTGCACCACCCAAGAAAGAAACTACAAGGTGCTTGCGAGATGGTACAGATGTCCAGCGGACATACATCAGTTTGCAGCTTCGTACCAAAATAAATGCTGGAGATGCCAGAGGGATGTAGGCAACATGACCCATATTTGGTGGGGCTGGTCCCATGTCTGACATAAAAAAGGTGTTCTGAGACACTTTATTTCAGCTATGAGAACCATTATCCCAAGGCATTGAAAGTCACAGGAACCCCCCACACTAATGGAATGGGTTCAGGAACTGGAAAGGATCTGCTATATATAGGACCTAATTGCCAAAGATGGAGACCTCAAAGACCGGTTTCTGCTAACCTGGACTGGGTGGATAGTGTACCGAGACTCGTGCCTTTCAGTCCTACTCCACTCCGTGGGGCAAATTTGAGAATCAGCTCCAAGGGGACTTGGGAGCCAAACTAGAAAAAGCAGTAAAGCCAGCACTCCAAGTGATAATCCAAAAAGAATGTATTCAAGTCAGTTGCACAAAGTCCAACGTTTCGGGGGTTACAGCAGGCCCCCTTCATCAGGGATAACTAACAACAAGTGCACAGGTATAGCAAGTGTTAAATAGACATAATTAATCAATGATAGGCAAGGGAAATTCCCGCCTGACGTCACTAATGACGTCACAGTATGTCTATAAATCATATACAGTGTGTAAACATTCTGTCACGCTCTGGGTACTTCAATGATCCGCTCAGGTAACTCCAGCCCTCCAGGTAAGCCCTCAACCCCCAATCTCCGCAGCCAGCTTCACCTATAGGAGCCCCCGCTTGCCGAGACGCAGAACACGCCTGCTCGGGATCGGTTGCCCCCAGGACTTTATGGCTCAAAGGATGAAACCTTACGGTACAGAGGACTGGAGAGCCCGCGGCTGGAAGTGGAATTGGGTAGCCCGTATATGAGCGTAAGGTGGAAGTCCAAGGACAGGCTGGAGGTAGGTAACAGGAGACCTGAGGAGGCGACAGAACAATGGGGTAGGCAATACGTGGTCTGGGTACAAAGGCGAAGGTCGGCAACAGGAATCAAGATCGAGGATGGTCAAAACTGGCAGAGGTCGGCAACAGGAATCAAGATCGAGGATGGTCAAAACTGGCAGAGGTCGGCAACAGGAATCAAGATCGAGGTTGGTCAAATACAAGCGGTGGTCGGCAACTGGAGTTCGGATCAAGGATGGTCAATACAGGCGGTGGTCGGCAACGGGAGTTCAAATCAATCACTAGAGACAAGCTAGACAAACTAAGTACTAGGCGCTATAACAGGCAATGACACACTGCAGTGGAAATCCCTTTATAGTGGGAAATCCGGCAGGATTGGACAGGGAGACAGTGGCTGGGATTGGTGCACTTAGGATCTGGCGGCAGATTGGAGCACTGGCCCTGTGGTCTGATTGGTGAGCTCTGGGCTGATTGCTCCAGCTGAGCTTCCCAGGCAAACTGCTCAGAGCTGCACCTTCTAGACTTCGTTCTTTTAAACAGCCTCCGGTGGCCATTCTGAGTATTGCACCACCGGAGGACATGAGCTGATTGTATAGGCCAGCAGTGACAATGGGCAAGGGGGGAGGACTTACTCGGCGGCACACGCGCCGCTGGGGATGGCACCCGAGGCAGAAGCGGCTGCTGGGCAGGAGGAACCCGAACCCATTGCCTAGGGACACCACGGGCACGGGTAGAAGGCAAGTCATTCATGACATTACCCCCCCCTTCACGAGGGGCCTCCGGACCCTCACCAGACTCAACAGGACAAACGCCCCGAATTGTTCTGACAGACTTCAATGAACATACCCGAGGTCCCCTCCTGGATGGAGAGGCAGGCGGACAAACAAATTCTGAGACCAGGGTTGTCCCAACAGAGATGCTAGAGCAGTGTTCTTCACAGTGTGGGCCCCATCCTGTCAATTCACCCGTTTTCCAATTAAGGGTAGGGTTGTGCATCTTCAACCAAGGGAACCCTAAGACAACCGGGGTTTCAGGGCAGTCAAATACAAAAAATTCAAGATTCTCAGAATGGGAGGGTCCCACAACTAGGCTGATAAAAGGGGTTTTGGAGGTTACAGTTCCTCCAGGAACAGGAGTATTATTAACAGCCAAAATCTGAAGGGGCTTCCCAAGGGGAATAACTGGAATGCCTAAGGCGGCCACTATGGATTTATCCAAGAAGTTGCCCACTGCTCCGCTATCGACAAAAGCGGGGATGGATTTCCTGGACAACTCCCAACCCACAGTAGCAGGTAACAACATTTTATTTCTATGAAGGGAAGTTACCTGACCGTCCTGACAAACTTTCTCTATCTTGTCAGGACGTTGCAATCCCGCCAAAGGTCTTTTATTGGGGCAGGTCCTAACCAGGTGACCAGAAGCCCCACAGTACATGCACAGGCCTAAGGTGCGACGTCTACTCTTTTCATTAGGGGAAAGGTGAGTAGCACCAAGTTGCATAGGCTCATCAGGGGGCGAAGATGAGACAACTCCTTCAGTGGATGACTCCCGGTGGGAAGATTCCCGGAAGTAAGAGTGATTCTTCTCCATGTGTCTCTCCCGTAGCCGTCTGTCAATTTTAATGGCCATAGGCATGAGTTCATCCAGGCTTCTGGGGTAGGGAAAATTCGTTAGAACATCCTTAACACTCTCTGAGAGACCAATTCGATACTGACTACAGAGAGCAGGATCATTCCAATGGGATTCAATCGCCCAGCGGCGGAATTCAGCACTATATTCCTCTGCTGAACGCTTCCCCTGTTTCAGGCTTCGAAGCCTGGCATCGGCGGTCGAAGTCTTGTCTGGGTCTGAATACAGAATCTCCATAGAAGAGAAAAAAGCTGAGACAGTTTGCAAGGCCTCATCAGTGGGCGCTAAGCCAAACGCCCAGGACTGTGGATCACCCTGGAGCAGAGAGATAACCAGACCGACCCTCTGCAATTCGGTGCCCGAGGAGCAGGGCCGTAGTCTGAAATAAAGTTCACAGGAGTTCCTGAAGTTGGAAAATCTTCTACGATCCCCATCAAGTTTTTCAGGAAGGGGAACCTTCGGCTCGACAGGAGGTAAGGATGAAGGTGGTGCAGCCGGCTGGCGATTTTCTTGATTTGCCACACGTTGGGCCAGGTGGTCTATGGCGGTAGCCATGCCATGCACTTGTTGTACAAGTCCCTTCATATCAAAATGTTCCTGAGTGGCCACTCTTTGAGTGAGTTGGTTTATCGCTGTGGCCATAGCTTGCACCTGCTGTACCAGGTCATCCATTTTTTGGGCCTGTTATAATGTCACGCTCTGGGTACTTCAATGATCCGCTCAGGTAACTCCAGCCCTCCAGGTAAGCCCTCAACCCCCAATCTCCGCAGCCAGCTTCACCTATAGGAGCCCCCGCTTGCCGAGACGCAGAACACGCCTGCTCGGGATCGGTTGCCCCCAGGACTTTATGGCTCAAAGGATGAAACCTTACGGTACAGAGGACTGGAGAGCCCGCGGCTGGAAGTGGAATTGGGTAGCCCGTATATGAGCGTAAGGTGGAAGTCCAAGGACAGGCTGGAGGTAGGTAACAGGAGACCTGAGGAGGCGACAGAACAATGGGGTAGGCAATACGTGGTCTGGGTACAAAGGCGAAGGTCGGCAACAGGAATCAAGATCGAGGATGGTCAAAAATGGCAGAGGTCGGCAACAGGAATCAAGATCGAGGATGGTCAAAACTGGCAGAGGTCGGCAACAGGAATCAAGATCGAGGTTGGTCAAATACAAGCGGTGGTCGGCAACTGGAGTTCGGATCAAGGATGGTCAATACAGGCGGTGGTCGGCAACGGGAGTTCAAATCAATCACTAGAGACAAGCTAGACAAACTAAGTACTAGGCGCTATAACAGGCAATGACACACTGCAGTGGAAATCCCTTTATAGTGGGAAATCCGGCAGGATTGGACAGGGAGACAGTGGCTGGGATTGGTGCACTTAGGATCTGGCGGCAGATTGGAGCACGGGTCCTGTGGTCTGATTGGTGAGCTCTGGGCTGATTGCTCCAGCTGAGCTTCCCAGGCAAACTGCTCAGAGCTGCACCTTCTAGACTTCGTTCTTTTAAACAGCCTCCGGTGGCCATTCTGAGTATTGCACCACCGGAGGACATGAGCTGATTGTATAGGCCAGCAAGCACAAGCTGAGTGACAATGGGCAAGGGGGGAGGACTTACTCGGCGGCACACGCGCCGCTGGGGATGGCACCCAAGGCAGAAGCGGCTGCTGGGCAGGAGGAACCCGAACCCGTTGCCTAGGGACACCACGGGCACGGGTAGAAGGCAAGTCATTCATGACACATTCCATCTGAAAACAGAGGTAAAGAACATAAATGATAGTAAATAAGGATAAAAGTATACTTACCTAAAGGTCCCCTCAGAGCTCTTCCGCAAGTCTGCAGCTCTGGCAGTTGGCTGCAGCAGCGGGGAACGCCGCTGTGAGCGAGGTCGGTTGCATAGCAACCGGCCTGTCAGCTCTCCTCCAATCGGAGGAAGGCGGAAGGAATGTTTATCACTTGGAGTGCTGGTTTTACTGCTTTTTCTGGATTTGCGGCGTCACCGCTAACCGTGCACCCCCATTGCAACATACAAGTAGGAGTGCGGCGGCATACGAGATTTGTTGGGAGCCAAACTGCCGCAACTCCTGATCTATCCCAACGCACCGACGCTGTCAAGCGCATTGAGGGCCTCTGTGGGGGCCATAGTGCTCCCAAGGGGTCCTCTGCAAGTGCCCCCTGAGCTTTCTCAAGACTTTGCCTCATTGTAGCTAACGCACCCACCTGTAACTCTATGTGAAATTGTATGTATTGATGTTTAGAGAATACAAATGCTACTATAGAGATAAAGCTTTTTCCTTTCTGTATCCCCATGTTTTTTTCTTTGAAACCAATAAAACTTGATTATACTAAAAAGGTTAGGTGGACAATACAAAAAAAAGAAAAGAAAATGTGTAAACAACAGATAAGGGCAGCAAAGCTGGAGACAGAAAGTTGAATCGCCAAAGAGAGTAAAAATAACCTCAAAATGTCCTTTAGCTACTTAAACAGTAAAAGATACAAACCTGAGACACCCATAGAGGGGAATGAGGAGAAAGCTAATTTACTAAACATCTTCTTTGCTTCCACATTCACAAAAGAATGTGACATGCCAGGTGAAATGCAGAGCTATAACCCCAACTCTCCATTAAATGTCACTTGTCTAACCAAGGAAGAAGTGCAGCACGTCTCAAGCAGATTAAAATCGGTAAATCCCTGGGACCAGATAGCATACATCCCTGTGTTTTAAAGAGGTTATGTACAGTAAAAGACAAACCATGTAGATTCAAAAAGGGGTCTAAGGGGGAACCTGGGAACTACAGACCAGTAAGTTTAACATCTGTGGTGGGCAGATTCTTCTCTGTAAGAGACTATGGAACTCACTGCCAAAGGAGGTAGCTATGAAGGATACCCTAAAAGCGTTCAAAAGTGGCCTGGATGCCTTTCTTGCATCTAATAAGATTTCCAGCTATGTACCACTGTAAGGAGATAAACAGACTGAACTGGATGTACTAAAGTCTTTATTCACTCTTACATACTATGTTAATACGTTGCCTGTGTTGAGAGGTTTATGCTATTTAGAATCATACTGTGGATTTTAACTATCTGGGCTTAACATGAGTGGTAGTCTTTTTGGGACTGCTGTGATTAATCAAATCTGTTCCTTTGTTATACAGACAGGGAAGTATCTCCACTGGTGCTATTCTTTTTAAGAGGTTGTTACCTCGGAGTGCCGTGTAGAAAATATATTACGCCATTCACTGCAGTGTTGCTCGAGATCTGCAGCCAGAGAGAACAGACTGGTGGATTCATAGAGACCCCATGCCAAATAACACCTACCTTCTATGCTCTTCCGAAGGTATATAAGTCAATAGAGTCACCCCCGGGGAGACCCATTGTCTCTTGCATGGGGTCTCTAACAGACAAAGCCAGTAAATATGCTGAAAAGCACCTACAGCCCCTGGTCCAACAGCTTCCATCCTTTGTAAAGAACACAGGGCATGCCCTCTGGATATTGAAGGACATGAAGGTGCCACCTGATTCATTCCTGGTGACACTGGAAGTAGAGACCAACTACTCCATTATACCCCATAATGCAGGCAGCAAAGTGGTGGCGTTCTCCCTCAATGAACACAATCTCTTTCTGTTGAGGTCACTACATTTTTTCCTCACTCACAATCTCTTCCTCTTTAATGACTAAACCACCAGATACAGGGGGCGGTGATGGGAACGACTTGTGCCCCATCATTCGCGAAGCTGTATCTGGGTAGGTGGCAAATAGATTTGTGGTGTGAGGACAAAATATCTGAGTACCTGTGCCACGTATTCATTTAGACAGGTATAAAGGTTGAGTTGAAGGATTTTGTAACAAAATTAAATAACAACACAAGAAATCTTAGATTTATCCTTCAGTATAATTTGAATATCATTTCATTCTTGGATTTGACAGTCAAAAAAGATGAATAAACTAATTACCACCAGTCTCTTCCGCAAAGCCTTCGCAGCAAATACGATGCTTGGAGCAGGAAGTGCCACCCAGGCCATCTATGGAAGTGGACCAAAACCCCCCAAAACAACTCAATCTATTAGCTCCCTCACCCCAGGTACATTACCGTTTGGATGTTTTCTTGCCTCAATGCTGCTTGGTATTCCTGTTATACAGATTTTAATTTTTGTTTTCCCCAGCTATGCCATTGTACGCCATTGGTTTCTGACAGGATACCATTGTTTCAAACTGGCTGTTTAAGTCATCCTCCGTCCCCCCTCCTCGCAATCCCATGCTGGGAGCAATTAGAACCTTTTGAAAATAATGCTAAGAAGATAAGGAAGGAAGATAAGAGCCAAAAGAATTGGAAGATTTAATTTTCACCCCAATTTCCCCCCATTTTTTACTTTGAAGCCAAAATCCTTTGTGAGTATTTTTATCCAATTTAATACCAGGACAATAAGGGGAGTTGATACATGGGTTTTTTTCCCCTATGGGGAATATATACAGGTACGGCGTAACTGTATATCAATGGAAGATCTTCTATTAATTGTATCTATTAATAGCAGGAGGGATAAGGCTAAGGCTGGGAGAAAGAGGCTACAGTCTTAAAGTCCTAAAAAAAGCTTTTATAAAGGCAGATAGGAGTTACTTTTCAAACCAACCAACATCTCATCAAAAAGGTCCATCTATGATTATGACCTATACCCAATCGAGGAGTGTAGTAAAGGAAATACTCAAAAAGCATTGGTATATCCTCTTATGTGATATATATTCTCAGACTTTCCTACCTAGACCTAGTCTAGACCTAGACTAGACCTCAGGTGATTTTTAGAAGGTGGAAGAACCTCAAATATAAACTGGTACAGGGTCACTATAGGTCCTCTAAGTCACAGTGCTGCAGGGCACTTATTGCTGTGAGGGATGCCGAATGTGCAGATTCATCAAACCTGGTCATACTGTAACAATTCCAAGTCAACCTTTAATAACGTTACAACATTTCACAAACTGCAATAGTACAGATGTGATTTATTTGCTAACTTGTCCATGTAATAGATTTTATGTATAATAGATTTTTTACAATATGATATACAAACAGGTAACACGGAGACACTGATAGGAGAACACTTTGCTCTAAAGCACATCAAAGATCCATCAGGTATATCCTTCCGAGGATTGGATAGGATACATGCTAACCTAAGGGGTGGGAATATTGAGAAAGATACCCTGAGATGGGAAACCAAATGGATCTTCAGTTTAACAGCTACAGTATATCCTTGTCTTAATGAGACAATCATTTATACTCCATACCAAAAAAAAAGTAAAATTTAACCCAGTAATCACCTGAACAACACAGAACATTTGGGGTAATGAACTAGCTATTATTCATATCCCTGCTAGATGGGTCAGTAGCCCTATTCCCAAAAAAACTATTAGTGAGATCAAGGTAGCTGTGTTATCCATTCTCTATTTTCTCCCAGCTGAAAATATTGTGGATGATCACAAGAAAAAAGTCGTAGAATAGTTTGCAAGTCTAGCAAATAGGTAGATCAGCCTGACCATATGGTCAGAAATAGAAACATTCGCCTTGCTTCACTAAAGGTAGAAAAAAAAAACGAGTGGAAAATACATTCGCATGTGAGAATTTTTCAAACCTAGGAGCGATTTACAAAGGCAGTTGAATTTAATTTGTGTGTGAGAATTTGCGGGTGAATTTTTTTCATGTGCAGTTGAAAGTTGCACTTTACAACTGGAAAAAGTGCACACATTTTCTATACCCAAATGCTGTGTGTGAGGATTTTTTACTACTGCTTCCTAATTTGTAGTGGAGCAGTATGATTCCGTGTTGTTCTGTTTTTTTTTTTTTTTTTTGTTTGCTTTGTGTTTCTGGACTTTCTAATTATTGTGGAATGGTACATGTCATTGTTAATGTTTAATTATGTTTAATTTGGCACTTTGCATTGGTTCTGTGCATCATTGTTTTGGTGATGGTGGTTTAGGTGCCCTTATGGCAGTGTTGCTTTGCATGGCTTTATCTATTGTTATTGTACCCATTTTTTGGGGTGGATTGTAGAGTAACAGTTCTTAGTTTTGACTTTGCTCTGTGGATCCATTAATATATGATATGTGAGTGTTGCCCTGAGTGTCATCATTAGCATGCAGATATCTGGAGCGGTGCTATTTTGGTCGCCCCATATAGGCCTGATGTACTTACATTTCCAAACCACATTAAAGGTTTCTGTTGCATCCAGGGCTGGGTCCAGGGTTATGTGGGCCCCTGGACGACAGATTCCAAGCACGCCCCTTGTGTCACATCACTTGTGTGGCTCTGGGAATCCCCCTGGGATGACCGGTATACTCAACACGCATATTAAAGTGCACCAAAACCAGGGATTTTGACGATACTGGGTTCTGGTCCTTGCCCCCAGGTCGCCGAAACAAACTCCACACAGTCCCGGGAGCCGCATTGAAATCTGCATACAGATAAGTAACAGCGAGCCAATGGAGGACTGTAATCGAGCACATGTGTATATTCAAGCTGCCTGATTTGCTCCACAGCGTGTGATTCATTAGAGCTTGTTGATCGGCGTTATGGAAGATCTTATTCCATTGTAAAGTATTTACCATACACAAAAGCAGAGTAAAGCCCTGGAAACGACATGGAGGGCATGTATTTGTGACTCTTAGTATTCACAGCATTGAGACCGGATAACACAAGTTTTTTCAACAAATGCTGTAGCATTAGTATCCATGTGTTAGTGTGTGAGAGTTTGGCAAGAGAAAGAAACTCCCCAGTCTGGGATACACGATGACACAATTCTTAATCTGATCTCATATGAATGGCCGGTGTAGCAGTGCAATGATGTGAAAGAGGGTGGACGGATGTGTGGTGTGTATGGGTGTGGGGGGGGGGCCCGTTAATTTAATTTGTGTGCCAGGGCTTGTGCAATTCAATAAATATTTGTTTACTGGTTATGTGCGTTTGTGTAATTAGTGCCAGTTCCGCATTTAACCATATTTGTTTTGTGTTATATGAGGTTGATTGATTCTTCAGTTAGTGGGACACCATCTGATTTCCAATGGATGACATAGTCATGGCAGATGGCTGTCATTGGACGAAACCCCGGCATGCAGCGTTGGAACGAGGAAGAGGTGAGTGAATAGCGGCATTCTGAGGGGGTTCACCCAGGGGGCATTGCGGGTTTTGTTCCACTTTGAAGTGGACAAATCACCAGGATTTTCACTATCCTTGCCCTACAGGCATCCTGATGCCCTGCTGTTTCAAGCCCTCCGAGATCTCCCACTCCAGTCACCTTTCTGCTGTTCCCCCGGTGTATGTGTTTATCCAATCAGTGCTTTATGCCGCGCATACTAATGTAGGGCACAAAGCTGTTGTTTTGGATTCAGTGTCAGCATAGGGAGCAGGTTTCCCTGCGGAGTGCACGCCACCATGCATTTGGACTATCTGAATGGATGGGTTTGGGAGGGCGCACATCAGCAGGGATACCGAGGGGCCATTTAGACTCCAGGGCCTTCTATGGTTGTGATTGGTCCACTTTAAAAAGGAAGATTCGCCTTGGCAGCCCCTATGGCATAGGGTCTAAAAGATCACTTACAATACTAATGGCCAACTTACAACCCCTGGGGCATCCCTATTAGGGATGTTCTGTTGTGTGAAACACTCAGGGAACCCCCACAAATACTCAACTTTCCGGGATCCCATGCCATATTCATGTGTCTTGGGGGGTTTCACACAGTGGGGCATCCCAAATCAGGATGAAAATCCTAGGTTTTGGTCTATTTGCGCACTTGCCTGCGGTGGGGAGCGAGGCAGCGCTATGCCTGCCCTCCCTCCCAGCCAGCCGGTCAGGTCAGTGCAGCGCACAGCTTATTAAAGTCGATGCGGCTGTGACCCCTAGCGCCGTCTGGAAACAGCCACCTTTAACCCAATAACACACAGAACCCAGGGGGGCACGGTCAGTAGGGGATTCCAAGCATCCTGTGCCTGTGGTAAACCCTGTTTTTATTTTTTGGGGGGCTGGGGACATAAAATAATATAATACAGAGAATTACATTGGGGAAACATGAAAGACAGGACACATGATTTGCACAGCCTAAATCCCAAGTTTGCAGCGCAACACAAAAGTATAATTATAAGTATAAAAGTATAATTATAACCATCCCAGCCCATTGACATGTATGGGATAAGGCCACACAGTGCAGGGTGAGTGCCTGGTCTGAAACTGTAGGGAACTCAGCACCAGCACTGATGATAGATGGGACACTACCCGGCACTCTGGATTTTTGTTTACATCACTTACATTTATCAAGTAGCAGCATGTAATGTGGTAAATAAAACATTGCACATGTTACTATGCTCATGTGTCTTGCTTATGGTGCTCCAAGATAGTTTTATCCACGCTGTACTCAGGCATACAGAAAGCACATTGAGCCTTTTTTTGCACTTTTAGTGGATAGAAGGACTCCATGGTGGAACTCAGGAATCTTTTCTCCCCCTGAAAGCTGCTGTAAAAAAATCACAGGAAACACTTTAATTTAACTCATGTGTGGAGCCAGTCAATGGCACCTGAATCACAGGGAGGCCGATTCATTAATAGCGCCAGGTAGCGACAGATGAGTGCCAGTAGCGTGATTTTCACAGCGCCAGCTAGTATTCGCTGTGCTTGGCCGGGGTTTGCTTGTTGACAGCGACTCAGTCGGTGTGCGGTAATGTTGAATACGGGCTTAGGGGTCGCTGTTTCACAGGTTCAGCGTTGTATGGGTGCGCCTGACAACGAATGGCCAGAGCGAACGGCTTGCTGTAGATTCATTAACAAATCACGCTCTGAATTTTTTCGCGCTGAGAATTCCTTGTTTAAACCCCAGAGTGCTGGCGGCGATGGATGTAAAATAGTTTTTAACCCCCAAACAACCATATTTTTTGATAGTAAAATTATACAAGTTTTTATAAACATTTTGTAATATGAATACATTAATATCAGACCTGTAATATCAATTCTGCACAAATTTTTTTTTTAATTTTTTTTACCTTAAAAAAAAATCCTAACATTGCAGAAGTGGTCACAGAATTTTTGACATTAAAAAAAAAAAAAAAAAAAATTAATAGCAATTAATTATGATCAATTAAAGATTGCTCCATTGAAATGCATTGGACATCGCCAGGGAGCGACAGGTCATTCCTGGCGCTGTGATGGGATTAGCAGTGGCGCTGTTCGTTGCACTCGGCTACATGATGAATCCCGCGCTAGCTGTCGCTCTCGCTGGCGCTAGCCTCATTTAGCGTGATAAATGCGTCATTGTGACCGCCGCCGGGCGTACTTGAGTCGGTAGCCGCCGTTAGCTGGCGGTACCTGGCGCTCGTCAGACAGTACCTGGCTAGAATTGTTTTTCACTTGAAAAATCAAATTATTTTCGAGTGCTTTTTCTCTCACTCGAATCACTCAAATTGAATTAGCAAAAACAAAAGTAAAACAGCTTTCAAGGTTGTTGAATTGTGTGTGGAATTTTTGTGCGCAATTTTTTCTCAAAAAAACACACGAAAATTTGAAATTGACCTTTAATGAATCAAGCCCGTTGTCTGCTTTAGTTCTGGATGCTATAATAAGATTGCCAAATCAATGATATTCTTTTAATTTGAGATATCCCATTCCAAGGATGTTGTACGACAGGAACGCTGAGAAAATGGCATGTGTTTCAGGGACATAATGCACCATAATGCACCATTGTTATATTCATAGCCAGCAATATATTTTTAAATCTTTGTTTTCATAAATGTCTCCTACAATGTTGGTCTCCTACAATTCTAAGACCGGCCACTAGCCTGCCCCCAAGGCATCCTATGCCAGATGTGCCGCTGTGTGAAACCCGCCGGAGTGCCAGTAATCTTACCTGATCCAGGTGGTTCCCCGACGCTGTCTTCGTTGGTGGTCGAATCCCAGGCTTCTCTGAAGCTGTACACACACCGCAGGGATGCGGCCGCCGGCATGTCTATGCATAAAGAGCTGCTTGGACGAACATCCGCTCCTGTACCATGGGCTCGGGAAAAGGTGAGTGAAACTGGGTGATCTGGGGGGTTTCACATAGGGGGGCATCCTACATCGGTCCAGTCCAGTCACCAGGATAGTCGAAATCCTGGTGATTGGTCCACATAGAATAGAAGGTGTGGGCAGTAATAACATGGCGCTGAAGCAAGTACAGAGAATACTAAGAACAAGGAGTGGGACTCAAAATGGTGCCTGCTTGCAGGACAATGCCCTCCTATACATTGTACACCCAGACGGACTTACGCGCACAGCGTCACATCTGCCGGGGGCCTGGATTCAGTAAAAATGGGGTTCCTGCTTTCACAACCTATGGCACTGACTCCCCCCACGCTCCTGCAAATGGTGCGGCACCATGGGCAGAAATGGGCATTGTGTGGCCCGCTTACCCTCCGGTAGAAGCAAGTAGAAGTTAGTACTCTTCTGTCTGTCCCCCCCTTGCAAACCACCACCTTGGATCTAGCTGACACCTGTGGCAGCACCCCGTACACCGCATGTCTGCACAATTAATTTAAAGGCTTTCGGTTGATTATAGGGTTCATAGTTGTAGGGGATAGGCTTAACTGGGCATATAGCGACAAGCAAAAAAATGCGCTTGGTCTGCTGATCTCTGTAGCATAAGGGCATCCGAACTGAGGAGCATCCCCACAATTTTTGGCTGTTGGTCTTTAATAACTAGATGCTTGTCTTTTGGGGATTATCTATTTAAAGTGAACCAAAACCCAGGATTTCACTATCCCAGGTTTGGGTCCTTGTCCCTGGAGCTTCTTGATTTGGGATGCCCGGCATTGTGAAACCTCACTGGTTGCCTGGTATATGTATCTGTCTAGCAAGCCCACAGTGTTTGTGTGCTCCAGTGTGGCATATCCTTCATCCCTCTGTGCTTGGTCACAGCATAGAGGAAAGCAGGGGATTGCAAGAACAGCCAAGCTCCAATTTTACTGAAAAAAAAAACTGGACTGAGAAAAACCTGCGCCAGACCGTAGTCCTATTACAACCCAATCCTAGTGCTCGGGTGGAAAAGTTTTTGTATGAGAAGTTGGACAGGAAAGTCCCCTCCCGAGTCACCATTGGAGAGCTGCTGGGTCAGTACATGACAGAAGCTGCCAACGACTTATCAAGGTTGGTGAGTGCCAAAAGCGACTGGGCATTGCTGAGCAGGACTTTATCCACTCCTCTTCCATCAACTTCCTGACCCCTCTGCGCAATTTTCTTGAAGGCGACTGGAGGACCATCTCTTCTCTCCAATCATCCAGAACAATTGTCTACCACAACTTATACTGCTTACCTAAACCCCAGGATTACCACTTACCGTTTTGGGAATCTTCAGACACCTACAAACTGAAACAAGTTATCTACAACTTCCCACACCACTTTGAACCACAAGAAAAAAGTCGGTCATAAATTTATAAACTCATTTGAACAAACCGCAAACACACAAAAAGACAACAACGCCAACTTACAACTTCCAAACCATCAGCATCCACCCACCTACAAACCTACCTCACTTAGAACAAGGATCCATCTACTACAGACCAACTACAACCTGAATAAGGACTCAGATACAGGGCCAATAGTGTACTAAACACTGACCAGTCTGTATAACGCTATCTGACAGGAGAAATCCCTCAGACAGCAAGATAAAAAATTCCAACAATTTTTGAGGTCTAATTAGTCAGAGGCAATTATACCTAGTTGTTTCTGATTTAATTAATAGGTGGAAACACCCCCTCAACCAAAACTTTATTGCTGTTAATATTGTTGCTATTATACTTGCTAACCATTTTATCTCACTGGATTGCGGAGAACCCTAACCCTTTTTACTCTCCCTTTTATCCTGTCATTACTAACCACTCATTTTATCCACAGCACACCTACACTAATCTTTTTCCATCTAGGGCTACACCTGAATTAGAACTGATTAACACACCACATTTGTCCTGGGAAATACAGGTTTTTCCCTCAAGTAGGAGCTTTCCTCAAACCAACCTTTCCAAGCTCCCATTTAGCTTCTTTAGCCACTCCTCTATATGCACAGCCAAAAAGGTATCAAAGTATGTTTTACGGGTGAGCTGCGGTGTTTCACACAACAGGGCATCCCAAATGGGAATACCTGGGGGACAAGGACCAAAACCCAGGATAGTGAAATCTTGAGTTATGGTTCACTTTATTGCTGCTCTTTTATGCTCACAGAGGTTATTAGAAAAACTAGCCCCCCCCCCCCACACACATGAGCAGGGCTATGCAGCATCAGAACAGTTTAAATTTGCAACTAACATACATACTGCATATGCCTTACAGGCATATTGAGTATCCAAGGGTTCAGGTTCCTTACATTTGTAATTATATAAAAGGTGTATTCAGATTAGTGCATGTTTATATCTTTCCAAAATGTTCCTTTCCTTTAGATCTGTGTTGCATTCATTTTTTTCGCAATTCAGTAACACCAATTGTAACACCGCCACTGCTATTTAAGGCACTGGTGGTAATAAAATGTTTAAAATACATCCGTAAAATGTTACAAATCTATTATAACAAATTCATTTTTGCATTTAAAAACATTAACATATCTGGACAGATAATACAGTTTTTTACCTAAAGCCTATTTTGCTTTATTAAATAAATACACACTGATAGGTAATTGTTTGGCTTCTGGTCACATAACATTTTTTTCACTGTTACTCTGCTAAATAACCATGCATGCCATAATATAGTGTATAAAAAAGAAAGACATTTAACTTTTTTAATTATGTACAAAAAATAACCTTGTAACTATATATAAGACCCTTCAGCTATAGCTGACTTCATGGATGAAAGTTATTTTTTACTTCCAAATAATGATAAGGAAAATAGGATTTTATGATATTTACTCAACAGGTAAAATTTAAATTGAGGCATTTTCATATAAGCATATTAAATCCTAACGACACACCAGTATCAAAATTTAGCTCGCTAACTAAAAAACACTGATACTTAACCCTTTAAATGCCAGCTACATGAATTTCATGTAGCTGCCTCTGTCAGTTAAGTGCCAGCTAGGTAAAATTTACGTAGCTGGCATTTTCCCCATTAAGTGTCAGCGATGATCGGTCTGAGACAGAGGATCGGCATTGGATCAGGGGTAAGTAAAAATAAAGTGTTGTTTTGATAAATGACTTTTTGGCTGGTGTCTATGTGTTTTTGTTTTACATTTAACCTTTTGTGAACTGGTAAGGGGTCCATGAGACCCCTATACCTGTTCCCAAGGCTTGAGGGGCTGGAAAGTCACCTGCTGCAAGCATGTGACTTGTCAATAATCCCCAACCTATTTCCAGCCTCCCCAAAGCCCCGGGGCCGGGGGGGGGGGGGCAAAAGAGCCCACGGCCCCTGTTTTCTTTTAAATAAAGTAATAAAGTACAAATGTCAAAATCAGCAAATTAATAGAATATGCCCTTGCTATTACACCATGTGCCCTAATATTTCCATCTGTAAAATGTTAAGCTTGATAAAAGGTTGAAAATTTTAAATTAATGAAATAATTAAAAGGTCACATTCGGCCATTTAAAGCACTGTAATGCAAAAAATAGATATTTTAAGGCTAGTTTACTAAATCAGTCATTCCTAGCACCTGCTCCCCCCATCTTTCAAAAACTCTTTTAAATCATAAACAACCCAATAAATACAATTTTCCTTTGAAAAAACATACATTTCATTGTAGCCAATCAATTACAGTTAACAGTTAAAATCAGCATACGATGTACAGTTATGGATAACTTCTCCTTTAGATAACTTTTCATTCCCTTAGAGGACAAGGGTGGATCCCTTATAAAGGGAATCGCTGATGCTTCATAAATCAGGCTCTTTGTCTTTAACATTGCTGCTGTTTTTTATATTTGTAAAGGGAGGAGAGTAGTGGTCGGGCAGGACATGTGAGTACATATACAATTAGAATTGAAAGAACATCGCCAAATATGGCAAATTAATGACTAACTAAACATTTGAAGAAAAATATAGCAGGTCCACTTGTCTTGATTTATTACTACAAGGTATCCCATGAACTAGATGATTAGGAGCCTTCACAAACATATTCACCTTAAAAAACCTGGACTTGAGTTCAGCACGAGGGGTCATTTTGTGCCAATGTAATGTAGAGAAGACTCAGAGAAACTTAATAAGAAAGTACACTATCATGGACCTCAAAGCCAAAAGGCAGGAGACTACCTATTTACCTGCCAATCACTCCCACACCACTCCTTGCTCATCCGCAGTGCTGGTATGAGAAGACGGCGAGGCAGGTGGATGTGGCCTCCTATCAGTATGGAGCACTCCTTTACCATCACCTTCAATGGGTGCCTCCATACACAAGGAACTTCTGTGCATGGAGATGTCCACTAAATTCAAAGGGAGCCCTTTGTAATGAAGTCATGCCCACCTGCCACGCCAGCTCTTTGGGTGCCTGATGAGCAGTGGGCCAGCTAGTTGCAGGAAAGTGGTGAGTCGTGTGACAGCTTTTATCATTTGTGTGAGCTACATAGGACAGGGAACAGCAAGCAACTCCAGAACCCTGTTTGAGTATAACTTCTCCCATCATTTGGTTAGGAATATTTTTTTTTCTGATTTACCCTTTGTAAACCCTAGATGTGCCTTATAGTGTAAACAATGTGGTACTTTGCTTCCTCTGTACTGTCCCAAATACTGGCAAATGCCCCACTGCTCACTGCCCCCTCACATACTAATACTTACTACGTGTGTGATCCAGTAAAAGCAACCAAGCAAGAGCCAGGCGTAAACCATTCAGGTTCGCTGGGTGGGCATGCTTATCACTATCACTATGCACCCTGAAAATCTGATTGGTTGCTGGCAGGCACCTATTTGTAGAATGCAGAATAGGTGGCTATCAGTATGCCCCGTTTCAGGTATGATGGACCACTCTGTGCAGCAGGCCATCCTAATCTGGGACCAATGCTGATGTTTCCGGAGGCACACGCCAAAATGGTGGTGAGCTGCTCTGCATATGCTCCGGGAAATGTCGCTCCACCACCCAGTGGTGCGTTGGCAATGGCTGCAGCTGTCAGTCTCCCCCGCCCCCCCTCCCCGAACCCAGGACCTACTGCCGGTATGGTACTGGGGGGACTGGACCACAGAAAGATGGCTGGCTGGACTTGGTGCCGCAACCCCTGCAAGATGGGTAGCATGATGTGAGCTGCTCCTCAGTAAGTGGCCACTCACTATCTGGCCATCAGCTAGCTTGCCAGCCAATAGGCACCCCTAATGCTGGTGGTCCCCCCCCCCCCCAGCCCATGCTCTGTTTCGTTATCCCAATCCTCGCATTCTGGGATGCAGCTAACCACCCCACAACAATACTCACCACATTATGGAGCGAGCCCCCAGAGAGATGGAGGACCCCACAGGAAGCCAGACAGGCCCTCATGGACAGATGAACCGGGAGAGGGATCCTGCTCACCCCATCTGGCTAGGGTTAGCTGTTCCCTTCCACCCGTGACCTGCCTCTATCCATGACTGGGACAAATATGCTGTCTACAGAAGATACACTCTCATCAAGAAATAAACATGACCCTGGAGTCTCTTTGAGAATGGTGGCCCTATCCCTGTGGCCCCCACTTTCAATCCTCGGGATCCGCATGTTGTGCTGCCAGAGCCACTCCTATCTCCTTCTATTGCAACAATGGTGGTGGAGGCAGCCTGGGAATATTTGACTGTAGCCTTACAGTCTCTCCCCTCACGTGGAGATTTTGAAAGCTATATTACGCGTATGGAGAGCACATTGAGGAGGGAGTTGACCAAAATTTAACATAATGAAAAGGGCCTGGGAGAAAGAACCCGTTACTTATAGAGGGGGCATTGCCAGACCTCTCTAAGCGGACTTTGGCTATGAGAAGAGTGTTTGCTTGCCGTTATCCAGAAGTTGGGGGCCTCCTACTGCTGGGGCCAGCTCTTCCATTTAATAATATGTCACAACAGGGGCTTTTGGCCTCTACATCCTGCTCGCTGCAAAGAGACTACTATGCCCCTCCTCACTTCCACAAAGAGTTAGCAGGTCTCTCTTGACTTTCTGGCTACCCTTGAGTATTATGATGGTCTGACCGAAATGACAATATGAGGTCGTTTTTTTTGCCTACCTATCTTCTTTACGGTCGTGAAATGCAAGCTGCCAGATACTTGGCCCCTGATTAGCGGAGGATATGCCTAAATTGGCACCTGCCTGTCGGTTTGGCCACATGCTATGCTGCCTTATATTGAATGGGGAATGTGCCTCTGTGAGCCTTTCTGGGGCTGGGTGGTGGGAGCATGGGTGGAGGTTGTTGTAACCCTATGGTTGATGCGTAATGTGGGTGGTGGCATCGATCACCCGATTGGGAGTTTTGGGAGACTGCGCTCACTGCGGGCTTTCTCTCCATAAGCAGGGCCTTCATCCTGGTCTACCCTCCCGGTTCAGGGCCGCGCTGGCCATTCTGACCTGAAATTAATGATTTGTTTGGTGGACCATGGCTCGATTTAGAGCCTGATGAGAACACTCACTTCTTTCTTAAAAAGAAGTCTCTAATTTCATGGAATCAGGAAGTACCTCAAAAGATGGTACCTTATCCTCTCAACCCTTACCCTCTCTAACCCTTACCCTCCTTGTTGGAATGTTGGAGATGTCATCAGGAAGAAGGTACCTTTCTCCATATTTTCTGGAGCTGCCCCATGATATGACTTTGGAAAAACACTTAATTAATGCAGACAAAACTACTATCCCCAAATATTGGAAGTAGCCCTACTCACCAATTCTGGCAGTTTGGTTCTGCAAAGGTAATAACTTCTTCAATAGGTGCCTGCATGCCTGCACTCCCATGCCGCTGATCATTCTCTACAGCCCTGATTCCAGGGGGTGGTTGGGTTGCATGTGTCTATTATCAGATTTTTTTGGGAAAGGGTTCTGCCACAGTGCCTATTATTGGGCTTGGGGGGTTATGAAATGTGCCTATTATTGGGCCCTGAGAGGGGGGTTCGGTACACTGCTTATTATTAGGCTCTGGCGGAGCATC
This sequence comes from Gastrophryne carolinensis, assembly GCA_027917425.1. Taxonomy (NCBI): domain Eukaryota; kingdom Metazoa; phylum Chordata; class Amphibia; order Anura; family Microhylidae; genus Gastrophryne; species Gastrophryne carolinensis. Next base: position 218,013,349 of record CM051239.1, on the reverse strand, counting down.
ACTATGCTTTCCATGAGCCAGTTTGGTTGACCGGCAGGCACCTGTTAGTAAAACACAGAAGAGGTGACTATCAGTATGCCCAGATTCAAGCTTAAGGGAGCACACTGTGCAGCAGGGCATCCTAATCTGGGATACCCTATGCTGACCACACTTGAGACAATATAGAGGAAGTAAAGTAAATTTTAACCTTTCTTTCTCTTTAAAAGGATAGATAAAACCCTAGGGCAATTGTTATTGTTTGCTTAGAGCAATCTAATTTTGTGTCTTTCTATGCCAAACATATAATACCATCTTCTACAAACCATTTGTTTATCGACTTTAGTAAACAAAATTAGTCAGTAAGCCCTGTAGCCAGAGTTGGAGTTACAGTAACTGTTAAGTGATATTTTGCTGTTAAATCACTGACAGAAAGCCAGATAAAAAATAAGATTACTGCACATAAAAATGAATTTACCCTCCTGCTGTAGTAAATTTTAGAAACAAAATGGTGATTCATGGATGTGCAAGCCACCTGCAAACCGCAACTGATGCTGGGCTTCTTGTTACTGTGTATTTCCAGTTAGGTCAGTTGAATCCAGGCAGCAGCATGGCTGGATGCTGGGAGTGGAAGCTCCAAAATGTCCGCAACATTTCTTTTCCAACTGTGCCATGCTGTTGCTTCAAAAGAGCATTTCAACGAAATGCTGGGGTTAAAGCTTCCCAGATTCAGTGTTCTCCCTGGCTGCAATAGGTAGCTATTCCAGTTAATCCTCACTTCCATTTCCCTCCTCATTCATGCAAGCTATGGGTCAATTCAGCACCGTTGAAGTGTCCTATTTCCACCTGATGAAGAATTGACCCCCAGGCAGACTATTAAAATGAATGTCAGTTTTTACTTCCAAATAAGTTGGGGATTTTTTTAATTTGGTGTTGAATTACCGCTCTTACACCACCAAGAGTAAAAACTGCTGTTCAGGTGAATTTTCTTCCAATGGGTGATTTAGCACCAGTTGTAAATAAAACACATTTTCACCTAAAGGCAAACAAATGGTGCTGAATCAACCCCATAGTGCTGAAAATATTGAAACATACAAGCCAGGCAATATACATTACAGAGCAAGTTCAAGCTACGCCCCTCAACAGAAAGCATGGTTTAAGTGTTAGTGTGCAGGGTCCATGCAACTGGAACATTTTGTTCTTTTTTGGAGCATGCTATGTACAGGAAAACTGGTAATGGGCAGCAAGAGGAAGCTGACTTACTGCAGTAATGTGTCATCCAACATTGTATTACTAGATTGTTTTTTATATATATTTTTCCAGAAAAATCACTTTTAGTTATCAAATTTTAAGCATGAATGTGTTTCATTGTAGCTGACTGTGGACACATTGTTTTTCTCCTTTTTTAACGATTTAAGCCTTCACTTGTATATGTCTAAGTACATACAGGGATTATTATGTCATAAAATGGTATGGTGGGAGGTGGTAATAATGAAGGTTGGCAGTTACTCTTCCACATTAGGAACAGGAGAAGAAACCTTGGAACACCTCTTTCTGTTTTTAATAGGGGGCAGTTTTTTCTAAGCTTGTCGGTGGAATTGTTTCCAAGCTTGTCAGAGGAAGTAGCTTCTATTTGCCACAAAGGTTCAACAGAGTTGAAGATTCCCCCAGCCCCAGTCTGGAGCAATAGCCTTAGTTTGTGACACTAAGGACTGTGCCCTGGTGGGAGAGGGTACTTATGGCTCCCCAGGTTCCCGTGCCCTGGTTTCAACGGAGGTAAAGTAGGCTATAGCCTCCAATAAACAGATTAGCTCAGCATCTGGGCCCCATCAGCATGTCAGTTTGGGGCCCCAGGGTCTGAACTAAAGCAACTCAGTGGTGCCCAGTACTGCCATGTGGACGACCCGCTGTGTCATGCAGCTAAGCCTATCCTTCCTTGCAGAGGGCCCCAGTTAAGACCAGGGCATCATGTAGACCCTGGTTAACATCTCGGTGGTGGACAATTACATTATATGCCGCTACTTCAATCAAGCAGGAACAGACGTGGATGCTGATTCACTACTAACGACAGGTACTACATCGTGCTCCTGAGCCTAGAGCGCCGGCGCTATACACTGAGCCACCTGGATTAATACATGTGACGTTACATGACGCTGTTAGAGGCACTCACCAGATTCGCTTTTGTGTACAGCACCCAGCGTTCACCGCTCTGCCGCTACCAGGCACTACCTGGCACTATGCATTCTTAAATAACCCCCTTTGTCAGATATGCTGGGATGCACACCAAAGCTGGTCAGTCACAGAGCTGACAGCAGAAGAATATGCACATTCAGTCTGCAAAACCGTGAGAATTTGAGCCTGCACAGGTAAGTTAAGTGTAGCCTTTGCAATACATTGACTTTTCAAAGTGGACTGAAACCTAACCTAAATATGTTCTAGCTTTGGCTCACATGTTCCCAAATTAGGATGCCCCACAGTGAAAAAACTAAAAAGTCGGCCAAAGAACGGTCTAAAATATTCACCCATTACTGAGTTACAATGCAGCTGTAAAATGAGGCGAAAGTAGCCTGCTGCAAAGAAGCTGTATTTATGCTTCCCCCTATTTGCACCCAGAAAATCTTACCATTGGAAAATATTGTAAAAGTGGATTTTCAGCTCTGTCTTTGGAATTTTCCACTGCAGGCCAATCGAAATCAGGATGCCCCTTAAAGTAACGCGAAAAATGTCCCCAATGATAAAAATCCATATCAATATGCCAGATGGCGAGAGGATAGGTCACTATATCCAGCCAAGCTTTTTTTTATTTTAATGGAAGGAAGAGAAAATCAGGGGTGACAGGTTCTGTCACCCCTGATACACTAAACCTCTCACCCTTGCAGTGTGCAGAATTTAAGGGCTTTTTAGTATTCAGCTCTGTTAAAAGAGGGAGGAACAAACAACCACAGGTTTTGGACCCCCCAGGTACATTTTCTGTGTTCCGGGGGGACTGCAGGGAGAAGGGACTGGGGGTTCTGTGGCTAAGCAGAACCAGGGGGATCATGTTGAGGGGGGCTCCGGGTGTGTGTCACACTGAGGAAAGGAAATTGCCTGGCTCTAGATTCTTTTACCTGGACATGTGAGATATCACTTTCTGTTGTGTGCCATCTATATGGAATTTTAAAACTCAAAAAAATTGAGTGCTGAGATCTTTGTCTGCCTGGATCAAACAGTATTCTTTCCCTGAGCATACGGCCTCTGGCAATCAGATACCCAGGTTAGCTGACTTTTTTCCTTGGACCTAGATTCTTTTAGGCAGACTTCATGGGGTTCAGTCAACTTTAAGCTTTCCTCTGGAAGTGTTTACAACTCAATAATCTCATGGCAAAAATGCCTAAAACATTAATGCCCTTATTCATCAAGCGATAGCGCCAGGTAGTGTCTGACGAGCGCCAGGTAGCGGCAGCTAACAGCGACTACCGACTCAAGTACGCCCGGCGGCGGTCACAATGGCGCATTTATCAAGCAAAATGAGGCTAGCGCCGGCGAGAGCGACGGCTAGCGCGGCATTCATCATGAAGCCGCCTGGACCGAACAGCGCCGCTGCAAATTCCCTCACAGCGCCAGGTATGAGCTGTCGCTCCCTGGCGATGTCCAATGCATTTCAATGGAGCAATCTATAATTATTCATAATTAATTGGTATTAATTTTTTTTTTTTTTTTTAATGTCAAAAAATCGGAGACCACTTCTGCTATGTTAGGATTTATTTTTAAGTAAAAAAAAAATTTAAAACAAATTTGTGCAGAATTGATCTAACAGGTCTGAGATTAATGTATTCATATTACAAAATGATTCTAAACACATGTATAATGTTACATTCAAAAAATATGGTTGTTTAGGGGTTAAAAACCAGTTAATACCCATCGCCGCCAGCGCTCTGGGGTTTAAACAAGGAATGGACAGCGACAGCACATTCGGAGCGTGATTTGTTAATGAATATGAAGCTAGCCGTTCGCTCTGGCCATTCGTTGTCAGGCGCTCACATACAACGCTGAACCTGTGAAACAGCGACCCCCCAGCCCGTATTCAACATTACCGCACACCGACTGAGTCGCTGTCATCAAGCTAACGCCGGCCAAGCACAGCGAATACTGAAAATCACTCTAAAGTCGCTCATCTGTCGCTACCTGGCGCTATTAATGAATCGGCCTCAATGTTTAATATTCGTAAAGGATGGTGTTTTTATTTGTTCAGGGTATATACAAATTACTGTAATTACATGGTATATGTGGTAGACTCCCTCCCTAGTTATTTAACCTGCTGATCTGTCATTGTTATGCTTTATGCAGAAACCTGTTCTTTTTTAAAGCAAGCCTACAAGGCCAAATGATTATGCATTCCAGCTCCATATTTCTTCAAAATCTCTGATCCTCCATCACCTCTAAAACTGCCATATGCATCTAACAGCTGCTTATTAGAATATTTGAACAATAAAAACTGATTGCATTTTTCTGGCAGCACAACTTTATGCCCCTAATGTTTTCAAGAACTATCTGAATTGTTAGCTGACGGCAAAACAAGTGCTCTATCTGCGATCCTACAGACAACAAAGCAAAACAGCAGGATTACAGTCAGGTGATGTCACCCAGGTAAAACTGTACTGACAAGCTTTTAATTAAACTTTTCCCACACATCTCTCTGCTGTTCCCCAGGAGCGATTATTCATTATGCATCGACTGTCAGCCAATTGAGAGTCAGGAGGGAAGTGTTTTATTTTGAAAGCTGTTGCTGACAGCGAGAAAGCACTTTGAAATACAATCGGTTTATTCTTTTACCACACATGTACTTACATTTACACACAGGCATGCAAAAGCTATGATAAAGACAGACCACTCTGGGTTGCTATTTTAATAAACCCCAAAAATCACTCTATTCATTGTATAGACTTCTCAGATTGTTTACTTTTAAAACCTGTTCAAACTTAACCTGCAAAATAATGATGGATAGCAAAACACTAGTTCCCTGTATTGATTGAGATATATAGACAAGACACACAAAAATCAGTGAGCCCTGCAATAGAAAGATACTCATTTTTTCCTAACAGAGCTCCATCTGATGGCAGACAGGCAATTGTTGCAAACATGTGCGGCAACACCAGTAAGAGGCATGTAACACTGTGTGCCTATTTCCCTTGTGTGGCATTGTGTGGCTATTTCCCTCTCTGCAATGTTCCATGCTTGATTTTAGCTTCCTAAGAGCAGCAGCACACCCCCCCCCTCACTTTGTTAAGCCTGATTCAGGGTATAACCTATATAAAACAATTCATCTGATCACTGTGATCATCCTCCCATCCTGGCAGGAGGTGAGCACTCTGCACAGAAACTAGGACCTTCAGTCGGACAAACATCCTAACAAGCAACATCATTTTCATATCTCCGCCTTGCAATTTAAATTGCAGCACATAAAAAATTATTTACCATAACTCCAACTGTGGTCAATTTTCTCCATCCTATGAACCAGGGTTTCCTGCCACGGTACATTGTAGGTTATCACTGGTTACAACCAGGCAGCAGCACAACCAAGATGCTGGGAAAGGAAACCTCCGGGGTGCTTCAAAATGGCTGCTACCAAGAGAAAATGGGTTAGCATTTCAGCTTTTATTGGATGCATGAACAAATGTAATTGCTGATAATGATTCAGTATCATTATTATTATTATTTATATAGCACCATGTTCTTCTGCAGTACTGTAGATCGGCATGCAGATGGGACTAGAGAGTTTTGGGGAGATATTTTTCAACTGTGGCAAGGCATAGCTTCCATTACCATTTGCCAAAATAATGTCCTGAATGTGCTGAGCTTATCAGTTTTTTTTATCTATTTGCAGCTCGGTGTTATAGAATAAAACGGTTTTACCTAGCAACAATGGTGTTTTAACCCTTTAACCGCCAGCCTACCTTGAGATTTTGTCACCCTTTGTTGCCAGACCATTTTGCACTATTTTGCGCTCCCCTTGTTCAACTGTGATTTTTGAAGGGATTTCCAGGGATTTCCCAGGAAAGTGATATATTGTTTTTTGTCTGGGCTTTAATATGAAATGTCTTGCCTTTTTTTAGGTGTATTCTCAATATTTTTGGATGAAATATGTGCAAAAAAAAAAACCCAAAAAACAATTTTTTACAATTTGTAGTGTTTTTTTTGTAATAAAAAATGTAAGTTTGTCAATAAAATCTTATTGCGCGTGAAACTCCAATTTCTCCTGGTTACAGCGGTACCACATGTGTATTGGTAGACACCCTTCCCTGCCCAGGAAACTCCCCCAAACTGAAACAACGCTTTAGGAGATTTTCAGATAAAATACAACTAAGCTACGCGCTAAGCGCACCTTGTCGTTTTTCAAGAAAAACAACCCTTTACATTTGAAATACCCCCAACAAACGATATATTTTCGGGAAGTACACACCTCAGGCTTTCTAGGCGTACCAGGCTTGTTGACATGGGTGCAGTTTTCTGGAAGTAATCCCTCAATATATTCTTTGGTTGCACAGGGTTTCCCTAAAAAAAGAATAAAAAAGCAGAATCAAAACCACATTTTCCTAAAAAAAACTATATGCAAACAAGAAAAAAACTGAAAATCTGAAAAAGCAACATGCCCGAACAGAACAATACCCAGCATGCATAGCTACTGTCAAGGGAAGAGTTGCCAAACACACCAAAGTAAAGCATGTGCGTAACGGTAATTTTACTTCAAAATTTCAGCTCTGCAGACAAAGTGCGCACCTTGTGCTTTTTCTACCAAAACAAGTCTTTACATTTGGAATATATATATAGCTTTCTAAGCGTACCCAGCTTGTTGTTGTGGGCTCATCTTTCTGGAAGTAATCCCTTGAAGAATTCTTAGGTTGCACAGGGTTTCACAAAAAAATGTATAAAAAAGCAGAATAAAAACACCTTTTCCTAAAATATCAATATGCAAATAAAAAAAACAAGCTAAATCTGAAAGTGCAAGGTCCTCCGAGCAGAACAATACCCAACATGCATAGGTACTATTAACCCTTTTAATTGCCAGCCTACTTGAACTTTTGTCACCCTCTGTTGGTCATTTTTCCCCATTTTGCGCCATGTTTAACCGTGATTTTTGTCAGGATTTCCTGGAAAATATATATATTTTTTTTTTTGCAGCAGAGTTAAGGCTTTAACATTAAATGTCTTGTTTGTAATTTTTCTACTGATTTTTAAATATTTTTGCATTAAAAAAAAAAAAATAATAATAATATTTTACTTTATTTTAAATAAAACATTTTATTTAGTAATAAAAACCATATTGCATGTGACAGCCCCATTTCTCCCGATTACAACGGTACCACATATGTATCGATAGCCCCCCCATTCTTGCCCAGGAGACCCCCCAAACTGAAAAGAGCACTTTATTACATTTACAAATAAAATACTACTATCCACACTATAAACATAAGGGGTTAATTTAAAAAGAAAATGACATAGGGACCCCCCTCCCAGGGGAGGAACCCCAATTTTTGGGGGGGAATTTTAAGGGTTAAGGTTAGGCTAAGCCTAACCCTAACCCTTAAAATTAAAAAAAAATAAAAATATATATATAGCTGGGAGGGGGGTCCCTATGTCATGTTCTTTTTAATTTTAATTCTTTAAAATTGTAATTTTTCTAATTTTTTCTTTTTAATCCCAGGGGGTGGGGGGACCCCATTTTTTGGGGGGAATTTTAAGGGTTAGGGTTAGCCTAACCCTAACCCTTAAAGTGGACCAACACCCAGGATTTTCACTATCCCCGCTGCGTAAAACCCCCGAGAAAGGTATAAAAAACTCACCTCAGCCCGCTCCTACAGCGCATAGAAACATAGAAACATAGAAGGTTGACGGCAGAAGGAGACCATACGGTCCATCTAGTCTGCCCTTATGTGTATACTGTATGTTCTCTTTATCTTAGGATAGATGTGTGCTTATCCCAGGCATGTTTAAATTCAGTGACTGTTGATGTTTCAACTACCTCTGCTGGAAGTTTGTTCCAAGCACCTACTACTCTTTCTGTAAAATAATATTTTCTAACATTGCTCCTGATCTTCCCCCCGACTAGCTTCAGGTTGTGCCCCCTTGTTCTATCGTTAAGTTTCTTCTTAAAAACACTTCCCTCCTGAACCTTATTCAATCCTTTCACATATTTAAAGGTCTCAATCATGCCTCCCCTCTCCCTTCTTTCCTCCAGACTGTACAAATTAAGTTCTTTAAGTCTCTCCTGATAAGTTTTAAGTGTAAGTCCTTCCACCATTTTCGTTGCCCGCCTTTGGACACGTTCTATTTGAATAATGTCTTTTTGCAGGTAAGGTCTCCAGCATGCGCAAGCGCTCATCCAATCAGAGCGCTCAGAGCCGCTGTGGTATGCACGGACAAGGGACGGACAACCACAGCGGCTCTGAGCACGCTGGAGGCCGCATCTCGCGCTTCCCTCTAACAGGGAGCGCGCCCGCGTCGGCCATTAACAAACAACCGGCGCGTGTGCGCGCACTGATAGAGAGAAGTGCGAGATGCGGCCCGCGCATGCACCGTTGGTACGGGGATAAGGTAAGGCGAATGGGGCGTCCTGGGGGGTTTCACACAGTGGGGCATCCCGATTTCGGATGCCCCGCGGGGAGGGATCTGATCCAGGCTGATCAGCCTGGGTGTTGGTCCACTTAAAAAAAAAAAAAAAAAAAAGTAGCGTCCCCCCTCCCGGGGGGGACCCCATTTTTGGGGGGAATTTTAAGGGTTAGGGCTCTTCTGCCCCCCCCCTGGGCTTTGGGGAGGCAGGTAATTGGGGGTGCAGGGGTTAATGGCAAGTCACCTGCTAGGGCAGGTGACTTGCCAGACCCCAGCCTTGTGAACTGGTACAGGGGTCTCATGGACCCCTTACCAGTTCACAAAGGGTTAACAGGTAAATAAAATTTTTTTTTTCTTTACTCACCTCCGATCGTCAGCTCCTGTGTCCCTCGCTGATCTCATGACAGATGCCGGTGATCGGCAGCCAGAGGAGGAGGGGAGGCAGGAGATCAGAGGATCTCCTGTTCCCCTCCTTCTCTCACCACCGATCACCGGCATCTGACAGCTGAGAGGCCTGGAGCTGTCAAGACGCCGGCTGAGTGACGTCATAAGCCCCGCCCCCAAAGGGGCGGGGCTTCGCTGCAAAATGGCGGCTCCCGTCGGAGGAAGAGGGGAGAGAGCCTGAAAGATAGAAAGCCCTGGGGGGGGATCGGAGGCCCCCCGGGTGAAGAGGAGGGCCTGCGAGATCAAGCACACATGGAGGTGAGTAAATGTCATTTTTATTTTTTTTTATTTCTACAGGAAAAGCCAGCGGCCGCAAAAATGGGGGGAGGGGGCTACTCCGGGCTCTCCCCTTCCTCCGGAGGAGCCCCGACGAGGGATCGGAGCCCACCAGGGTGAAGAGGAGACCCGGCCGGTTCGAATGAGGGGTCAGGTAAGTGTTTTTTTTTTAACTTTGCAGGCACTAGCAGGGGGTAAAGCCAGGCACGTAAATTTTACGTGGCTGGCAATAGAAGGGTTAAAGAACATATCAAAGACTTCCATACTCTGGACTGCAAATTATCCAATTAGCTAAGGCAGAGATGACAGGTTTAGCCACTTCTACATTAATTCAACCTCTTCATATAGGGTGGATCGCAATCTTGTGTTCTGCTTGATTAAGCCAAAGCTGAGCTCCCCTGTTACAGTGGAAGGATTCTGGGACTTATATGAAGTATACTAAGAGCTTTACTAAGGGCCAGGAGAGCCTCTTCCACATTAACAAAGCCAAAGGAATATAAAAACCTTGGAAACTGCTTGCTGACAAATAAGTTAAAGGTATGGGGGCACAATCCTAACACAAATGTTTATCTTACATCCTAGAAGAGGAAAACAATAAAGCTTAAAGTTGACCAAAACCCATACCCCAACGGCCCTGAAATCTATAAGATTCCAGGGCCTCTGGATTCCCATCCCCCAGGGGATCCAGAATCGAGATGCCCCGCTGTGTGAAACCTCCCAAGTGCGTTTTTTCCCAGTCTAACGGCGCATGCGCGAGCTGCGGTCGCATCCCTCATATCCCTTTAGCAAGGCGCTTGCCCACCCCAGGCATTTGTGAATGGCCGGCACGTGCACGCTCCCTGTTAGAGAGTAGCAGGGGATGTGCCCATCTGTGCGCTTGTGTCTGCTGACTGAACAAGAGAGCTGTGCATGCACCATAGGACCAGGGAAGGGTGGGTAAGATCGGGTGACCTAGGGGATTTCACTCAGCGGGGCATCCCTAATCTGGGTGCCCCAGGGGCAAGTATCACTTTAACACCAAAAACCTGACAAAAAGGGAGTTTTGCTTTAAGAGACAAGTCAGTCCCCCAACCTTTGGATATAACATAAAAACTTGCTATAAGCAAATACCTAAAACATTGTACTTGGTACTTTACATTTAAAAAATTTACAATAAATATAACATACTACTAACCCTCCCTTTTAAAAGATGATTCCATATACTTCTGCTGATGTTCTTGATACAGACAGTTACTATTGCTATCTTTATTTGATATAATTGATGTAAATAATACTGTATGTCTTCTCATTTCAGAATTACTTGCCTCCATTCAGCAGCAGTGCTCAAAGATAGAGTGTACAAATACGCACTGTCAAAAATAGGGCTAGTTATTGGTCCCTGATGGTCATATGGCGCAGGTTGCTTTTGCCAGTGGGAGAGCCAGGTAAGCAGAACTGGGCTTGCAGGGAGTAAGGGCGCAGTTCGAACATGAGCCCCTGCATCAAAATCAACACCTATTTCGTTGAAAATTTGTATTGGTACACGTGCGCTCCCAAGGTTAGGGAGCAGCGGCAGAGGTGGCAGCTGGGGGAGCAGGCAAGCAGGGATCAGTTTCCCTGCCCGCCAACCATAAGGGGGGGTATTCTGCCACACTGCTTATAATGGGGGGATTAGAGGAGGGAATTCTGCCATGCTGCCTGTTATGGGGTGATGGGGGGGGGGGCGCATTATGCACACTGCCTGGTATGGGTTGATTAGGAGGGGGTATTTTAGCAAACCATTTGATTCTGAATATTTTCTTACTTTCCTCCTCTAAACCCTAGGTACGTTTTCAAGTCAGGTGTGTCTTATAGGGCTAAATAATTATATATATATATATATATATATATATATATATATATATATATATATATATATATACAGGTCCTTCTCAAAAAAATTAGCATATAGTGCTAAAGTTCATTATTTTCCATAATGAAATTATAAAAATTAAACTTTCATATATTTGAGATTCATTGCACACCAACTGAAAATTTTCAGGTCTTTTTTTGTTTTAATACTGATGATTTTGCCATACAGCTCATGAAAACTCCAAAATCCTATCTCAAAAAATTAGCATATTTCATCCGACCAATAAAAGAAAAGTGTTTTTAATAAAAAAAAAAGTCAACCTTCAAATAATTATGTTCAGTTATGCACAATACTTGGTCGGGAATCCTTTTGCAGAAATGACTGTTCGCTATGAAGCCCCCAAAAAAGCATACGAGAAAGCTGTGAGAGAAAATCACTTCCATACTCATGTGACAGGTTACTGAATCACTGTCAGCAATTTCATTGACAAAAACAATGCTGCTATAGCCAACATGGGTTTTATGAAATGACAGCCGGCAATTGTGTTTGTGTTTTTTCTTTTACTTTCTGTTACTCCCTCAATAGCCAACTAGCCTGGGCACGGGCATAATGGCTGGTAACCCAGGACTCAGAGGCCGCTCCAGCCAGAGGCCTGGCCCTGGCGGTTTGCCAGCCCTTGTTAAAATAGACATTTGTGTTAGGATTGTGTCCCCATTTACTTATCAGCACAATGTTTCGATGTTCCTGTGTGTCTGTGATGGGAGTGGTTTTTCTGGCCTTGAGTAAAAAGTACAGACTACATATCCCAGAATGGTTCCACTGTAATAGGTGAACACGTTAGCACTCAAGCATCAGTAATAACCCTTTCTAGCTGCTCCCAGTAACCTTTTAGCTACTGAATACAAGATTGTGATCCTCCCTATCTGAATAAGTTGAATTATAACAGAATGGGTTAAGCCTGTCGCCTGTGTCTTAGCTAATCACACGATTAGCAAGCTAGAGAGAGGAAGTCTCTGATCTGTATATCTAATGCACCAGTTGTTGTACATTGCTAAGGTAAACACATTCTTGCTAGGGAAAATGATTTTCTTATATAACACAGAGGTGGAAACAGATATAAAACAAAAATAACAGATAAGCTTTGACATAACATTGAAGACATCATTTTTCCATGAAATAACAGAAACTTTAAAAAATGCCATCAAAGGTGGAATTACAATTACAAGTTAATTCTAAGCAATTGCAATATCTGTTTTATCATGTTTCACAAGCCATCCAGCCTTTCCCAATAGTAAGATGAATAACAAAACATGTGAAGCAAAAAAAAAAGCAAGTCCAGTTACTTTGATCTATTACTAAATGCATATGTAACATTACATGGATGAATTTGATCCGTCATGACAAAGCTACTACCATATTGTTTCCCCTATAAGATGTACTTATTTTTCCTCAAAAGCTGTGAGAAAATACTCATGCATCTTTTAGGGCAAAAGTGAATGTGGCAGAACCCCCCAATCCCAGAACGCCACTTAGCCATTTAGTTTAAAAAAACGTCATACCTGCGCAATGATCCAGAAGTCGCCAGTCTCCCCAGCCAGCACAGTGCAGTGCATCTGGCCACGTGATCATTCATCAATGTCATCGATAGATCAGCGAGTGCTGGCTGCAGAGAGTGGCGGCTTCCGGATCCCTGTACAGGTATAACTTTTTTTTTTAAACTAACTTGACTCAGCAGTGGTCGGGCATTGGGGGGGGGGGATCTGCCACACTACCTTGTTATGGAGGTATGTTGCACACTGTATATTATATGGGGAGGGGGGGGTCTGCCTGCTGGTCCTTAGGGATGGGGGGGAACTGCCACACTACCTTGTTATGGGGGTATGTTGCACACTGTATATTATATGGGGAGGGGGGAGTCTGCCTGCTGGTCTTTAGGGATGGGGGGAACTGCCACACTACCTTGTTATGGAGGTATGTTGCACACTGTATATTATATGGGGAGGGGGGAGTCTGCCTGCTGGCCTTTAGGGATGGGGTGGAACTGCCACACTACTCTGTTATGGGGGTATGTTGCACACTGTATATTATATGGGGGAGGGGGGAGTCTGCCTGCTGGCCTTTAGGGATGGGGGGAACTGCCACACTACCTTGTTATGGGGGTATGTTGCACACTGTCTATTATATGGGGAGGGGGGAGTCTGCCTGGTCTTTAGGGATTGGGTGGAACTGCCACACTACTCTGTTATGGGGATATTCTGCATGCTGTCTATTATATGTGGAGGGGGTATTTTGCATGCTGCACGTTTTTAGAGCCTGGGGGGGGCTGCCACACTTCCTTGTTATGGGGGTATTCTACAAGCTGCCTGTTATATGTGGAGGGGTATTCTGCATGCTGCTTGTTTTGGGGGATGGGAAGGATCTGCCACACTACCTGTTACAGGGGTGATTGGGAGAATTCTGCCATGTCCTGTTCTGGCATGTCTGGTTCGGGAGCGGGGTATTTTAGCACACCATTTGGTTCAAAATATTTTTTTCCTCCTCCAAATACTTGGTGCATCTTATGGGCAGGCACATCTTATAGAGCAAAAACTACGGTGCTTGCACAGACACATTAAAACAATAATTTATACAAATTTACAATGATATATTAAATTCAGTTACAAATGAAGTACACAAATATTTCATGGGGACGTCACCTTATCAAACTAAATCTGTGCGAAGTGTATAAAACAAATGCACCCATTTAGGGTAAAGGCTTCTCAGCACCAAAGATGCCTTCAGAGATTTTAGATTTTCAGCAGGAAAAACCGATGGTCTGGAAATTTTTGCTTGGTAAAGCCATTTTCAAATGCAAACATACATTTTTCATCCACATTTTCGAACCTACTCTACTAGACAAATGTAATTAGTCAGCTTTGCTGAATCACTTGAAGTTAATTTCACATGGGATCCAATTTTCTGACCAAAACAATTTTTTTAAATTTGTCTTAAATAAAACTGTACATGCTGCTCAATAAGCTTGCAAGCGCAAGGCTCCCTTTCCTATTGCCTCCTGTGCTCACAACATTTGGTTTAAACCTCATAGCATCTAGTTTGTTATGGTCCCTGTACTATATGTTTTACCTTGTCTCTAAATATACTTTGTAAAGCTCTACAGAAGATTATGGCGCTATATACATAAACAATAATAATAACAAACTAGAAATTTGTTATTACAAATGAAGCAGTATCACAGGCTCAAATGCAAGCTATGCCAATTAACTGATTCTAAAGTCAGCCAAACTATCTTGTATTAAAACAGGCATTGACTCATGTGAGAGAAAAGAGGACATGTTGTTACCCCTTTACAAATCATCAGTAAGCCTTCAGCTTATTATGTTTTTAGTTTTGATCAAAGGTTCATAAAAATGATGCCCTGAAGAAGCAGCTTAGTTATAACGGGAGACTATGACTATTCACCCATAAATATAGGTGATCAAGGAGGGAAATGATCAGCTTATGGTATATAGACTATTTATAAAGTAAGCTAAAAGGAGTAGTAACAGTGAGTGGGTAGTGGATTACATTGGGCCAAGCAGCTGAAACACATAGGCCCTTATTTAACAAGGGATTGCGACAGGTAGCGCCTGGTGAGAGATCGGTAATGACGGGCACCGCCACGAGAACACCGGCTCCCCACCACAATCACACATTTATCAAGCCAATCCTGCTTAGCGACTGAGATAGCGCCATATAGCGACTCATTCATCATTATTCCAGCCTCAGCCCACAGCGCCAGAGTCTGACCTTGAACAGCGACAGGTATGACCTCTCGCTACCTGGCGCTCTCCAATGTATTTCAATGGAACAATCTTTAAATAGTCTTTATTTTTTTTTTTTTTTTTTTTTTTTTTTTTTAATGTCATAAATTCTGTGACCACTTCTGCCATGTTATATTTTTTTTTAAGCTAAAAAAAAAACAAAAAAAAAACTTTGTGCAGAATTAATATTACAGGTCTGATATTAATGTATTAATATTACAAAATTATTTGGAAAACTTGTTTTTTTTTGTTTCAAAAAATATGGTGGTTTGGGGGTTAAAAAACTACTTTTAACACATCCCCGCCAGCGCTCTGGGGTTTAAACATGCATTTCACAGCACGAGAATTTTTTGAGCGTGATTTTTTGATGAATGTGGTGGGAGACGGTCGCTCTGACCAGTCGCTATCATGCGCACCCATACATCGTGGAGCCTGTCAAATAGCGACTCGTCACCCCGTATTCAACATTACTGCACACCGACTCAGTCGCTATCAACAACCGAACAATGGCCAAGCACAGCGACTATTAGCGGGCGCTGTGAAAATACTGCTACAGTCGATCAACTGTCGCTACCTGCCGCTATTAATGACTTGTTTTTCCCAGATACTCCAACAATACACATCAATGTACAATTTTGCATGGAGATAACAGCCACACAAATACCTCTTAAAGATTCCTGACCCGGCTACCAGCCTACCCCCCGGGCATCCTACACCGGATGCCCTACCGTGTGAAATCCCCTGATCCTGGCTAGTCCTGCAACTCAATCTCTGTGGGAGTGCGCGTCCCAACAGCATGTCAGTGGATGCTTGCAGCCAGCTACATCTCGTCACAAGCTGCCAATTGTCTCTCTGTAAATTGCTGGGCATGTGGCTTTGGTGGTGGAAAAGCCCGGTTTTCAGCAGTGCTCAGCTGCTTGGGCGGGGGTGGGGCATCCGTTTCCGTATTCCTAAAAGTCAATGGATCACCAGGATTTTCACTATCCTAGGGATTAGTCCTTGTCCCTGAGGCAACAGCAGTAGGAAGAGGGAGGTTGTGCCACTGCTGTACAAAGCCTTGGTGAGGCCACAGCTAGAATACTGTGTACAGTTCTAGAGACCTTACATGCAAAAATACATTATTCAAATAGAACGGGTCCAAAAGTGGGCAACAAAAATGGTGGAAGGAATTAAAGTTAGAGCTTTTCAGGAGAGACTTAAAGAACTTAATTTGTACACTCTGGAGGAAAGAAGGGATAGAGGGTACATGACTGAGACAATAGAGTCAATTCCCGACCATGTGCCACTGTTTTTCCGCACACTTTCTGGACTAAAAATGGTTTACTAACATTTTTTCCCTAACTCGCAATTCATCCGTCCCTTTTTGTGTGTCTATTTTAAATTTGTGCATGGAGTGAGATTTAATGTGCTAATGTACTCCAATAATAAATCTGCATGAGTTTCATGAATTGTTTTGATGGATAAAAAGTGTGAGCAAATGTCGTTTTTTTAATTGACGTATAAAAACCAGGAGAAGACACATGCCACAGGGCAAACACTACAGACTGGAGAAGAGAAATTCTCCTAAAACAAAGTTGCTGGGGTGAAAAAAATCACCAACGCTTTGGTAAAGACAGGGAGAACCATGCGGACCAAGGGGAACTTTGACTATCTTAGCCTGCACAATGCGCAGGAGGGAAACTTGATCTGTACAGTCTAGAGGAAAGAATTGAGAGGGACATAATTGAGACCTTTAAATATGTGAGAAACTTAATAATAGAACATGGGGGCACAACCTGAAACGACTCAGAGGGAAGATCAGGTGCAACGATCGAAAATATTATTTCACAGAAAGAATAGTAGATGCTTGGACCAAACTTCCAGCAGAGGTAACTGAAAAATCAACAGTACGTGAATGTAAACATGCCTGGGATAAGCACACATCTATGGGCAGAGTAGATGGACGATATGGTCTCCTTCTGCCGTCAACCTTCTATGTTTCTAAGATTGTTCCTAATCCATGTGCTGGCCCAACTCTCCAGTCCTGGCTCCATCTTACTAACAGATGCAGGTTCCGTCTGCTTGTAGACTATGTGTAGGCTGATTCATTAATAGCGGCAGCTATCGGCAGATGAGCGCCTGTACAGCGGCACTTAAAGCGACCGCTAGTATACACTGTGATCAGCTATCAGGCACTGTAACAGAGCGTCTCATTCACTGACGGCACACTGTAGCAATCTGTTTTTTTCATTTTTGTTTTTTTTTGTTTTGTACATATATATATATATATATATATATATATAGAGAGAGAGAGAGAGAGAGAGAGAGAGAGAGAGAGAGAGAGAGAGATATATATTTTTTTTTTTTTCTTATATTTTGTTTTTTGTTTTTGTACTTATATTTTGTTTTTTCTTTTTCTTTTTTTGTACTTATTTTTTTTTTCCAATAAAAATTTAGATGTGTTTGTAGAGTTAGACACTAGTATTGTAAATAAAAACCATAAACAAATGTATGTTAAAGAAAATAAATATTTATTTAAAATAAACAGGCCAACATGGCCAACTCAAGAAACAGCTGCACAGCAGCAAACTGAATTCCCCCACCCTATCTTTTATTCTGCATCTCCAGCAGCATTCGCCTTGATTCCATCAAGTATTGCCACAGTCATGCTCCTCTGTGCAAGCTGTGGGAAAGAAAATACACAATTAAGTACCACAGTTCAAAAAATACATTATATACCTATGTTACTGTTACTGTAATAATAGCCTCCTAGATCTAAAGCATTAATACTGTTTCCCTATTGGCCACAGCATACGCAAGGTGTGGTTCCAAAGAATATCGGACAAGTCTACACCACATCTAACAACAGTACAGCACTAGAGGTAGCGAGAGGTAGCGATTGCTCAGAGCGTCTGCCACTCGGCGCTCCACACCATATTCAACAAAAAATCAGACTCACAGAGCGTCGGAGCTCTAAATTTGTTCGCTGTAGCATTGAGTGCCAGACTCTGTGATTAAAGTGTGGTTTTGGACACATATCCACCAGTAACAAAGCGAAAAAACGTGGAATGACATTGTTGAAACACTGTGACATTAACACTTTAGTGCCAGACCTGTAATGACAATTCTGCATAAAAATGTAAAGTATTAAAAAAAAATTCAAAAATAATTAATTCCAGGCCAGGAGAGGTCAAATAATTATTTGAGAGAAAAAAAATTGGGATCAGTAAAGAGATTAGAAGGAACGTCCATTGAAATGTATGGGAGATCGACAGTGCACTATACACTGAGCTGCCTGTAATGATGAATGGCGCTGTTAGAGTCGCTCACCAGAATTGCCTTCATAAATGTAGTTTTGCATACAGCGCCCAGTGTTCACCAGACGATGCCTGCTGTTACGAAGAGCTACCTGGCGCTAGAGCTTCATGAATATACCCCATAGTCTCTTTGAGTTTTCTCTCCCAGCTGTATTTAGCACTGCATAGACTAAGGGTTCCCTATTTAACCCTAAAAACTAAAGGTATAGAAATTGTATTCTAGTTGTAGAAGAGGTTCTTTATTTTGAGGGCAGTAGAATATTCCTTCTTGTGAATTGGTTTATAGCAGTTTTACATACCACCTTTAAAATAGGATTGGGTGATTAGCTTGAAGAACATAATTAAAATACCAAACCAAACTTAAAGCGGAACAAAACCCACCAGCGGTAAGTCTGGAATTTTTAATGAATTGGGATGCCCCACTTTGTGCAGCCCCCAGGGCACTGTAATAATTCACCTTTCCCATCCCGATGCCGCATTGCTTGTGGTCAAACATTGTTTACAATGGGGAGTGTGCACTGTCGCATCCACTGTATCCCTCAGAAGCGTGCACGTGCTCCTGCCCCAGCGATTCAGCCAGGCTGGAGCAGGGATGTAGCTAGAAGGGGGCAGGGGGGCATGTCCCCCGGGTGCAACAGGTCAGTGGGACCCCAAAGGGGGCCAGAGCACAGGTGGGGGTGACATTGTGAAGCTTTCCCCTGGTGTCAGAAAGCTTAACTACACCTCTGGGCTGGAGCAGGAATGCATGTGCTGCCGCAAATGTGGCAGCAGCGCATTGAATTCAATCAGAGCAACTTTGCCAAATTACATAGGCAAGGCTAAAGGCTCAAATTGGAGAGCCTGTGCATGCACAGTTGGACCGAGGAGAGGTGAGTTTTACTGGGTTTTCTGGGGAGTTTCACACAGCAGGGCACAGAACAAAACCCGGGAAAGTAAAATTCCTGGGTTTTGTCCTGCAGGACTGGCCCTAAAATAGTATCATTACTATTTAGGGGAAAGCCATTGGATGGTGATTACTATTCAGTGGAAAGCCATGTTGTTGGCTATACATTCAAGTTATAGCTCTCTTTCTGTTCTGTCTGCCAGCAGCATGTAATCAATTTGTTTGTCTGGTAAGATATGTTGGCAAGTATTTCCAATAGGACAAGCATCTGAGTGCAGCCGAATGACATGATACTGGCAGCAGTATACCCACCAGTAAGTGACTGGAGTGGAGATAGATGTCCCATCCGTGTAGAACGTACATCTTAAGTGGGTCTTGCTGTGTGATTAAGGTGAGACATAAACTAGTCTATTTCTTTTGATGAGAGTTCAAAAAATGGAACTTAATGAAAAATGGAAAAAATATTTCAACCAATGAAGAACACGAAAACTTCCAAGAAAGTAAATATCTGTTTAAGGTCACATTGCTTTACAAAACGCTAACTATCTTTTTAAAGATTTCAATATATTTTTTCGATGAACACTTGTAAAAGTGCGATTTCTTGAAATGAGCCATGTAGAAATAATATCTGTCAAGATACAATCAGTGTGATGGTTGTTCTTTTCTTTGTGTGAAATATGTCAGGTCATGTAGAACTTAGTTCACTGTAAGACAAAATATCAAGAAAGCGTAAGGCTAAAAGTGAGTTTGGAAACTAAATGATACTTGCATCTTATCATTTTGAAAGATATCAAGCATAAAATAGAAAAGGTAGTTAAACTGCTGGGCCTAATTAGAATGTGTGGAAGTCATATTTCTTATATTGTGCTTCTGTTACTACTGCCAGACATGGTGAGGCATAAGTGAAAAAAATGCCTGTATCTGAATGGGTCGGTTTTACAGGCAAGGCGCTGTTTATTTTTAATTGTTGAAATATTTGATTTTAAAAGTGTGGAAATAATAGCAGCCTATGGGGATTCAAACAAAATTGAATCCAAATTCCTATATGTTCACTGTTATTTCCAAACTTCTAAACAAAATCACATATTTAAAATGATCTACCCTCACCCGCCGAACTGCCCCGTCACAAGCAACAGGAATTTTGATTTTTAAATAGAAGAAAAGTAAATACTTTTTTTTAGGGATTTTTTCCCTAAGTGCAATTCAGCACTATATTTAGCTTTGCTTACACAAATTGTACAGCTAAATATGGTGCTGACTTGCACTTAGGGAAAAAATCAAATGAAAAAGTGTTTACTCTAAAAAAAAAATGTTAGTAAAAGAATTACGATGATGTAAAGAAACTTTCGAAAGTGAAACACTTGGGAAATTTCTGAGGCTCTTACAATCACTTGAATAACCTTTTATATAGTAATCCCAGTTATCTGAAAAAAAGAAACACAATTGGGCAAATTCACAGATACATACAGGTTGATCTATGTCATTTAATTTACTTCTGTGTTAAAAAAAAAACAGTTCCTTAGCACATTCTTTGCAGAGGCTTACTGTTATTTTGGTTCATATATACAGAATGTAAGATTTATAATGAAATAAATGGCCTCTATTTCTAATATGCAAATATGGCTCATAATAGGTTGTGGAGTGGGGCTCCCAACATGCTGTGAGCCACACCTGCTGTCTTACCAGCTAGGTTCTAACTAGAGATGAGCGAATCGATTCGGACCGAATTTCAGGGAAAATTTGATTCTGAACGAATCCGAATTTCCCTGCGATTCGATCGATCGAAGTTTTCCTTTAAACTCCATTTATTTCAATTACCGGCCATTGTAAAATGGTGGATGGACATGTCCGGACATGGCCCCTGGGGCAAGTTATCATGGGAAGGTCACATGCAGCCTATCAGCAGCCAGGAAGCCCGGTGACGTCACAGTGCTATATAAACGGCGGCCATCTTGCTTGTGCGCATTTCAGCCTTGCATTGCAGACAGAACGGAGGTTGCTGCAGACAGGGGGAGACTTACAGACAGGCAGGGAGAGTCAGGGAGACCCACAGAGACCCAAACAGTGCCAGGGAGAGCCAGGGAAAGATAGGGAAAAATTGGGAACGATCCAGGCAGGGACAGCAGAGAAAGTGACAGGGAAACTTTTTTTTAATTTTCACTTCACTTCATTTGCCAGATCAATTTTAAATTACTTTTTTTTGTGCTGTAAATATTCCTGGCCACTATGCACCCCTTCTTGGCAGTGGCATATTTAACCCTATCTGTTACACACAAGCATTTCTTATAACTCGATTAGTTTTAATTTTTTTTGTATGTTGTAAAAACCCCAGCCCACATGGGCATACTATTTCAGCACATTTCACCCTATCTGTTATACTAAATCAGCTTCTAAAGGCTCTGTTTTATTTATATATTGCATTTTGAATTGGTTTCATGCGTCCTGTAAAAACACCAGGCCGCAGGGTATCCCAAACCATCACATTTCACCCTATCTGTTATACTAAAGCAGCTTCTACAGGCTCTGTTTTATTTATATATTGCATTTTGAATTGGTTTTGTGCATCCTGTAAAAACACCAGGCCGCAGGGTATCCCAAACCAGCACATTTCACCCTATCTGTTACACTAAATCAGCTTCTAAAGGCTCTGTTTTATTAATATATTGCATTTTGAATTGGTTTTGTGCGTCCTGTAAAAACACCAGGCCACAGGGTATCCCAAACCAGCACATTTCACCCTATCTCTTATACTAAATCAGCTTCTACAGGCTCTGTTTTATCAATATATTGCATTTTGAATTGGCTTTGTGCGTCCTGTAAAAACACCAGGCCACATGGGCATCCCAAACCAGCACATTTCACCCTATCTGTTATACTAAATCAGCTTCTACAGGCTCTGTTTAATTAATATATTGCATTTTGAATTGTTTTTTTGAGTCCTGTAAAAACACCAGGCCTCAGGGTATCCCAAACCGGCACATTTCACCCTATCTGTTATACTAAAGCAGCTTCTACAGGCTCTGTTTTATTAATATATTGCATTTTGAATTGGTTCTGTGCGTCTTGTAAAAACACCAGGCCGCATGGGCATCCCAAACCGGCACATTTCACCCTATCTGTTATACTAAAGCAGCTTCTACAGGCTGTGTTTTATGAATATATTGCATTTTGAATTGTTTTTTTGCGTCCTGTAAAAACACCAGGCCGCAGGGTATCCCAAACTGGCACATTTCACCCAATCTGTTATACTAAAGCAGCTTCTACAGGCTCTGTTTTATTAATATATTGCATTTTGAATTGGTTTTGTGCATCCTGTAAAAACACAAGGCCGCATGGGCATCCCAAACCATCACATTTCACCCTATCTGTTATACTAAAGCAGCTTCTACAGGCTCTGTTTTATTAATATATTGCATTTTGAATTGGTTTTTGCGTCCTGTAAAAACACCAGGCCGCAGGGTATCCCAAACCTGCACATTTCACCCTATCGTTATACTAAATCAGCTTCTACAGGCTCTGTTTTATTAATATATTGCATTTTGAATTGGTTTTTGCATCCTGTAAAAACACCAGGCCGCAGGGTATCCCAAACCAGCACATTTCACCCTATCTGTTATACTAAAGCAGCTTCTACAGGCTCTGTTTTATTAATATATTGCATTTTGAATTGGTTTTTGCATCCTGTAAAAACACCAGGCCGCAGGGTATCCCAAACAGGCACATTTCACCCTATCTTTTATACTAAATCAGCTTCTACAGGCTCTGTTTTATTAATATATTGCATTTTGAATTTTGTTTTGCATCTTGTAAAAACACCAATATCCCATATTGCCAATTTTCATAGTTTTTCACTTTATTTAGCTTCTGCTTTTTAAAGTAAACACATTTTTTTAAGTGGCTATTGCGCATTTCAAATACATAAAAATGTCAGGCAGACAAGTGCCAGGATGTTCAAAGAGGAGTGGCAGAGACCAAGATTCAGCAGGCAGAGGTCGCAGCAGACTAGGGGCGAGTGGCAGCAGGAGTCGCGGTGAGAAACCTGATCTGCCAGTATCTGCTAGCAGTCATGTCTCCACCAGTAACGCATCTGCCGTGGTAGATTGGTTAACGCGGTCATCCACATCATCACAAGTTACATCTGACACCCACAGTCTAGGGTCGGTAGGTTCCTCTGACACAACCCTGAGTTGGCATGGCCCGAGAGCAGTCCCTGTCCTCCCATTGCCTCTGTCCTGCACCGCTCCCTCCCCCAGCGACGTATCCTATGCTTTGGGTTCAGCTCCACTCTTTAGTGAGGAGGACGATCAGATAGAGGACAGTCAGCAGCTACTGCCCAGCCAAGAAATGGAGGTGGCTTCCTTCGCTAGGCAGACAAATAGTGATGTGGAAAGTGGCATGGGTGTTGTTGCGAGTGTTCCAGCTCCTGCGCCAGACACTGTTGAGGAAACCGAGAACATCAGTGATGTGCAGCCACAACTCGTTGATGATGATGCTGATGAAGCCGATCGCACTTGGGAGCCGGGTGCAGAAGGGGCTTCATTCTCATCATCAGGAGAAGAGGGGCGCAGGTTGCCCCGGAGTCAGCAGCTGAGGCAGAAAGGTGTTAGCAGCATGGTTGGCAGTCAGCATGGGGGCAGAATTGTAAAGCCTGGAGCCAAACGGGGCTAGGGCCGGGGTAGAGCACATGCTGCGCGGCAGTATACCTTATCAGGAGGTAGTGGAGCAGGGGTTCCTGGAGTTGGCGACAGTAGCAGTGAATCAGTGCGGGCGGTTGGTGGGAAAAGTAGCTACTCGGCAGTGTGGCAGTTTTACCTCAAGCATCCGCAGGAGGGTAACATGGCCACATGCAAGATATGTAGGCAGAAGGTGAAGCGTGGTCAGGGCCCAAATGTTGGCACCACGGCCCTGCGTCAACATCTGATGCGTCACCATAAAGCGGCCTGGGAGAACCGAGGCTCCAAAGAGGTGGTCCAGGCTGCTTCCTTACCAAGTGGCATGCCGCTCCCAATTTCTGTCAGCCAAGGCTCCAGCACCTCAGCCGAAGGCAGCTGTGCGTCATACCCATCCTCTGTCGCTCCAGATGCTCCTGCTCCTCCTCCTCCTCCAAGTCATGCATCCCACCAGCAATCCATCAGCGAAGCCATGTCCAAGAGACAGCAGTATGCGCCCACTCATCCTACAGCGCAGAAGCTGAATGTGCTCCTGTCCAAGTTGCTGGTGCTGCAGTCGCTCCCTTTTCAGGTGGTGAACTCTGCACCTTTCAGAGAACTGATGGCTTGTGCCGAGCCGAGATGGAGAGTCCCAAGCCGTCATTTCTTTGCCAAGAAGGCAGTACCAGCGCTGCACACTTTTGTTGAACAGAAGGTGGGCCAGTCCTTGAGCCTGTCGGTGTGTAGCAAAGTGCATGGCAGCGCTGACGTCTGGAGCTGTAACTATGGTCAGGGACAGTACATGTCGTTTATGGCCCACTGGGTGAATGTGGTCCCTTTGCAGCAGCAGCAACTTGGACAGGTCACTCCGCTTCGGCCTCCGCGCTCCCTGGCCGTTGTGCTTGTGACAATGTGCGACTCGGCCTCCTCATCCTCCGCCATCTCCTCACCCTTCACTGTAGGCTCAAGTCTCAGCCTACCATGTGTGCAGGGCACGGAGGTGTCACGCTGTGCTTCACATGGTCTGTCTTGGCGAACTGACTCACACAGGGGAGGAACTGCTTAAATTTATTCATCAAGAAATCCAAACATGGCTTACTTCAAGAAAACTGAAAACAGGAACCATGGTTACCAACAATGGGAAGAACATTTTGTCTGCGCTGCGACAAGGAAGGCTGATCCATGCGCCCTGCATGTCTCACGTCTTCAATCTGGTTGTGAAGCGGTTTCTGAAGTCTTTCCCCATCTGCAAGACATCCTAACAACTTCAAGGAAACTTTGCATGCACTTCAGCCACTCATACACCGCCAAGCACACCCTTCTTGAGCTACAGCGTCAGAACGGTAGCCCCCAACATAGCCTGATTTGCGATGTTTCCCCCCGTTGGAATTCCACCCTGCATTTGTTGGAAAGACTATACGAACAGAGAAAAGCCATCACAGATTTCTTGATGAGCAGCTCCTGCTGCTGCTGCTGCTTGCAACTCCAGGGTGTGATTCATCCAATTTTTGGGCTCCTGCTGCTGCTTGCAACTCCAGGGTGTGATTCATCCAATTTTTGGGCTCCTGCTGCCAACTCCAGTGTCTCTTTCAAGCTATGTTTGGGCTGCTGCTGCTGCTGTTTGCAACTTCAGGGTGTGATTCATCCAATTTTTGGGCCCCTGCTGCCAACTCCAGTGTCTCTTTAAAGCAATGTTTGGGCTCCTGCTGCTGCTTGCAACTCCAGAGTGTGATTCATCCAATTTTTGGGCTCCTGCAGCCAACTCCAGTGTCTCTTTCAAGCTATGTTTGGGCTCCTGCTGCTGCTGCTTGCAACTCCAGGGTGTCATTCATCCAATTTTTGGGCTCCCGCAGCCAACTCCAGTGTCTCTTTCAAGCTATGTTTGGGCTCCTGCTGCTGCTGCTGCTTGCAACTCCAGGGTGCGATTCATCTAATTTTTGGGCTCCTGAAGCCAACTCCAGTGTCTCTTTAAAGCAATGTTTGGGCTCCTGCTGCTTGCAACTCCAGGGTGTGATTCATCCAATTTTTGGGCTCCTGAAGTCAACTCTAGTGTCTCTTTAAAGCAATGTTTGGGCTCCTGCTGCTGCTTGCAACTCCAGGGTGTGATTCATCCAATTTTTGGGCTCCTGCAGCCAACTCCAGTGTCTCTTTCAAGCTATGTTTGGGCTCCTGCTGCTGCTGCTTGCAACTCCAGTGTGTGATTCATCTAATTTTTGGGCTCCTGAAGCCAACTCCAGTGTCTCTTTAAAGCAATGTTTGGGCTCCTGCTGCTGCTTGCAACTCCAGGGTGTGATTCTTCCAATTTTTGGGCTCCTGCTGCCAACTCCAGTGTCTCTTTAAAGCAATGTTTGGGCTCATGCTGCTGCTTGCAACTCCAGGGTGTGATTTATCCATTTTTTTTGGCTCCTGCTACCAACTCCAGTGTCTCTTTAAAGCAATGTTTGGGCTCCTGCTGCTGCTTGCAACTCCAGGGTGTGATTCATCCAATTTTTGGGCTCCTGCAGCCAACTCCAGTGTCTCTTTCAAGCTATTTCTGGGCTCCTGCTGCTGCTACTTGCAACTCCAGGGTGTGATTCATCCAATTTTTGGGCTCCTGCAGCCAACTCCAGTGTCTCTTTCAATCTATGTTTGGGCTCCTGCTGCTGCTGCTGCTTGCAACTCCAGGGTGTGATTCAGCCAATTTTTGGGCTCCTGCAGCCAACTCCAGTGTCTCTTTCAAGCTATGCTTGGGCTCCTGCTGCTGCTGCTACTTACAACTCCAGGGTGTGATTCATCCAATTTTTGGGCTCCTGAAGCCAACTCCATTGTCTCTTTAAAGCATTGTTTGGGCTCCTGCTGCTGCTTGCAACTCCAGGGTGTCATTCAGCCAATTTTTGGGCTCCTGCAGCCAACTCTAGTATCTCTTTAAAGCAATGTTTGGGCTCCTGCTGCTGCTTGCAACTCCAGGGTTTGATTCATCCAATTGTTGGGTTCCTGCAGCCAACTCCAGTGTCTCTTTAAAGCAATGTTTGGGTTCCTGCTGCTGCTTGCAACTCCAGGGTGTGATTCATCCAATTTTTGGGCTTCTGCTGCCAACTCCAGTGTCTCTTTCAACCAATGTTTGGGCGGCTGCTGCTGCTTGCAACTCCAGGGTGTGATTCATCCAATTTTTGGGCTCCTGCTGCCAACTCCAGTGTCTCTTTCAAGCTATGTTTGGGCTGCTGCTGCTGCTGTTTGCAACTCCAGGGTGTGATTCATCCAATTTTTGGGCCCCTGCTGCCAACTCCAGTGTCTCTTTAAAGCTATGTTTGGGCTGCTGCTGCTGATTGCAACTCCAGGATGTGATTCATCCAATTTTTGGGCTCCTGCTCCCAACTCCAGTGTCTCTTTTAAGCTATGTTTGGGCTGCTGCTGCTGCTGCTGCTGCTTGCAACTCCAGGGTGTGATTCATCCAATTTTTGGGCTCCTGCTCCCAACTCCAGTGTCTCTTTCAAGCTATGTCTGGGCTGCTGCTGCTGCTTGCAACTCCAGGGTGTGATTCATCCAATGTTTGGGCTCCTGCTGCCAACTCCAGTGTCTCTTTAAAGCAATGTTTGGGCTCCTGCTGCTGCTTGCAACTCCAGAGTGTGATTCATCCAATATTTGGGCTCCTGCAGCCAACTCCAGTGTCTCTTTCAAGCTATGTTTGGGCTCCTGCTGCTGCTGCTGCTTGCAACTCCAGGGTGTCATTCATCCAATTTTTGGTCTCCTGCAGCCAACTCCAGTGTCTCTTTCAAGCTATGTTTGGGCTCCTGCTGCTGCTGCTGCTTGCAACTCCAGGGTGTGATTCATCCAATTTTTGGGCTCCTGAAGTCAACTCCAGTGTCTCTTTAAAGCAATGTTTGGGCTCCTGCTGCTGCTTGCAACTCCAGGGTGTGATTCATCCAATTTTTGGGCTCCTGCAGCCAACTCCAGTGTCTCTTTCAAGCTATGTTTGGGCTCCTGCTGCTGCTGCTTGCAACTCCAGGGTGTGATTCATCTAATTTTTGGGCTCCTGAAGCCAACTCCAGTGTCTCTTTAAAGCAATGTTTGGGCTCCTGCTGCTGCTTGCAACTCCAGGGTGTGATTCTTCCAATTTTTGGGCTCCTTCTGCCAACTCCAGTGTCTCTTTAAAGCAATGTTTGGGCTCCTGCTGCTGCTTGAAACTCCAGGGTGTGATTTATCCATTTTTTTGGCTCCTGCTGCCAACTCCAGTGTCTCTTTAAAGCAATGTTTGGGCTCCTGCTGCTGCTTGCAACTCCAGGGTGTGATTCATCCAATTTTTGGGCTCCTGCAGCCAACTCCAGTGTCTCTTTCAAGCTATGTTTGGGCTCCTGCTACTGCTACTTGCAACTCCAGGGTGTGATTCATCCAATTTTTGGGCTCCTGCAGCCAACTCCAGTGTCTCTTTCAATCTATGTTTGGGCTCCTGCTGCTGCTTGCAACTCCAGGGTGTGATTCAGCCAATTTTTGGGCTCCTGCAGCCAACTCCAGTGTCTCTTTCAAGCTATGCTTGGGCTCCTGCTGCTGCTACTTACAACTCCAGGGTGTGATTCATCCAATTTTTGGGCTCCTGACGCCAACTCCATTGTCTCTTTAAAGCATTGTTTGGGCTCCTGCTGCTGCTTGCAACTCCAGGGTGTCATTCAGCCAATTTTTGGGCTCCTGCAGCCAACTCTAGTATCTCTTTAAAGCAATGTTTGGGCTCCTGCTGCTGCTTGCAACTCCAGGGTTTGATTCATCCAATTTTTGGGCTCCTGCAGCCAACTCCAGTGTCTCTTTAAAGCAATGTTTGGGCTCCTGCTGCTGCTTGCAACTCCAGGGTGTGATTCATCCAATTTTTGGGCTCCTGCTGCCAACTCCAGTGTCTCTTTCAACCAATGTTTGGGCGGCTGCTGCTGCTTGCAACTCCAGGGTGTGATTCAGCTAATTTTTGGGCTCCTGCTGCTGCCAGCTCCAGGGTGTGTTTTTTGGGCACTATAGGGGCCCCTCATGGTGATGCCACCTCAACTCTCTGCAATTGTGCCACTCTGCGATTCAATTAGCGATGCCTCTGATCTGCATGTCATAATTATTTACAGTATTATTTCACTAACCCAGCGCACATCTTATGCGTGTTACAGCAAGGCAGAATGGTTTACAACCCTAAAGAGGCTCTAGGAAGCTCAGAAATAGCCGTTTTTAATAGTGATTCATCGCAAATAAATTCGGGTCGAAACGATTTTTGTCGGAAAATTCGGCGAATCAGTCGAATCGAATTTTTCAAAAGTTCGCACATCTCTAATCAGGAGCAATGTTAGAAAGTATTATTTTACAGAAAGAGTAGTAGATGCTTGGAACAAACTTCCAGCAGAGGTAAAAAAAAAAAGTTGGCAGTAAATTAATTTAAACATGTTTGGGATAAGCACACACCTATGCTAGGATAAAGAGTATATACAGTATACACATAATGGCAGACTAGATGGACCATATAGTCTCTTTCTGCTGTCAACCTTCTATGTTCTATGTTAATGATACAACTGCATCTCACTTGTATGTCTAAAATAAGCAAGTGTTCTTCATAGGAAAATGCATAAATAATACATAGTCAGTTAATAAATCTTCAAACATGAAGATAAAATCTTACAGGAAAATACCATGGGTACTGAACCACTTCACTTCTCATTAAATGCCAGTTAAAACCTTTAGAAGTATAATTATGTAAAAGAAAAATATGGAACACAAGAGAAACCTGCTGTGGGTTGAATTGCCTGTCTTTCTCCACCTTGTCCTCAGCTAAGTGTCAGAAAACAGCTGGCCAGAATTTCTGAGTGCATTTAATAAAGTGAAATCTTAGTCATTAGGATTCACTGATTATATGCAATAAGACTAATATTCCTGGGTGAATATGTTGAAATATGGTTGTCCTGAAAGCTATACTGGCTCCAAGTGACTCATTTATTATGGCAAGCAACTTTATGCTTTTGAATTTTAGCCATTTCTATACACTTGTAATGATGTATTGGTCAGAATAGATAAATAGATAGATAGATAGATAGATAGATAGATAGATAGATAGATAGATAGATAGAAACACCGTCTACATATCAAAATATTTTGTGTTTATTTAGGATGAAATAGAAAAAATCTTCATCTCAGTATTTTCTGCTTGGATCAAAGTTTATCCTCATCATGTAAATGAGACCATAAACATTGTAGACTTAAGGACCTTATTAATTCAATTTAAAAGCATAATCAATCTTCAAAAATACAAACTCAGCATCTCCCAACTGAATTTCTTGTATTCCAAAACATTTATTAATATGTTAAAAAATTCAAATTATGGAGAAACAAAAGGATAGAGCTGACAGCTTGTGGAAGCTACTGCCTGCAATGGCATCATTAAACAGAATTCTGAGATAATTGTGAATGCAAAATATGATATATTCTGAAAAAGAGAGGGCATGTATTTTATCAGTGCCTCTGTCAAATTTATTTTCCAAATGTGATAAACAGGAAAACAGCACATTTTAAACATAACAGTACGGGAAATTATAATTAGTTGCTAAGGGCAGACAATTGCTTAGTTTTTTTAATAAAACATTCAGCTAAATTTAAGTTCCCTACCACCATCATACCAGATAGATGGAGAGATAGATAGATGGAGTAGATAGCTAGATAGATTTTAATGTTCGTATGCAGGCGTTATTCAAATTAAACAAAAACAAACAAAAAAAGCATGTGCATGGCAAAATAACATTGGTTCCAACTGGCACTATGCTTATTCCACCCATGTAATAGTTAAAGGGGTCTTTTCACGGGCAGGCTGATTCATTACTAGCACCAGCTATTGGCAGATGAGCGTCTGTATAGAGGCGCTAAGAGCGACCGCTAGTATACGCTGTGATCCGCTATCAGGCGCTGTAACAGGGCGCCTCAGTCGCTGTAGAAATCTGGCCGGCATTGATGAATGGGATGTAGGTTGGGCGTTCTAACACCAGTACAGCTTTGCAGAGAGCGAAAA
Organism: Gastrophryne carolinensis; assembly: GCA_027917425.1. NCBI lineage: Eukaryota > Metazoa > Chordata > Amphibia > Anura > Microhylidae > Gastrophryne > Gastrophryne carolinensis. The sequence goes on along the minus strand of CM051239.1, from coordinate 217,982,608 downwards.
GTAGCGCCAGCTCAGTGCGACCGACTCTCAGCGAATCACACCATATTCAACAAAAAACAGATGCTGTGTGATTAAAGTCTGTTTTTGAACACATATCCACCAGTAATAAAAGCGAAAACACATGGAATTACCTCTAATGACAATTCTGCATAAAAAATATAAAAAATCCTAAAACTTTTCAAAAATGACTTTTTCTAGGCCAGGAGAGGTGACACAATTATTTGAGAGAAAAAAAATAAAATTTAAAACAAAAAAATTTTTTAAACAGAAGAAAAGGAACGTCCATTGAAAAGAATGTGAGGGAGCGACAGGTAGCAACAGATAATACCTGGCGCTCTGGAAGCTAGAGCACTATACGCTGAGCCACCGGTAATGATGAATCGTACACTACATGGCGCTGTTAGAGTCGCTCACCAGAATCGCCTTCATAAATGTGTTATTGCGTACAGCACCCAGTGTTCACCAAACGCTGCCTGCCGCTATGAGGCACTACCTGCCACTATCCCTTGATGAATAAACCCCTTAGTTGCTAGTGGACTAGATGTATTTGAGAGAGGAAAGATTCACTACGTTTAACCCTTTTGTTGCCAAGCCCGTAACACCTACGTGCTGGCTTGGCTGGGCGTTAAGTGCCAAGCCCGTAGGTGTTACCTGCTTGACTTCCAACCCCTTGTTGTTGTCACCTGACCCCTTGTTGTATCCAGCCGGGTCTCCTCTTTAATTTGGTGCCATCCGATCCCCTGTCTGCAGAGCTGAAATTTTCAAGTAAAATTACTGTTACACGCACGCTTTACTGTGATGTTTGCCAACTCTTCCCTTGACAGTACCTATGTATGTTGGGTATCGTTCTGTTCGGGGCATGTTGCTTTTTGAGATTTTACTTGTTATTTCTTGTTTGCATATAGTTTTTTTTAGGAAAATGTGGCTTGATTTTTCAGTTTTTTTCTTTTTTAGGGAAACTTTGTGCAACCAAAGAATACATTGAGGGATTACTTCCAGAAAACTAAACCCACATAAACAAGCTTGGTACGCCTAGAAGGCTTGAGGCGTGTACTTCCAGAGAATATATAGTTTGTGGGGGGGTATTTCAAATGTAAAGGGTTGTTTTTCTGGAAAAACTGCAAGGTGCGCATAGCGCATAGCGCAGTTGTATTTTATCTGAAAATCTCCTAAAGCTCTGCTTCAGTTTGGGGGAGTCTCCTGGGCAGGAAAGGGTGTCTACCAATACATATGTGGTACTGCTGTGACCGGAAGAAATTGGGGTTTCGCACGCAATACAATTTTATTGACACTTACATTTTTTATTACAAAAAACACTACAAATTGCAAAAAATTTGTTTTTTTGCACATATTTTGCCAAAAAGTATTGAGAATACACTAAAAAAAGGCCAAATAAGACATTTCATGTTGAAGCCCAGACCAGACTGTTGAAAAAAAACGACATATAATTTTCCTGGGAAATCGCTGGAAATCCTTTCAAAAATCACAGTTGAACATGTGTAGCGCAAAATAGTGAAACATGGTCTGGCAACAGAGGGTGACAAAAGCTGCAGGTAGGCTGGCAGCGAAAGGGTTAAGGGCTTTAAGAAGAATGATCTATTGGACTCATCCATACTTACTATACTTTGCTATTAGCTGTTTATTCATTCAACCTTTAGACTTTTTGGGGTCAATTCAGATGCATGTGAGAATTCTCACTCCATCCATTGCCATTTACTTTCATTGTCTACTGTGTGTAAATTTTCACCTGGTTATTAAATCAGCCCCAAGATAGACAATGAAAGTCAATGAAAATTTTCTCTCCTAAAAAAGAGTGAGAATTCTCACCTGGCTCTGAATTGACCCCATGAATGAGTCTGTAATTCTAGTTTCTATTTCTAGCAGCATCTCTGAGGATCACAAAGCTTACCCTGCTTTCAATAGTACTCTATTTTGGATTGTGAACCTAAAATACCAAGATAAATGAAAGTAAATAGCACTTTTCAGTCCAAGAAAAAATTAATGCACTTTTTGCAACTAGTGCTAAATTGAAGGTGTGATTCAGCATGTCTCTCTTGTTTTTCACGTTTAATTTCTTACAGTTAGTTATGAACACTATTTTGTGCACAAAATCCTACTCCTCGCTTGTAGATCTGCTGCATTGTCAAATCATATCTATAGCAATACATTTATGAAACCCCGACCCTTGATTAAACTTGATGGACATATGTCTTTTTTTCAATCGCATTGTTCACTAACTATAAGATTCAATTTAAGCCTCTCCATGATTGCTCAGTTTTGTGTGGAAGCAAACTCGCAAACCGTGATTTTGCAAAGGCTGTTATTATTCTCAGCCGCTTCCGAGATTTTCTTTGCCAGGCGTATGCGAGCTTAAGTGTTTCACATAAGCTTAGGTTTTACCTCAGCAATTTTGTATTTGGCTGGACGGACTAGCCTCATAAGCTGAGTTTGTACCTTTTTCCAGCTGTATGTGGTTCTCTGTGCTGTGTGGCCATCTCACTTGCATGCACGCTTACACATACGGGTATTTTTTTTCCCTCTTTGAACACCTTCTTTTCGTTGTTCTTACCTGCTTCCCCCTAGTGGTTGCCGCCGCCTTCTCCCACCCAAGCTTTACCTTCTGCACCTTGCATTAAGCATGTTTGTTTTTAAAAACACACCACACTGGATCATTTTCCTTTGGGACTGTCATATAATATTTTTATCAAATCAAAATTTGTAGAAACTGTAACCAGCTTAGAAACATTTTACATTTTTTTTTAAGTTTTTGCCTATCTGTTTCTCGTCCCCTGGCTCTGCATCCTGGCACCTGTAAAAAAAAAAGAAAGGCATGTCAATATCTGCTTGAACACATGTCTGCCAGTTCTCCATGACAAATGCTCCCAATTGCTCATTACTTCCTGCATCCCTGTTGCTGGTTGTTTTATGGAGCCACCCTCTGCCTCAGTACCATGCCTTTATCGGGGTCTGTAAGGACATGAAAACAGATTTTGGAACTAGGCACATGTGTGATGTTAGGTCTGCTCCCTGGAGGCATCAGCTTGTGGGAGGGTCCGGCTTCAGGTGCCCCCATAGCAGCAAACTCGCTCTGGTCTGAGGAGTCTTTAGGGAAAGAGAAGTACAAAACACCATCACTTAGCATATATGCCATTGGGAGTTCCTTGCCTTGAGATGTGTGTTTTGAGTTCTCTGGCACTGGCTGTGACTCCAAGCCCAACACCTGGGTCTCCTCCTCTTTGGCTTCTTCCTGTGCTACTGTTGGGGATTCCAAAAAGAAGGATGAGAACAGCAATATTTGGGGTTGATGCCTTACGCACAGCACTGGTCGGACCCTTCTGCTCTGGGTGGGTTTTATTTTCTGCTAGAAAATAACCCAACTTTACCATGTTTCAGACTGCCATGCTGTCAGAAAAACAAATGTATTTTTCCTGTAGGGCAAAGGTGCCATCAAGATATCTAGTCAGGGCACGGGTCAGCGAAAGCTTGGACATGCCAACAAACAGTGACCCAAGCCTCTGGAAGGAGCCATTCTTTTTCCAACATTTTTAAGCAATCCCCCGAGAGGGAATGCGTTCGGGAGAGGCTATAAATCAGGCTTTATATCTGTGTTCGGGAAGAAGGCTTTTCCAAACTCAGTGCAACCCATGCATGCCCATGCATCCAGAAACAATCTGACTGCCCCTCATTCCCACTTACCCACCCTGCTCGAGTGTTTTGGGCAATGATGCCAGTGGTTTCCATCACTGGGGCCATTCCCGTCCAGCATTTTGGAGATTGGCAACTGCCCACTGGCTGCAATCCCCTTCTTCCTTTTAGTCTGGGTAGAACTCCCATCTCCAGACTATCTCAATGACTGGGTGCAAGAGCACGCCTCGCCTAAATGGAAGTGAGGGATGCACCCATCCATACCCACCTACAACACCGTGGGAGCCACTTTATTTTCAGTTCATTCATTTCATTTTGATTTAACACAGTGAATATTTAAGAACCTCACCAACTGAACACAGTTAAGTGCAAACATATTGTTTGTTAAAATCCTGAGAAGGAGAAGTTCCCAAGGTGGGGTACAGAGGTTTCTAAGTAAAGTTTGTAGGAAAATTATAAGATACATTTGTCTAAGAAATACCTGATGGGTGTTGTTATTTTAAAATGTGTTTAAAATGCCACTAACTGGAAAAGTATGGCTTCAGTCTTATAGATGCATTTGAATTGGAAGGAACTCTTTATGCACTGCATTATTTTGCTCATTTATCTATGATTGGTCATTTGGTCTAGTCTTATTAATTATAATATCAAATTTAACACATTATACACTTAGCTATTCATGGTTACAAATCAACTAACTTGAAAAAGATCCCAGGTGTGGGTTTTACTAGTCAATTGGTTAGCGCTACAAAATTAAAGGGTTTTGTGCTTACACTTAAATAATTTTTCTAGGTATATTTCCAGGTATTCTACTTTTTGTTCCAATCAATTTTTATTGAAAATGAAAGTACAGGGTGTTGAAAAACACAGTTACACACATGTACATCAGATAAAAATACAGTGCTATAGTATAGTTTCAGATATCTAATGCATATATTATCAACAGTAGCTGATAGGTATGGGGAGGGAAATCATAAAATATACTTTATAGCAAACTTGTTTGACCCCATCATGCTTACTGAGATTGAAAATATTACTAAATAGAATCCACCTCTGACCAATAAAGTTATGTTAAATGGCTTATCTCTGTTTGAAAAAAAGGAGGGGGGAGAGAAATTCCACACTGCCTATGGGAACGGGATGGGGGGGAATGTCACACTGCTTATGGGAATGGGATAAGGGAAATACCATACTGCATATGGGAATAGGATTGGGTAATGCAACACTGCCTATATGGGGAATGGAAGAGAAAGCCACACTGCCTGTAATTGCGGTATTCTGCTCCTTGCCTATTACATTGTCTACAACATTTCGTTCAGAATGTTTTTCTTCCTATTTTCCTGTTTTAAAACCTAGGTGTGTCTTATGGGGGGTGCGTCTTATATTGCAAAAAAAAAACAGTAAGTCAGCTTGTCGCTCAAGATTGGATAAAATGGTATTCTTCTTAAACGGTTTTTAGGAATAGGTTACTCCATAACAGATCTATAGACTGCTGAGTCCTCAAATATCAAGGGGTACCATCACTCTCAGTATTTGTCCATTCTGTCCTGTGTGGAGTGTATTATTTCCTACCTTTCCTCAATTCATTTTACTTGTTGCATTTATTATTTAATAGCTGGGTACATATCTGTCTAATAACGTCTGGGCAGCACTACTTTTGCTGCATTTATCAGATGGATTAGCATAGAATCCTTGCACTTTACTCCAGAACTTTAAAAAAGGTGTAGCAAAAATAAGGAGGGTGAGTATTCAAAGGAGTTTCCTATTATCTGTTTGGAGATTGTACAGTGTCTGATCTGCATCGCCAACATGTGTTGGGACATGAAGAAGCAAACCTGTGCACCGGCTGTGGGGTTCTATTTGAGAATACTTTGTAATTGGTTTCTTGTACTGCACTGCTTTTTGGCCATTTATTCGTCAAGATACACATATCTTCTCATTTCTTGTCTTAGAAAGTCTGTCCTATATCTGTTTCCCAGTTTGTCTTTCACTTAGAAGAGGCTGAGCTGTATTCAGAGAGAATTAGGCCCTTATTTTAGAAGGGATAGCGTCAGGTAGCGCCTGGTTAATGACAGGTAGCGACAGATAGCGACTGGTCAACCCCGGACACGGCACGCAATTACACATTTATCAAGCAGAATCTGTTTAGCGACTGGGATAGCGCCATGTAGCGTCTGATTCATCATTTTCACAGCCTCAGCGAACAGCACCAGCGTTCAGCCTTGCACAGCGCCAGGTATGACCTCTCGCTACCTGGCGCTCTCCCATACATTTCAATGGACGATCCTTTTCTTCTCTTTAAACGGGTTTTTTTTTTTCTAAAAAATCACAAATAATTCTGTGACCTCTTCTGGCATTGAAATAGCATTTTTTTCATAATTTTTAAATTTTTTAAATATTTCCTCAGAAATGACATTACAGGTCTGGCATTAAAGTGTTCATGTTACAATGTTGTTACAATGTAATTCCATATGTTTTTGCTTTGTTACTAGTTGATAGATGCTTGAAAACAGACTTTAAACACACCGCCTCCTGCGCTCTGGGCTTCAAACAAATATTTTCAGCGCCAGAGATTGTGAGGCTGTTTAGTTGCTGAATATGGTGTGAGTCGGTCGCTATGAGCAGTCGCTAACATGCGCTCCCATACAGCGCTGTACTGGTCAAATAGCGACTCCTCACAATGTATTCAACATTACTGAACAGCGACTGAGTCGCTATAAAGTAGCGACTCACGGCCGAGCACTGCGACTACTAGCGGGCGCTCTGAAAATGCCTGCTACAGACGCTCATCTGTCGCTACCTGACGCTAATGATGAATCAGCCTCCCCAGGTATATGCCAAAGAAACACAAGGATTTTTTCTAAATAATGTGAGGGACCTCAGAAAATGGTCTTTTAATTTGTTTAGTGCTAAAAAGTGCCTGTTAGCTGTAGAAAAGACCATTAAAGAATTTCCCTTTTGACTTTGTTTTCTATTTGCTTTTTATCTTTCACCTTTGTGTCTGATATCATATGAAAGACCCTAGGGATCCCTTGATTTTATCCCTTTGATATTAAAGAAGGATTCATGTAGTCCTGGCAAGAAATCTTTGTTAATTTTTAGCGAAGTGAGTGGGCCAGGACAGCTCGCTATCTTTTTATGTATTTTACATAATCTGCTTAGTAATGTGATAGGGTGTTCCTAAATCTCTTTTGGCAAGGGGATTACTTTAGTTCAATGTATAGGTGATCAGCCTTCAGAGCAGTATTCCAACTTTATGTTTAACTATTCCTTCTCTCTAGTAAGTACATGTCATTCAACCATCCTTGCTACATGTGATGCCCAGTAATGTCTCCTTATCAGGAGCTACCATATGGATTTTGGTGCCATAAGTGTTTTCAGCTTGATTCTGGACTATTTATCCGCCCAGATACATTTGGAAAAGGTGCTCCTAATTTCGAAGTAATGGTTTAGGCAATTCTATAAATTGTATTGAATAGAGCAGTCTTGAAGGTATATTTATCTTTAATACTGCTACCAAGAATGTTTTGAGTTTTTTATCAAGCCTTCTATGTCCCCTTTAATTTTCTTTCACAGTGGTACACAATTCATTCTAAATGTGTCTGCTACCTTATTGGCACTTGGGTTCCCAAATATGTCAAACTTTGATTATCCCACCTAAAAAGAGGGGATTCTTCTATGGCAACTAGTTGAGGTAATAGTCTGGCACTTCTCGTACCTAGGATCTTAGTGCATACTTTAAGATCCGTGTTTATTAGGGACACTGGTCTGTGGTTTTGAAAGATCAATGTGTCCTTCCCTTCTTTCCATAATTGTTATTCAAGACTTGACTTTGTAAGTGTCTGCGGTCCCATCAAACACCCTGATAAAGTGTGAGATTACCAAGAAGGAGAAGTTCCCAAGGTGGGGTACAGAGGTTTCTATGTAAAGTTTGTAGGAAAATTATAAGATACTTTTGTCTAAGAAATACCTGATCGATGTTGTGATTTTAAAATTTGTTTAAAATGCCACTAACTGGAAAAGTATGTCTTCAGTCTTATAGATGCATTTGAATTGGAAGGAACTCTTTATGCACTGCATTATTTTGCTCATTTATCTATGTTTGGTCATTTGGTCTAGTCTTATTAATTATCATATCAAATTTAACACATTATACACTTAGCTCACTATCAATATTTCAGGATTTAAACAGTAGAGTTGATCTATGGATGTATGAATTGGATAGACTATTCATGGTTACAAATCAACTAACTTGAAAAAGATCCCAGGTGTGGGTTTTACTAGTCAATTGGTTAGCGCTACAAAATTAAAGGGTTTTGTGCTTACACTTAAATAGTTTTTTTAGGTATATTTCCAGGTATTTAACTTTTTGTTCCAATCAATTTTTATTGAAAATGAAAGTACACATTTTTTGTTCTGGGCTCCTTCCTTGATCAGGACACTTTTTAAGGAGCACTTCCCAAATGAACATCAGGTCCATACCAGGGGTGCAGTTATCTTGGAAGAACTGAGCTATTGATTTTTTAATTGTCTCTGCTCCTGCTTTATTTTTAAAGAGTGTTGGATTAAGTTTCCACATCCACAACCAGTGAGAATAAATTGTAATTCGAAGCTGAGAACGGTTGGAGCATGATCGGAAAATGTTATATCCCTTACTCCTTCTCTTTTAATGTTTTCTAAATACCTCTGAGGTAGAAAAATCTTGGTATATCCTGGTACCCTGGTATACCTAGAATGAATCTGAGAATAGAATGTTAAGTCCCTTCTAGTCCCTAAAATAAGTTCACCCATCAGTGATATAATACCAAAACTAGTTCTTGTTCTTTTCAATTAAATAATATGGTTCCATGTGTTGTCACAGCTTACAAAAATGTCGAAAGGGAGCTACAAACTGTGGGATTGGGCTCATTCATACTGGTGATCAAAACTAGGAATTTAATTTGTAATTGCTATATAAAACCCATTTGCCAATTCATAAATATTGAATATATGAATATGGATATTAAAAAAAATGACATTTTAAAATGTTGGTGTAATAAGCAGGTGTGCCTTGCCATCAGTGAGGTGAAACACTTGAGTAATGCTTAATCTTTTTTTCACTTTTCAAAGAATCATAAATTAAGCTAATTCAAAGTAGAGTGGTCAAGAATGTCGTTTAAAAATTGTGTCGATTATAATCGCAATACAAAAATGTGTATTAGAAATGTATGGCACAGATAAGGAAAACTGGATTTGTTAGGTACAAATAAAAACAGATGGGGATCGTATGTGGCGTTTTATGGCATTGACTGAACTGAGACAATTTATCAGCATCTGTTAAATTTTAGGTCTTAAATATGCCATTTCACCATTAGTGCCATTGACAAACAAAAGGTGTTCCAGCTGCCAGCCAGCCATCCGGCAAGGAGGGGCTGCAGTAATGAACCAGGTAAGTCAATGTGGAAGAATGGGGGGGTTGATAGTACCACACTTTATTTGAAAGTTGGGATTTATGAAAAGAATGTATAGAGATCACAGAGGAAATAGAATCATATGGAAACATTGGTAATCTCTATTAAAATTAACCACTTTCTAGGAACAAAGTGCCTTCCATGTTTCTCTCAGTACAAATTTACTTTAAAGACCAACCACTACATCCCCCACCCAATAATCTTCCAGGTTTGGGATACTCATCCACACAAATGTCCTCAGATATGCCCCATAAATGGGCAGCAGAAGTATGAAGGCGGTGAGTTTCATTGGCCACTTCCAGAGACATTGCTGTATGAGGATGCCAAGGGGCGTGGGATGAAGCAGCCCTTTTAAAATACAGTGTATGCTTGAGTACTGTATATAAAAAAAGGTGAAGGCATCAAGCTGAATGCATGTGTATGTAAATGTAATACTTTTAGTGCTGGAACAGATTGATCATGCTAAAATAAAAAGAAATCTTTCTAGCAAGCACATTGCAGTAACATGTGGAAAAGTATCCTCTTCCTTGAGTGTTTGACATGGTGAGTTTAGTGCACTGCGAATTAGAACATGTATCAGCCATAAGATCAAAGAGGAATGACTGACAACTAGAAAATGATTTCTTAAGATATGTATAGTAAGTTGCTCTACAGCTTAAGGGCTTGCAATCATTCGTACATATGTCAAAATACGGAGAAATGCAGAATAACTAGTTTTGAAGAAGAGAGAGAGAAAAAGTAGTGTCCAATGCTGGGGTTTATAGGAAATCAAGTATAGTGAACCTTGAGCGGATGTACAGTATATGCCTATGGGGAATAGTGTAATCCCTACTATTCCAGGGTTCATCTAACACCTCATTTAGGAAAACAAGTACAAATAAGGAGACATCCAAGTCTTTCTTAGTTCTGATATTAATTTCCTGCCGATTCCAACTTCATGGAAAGTTACACAGTGGGAAGCATTTACCTAGGCTAGGAACTCTCCAATGATGTATTTATTCTGCAGTGGAGTCAAACAGAGCGCTGCATAGAAAGAATAACAGGCAAGCAAAGCGCTGCAGCCGCTTTGTGATTGGCACTTACATGACAAAGGCAAAACAATGAGATTACACTATGGAAATGGCAGGGGAATTAGAATTGCAGATACTCACTTGCAGCTTATTGCTAGAGATGCTGAGAGAAACAACTAGTGATGGATAGATAGACAGACATTTAGCATTAAAAGTATTTAAATTACTGGAAATTATGGAAAGTAAGGAAATGATGATTGATGATGATTACAATGACGAAGATAGATATTTAAAATTGTACAGATGAATATATATATAAATATATATATATATATATATATATATATATATATATATATATATATTTATAAATATATATGATACATATAAATAGGAAGATAGGTAGAGCCAATCATGCTTTATGCTTACAATAAATTAGATGGTTTGCTTATTCAGCACAGTGCAAGTGGATAGTAGCTTGGGAAGGAAGGAAGGAAGGAAGGAAGGAAGGAAGGAAGGAAGGAAGGAAGGAAGGAAGGAAGGAAGGAAGGAAGGAAGGAAGGAAGGAAGGAAGGAAGGAAGGAAGGAAGGAAGGAAGGAAGGAAGGAAGGAAGGAAGGAAGGAAGGAAGGAAGGAAGGAAGGAAGGAAAAAGCAAGCATTAAATACAGTAATGATACTGAGCAGGGCTCACTGCTCCCATAGGATATAGAGTTAAACAGCGCTTTTTTATGTTTTAAGTATTTTTATTGGAAGAAAGTTTACAGAGGGCATACACTTACATTTTAAATAAAATGCAAATACAATTCAACAACTCTAAAACTCTAAAATAGACCCCAACTAAAAGAGTCTCCATTTTATAAATGTTTAACCGATAAGGGTATGATTCCTCTGCTCATGTAATCAACAAAAGAATATTGCAACTTCACAGACCTCTACTACTGCCATCAGGCATGTCTTCCACCCCTTCTATTTCTAATAAACTGACCCCTCTTATAAAAAAAAAACAAAACCACAAATGAGACAAAAAGAACAAGTTTATAAATAAAATAACACTTAACATTACAAAAATACATTTACAAACATACAATTACTATAGCTTTTCACCTTCTTGGTCACAAGGGAGGGATTCGATTCAGGGCCCTGCTAGAAGTCTCAAGCCTGATCCATACAAATACAATGACTTCTCTGCATGGCGTGTTTTTTAAATGAGATTTTATCACAACTTTTTTGTAAATAATGTATTGATCACAGTTATGTTTGTCACAGATGTAGCATATAACAATAAATAATTATTTTTCTAGTAATAAATGTATTTCTCCATTATTAGTGTATTTGTTGCGTGCACCCGGCTACACCATTTGCATGAACATTTATACATATGGTTTGGCAATATCAATGCAACCTGACATTATGTAGAGGCTATTTTAAACACTTGCTTGCCGTTAGCTGCAATATATCTTACTCCACTGGAAATATATAACAGCATATTGCCACACACTAGTGTGTCCTATTGTGGAAAACTTGAGGAATCGGGCTTTATGGATCTATATGAAGGAATGAAAATAATAGGTGTGTCCAGGAGAGTAGGATAGATAGGGTTCATTGTGCATCCAGGAAAGACAGCATGCAATACAATATCTGCTTGTATAGGTGCATTACTAATCTAAATAAACATTAACAGGTTTGAATCAATATATACATAATGGAAATGGAGAGTAAGATGCATATTTTCATACATGAATACCAGCTAAGGTGTGAGCAGACAAAAACATCTGATCATTAAACAGAATGTACCTAAGCTTCATGGTAATAGAGTGGCCAACATCCAACAAAGTTATACATGCACCTAAAATGTAACAATCTAATAAAAATGAAAAAAGCTAAATAAAACATTGAATGTCACAAGCACTACCTAAAAATAACATATTATCCAGATAACATATTCAGAGTATTTTTTGGGGGAAAGGGGGTCTCTGCGGGAGTCCCCTTGGTGTGGAGGGCTTTATTGGGGAATGGGGAGTTAGTCCCCTTTTATGAAACTTGTGGTAGATAAGGTAGACACTTGTTATCCAAAGTATTAACATTTATTCTGTTTCCATCACTCAGTGTATTTCATCACTGTGTTTCCTCATTGTCCATAGTTCATACATACATTCTTTAAAAGCATACATATTTTTTACACATATTTAGCTTGTCGGGATACATATACAGAGATACTGTAATTGATGTACTTGTCTCTGTTCAATTGGGACCTGCCCATATAGATGGGGGGCTTTGTCCCCTTTAGACACAGTTTGTAGCAAGCTTGTAGGTTGATATACACTCAGTTGTAGCAAGTGATCTTTGCGTGCAAACGTTTCACTCTCTATGAGCTTCTTCAGTGCACTCTAGGTAATCTGGTCACACCTAACAGGGTATATGATCAACTAAATTGTTCTCTTATTTTAGGTCTATACATTATTATATATACACTGGTATCACCATGTACCTCTTATTGTACTGTTCTAATGAGGCAGCGCTTGCTTTGGACTGTCCTTAGGTTCTGTGAAACCTATGGGGTATAAAGGTTCAATTAAGACTAATGCCAAAAGGAGAATTGTAACTGTGTTTAAGGTTTAAGGTATAATACCTGTATGGCCGAGATTGTATAGTGCGCCTTTAAGGGCTGTCCAGGTCTATATTGAGCCGTAGTACTGGCATACTAGTTTGTTGGAAAAAAGGAAATGTTCAACAAATTAGTGTCTATATGAAGCCTAATGATTGAGGAGTATTATAGTTATGATGTGAACTTAACATATTCAGAGTACTTCCATGATTTATATTTTATTCTAATTTACCCAGTATACTACACTGCTTAGTTTTACACCGCACAAAGCGGTGCTCACAATGTGCAGCGATATGGACATACGCACAGTGTAAATGAACTGGCATAGTGCATTAAACTAGCAGCAAGAAGGCACTTAAAACAGCCTCTATATACCCAGGGTGCACTGATATTTCCAAACTTTGCTTCTATTTATTGTAATGGTGTAGGCTGGCTCGCACAACACACCAAATTATAAGGAAAACAGATGCATTTATTAGTTGCAAAATAAAAAGTTAAGGACAAAAGCAATAATGTTACATATGTCACAAAAATATTGGGTAATATAAAATGGATAAAATAACATGCTGCATTTCCTCAACAAATACAGGTGTACTTTAAAATGTAATGGGATGTGGGATTAAAATAAAATGTAGTGGAAGTATTTGGTAGATCAGTTTCTTTTAGTTTAATCTTTCTTTATTGATATTTTTGTGCACAGCAAAAAATACAGGGGTGGAACAGCAACACAGGTGAACACACACATAAGGAAGAGTAGAAAGCAGTTAACCCATACGTAACTCGGCTAAAGCCCACTTACAAAACCTGACAAAATTATTCCCCTTCCGTCCTCATCCACCAGGAGGCGCCGACGGAGGGGTGGGGGTCAGAACAGCCAGCAATAATGTTTGCATCTCATACTCCCGCCGGTCGTCTCCCAGCGACAGGCTGCACAAAGGCCAGACAGATCAAGGTATGCTTGTCCGGATACATCGCCAAAAATGGCACCCAAACATGGAGGGAGAGAAAAAGGGCTGCCTAGCATGCTGCGCTACATCGGGCGCTCGATCCTCGCATGGCGCATCAGCCCCAGCAATTCTGCTAAAGCTGTCAATGCGCCAGGCTTCTCTCCGCGGCCCACCAACAAGGAGATACAAGATAATCCACCGGGGGGGGGGGGGGGCACAAGGGTGAGAAGAGATCACTGCCCATCTCCACTCTGGGGTAAGGGTAGATCAGTTTCTTTATGGAATATCACAAAGTTTGGGATAATGGTGAACAGTTGCTCTAAGGTTGGCTTACTCTGACAATATGTGTGCATGACATTTTGTATGCTTGAAAAATATCAGGAATGTATATTTTTCATGTAAAACTATATATAGCAAAAACACTATATGATGCGCTTACCTTATTACTTTACTGTGTTGTGAGCAGTTGTGCAATGTATATTTAGGTGGGCAGGAATATAGCTATGTACTTGGCACAATGTGTTGGTAGGGTAGTTTTGTGCTTAGTTTGTATTTAGCAAATGTGCCCCTATCTGCACAGAGATATGTTCTTCCAGTGCTGCAAGGAGTTTCTCACACAATCCAACTAAACTGGACATTGTAGGCCTGATTCACTCTTTTACAGTGCATATGTTTAACCACACAGGGCTCACCCTGGAATGCTCCATTATGCTGGTTCTGAGCACATCACAGTGTATAACTGGTATAAATCAGTGCTGCTAACTAGTAGTAAATTGCCTTTTAAAATTGTTAGGGCTACAGCAGGATGCACCTATATTTCAAGCCTATATTTGTCACTGCGTCAGCAGGTGGCACAGCCAGGGGGACATAACATATACACTTATAGAAAAAAATGTACTTTTTGGTTAGAAAATATCAATTTAGGAACTAATAAACGTTTATTTGCTACATATTATATAAACATACTAGGGACTAAACACAAATAGAGAATTCAAAACAAATCTCAATAAACTTCAATACACATATTATTGTGGCCCTCCCATGTCCCCAAAGCCTTGGTGAAAATCTTAAAAAATAAATAAATCCTAAAACAGGTAAAAATTAAAAACATGCTGTGTAACATGGCCAATTGGCCATTATATGCTGTGGGAATTAAGAGCCCTGCACCAGAAAACGCAAGTGCAAAGACAGGTAATGTTCTACTGTACACTGATAGTTTAGCAAATGTGCTAATGTTGGCAAATATTGATAAATATATTTTTCACCTATGACGGTATATGCCCATGTGGTGTTCCCCATAATAGTACTGCATAAATCAGGCACTGTATATGTAATCTAATATGTCGTTAGATTGTGAGCTCTTTTTACAGACATGAACTGATGTACAGTTATGCTCTTTTTTTAGCACCGAAACAGGATGTTTCACTTACAGACAGTACATAAGTACTGTGCTTATAAGATATATAGGTCTGTATCGATTAAATAAATGGGTGACGTACTCAAAGAAGTCATCTATAAAAATGTTCCCATAACCAGAGTTTAAGTGGCATATACTGCACAGTCATCCGCAAGCAAGGAAAAACTGTTCCAGTAGGACAGCATCACTGTGACAAATAACTGTCATTTTTCACCGGTGTATTCTGTAAAGCTTGCAACGTCCTTCTGTAATTATTGTCATCCTAATAGTGTTGTTAATGACTTACATCTTTAATAGCTGACTGTCATGGGAAATATGCCATCATCATTTGTGCTCCAGCTTCACACATTATAGGCTCGTCTATATCTGTGACAGCTAAATGAGCAGGACAACCGTTTCTTTATTGTTTTTTTTTTTTCGGTGTTTAATGTTTCGACGTGATTAAATTTGCCTTGTTGAGCCTTGTAAAAACCTGACTTAATCATGTAAACTTCTATGTAAGCAAAAGAGAAGAAACTTCAAAGGGTCAAAACGCCTTGAGGATTAAGGCTGAGACGCCAGCAACAGATACTAATCTGCCTCCTGATTTCTAGCTCTGTTTGGCCAAGAAAAGGGGACCAGCAGAACT
This sequence comes from Gastrophryne carolinensis, assembly GCA_027917425.1. Lineage (NCBI taxonomy): Eukaryota > Metazoa > Chordata > Amphibia > Anura > Microhylidae > Gastrophryne > Gastrophryne carolinensis. The sequence goes on along the minus strand of CM051239.1, from coordinate 217,966,905 downwards.
TTCATAGTGGCCTGATTCAGCCTAGATCCCTGGGAGAGTATTGGCTTTGTTAGGCTCAGGCCCAGGGATCCATGCAAGCCCAAGATGCTCTGAAAATAACGTGCAGGAGCAGTAATCTGAGATAATGACTTTGTAACAGACTTGGCCAGAGATGTTATCACCTCTACATTCCACTTAAAATGTACTTTTTTCCCTTGTTTACTCCCAGTTAGTCAAAGCTACATTAACATTCCATACAGGGCTGCAAAACAGAATCTTAATTAGTTCTGATGCTGTTGTGCAATGGTTTATTCATTGCACTTTTAACTAATGCTTGCTGTCAGGATATTTTTTTTCTCTTTGGGGATATCTTGTTCTACTGCAAAGCATGACAGAAATGTAATGTGTATGGCATAAAATGTAGCGGATCAGGAAGAGAAGACCCAGACAGACTCCAGTGATGTCTAATGGAGAGATGATTAGTGCTAATGAGAGGAGCCTACTATACTTCGATTCAGTAGTCAGAATTTCCACTTTTCACTTCCCAGGCGCTAATCATATGAAAGGCTATGCTGCTGTTTCTTTCCTATCTCTGCAAATATGACTTTTCTAGCTGTAATGACAACCTGACTGGATAATATTTTTATAATCGCCGCATATAAGCAATTAGCTTGCAGCCATTATCAATGGGGCACAATGCAAATATGACAGAAATAGCAAGATATTTCATATATTCCAGAGCAATGGCATGTTTCTTTACTTCCAAGAAAAAAAATCTAATTGCTATCTTATCAATACATATACAAATCAAGGACATGACTGGCGACTAAAGCTTATGATTGATTACGACTACATCAGATGGCAAAAATGGTAAAATATTGCTAAGCTTATTTTCTGGTTTAGCCTCTCTCAAAAAAAACTTACAGTGGAAGAAATACAGGTACTGCCTTTGCTAGGTTTTATATGGGTACTGCCTTTGCTAAGCTTTATACAGGTGCTGCCTTTGCTAAGCTTTATACAGGTGCTGCCTTTGCTAAGCTTTATACGGGTGCCAAGCTTTATACGGGTGCTACCTTTGCTAAGCTTTATATGAGTGCTGCCTTTGCTAGGTTTTATACGAGTACTGCCTTTGCTAAGCTTTATGCTGGTTTTGCCTTTGCTAGGTTCTATATGGGTACTGCCTTTGCTAAGCTTTATACAGGTGCTGCCTTTGCTAGGTTTTATACGGGCACTGCCTTTGCTAAGCTTTATACGTGTGCAACCTTTGCTAAGCTTTATACGGGTGCTGCTTTTGCTAAGCTTTATACAGGTACCGCCTTTGCTAAGCTTTATACAGGTGCTGCCTTTGCTAGGTTTTATACTGGTTCTGCCTTTGCTAAACTTTATACATGTGCTGCCTTTGCTAGGTTTTATACGGATACTGCCTTTGCTAAGCTTTATATGGGTGAAACCTTTGCTAAGCTTTATATGGGTACTGCCTTTGCTAAGCTTTATACAGGTGCTGCCTTTGTTAGGTTTTATACGGGTACTGCCTCTGCTAAGCTTTATATGGGTGCAACCTTTGCTAAGCTTTTTACGGGTGAAACCTTTGCTAAGCTTTATATGGGTACTGCCTTTGCTAAGCTTTATACAGGTGCTGCCTTTGCTAGGTTTTATACGGGTACTGCCTCTGCTAAGCGTTATACGGGTGCAACCTTTGCTAAGCTTTATACGGGTGCTGCTTTTGCTAGGTTTTATACTGGTTCTGCCTTTGCTAAGCTTTATACGGGTGCAACCTTTGCTAAGCTTTATATTGGTACTGCCTTTGCTAAGCTTTATACAGGTGCTGCCTTTGCTAGGTTTAATACGGGTACTGCCTTTGCTAAGCTTTATATGGGTACTGCCTTTGCTAAGCTTTATACAGGTGCGGCCTATGCTAGGTTTTATACTGGTTCTGCCTTTGCTAAGCTTTATACAGGCGCTGCTTTTGCTAAGCTTTATACAGGTGCTGCCTTTGCTAGGTTTTATACTGGTTCTGCCTTTGCTAAGCTTTATATGGGTACTGCCTTTGCTAAGCTTTATACAGGTGCGGCCTATGCTAGGTTTTATACTGGTTCTGCCTTTGCTAAGCTTTATACAGGCGCTGCTTTTGCTAAGCTTTATACAGGTGCTGCCTTTGCTAGGTTTTATACTGGTTCTGCCTTTGCTAAGCTTTATACGGGTGCTGCCTTTGCTAGGTTTTATACTGGTTCTGCCTTTGCTAAGCTTTATACGGGTGCAACCTTTGCTAAGCTTTATATGGGTGCTGCCTTTGCTAAGCTTTATACAGGTGCTGCCTTTGCTAAGCTTTCTACGGGTGCAACCTTTGCTAAGCTTTATACGGGTACTGCCTTTACTAAGTTTTATACGGGTGCTGCATTTGCTAAGCTTTGTGCAGGTGCTGCCTTTGCTAAGCTTTATATGGATACTGCCTTTGCTAAATTTTATATCGGTTCTGCCTTTGCTAAATTTTATATCGGTTCTGCCTTTGCTACGCTTTATACAGGTGCTGCCTTCGATAAGTTTTATACAGGTGCTGCCTTTGCTAAGCTTTATATGGGTTCTGCCTTTGCTAAGCTTTATATGGGTGCTGCCTTTGCTAAGCTTTATATGGGTGCTGCCTTTGCTAAGCTTTATATGGGTGCTGCCTTTGCTAAGCTTTATATGGGTGCTGCCTTTGCTAAGCTTTATATGGGTGCTGCCTTTGCTAAGCTTTATATGGGTGCTGCCTTTGCTAAGCTTTATATGGGTGCTGCCTTTGCTAAGCTTTATATGGGTGCTGCCTTTGCTAAGCTTTATATGGGTGCTGCCTTTGATAAGCTTTATATGGGTGCTGCCTTTGCTAAGCTCTATACAAATGCTGCCTTTGCTAAGCTTTACACAGGTGATGCATTTGCTAAACTTTATACTGGTGATGCCTTTGCTAAGCTTTATACGGGTGCTACCTTTGGTAAGCTTTATACAGGTGCTACTTTTGCTAAGCTTTATATAGGTGCTGCCTTTGCTAAGCTTTATACAGGTTCTGACTTTGCTTAGTTTCATATGGGTGCTGCCTTTGCTAAGCTTTATACAGGTACTGCCTTTGCTAAGCTTTATACAGGTGCTACCCTTGCTAAGCTTCTTACAGGTGCTACTTTGCTAAGCTTTATATAGGCGATGCCTTTGCTAAGCTTTATACAGGTGCTGCCTTTGCTTAGTTTCATATGGGTGCTGCCTTTGCTAAGCTTTATACAGGTACTGCCTTTGCTAAGCTTTATACTGGTGCTGCTTTTGCTAAGCTTTATATAGGTGATGCCTTTGCTAAGCTTTATACTGATACTGCCTTTGCTAAGCTTTATATGGGTGCTGCCTTTGCTAAGCTTTATACTGGTACTGCCTTTGCTAAGCTTTATATTGGTGCTGCATTTTCTAAGCTTTATACAGGTGCTGCCTTTGCTAAGCTTTATACAGGGGTTGCCTTTGCTAAGCTTTGGATGTGGCTACTCCTCTGCTTAGGCTGGTATGGATGATTGGCAAACGTTATTTTGGGCTGGTCACTGTCAGCGAGAAAATAATAAATCCTGTTGGAAAATACCTACACTGACTAAATATTGATTGCTACCTCTTCTAATTACAAACAGAGGAAAGCATGTGCAAAGCATGTAAGCATGAACTCTAGAGCTGCAGTTTCATGTTGGTGTATTATGAAGTATAATAGCTGCAGGAATCATAAAGATAGGCAACTCACTTTCACTACAAGTAGATTTACTCATGGTGCAATTGAGTCCCTCTATTCTGGATGTTTGTCATTTTGCTTAATACTCAGCAACAGGGGCAAGCTTTGCCAGGCAGCTGTCACTAGTAGCTGAAGGAAGAAGTGGTTGAACCACAAGCTGAGCAGAGGTCAGCCATGAAGTTAGTTGCAGCATCAGTGAAATTCTACATGATTGCAAATCAGCTAAGAGTAGACTGTATTAAAAAGTATCTATTGTTAAAAAAAACACTACGCATACTAAAGCTGACGCTCCTCTGAAACATAACCATTAAATACCAAATTGCAAAGCATTGTGACTCTGTGGATATTTTAGAAATTATATTTACAGAAGCTGATAAATTAGAGAGACAAGCTAAGCTAAGCTGATAATTACTGTGGCAAGCATCCTCTGATACCATGATTTGAGTGAGCATGCTCAGCTTACTGACTGACATGGTGGGGGACGGCAAGGGATGGGCATGCATATTGTGGGCTGGAGAAGGACAGAACAGCTGCAGGGGGAAAAAAGGTGAATATTACTTTTTAAATTTCTGCCTGGACAATGACTTTAACATTATTTATTACCAGGCTGTTCATCATGTGGTGTGTGTCAGCTGTGCTACATGATAATACACAAATTAACATTATCAGTACAGGATCAAACATGGCTGCTCATGTACTAGGAGGAGCAGGGTGTGTCAACATGGCTAACAAACCTTTTATAAGTCTTTATTAAAGAAATGTATTTTCAGGATGACACTTAAAGCAGAACAAAACCCGGGAATTGGACTTTCCCAGGTTTTGTTCCATGCCCCCGGGGCATCCTGAATCGGGATGCACCGCTGTGTGAAACCCCCCAGTTCGCGCACTAAAACTCACCTTTCCCTGCTTCAACAGTGCATGTATGGGCTCTCATCCAATCAGAGCCCTTTACCTTGACTAGGGCAATGGGCTCTGATTGAATTAAATGGGGAGCGTGCACTGCCACATATCCTGCATCCCCAGTGGCGTGCGCATACTCCTGGCTGGGACAGCAGCATGCGCACCACCAGGGGTTCGGGGATAGTTTTACTGATGTGCGTCTACCCATCAAATAATGCATTATGCTACACTTCCTCGCAGGCTGGCCCAAAAGGGGGCATTGGAATGAAGTAGATAACCTCTCAAAAGATGTAATGGTAGACTCAAAAACCTGTCATCCCTCAATTTTATTCCTACCAGTAGAAAACTTTTTTTTTTAATTTCACGTTTATAAAGAAACTTTTCACACATGTTTCACTATCTAACATGTGGGGAATTTTAGTAACAAAACATGCTTTTAAAAAAGTGAAATACTCTTAGGGGTTTTATAACTAACTCATTTTTAGTCTGAGAGTCACTGAGATGGTCTGCAAAAGGTCTCATTCATCAGGTCTTGGTAATAAGTCAAACCAACTGGATACACTGAAGATGTTTGCAAATCACCTGACTAGCTTTCTCTAGTTAGAATGATTTGTTCAAAAGGAATTAAAGGAATCCCCAGTATTAAAGGGATGCAATATCTAAAGGCCTACCTGGGTAAAGCTGCTTCTTTTATACATGGACTTTCAAAAATAAACAAGGAAGAGATCCTCTCTGGGACAAGTGTCAGCAGGAAGACTGTGGCTTAGTTTTTATTCAGGATTTTTTTACAGGTACCGCAGGTTGTTCACATTTACAAATAAACTGTAAACTAACATTCATACCTCACACATACCGACATAGAGACAGGGCTCAATTAAGGTCAGCACTCTGGTATCGTATTTCGGATATATAATTAAACCGGACCTTCAGCTTGATTTAATGAAAAGCCCAAACTCTTAAAAAATGGTTCCCCAGCATCTAAAATTAATATATTTAACGTTTTTAGTCACTAACTTATTATTCTTTCCCCCACTGGGCTGCAACTCTGTTCAGGAATTTTGGATACGGGCGCCGACATCTTGACTTAGAAGCATCACACTTACTGAGGAGAGGAGAGTGGGATAAGGTACAGGGGGGCGGGTTATAGCTGTGCTTTGCTCAGACAGAGCAGAGCTGGGGTCAGGTAACGGTCAGCAGTCCCAGAATGCAGAGCAGCACAGTCAGGAGACACTTCCTGTTTGCAGGCTGCCTGATAAGATGGCGGCTTCCATAAGACGCCATCTTGGATGTTTAAAGGCTCATAACATGCAGTAGATGCAGGTAGGATGATTTTTAATGTGGACAATCTGTATGTACAGGGTGTGGGAAACATATAAGATAGACTCTTATTCAGAGTGAAGGTCCGCTTTAAGTGAGAAAAAGGGAGGGAAGCAAATCCTTGGCCTAAAGATTGGAAGTCTATATAAGTCACTGATTCTGTGCTGTACACCCAACAACCCCATACTTGTTCAGATTTGTTTGTGGTATCCCAGGTTGTATAGGTCAGCTTGTATATTATAGGTTTTTGGTTAATTTAGGCCTGTGCTAAGGCTGATGCTTCTAGTATAACAATATACATCTACTCATTTGGAAAACAGCAAGCATAACAGAGACTACATTGCATTATTCTCCACAACTCCCAGTAAGCGCCACTGACTTTAGCATTTGGAATTCTGCTAACACTCCTGCAACTCTGACCGCCCTATCTCAGTAATGAACAATGACAGAGCACTACTATACCATGTGTTTCCATGTGTTTTCCAGTTTGTGTTGTTACGAGTATTGGCCAAAGCCTTTAGTAAAAAAAACATGCTTGGGGCACTTGGCTGGGGTGGAAGGTGATGAAAAAAACTCTCTCTGAGTATAAGTGCACTTTAACTGCTCAAATGATGTTAGAATCTCAGTGTCGTAAATCTGACCCGACTTGGTCACTCCCCTCCTCTGGTAAAATCTGGTAGGGATCCAGAGTTCCACCAGCTGAGAAGTTATTTCACAGAGATGTGTTGGAGACCATATTTGGTCTCTGTCTGCCTAATTATATTTACTCTGTGCCAGATATTGTAACAAATTGCAGGCACCTTTACCTTTTACCCCTCTGTACACCAAACACAAATTCCAGTGTTACAACAGGGTTGGTTTTAATTGGCCATAGCCACCAGTGAACATAATGCAGATGTGTGGCGTAAAAATCGAACAACCCATGAGGCACTGCAAGACCACCAGATGGCAACTGTGACTCCATTATGAACCTGCTCAATCCGGGAGTCACCTGACCCCAGATAAAGCCAAAGAAAATAGTGTCCACTTTTTCACATGTGATACAGGTAGTATAACTATGAGGCCCGGAAAATATAGAAACTTTTACTGTTTTACAATTTATAATCATGATCATGGTAAGACAATAATATTGTCGGGGTTACCTACAGGGAATAAACTAGAATTTTCCCAGTTGGTTTTCAGGCCTGAAAATCTCTCAGGGTTTGTTACCATAACTAAATACTTAAACACAATCATAGCTTCCTTGACTGTATAATTTATCAAGAAAAATCCAAGTATTAATACCAGGTACCTAAGAAATAAAGGTATTCTATGATTTCACATCTCTTTGCACATGTATAACAACCACATTATCCATTCAAACTGTGAGAAAATAGTTGCTATATAACAACCTTAAAGGAGATAATATGTGCTTTTAGGTGGATTCAAAGACTGAATACCACCAAGTACATGGAAGAATCGTATAGACAGAAACCCTTATGTGGCGAACCCATATCTGGAGGAAATAGAAAGGAAAGCTTCAAGCTCTCTAAATCATTGGGTCAGATACATTGATGGTACCTGGGTTAGCATTCACAAGCAAGAAGTAGATGCAACATTTTGTAGAACACATCATAATATCTTTTTCTACATGGGATGATGTGCAAAACAGCATATTTTTATTGCACTGTGATCAGAACCCTACAGCACCAAGCGTAACAGACTGTTCAGAAATTAAAGTGTCCCAAATTGGGATGCCCCACTATGTGAACTCCCTGCACAGGCCTGCAATCTTTCACCTTTCTAGAAGTCCTGCAGCCACATATGCCTGCGTCTGTGATGCGCTACCATGTTTATCATCCATGTAAGACAGGGCCCCCCTCGCACAGTGTTGTGTGTAGGTCTACTTTAAAACTTGTGGTTATCCGGGCTTGTGGTGGGGAACACATGACAGACACTCTACCTCCTTCAGGCTATTGTCCTCATGCTGATTAGAACAAATTATGCTGGTTAAAATCTGCAAGACTTTTTAATGTGCAAGATTTTATACCAGCCTTTCTGAAGTCAGTCGGATGACTAGCAAAACATCTTAAAGATAAATAGAGAAAGTCTAAGTATTTTTACTTACTTACTACAGGTTTGTCTGGATGCAGCACAGTGTCAGGTTCCAATTCACTTCCTGTGTCATCTATTATCAGAGGATTGATTTAAGATGCTTCAAACATTCCAACTGTCTTCAATGCCTACAATTAGTGATGAGCTGAATCTGACGCTATTCTGTTCTGGTGCAGTTTTTCTGAACAGTTGGCACTATTTTGGTTCTGCGTCACACAAAGTCTTAAAGGCAAAATTCAGGATGGGCTCTGGAAAGCAACTAAAGTAGCCAAATGCCCCCTATGCATGTTGGGAAGACCACAAAATATAATACCTTGCCTTAGCCAAGTAATGTTTTTTGATGAAGGAAACAGGAGTCCCCAATCCTCCTCCTCAAGGCCTGCCAACAGGTCATGTTTTTGGATCTCCACACAGACACACAGGTGAGCAGAGCTTTAGAGTGGGGCTATATGGAGACCCACAAATCATGACCTGCTGGCGGGCCTTGAGGAGAAGGTTTAGGGAACACTGCTTAGAACATCTGTATGAAAAGTTATCAGTTTCTTTTAACAAACCATCTATATATAAAGCTAGTGTTCCTCTTGTTTTAGTTTGAAAAGGAGTAAACATTTTTAATGGACTATTGCAGAAAATGTGACCAAATGATAAAAATCCTGCAGCAAGAAATATCCAGCTAGGCTTGTTTCTTTCTTTTGACGGAAGAAGGAGGAATCAGTAGAAGAGAAATACACTCAGACCTGTCACCCCTTGATTTTATTCCGGTTTAGGTGTGTAAGTGACCCCTCCTCTCATTTGCCAACATGTTTATATGGATTTTAATATTACACAATTTTGCAATACACCTACTTTAACTTTCACCTTATTTAACTATCACAGGCATGTTTTTTAGGAACATAAGAGGGGCACAATAATATAATAAGTATATTGAGTTTTTTTTTCTCTGTAATTGTTTTGTCAATCGCCACTATGCTTGTTGTGATGTAGCATACAGTGTATGTGTTACACGCGCCTGGCTATATCACCTGCTGGCGCAGCGATAAATATAGGTGGTAGATATGGATACACCCTGGCATAGCCTATGTGGTGCCAATTTTAAAAGTCAGCTTGCTACTAGTTAGCTGCACTACGCCTGGGGGGTTCCACTATGGTGTGCTCAAAAAAACAGCATAATGGAGCGTATCAAGACAAGCCCTGTTCTGCTGAAAAAGGCATACTGTGAAATAGTAAATCATGCCCAATGCGTTGTTGGACGAGTGCTCCCTGAAGGAGAGCAGGGGCATAACACAGGAGTCTCCATTATTGGACTTTGCTGTGTCTGAGAAGTTTGTATATCAGAGTATCATTGCCAGGCTGTCTGCTCTTTGACTGGCCTCACTTTACCCAGAAGCTATGCTAAATACAGCAGAGAGTATAGAAGCAGGATGTCTTCCAGGAAAATGCAAGGCGATGAGACTCAGCCCTGCTGAGGGTGAGGCTGGTATGCTGAATCTTTCCTCTTGCAGGGTAAATTTTAGGCATGGCTGACAGAGTAAAAAATCTTCACTGACAGCACTGGCCCCATGTGGGGAAATGATGGTCATTCACTTCAGTAGACAAATCATGTTAGTGAGTCTACAATGGAATTATCTGAAAAATGACAGGTTTCTTTTTAGTAAACCATAACCATGAATGGCTGTTTAAGTGAAGAGATTTCTTCTTTTGTAAATAACTGCTTAGTGGTCATATCCAGTGGCTAGAATTCGAGCACTTGTTTAAATACAGTACATATATCTGATTGGCATATAACATTTTTTGACGGGCATTTGGTAGTCATTATTTGTTTCCCTTATTTTATGCACAGAATTAGGATCCAGCAGTCTTTGCACTTGCACTTTCACTTTTGAATTTTTGCTGTCTTTTGCACCTTGCTATTGTTGAGCGCAGTTATTTATTGATGACTTTTTCTTTTCTCTTGCTATTCCTAACACTTACATGTGATATTTATTAAATAATCTCTATTATATATGCCATTTATTTATGGTTACCATTTGTAACAAGCACACAAGCTACCAAAAAATTATTTTTTAAGACATTTTGCTCATTAAATTATTTGGGCTTATTTTCTGGGGGGGGGGGGTATCTGAAAGATTTCATGTTCACACATTATTTATGTTTTTGCCCCTGAAGAGGGAGCACCACAGGCAGTTCCTAGCTTTTGTCTTCAACATGCAGTGCATTGAGATGCCCTATTCTATGCATTACACTGTAGCTGCGGGAGGTATGGTTTCAGCCAGGGGTCTGCTTCTATCAGTGCTGTGGATAAACCACTAGAGCAGGGTGAGGGGGGGGGGGTGGTATATTCTTGGACTTTATCTAGGCAGATAGTTCTTTGTTTTGCATAAGTCCCTTGCACTGTATAGTTGCTTTATACTGGACAGTATGACATATTGGGATACTGCATTGAACTCCCATTATTTAAAGATAAATTACTAATAATTAGGGGTTTTGATTTAATTAAAAATAAAGCTAGACAAATTTTACGTAAATACTGCCAAAATCCTGTTCAGGTTGAACTGAACTGATTCAAGATAATTCTGAAAGAATTCAAACCCAAAATCTGAACAGCAACACTACTGTTTACCCTTCGGTCACACTAGCCATTTCTTGGACGAAAACAAAGATTAGGTGTTGAAGAGGATATGTCAGTGGCAAATGCATCACACAAATACATGTTTTGTGAACTGTGCAACACAGAGGGTTACAGCTGTAGGCTAAAGTGAAAAACAAAACTGACCTAAACCCCTGGGACAATGATCCAGCAATTCCTGGATCCTGAACTCAACTACTGCATCTGCTCTCAGTTGGGCTGCTTTTTCTGCCCACTTTATCTGGGCTTCAGTGAGATTTGACTGAAAAAATGAAAATCTAAGAGTACCTAGCATTGTCATACAAGACAACTCTAATCAGTTATGAAGCTTGCTCCCTCCTGTGATGGCTAGATGAGGGACTGTGTGCTGGGGCTGGTGGTGTGGCACTCCTGAACCCTGAGTGATGAGGGTAGAACATTAGTATTATCATTATTTGATATACAGCACTGTAAAGCATGGTAATTACAGACAGGCTAAAACATACGAAAAAAGTTCAAAGTGCTTTTAAAAATGAATACAAAACGAGAGGGAGCCCTGCCTTTAGGAACTTACAGTCTGCACCATCCAATTACTGAACAATCTTGAGTAATTATACATTTACACACAACTCTTCCTATCTTCTTACCTCTCCCTCTTCAGTTTAAACCATTTACTGCAGGTTTACTTGTGGTTTATTTTGTAACTTGTAAGTAGCAATTGTATGCATACAGTACATCTCAGGCCTGATTTAGAAAGTACTATGATAGCATGCACCATATAGGCTCACACTGTCATAAGTGAAAAATATGTATCACTATTTTCTCACATCAAAAATGGAAAGTTATACAGCATGTCATTTTACCTGTTTTTGTTTTGTTTTTTTCCCCCAAGGCTTATGTTTGTCACATGTGTAGCATATATAACTTTATTTTTGTAGCTTTCAATTTGTTATTTTTAACTAAAAAGCACATTTTCTCTATAAGTTAATATGTTATGTGCGTCTGGCTTCGCCACCTTCTAGAATAGTAATAATTATAGGCTGCAAATATAAGTGAACCCTGGCGTGGCCTTAGTAGTAACCATTTTAAGGGGCAGTATGCTACTATTGCTACGCCGGGGTCATATACTGTGGTGTGTCCAAGAACCAACGTAATGGAGCGTACCAAGGCAAGTCCTGTGCTGCTGCAATAGGTGCACTGCAAAAAAAATATATTAATTCAGGCACCTTGTCTATATTTTTTTCTATATTTCATTTATGATTTGCTCTCTAACGCAGACACATTTGTATGCATACCTATACCTGAAAACATTAATGTTCTCAAATGTTCTAATTTTTGTAGCCTCGCATTATTAACTTGTGTCAAGAAAAAAACTTCTTATGGCCAAATAAATGAATTATTGATTAAATAGAAATACAAAAATAATGCAATACTCACTTTACCCCTTACCCCACATGTGTGATCCAAAACAGCCCTTGATCCTTAGTTTTTTTATTTATTTTTGTAGTCCACAACCTATTCACATTCACAGAAACATTCATATAAGTGGAAGTCAATCTCCAGATTTAAGTTTTATGTTGAAGAGTCTGCGTATAACTAAGTGCAAAATGCAAAACAGCATTCCCTTTGCCCTTAATTTGGTTTTGGAGTGGAGAATTCTCTAGGCAAGATACACCTCTCCTTCCCAATCAGAATGTATTGGAAGTGTAAGAGCTGCATTAAGCTGGAGAGCAGAGGTGGGATTCAATTTCTATTCCTATATATAGATTTGTCAATTGCTTCACACATCTATATTTTTATAATATATGTTTGCATACGATCGAATAAACAGCAAACTGTGTAGTGCTATTAAAATGTTTCTAAGCAATATTAAGGGATTGCATAACTTATGTGTGCCAGTTATTTTCAATTCTGAGAACGTCTACAATTTTAACTACTGGTTTTGCAGAACCAGGGAGAACTTGCTGAACCCGTTCGTGGGGAAGAGGTTCTACATACAGTAATAAGCTACCCTCTAGTCTAGTGTGATGCTACGAAATCTATATTTCTATACATCACTGCGAGTTTTTGTCTGCATCCCTTTGTGTATGCGATCCCATATAATCTAAAGTTGGTGGGCAGCCAGAGACTGCAGCATTCGTTAGCAATTAGTTTGTACTTTTGACCCGCTAAGTGTTTTTGTTGGTGTTTTTGTTTTCTGTCTCGCTTTGATGTTACAAATTGTATATAATGTGCGAGGGACTTTCATTTGTGTGAAAAATGTCACTTTGTAAAGTCAGAGCTGTCAGCGTCGATTATTCTGGCTAATGTATTCCTGTGATGGCAGCTCCCTAATTGTCCATGGGAGGAAAAATCATGCCCTGATCTAGAACTAGAAACTTGTGTGATCAATGCGATCAGTCCGCTAATATAAAGCATCCAGGAGGTGATCTGTTGGAATCATTACTCCAAGAATGAAAACCACAACAACAAAAAAAGAACAGTCCCGACACCCTTAGCGATATCTTTCATCGCCAGTAACTTAAAAGTTCCCATCGCTGTTGTCACCAGGCAATTTCCGCCAGGCTGATGGCTGCTCTGCTCGTCAATTAACCCCTTGGCTAATGATCGATTAAGCACCTTGTGACTTTTTTTCTTGTGTAAGGAATGGTTGCAGGTACACGCGTGGGCTGCCATCATGCCAGATGTGGCTTCTCTGCAACAAAGAAGCTCTACAAAGGGGGAAAGTTGCCTAACGCCAGGGTTATTATTAACTTACAGGACTCCTCGTTAGCCCTGTAGGAGAGATCCAACATGCACTATAATCTTGCTGGCTTACCCTGTCATTAGGCGGTTTGTTTTGCTACCTGGCCGTGTAGTTTATGATTAGAAAATGAGTGCATGTGGGCGCCATTATCACTCAATTACTGTTTACAGCGTGTCGGCATTGTGCTGCGTGCTCCTAAAATGCAGCCTGTTACGGGAGCCTGGGCCGCCACCATCACAATCCGGAGCCTTTCTTGTCGGCCGGCCGGGGTGTCAGAGGTTAAAGCTCTGCTTTCTCCTGTCTCTTGATCTGGGAGAGGAGCGACAACTGTTGCTGTCATGTTTGGGTCTGGAGAAGAGGCTGCCGGGCACCGCCAGCATTAATCACTAGAAAAACTATCCGTAAGAAAGCCTTAATGAACGGCTCTGCCATAATAATTGTCAGGAAATAATATGCTTCTGGATTAGAGGGTCCCCTATCACTCCCTGATTAGTGGCCATTAGTCATTTATACTGGCGGGTGCCTGTCACTCAGCGGCCCCCATCCTTAGCGCGGCCACAAGCAGTGCTAAGATTTACATCCCACATACATTACCTGGCCCCGCTATATAGATCCAAGCCATCCCCCAATGTCTGCTGTGCAAAACGTCACAGGTTCCAATATCTATAATGGGCAAGTGGCGGAACAAAATGCTAAGGGGCCCTGGCGTAAATATTAAATTGGGCCCTTTCATAGTTAATACATTCAAAGTCTTTCTGTCTTTTAACTAAATTGGATGCAACTAGTCCATTTAAGACTGAAACAGCAGAGACAATGGGGATTCCGTTCTTTAAATACAGCAAATATGATAAATAAGGAGGGGAAGCAACAATGATGGGGCCCCCTGACACTCTGGGTTACCGTGCGGTTGCATCCCATGCATCCCAATAGTCATCCAGAGGTCATCTTGTACAATGCTCATCACGGCGTACGTTTAGCCTATGCCAGAAGTGTATGTGTATATATATATATATATATATATATATATATATATATATATATATATATATACATATAACCTCTCTCTCTCTCTGTATATATATATATATATATATATATATATATATATATATATATATATATACATATAACCTCTCTCTCTCTCTGTATATATATATATAGATATATATATATATATATACAAAAAAGTGTGTATGCCGGTTTTATTATGTTGTTATTTTTTTTAAATGATATATCTATATATGTATATATATATATATATATATATATATAATTATTAAGAGTTCTGTGCAACGTATTTATTTACGACTGCGGAAATAAGATTAGGTTAGATGCAAGTTCGCAAGAGAAGAAAAAATAATATATTTATTATATGTATATGCCACCCACCATTTTTCCTGGACATTAGATATGACTAAACAAAAGCTCGTCATGGCCAGGACTTGAAGAAGATATATATATATATATATATATATATATATATATATATATATATATCACAATTTTCCCTTCTAACCGTCTCTGGCCATAAGGTATGATTAGGCTTATGCTCATCATGATCAGGACCTGAGGTTAAACTATATATAAAGCGTATTTATAATATATATATATATATATATATATATATATATATATATATACATATATATATATATCACTATGCGCCTCTCTAAAACTACCCTGGACGTTCGAAAAATAACATGTAAGCTCGTCATGGCCAGGACATGGCTCTACAAATTATAAAATCTCTTCAAAATCGATCTACAGTATATAGAATATTATATCTATCTATCTATCTATCCACCCTGAACTGACTGAGACATGACAAGAAGATTAGGGTCAGTACGCAGAAAAGCTCTCCAGCAGAAAAAAATATGTACACCAAAATGTCCCCTTTTTAAACTCCCTTGCATATTAGATAGCTTTAGCGGAGTATAGCGCAATTTTCCTTTCCAACTTTCTATGGACATTAGACAAGATTAGAGATAGGACCATCTATCTATCTATCTATCTATCTATCTATCTATCTATCTATCTATCTCCGGCCATTTTCCCAGCTCCTCCTAGGGCCGTATGACAGGGCCAGTGGTCGGGGTTTAGGAGGCAGTGAATCCTTATGTGTTACATGTTCGTGCTGTCCAATAAACGTACATGGGGGGAAAAGGTTTTGGAAGTCACCTATGGAGAGGGAAGATGCAGCAGATGAGCTGCTGGAACTTTTACGCGTCAAACAATATTACCCGATCAGTTACCGCGTAAAAAAAGATCTTTGTTTTAACACGTAAGTTCAGAAAAATAGAGAAAAAGTTGGATGGGGATTTCGCAGTGAAATTCCTCGGCAAAAGCCATGGGCGGGAAAGTATTTATTCTATAAACACGTTGAGCTCCTTTTCATGAGAAAAGTGGATTGGAGACAGTGAGTGTCATTGTGTGTGAGGAGCCCGGGAAGTGTTAATGTGCGAAGCCCAGAGGCCGAGCAGTTCAAGGTGAAGGCGATTAACTGTTGCTGCGCCGCAGCGCTGCTGTGTGCCGCCGGGGTAATGACAAGCTGCCATGCTCAGCATTGTGCCCCGGCCATTGAGATCGGGCGCTCTCTTTTGTCACGGGCTGGGGTCATTTCCTCGAATCCGCTAAATGCAATCTGTTAAACCCCAGAGAACACACATCGAGTGATTCCAGCCCTAGAAGTGTTGCCGCTGTTACTCTGTGTGACATTGGTCGATTGGGGGGGGGGCAGACTCGACTCGTCTATAGCCACATAGATCGCGTTCATTCATCGAACATTTCAGAAGTAGTAGTGGTTGCTGGTGAGGTGGGTGAGGTGTCTCCAGCTTATAGGCAGCTAGTGACAAGGGAAGTCCCGAAACAATGGCTCTTTTGTGAAAACACATGGTGACATTTGAAAGCTTCGCATAGACAAGAGCTCTCCATCTAGAATCGCCCGGAGTCTTCCTTGTTTCCCCCGGGAGATCCCCCTGTGATTACATTCTATTTACTAAGCAAGCCACCACCAGGACTGGTCTGTGTCACAACCTAGATCGCATAAAGATATATCCCAGACGGCCGACCTGAGATCACGTCCCTGTACATCTTCTATATTAGGTGTTCTTTACCCTCACCTCCACAGCAGCTTCTTTAACAAATATATATATATATATATATATATTAGTTTGACAGTATGAAAGCACTTAAGCTAGGCTAAATATATATATATATATATATAGAGATAGATATATCCGTCCGTCCATGTCTGCATGCTGGTGTGTGATTACCGCTGACCCGAGGCCGGGCTGCTGTCACTTGCTGCTATGGCTGCTGTAGTGCAGCGGGCTGATAGCTGAAGTATTAGAGATCACTTTCAGATGGCCTTTGTAACAAGGCAGAGCAAGAGGCCGCTCGTTTCCAGCTCACAAAAGGCCACCAGAGAGAGATCAGTTTGTCAATATCAACTGGTCCAGCAATTTTCCATCCCCGCACTCACTCGTGGGTCCGAGCTGTGATCCGCCAGATGTCCGGACACGGCTTTATAAATGGCCCACTATCAGCTGCTAATGCTTCCCGGCTGACCACTCGTGAACGTGGCAAAGCACGCAGCATTTACCCTGCTGAGATCTAATAATGCCTTCCCCACCGCCACATTATTAATCATGAAATGAAATAGATGAAGCACTTCAAGAATAGGGATATGATTGATTAAAGGGCAATCTAAGGAGCTATTATTCTTGTTTTATTACCATACAGCATATACACTCCATTTATCTTGGTGGGAACCGTATAAACTTTCCTATTTTTTACAGGCAAGTTATCTGCTGACTGCCCCGAATTAGGACAATTATCTCTCTTTGTCTGGTGCTTCACGCGGCTTATAAAGAGCCCTTCTCCTCCTTCCACTGGTGCTTGCTAATTCTTTGGACTCACCCCTGCACCAGCTCCCCCGCCTCTGGGCATGATGGAAACAAAAACAGCACTGGAATGAGTGCATGCCAGGGCGAGGGGGTTAAATAATAATAATAATAATACTATTATAGAGAAATATTAATAAAATGATTTTCATGTGCCATTATTTGGGTTATACACAGTCCACTGTAAACACGCTTGGATTTTCGAGCTGATGCGACACACGCACACGCCATTTAATAAAGTAATAAAGAAAATGCCCAATATGCTACCTTCAATTCAGAGTTTTTTTTTAGTGGGTGGTTAGTTAGCTGCAAATGGACAAGAGTAAATATATATATATATATATATATATATATATATATATATATATATATATATATATATATTTGTGCAAAATACCCAGGGGAAGGACCATCTATCTTTACAGGTCACAATAACAAGCAAGAAAAAAATCGAAAATTGTGTTTTTGTTTCAAATAAAAACCAGGCAGAGTTTATTTACAAAAATGTTTTTTTTTAAATTTCATTGCAATACAACTTGCATAAATTACTAGAATCTTTTTTTCATATCTTTACAAAAATAAATATCAAATATGCTTCTTTTTTATTTTACTTTATCCCACACATTAAGTACTCCAGTTTATCAATCACGACTTGCATTATTGTCTCTGTGGTATAGATATTTTAGAAATAGGGGGTGTTCTTGAAACCTTACAATAAAATCTATCGTACCTATGGAATATATATGGTGGCAATAAAGCGACCGGGTCAAGATAGCCTGAGAAAAACAAAAGATCCTTGGAAAACAAAGTCGTCACAATAAACATAGGGGGGACTATATACTGTACCGATCATTTCACATATGTCCAAATGGAGTTTGCCTTTCTTAATAAAAAGAGTCTGTAGATTAAATAATGTTCCGTGGCTTCGTCTTAATCTTTTTTTACAGTGGCACAAAGTGTGATCCGGATTTAGATGTATTACTTATTAGAGTGGGGAGAGTCCATGGCTTGCTGACTTTTTTTCAAAGCAATTGTGACACCTACCTGTGAATCAAGGAAAACAGTTTCATTATCTCACCAATTCAACCTCTCTATGATATCCTAACAAGTATATTTTTAAAGCAAAATCATAATTATTAATATTAAATTATTGTGTGTGTGTACATCAGTTTACTATACATTACAATATAATAATATTAATATGGATATAAAAATACTATATATCATATTTATTGTTGTAGTTAAAGCAAAATACATAATGTATTTTTTTTCATTTTGTATTGGATATTAAATGGCGACTGATTCTTCAGAATAATATGAATTTCCTGTGCGGTAAATAAAGAATGTATTAGCCAGTTTTTGGTTCATAAAAATTCAAATTATAATTAAAAAAAACCAACTTTTTGTAATGGCTGGCAAAGGTTTTTGTAATTCACGAGTCGTCATACTGAATAAAGAATTTGTAAGAATAGATGCATCTTGCAGTGGCGGTTTAACTGGCTAAAGTGTTCCTTATTTACCAAGTGTAGAGAAGGAAGGGGCTTAATATATATTTCATATTATAAAGCCAAGACGAAAGGAATGCTTTGCAGACAGAAAGCCCAAAGGGAGGCGTATGAAAGAAAACGACTGACATGATGGCAGTTGTGAAGCCCCGAGATCCTGGAGCGGTCCCGGGTGATTGGAATAAATGATAGAGCCGGTTTCCCCTTACTTACTTCCATGGCTGTGTGATCGCACATCTAGAGGTATGGTTGTACTCCTACTGTGCAGACTTCAGTGGGATCTGTCAAAATAGAAGCGTCAGTTAGTCACACCACACAGCTAGCTAACTAGATTATTGTTTCCAATTCTCCGATGGACTCTCTGAGCAGCCAAGAGTCTCAGTAGCTCCATTAAATACTATGGTTTCAATTAACATAAATACTCTCATTTAGAACCCTAAATGCAGTGTGACAGCAGGCCAAATGCATTAGGCATGGGGGAAAAGGCTGCATTTGGCCATTGAGAAGTACTTATGACATTCTGTCAGCATCATTCAGCATTCTAGTATGTATGTATAGCCCATTGTGCATGCTTCAAGCATATATTTACGTACATATTTTCTTTCTCATATCTTTAATGACATTGTATACAGCTGTGATGGATAAGGGGAATAAAATAGCCTACCTTTTTTCGAGTCGTAGCTAGTTGACCTGTAGTGTTGTTCTAGTTGACTGCTGGCAATTTTTAGAGAGTCACTGCTGGTGTGTTTGTGCAGAGAATTGCTGTTTAATACTGTCTGACTGAGTCCCTCTGGGGAAGTAACTGTTGCAGAGTTATACCTCAGGATTCCTTGGCTTTGCAGGGCGCTGAAGTTGCCATAGTTCGTATAGTTGCTGTAAAAAGGCGATGTGTAGTAGATGTGTCTGCCCAGGATGGAGGAGGGAGGGTAGGCTGAGGAGGAAGTATTCGTGGCAGAGGCCACGGTAGGCGCCTGGCAGCTCTGGCCCAGGTTCTGGTGTTTAACGTCTGAGGTTGCTATTTCAGCTAGTGACCAAAGTTTAGGTTTGCTGGCCTGGGTTTGGGAGTTGGGAGAGATCCTGTTGTCCAGGGTGGTGGCTTTGCTTGGGGTTCTGGGGCTCCCCTCATGCTGATGACCTAGCACGGGTGATTCTATGCCGGTGAGGGGGGGAGAGGTCACAAGTTTGCTTGGAAGGTCTCTGTCGTCTTCGTCTAGGTCTTCATCGTCTTCGTCGTCGTCCTCATATTTATCCTTTGATTCGCTGCCTGATTCACAGAGGTGCTCTCTGCGTGATAATTTTTCTCCATCGGACTCGGCAGAGCAGGAGTGGTCGGTGAGGGAATCTACATGGAGACTGATACCTAGATCACAGATAAAACAGATTTAGAGCCAACCAAACAAACACAAAAAAAAAAAACACAGCGTGCTCTCAAAAATTACAACTTTTGGATGTTCAGCAAGGGGCTACATATAGTCAGGTAGTAAAGCGACAGTTCCTAAATTATAGGTTTATAGGTCAATCGTTTAAGCTTTCGTTTTGGCTCCCTCTTTTAAAAAAGAAAGACACAGCGAATTGCTCACCTTCATCCTCTGCAGAGGTCTCAGTGTTGTCCTGGATCTTCTCCGAATGTTCCTCCTTGACCCTCTCTCCGTCCCCATCATCGTCATCTTCATCCTCGCTTTTATTTCGGGGTGCCCAGGTCATTTTGTTCTCTTTTTTCAGCCTTCTCCTGGCATTGGCGAACCATGTGGAGACCTGGGTGAGGGTCATCTTGGTGATGATGGCCAGCATGATCTTCTCACCCTTGGTGGGGTATGGGTTCTTCCTGTGCTCCTGTAACCAGGCCTTCAGGGTGGCGGTGGCATCCCTAGTGGCATTCTTTCTGTAAGCAGGGTCATTCAGCTGGTAGGGATAGGCCGGGCTGCCATATGGATGATAACTGATTGCCCCTGTCATGCCCGTGGTGTGGGCATCGTACGGAGATCCCTGCAAAGACACAGAAGGAAAAAAAAAGAAACTGGTCAGCGACTTGTGACAGGCAACACACACAGAAGGCCGGTCATTTGCTAGACTTTAACGGCACATTAAACTCTTAAAAGGGGGTGAAAAGATCAGCCAAGCTACCAATAAATGAAATGCAATATTTTCTTAAGTAAAATGCTGTCATGCTGAACCCAATTCCCATAGCAGCCACTCGGAAAGACTGAAGCCCCTCATTCTGCCCTCTAGTCTCTGTCTATGGGGGGGAGTCATTTCCAAATGACAGAGGCGATTATTTTATGTCATTTTCAGCCTTTGAAATAGCCGCTCCCAAGTTCCCATTTGAAGTAGTTAAAAATAACAAAGGCAAGGGAAAACAATCGGCTGATCTAATGCATTGTAAATCCAATTTGCAAATCAGGAGCTATGCATGACTTGGGATTGTTCAAGTGGCGAGCTATTTGCATTTTAATTCGCCCTTTTAACGTTCCAATTGCCCTGATTTAACTGTGCAGAATGGAGGCTCCGAAAAGAGCCCATCCGAAAGCCGCTTGGAAAAAGTTTTTTACTACCGGGACAGGGCTTTCAGCCCAAACCTGCCGGCACTGCAATAATCATAATAATAAAAAATCGGTTATTAAAGCACGCACGCTATTTAAACAGCACAATGACAGCAAAGCGGCACCAGGTGATCGTGGATTAGATTCACGCGTGAGATCTGATTAGCACCGCATTAAATAAAATCAGGCGCCATCATCATCGGCCATCATCATATCAATATTAATGATCTCCTCACAGAATCAAATAAGCAGAGGTGCGATTAAAATAGGGGCCATCCATCACAGGGCTAAGTGACCCGTCACACACACTATTGCGACTTATTTCTAAATGAACGGCCGCATGGCACTAAAAGGTGCTTCATTGTTACTAGTTGGGTTTGGGCAGAAAGATAAATAAGAGTAGACGTGGCAGAGTTTTTGCAGTGGATGGTGAATACTGTCGGGTGCTGTGTAGGGTGACAGCCGGGCATATTGGGCTGAGGTAAGTGAAGTGTGTAGGTAAGCAGTGGCGGAGTTCGGGCGTCTCTTACCATGTATGAGGGGAATCCCGCCGGGTCCCCGGAGTACTGCAAGGGGCTGCCGAAGCCGGTGGCTGTCTGGGCGCTGAAGGCAGCTGAGCCCGGGTAGGGGCTGAAGGCGGATCCGGACGACGAGCGGGCCAACTCGTCGCTCCTGGGGGCGGCCAGCGCTGAGGCCCCATAAGCGGGACACGAGTAGAGAGCCAGGGAGCCGGGCGGCTGGTAGAGGTAACCCTGAGGATAGGACATGGCAGCGGTGAGAGGGAAGGGGGGAGGAGGTCAGTGAAGTGGAGCCCGGTGCCCTGAGTCTCCCTCAGCTGTGACTCGCCTCCTCACTCATGCAAGGAAATAAAAGTGTCTCTCTCTCTCGTCTTCCCTCAGCCCTCCCTCCCCTCTGGAGCAGCCTCCTCTACACAGCGCCTGTGACCATGGAGAGAGAGCGCGAGAAATCCAGTCACAGCGAGAGAGCGAGATGGAGGCCAGGAGCCAGCCGACCATAAGGGGCAGCTCAGCAAAGTGGCCGCTGCTGCTGTTGCATATGGCCAGCCCGTCCGCCAGCCCAGCGCCTGCTGCTGCTGCTAGCCGGCTAATTTTTTTTCTGCCCTCAAAGAGAGGACGGACGTGGGGAGGGAAGGAGGGCGACGGGGGCTTGGGCTGGGGTGAGGCGGGGGAGCCCGGGGTACGGTCCCACGAGTTAAGCAAGACAAGAGGCTGGAGTTTTTCTGAGGCACATTGGAAGAGCGAGCTGTCCGTCAGAGGAAGTCATCTGCATAGCCCGGGCCTCCACCCCCCCCCCTCCTCACCAATCCCCCTCCCCACCCTCCAGCACCAGCACCAGCAGCAGCGAGACGAGAGAGGAGGGGGAGCGGGCCCGGCCTGCCTCATGTACAGTAAGTAACTCACACCCTCACTGCGCATGCCCGCTCCCTCACACTCCTATCCTACTAATAATCCTTTATTAGCGCAGGGGAACAAGTGCAACTAAACTTTACACGTTTATCCTCAGCAAGTCACAGGCCGGCAAATAAATATGGCCATGCTCACCAGCCGCCTGTCTCATTGGTGCACCACAGAGACCCCGAAACATGGTCACCTCAATGCCAGAGACGGATAAGAGGGCGCACTCACTCACCCACAAGGCGGGACATCAATTTGAAATACAAATATCATAAACTAGAATTGCACACACATAACCCAGGTCAATATATAAATCAAATACTACCATTGCTCTGTATTTTTAAAAGTATGCTTTTTTATAAGCTATAGAATATATATATATATATATATATATATATATATATATATATATATTCTCACCTTCTATTAGCTAACTCAGAATATATAAATATATAGGTAGATAAAGCATAGAGATATAAAATATCCAGCGGCAGATATAAGCAATGACAGGGGGGGGGGGGGGGCTGAGCTCTGTCCCATGTCAGCAGCACCGCCGAGGATCGGCCTGTAGGAGGCGCTCGCTTCTAAACATCGACTCAATGAAGCCGGCTGGACTTGTCAGAATGGTTTCCAGATGAAATGCTAATCGCGCTGCCCATCAGGATGACTTCCCCCAGTAACCTGCCTAATCATTGTTATTATTCCTTAAAAATCCAACATCAAAT
Organism: Gastrophryne carolinensis; assembly: GCA_027917425.1. Lineage (NCBI taxonomy): Eukaryota > Metazoa > Chordata > Amphibia > Anura > Microhylidae > Gastrophryne > Gastrophryne carolinensis. The sequence goes on along the minus strand of CM051239.1, from coordinate 217,943,444 downwards.
GTTTAAGACAATAACGCGCTCCCTGCCTAGTTTTTCTTTTAGTGCTCGCAGGCAGAAATCGATTGGAGGCCGCATCATCTGAATAAAACATCGCTGCCTGTCTGGGAGTTTTAATCATAGAGTTCAGACACTTGATTGAGACAGCTAAATCAATGCCAGGGAATTACCGGAGAGGGCTACGTTACATTTCCGGCGAGGAGCCACTTTGTCGGAGCTGACATGGCTCCGCTTTGCTCGGCTGCAGGAAGACGAAAGTGACAGCGCGACGGATCATCGGCCGGCACCGTGTTATGGAGGCATCGCGGGGGCTAGGTAAGTACATGGCTACACTTTCACACACGATGGAGATCGCACGAGTGATCGCATCATGAATGCCGGCATGGGAGATTTTTGTCCCTGAAGTACTTAGAATACTACACGGGAGGGATAAACAGGTCGGATCTATAGACACACACACACAAACTATCGCCATCACTGATATGATTTGGGATTAAGCAAAGTTTCTACGGTTTACTTTACGAAGTTGGCTATTGGAAGCAATGCCAAGAGCAATTCCTTTTATCATTTTAATAATACCGGCTACTGATGCGCTGCTATTGTGCTTAATAATTGGTTGTCGGCGTCCCCTGAATGATGAAAATTGACAGGGCCGCTAATTGGCCTGATCTGCAGATTGGTAAGCCCATGTCACCAGGAATGTTAGAGCTTCGTTCTGATATATATATATACTATATAATATATATATATAATATATATATATATATATATATATATATATATATATATATATTCTATATATATAGTATGGGGAACTGTCGATGGCTTGCAGAAGTGGCTGCTGCATATGTATGTCCGAGTATAGCAATTAAATCGGACGGAAAGGGTGTCCTGAGTTTTATTGGTGCGTTGATGGCCCAGGGCCCCGGTGACATTATCGGTGGCCGGTGTCAGCAATAGACGGAGTTAAAGTACCAATTGCTTTCTATGAATTTTGCGGCGTGGCGGCGCGGATAATGTTCGAGCCTGCTGATGGTGGCAGCCATGCCCCGTGTGCGGGAAAGAGGGCGCTCCAAGCTGCGCGGCTTACCCAGAGTATCCCCCACCCCGGCCTGGCCCGGCAGCCGATTACACCCTACACACAGGGATATTACTTATACACAGGATTACACATTTATCTCATTATCATCCCCCTATCAAAAACAAAACACAAAACAAAAACAATACTTGAACACTTGAAGAATGTGCCCATCAATCCAGGCTAAACGTTTGCAATGATAAAATTAAAATACCCATTTACATAGGAAAGTACAGCACTAAAATAAAGAGAATGATGATCTAGAAAGCTCGGAGACGTTCCGATTCTAAATCAATCGGTCTCATCCTTGCTTTACACATTCATCTATTCAGTCTATGGGAGTTTCTTGTCCACCTTGTAGGTTTCAATTTAACTTAAGCCACGCCTAAATATATTTTAATCATTATATCATATAATCATTATATCATATAATCATTATAATAGAACGTCTTTAGACTAAATAATGCCCACCTATACAGACATGAGTGCAATTACCAATTGTTACCAATTTACCTTCAGGCTACATAGCCAGCTGTGGCCTGTCTATATAGCTTCCCTTTACATACAGTATGTCCATACTAGTATTTATCTATGCTATCATTCTTAAAATCCATCTTATATTTATGCATGTACCAAGTACCAATATACGGGCCTTTCTTTCTGTCCTTCCGCTCTAAATATCTGTCTACCTAGCTCACATCTATAGCTATATCTATGCTATTATTTTATGTATCTATTATATATCCAAATATAATTTTTTTTCTTTATTTAACACATACAAAATGTTATCTATCTATCTATCTATCTGTCTATACGGTATACCATTTTCTTTCTATTTTTATTCCTTCTATCACTCCTTCCTTCCTTCCTTCCTTCCTAAATAGGTACTTAAAAAAATCTCTCTTTCGCCACATATTTTTTTTACATTCTCTCACGTGCGTTCTAGTGATGCAGGCATACTTCCAGTTATCTTTCTTATTTATTCTATCTATCTATCTATCTATCTATCTATCTATCTATCTATCTATCTATCTCTGACAATATTTTATTTATTTATTATATATTCATATAGCAATATACAATTTTCTTCGTTGCTTCTTTTTTTAATATGCACACATTCGATCTGCCTCATATCCTAAGTATGCACACATAAAACGTTTCTCTCTTTTAACTAATTCTCTCTCCCTCTATCTCCATATATACCTTATATTCCCTCAAGTTTGTTCTTTCTTAGTCATACCAGTATACTTTCAGTTTTTTTTATCTATCTATCTATCTATCTATCTATCTATCTATCTATCATATAATGTACTTTATCTAGCAAGTTCGGAGTTTCTTGCAATTAATACATTATCTATCTATCTATCTATCTATCTATCTATCTATCTATCTATCTATCTATCCCCATTTATTGTTTAAAATCACATACAATATTATATATGATTCTGATTATCTAATTCTGTTTAATCTATGACTTTGGTCTTTAATGTAAATGGATATTCGCCTCTTGTTATCTATTTTATTCATACAAAATGCACAAATCTTTTAATCGTAAACATGCCTCTATCTATCTATCTATCTATCTATCTATCTATCTATCTATCTATTTATCTATCTATCTATCTTATCATTTTTATTACGTACTATTATGCCATTATTCTGTCTGTCTTTGTTCATATGCCTTTATACTTACAATTATCCCATCTTTTTGTTTAGCCCTCTATGACTATCTTTAACATACTTGAATATTTCTTTATTCATACTTACATGCAGCCTCAGTAATATTTTTAAACATGCAAACATACTTTATTTCTCTATCAATCCTCAACAATTCAATAAAGACATAATTATTAACTAATACATATTTCCCAAGTAAAAAATTAAATATTTACACAATATTCTTTTTTAGACTTACAATGAATAATTAGAGAAATAACAAAATTATATAAAACAAAACCATTTTGCTCTACACATCATACAGTATTGCTTTTTAGCTTTCTGTCTATAGATCTATTTAGTACATACCTATGTGTACGTATTTTTCTCTTACTTTCTCTCTCTTGCACATATTTGAGTGCACATGTACAGACACACACACACACACACACACACACACACACACACACACACTTCTTGTATTTACATAATTTATACATTCATCTATTTACATCATTCATGTTAATTCTAACACAGTGCACAGATTTTTTTACTGAAGCATGTAAACATGGATTACTAGTAAGTGAGAAATACTTTAAAATAAGTCCTTATTAAGCACTGTGATACATTAAAAAACCATAAAGCCCTACAAGGCTATTAAGCAGCTGATATTATCTAATTATGTATAAGTGGGCTTACAGCTGACATACTTCACCTTGCATAGACATAAGGACTGCGACATGAGCCAGTGATCTGAAAATGCAACTAGCCAACAATGGTTCTGTTGAATGATTGTGACATAAATATGTATGCTCATATTCGTTGAGCATGTTTGTTAATATACTGAGCAGACACCCCGATGTTAATCTAATGGTAAATAATAATGAAGGGTTTAGAAAATCCAACGCAAATGACTGCCACATTTTTCTTGTACTAGTTGGTCAGTGATTGTAAAGAAGAGACAATGCTCCTAGACATTATTTTGTTAGCTGCTTAAACCATGATTGGAACATATTGCATGCAGCTAGAATGTGATCAAGACCCTCAACTCTACGCAAACAAGAATTATCCTATACCCACCGTACACACACATTTTGCCTATAAAAGCAAATGTTATATATTTACTGTATCCTCTTAATAAAGGAAACTGGATAAATGTAATCAGGGCTATTAATGGACATATCTCAGTGGCCTACTTAATAATATCCCCATTATATTTTGTTCTGATCTCAGAGGTATATTTTGATCTTTCTTAATCCAATTTATGAAATATAAAGTCACATTTCAGATTCAGAAAGTGGTAGACAACACAAACTAATAGAAATAGAAAGCTTCAGCCTGAGATAGGTCTGACAATGCAATTGTCAGAGCTGGCAAAATGAAGATATACATTGGTTATATTAATTATTTTAATCTCTGCTCAATTGTAACTTTTTATAAATAGACTTCTATTGTTATTCCATGTATATATGAAGGGAGGTAAAAAAAATGCAGGCAGCTGCTTGTATTGAGTTCGCTTTTCAGCACTTTTGACACTAGGGTGCACCTGTTGCAAAGAAACTCCTCTGGAGACAAGCTGCTTCCTTGCAAGGGAACACAGGCATCCAAACTGGCAATGACAATTCTGCTGGCAACGTATGTAGCCACTCTTCCTAATTAGAAGATAAAAAAGGAACAACGAGAGAGCAGCGTCAGCACCGAGGGGCTCATTGAAATGCAACAAGGAGGATTTAAAACACTGGGGTGTGATTGTTCATTTTGTTAGACCTTTTTTTTCGTTTTCCAGCACTTCACTAAAACAGCATTTCGTGGCCTGATTGGTAAGAAGGAATGAGAGACTCAAGAAAATTGCTGTAGGTTGGTAGGATTAATGAACTAAAAAAGGTACAGGAACACATTTATTTCACACCCCTCCAGATATGTTTTGGTTGCGAGGACATATACTTTTATAAGCTATGCTTTGCCCTTTCATAATCTGATCATCAAAGATATTAGAATCTAATTAACATGTCTTTATGTTTTCATGGAAAGGTTTTCTTTTATATAAAAATGGTACAGATATGTTATTGTAAAAAAAAAACATTCAGTATCACTACCCCTGTACATACACACTGATCTACTAAAGCTATACTGTATGATGGGCTGCGCCAGTGTGACATATTTCTCTATAGCTTGGCACTAGAGACAGAGTAATATTCCCTATTCTATTTTTACCTCAGCACACTCGCACAATGAAGAAATCCAATATTTACTACTTTATGCTGAGTACGTAGAACAGGTCGGCCAACTTGCCTTCTTTTTGCTGGCATAGTGAGGCTTACTTCCATAGAACAAATGAGAAAATCTTCAGTTTGGTTGAATTTTTTAAATAACTGAATCCATTTTTGACTACATGATAAATAATAATGATTTTTGTAATATCTATCTATCTATCTATCTATCTATCTATCTATCTATTTATCTATCTATCTAATCTATATATTTATATCATCATCTTTTTTTTTTTCCTTATTTTTTTTTTTACTTAAAGAGGAACATCAGGCTGATGTCTTCCTCTCACAACATCCCTCCCCCCTCCCTTTTGGATGTCGATGTTATCTCAAAAGCCAACACCCAGCTGTTATTCTAGTCCCTATGGCCCCCCAACCCCAGCACCTTAGCCATCAATGATGGATAGGATCAGCGTTAGCCGTACTCACCCGTTCACAAGCCGTCTGCCAAACTCTCACAGGATGTGCAGCCTATGAAATGGCACTGAGCATGTGCAAGATCAGCGGGATGGCTCCCAAGATGGCGCTGCCCTCTGGATAATTCTGAGAGATCAGAGGGATGGTGGAGCACAATGGAATGGTAAGAAAATACTAAAATAAAACATGGGAGGAAGAGGGGCCAGACAAGCCAAGTTTGGGGAGTTTTTAATTAACTAATTAAAACCTAACCTTAAACCTTTAACCCTGAATTTATATTCACAAACATATCTATAGACTTTTTAATTCCAAACACTCAAACAACTATTTTTCTTGCTACTTATCTAGTTAGTGGTGTGATTGGACTTTTGCTGAGACTGGCAGTAAAAATGTGTAAATATGAGTCCTCACTGGTCCCCTTAACTCAATCTGGCACAACAACACCAGATCCACTTATTTCAATGCTTGCAACACACACAAGCGAAATGGTAGTACTCAGATTTACCAAGCTTGCCACACTGCCCAATTTAGAACTGCTCAAGCTGGGAAGCAGGCAATTAAGAGAGGGCCAGAGAGCATCAATATTGCCAAACCATATTTATCACTATTCATGCAAACGGCCTGCTGCACATCACACAGCACATGCATGTATGGTGTCAAAATACCTTTATTAGTTGGGAGTTGACTGTTCTGCACATGTAGATCACACACAGGTGGAATTTGCACTAGTGGATCTGCCTGCACTCTCCATAGACAGAACAGTGCGAGCTGGCATGCTATTTTACTCACCTGGCACCTCTCACACGTGTGCTGCACTGGGATGCTGTGTCACATAAAAGACATGGGGAGGAGGGCGCCAAGGAATGGATTGCCACTGGAGTCTTGCTGGGTGGATTAATTATTAGGTGACCCGCTAGCTGCTCTGCATATTAATTATTGAAAGGTGGGTCGCTAGCCACTCTACATATACATATATACATATACACTCTACACATTAATTATTGGAGGACACGCTAAACACCCTGCATAGAAGGGAGGGGCGCATTATTTACCTGGGCCAGGTTCTTTCACTTCATACTCATTTTTTAATAAATTACAAAAATAAATGACAAAAAAATAATAATTTAAAAAATACAATTGTACCAGCTTTTTGTAGGCAATCAAATTAAAAGCTGACACATTTGTACCTCAAAATGGGGACAAAAAGAAAAAAAAAAAACCCTATACATAAAATACAAGGCCTCAACCAGCTCCACTGCATACAAAAAAAAAGTGTGATCGCTGGAAAATAGAGAGGGCAAAATGATCATTGAGGCTAAAACTGAGTGAGTCATTAAGGGATTAAAAATCATTTCAGAAACTCAAGTTATGTGCCAACTTTATTTATATGATACATTTCCGGAGGGTTTCGTCCATTTTATACTACTGATAGTGAGGGGTTTAATCATGTTCATGACTGTTTCCATTGTTTAGCATTTTACTACTAGCCAAATTATTTTTAGAGCCTCTGCAATTTTTAAAGTTCCAGCTCAGCACACAATAAAGTCGGAAAATAATTTATTATTTCTAATGTTTCTAATCTGTTTGTGGAATTTTTACATGTGAAATGCAAACAGGGCATGCTCCAGGCTTATGAGGCCTCATGGAGACATGAGACAGTAATACTGCATGTATCATAGATATTGCATTATATTTTACCTACTTATTAAATAACTGAAATCCACAGAGGAAGTTGCAGCAACACAGTCAGTGACCCCTCCAGTAGAAGAAGCTGGCTGCAGCAGTTTCTTGTCCCCAGCTGCACACACACTCACCGAGCAATAGGTACATTTCCCTAACAGCAGGGCCAGATGGTTAGGACACCGACATTAATGGGACTGTCCAGGCATTGGCAAAAATAAGGCACAAGCAGCTCATCTGATGCCTTCACCAGGTGCCTCTTCTCCATTTCCCTCAGTGCAAGGTAGAAGTCATAGCAGGGCTCCATAACTTACCCTCGTTTTTTTCCTCCAGGAGCACACAGAAAATAGACACTCAGTCCCTTGGTGCTCTTAGCATAAGTGAGCCTGGCAAGCCACAGTGGTCTTGAAGCTGGCTCTGCCAGGTTCCAGATAATAAAGTGAAGAAAGCAGCTTTACTTGGAATGCAGAATACATTTATATATTATTTGAGATTTTGATATGTAAAATGGCTTATTTGATATTGCTCCCAAGCGGGGTAAGAGGAGAGGGAAGTTAGTGTGTGTCTGGACAGGGAGGGACTTTAAGTGAATTATCCTTTCTCACTCTGTAACAATAAACCTTTCTTTCTTCCTTTCCCCACTGAGTACTGTGTATTAAAGTGGACCAAAGCAGGGGTGCCCTGCTGTGTGAAACCCCCAAGATCGCCCAAAGAAGCTCACCTCTTAATGGTTCTGCGGCGCATGCACGGCCGCTCGTCCAATCAGTGAGCTTGGAGCCACTGATACACAAAAGCAAAAACACTCTGCACCACTTTCTATATGTAAAAAGAGTGGGTGCTGGCTGTGACTGTCTCCCCCTACACAAGGTAGGGCAACAAGATACACTAAATATGTGGGACCGCCAGATCGGTCCCCAAGGAGCACCTGAAGTTATCCAGACGCACAACCAATTATAATTTGAAAAAATATCCCTTTATTAACATTTGGATATACATAGCTAGTCCATACACATACAAGACAGACATTTAAAATCAATTAAAAAAGAAGAAGCTCTCAAATATATAAGTATAATGATTGTACCTTTCCTATAATTGATAATACAGACCAATTAAACTGTGCAATATATATATATGACTATCAAAAATATCAACAATAAAGTGTCTAGTGCAAGAATTAATATAACAATGTATCAAAAAAAGTGCTAAGTGCAATGTGCAAACATAATAAAACATTCTATGCATTAATATTATACCCCCCACAGTGGATAGTGCACATCATCAGTATTGCTGTGCATGAATAGCTGAAGCAATGATTGGAAACAATACATATAGGAGAGGCAAACAGTAATAAAATTTAGAGTATCACCAATGTCCCGCGTCCGCATAGCCTGGCAACACCAACGCATTGCGTGGTTTCCCATAGCAACCACTTCCTGCTTTTCTTTTTTAATTGATTTTAAATGCCTGTCTTGTATGTGTATGGACTAGCTATGTATATCCAAATGTTAATAAAGGGATGTTTTTTCAAATTATAATTGGTTGCCCGGCTGGATAACTTCAGGTGCTCCTTGGGGACCGATACTTGGAGCCACTGATGTCACACCATCTAAGACGCATCTAAGGCCAGTGGCTCTGAGTGCGCAGGCGGTCGCATCCCCCGCTTCCCTCTAACAGGGAGCGTGCCCGCGTCGGCCACTAACGAATGGCTGGCGTGGGCATGCGCCCTACTAGAGGTGTAGCCCGGATGTGGCTGCAGCCCACGCATGTGCCGTTGGACCGCAAAGTAAGGCATGTGTATGGGGCGGCCTGGAGGGCTTCACACAGCGGGGCATCCAGAATCGGGATGCCCCGGGGGGGGGGAGAGATTGGATTGGCCTGGAAATCTCACAGATTTCGGGGCCGATCAAGCTGGGTTTTGGTACACTTTAAGAAAACTAAAATCACCTATTATACCTACCCCCCATTGTAAAACATTCATTTTCTCTAAACCTGACAGAAAAAAATCCCTTGTACACACACAAGGGACAGAGACACACACACAATTTTCTGGTTACCGGGACAGCTTTGGCACTTGTATGTGGACCCCTCATGGAGCCATGGGCCCCTGGCACTTGCCTGGGTAAGCCAGGTGCTGACGCTGGCCCAGGATAAAAAATGTTTTCAGTGGGGAATATTTATATATTACAAATCTCCAAGCAGCAACATCATATGGGAAATTCAAACACATTTTGAGAGGGAGGGATTTTAATGTTATTTCATGTTCTAACATTGCTGGGTTTTCCAAACTTGTAAAAAAAAAAAAATGTGCAGATTGTTTTAATCCCAAATTGGTTTATGGGAATGTGTTTTAATTGTAACTACTATAAAATGTTTAAAGAAATGATTTTGGTTATTTTACTACATTAATGTCTTCACAATAACAATATGCTAACAACTTTAAAAATCCAAATGAATCATTGCATGTCGGATAACAAACATATCTTATAACTACCATATTATTCAGTCGCCCCAAAATAGGCATTCACATTCTCATGCATTTCTCTTTAGTGTGAGCTCACTGGAGTAGGCTGTATTAGGTTTAGCTACGAATAAGCATGTTACACTTTAGTAGCATTTCTGGAATATTCCTCTGATGATGGTTCTGATGCAGTTTGGCAGACACACGCAAACGCTTTAAATCTGTAGGGGGGCATTTGTTTGGTGTTATTTGTCTCTGTAGAGAAATGCAAGCTGCCAAATGTTTCAAAATTGCATGGGAAGACATCCACATTATGATATAGATCCATTGGGATCAATAATGTATTGTATCTTTGGAAGAAAAAAGATGATTGTATGTAATAATATATTGCATCTTTAGATGAAATAAAGAAAAAGCAAGCTTTGAAACTTTTTCACTCAATTGCTTTTAGTGTAACTGTTTCAAGAGAAAATGTTACTGAAATGTACTACCAATGTTTAAGTAAAATAGTTAGCCTAGGTAAACTTTTGCCATTATCGGTAAAATATTTACTGGCACAAAATAGGCAAAATGTTATGCACCTAGGTCACATAAAAGTTACACATTATAAAATCAAAAGGGCTGTAGTTGGTTACAGAGCAAGTGATACAGATAACTCTAAGTTCCTCATTTACTTAGTGTGCCAGCATATAGAGATAAAGCAGATGGCTTACTGGCTGATCTGTGCAAGGGTAAAATCTAAAAAAAGGGAAATGCACTTTTTGAGCTGATGCTGAACTGAGCTTCATTTTATCACCAGGTACAAAAAGTGCACTACGCTAGTTTCTGAGTATTAAACTGTATTATTCCCTTTCATTTTTTTATCAAGTCTATCACTAAGAGCCTCAGGATGGAATTTGTGGTCTAGGTCAGTGAGGAGGTGCTGAAGGCGGAGGAAGAAGAAATTCCCCTTCCTTTCAGTGACCAGTGCAAAGAGCATGGGACTGCTTCAGGCTGCCAGGCAATTGATTTTAAAGTTTGATTGGTCAATCTCTTCAAGGTTTACACTGAAATAAATAAGTTTAGCATATTTGTGCTTGACTGTGTCATGCTGTACCTGTTCGGACAGCCAGCATATTTACTTTAAGTTCAAGCTGTGGGACACAGTCAGGCACGACAAATGTTACACCCCTAATGAAAAGGGAGGGGTTTACATGTGTGAAGTGACACAGTTATGTTCTAGTTAAAAGAAGATGAACTAGCTAACCTGCACTCAAAGCTCAGTACATAGTAAAAATGTAATTCCTGGCCAAGTAGTCGCAGTGAAAATAAAGCGGATTAAAGACAGTTTTTCCACCCCCCCGGATACCATAATGCTGCTGGCTAGGCGGTGGCCTGGTTTTCAAATAAAACTGGGTTATTTATATATAAAGCACTTTTGTCTACTGTAGTAATGTACATTAGTATGCGCAGCATAAAGCTCTGATTGGACAAGAGCCTGTGCATGCGCTGTGGAAAAAGCGGAAAGGTAAGGTGAAGGGGTGATCTGTGGGGGAGGGGATTCACACAGTGAGACATCCCAAATCAGGATGCCCCAGAGACCAGGACCAATGACCAGGATAGTGAAAATCCTGACGATTTGTCCACTTTAAGTTGTCAAACCATCCTATGACCCGCAGCTTCCAGTAAAATCCTTTTGCTATAGACTCATGCTGGAGGTTTCAGTGCAATATGAACTAAGGTGTCAAGGAAGGTAAGCTTTCAGTGAAGACTTTGAAACACTAATGAATCAGCTCACCGGAGAAAAGTGCACTCTTCTTCCTCAAAAGCGGTTCCCTACTGGTTAAAGAGAAATAAACAGCAAACTCAGCTTTTTCCTTACTCCAGAAACAAGGAAAAAGATTTTCCTTTTCCAACAATACCGATAAAAAGAAATCGTTCCTCAGGGGTAAACAGCCATGAAAGCCAAAAGCTGCAGCTTCTTCCAAGCCTTTCAACCACAAGAAGGGGCGCCCTCACCTATTCTGGTTTGCTCAGCTTTGCTCACGTTTGGTTGAATGAGGTATCAGATTCCTGGGTCAGAGAAATTGTTCAATCAGGATACAAGACAGAATTCCAATCCTTTCCACTAGGGATGAGCGAATCGATCCGGACGAACCTGGATTCGTTCCGAATTTCATGAAAAATTTGATTCTGAACGAATCCGAATTTCCCCGCGATTCGATCGATCGAAGTTTTCCTTTAAACTCCATTTATTTCAATTACAGGCATTCTAAAATGGTGGATGAACATGTCCAGACATGTCCCCTGGGGCAAGGTATCATGGGTAAGTCACATGCAGACTATCAGCAGCCAGGAAGCCCGGTGACGTCACCGTGCTATATAAAGCGGCTGCCATCTTCCTTGTACGCATTTCAGTGTTCTATTGCGGCCAAAGCACAGCTCGTTACAGACAGGGACAGAGAGTTAGAGATAGGTAGGGAGAGTCAGAGAGGCAGACAGAGAGGTAGACAGAGCCAGGGAAAGATAGTGAAAGATAGGGAAAAAACGGAACCATCCAGCCAGGGACAGCTTAGAAGTGACAGTGAAAATTTTTTTTTTTCATTAGCCAGATCAGTTTTAAATTCAATTTCAGTTCTTTGTGCTGTAAATCTGCCTTACCACTGTGCATGCCATCTATGCAGTGGCTTATTTAACCCTATCTGTTACACACAAGCATTTATCATAATATAACTGGATTAGTTTTAATATTTTTGGTCTGCCTTTAACAAAAAAAACACCAGCCCACCTGGGTATCCCAAACCTGCACTTAGCAGCCTATCTGTTATACTAAATACGCTTGTTCATCCTTCCTCGGCTTAATCAAAGTGTTGCATTTTGAATTGGTTTTTGGTCTGCCTTTAACAAAAAAACACCAGCCCACCTGGGTATCCCAAACCTGCATTAGGCAGCCTATCTGTTATACTAAATACGCTTGTTCATCCTTCCTCAGCTTAATCAAAGTATTGCATTTTTAATTGGTTTTTGGTCTGCCTTTAACAAAAAAATCACCAGCCCACCTGGGTATCCCAAACCTGCATTAGGCAGCCTATCTGTTATACTAAATACGCTTGTTCATCCTTCTCAGCTTAATCAAAGTATTGCATTTTGAATTGGTTTTTGGTCTGCCTTTAACAAAAAAAAAAAACACCAGGCCGCATGGCATCCCAAACCTGCACTTAGCAGCCTATCTGTTATACTAAATACGCTTGTTGATCCTCCTCAGCTTAATCAAAGTATTGCATTTTGAATTGGTTTTTGGTCTGCCTTTAACAGAAAAACACCAAGCCGCAGGGCATCCCAAACCTGCATTAGGCAGCCTATCTGTTATACTAAATACGCTTGTTCATCCTTCCTCAGCTTAATCAAATTATTGCATTTTGAATTGGTTTTTGGTCTGCCTTTAACAAAAAAACACCAGCCCACCTGGGTATCCCAAACCTGCATTAGGCAGCCTATCTGTTATACTAAATACGCTTGTTCATCCTTTCTCAGCTTAATCAAAGTATTGCATTTTGAATTGGTTTTTGGTCTGCCTTTAACAAAAAAACACCAGCCCACCTGGGTATCCCAAACCTGCATTAGGCAGCCTATCTGTTATAATAAATACGCTTGTTCATCCTTCCTCAGCTTAATCAAAGTATTGCATTTTTAATTGGTTTTTGGTCTGCCTTTAACAAAAAAATCACCAGCCCACCTGGGTATCCCAAACCTGCATTAGGCAGCCTATCTGTTATACTAAATACGCTTGTTCATCCTTCTCAGCTTAATCAAAGTATTGCATTTTGAATTGGTTTTTGGTCTGCCTTTAACAAAAAAAAAACACCAGGCCGCATGGCATCCCAAACCTGCACTTAGCAGCCTATCTGTTATACTAAATACGCTTGTTGATCCTCCTCAGCTTAATCAAAGTATTGCATTTTGAATTGGTTTTTGGTCTGCCTTTAACAGAAAAACACCAAGCCGCAGGGCATCCCAAACCTGCATAAGCAGCCTATCTGTTATACTAAATACGCTTGTTCATCCTTCCTCAGCTTAATCAAAGTATTGCATTTTGAATTGGTTTTTGGTCTGTCTTTAACAAAAAAAACACCAGGCCGCAGGGCATCCCAAACCTGCACTTAGCAGCCTATCTGTTATACTAAATACGCTTGATCATCCTTCCTCAGCTTAATCAAATTATTGCATTTTGAATTGGTTTTTGGTCTGCCTTTAGCAAAAAAAACACCAGCCCACCTGGGTATCCTAAACCTGCATTAGGCAGCCTATCTGTTATACTAAATACGCTTGTTCATCCTTCCTCAGCTTAATCAAAGTATTGTATTTTGAATTGTTTTTTGGTCTGCCTTTAATAAAAAAAAACACCAGCCCACCTGGGTATCCCAAACCTGCATTAGGCAGCCTATCTGTTATATTAAATACGCTTGTTCATCCTTCCTCAGCCTAATCAAAGTATTGCATTTTGAATTGGTTTTTGGTCTGCTTGTAAAAAAAAACACCAGCCCACCTGGGTATCCCAAACCTGCACTTAGTAGCCTATCTGTTATACTAAATACGCTTGTTCGTCCTTCCTCAGCTTAATCAAAGTATTGCATTTTGAATTGGTTTTTGGTCTGCTTGTAAAAAAAACACCAGCCCACCTGGGTATCTCAAACCTGCACTTAGCAGCCTATCTGTTATACTAAATACGCTTGTTGATCCTCCTCAGCATAATCAAAGTATGGCATTTTGAATTGGTTTTTGGTCTGCCTTTAACAAAAAAAACACCAGGCCGCAGGGCATCCCAAACCTGCACTTAGCAGCCTATCTGTTATACTAAATACGCTTGTTCATCCTTCCTCAGCTTAATCAAAGTATTGCATTTTGAATTGGTTTTTGGTCTGCCTTTAACAAAAAAAAACACCAGCCCACCTGGGTATCCCAAACCTGCACTTAGCAGCCTATCTGTTATACTAAATACACTTGTTGATACTCCTCATCTTAATCAAAGTATTGCATTTTGAATTGGTTTTTGGTCTGCCTTTGGTCTGCCAACTCCAGTGTCTCTTTCAAGCTATGTTTGGGCTCCTGCTGCTGCTTGCAACTCCAGGGTGTCATTCAGCCAATTTTGGGGCTGCTGCTGCCAACTCCAGTGTGTCTTTTAAGCTATGTTTGGGCTGCTGCTGCTGCTTGCAACTCCAGGGTGTAATTCAGGTAATATTTAGGCCGCAGGGTATCTCATATTGCCAATTTTCATAGTATCTGGTGCAGAGAAGCAGTTCCTCACTTTATTTAGCTTCTTCTTTTTAAATTAAACACATTTTTTATCGTACCTATTGCGCATTTTAAATACATAAAAATGTCAGGCAGACAAGTGCAAGGATGTTCAAAGAGGAGCGGCAGAGGGCAAGATTCAGCAGGCCGAGGTCTCAGCAGACTAGGAGCAAGTGGCAGCAGGAGTCACGGTGAGAGACCTGATCTGCCAGTATCTGCTAGCAGTTGTGTCTCCACCAGTAACTCATCTGCCGTGGTAGATTGGTTAACGCGCTCATCAACATCATCACAAGTTACATCTGAGACCCCCAGTCTAGGGTCGGTAGGTTCCTCTGACACAACCCTGAGTTGGCATGCCCCGAGAGCAGTCCCTGTCCTCCCATTGCCTCTGTCCTACGCCGTTCCCTCCCCCAGCGACGTATCCTATGCTTTGGGTTCAGCTCCACTCTTTAGTGAGGAGGACGATCAGATAGAGGACAGTCATCAGCTACTGCCCAGCCAAGAATGGAGGTGGCTTCTTTAGCTAGGCAGACAAATACTGATGTGGACAGTGTCGTGGGTGTTGCGAGCGTTCCAGCTCCTGCGCCAGACACTGTTGAGGAAACCGAGAACATCAGTGATGTGCAGCCACAACTCGGTGATGATGATGATGATGATGAAGCCAATCGCACTTGGGAGCCGGGTGATGAAGAGGCTTCATCGTCATCATCAGGAGAAGAGGGGCGCAGGTTGCCCCGGAGTCAGCAGCTGAGGCAGCAAGGTGTTGGCAGCATGGTTGGCAGTCAGCATGGGATCACAATTGTAAAGCCTGGAGCCAAACGGGGCCGGGGTAGAGCACCTGCTGCACGGCAGGCTACCTTATCGGGAGGTAGTGGAGCAGGGGTTCCTGAAATTGGCGACAGTAGCAGTGAATCAGTGAGGCCTGTTGGTGGGAAAAGTAGCTACTCGGCAGTGTGGCAGTTTTTCCTGAAGCATCCGCAGGAGGGTAACATGGCCACATGCAAGATATGTAGGCAGAAGGTGAAGCGTGGCCAGGGCCCAAATGTTGGCACCAAGCCCCTGCATCAACATATGATGCGCCACCATAAAGCGGCCTGGGAGAACCGAGGCTCCGAAGAGGTTGTCCAGCCTGCTTCCTCACCAAGTTGCACGCCGCCCCCAATTTCTGCCAGGCAAGGCACCAGCACCTCAGCCGAAGGCAGCTGTGCGTCATACCCATCCTCTGTCGCTCCTGCTCCTCCTCCTCCAAGTCATGCATCCCGCCAGCAATCCATCAGCGAAGCCATGTCCAAGAGACAGCAGTATGCGCCCACTCATCCTACGGCACAGAAGCTGAATGTGCTCCTGTCCAAGTTGCTGGTGCTGCAGTCGCTCCCTTTTCAGGTGGTGGACTCTGCATCTTTAGGAGAACTGATGGCTTGTGCCGAGCCGAGGTGGAAGAGTCCCAAGCCGTCATTTCTTTGCCAAGAAGGCAGTACCAGCGCTGCACACTTTTGTTGAACAGAAGGTGGGCCAGTCCTTGAGCCTGTCCATGTGTAGCAAAGTGCATGGCAGCGCTGACGTCTGGAGCTGTAACTACGGTCAGGGACAGTACATGTCATTTACGGCCCACTGGGTGAATGTGGTCCCTTGCAGCAACAACTTGGACAGGTCACGCCGCTTCGGCCTCCGCGCTCCCTGCCCATTGGGCCTGTGACACAGTGCGACTCGGCCTCCTCATCCTGCGCCATCTCCTCACCCTCCACTGTAGGCTCAAGTCTCAGTGCCCCTCCAGTCTACCATGTGTGCAGGGCACGGAGGTGTCACGCTGTGCTTCACATGGTTTGTTTTGGTGAACGGAGTCACACAGGGGAGGAACTACTTAAATTTATTCATCAGGAAATCCAAACATGGCTTACTCCAAGAAAACTTAAAATGGGAATCATGGTTACCGACAATGGGAAGAACATTTGTCTGTGCTGTGCCAAGGAAGCCTGACCCATGCCCCCTGCATGGCTCACGTCTTCAATCTGGTTGTCAAGCGGTTTCTGAAGTGTTCCCCCCATCTGCAAGACATCCTAACAACTTCAAGGAAACTTTGCATGCACTTCAGCCACTCATACACCGCCAAACACACCCTGCTTGCAACTCCAGGGTGTGATTCATCCATTTTTTGGGCTCCTGCAGCCAACTCCAGTGTCTCTTTAAAGCAATGTTTGGGCTCCTGCTGCTGCTTGCAACTCCAGGGTGTGATTCATCCAATTTTTGTGCTCCTGCAGCCAACTCCAGTGTCTCTTTAAAGCAATGGTTTGTGCTCCTGCTGCTGCTGCTTGCAACTCCAGGGTGTGATTCATCCAATTTTTGTGCTCCTGCAGCCAACTCCAGTGTCTCTTTAAAGCAATGTTTGGGCTCCTGCTGCTGCTTGCAACTCCAGGGTGTGATTCATCCAATTTTTGTGCTCCTGCAGCCAACTCCAGTGTCTATTTAAAGCAATGTTTGGGCTCCTGCTGCTGCTTGCAACTCCAGGGTGTGATTCATCCAATTTTTGTGCTCCTGCAGCCAACTCCAGTGTCTCTTTAAAGCAATGTTTGGGCTCCTGCAGCAGCAGCTGCTGCTTGCAACTCCAGGGTGTAATTCAGCTAATTTTTGGGGCTGCTGTTGCCAAGTCCAGTGTCTCTTTCAAGCTATGTTTGGGGTTCTGTTGCTGCTTGCAACTCCAGGGTGTCATTCAGCCAATTTTTGGACTCCTGCTGCCAACTCCAGTGTGTCTTTTAAGATATGTTTGGGCTGCTGCTGTTGCTTGCAACTCCAGGGTGAAATTCAGCTAATATTTGGGCTCCTTCTGCCAACTCCAGTGTCTCTTTCAAGCTATGTTTGGGCTCCTGCTGCTGCTTGCAACTCCAGGGTGTCATTCAGCCAATTTTTGGGCTGCTGCTGCCAACTCCAGTGTGTCTTTTAAGCTATGTTTGGGCTCCTGCTGCTGCTGCTTGCAACTCCAGGGTGTCATTCAGCCAATTTTTGGGC
The DNA here is from genome assembly GCA_027917425.1 of Gastrophryne carolinensis. NCBI lineage: Eukaryota > Metazoa > Chordata > Amphibia > Anura > Microhylidae > Gastrophryne > Gastrophryne carolinensis. The sequence continues at coordinate 217,925,614 of CM051239.1, read as the reverse complement.
TCCTGCAGCCAACTCCAGTGTCTCTTTAAAGCAATGTTTGGGCTCCTGCAGCTGCTGCTGCTTGCAACTCCAGGGTTTAATTCAGCTTATTTTTGGGCTCCTGCAGCCAACTCCAGTATCTCTTTCAAGCTATGTTTGGGGTCCTGCTGCTGCTGCTGCCAACTCCAGGGTATGTCAGTCAATTTTTGGGCTCCTGCTGCGGCTGCTGCCAACTCCAGTGTCTCTTTAAAGCAATGTTTGGGCTCCTGCTGCTGCTTGCAACTCCAGGGTGTGATTCATCCAATTTTTGGGCTCCTGCAGCCAACTCCAGTGTCTCTTTAAAGCAATGTTTGGGCTCCTGCTGCTGCTTGCAACTCCAGGGTGTGATTCATCCAATTTTTGTGCTCCTGCAGCCAACTCCAGTGTCTCTTTAAAGCAATGTTTGTGCTCTTGCTGCTGCTGCTTGCAACTCCAGGGTGTGATTCATCCAATTTTTGGGATCCTGCAGCCAACTCCAGTGTCTCTTTAAAGCAATGTTTGGGCTCCTACAGCAGCAGCTGCTGCTGCTTGGTACTCCAGGGTGTGATTCAGCTAATTTTTGGGCTCCTGCTGCTGCCAGCTCCAGGGTGTGTTTTTCAGACACTATAGGGGCCCCTCATAGTGATGCCACTTCAACTCTCTGCAATTGTGCTGCTCTGCGATTCTATTAGCGATGCCTCTGATCTGCATGTGATAATTATTTACAGTATTATTTCACTAACCCAGCACGCATCCTATGCGTGTTACAGCAAGGCAGAATGGTTTACAACCCTATTGAGGCTCTAGGAGGCTCAGAAGTAGCCGTTTTTAATAGCGATTTGTCGCGAAAAAATTCGGGTCGAAGCGATTTTTGTCGGAAAATTCGTCGAATCAGTCGAATCAAATTTTTCAAAAGTTCGCTCATCTCTACTTTCCACCATTTCTCTTAACCAGTCTGCCACAAGATCCACACAGATCAGCACCACTCCATCAAGCTATGCATGAACTCCTCTAGGCTGGTGTCATAGTTTGGGCCCCTATCAAGAGCATGGTTTGGGGTTCTATTCCAATTTATTTGTTGTCCTCAAAAAGCGCCTTAATATTTTTCTCTTGAACAGACAATTTTGCATGGAATTGTTGAGATCAGGTCTTTCCTCTCTGTTTCTAGCATTGATATCAAATATATCTGTCTTTGGTAAAAGTCTAAACTACTGTACAAAAGTCTTAGAGGGAGAGCAGTGGAGTAAGGATGCTTTAAAAATAGAAGTGTTAATAATTTAACAAGCTCAATTAACATTGTGAAAAGTAAATGACCAGAAGGTACATTTAAGTGTAATCAGTATTTGGTGTGAGTACCCTTTGCCTTGAAAACGGCATCAACAGCATCAATGTTTCTTTCACAAAGTCAAGGTGTTTGTAGGATTATAGTGAGTTGTATGATTATACCAAACAGGTGAAAATGAACAGCATGTTCATATGTAGGTTGAAACACAGTTGTCAACTGGAAAAGCAAATTACACCGGGTGCTCAACAGCCAAACTCTGCTACTTTGGAGATGTTATAGTCATGTCACAGGTCATGCGCTATAGCAAGACTAAGGACAGCAACAAGATACAAGGTTATACTTTATCAGCAAGGTCTCTCTCAAGCAAATATTTCTAAGTAGACTCACAAGGAAACACTATATTGTATTGTAGACACATTCCACTTTCTACCTCTCAAAACTGGACGATGCCTAGCAGTGGCATCAGCACAGAACTGGCAGATAAAGTGGGACCCAGGTACACCCATCTACTAGAGAATTCTGGCCAGAAGTGGTATTTATGGAAGGATTACTGTCAAAAAACTATACTTTGGGGAACAAAGCTAAGCAATTGAACTATAGGCTCAATTCAGAGAGACAAAAAAAAAACTTCAGTTTTAGTGCCGATCTGTTTTTTTTGTGAAATGTTTCCGTTCTCGTATGAGTGTACGAGTGATTCTATGCATGCATTGAAAACCTTCTGTAAAGTTTTACAGTGCAGATTACGAATACGAGGATGTCATTTTCCAGCGTGACTTTTCCGTTTCATTTTCACATGTTACAACGTAGGCTTTCGTTTTTGCCCTTTTCCCATCGTATCCTCCAACGAATCCTTTACGTTTCCCGTTCGATTCTGTTTCCCTTTTTCAATAAATATTCGTCCAGACGGAAATCCTTACGACCTAGCGCCTGCGCACTACAAACTTAACTCATTAAAGTGCTCGGCTACATATTTGCCACCCTCACTTCTACTACAATGTTTAGCTAAATCACTTAGCACTATCCTCCATCTTCCCTTTTGGACCCTTAAAGCTCACCCAAATCACTTCTCGGTCATGTGAATATTCATCTTTAAATATTTCTGGGCCCATTAGTTTTGTGTTCATGTATTTCGTAAATGAAATGACACTGTAAAAATTTTTTTTGAATTCCATCATAAAATATAACATTTTTTAAAATTTAGAAAATTTCTAATTTTTACAACTATAAAAAACAAAATACATAGCAATGGCAGGCCACAGAACATTATTCTTCATCTGTGGTCCCCAACGAGTTGCGCAGCTCCTGCATCTCGCCCACCAACTGAAGGACCCTGACATTCAGTTGTGCCACTCTGGCACGTGTGGTCCCTGTTAAAAAACTTAAATTAAAATATTGGTATAACCTTGTTGGGGTCATACTGCAGTGCCCCCCCCCGTATGGTCCAAACACCTAAATCTGGACTTCAAAAGCCAGAGGGCCCTCGCCACCAAGGGACGAATTTTGCGTAGTGCCCGATTAGAGAACCCCTGGCCCGCATTCTGCAGGCAAAGAACGGGCATCAGGAGCAAGGGCAGGAGTGGATATCCAGAATCCCCTGAAAGAATTTAAAAATACTAACATAAAATACACATTCTAAGTTACAATATTGTTTAACATGTCATCAAGGGCTAAAAACAGCAATAGGTTAAGTCATGAGTCATCAACTATATTCATTGCCATACAGTGAAAATGGATTGATGGAATGTGAGCAAACTTACCCAGGAGCCATCTACCAGATAATTCTCCTGACTCAAACTGACGAAATTAGCCGGAGCTCTGCAATATATAAGCATCATGGGACGACCCTGGATGCCCTGCAAGAACACTGAGGAATCGCATAGCTGGACCAAAGACTGCTTGTATGTTGTGTGAGTGGCACATCTTGCGGTTCCTGCAACCAAATATGAAATAATTACACAAAGCAAAGGTAACCGACTAAAACAATAACTCCTACAACAAATTAAGATTCAAGTTCAACAATCCAAATATAATTCACAAAGGACATAAGTCTAAAAAAATATAGCAATTATATGGATGTGTGGAAAAATAAATGTTTACATGCTAAGGACTAATTAAGGTCAGCATTAAAATGCATCTATAAGGCATACATGAAATGTATTGATTCAGGTATGCATTGCTAGACAATTTATGGCCTCGGCCATGCTGATACATGCAATGCCTTGGTGCTAAAGGCGCGCAGACTCCTCCACATAGCCTCAAAACATGTTCAACAATAGCAATCCGAGCCCTCAAAGGTCCTGTAAGTGGATCGGAAATGAAACGGATTTATAGGGTGGTGGTCCGTCGGAAATCAGCTCTCTGAATCAGACGGAAACCCATCCCAACAACGGAAGTTATCTGAACGAACGAAAAATTTCCGATTTTGTTTGTAAAATTATCCAAACTAATGGAAATGTTCCGATTGGCTTCTGTTCATCGAAAGCGCATTCCTGAACGTTTGTACGAATGAAAAATGAACGAAAAAAGCAAAAAAATGACAAACACCCACCAAAACTTTCACAGACAGCTACGGAAGTCCAGACGAATGTGTCTCTGACTCGAGCCTTATGCACAAAACATAGGAACTGGGGTGCAATTAAATTGCAGAAGGTACTTTGGAGTCCTGTGACCCAGGTAAGGTGATATATCACTCGATGGACAGTTTTTGGGTTATTTTGCCAAATGGAAACATCTATTTTCTCAAGTATGACAACTTGTTGAGCAGATCTCCCAGTGTATAAAGTTGCAATGTCCTAAAATCAAATCACAAAACCTCCTCTCTTTCCCCTGAAAATTAGGTTCAAGACAAGGGTTGCATAAAATAAAACATAGTGTAATATTGTTATAAATTTGTTAAAATTTTTGCGCCAGTGTGCCAAAATGTAATGCACTTACAAAAGGTCCAGTTATGTCAGGCTTTTATATGGACATCAATGGTCTCAAAATGCAACATTGGAAAATCAAATGTACACACTTACCAACATGTTCCTCTGTAGCCTTCAGGATTCTAGAGGTTCGACTGTATGTAATCCCAAACACAGTCCCACAGCGTTGGCGCGTTTTGTGCAATAAAAAGCACCTCGACCAGGTTTGCCAGGGCTGCAAACACATAACCTATTTATAGATTTACCTCCATTTCTTCATTGGAACAGATCGCGGCACCATGGGACGCTCAACCCCGTTTCTTCTAGTTTACGGCATCCGCATCCTTCCTCTAGATGAGTGTTACATGCACAGCTCAGGTCCAACTGTGTGCATCCAAAGGAGACCACCACACGTTTGCTTCCACCACGCCTCTGCACTTGGGCTCAAGGAGTGCAGACTGTGCTGCTGCAAGGACTTTACCTTGTAATGTCCACACTGAAACTTTAGAACTACAATGACCTCAGTGCTCCTACAAAAATCGAAAGTTTAAAACTATAGTTAAAAACTAGTAATTCTATGCCATCAATTGTCAATATTTCTTATATCTATAAAACTAATTATTTAAAAAAATATAATTAAATAATTAATTCATCAAATGCAAAACTATAAAAAATTACCAATATTAATCACATTGCAAATACCTTAATCAGTTTAAAAATAGAAGCATATCCAACAAGGGAGGGGCAATAAAACCAAACCTCTTGACACCATCATGCCTGCATTTTATATCAGACAGTTACAAAATATTAATAACATGATATTCATAAATATGGCCAAATAAAAAGGAAAATAGTCAGAGGATGTAACAATAAACAATAAAAATGTCAGGTCAAGAATTATCAATGTGGGCATATAGGTCAAACTTCCCATTTAACCAACACACAGAGTTTGTAGCTTAAATATCCACTTACCCTCCATGCATCCGTAAGTAAATTGGAACCTCTCCAATTAGGGGTGATCCTATCTATCCCTATGAATTTCATAAGAGTCAAGACACAGTTGTGATTTAATTTAAAATGAGCAAAGAGATGGTGGGCTATTGATGTTGTAAAGTGATGGCACTCTTAATTTTATAAGAGCATCCTGTGTTGGTAGATGACATGTTTAGCGGTTTTGGGGGGGTCAATATAACTAGCCATTTTTTAATTTCGGGGCTTGTCTAAAAATGATAGTAGGTTTATCCGGAAGGTGTTCTGTCACTTTTTAGAACATGCCAATGTTTTCCAATCATTTTTCTAATATGTTGATATTGTCTATTGAACCCTGTACAAATATATTTCATTTTGTTGTTACTGGTGGTGAGTTTGCTAATAACACACTCCTATCCTTCTTCTTATTTGCTTCCTTTTGTATTTTTACTTCTAGTGGGTCACATCCTTTATTGGAAAACCATTGTTTCAAATGCTCAGCCTGCTGTGCGTAATCTTCTAATGTAGTACATTTTCTGATAGCTGGTAAATGGTACATATGCATTCCTATCTGTAGCTTTGAAAAACGTAGTAGAGAAAAAACTATTGCCATTTTTGGTTATCAAAAAATCTAAAAATTCTTTGCTGTCTTTACTGAATTTTAAATTCCTTTTTTTTTTCAATGTGACTTATAAATTCATTAATGGGTTGTTCAGTGCCTTTCCATAAAATAATAACATGATCAATTAACCAATTACATAGTAATCATAATGTGTAGTATTAAAAATAAAAAATGATTCCCACCACCCAACATATAAATTGGCCGTGCTAGGAGCAAACTTGGCTCCCATAGCCACACCCATGATCTGTAAATAATGCTTCCCTTGAAACCAAAAAATAAAAAATAAAGCAAATCTTAAACCATCAACAATGTATGTAACCCGTGGAATATGTAGAACATGTGACTGGGTTAGGAAAAACTTCACAACTTCAATCCCCCCTCATGTGGGATAACAGCATACAACAAAGTAACATCGGACGTAGCCATTAACCCTTTCGCTGCCAGCCTACCTGGAGTTTTTGTCACCCTTTGTTGCCAGACCATTTTGCACTATTTTGCGCTCCCCATGTTCAAATGTGATTTTTGAAGGGATTTCCAGGGATTTCCCAGGAAAATTATATATTGTTTTTTTCAGCATGGTCTGGGCTTTAACATGAAATGTCTCAATATTTTTGGGGGAAATATGTGCAAAAAAAAATATTATTGCGTGTGAAATTCTCCCGGTTACAGCGGTACCACATATGTATTGGTAGATGCCCTTTCCTGCCCAGGAGACTCCCCCAAACTGAAACAGCGCTTTAGGGGATTTTCAGATAAAATACAACTGTGCTATGCGCTATGCGCACCTTGCAGTTTTTCCAGAAAAGCAACCCTTTACATTTGAAATACCCCCAACAAACTATATATTCTCTGGAAGTAAACACCTCAAGCTTTCTAGGTGTACCAGGCTTGTTGATGTGTCCACAGTTTTCTGGAAGTAATCCCTCAATGTATTCTTTGGTTGCAAAGACTTTCCCTAAAAAAAAGATAAAAAAGCAGAATCAAAGCCACATTTCCTAAAAAAACTATATACAAACAAGAAAAAACAAATTTAATCTAAAAAAGCAACACCCCCCGAACAGAACGATACCCAACATGCATAGCTACTGTCAAGGGAAGAGTTGCCAAACACCCCAAAGTAAAGCATGTGCGTAACGGTAATTTTACTTGAAAATTTCAGCTCTGCAGACAAAGTGCGCACCTTGCGATTTTTCAACCAAAACAACCCTTTACATTTGGAATATCCTCGATAAACCATATATTCCCTGAAAGTACCGAGCTTGTTGTAGTGGGCTCATCTTTCTGGAATTAATCCCTCAAAGAATTCTTTGTTTGCGCAGGGTTTCCCTAAAAAATGTATAAAAAATCTGAATAAAAAACACCTTTTCCTAAAATATAAATATGCAAACAAGAAAAAACAAGCTAAGCCTGAAAGCGCAAGGTCCCCCTAAAAGAACAATACCCAACATGCATAGCTACTTTTAACCCTTTTAATTGACAGCCTACTTGAGATTTTGTCACGCTCTGTTGACAGGTAATTTTTCCCCATTTTGCGCCATGTTTTGCGCCATTTTTGCTGGAATTTTCAGGAAAATTATATATATATTTTTTGGCAGCAGAGTTTAGATTTTAAAATGAAATGAAAATTGTTTGTAAATTTTATTCTGTTTTTTACAATATTACTAAGTAAAAAAAAAATACATAAATACATTTTTTTTAGAAAATTGCCTCCTTTATTTTAAATAAAAAATATATTTTATTAAAGAAAACCATATTGCATGTGAAAGCCCTATTTCTACCGATTATAACGGTACCACATATTTATCGGTAGCCCTCCATTCCTTCCCAGGAGACCCCTCCAAACTGAAACAAGTACTTTATAACATTTACAAATAAAATACAACTACTGTCCACACTACAAAGGGTTAAATCGAGAAAAAAATGACATAGGGTCCCCCCACCCAGGAGGGGGGGGGCATTTTTTGGGAGATTTTTAAGGGTTATAAACCCTTTAAATTAAAAATTTACATGGGGTCCCCCTTACCCGAAGTAACCAGCCCGGGACCAGCTATGCAGGGCTTGTAGGAACAGGGCGCAGGGGCCAGTTTATGTGGCCCCTGGCCCTGCAGGCTACAAGCCTGCATAGCCCGTGGCCACGGGCTCTTCTGCCCCCCCTGGGCTTTGGGGAGGCAGGTAATGGGGGTGCTGGGGGTTAATGGCAAGTTACCCGCTAGCCGCAGGTGACTTGCCATCCCCCAGCCTTGTGAACTGGTATAGGGGTCTCATGGACCCCTTACCAGTTCACAAGGGTTAAATGTAAAAAAATAAACACACTGACACAAACACAGAGAAAAAAATGACATTTATTTATTTTATTTCTCCGATCCTGGGTCCCTTGCCGCTGTCCCGCGCCGCTGTCATCTGATGACAGATGCCGATAGTGATCGGAGCAGAGCGGGTGAGAGGCGAGGAGGCTCCTCGCCTCACACCCGCCCTGCTCCGATCACCACCGGCATCCGGAAGAGTCTTTGAGATAAGCAGGTAGCTTAGTTAATAACAGTTGAAGGAATTGGTCTATATAGTCAGCCAACTGGCAAGTAACAGACCCAATTATGCTCACAATAGCGTGGCCAAGAGGTTTGGGTTTATTCTTGTGTATCTTAGGTAAATAGTATATAATGGGAACTCATGTTGTGGAGGGCACTAAATACTCTTTCTCTTTTTACTCAAAATCCCTGCATTAGTTTATGTAACTGCATTAGAAACAAAGGAGTTGCATTCTATTAATGTCAGTTTTATCGAGAATAACCAGCTCTCCCTTTATCTGCAGGTTTTATAACTATAACATGATTGAAGTTTATAGCTTTTTAACTCTTTAACCTCTTAGTCAATGCTATATCCCAAGATGTTTTTTTAAAATTCCAATTATTTCCTTAGTCATAAGAGCCTTATGACTCAACATCTCTATACTCGCATTATTCACGAATTGAAGAGACTTGTTCCTTAATGTAGTGTGCTGGAAGGAAAGATTGTCATTAGAAATTGATCCAGTATGTTCAGATCTAACTATATTACTATTGCCATGAAAATACTTTTTTATATTAAGTTTCTAGGTGTATTCTTGGAGGTCTATATAAATATCAAATGTATTCGCATTTCTAGGCGGGGAATATTTAATGTCCAAGGTTACCAATCCAAGCTCAGGTTACACGAAGCTTAGATTATAGATACCTTCCCCTAGTTTCCTCTTATTCTTTTCGTTTTTCCACATATTTTTATATCTTGACCTAAATATCCACATTAATGATTACTAACCGACTTTGTATTTATCCACATTTTTATTGTTTATTATTATTGGCCTTTTTTATATTTTTGCATTTTTGATTTATTAATTATTGAATAATATTTTTAAATAATGTGTTTTATAGATTTAAGAAAGTTTAAGAACTGAGGGTAGAATTAATATTTATAACTGTAGTTTTCAACTTTTGATTTTTCTAGGCGCGCTGAACTCATTGTATTTCTATGGTATACAAGGTAAAGTCCTTGCGGCTGTGCAGTCTGCGCTCCTTGAGTCCAAGTGCAGAGGCATGGTGGAAACGCATGTACAGTGGATGCACACACACAGTTGGATCTGGGCTGTGCATGCAACACCCTGTGTAGAGGAAGGAGGTGGATTCCGTAAACCTGAAGTAACTGGATGGAGCGTCCCAGGGTGCCGCTATCTGTTCTATTGAAGCAATTGCGGTAAATCTATTAATTGACTATATATTTGGTTAATCTATTAATAAGTTATATGGTTGCAGCCCTCTAGTTAAAGTGCTTTTTATTGCACAGCTGTGTGGAGCTGTGTTTCTGAAAAGAGAGGGTTTGTAATTTGATTTTAGGACATTTCAACTTTATACATTGTACATCTGCTCAACTATTTGTCATTTCTGAGAATATAAATGTTTTTGTTTGGTGAAATTATACTTTTTTAGGCCTGTTTCATCTTGTATCCCCAACAATAGCACCCTGAGGATCGTCTCCAAAATACCAGCAAGTGTGTCCATAACATATGGTTAAAGGTTCCTTGTTTTGTTCCACACCTTGGACATATCTTAGGTCTTTCTTTTCTAAAAACTATGCAGCGTAACTGGTGTATACCCACTCACTCCTCCTTAGTTAGTTTGGAATATCAGCCTACCATTTTCAGTACAGTCTATCTATCAAGAGTTTGTATTGTCTATTAAGTTAGAAGGAGAGTGGCTTGAACAATACTCTTTTATGGAGAAAGCCTCATTAGAAATAAACTGGGTAAGGGCATTGTGTCAGACCCCATAGGTGCATGTTTATTAGTCTGGATTTTCTTCTTCTCTCTATTTCTAGGGTTGTCCTCTGTTCCCAACACTTTACATATTGACAAAAGAGCAATGAGGTAGCTTGTCACCACCATAAACTGCACCTATTCACATGTTCTTTTATTTCTTACTAACTGTAGTAGGTTGTTCAAATGGAGTGGCAAAAATGGCACAGATCAGCCTGTGTTTGTGATGGTAAACTGGGTTGCAGTGGAAATGGACTCCAGGAAAGTGTGTTTCTCCAGTTACTCTCTCTTTAAGGGGCAGCTGGAAAAGCACTCTATAGGGCTCTGGAGTCTGGCTAGCATGAGAAGCTGAGTGATTCCTGCTGGCCACTCACTCCAATCCAGTGCTCCAGGCCAGACGGCCTTTAAAGAGTCTGATGAGCCACAGCTGAGAGCTGCTGAATGGGCTGAGGAGCATGTGGCATCTACAGCCAAGTGTTGGAGAGCGCTACAGAAAGCCATGTGGGATAACCAGGTGCAAGTGCAGGCAGCACCGGATCTTGGGAGAACTAACAGACCGATAGCTGTATGGGCTTACTGGGTTCAGGCAGCACCGGAGCTGAGGAGAGCTCGCAGTTCGACAGACATGTGGGCTACAGGGTTCAGGCAGCACCAGGAGTAGGGCCAGCTAAAAGCTTGCTGCCAGAGCAGGGCAGAAGCACCCAGAGTCTCTGATATGAACCGTGAGTAGGCCTGAGGGGCCATCCAAACTGGGATTAGAGTGACAACTATTTGTTGTGAGGATCTGTGTTTCCATATATGTGCTAAAGAGAGCCTGTTTAAGTTGGACTTTAAGACCGACCCCAAAATAAACCAGTTGAGTTAATTACCCCCTGTTTATGCCTGTATCTGTGCTCAGGAAGATCCTGGAAGCTTACATAACCCATTAATTTAGCTTCCTAATTTAACCAGTGTTAGATAATTTCGGGTTGGCCTCAGGGTTAGTGGTCACTGATTAAATGTCTCCTTACCGGAAGACTTAAAATCGATCATTAAGACTTCTTTTCAATATGATTGGGAGGATTCTAAGATTAAGTATTTAGGTGTTTTCATCAGTGCTGACTATGGTAGCTTCTTGTTCTAAGCTAACTATCCACAAATTCTCAGATCTATTAGAAGCATGTTGGAATCTTGGCCAGATACCATATTTTCTGTTTGAAATGCATAGCAGCTGTTAAAATTTAGAACCCTCCCCATACCAGTACCTACAATATTTTTGGTGCTCAGCACAGTCAATGGTTCTGTTTTTCATTTGCGATGGGAAACATCAGTGATTTGCTAAATCCTTAATGTACTGTTCCTTTACAAGGGGAGGTTTTTGGGATATTTGAAGGATATTATATTGTTTCATAGCTGGCAGTTGATTCAGTTTCATGCAACCACTAAACCACCACTATGGGTCAGTTTAGAGCTTATAATCTGTTAACAGTTGATGGCCTTTTATGGACAATACCCACGTTTAGGCCTTAATTCTTCCATGCCAGACATTCTCTGACTTTGTGGTATTCTGCTAAAATGTAGTATCCCCCATATACCTTTAACAAAAATGTTCCATAACCTGATGTTCTGTCCTGGATGTCATTCCCCTACTTCATTCAGGAGCTGGATGGAAGTTAGGATTGCCCGCTTCACTCAACTTTTTGGTGCCAATGGCTTACTTCCCTTCCAGACCTTTGCTACCGCTGAGCTTTTTCATTATCTCCAGCTTAAAAATGTTGTAGAGATCTAAGGATAAAATTGCCTGGACAACACGTTAGCATTTGAGTGACATGGCTTGTCAGACCCAGGGGAATTATATATTTGATATACTAAGAACTCCTGACTCTGGTGGACCATCTTATACAGATTAATGGGTAGAGGACCCAGGGGAGGACCTAGAGGAATGCAGACTGGGAGCAAATTTGGGAAAGCTCAGCTAGATCATACATTAGTGTAAGGCTAGTTGAGACTAATCTGAAGTTTCTTCAAATGTGGTATATAGTCCCCATAAAATAGCAAGATTTGTTCCAAATTACCCCTCAAAGTCTTTTCGAGGATGCTATACAGATGCTTCATTCCGTCACATATGGTCAAATTGCCTAAAGGTTCACTCCTTGTGGACACGGGCTTGCCAATTGATTTATTCCACTTTGGGGCTGACATTTTGAAGCTCTCCTCAATAATAAGCCGGTTGAACAAATGCCCAATTTTGTTTTATGATGTTTATATGTACTGCTGTCAAACAGACTGTAGCCTAAGCTTGGAGGTCATCAATATTGCTTTTCAAGGAGATTAAATGTAAACTTTTTTTATATATGGTTTATAAGAAAACAGCGTTGAGCTTGTCTGACTGGGAGCTATTGTATGCCCAATATGGCCTAATCATCAGATCGAGTTTTACCTTGACTTTTTAAATATATAAGGGCTCCCGTTCTCTGTCCCTGCCCCCCACCTTGTTTTTATGGCATTGGTTCTGTGTGAGGAATGAATGTGTATGTTAATAAGTGTATGTAAGTCTTTTTCTTTGTCTTGTTGGCCACTTAATGTTGGTTTTTGTTTTTTATTGTTTCATTTTTTGCCCTCTTATATTACTCAGTGTTTGGGTCCCTTATTCAGTTGGTTGAGGTTCATAAAATATAATGACTACAATCTCTGTTTTACAATATCATAGGCTAAAGAGGGGTTTCATCTCCTTATTATAAAGTGGAAAGGTTGGAATGATTGATTAAGTAATTATAGTACTATTTGACTATTTTACCTTAATGACTAACTTATAATTAAGCTCAGTTTTTATGGTGATGATTTGTAATTTGATTAGTAACATAGTAACATAGTAACATAGTATGTAAGGCTGAATAAAGACTTTAGTCCATCCAGTTCAGCCTGTTTAACTCCTTCCAGTGGTCTAGTAGCCATACATGCCAGGAAGGCATCAAGGCCACTTTTGAACATTTTTAATGTAACCCTCATTACTACCTCCTCTGGCAGCGAGTTCCATAGTCTCACTGCTCTTACAGAGAAGAATCCCCTCCTATGTCGGTGGAGAAAGCACCTTTCCTCTAACCTTAGTGGATGCCCCCGGGTTATGGTTACACTCCAGGGTATAAATAGATTGTGGGACAGATCCGTGTATTGACCCCGAATATATTTATACATAGTTATTAGATCACCCCTCAATCGTCTTTTTTCTAGACTAAATAAGCCTAACTTGGACAATCTTTCTGGGTACTCTAGCCCCCGCACTCCTTTTATTAACTTTGTTGCCCTTCTTGGAACGCGCTCCAGTTCTGATATGTCCTAAAACCCCTAGGTCCTTTTCCATTGTTGTTTTACCAAGTGTTTCTTTATTTAGTGTGTAATCATGACACATATTTCTCCTTCCCATGTGCATAACCTTACATTTATCTGTGTTAAACTTCATTTGCCATTTAACTGCCCATGCTTCCAATTTATCTAAATCTGTTTGTAGTTGCCTGTTGTCCTCCTTTGTTTTAATTACTTTACTCAGCTTAGTATCATCTGCAAAGATTGAGACTTTACTGTTTAATCCATACCCAATGTCATTTATATATATATTGAAGAGAATTGGTCCCAGAACTGACCCTTGTGGTACTCCACTAGTAACAGTGACCCAATCTGAGTGTGTACCATTGATAACCACCCTCTGCTTCCGATCACTAAGCCAATTTCCCACCCATCTGCACACGTTTTCCCCCAGTCCAAGCATTCTCATCTTTTGTACCAGCCTTTTATGTGGCACAGTATCAAATGCTTTAGAAAAGTCAAGATATATGATATCCAATGACTCCCCCTGATCCAATCTTGAACTTACCTCCTCATAAAAGCTGATCAGGTTTGTCTGGCAGGAGCGATTCCTCATAAATCCATGCTGATATGGAGTAATAAGGTCATTTTCCCCAAGGTGCTCCAGGATAGTATCCCTTAAGAAACCTTCAAACAGCTTGCCCACCACAGATGTTAAGCTTACCGGTCTATAGTTCCCAGGTTCCCCCCTAGATCCCTTTTTGAATATTGGCACCACATTTGCCAAGCGCCAATCCATCGGAACAAACCCTGTAATTATGGAACCCACAAATATTAGAAATAACGGCTTGTCTATTACTGTACATAACTCCCTTAAAACACGAGGATGTATGTCATCTGGTCCCGGTGATTTATCGATTTTCATCTGCTTGAGACGGTGCCGACTTCTTCCTTGGTTAGACCAGTGACATTTAATGGAGGGTTTAGGTTATTCCCCTGCATTTCACTCGGCATGTCAAATTCTTTTGTGAATATAGAAGCAAAGAAGTTGTTAAGCAAATTAGCTTTCTCCTCATTTCCCTCTATAGGGGTCCCCTACTTGCTTTTCAGGGGGCCCACACCCTCAGGTTTGTACCTTTTACGGTTTATGTAGCTAAAGAATAATTTGGGGTTAGTTTTACTCTCTTTCGCGACCAGTCTTTCTGTCTCTGCTTAGCTGCCCTTATCTGTTGTTTACATTGTTTATTTTCTTCTTTATAGTTTTTTAACGATTCCGCTGTCCCTTCCTGCTTTAAACGTTTAAATTCCTTTTTTTTGTTGTTAATTGCCCCCTTAACCTTTTTATTTAGCCACATCGGTTTACATGTGTGTCTAATAGTTTTATTCCTGTAAGGTATATATCTGTCACACTGAAAATTAAGTATTCCTTTGAAAGTATCCCATTTAGCGTCCATGCTTTTGTTTTTAAGAACATTTTTCCAGTCAATGCAGTGTAGGGCATCTCTAAGTTGGTCAAACTTTGCCTTTTTGAAGTCCCGCGTTTTTGTGACTCCTTGATAAGGAAATTAAAGATATTATGATCACTGCTTCCAAGGTGTCCCCCAACCTGTACCTTTATTACTTTGTCTGGTACATTGGTTAGTATTAGGTCCAATATGGCTTTCCCCCTTGTTGGAGCTTGTACTTGTTGGGAAAGGTAGCCATCTTTTGTGTTAGATAAAAAACTATTACTTTTCTGCGAAACACATGTTTCAGCATCCCAGTCTATATCTGGGTAGTTAAAGTCCCCCATAATCACTACCTCATTTATTTTAGCGGCTGTATCTATTTGCCTTAGCATCATATTTTCTATGGATTCGAATATATCTGGAGGTTTATAGCAACCCCCCATCAGTATTTTATTTTTGTTTCTCCCTCCATGTATTTCTACCCATACCGACTCCACATGGTCATTCCCCCCACATATATCCTCCCGCAGAGCAGGCCGTAGAGAGGATTTTACAATTAAGCAGACTCCACCCCCTTTGCGTTTGTTACGGTCCCTCCTAAACACACAGTATCCCTGTAAATTTACTGCCCAGTCATAGCTTTCATCCAGCCAGGTCTCTGTTACCCCCACTATATCATATTGTTCTTCTGTTATTATCAGTTCTAGTTCATCCATTTTATTAGTCAAGCTTCTAGCATTTGTAAGCATGCATTTCAAATGCTTATGACAATTTTGATAATTTTGTATATTGCACTTATTCCTGCTAGATGTGCTAACCCCTCCCCCCTCTCCACCCCCAGTTTCATGTCTACACCCACTGTCAATTTCTTTCCTAACTTCCCCTTTGTAATAGCTTTTACCCTCCCCCCAATGCTCAGTTTAAACACTCCTCTAACCTTTTAGCCATCCTCTCCCCCAGAACAGATGCACCCTCCCCATTGAGGTGCAACCCATCCCTGCCAAAGAACCTGTAGCCCACTGTGAAGTCGGCCCAGTTCTCTAAGAACCCAAACCCCTCCTTTTTACTCCAATTTTTGAGCCACCTGTTTACATCTCTAATCTCCCGCTGCCTCTCTGGTGTGGCTCTTGGTACTGGTAGTATTTCTGAGAATACTACAGTTGAGGTCCTTGCCTTAAGCTTACGGCCTAAGTCCCTGAAATCATTTCTTAGGACCTTCCACCTACTTCTTCCTATGTCATTAGTGCCAATATGCACCATGACCGCTGGGTTCACGCCAGCCCCTCCCAACAATCTGTCAGCCCGCTCCGCTACATGCCGTACTCTTGCCCCAGGAAGGCAACACACTGTTCGGCAATCCCGGTCTTTGTGACAGATTGCCCTGTCTGTTCCCCTAATAATAGAGTCACCCACTACCAGCACCTGTCTTGCCTGCCCTGTTCTCCCATTTCCCCTCCCTTCCTTACTGGAGCCGACAGATGTGTCTTGCTGCAGCTCTGCCATTCCTGAGCTAACATCCTCCTCATCTGCCAACCGGGCAAACTTGTTTGGAGGTGCCTGTTCAGGGCTAGCCTCCCTGTAACTTTTACCCCTACCTCCCCTTCTAACTGTTATCCAGCTAGCTGCCTCATTTTCCTGCTTTTCCTCTCCCCCCATACTACCACCCTCCCCTGACCCTGAGCCATGTAGTGCCAGATCAGTGAGATCCAGACTCTTTTGCATGATAACAATTTCTCTCAGTGTTGCCAATCGCTTATTTAGATCGTGAATCACGGCTTCCAAATCAGAGATTCGCAGGCATCCGGGGCATATATATTCACCATCGACCGATTGATCAAGAAGTGCATACATAGCACAAGATGTACACTGAACAGCATTGTTAGGCATGGAACCCATTGTATGAATTTGTGGGAACACCAAGTGTAGGATTTACAACACTTAAAATAACAATATGAAATCAAAGGCAGATACTTACAGCTTCCGAACTTCTGCTTGTAACTTCTTCTTTTAAATCCTGCTTTAACTCACCACTTCCAAGCAGCCACTTACAGAGACAGCCAAAAGAGCAAGCTACAAGAGCTGTGTGTTGCCTTATAACACACCTGCTTCAATTAGGCTCAGCAGGAATCCAGGAAAGAGAAAAAAAACTTTTTTTTTTCTTTGGTTTAAATTTGTGCCAGCATTAACACACTGATTCACAAAAATAAAACAAACACAGTTTACTATATTTTACTTACCAAATGAGCTCTGTTTCCCAAAGCTTACCACAGGAGATCCTGCTTTAACTCACCACTTCCAAGCAGCCACTTACAGAGACAGCCAAAAGAGCAAGCTACAAGAGCTGTGTGTTGCCTTATAACACACCTGCTTCAATTAGGCCTCAGCAGTAATCCAGGAAAGAGAAAAAAAACTTTTTTTTTTTTTTGGTTTAAATTTGTGCCAGCATTAACACACTGATTCACAAAAATAAAACAAACACAGTTTACTATATTTTACTTACCAAATGAGCTCAGTTTCTCAAAGCTTACCACAGGAGATCCAGCTTTAACTCACCACTTCCAAGCAGCCACTTACAGAGACAGCCAAAAGAGCCTACAATGTTTTGTCAGTTGTTTTTCTTGAATTCCTTCAAGCTTCAAGCTTCAAACCTTTCTGAGTATGACCTTTATTTAAATTGAATTTGAAATGCATGCCTTATAAAAATGTTTTTTTTAACTCCTGAAATTGGAACCACCTGCAAGATTGTTTTTAAATTGTTTTCCCAATATACAGGCTGAAGGTAAAAACCTTCATCAGGAGTGAGGACGACAGCATGTGTTTAAAAACCTGGGTTTTTCACTATCCGGCTGTCCTCCTGTGGTGCCCCACTATGTAAAGCTGTTCGCCCAGGAAACGCGCCTCTCCTCGGTCCAACGGCACATGTGCGGCCTCTTATCCAATCATTTTTTTCCGGGCGTGCATATAAATGCGAGGCTGTAAACGCTGAATGGAATCCAAGCCATACACGTCGTCGGCATGCAGACATCACTCAAATCATTTGCAGCTACAGCTATTCAAATGCAGAGGGTGTGAACGTGCACAGCCGAAATGGGATGCGAGTAATGCTGACACAGGCTGCACTGCACCGTGGGCCCATGGGAAAGGTAGAATTGTGGGCAAACCAGGGAGTTTCACACAGTGGGGCACACAGTGGGGCAGTTCGAAATCAGCTGGCCCTGGAGTCTCATAGGGGCAAGCCAGTTCTACAATAGGCCACCAATCTCTTGACACAACATAGTTCCAGGTAGATGTATTTAGGGCTTTAAATCAGCTTTAGGCTTCCAGTACGCAAGCCTAAACCTTTCGACAATAGCATTAAACTGAAAAATGGAATGAAGGACTGCCAGGAGCGGACCAGGGACCACTATCCACCCCCCACCTCCCCCTGCCCCATACCCCCAAACCCAAACCATCCTAGAACCACACCTACCTAAATCTTACACTGTATTACGTGTTATCCTCTTTCACCTGAATAAACCGCAATGATGAGTGTGACTGGACGGATGGGAGGAGGGAGGCTCCCTCTGAGCTTCTGGCCTCCCTGGCCCGGCATATCTACTACTACAATACTTTAATGGAACCAGAAACGAGACTGTACACAGTATGCTAGTATCGACAACAATGTTTAATATGTATGTAATGTTACAAATTATCCCTCTGTTGTCTTGTCGAGAAAAATTCAATAAAAAGATTGACAAAGAAATCAGCTTCAGGCTGAATGCTTGTGCAGCTCTATATCCTCTCATGTCTATTCAACCAGCCACCCTGTACTAGTCAGACAAAACCTGATATATTACAAAATGGACAAATTACTCAACTGTGCCCTCACATCACTCACATGGCTCGCATGACTTGGTTCCAAAGAGGTTCAACAGGCAGGGGTATGATTGTTCGTCGGTGGAAGACATAGACTGCAGTTGCTGAACTAGAGGAACCTCAAAATGTGAGTATTCATTTATTATTGTTAGCTAATAGGGCGTCCCAAATGAGGATACTCTAGGATAGGGGTGTAAGAATACATAATAGAAATTATATTTTTAACTCTAGGTCCTCTTTAGGCAGTTGCAGAGTTTGAAAAAGACATTAAGGACTATCAGGAACTTTTCTAGAGCTCCAGCTGCACAAGGCAAACACAAACCTTTTTAACATCATCTACATAGACACTACATGCAGATGAACCCTGTTGCTTCCATGTTGCTATACATTTGGATATACTTGGCTCAAGATCCAAAGAGAATTAACTTTCTATTTCTCTGTTTCCTTACTTCTGGAACACTACAAAGGATGCCATATAACATTTACAAGAAGGCACATGTCCTTCTGAAATACTTGTGCACAAGAAAGAGATCACTTCAAAAGTTCAAAGAAAATTGTGGTATGTTTTTATGTTGTGCTTTCACAAAACACTTTGCCAAACGTTGAATGCCTGCTTTTAAGTGTATTAAGAACTCCATCCTTGTGAATACAGTTTTACACTGTTTGCAGATTCTCCTCTTGCTTAATAAATGTATACCCTAATTAGGGATGAGCGAATCGATCCGGACGAACCCGGATTCGATCCGAATTTCAGGAAAAATTCGATTCGGATCGAATCCGAATTTCCCCGCGATTCGATCACTCGAAGTTTTCCTTTAACATCCATTCATTTACATTACAGGCATTCTAAGATGGCGGGCGGGACATGTCTGGACATGTATCCCGCGCCAGTGCAAGCTGGGGCAGTCACATGCAGCCTATCAGCAGCCAGCAAGCCCGGTGACGTCACACAGCGGTATTTAACGGCGGCCATCTTGCTTTTCCTCATTTCTCTATTGCATTCGTGAGAGACAGAACGCTGTGTAGCTGAGGGACAGACAGTTAGGCAGGGACAGACAGGGACAGACAGGGACAGGCTGGAGACAGGCAGGAGACAGGCAGGAGACAGGCAGGAGACAGACAGGAGACAGACAGAAAGCCAGGGAAAGGTAGGAAAAACGGAGCTGGCTGACAGGTAGATTTTTTTTTTTTCATCCAGCCTTTGTTAGCGTTTTCAGGCTGCTTATAGTAACTAACTGTGCATATATACTGAACTGATCTTAAGTCTGCTGTGAGGCATCCCATTCTGTGACTAAAGCAGCCTCTGTTTAAGACCATATAAGCATTTGCTCTAATCATATTTGAAATTAGGCCTGATAAAGACACTTTTGCTGGCCAAAGCACTACTGTACCCTGGCAGCTCGATTCCTGCCCGGGGCATCCCATTCTGTGACTAAAGCAGCCTCTGTTTAAGACCATATAACCATTTGCTCTAATCATATTTGAAATTAGGCCTGATAAAGACACTTTTGCTGGCCAAAGCACTACTGTACCCTGCCAGCTCGATTCCTGCCCGGGGCATCCCATTCTGTGACTAAAGCAGCCTCTGTTTAAGACCATATAAGCATTTGCTCTAATCATATTTGAAATTAGGCCTGATAAAGACACTTTTGCTGGCCAAAGCACTACTGTACCCTGGCAGCTCGATTCCTGCCCGGGGCATCCCATTCTGTGACTAAAGCAGCCTCTGTTTAAGACCATATAAGCATTTGCTCTAATCATATTTGAAATTAGGCCTGATAAAGACACTTTTGCTGGCCAAAGCACTACTGTACCCTGGCAGCTCGATTCCTGCCCGGGGCATCCCATTCTGTGACTAAAGCAGCCTCTGTTTAAGACCATATAAGCATTTGCTCTAATCATATTTGAAATTAGGCCTGATAAAGACACTTTTGCTGGCCAAAGCACTACTGTACCCTGGCAGCTCGATTCCTGCCCGGGGCATCCCATTCTGTGACTAAAGCAGCCTCTGTTTAAGACCATATAAGCATTTGCTCTAATCATATTTGAAATTAGGCCTGATAAAGACACTTTTGCTGGCCAAAGCACTACTGTACCCTGGCAGCTCGATTCCTGCCCGGGGCATCCCATTCTGTGACTAAAGCAGCCTCTGTTTAAGACCATATAAGCATTTGCTCTAATCATATTTGAAATTAGGCCTGATAAAGACACTTTTGCTGGCCAAAGCACTACTGTACCCTGGCAGCTCGATTCCTGCCCGGGGCATCCCATTCTGTGACTAAAGCAGCCTCTGTTTAAGACCATATAAGCATTTGCTCTAATCATATTTGAAATTAGGCCTGATAAAGACACTTTTGCTGGCCAAAGCACTACTGTACCCTGGCAGCTCGATTCCTGCCCGGGGCATCCCATTCTGTGACTAAAGCAGCCTCTGTTTAAGACCATATAAGCATTTGCTCTAATCATATTTGAAATTAGGCCTGATAAAGACACTTTTGCTGGCCAAAGCACTACTGTACCCTGGCAGCTCGATTCCTGCCCGGGGCATCCCATTCTGTGACTAAAGCAGCCTCTGTTTAAGACCATATAAGCATTTGCTCTAATCATATTTGAAATTAGGCCTGATAAAGACACTTTTGCTGGCCAAAGCACTACTGTACCCTGGCAGCTCGATTCCTGCCCGGGGCATCCCATTCTGTGACTAAAGCAGCCTCTGTTTAAGACCATATAACCATTTGCTCTAATCATATTTGAAATTAGGCCTGATAAAGACACTTTTGCTGGCCAAAGCACTACTGTACCCTGCCAGCTCGATTCCTGCCCGGGGCATCCCATTCTGTGACTAAAGCAGCCTCTGTTTAAGACCATATAAGCATTTGCTCTAATCATATTTGAAATTAGGCCTGATAAAGACACTTTTGCTGGCCAAAGCACTACTGTACCCTGGCAGCTCGATTCCTGCCCGGGGCATCCCATTCTGTGACTAAAGCAGCCTCTGTTTAAGACCATATAAGCATTTGCTCTAATCATATTTAAAATTAGGCCTGATAAAGACACTTTTGCTGGCCAAAGCACTACTGTACCCTGGCAGCTCGATTCCTGCCCGGGGCATCCCATTCTGTGACTAAAGCAGCCTCTGTTTAAGACCATATAAGCATTTGCTCTAATCATATTTGAAATTAGGCCTGATAAAGACACTTTTGCTGGCCAAAGCACTACTGTACCCTGGCAGCTCGATTCCTGCCCGGGGCATCCCATTCTGTGACTAAAGCAGCCTCTGTTTAAGACCATATAAGCATTTGCTCTAATCATATTTGAAATTAGGCCTGATAAAGACACTTTTGCTGGCCAAAGCACTACTGTACCCTGGCAGCTCGATTCCTGCCCGGGGCATCCCATTCTGTGACTAAAGCAGCCTCTGTTTAAGACCATATAAGCATTTGCTCTAATCATATTTGAAATTAGGCCTGATAAAGACACTTTTGCTGGCCAAAGCACTACTGTACCCTGGCAGCTCGATTCCTGCCCGGGGCATCCCATTCTGTGACTAAAGCAGCCTCTGTTTAAGACCATATAAGCATTTGCTCTAATCATATTTGAAATTAGGCCTGATAAAGACACTTTTGCTGGCCAAAGCACTACTGTACCCTGGCAGCTCGATTCCTGCCCGGGGCATCCCATTCTGTGACTAAAGCAGCCTCTGTTTAAGACCATATAAGCATTTGCTCTAATCATATTTGAAATTAGGCCTGATAAAGACACTTTTGCTGGCCAAAGCACTACTGTACCCTGGCAGCTCGATTCCTGCCCGGGGCATCCCATTCTGTGACTAAAGCAGCCTCTGTTTAAGACCATATAAGCATTTGCTCTAATCATATTTGAAATTAGGCCTGATAAAGACACTTTTGCTGGCCAAAGCACTACTGTACCCTGGCAGCTCGATTCCTGCCCGGGGCATCCCATTCTGTGACTAAAGCAGCCTCTGTTTAAGACCATATAAGCATTTGCTCTAATCATATTTGAAATTAGGCCTGATAAAGACACTTTTGCTGGCCAAAGCACTACTGCACCCTGGCAGCTCGATTCCTGCCCGGGGCATCCCATTCTGTGACTAAAGCAGCCTCTGTTTAAGACCATATAAGCATTTGCTCTTATCATATTTGAAATTAGGCCTGATAAAGACACTTTTGCTGGCCAAAGCACTACTGTACCCTGGCAGCTCGATTCCTGCCCGGGGCATCCCATTCTGTGACTAAAGCAGCCTCTGTTTAAGACCATATAAGCATTTGCTCTTATCATATTTGAAATTAGGCCTGATAAAGACACTTTTGCTGGCCAAAGCACTACTGTACCCTGGCAGCTCGATTCCTGCCCGGGGCATCCCATTCTGTGACTAAAGCAGCCTCTGTTTAAGACCATATAAGCATTTGCTCTTATCATATTTGAAATTAGGCCTGATAAAGACACTTTTGCTGGCCAAAGCACTACTGTACCCTGGCAGCTCGATTCCTGCCCGGGGCATCCCATTCTGTGACTAAAGCAGCCTCTGTTTAAGACCATATAAGCATTTGCTCTTATCATATTTGAAATTAGGCCTGATAAAGACACTTTTGCTGGCCAAAGCACTACTGTACCCTGGCAGCTCGATTCCTGCCCGGGGCATCCCATTCTGTGACTAAAGCAGCCTCTGTTTAAGACCATATAAGCATTTGCTCTAATCATATTTGAAATTAGGCCTGATAAAGACACTTTTGCTGGCCAAAGCACTACTGTACCCTGGCAGCTCGATTCCTGCCCGGGGCATCCCATTCTGTGACTAAAGCAGCCTCTGTTTAAGACCATATAAGCATTTGCTCTAATCATATTTGAAATTAGGCCTGATAAAGACACTTTTGCTGGCCAAAGCACTACTGTACCCTGGCAGCTCGATTCCTGCCCGGGGCATCCCATTCTGTGACTAAAGCAGCCTCTGTTTAAGACCATATAAGCATTTGCTCTAATCATATTTGAAATTAGGCCTGATAAAGACACTTTTGCTGGCCAAAGCACTACTGTACCCTGGCAGCTCGATTCCTGCCCGGGGCATCCCATTCTGTGACTAAAGCAGCCTCTGTTTAAGACCATATAAGCATTTGCTCTAATCATATTTGAAATTAGGCCTGATAAAGACACTTTTGCTGGCCAAAGCACTACTGTACCCTGGCAGCTCGATTCCTGCCCGGGGCATCCCATTCTGTGACTAAAGCAGCCTCTGTTTAAGACCATATAAGCATTTGCTCTAATCATATTTGAAATTAGGCCTGATAAAGACACTTTTGCTGGCCAAAGCACTACTGTACCCTGGCAGCTCGATTCCTGCCCGGGGCATCCCATTCTGTGACTAAAGCAGCCTCTGTTTAAGACCATATAAGCATTTGCTCTTATCATATTTGAAATTAGGCCTGATAAAGACACTTTTGCTGGCCAAAGCACTACTGTACCCTGGCAGCTCGATTCCTGCCCGGGGCATCCCATTCTGTGACTAAAGCAGCCTCTGTTTAAGACCATATAAGCATTTGCTCTTATCATATTTGAAATTAGGCCTGATAAAGACACTTTTGCTGGCCAAAGCACTACTGTACCCTGGCAGCTCGATTCCTGCCCGGGGCATCCCATTCTGTGACTAAAGCAGCCTCTGTTTAAGACCATATAAGCATTTGCTCTTATCATATTTGAAATTAGGCCTGATAAAGACACTTTTGCTGGCCAAAGCACTACTGTACCCTGGCAGCTCGATTCCTGCCCGGGGCATCCCATTCTGTGACTAAAGCAGCCTCTGTTTAAGACCATATAAGCATTTGCTCTTATCATATTTGAAATTAGGCCTGATAAAGACACTTTTGCTGGCCAAAGCACTACTGTACCCTGGCAGCTCGATTCCTGCCCGGGGCATCCCATTCTGTGACTAAAGCAGCCTCTGTTTAAGACCATATAAGCATTTGCTCTTATCATATTTATATTATAAGACACTTTTGCTGGGCATAGGCTTACTGCTGCCTGCCAGGTGCACTTCTGTTGAGGCATCCCATTCTGTAACATAGCATACCCCTCTTTATTTACACTAAGCAGCTCTCTTATTTACACTAAGCAGGCCTGTTGGAGGCTGAGTGTTACTGCTCACTTTTGGTGTGCATTATATTCTGTTTCATATAGACCCACCGCTGCCCGGGGTTTTTTTAAATATCACCTACTACCACGCCAGTTAGACTATGTCGGGCAGACAAGTGCCTGGAAGTGAAAAGAGGAGTGGCAGAGGCCAAGATTCCGCAGGAAGAGCTCGCATCAGACTGGGGGCCAGTAGCAGCAGGAGTCACGCTGAGAGACCTAATCTGCCAGTATCTGCTAGCGGTCGGGTCTCCACCAGTAACGCATCTGCCGTGGTAGATTGGTTGACGCGCTCATCAACAACATCATCACAACTTACGTCTGAGACCCCCAGTCTAGGGTCGGTAGGTTCCTCTGACACAACCCTGAGTTGGCATGCCCCGAGAGCAGTCCCTGTCCTCCCATTGCCTCTGGCCTACGCCGTTCCCTCCCCCAGCGACGTATCCTATGCTTTGGGTTCAGCTCCACTCTTTAGTGAGGAGGACCATCAGATAGAGGACAGTCAGCAGCTACTGCCCAGCCAAGAAATGGAGGTGGCTTCTTTAGCTAGGCAGACAAATAGTGATGTGGACAGTGTCGTGGGTGCTGCGAGCGTTCCAGCTCCTGCGCCAGACACTGTTGACGAATCCACGAACATCAGTGACGTACAGCCACAACCCGGTGATGATGATGATGATGACGATGAAGCCGATCGCACTTGGGAGCCGGGTGATGAAGGGGCTTCATCGTCATCATCAGGAGAAGAGGGGTGCAGGTTGCCCCGGAGTCAGCAGCTGAGGCAGCAAAGTGGTAGCAGTCAGCATGGGGGCACAATTCCAAAGGCTGGAGCCGGCCGGGGCCGGGGCCGGGGTAGAGCACCTGCTGTGCGGCAGTCTACCTTATCGGGAGGTAGTGGAGCAGGGGTTCCTGGAGTTGGCAACAGCAGCAGTGAATCAGTGAGGCCAGGGGGTGGGAAAAGTAGCTACTCGGCAGTGTGGCAGTTTTTCCTGAGGCATCCGCAGGAGGGTAACATGGCCACATGCAAGATATGTAGGCAAAAGGTGAAGCGTGGCCAGGGTCCAAATGTTGGCACCACGGCCCTGCGTCAACATATGATGCGTCACCATAAAACGACCTGGGAGAACCGAGGCTCCCAAGGGGTGGTCCAGTCTGCTTCCTCACCAAGTGAGCTCCCAATTTCTGCCAGCCAAGGCTCCAGCACCTCAGCCGAAGGCAGCTGTGCGTCATACCCATCCTCTGTCGCTCCTGCTCCTCCTCCTCCAAGTCATGCATCCCGCCAGCAATCCATCAGCGAAGCCATGTCCAAGAGACAGCAGTATGCGCCCACTCATCCTACGGCGCAGAAGCTGAATGTGCTCCTGTCCAAGTTGCTGGTGCTGCAGTCGCTCCCTTTTCAGGTGGTGGAATCTGCACCTTTCAGAGAACTGATGGCTTGTGCCGAGCCGAGGTGGAGAGTCCCAAGCCGTCATTTCTTTGCCAAGAAGGCAGTACCAGCGCTGCACACTTTTGTTGAACAGAAGGTGGGCCAGTCCTTGAGCCTGTCGGTGTGTAGCAAAATACATGGCAGCGCCGACATCTGGAGCTGTAACTACGGTCAGGGGCAGTACATGTCGTTTACGGCCCACTGGGTGAATGTGGTCCCTTTGCAGCAGCAACTTGGACAGGTCACGCCGCTTCGGCCTCCGCGCTCTCTGCCCATTGGGCCTGTGACACCGTGCGACTCGGCCTCCTCATCCTCCGCCATCTCCTCACCCTCCACTGTAGGCTCAAGTCTCAGTGCCCCTCCAGTCTACCATGTGTGCAGGGCACGGAGGTGTCACGCAGTGCTTCACATGGTTTGTCTTGGCGAACGGAGTCACACAGGGGAGGAACTGCTTAAATGTATTCATCAGGAAATCCAAACATGGCTTACTCCGAGAAAACTTAAAATGGGAATCATGGTTACCGACAATGGGAAGAACATTTTGTCTGCGCTGCGCCAAGGAAGCCTGACCCATGCCCCCTGCATGGCTCACGTCTTCAATCTGGTTGTCAAGCGGTTTCTGAAGTGTTCCCCCCATCTGCAGGACATCCTAACAACTTCACGGAAACTTTGCATGCACTTCAGCCACTCCTACACTGCCAAACACACCCTTCTTGAGCTACAGCGTCAGAATGGTATCCCCCAACATAGTCTGATTTGCGATGTTTCCACCCGTTGGAATTCCACCCTTCACATGTTGGACCGATTATATGAACAGAGAAAAGCCATCACGGATTTCCTGATGATCCAAGCAGATAGGGGGACTCCCCTGTGTAACTTCAATGTCAACCAGTGGCAGCTCATACGTGACACCTGCCGTTTGCTCAGGCCCTTTGAGGAAGCCACTTTATTTGTCAGTCGGCAGGATTACGGGATGAACGACGTGATTCCACTGCTTCATGTACTGCAGCACATGTTGGAAACCATGGCTGGTCAGGGCACTGGAGACATGGCGTTTACATCTTACGGCCACATGAACCCCCTTGGAGCTGAACTGGAGGAGGAGGAGGAGGAAGAGGAGGAGGAGGAGTTGCCCAGCGAAACACAG
Organism: Gastrophryne carolinensis; assembly: GCA_027917425.1. Taxonomy (NCBI): domain Eukaryota; kingdom Metazoa; phylum Chordata; class Amphibia; order Anura; family Microhylidae; genus Gastrophryne; species Gastrophryne carolinensis. The sequence continues at coordinate 217,898,254 of CM051239.1, read as the reverse complement.
TTTAGGCTTGGCGAAATGGCTGGTTTATCTAGTCAGCGGACAGGAGAGGAGGAGCAGGAGCAGCCAGAGGAGCTAGAGGTTTTTGAGGAAGGAGAGACAGAGGACCCGGGCACACCGTGGCAGTATGCAGTGGAGATGGAGACAGGTAGTCCATCCGAGTCACTTGCGCAAATGGCACGAAGCATGCTCACGTGCTTGCGTAGTGACCCCAGAATTGTTTCCATCTGTCGGCGGGATGACTTCTGGCTGTCCACCTTATTGGACCCTCGCTTCCAGCACAAAATGGGGGCATTTTTTAAACCCACCGAGAGGGAGGACAAACTCAACTACTACAAAGACATTCTACGTAGGCAGTTGGCCGATGCCTATCTGCGCCATGGTCCATACTCTCGCAGGTCTGACTCGAGGGGACCTCTGCGCTCACCTTCCACTGCCATGGCCGCTGGGGGGGTTGGCAGCAGCAGCAGCAGAAGCTCCATCAGCAGCAGCAGCCTCAGTCTTCAGTCGCTAATGAGTAGCTTTCTACACCCGCATAGTGAGGCTACTCATGAGCAGCAGGAAGACCTGGAGCAGGACCTGAACCAGCAGGTCATGTCATACTTTGACATGACCATGCCAACACACCTTGAGGATCCGCTGGACTTCTGGGCAGCCAAACTTGATTTGTGGCCGCAACTAGCAGAGTTTGCCCTGGAAAAGCTGTCCTGCCCGGCAAGTAGCGTGCCATCTGAGCGGGTGTTTAGTGCGGCGGGGGCCATAGTTACGGCGAGGAGAACTCGTCTGTCAACTAAAAATGTGGAGAGACTCACCTTTGTCAAAATGAATCAGGGATGGATCAGCCAGGATTTCCACCCACCAATGCCTGATGCATGCGACTAGATTCAGCATGGTGCCACGTTTTACACTTTCCAAATGGTGCAAAACATATTTATGTCTTTAGGCCATTTTTTGGGCTCCTGCTGCTGCTACTGTCAACTCCTGCCAACTCCAGGGTGTGATTCATCCAATTTTTGGGCTCCTGAAGCCAACTCCAGTGTATATTTGGGCTCCTGCTGCTGCTACTGTCAACTCCTGCCAACTCCAGGCTGTGATTCATCCAATTTTTGGGCTCCTGAAGCCAACTCCAGTGTATATTTGGGCTCCTGCTGCTGCTACTGTCAACTCCTGCCAACTCCAGGGTGTGATTCATCCAATTTTTGGGCTCCTGAAGCCAACTCCAGTGTATATTTGGGCTCCTGCTGCTGCTGCTGCCAACTTCTGCCAACTCCAGGGTGTGATTCATCCAATTTTTGGGCTCCTGAAGCCAACTCCAGTGTATATTTGGGCTCCTGCTGCTGCTGCTGCCAACTTCTGCCAACTCCAGGGTGTGATTCATCCAATTTTTGGGCTCCTGAAGCCAACTCCAGTGTATATTTGGGCTCCTGCTGCTGCTGCTGCCAACTTCTGCCAACTCCAGGGTGTGATTCATCCAATTTTTGGGCTCCTGAAGCCAACTCCAGTGTATATTTGGGCTCCTGCTGCTGCTGCTGTCAACTCCTGCCAACTCCAGGGTGTGATTCATCCAATTTTTGGGCTCCTGAAGCCAACTCCAGTGTATATTTGGGCTCCTGCTGCTGCTGCTGTCAACTCCTGCCAACTCCAGGGTGTGATTCATCCAATTTTTGGGCTCCTGAAGCCAACTCCAGTGTATATTTGGGCTCCTGCTGCTGCTGCTGTCAACTCCTGCCAACTCCAGGGTGTGATTCATCCAATTTTTGGGCTCCTGAAGCCAACTCCAGTGTATATTTGGGCTCCTGCTGCTGCTGCTGCCAACTTCTGCCAACTCCAGGGTGTGATTCATCCAATTTTTGGGCTCCTGAAGCCAACTCCAGTGTATATTTGGGCTCCTGCTGCTGCTGCTGCCAACTTCTGCCAACTCCAGGGTGTGATTCATCCAATTTTTGGGCTCCTGAAGCCAACTCCAGTGTATATTTGGGCTCCTGCTGCTGCTGCTGCCAACTTCTGCCAACTCCAGGGTGTGATTCATCCAATTTTTGGGCTCCTGAAGCCAACTCCAGTGTATATTTGGGCTCCTGCTGCTGCTGCTGTCAACTCCTGCCAACTCCAGGGTGTGATTCATCCAATTTTTGGGCTCCTGAAGCCAACTCCAGTGTATATTTGGGCTCCTGCTGCTGCTGCTGCCAACTTCTGCCAACTCCAGGGTGTGATTCATCCAATTTTTGGGCTCCTGAAGCCAACTCCAGTGTATATTTGGGCTCCTGCTGCTGCTGCTGCCAACTTCTGCCAACTCCAGGGTGTGATTCATCCAATTTTTGGGCTCCTGAAGCCAACTCCAGTGTATATTTGGGCTCCTGCTGCTGCTGCTGTCAACTCCTGCCAACTCCAGGGTGTGATTCATCCAATTTTTGGGCTCCTGAAGCCAACTCCAGTGTATATTTGGGCTCCTGCTGCTGCTGCTGTCAACTCCTGCCAACTCCAGGGTGTGATTCATCCAATTTTTGGGCTCCTGAAGCCAACTCCAGTTTATATTTGGGCTCCTGCTGCTGCTGCTGCCAACTTCTGCCAACTCCAGGGTGTGATTCATCCAATTTTTGGGCTCCTGAAGCCAACTCCAGTGTATATTTGGGCTCCTGCTGCTGCTACTGTCAACTCCTGCCAACTCCAGGGTGTGATTCATCCAATTTTTGGGCTCCTGAAGCCAACTCCAGTGTATATTTGGGCTCCTGCTGCTGCTGCTGCCAACTTCTGCCAACTCCAGGGTGTGATTCATCCAATTTTTGGGCTCCTGAAGCCAACTCCAGTGTATATTTGGGCTCCTGCTGCTGCTGCTGCCAACTTCTGCCAACTCCAGGGTGTGATTCATCCAATTTTTGGGCTCCTGAAGCCAACTCCAGTGTATATTTGGGCTCCTGCTGCTGCTGCTGCCAACTTCTGCCAACTCCAGGGTGTGATTCATCCAATTTTTGGGCTCCTGAAGCCAACTCCAGTGTATATTTGGGCTCCTGCTGCTGCTGCTGTCAACTCCTGCCAACTCCAGGGTGTGATTCATCCAATTTTTGGGCTCCTGAAGCCAACTCCAGTGTATATTTGGGCTCCTGCTGCTGCTGCTGCCAACTTCTGCCAACTCCAGGGTGTGATTCATCCAATTTTTGGGCTCCTGAAGCCAACTCCAGTGTATATTTGGGCTCCTGCTGCTGCTGCTGCCAACTTCTGCCAACTCCAGGGTGTGATTCATCCAATTTTTGGGCTCCTGAAGCCAACTCCAGTGTATATTTGGGCTCCTGCTGCTGCTGCTGTCAACTCCTGCCAACTCCAGGGTGTGATTCATCCAATTTTTGGGCTCCTGAAGCCAACTCCAGTGTATATTTGGGCTCCTGCTGCTGCTGCTGTCAACTCCTGCCAACTCCAGGGTGTGATTCATCCAATTTTTGGGCTCCTGAAGCCAACTCCAGTGTATATTTGGGCTCCTGCTGCTGCTGCTGCCAACTTCTGCCAACTCCAGGGTGTGATTCATCCAATTTTTGGGCTCCTGAAGCCAACTCCAGTGTATATTTGGGCTCCTGCTGCTGCTACTGTCAACTCCTGCCAACTCCAGGGTGTGATTCATCCAATTTTTGGGCTCCTGAAGCCAACTCCAGTGTATATTTGGGCTCCTGCTGCTGCTGCTGCCAACTTCTGCCAACTCCAGGGTGTGATTCATCCAATTTTTGGGCTCCTGAAGCCAACTCCAGTGTATATTTGGGCTCCTGCTGCTGCTGCTGCCAACTTCTGCCAACTCCAGGGTGTGATTCATCCAATTTTTGGGCTCCTGAAGCCAACTCCAGTGTATATTTGGGCTCCTGCTGCTGCTGCTGCCAACTTCTGCCAACTCCAGGGTGTGATTCATCCAATTTTTGGGCCCCTGAAGCCAACTCCAGTGTATATTTGGGCTCCTGCTGCTGCTGCTGTCAACTCCTGCCAACTCCAGGGTGTGATTCATCCAATTTTTGGGCTCCTGAAGCCAACTCCAGTGTATATTTGGGCTCCTGCTGCTGCTGCTGCCAACTTCTGCCAACTCCAGGGTGTGATTCATCCAATTTTTGGGCTCCTGAAGCCAACTCCAGTGTATATTTGGGCTCCTGCTGCTGCTGCTGCCAACTTCTGCCAACTCCAGGGTGTGATTCATCCAATTTTTGGGCTCCTGAAGCCAACTCCAGTGTATATTTGGGCTCCTGCTGCTGCTGCTGTCAACTCCTGCCAACTCCAGGGTGTGATTCATCCAATTTTTGGGCTCCTGAAGCCAACTCCAGTGTATATTTGGGCTCCTGCTGCTGCTGCTGTCAACTCCTGCCAACTCCAGGGTGTGATTCATCCAATTCTTGGGCTCCTGAAGCCAACTCCAGTGTATATTTGGGCTCCTGCTGCTGCTGCTGCCAACTTCTGCCAACTCCAGGGTGTGATTCATCCAATTTTTGGGCTCCTGAAGCCAACTCCAGTGTATATTTGGGCTCCTGCTGCTGCTACTGTCAACTCCTGCCAACTCCAGGGTGTGATTCATCCAATTTTTGGGCTCCTGAAGCCAACTCCAGTGTATATTTGGGCTCCTGCTGCCCCTCATAGTGATGCCACTTCAACTCTCTGCAATTGTGCCGCTCTGCGATTCTATTAGCGATGCCTCTGATCTGCATGTGATATTTCTTAAAAGTATTATTTAACTAACCCAGCACGCATCCTGTGCGTGTTACAGCAAGGCTGAATGGTTTACAACCCTATTGAGGCTGTAGGAGGCTCAGAAATAGCCGTTTTTAATAGCGATTCGTCGCGAATTTATTCGGGTCGAAACGATTTTTGTCGGAAAATTCGGCGAATCAGTCGAATCGAATTTTTCAAAAGTTCGCTCATCTCTAACCCTAATGGTTAGCTGCGAGGAACAATCAGTTGCTTGAATGTAAAGAACTCTTTGAGCTTTCCACTAAGCAGTGGAAACTGCTGAAGCCATACAAAGTGAAGAAATAAGGCTATACATTTGAGGTTAAATGAGTATATGCAAAAGATAAGTCCACTTTCAATGGAACTTCAATATATTTTTCTTGCCAAAAGTATGTGCTCAAAGTGTTGATCTAATATTTTTAACATGAGTAAATGTGTGTTCTATAGAAGCAGTTTTCACTACTTGCAGTCTGTTGCTATTGGCAACATACACAAAGTCTGTACATCAAGAAGTGAGCCCTATACACACAGAGCTCTGCTGCTATGCCCACTGCTGAGGTGAGGGAGCTTACTCATACTTACACATGCCCAGCAGCAGTGTTTTGTGAAATTTTCTGCAATCTGTTGCTATTGGCAATGTACACCAAGTCGGCAGATAATGAAAACTGCTACCATAAAACACACATTTTTAACATTAGAAAAATAAAAAAATGCTAGAACAGCTCAGCACTTTTAAGACATAATTTTACCACACAAAAATATACACTTTCAAAAATTCAATCGAAAGTGAACTTACGCTTTAAAGTAATCTTTCAAGAAAACTCAGCTCTCTTCATCAGGCATGATGTTATCATCTGACGAAGAGAACTGAGTTTTCTCAGATGTGTACCTTAACCCCTTAACCCTTTTACTGCCAAGCACGTGAAATTTACACGTCTGCATGTTCGTCCGTTAACTGCCAGGCACCTAAATTTCACATGGCTGATGTTTTTCCCTTATGGAACTCCTCATGCCAGCAACTGGCGATAGAAGAAGGTAAGTGTGGGAGGGGATCATATAAGTCACACGCAATGTAATAGTCACACACAAAGATAAAAAATGGCTTAAGCCATAATTAAAAAAGTCCTTAAAAGTCCTATATAGTACAATGTATGAAAAGAAGGAGCCTGAGGTGATGGCCCATGGGAGCCCCCCAGCGCATTTTGAGTGGAATGACCCTCTGTCCTCTGTATATGATATTGATTCAGGGGAAACTGACCCAATGGCTATTACGATGGGGCCAGAAGAGATACCTGACCTAATGCCAGTTTTGAACAAATTGCATACTCGTTCTAAAAACTTCCCGCCCCTTAGTCTAAACAAATATGTGGTCCTGTTTCTGCAATTGGTCCAGTGGGACCTTGCAAAAGAGGAATGGACCCCAGTGGTGGGACAAGATAACCTTACAAAGTTGGAACGTGTAGCATTAAAGGATTTAGAACACGCTGAGGACATTATTATCCGCCCTAGCGACAAGGGAGGAAATGTAGTTTTGATGGATGAGGACTACTATGTTAGGGAAATCGAGATGCAATTGGGTCACGCTGATACATACTGTAAAGTAGATGGTAATCCCTTCCCCTCAATAGTCTCCTTATTAAACGATAAACTAAATTGGGCGAAAGAAGAAAAGATACTTACCCCAAAACTGTTTAACTTCATCATTACAACATACATACAACATACATTACAACATACCTGTGATGTATATGATTCCGAAGGTCCATAAGTCCCCCTCCGCGCCACCGGGAAGGCCCATTGTGTCTGGGAACGTAGGCCCTCTGGAGGGGGTGGCCAGATTTATAGACAAGAATTTGAAACTCTTGGTAAAAGTGCTGCCTTCATTTGTATTGGACAGCAGGGATTTTTTTAAAAAACTCACCAATGTAAGGGTGGAGGAGGATTTTTTGCTGGCCAGCATTGATGTTGAGAGTTTGTACACGTTGATCCCACACACGGTGAGCCTTTAGGCGACCAGGGACACTCTCGATGAGATTGGTCCCTGTGATGCCGCGTACAGCGAATTTGTGGTCGAGCTGCTCCAATTTGTTTTGACGAACAATTATTTTTGTTTCAACGGCAGATTCTACCACCAGATTCGCGGGACAGCCATGGGGGCGGTCTGTGCCCCATCATACGCCTGCCTGCACCTAGGGCGGTGGGAGAGCCTGGAGGTGTTTGGGCGGGCGGATTTTGGGGCCCGGGTCACCCTCTGGCTGCGGTATATAGACGACATCCTGGTGGTGTGGAGGGGTGTGGCACAGGACCTAGAAGACTTTGTTGCATCACTTAACCAGAATGAATGTAACATTAAATTGACGCATAAGATCAGCCCGGATCAAATCGAATTTTTAGACCTATTGATTGTTAATAAAGCGGACAGGTTGGTTACTACCACCTATCGCAAACCTACAGCAGGAAATACATTGCTACACTTCTCCAGTCATCAACCGGACCCCCTTAGACGTGGGATACCTTTAGGTCAGTTCATATTCGCAGGAACTGTACCACGGTGAAGGACTACGTCCGGGAGGCCGGGTGCTGACTGGTAGATTCAGAGCTAGAGGATACCCACATTGGTTGCTCCGTACCTGCTTTAAAAAGGCTTTGGACTCACCGAGGGGGGAGTTGCTGTCCAATTTCAGGTTTAAGGACAAGCCCTCATGTAGGCCACAACCTGTTCGCCTCATTACACAATTCAGCTACCACTGGGAACAATTCCGAAACATTCTGCAGACCCACTGGCATATTTTGATGCTGGATCCGGCAGTTGCAAGGAGTGTGGGTCCTAGACCCCTACTGACAGCTAGAAGGGCAATATATATACAGGACTGCTTGGTACACAGTGAATATAAATCGACTCCAAGGGGAGGACTGAAAAATGTTAAAAAGTTGAATGGGTCGTACAAGTGTGGACATTGCCGCACTTGTAATTTTATGATCAAGGCAAGAACCGTTACGGGACCAAAAAGTAAAGCTCCAATACCTATAAAAGGATTTATCAATTGTGCGACTGCATTTGTCGTTTATTTACTGAGTTGCCCATGTAACAAAAAATATGTGGGGAAAACAAAAAGAGAATTGAGGGTACGTATAGGCGAACATGTCCGGGATATCATTAAGAAAAATGGAAAAAGCCCAGTAGCGGAACACTTTAAAATGTACCATCACAGTGAACCGAAAGGCCTTAGAGTATGTGGCATCTATAGATTGCAGATGGAGGGGAGAAGAGGTTTCCATGACTTAAGGTTGTTGCAACAGGAGGCACGGCTTATTTTTGAATTGGGCACCATGACCCCGCTGGGCTTCAATACTGATATGGGCCTCAATGCCTTTTTGTAAATGCTGATTGGTTCGTTTTCCCACTCCTTGGTATGTGTGTAAAAATCTTATTGGAATGATCCTATGATGAAATACGATAAAATGTAATGTGTCTTGAGGTTTCTTCCCCTGTACATACCTCTTAGGTATATATATGTTTATTGTCAATAGGCCTCTCATATGAGGGTAAAATTGTGTAGAAAAGTGTGTAAAAACAGTGCAGTAAACAGAATTCCCTGTGTATATATTCCCCCTAAATCGGGTTCCATAGAACTGTAGCATAATGAGTACATTCGCTACAGTTTCTTCCTTGCATCACCGGCCTGGATGTTGTAAGGGTGGTGAGCCATTGTGTGGTGACATATCTTTAAGGCATGGATGATTATGGGTGGATGAAGGGAATGAAAGTAAGGGTTAAGAAACGAGAATAGCATTAACCCTTCTAGCGCCAGCTACGTAAAATTCACGTAGCTGCCTCTCCTGTCGTTAAACGCCAGCTACGTGAATTTTACGTACCTAGCGTTTTCTTACCTGGGGGGCATCTGGGGGGCATCTGCAGGCTTCCAGCGATGGAGTCACCGAGATCTTCGTCCAAGGTCCTGGGGGAGGTGACCTGTGGATGACTCAGGTCACCTGATCACCCCCAGGACCAATCAGCAGGAGGCGCAGCTTGATGACATCTGCCGGCGCCCGCCTGTATATAAACAGGCTGCGGGCGGGCGCCGGCCTCTTTCAGCGTGGATCCTGGTAAGTCATTCATTCATTTGTTGTCCTGGGGTCAAGGTGGGGGGGGGAGGGGGGAGTTTTTGTGTCGCCCGCCCGCCCGCCGATCGCCCGCCCGCCCGCATGATCGCCAAGGTGGGGGGGGGGGGAGGGGGGTTTTGGTGTGATCGCACGCCCGCCGATCGATCGCCCGCCCGCCGATCGATCGCCCGCCCGCCGATCGCCCGCCGATCGATCGATCGCCCGCCCGCCGATCGCCCGCCGATCGATCGCCCGCCCGCCGATCGCCCGCCCGCCCGCATGATCGCCAAGGTGGGGGGGGGGAGGGGGGTCTATTGGTGTGCCGGCCCGCCCGCCCGATCGCCAGATCGATCGCCCGATCGCCAGATCGATCGCCAGATCGATCGCCCGCCCGCATGATCGCCAAGGGGGGGGGGGGGGAGGGGGGTCTATTGGTGTGCCCGCCCGCATGATCGCCAAGGTGGGGGGGGGGAGGGGGGTCTATTGGTGTGCCCGCCCGCCCGATCGCCCACCAGATCGCCCACCAGATCGCCCGCCCGCATGATCGCCAAGGTGGGGGGGGGGAGGGGGGTATTGGTGTGCCGGCCCGCCCGATCGCCCGCCCGCATGATCACCAAGGTGGGGGGGGGAGGGGGGGTTTTGGTGTGCCGCCAGATCGCCCGCCCGCATGATCGCCAAGGTGGGGTGGGGGGTATTGGTGTGCCCGATCGCCCGCCCGCATGATCGCCGGCGATCATGCGGGCCGGCCGGCGATCATGCGGGCCGGCCCGCATGATCATCCGCCTGATGGCCCGCATGATCGCCCGCCCGCATGATCGCCAAGGTGGGGGGGGGGGGAGGGGGGGGTATTGGTGTGCCCGCCCGCATGATCGCCAAGGTGGGGGGGGGAGGGGGGGATTTTGGTGTGCCGCCCGATCGCATGATCGCCAAGGTGGGGGGGGGGAGGGGGGGTATTGGTGTGCCCGATCGCCCGCCCGCATGATGGCCGGCCGGCGATCATGCGGGCCGGCCCGCATGATCGTCCGCCTGATGGCCCGCATGATCGCCCGCCGGCCCGATCCTTTGTGTAGCTGTGCTGGGGCCAAGGGGGTGGTGGTGTGCCCGCCCGATCGCCGGCCTGATCGCCCATGCAGGCCGGCATGGGCGATCAGGCCGGCGATCGGGCCTGCATGGGCGATCAGGCCGGCGATCGGGCCTGCATGGGCGATCAGGCCGGCGATCGGGCCTGCATGGGCGATCAGGCCGGCGATCGAGCCTGCACGGGCGATCAGGCCGGCGATCGGGCCTGCACGGGCGATCAGGCCGGCGATCGGGCCTGTACGGGCGATCAGGCCGGCGATCGGGCCTGCGCGGGCGATCAGGCCGGCGATCGGGCCTGTACGGGCGATCAGGCCGGCGATCGGGCCTGCACGGGCGATCAGGCCGGCGATCGGGCCTGCACGGGCGATCAGGCCGGCGATCGGGCCTGCACGGGCGATCAGGCCGGCGATCGGGCCTGCACGGGCGATTAGGCCGGCGATCGGGCCTGCACGGGCGATTAGGCCGGCGATCGGGCCTGCACGGGCGATTAGGCCGGCGATCGGGCCTGCACGGGCGATTAGGCCGGCGATCGGGCCTGCACGGGCGATTAGGCCGGCGATCGGGCCTGCACGGGCGATTAGGCCGGCGATTGGGCCTGCATGGGCCGCAAAAGTTCCTGCCTGCTTGATCGCCCATGCAGGCCCGATCGCCGGCCTGGTCGCCCATGCAGGCCCGATCGCCGGCCTGGTCGCCCATGCAGGCCCGATCGCCGGCCTGGTCGCCCATGCAGGCCCGATCGCCGGCCTGGTCGCCCATGCAGGCCCGATCGCCGGCCTGGTCGCCCATGCATGCAGGCCCGATCGCCGGCCTGGTCGCCCATGCATGCAGGCCCGATCGCCGGCCTGGTCGCCCATGCATGCAGGCCCGATCGCCGGCCTGGTCGCCCATGCATGCAGGCCCGATCGCCGGCCTGGTCGCCCATGCATGCAGGCCCGATCGCCGGCCTGGTCGCCCATGCATGCAGGCCCGATCGCCGGCCTGGTCGCCCATGCATGCAGGCCCGATCGCCGGCCTGGTCGCCCATGCATGCAGGCCCGATCGCCGGCCTGGTCGCCCATGCATGCAGGCCCGATCGCCGGCCTGGTCGCCCATGCAGGCCCGATCGCCGGCCTGGTCGCCCATGCAGGCCAGATCGCCGGCCTGGTCGCCCATGCAGGCCCGCATGATCGTCCGCCTGATGGCCCGCATGATCGCCCGCCGGCCCGATCCTTTGTGTAGCTGTGCTGGGGCCAAGGGGGTGGTGGTGGTGTGCCCGCCTGATCGCCCATGCAGGCCGGCATGGGCGATCAGGCCAGCATGGGCGATCAGGCCGGCAATCGGTCCTGCATGGGTGATCAGGCCTGCATGGGCGATCAGGCCGGCGATCGTGCATGCATGGGCGATCAGGCCGGCGATCGTGCATGCACGGGCGATCAGGCCGGCGATCGGGCCTGCATGGCCGATCAGACCGGCGATCGGGCCTGCATGGGCGATTAGACCGGCGATCAGGCCGGCGATCGGGCCTGCATGGGCGATTAGACCGGCGATCGGGCCTGCATGGGCGATTAGACCGGCGATCGGGCCTGCATGGGCGATTAGACCGGCGATCGGGCCTGCATGGGCGATTAGACCGGCGATCGGGCCTGCATGGGCGATTAGACCGGCGATCGGGCCTGCATGGGCGATTAGACCGGCGATCGGGCCTGCATGGGCGATTAGACCGCCGATCGGGCCTGCATGGGCGATCAGGCCGGCGATCGGGCCTGCATGGGCCGCAAAAGTTCCTGCCTGCTTGATGGCCCATGCCGGCCTGGTCGCCCATGCAGGCCCGATCGCCGGCCTGGTCGCCCATGCAGGCCCGCATGATCGTCCGCCTGATGGCCCGCATGATCGTCCGCCTGATGGCCCGCATGATCGTCCGCCTGATGGCCCGCATGATCGCCCGCCGGCCCGATCCTTTGTGTAGCTGTGCTGGGGCCAAGGGGGTGGTGGTGGTGTGCCCGCCTGATCGCCCATGCAGGCCGGCATGGGCGATCAGGCCAGCATGGGCGATCAGGCCGGCAATCGGTCCTGCATGGGCGATCGGGCCTGCATGGGCGATCAGGCCGGCGATCGGGCCTGCATGGGCCGCAAAAGTTCCTGCCTGCTTGTTGGCCCATGCCGGCCTGGTCGCCCATGCAGGCCTGATCGCCCATGCAGGCCCGATCGCCGGCCTGGTCGCCCATGCAGGCCCGATCGCCGGCCTGGTCGCCCATGCAGGCCCGCATGATCGTCCGCCTGATGGCCCGCATGATCGTCCGCCTGATGGCCCGCATGATCGTCCGCCTGATGGCCCGCATGATCGCCCGCCGGCCTGATCCTTTGTGTAGCTGTGCTGGGGCCAAGGGGGTGGTGTGCCCGCCTGATCGCCCATGCAGGCCGGCATGGGCGATCAGGCCAGCATGGGCGATCAGGCCGGCAATCGGTCCTGCATGGGCGATCAGGCCTGCATGGGCGATCAAGCCGGCGATCGGGCCTGCATGGGCGATTAGACCGGCGATCGGGCCTGCATGGGCGATTAGGCTGGCGATCGGGCCTGCATGGGCGATTAGGCCGGCGATCGGGCCTGCATGGGCGATTAGGCCGGCGATCGGGCCTGCATGGGCCGCAAAAGTTCCTGCCTGCTTGATGGCCCATGCCGGCCTGGTCGCCCATGCAGGCCCGATCGCGGCCTGATCGCCCATGCAGGCCCGATCGCCGACCTGGTCGCCCATGCAGGCCCGATCGCGGCCTGGTCGCCCATGCAGGCCCGATCGCCGGCCTGGTCGCCCATGCAGGCCCGATCGCCCATGCAGGCTCGATCGCCCATGCAGGCTCGATCGCCCATGCAGGCCCGATCGCCGGCCTGGGCGATCAGGCTGGCGATCGGGCCTGCATGGGCGATCAGGCTGGCGATCGGGCCTGCATGGGCGATCAGGCTGGCGATCGGGCCTGCATGGGCGATAAAGCAGGCAGGAGCTTTTGCAGCCGCGTTTTTCTCCTCACTGCTCCACTGGAGAGGTGTGAAAGGGGCTATAAAGGTGCCATCACTGAATTATTTTTGCAGCCGACACGGAAACACGTGCGGTACCGGACAGGTGTGAATGAGGGCTAGGTTAGGCTTTTTTTGTTTGCTTTTGCCTATATATAAATATATTTTTGTTGTTTGTGCTTTTTTCCGTGTAGACAAGCTTGTACAGAAAAACAGATTCAGGCCGGCGATCGGGCCTGCATGGGCGATCAGACCGGCGATCGGGCCTGCATGGGCGATTAGACCGGCGATCAGGCCGGCGATCGGGCCTGCATGGGCGATTAGACCGGCGATCGGGCCTGCATGGGCGATTAGACCGGCGATCGGGCCTGCATGGGCGATTAGACCGGCGATCGGGCCTGCATGGGCGATTAGACCGGCGATCGGGCCTGCATGGGCGATTAGACCGGCGATCGGGCCTGCATGGGCGATTAGACCGGCGATCGGGCCTGCATGGGCGATTAGACCGCCGATCGGGCCTGCATGGGCGATCAGGCCGGCGATCGGGCCTGCATGGGCCGCAAAAGTTCCTGCCTGCTTGATGGCCCATGCCGGCCTGGTCGCCCATGCAGGCCCGATCGCCGGCCTGGTCGCCCATGCAGGCCCGCATGATCGTCCGCCTGATGGCCCGCATGATCGTCCGCCTGATGGCCCGCATGATCGTCCGCCTGATGGCCCGCATGATCGCCCGCCGGCCCGATCCTTTGTGTAGCTGTGCTGGGGCCAAGGGGGTGGTGGTGGTGTGCCCGCCTGATCGCCCATGCAGGCCGGCATGGGCGATCAGGCCAGCATGGGCGATCAGGCCGGCAATCGGTCCTGCATGGGCGATCGGGCCTGCATGGGCGATCAGGCCGGCGATCGGGCCTGCATGGGCCGCAAAAGTTCCTGCCTGCTTGTTGGCCCATGCCGGCCTGGTCGCCCATGCAGGCCTGATCGCCCATGCAGGCCCGATCGCCGGCCTGGTCGCCCATGCAGGCCCGATCGCCGGCCTGGTCGCCCATGCAGGCCCGCATGATCGTCCGCCTGATGGCCCGCATGATCGTCCGCCTGATGGCCCGCATGATCGTCCGCCTGATGGCCCGCATGATCGCCCGCCGGCCTGATCCTTTGTGTAGCTGTGCTGGGGCCAAGGGGGTGGTGTGCCCGCCTGATCGCCCATGCAGGCCGGCATGGGCGATCAGGCCAGCATGGGCGATCAGGCCGGCAATCGGTCCTGCATGGGCGATCAGGCCTGCATGGGCGATCAAGCCGGCGATCGGGCCTGCATGGGCGATTAGACCGGCGATCGGGCCTGCATGGGCGATTAGGCTGGCGATCGGGCCTGCATGGGCGATTAGGCCGGCGATCGGGCCTGCATGGGCGATTAGGCCGGCGATCGGGCCTGCATGGGCCGCAAAAGTTCCTGCCTGCTTGATGGCCCATGCCGGCCTGGTCGCCCATGCAGGCCCGATCGCGGCCTGATCGCCCATGCAGGCCCGATCGCCGGCCTGGTCGCCCATGCAGGCCCGATCGCGGCCTGGTCGCCCATGCAGGCCCGATCGCCGGCCTGGTCGCCCATGCAGGCCCGATCGCCCATGCAGGCTCGATCGCCCATGCAGGCTCGATCGCCCATGCAGGCCCGATCGCCGGCCTGGGCGATCAGGCTGGCGATCGGGCCTGCATGGGCGATCAGGCTGGCGATCGGGCCTGCATGGGCGATCAAGCAGGCAGGAGCTTTTGCAGCCGCGTTTTTCTCCTCACTGCTCCACTGGAGAGGTGTGAAAGGGGCTATAAAGGTGCCATCACTGAATTATTTTTGCAGCCGACACGGAAACACGTGCGGTACCGGACAGGTGTGAATGAGGGCTAGGTTAGGCTTTTTTTGTTTGCTTTTGCCTATATATAAATATATTTTTGTTGTTTGTGCTTTTTTCCGTGTAGACAAGCTTGTACAGAAAAACAGATTCAGGCCGGCGATCGGGCCTGCATGGGCGATCAGGCAGGCCCGATCGCCGGCCTGATCGTCCATGCAGGCCTGATCGCCCATGCAGGCCCGATCACCGGCCTGGTCGCCCATGCCGGCTTGGTTGCCCATGCAGGCCTGATCGCCCATGCAGGCCCGATCACCGGCCTGGTCGCCCATGCCGGCTTGGTCGCCCATGCAGGCCCGATCGCCGGCCTGATCGCCCATGCAGGCCCGATCGCCGGCCTGGTCGCCCATGCAGGCCCGATCGCCGGCCTGGTCGCCCATGCAGGCCCGATCGCCGGCCTGGTCGCCCATGCAGGCTCGATCGCCCATGCAGGCTCGATCGCCCATGCAGGCTCGATCGCCCATGCAGGCCCGATCGCCGGCCTGGGCGATCAGGCTGGCGATCGGGCCTGCATGGGCGATCAGGCTGGCGATCGGGCCTGCATGGGCGATCAAGCAGGCAGGAGCTTTTGCAGCCGCGTTTTTCTCCTCACTGCTCCACTGGAGAGGTGTGAAAGGGGCTATAAAGGTGCCATCACTGAATTATTTTTGCAGCCGACACGGAAACACGTGCGGTACCGGACAGGTGTGAATGAGGGCTAGGTTAGGCTTTTTTTGTTTGCTTTTGCCTATATATAAATATATTTTTGTTGTTTGTGCTTTTTTCCGTGTAGACAAGCTTGTACAGAAAAACAGATTCAGGCCGGCGATCGGGCCTGCATGGGCGATCAGGCAGGCCCGATCGCCGGCCTGATCGCCCATGCAGGCCTGATCGCCCATGCCGGCTTGGTCGCCCATGCAGGCCCGATCGCCGGCCTGATCGCCCATGCAGGCCCGATCGCCGGCCTGGTCGCCCCTGCAGGCCCGATCGCCGGCCTGGTCGCCCATGCCGGCTTGGTCGCCCATGCAGGCCTGATCGCCCATGCAGGCGATCAAGCATGCACGTAGTTTGCCTGCGGCCAGTGCATGCGGTGTTGCATCGGCGATAGGGTAGTTATTACCAGGAATTTGGGGGTTTTACCCACCCTTCTTAAACTATATTTGTGTTAACTAAACTTCCCTTAGGCTTGTCGGTTGGTTTTTGGCCCTAAGACTGCTTATCCTGGACCTTCGCTGGACGTTTGCCTCACCACTTCTCGTCGGATCGTAGATACACTTTTTTTATTCCGTACTGTGTATTTTCTGTATTTTTTTGCTTTAGGTTTAGGTTCTAAGCTTTAGGTTTAGGTTCTAAGCTTTAGGTTTAGGTTCTAAGCTTTAGGTTTAGGTTCTAAGCTTTAGGTTTAGGTTCTAAGCTTTAGGTTTAGGTTCTAAGCTTTAGGTTCTAGGCTTTCAGTTCCAGTACAGCCTTCCTCTATAGAGTTTATATTTTGTGACTGTTTAGAATAGATTTAGAAATGGCTGGGAGAAGGTATACTGCACAGGAAGCAGCGGCTTATATGATGGAGTCGGACTCAGAAGAGTTTAGCGAGTCAGGGTCAGAGTATATGCCCTCAGGTAGTGAGTCCGACAGTGTCTCCTCTAGTGAGGAGACACAGCCGCGCAGTGGTACCAGTGCTAGGCATCCTAGAAGGGATGGTACCGCACAAGAAGAGGCCACGCTGGAAGAAAGTGTAGGTCAGGGCGGAAGTGCTGCAGTTGGAGGAGAGCCTGCATGGAGGCCTCCTAATAACTATTCCCCCGAAATTCCCCCATTTGATTCGGTCCCCGGGGTCAATTGCGACACCACAAACTTTGGTGTCATTGACTACTTCAATTTATTTGTTTCAGAGGCCATCCTACTGGATATGGTCTATTACACTAATCTCTATGCTGAGCAGGTCCTCACCCAAAATCCCCCACAGAGGCACGCCCGAGCTCATGCATGGCACCCCACAAATTTGAGTGAGATGAGAAAATTTTGGGGGCTCACTCTTGCAATGGGTATCGTCAAAAAATTTAGCATTTCCTCCTACTGGGATACCCAATCCTTATTGGCAACCCCAATATTTCCGGCCGTAATGTCCAGAAATCGGTACGAAATCTTACTGCGATTTCTGCACTTCAATGACAATTCCACTGCTATTCCCCGCGGTGAGCCCGGTCACGACAGGCTGCATAAATTAAGACCCCTTATTAATAGCCTGTCAGAGCGCTTTGCGGAAGTGTACACCCCCTCTCAAAATTTAAGTATCGACGAGTCACTTCTGCTTTTTAAAGGGCGCATTATATTTCGTCAGTATATCCCTAGCAAGCGTGCCCGCTACGGGATTAAATTTTACAAATTGTGCGAGAGTTCGACCGGCTATACTAAATTTTTCCAATTATATGAAGGAAGGGACACACATCTGGACCCCCCTGGTTGTCCCCTTGATTTGTCAGTCAGTGGAAAAATTGTCTGGGAGCTCATGACTCCTCTACTGGGAAGAGGTTACCACTTATACGTGGACAACTTCTACAGCAGCATCCCCTTATTTAGAGCCCTTTATTCATTGGACACACCGGCCTGTGGCACCATCAACCGCAATCGAAAAGGTTTGCCCAGGTCATTGCTGCAAAAAAAACTAAATCGTGGAGAGTCGTATGCTTTAAGAAGCGGTGAGCTCCTGGCCGTGAAGTATATGGATAAAAAAAATGTAATCATGCTGACAACAATCCATGATGAGTCAGTCATGAATGTAAGGCAACGTGGTCCCCGAGCCCCTTCCCAAAAGCCACGTTGTATCAAGGATTATAATAAATTCATGGGTGGCGTTGATAAGACGGACCAAATACTAACATATTACAATGCCACCCGAAAATCCAGAGCCTGGTACAAAAAAGTTGCAATTCATTTGGTCCAGCTGGCAACTTACAACTCCTTTGTTGTCTTTAAGGCAGCGGTACCAGGCTCAAATTTGTCTTTTATTAAATACCAACAGCAGTTACTCCCTGCTTTGTTGTTTGGGGATACCGAGCAGGAACCAGAGGTGACAGCTAATGACAACCAGGCTAGGCTAGTTGGGAAGCACTTTATAAAGTGCCTTCCCCATGTGGGTGTTAAGAAGTATCCCCAAAAGCCTTGTAGAGTATGTAGAAAGCGTGGCATCAGGAAGGACGTGCGGTACTTCTGCCCGACATGTCCCAGCCAACCTGGGTTATGCTTTGACGACTGCTTCGAAGCTTACCACACCCAGGTAGATTACTGATAGTACTGCATAAATTTTATTTTCAGTTTAGACTTAGTTGTGGATCCCTTTTGTTTGCTGGAAATAGGTTGTCAATGTGTTTTTCTTTTCCTTTTAATTTTTTTGGGTATGTTTATAGATGCGATAGGAGGGCTGGAGGAGGAGCAGTGGGTTACTTGTGGCGCATGATGATTCAAACGTGGGCCCCTTTTCAAGATCGGTATACTTGACCCTGGCCTTATAATCTGATGCCACAACTACAATAGCCCATCTGCACCCCATAAGTCTAATCCTTATTGCATCTGTTAGTATCATTAAGAAATGTAAAGGCTGTTTTGTGCACTTTTATAGTGAGATGTTGAGCTATGCTTGTTGGGTATTCTGTTTGGGGGCCCCTGCTGTTTCAGATGTTTTTTAGCATAATGTTGTGAGTCTATTTTTTGTAACATTTTATATGGAAACTATGTAAAACCTGTGTATGCGTTCAGAATTTTAACAGAAAACTTTGCCCACTGGAATAAACGGGATAGAACAAGAAAGCATAAGGTGTGTACTTTAAGTAAATATATGGTTTGGGTGGGGTATTTCAAATGAAAAGGGTTGTTTTTGTGGAAAAAAAGGTGTGTGATTTGTTTGTAGAGCTGAAACTTTACCATCAGTAACCATTGAAAGTACCTATGCATGTTGGGTATTGTTCTGTGCAGGGGACGTTGCCATTTCATATTAGGTATGTTTTTCCTTGTTAGCATATATTTTCTTTAGGAAAATGTGTTTTTTATTGTGCATATTTTCAATTTTTGTAGGGAAATGCGGTGGCACCAGTGAATTCCTCAAAGGATTACATCCAGAAAGCTCCTGCCACAACAACAAGCCTGGTACGCCTAGAACGCTTGAGGTGTGTACTTTCTGTGGATATATGGTTTGTGGGGGCTATTTTATTTGTAAAGGGCTGTTTTGGTTGAAAAAGCACAAGGTGCGCGCTTAGTCTGCAGAGTAGGCATTTTCAAGTGAAATGCCCAATATGCATATGCTTTCCTTTAGGGTGAACGGCAACCCTACCCTTGGAGTTAGCAATGCATGTTGGGTATTGTTCTGTTCAGGGGACCTTGCCGATTCACATTGGGCATGTTTTTTGTGGTTAGTGTATTGTTTTTATCGGAAAATTTGGTTTTGATTATGAATTTTTACGATTTTTTTAGGGTACCAGTGGATTCCTCAAAGGATTGCGTCCAGAAATCTCCTGCCATTACAACCAGCCTGGTACGCCTAGAACGCTTGAGGTGTGTACTTTCTGTGGATATATGGTTTGTGGGGGCTATTTTATTTGTAAAGGGCTGTTTTGGTTGAAAAAGCACAAGGTGCGCGCTTAGTCTGCAGAGTAGGCATTTTCAAGTGAAATGCCCAATATGCATATGCTTTCCTTTAGGGTGAACGGCAACCCTACCCTTGGAGTTAGCAATGCATGTTGGGTATTGTTCTGTTCAGGGGACCTTGCCGATTCACATTGGGCATGTTTTTTGTGGTTAGTGTATTGTTTTTATAGGAAAATTTGGTTTTGATTATGAATTTTTACGATTTTTTTAGGGTACCAGTGGATTCCTCAAAGGATTGCGTCCAGAAATCTCCTGCCATTACAACAAGCCTGGTACGCCTAGAACGCTTGAGGTGTGTACTTTCTGTGGATATATGGTTTGTGGGGGCTATTTTATTTGTAAAGGGCTGTTTTGGTTGAAAAAGCACAAGGTGCGCGCTTAGTCTGCAGAGTAGGAATTTTCAAGTGAAATGCCCAATATGCATATGCTTTCCTTTAGGGTGAACGGCAACCCTACCCTTGGAGTTAGCAATGCATGTTGGGTATTGTTCTGTTCAGGGGACCTTGCCGATTCACATTGGGCATGTTTTTTGTGGTTAGTGTATTGTTTTTATAGGAAAATTTGGTTTTGATTATGAATTTTTACGATTTTTTTAGGGTACCAGTGGATTCCTCAAAGGATTGCGTCCAGAAATCTCCTGCCATTACAACAAGCCTGGTACGCCTAGAACGCTTGAGGTGTGTACTTTCTGTGGATATATGGTTTGTGGGGGCTATTTTATTTGTAAAGGGCTGTTTTGGTTGAAAAAGCACAAGGTGCGCGCTTAGTCTGCAGAGTAGGCATTTTCAAGTGAAATGCCCAATATGCATATGCTTTCCTTTAGGGTGAACGGCAACCCTACCCTTGGAGTTAGCAATGCATGTTGGGTATTGTTCTGTTCAGGGGACCTTGCCGATTCACATTGGGCATGTTTTTTGTGGTTAGTGTATTGTTTTTATAGGAAAATTTGGTTTTGATTATGAATTTTTACGATTTTTTTAGGGTACCAGTGGATTCCTCAAAGGATTGCGTCCAGAAATCTCCTGCCATTACAACCAGCCTGGTACGCCTAGAACGCTTGAGGTGTGTACTTTCTGTGGATATATGGTTTGTGGGGGCTATTTTATTTGTAAAGGGCTGTTTTGGTTTAAAAAGCACAAGGTGCGCGCTTAGTCTGCAGAGTAGGCATTTTCAAGTGAAATGCCCAATATGCATATGCTTTCCTTTAGGGTGAACGGCAACCCTACCCTTGGAGTTAGCAATGTATGTTGGGTATTGTTCTGTTCAGGGGACCTTGCCGATTCACATTGGGCATGTTTTTTGTGGTTAGTGTATTGTTTTTATAGGAAAATTTGGTTTTGATTATGAATTTTTACGATTTTTTTAGGGTACCAGTGGATTCCTCAAAGGATTGCGTCCAGAAATCTCCTGCCATTACAACAAGCCTGGTACGCCTAGAACGCTTGAGGTGTGTACTTTCTGTGGATATATGGTTTGTGGGGGCTATTTTATTTGTAAAGGGCTGTTTTGGTTGAAAAAGCACAAGGTGCGCGCTTAGTCTGCAGAGTAGGCATTTTCAAGTGAAATGCCCAATATGCATATGCTTTCCTTTAGGGTGAACAGCAACCCTACCCTTGGAGTTAGCAATGCATGTTGGGTATTGTTCTGTTCAGGGGACCTTGCCGATTCACATTGGGCATGTTTTTTGTGGTTAGTGTATTGTTTTTATAGGAAAATTTGGTTTTGATTATGAATTTCTACGATTTTTTTAAGGTACCAGTGGATTCCTCAAAGGATTGCGTCCAGAAATCTCCTGCCATTACAACAAGCCTGGTACGCCTAGAACGCTTGAGGTGTGTACTTTCTGTGGATATATGGTTTGTGGGGGCTATTTTATTTGTAAAGGGCTGTTTTGGTTGAAAAAGCACAAGGTGCGCGCTTAGTCTGCAGAGTAGGCATTTTCAAGTGAAATGCCCAATATGCATATGCTTTCCTTTAGGGTGAACGGCAACCCTACCCTTGGAGTTAGCAATGCATGTTGGGTATTGTTCTGTTCAGGGGACCTTGCCGATTCACATTGGGCATGTTTTTTGTGGTTAGTGTATTGTTTTTATAGGAAAATTTGGTTTTGATTATGAATTTTTACGATTTTTTTAGGGTACCAGTGGATTCCTCAAAGGATTGCGTCCAGAAATCTCCTGCCATTACAACAAGCCTGGTACGCCTAGAACGCTTGAGGTGTGTACTTTCTGTGGATATATGGTTTGTGGGGGCTATTTTATTTGTAAAGGGCTGTTTTGGTTGAAAAAGCACAAGGTGCGCGCTTAGTCTGCAGAGTAGGCATTTTCAAGTGAAATGCCCAATATGCATATGCTTTCCTTTAGGGTGAACGGCAACCCTACCCTTGGAGTTAGCAATGCATGTTGGGTATTGTTCTGTTCAGGGGACCTTGCCGATTCACATTGGGCATGTTTTTTGTGGTTAGTGTATTGTTTTTATAGGAAAATTTGGTTTTGATTATGAATTTCTACGATTTTTTTAAGGTACCAGTGGATTCCTCAAAGGATTGCGTCCAGAAATCTCCTGCCATTACAACAAGCCTGGTACGCCTAGAACGCTTGAGGTGTGTACTTTCTGTGGATATATGGTTTGTGGGGGCTATTTTATTTGTAAAGGGCTGTTTTGGTTGAAAAAGCACAAAGTGCGCGCTTAGTCTGCAGAGTAGGCATTTTCAAGTGAAATGCCCAATATGCATATGCTTTCCTTTAGGGTGAACGGCAACCCTACCCTTGGAGTTAGCAATGCATGTTGGGTATTGTTCTGTTCAGGGGACCTTGCCGATTCACATTGGGCATGTTTTTTGTGGTTAGTGTATTGTTTTTATAGGAAAATTTGGTTTTGATTATGAATTTTTACGATTTTTTTAGGGTACCAGTGGATTCCTCAAAGGATTGCGTCCAGAAATCTCCTGCCATTACAACAAGCCTGGTACGCCTAGAACGCTTGAGGTGTGTACTTTCTGTGGATATATGGTTTGTGGGGGCTATTTTATTTGTAAAGGGCTGTTTTGGTTGAAAAAGCACAAGGTGCGCGCTTAGTCTGCAGAGTAGGCATTTTCAAGTGAAATGCCCAATATGCATATGCTTTCCTTTAGGGTGAACGGCAACCCTACCCTTGGAGTTAGCAATGCATGTTGGGTATTGTTCTGTTCAGGGGACCTTGCCGATTCACATTGGGCATGTTTTTTGTGGTTAGTGTATTGTTTTTATAGGAAAATTTGGTTTTGATTATGAATTTCTACGATTTTTTTAAGGTACCAGTGGATTCCTCAAAGGATTGCGTCCAGAAATCTCCTGCCATTACAACAAGCCTGGTACGCCTAGAACGCTTGAGGTGTGTACTTTCTGTGGATATATGGTTTGTGGGGGCTATTTTATTTGTAAAGGGCTGTTTTGGTTGAAAAAGCACAAGGTGCGCGCTTAGTCTGCAGAGTAGGCATTTTCAAGTGAAATGCCCAATATGCATATGCTTTCCTTTAGGGTGAACGGCAACCCTACCCTTGGAGTTAGCAATGCATGTTGGGTATTGTTCTGTTCAGGGGACCTTGCCGATTCACATTGGGCATGTTTTTTGTGGTTAGTGTATTGTTTTTATAGGAAAATTTGGTTTTGATTATGAATTTCTAAGATTTTTTTAGGGTACCAGTGGATTCCTCAAAGGATTGCGTCCAGAAATCTCCTGCCATTACAACAAGCCTGGTACGCCTAGAACGCTTGAGGTGTGTACTTTCTGTGGATATATGGTTTGTGGGGGCTATTTTATTTGTAAAGGGCTGTTTTGGTTGAAAAAGCACAAGGTGCGCGCTTAGTCTGCAGAGTAGGCATTTTCAAGTGAAATGCCCAATATGCATATGCTTTCCTTTAGGGTGAACGGCAACCCTACCCTTGGAGTTAGCAATGCATGTTGGGTATTGTTCTGTTCAGGGGACCTTGCCGATTCACATTGGGCATGTTTTTTGTGGTTAGTGTATTGTTTTTATAGGAAAATTTGGTTTTGATTATGAATTTCTACGATTTTTTTAGGGTACCAGTGGATTCCTCAAAGGATTGCGTCCAGAAATCTCCTGCCATTACAACAAGCCTGGTACGCCTAGAACGCTTGAGGTGTGTACTTTCTGTGGATATATGGTTTGTGGGGGCTATTTTATTTGTAAAGGGCTGTTTTGGTTGAAAAAGCACAAGGTGCGCGCTTAGTCTGCAGAGTAGGCATTTTCAAGTGAAATGCCCAATATGCATATGCTTTCCTTTAGGGTGAACGGCAACCCTACCCTTGGAGTTAGCAATGCATGTTGGGTATTGTTCTGTTCAGGGGAACTTCCCGTTTCACATTAGGTATGTTTATTCTTGTTAGTATATTTTTTTAAGGAAATATTTGGCTTTTATTCTGTTTTTTATTTTTTTTTCCCAAAAACCTTGGAAAAAAGCCGGAATTCTTTGATTGTCCACACCTGGAGATATGTAGCCACAACCTCAAGCTTGATACGCCTAGATAGCTTGAGGTGTGTACTTTAAGTGTATATATGGTTTTGGGGGGGCATTTCAAATGTAAAGTGGTGTTTATGTTAAGAAACTGCAATGAGCGCAAAATAATTGTATTTTCTTTGAAAACCTCCTCAAGTGCTCTATTAAGTTTGGGGTGTCTCCTGGTCAGAAAAGGGTGTCTAGCACTACATATGTGGTACCGTTGGATTTGCGAGGAATGGGGCTTTTATACACAATATGACTTTTTTGGTACATTTGTAATTTTTATTAAGAAAAAACGCTACAAAATGTAATTTTTTTTATTTTTTATTTTTTTTTACCTTATTTTCCACAAAAATATTAAAAAAACACTGATAAACTTAAAAACAAGATATTCCCTGTTGAAGCCCAGACTCTGTTGAAAAAAACAATATATGATTTTATAGGGAAATCCCTGGAAATCCCTTCAAAAATCACTGTCGAACATGTGTAGCGGAAAATAGCGGAAAATAGGCTGGCAACAGAGGGTGACAACTTCTCCAGGAAGGCTGGCAGTTAAAGGGTTAAGAGTAAATACAAGTATATGTATCTGTATGTGCCAATCTCAGTGCTGCGTGGTGGAGCGTGTGATTATCCTGATTTAGTGTTCATACCAAGGTGCTAGCAGGGTTTCCCCTTAAGAAACACACCAGATCTCGCTGGTTAATGAAAGCATTAATAATGACATTTATATATGTAAAAAAGCGAGCCTTCGCCCCTATCGAGGGAGTGATGTTACGACCAGCATATTGACCAACCGGTGAATGCGCTATGATGAGAGAGGAGGCGCTTTCCTGCGGATTGGATGGCGGATGAAAAGAGAAGGCGGAGCTTTATATATTTATATCCCAGCGAGTGTGGCCGCCCCCACCCTGACGAAGCCTCATGGGCGGGGCGAAATGATCGTTGGTGACGGGCTGCCCGGCCACGCCCCCTCCAGTGCGTCTCCCTTCGTAGCAAGCGACTGAGATATCCATGGCTTTGCATGCAAAGACTGCACATTAACCAGCACGCGGTTTTGACTCTGGACGGGAATTACCTACATCTGCCATCCGGGGTGCAGCGCGGTATATGTGGGCATCATATAGCCAAGCCCCATCCACGGCTGCCTGCAGCTCCCGCTTTCGTGATCACTACACTTGAACTTACTAATCTGATTAACCCTGATGGTGGTGATGCCTGCCATTTATTAACCCTGTGACGGTATCTGCTGGCTTAAGTGTTTTGGAACTTTGCTCTCAGCTTATGGGAAGACTTAGTTTAGTCTCCGTTTGAATGCTGGCCAGCAGGTGTGATTGGATGAGGTATGGAGGGGTGCGTGGTGTCCTGGAGTGTCTGAGGGGCCCCAGCACTTTTTTAATTATGGCTTAAGCCGTTTTTTATCTTTGTGTGTGACTATTACATTGCGTGACATATTTATGATCTTTAATACATTTTCTAGTTTTTGGCAATTTGGCCATTCTGTCTTTTGTGCCGGCCTCACACGTAACCAGTGTGGTTGTGTACGTGTAGTATTAGATATGGAAGGTTAGTGAGGCGCCCCTGCTAGCACGGATGAAATATAGTGCAGTATTGGGGGGCAGTGCACAGGACTCCTTAAGGGTGTTGGAACTCCCAGACCTTTTAAACAGTATACAAGTGTGGGAGGGGGTGAAACACGGGGGGTGCACAAGTGCCGGTTGCCTATGTGGGCTAGTCGCCTCCACACCCTGATCTACATTGCTGGTTGCCGGGCTTGTTTTTCTGGAGAACCCACTATTTTTTTACATTTTGAAGGACTTAAAGGAAAACTCCCTTTTTTGCATGTTTTTGGTGTTATGCCTTATTGTTTTCCTCTTTTGGAATGTTAAATACACATTTGTGTTAGGATTGTGCCCCCATACCTGTGATTTACTTATCAGCATGCTGTTTCCATGATTCTCATATTCCTGGGACTTGCTACAGTGGGAGTGGTTTTCATGGCCTTGAGTAAAATCACATGGACTACAAGTCCCACAATTCTTACAATGTAACAGGTGAACTCTATAGCAGCTTTGTCTGAGTTTAAGCAGCCTAATGACCTATCCAGCTGATAACCTGGCCATTAACCCTTGCTACTGGAACACAAGACAGTGATCGTTCCAAACTTACAAAGTTGAATATCAGGAGAATAGTTTAAACCATGCCTTAGCCAATTAGATGATTAGCAAGCTAGAGTGAGGAAGTCTATGATATGTATTGAAAATCACCATTTTGGTGTACATAGCTAAGGTAAACACATTGTTGCTATGGAAAACTGATTCCTTTTTTAACACAGAGTTGCAAACAAATAAATAAAATAACAGATAAGCTTGGCACATTGAGGACATAATTTTGTCTCACAATAATGGAAACGTTTAAAAATGCCCTTGAAAGTGGATTTACCCTTTAATCCTTAATAGGTAATTGCAAGGTGCGTATAGTAGGATTTTATTCATTTTCCTAGAAATCCCTCGAAATTTCGGCAAAAATCACAGTTTATTATATATATTCAAAATGCTTAAATGGGTTAAATATACTAAATTGGCCTGAGGCTATTGCATAATTTCTTCACTTTCTACTGCTTGAAATGGCTAACAATGTGCAACACAATAATGGAAGCTATATAAAGTGAAAGGGACATGGACAATTAAGCTGTGATTCTCAATACAGACAACATGACTGGGCTTCCTTAAATTAAAAAAAAACAGTACATGTGCATCAAGAAGTGTTTCATCAGTAAGTTTCTGTTGTCCTCAGTCCCTTTATGAAAATTTGAGGATGTTGCCACCAAGACTTTTGTGTAACCTCTCTGCTCAAAGGTGCAGCTGGTGTTGTGGACTGCAGCCAGTGACATTCATTTACCAGACCCTTTCAAAAGTTTGGTTTATGTTGTTGCATGTCTTTAACCTTTCAGGTCCTTTAGATCTATCAGTAGACACCCACTTACAGGGGCGTACAAAGCCCTGATGGGGCATAGCGGACCCCGATCATGGTTTCTCATCAGCACTTCCCACCCCTGGCAAGGTCCCCCCTGGAGGTGGGGGAGGTGTGCCTGGAGGTGGGGGAGGCATGTCTGGAGGTAGGGGGGGCGTAACTGGAGGCGGCTGAGAGAGGCACGCACAGGGAAGGTGTGCACGGGGCAGGAGGCGGCGTGGTTAATTTAGTATTAAAGAACATTTTCAGGCAAATAATAAAAACTATACTCACCTTTTCTCCCATGCAGACCATCATTCCTAGTTCGGGCAGCAGCTTTTACCTGAAAAGCTGGATGCAGGTCCCTCGCCACCCGGTAGCTCACGGTGAGAGACCTGCATTTAGTCTTTTAGGTAAGCGTTGCTGCCCCGGACTAGGAGCGATGGTCTGCATGGGAGAAAACGTGAGTATAGCTTTTTTTTAATTATTTGTCTGAAAATGTTCTTTATACTTTGCTGCTGCCTGCGCCGGGCGGCATACATTCTGTAGAGGCGGTAAAGTTATCTTGCGCTGGGCCCCTTTGGGGGCCTGTGCCTTTGCTGCCTTTACGGTATGTATGCTCCTGCCCGCTTATGACTAAATCAAAGCATTTGAATTGACTCATGAAATATTAAAAGAGTATTATTCACATAACTTATGATTTTATTTGATCAATTATTTATATTGTTATGTCATTGAAGTCAGCATTAGTGTTGCAGTCATAGCCACCCACTTTGTTTTGGTTCATTCATATTGTGTCTGCTTTTCATTCCCCTGTGGCATTCCCCCCCCGGCAAAATCACTACTTTATAAAAGCAAGCTGAAAGCAGGGAAGCCTGGTTTAATTATTCCACAATTATTGACTAACCAATGTGCTACACTGGTCATTCACTGGCCTCTACTTATGACATAGCCATCACATGACAATTCTCAGAGAGACTTGTGCAGAAGTGGGACCTTTGAGTAGAAGCATGCTGCCTGCTCTCGCTTCCAGCACCCAGGTGTGGCATGGCCAGTGCTCCCTGATATATGTCTAATTTTCTGCAAATGCACGAGTCGCCATTTTGTTTCTAAAATTTATTACAGCAGTTAGAAAGAGGCAAATTCATTTTTATGTGCAGCAATCTAAATTGTCCTGGGGAGGGATACATATGAGCACTGTATGTTGTGTTGGTCTACAAGCCAGAAAGGAAGGGGCTGAAAAAAATAACTTTTTGCCTGAAATGTGATGTGCAGCAATCTAAATTGTCCTGGGGAGGGATACATATGAGCACTGTATGTTGTGTTGGTCTACAAGCCAGAAAGGAAGGGGCTGAAAAAAATAACTCTTTGCCTGAAATGTGCCTGGGAATGCTTCAGTGCAGTATGCATATTTCCTGTCCCCATTATACAGGACATATTTTTATTTCTTAAGGCAACCCAAATTAAGTTTCATGTGTCAAAATAAAATCAACCATCTTGTCAAGCCACTGATCTGGAACATGTTTTTTCTGCCTGACATGCTTGCATATGAAGAGTTAACAGCAGGGCCAACATCAAGTGGAAGACCTTTGTTGCAGTCTCAGGATCCTGCTCCTGGACTGGCTAAGCGAGTTTAGTATGGAGGACTTTTGTGAACCCCAATACCTGCACTTCAACAGTCGCATTCCAGCTACGCCAACAGCAAACAGACAACACAGAGGGGAGTCCAATGCTGATATACCTCTCCAGAGTGACTAACTGCACTCCCCCAGGCTAAGGAACTAACAGCCCGCTGCTTCGACAGAAATGGAATGGTGACCGGAGGAACCTTCCAGGCAGTGACCGGTCGCCTACCATGGACTGAGTACTTATGCTTTTTTTACCTCTTATCCTTTCTGACTATCCTCCACTTTCTCTGCTTTCCTTTCATGTACTTGCCTTTTTCAGTCTTTGCAGCACATGATTTACAGAACCTTCATGTTTAGGGAAAGGACTTCTTTCTATTGAACATTTGTGGAGTATGTCGTTCCATTTTTGCAAGCTCTTGTTTTTTCATGGGGGGGGGGGGGCATGGGGCAGGGTGACTGGGGGAGAGCTGGTGCAACTAGCGGAGTGTCCTGTAAAAGAGTGCTGGACATCTCCATGCACTGTGCGGGTCTCTCTGAAATGCCACACTGTAGCAGGCAGCCTCACAGCAGATTCCATCTTCAGTAGACAATACAATAGGCAGTCTGACAGGTTGATGTACAGTCCAGCAGACAGGGAACTTACCGCGTCTAAACTTACAAGAGGAATTCAATAGATTTGCATATACTTGGTTGGGAACTTGGAATTACCCTTCCCCATGGGGCATTCAAAATCGGGATGCCCCGCTGTGTGAAACCCCCCAGGATGCCCGCAAACCTTACTTGAATCCCGGTCCAACGGCGCATGCGCGGGCAGCGGCCGCATCTCGCGCTTTTCTTTAGCAGGGCGCGTGCCTGCACTGGCTATTTGTCGGAACCGCTAAGCTAAGATGTCGCTTTGACGCTCATAGCTCAGCGGCTCCGAGCGCGCTGATTGGATGAGCGCCAGTGCATGCGCCGTAGGAGTGGGGTGAGGTGAGTTTTATCAGGAGATCTGGGGGGTTTCACATAGCGGGGGAACCAAGATCGGGGAGGTGGACCAAAACCAAAAAGGTATGACTTAACCCCATACCCCTTGACCTTTTTCCCCCAACTCAATATTTTTATTTTAGAAGAGCTCAAGATATAAACACAAACTACATGATGAAACTTCACCATACTGAAGGGGTTGCTGGGGGACCACCAAATCCTAGGAGCGGAGAGGTAGAGGTAACCTGCATAGATCTTAGTGACCCTATTCAGTCTCTCTGGAGGCTAAGGGGAGCCCCTATACCCCTTGACTATGTTATTAACCAGCCACCTCAGGTGGCATTTATAGAAATCCTCCTCCCCTTTTTTATCTTGCCTTCTCTCACTAGCTGAAGGTGAATTAAATAAATAGGCATCCTCGTCTATAGTCTTGGGTTTCTCATTTGCAGTTCTATGATCATTGTTTGAAGGTTATCTAAGTTTTAAAGGCTCTATACTACAATATGCATTTATTCATAGCTTGAGAGCGATCATATGGGCAGATATAAATATACATGTCTGGGGTGGGGGGACGCTACACTATTCTACCAACCCCTTTAAGCCATCTTTCACCTTATGACACCAGAGCTATATAGATCGCTGCTACTTTGCTATAAATAGATCAGTATTTGACACCCATTGAAGCAAAGTTGATAAGAATAGGAAATAAGCTTCTGGGAGAATTTGATAACTACCCCATAAAGAGATGGGAGCGGTGTGACTCAACCCTCTCCTATTGCCTTTGGCTGGCCTCCCCCCTCTTCTCTTTCCCCCCACACCAGTCTTTTTTGGTGGTGGGGTTGGGGAAGCTGCCATGATTCAAAGCTTCAGGTTCTGAGGTCACCGCAATAACTGGAAGTTCACCCTTAACTAGTTTCGACCTTATTCTCTACATAGACCTCTATGCAATATTGACCTAAGAGCCATAGAGATCCAACCGGACGTCTCAGGGAAGGCAGGATGTCACAGGGCTTGCAATCAGGCCAAACCAAAGATAATAATTTAAAACAGCACACTCATAGTGGAGCTGTCATGGTTAATCAATCACTGCAAGTAAAGGTAAAGTGAGGTGTGTATCGATCCTCATTGGGAAAGATGTTCTGTTAACTTTTTCAGATAAGATCTTTGACTCAGAAAGGAGATTCCTTTTTCTTAAAGGGAAACTCCAGAACATCATAGATCGGTTAGCACAGTTTAGGGAGGGGATAATAGTGATTGAGCTGCTCCCACCCCTCTTTATTCATTTGAATTGCCATGAGCACAAGCAGGGAGGAATTCAGTCAATATGGATTTCTCCCTGTGAAGTGTTCTAAAGGGAGGCTGGCTGCTTCCCAGGTGAGTAGCTCTCAGATATTTGTCTGCATTGCATGTCCCAACTTTGGGGACTCAGAATTAAGAGTAGGGACCACACTAAACACAGAGTGCCTTGCCGGGGCAGTGTGGCTTCCACATGTATCTGCAGATATATGCAACCAAATCTCTGTCTTTCCACATAGCTAGACATGTTTGTTGCTTGATATTTAGTTGATGAGAGGGTTAAACTGGGCGGTAAATTAGTTCCCAGGCCCTGAATAATAATAATAATTTTGTATAAATGTGATTGAGCTGCTCCCACCCCTCTTTATACATAATAGATCAGTTAAGCCTTTATATTGGTATTCATGACAATAAGTAAATAAAAAGAGATGGAGTGGGGTTGCTATGATAAACGTAATTGCGTACCTTGTAAATTTATATGGTAATAAACTGGTATCTTCAGGCTACAGTTTGTTGTTTCATCTATGTGATAAGGAAAATTATGTGGTGTAAATACACAGTAATTATGGTAGATGGCGATCAAATTTATGATTGAAAAGAATACCTTGTTTGTATTGGCTGATTCAAGATACGTTTGTTGCTTTAAGAGAACAAGAGACAAGTAGATAGATTAAAGTAAAATACTTTGTCTATGTTAGCACCTAAAAGATTAAAGCTTATGTTAAACTTACTGTTGATCAAGGTATCTTGTTTTTGGAGGAGAAGCGGCCGTCCTTCTATCGGGCGGCGGTGCGTCACTGCTGTGCGGCTGTGTGTATGAAGGACGGCACTGTGTGTGCTTTTATGGTGGAGGAATGTGACGTCACTGGGGGCCGGTATGCGTGGTGAGGGACCTATTGGTCCCGCCGCCTAATCACCTGTTACCCTGTTGGCTAATGGGTACAGGTGGGAGGGGAGCGCGTGTCAGCTGTCAGTGCTGCGCCCGCTTGTAGATGTCAAAGCTAATTACTCTCCAGGTGGAGAGAAGGCGCGCGTCAGCGGCTGAGAGTGCCGCGTTCCTCTCTGCCAGCCCCCACTTCTCTTCCTCCATTCTATAGTTTGAATGCACATTCTTTTATTTATTATGTATCTGAAGTACCAGTTTCTACCCATGTATACCGTAGAGGAGTTTATACAGTGTTATTAAAACGTGTGAAATGAGTGTTATTATACATTTGTTTCATTTGTCATTACCAGAATTTAAACAGTGTATAAAAACTCAATTGGTACAATATATATAATACAATAATACAGAGAAAGCGGGGTGGTTTGGTGTCATTAAGTAACTTAATAGAAGGAAGGTACATTAGACATTAAATAAATTATTTTTATTATCATTATTATTAAAAGGGACGTATACTATGAATTAAATGAATTATGGATGAGGCTGAATAGCTGGTATGGTAGAATATACTAAATATATCTAATTCCCTATAAAAATAAATTAGTTTACATGATTTAAATGTCAAGTTGGAGTGACCATTCAGTATTATTATCCAACCACCCTAATCAATCACTAAGAGAGGAAACCAAGGGACATCCTCTAGAGGGCCTGAACTACCTCACCTAAAAACGGGCACTTGTCCTTGAGTCCTTAATAGGGCATCAGGACATTTAGCCAGTTTTTCCCCAAATTTTTTCTAAATCCGAAAAAGCAAAAGCAAATAGAAAAATACCCAACATGCATAGGTACTGTAAAGGGAAGAGTTACTAAACACCAAGTAAATCATATGCGTAAGGGTAATTTTGCTCGAAAATTTCAGCTCTGCAGACAGTGTGCACACCTTGTTCTTTTTCAGCCTTTGGAATACCCCCCACAAACAATATATTAAGCTTTCTTGGTGTACCCAGCTTGATGTAGTTCATCTCATCTTTCTGGAAGTAATCCCTCGAAGAATTCTTTGGTTCCTCTTAAAAATGAATTCTTAGGTTGCACAGGATTGCACAGGAAATTCATGGTTGGTCATTATTTGGACATTTTTAGTTATTAATTTATATTTGGGGGCACTAAAGAAGAAGGAAAGGAAAAGAAGGTTTTGCCTGTGCACTGCAGCTAATTAGTGTTAGTGTCTCGTCATGGCTCTCCACTGCTGGGTCCTTTAGTGCAGTACAGTACAACACAATTTTACTGTAAAACAAGAAATTAAAAATACATCTTTTTAACACTTAATTTAAACTTGAATCTTGTCAATCAATGTACATTGCCTTGAGTGTCATCTGCAAAGTATTTACAAGGTAGGGACCACAATAAATCATCCAAAGGCTGGGCAGCAAAAAGTAAAATTTTGTACTTATTTACTTTAAATCTTTAGTAAAATTGTACAAGTTCCATAGCAGGTACCCCAAGGGTCTTTACTGAAATGATAAAGGAGATAAACACCTTCCTACTGATCAATACATTGAGTCTGTGTTGAAAATTGTAGCTTTCTCTTCTTATAGTCATATGATTGCAGTATTTGCAGTAATTGTATGCAGGAAAACCATGAACAAGATAACACCGAATTACAAAAGTGGCCCTTGAAGGGTCCCTGACCTGGAAGGGGGGCCTGTCAGAGAAAATGCTTCCAGTGCCAACATGCCCTCTATTGGCTATTTGACTGAAGAAGGGCTGTTTTGTCCCCCCTCTCCAAGCCTACCAGCCTGCACACCAGGCATAGGGGCTGGTTCCCCATGGTTCGCAAGTCCTTTTACTTTTCCGGTGCTTCCGGGGTCCCTTGTTGGCTTCTCTTCAGGGGGCCGTCATAATGACTGCGCTATCAGCATCTGGAAGGAAAGTGCACAAAGGCCGCCCTTTCTCCCATGCTGGCACTCCCCACCATTGGAAGAGCTATATATACATCTGGATGGGCCTTGCCTAGCCACCTAGCAGTCAAATGGCACTAAGGGGATTTCCAGGCTAGCCATGCCCATGGGGTATAAACACCCCTCCCAGAGACGGGCAGTGAGCAGCACCCGGCAGAGTGCCAGCATGGAAGGAAGGGGGGGGGGGGCTCCTTCCTTCTAGAAACCAGCAGAGCAGTTATTTTGATCGCTTCTGTCAGCTGGAGAGAAGCTGATGAGGGACCTGAATAATGATGGCAGAGGTAAGTACAGCGTAATGTTTAGAACAATAAAATGCTTTTGTGTGGTGCCTTTTCTTTCAACTTCCACTACTTTGAACTAGTAAGGAGCCCAGGGGACCCCTATACTAGTTCAAAGGGTAGGAGGGATGAAAAGTCACCTGCCGGCATGGCAGGTGACTTGCCATTAGCCCCCCGCTCAGTTACCCATATCCCCAAAGTCCAGGGAGGTACAGAAGAGCCCGATGCCCATCGGCCCTCCTGGGGGATCACCAACCCTGCTCTGAGGGGCATAGGGGCTGGTATACTAGCATGGCCGTAAGAAGCCAGCCCCTATGTCTGGGGTGCCAGCTGATAGACTTGGAGAGGGAGAGGGGGGACATCACATAATTTTTACATGTGTCTATTTACTATAGACTTCTCTGGGGCTGTGTCTGAGTTTGGTGCTCCTGTGGGTGCAGCCTGAAGGCAGCAGGCAGGTCTTTTTGCAGATTTTTATTTCTCCCCTCCTCCCCTATGTGAAATGGGACATAGTGGGGCTATTGTAGCATTTTTACTTTTGGTACCACTGCGTCTGCTGCAATCGCTCAAATTCATGCAGCACCGGACAGGAGTGGAAAAGTGCTTAAGGTGAGTATTCTGGGTTCTGCAAAGTATGTATAATCATACAAAACAAAAATTGTAATATTTTAAAATGGAACAAAACATTGAAATTTTCTAAGCTTTGCTCCACTCCACTGTGGCATCTGCGAAGCCCACCCAGAACGCCGCTATTCACTTACCTTCTCCTTGTTTCAACAGCTCTCATCCAGTGATGTGACTATGACATTCGACACATGGCTCTCAATGAATTCAATGGGGGGGTGCACTGCCACATCTGACATATCTCTGGCGGCATGCATGCTCCCACCGTCTGGGATGTATGTTTCATTCTGCTTTAAAAAGCCAGTTGCCTTCACATTCCATGAGAGCACACATACCTGAGTAAGTATACAAAAAAACAATAAAATATATTCTAGTGATGTTGTTATATATGTGACAAAGGTTGTTTATAGGTTAATACTACTACAATACCTCAAAAAGTACACAGCTCACATTTATATAAATATGGAACAACACTGAAGATACAGCACTTATGATATGAGGCCTTAGTTTTGAAAACTTACTTAAAGGAAAACTCCCCTATTGTCAGGTTTTGGTTGTTTATAGTTTTCCTTTTCTGGAATCTAAAATAAACCTTTGTGTTAGGATTGTGATTCCTGTAATTTTTTCTTAAAGTTTTTTAATAAAGTTTCTTATCCTTATGTGGCACTGTCTTGGTAAAGTAGGAGCAGCTTTCCTGGCCTTTAGTAAAGCTCTCAGTATACTTTCTGACTACAGGGCTAAACAAAGCAGCAATAATGACCATGCCCGGTGTGAACAACACAAAACTGTGATCCCCCTATCTGAAAAGGTATAATTAATGCAGATGGGGATAGACCTGTCATCTGTGCCTCAACCAGATGATTAGCAAGCCAGAGTCAGGAAAAGACAGTGTTGCTATGGAAACCTGATTTATTTTATGACATGGAGTTGCAAACAAATAGAAAAGAAAGAAATGAACAAATAAGCTCAGCACCTTGAGAACATCATATTGGAATACAATAATAGAATATTTTAAAAATGCCATCAAACTGGAATAAGTGGCAGTTTAAAAAAGGTTTAAAAAAGGTTTTAAAGGTTTTAAAAGGTTAAAAAAGGTTTTTAAGGGATGCCCAGACTCAGGGTTACCCCTTCCCATGTTCCAGCATTGTTCTGACGGGCTCAGCTCCCACAAGGAAAGACACTAATCGACATCCCCCACTATGTGTGCACACCGTCCCGGCACATTAAAGGGGTCTCTGTCCAAGATGGCGCCGGCACCCAGGACCCTGAGTACGGACTACAGGTGGGTTAAGGGTTTTCTCTTTGCAACCCCTCTAGTTACCTTGAGCATGGTCCGCTTTAAAGGGCATATAAGCTGGTTATTAACACCTAAAACTTTCACTGAGAAGAGTATCACAGGACTGTAAAACTTTAATTTGGGCCAAAACACAGAATTTGACTATCCTGGGTTTTGGTTCTTGCCCTTGGAGCATCCTGATTTGGTATTTTGTTTTGTGTGAAACCCCCCAGATCCCCAGTGAAACTTATCTGACCAACGTGCAATGTGTTTTGTGTGCACTGCCAATCAGAAGCTCATTCAGTTTCACTTAGCAGGTTAGAGGTTTTGCTCGCTGAGGGTTGAATGGGACATTTCCGCTAGTCTCTATCTGGGGATGTGCCCACACTGGCCATCCTAGGTATAGCGCATTGTGAGCCGTCCATGCACTGCTGGATTGACAGATAAGGAAGTTTTACTGGGGATCTGGGGGGTTTCCCTCAGGGGGCATCCCAAATTTGGATGCCCCAGTGAGAGGAAATCAAGGTCAACTTTAAATGATGTTTTGAATTGCTCTAGTGAATGTTTTTAGTGGCAAATTATGCTCTAACTTCAACTGGTTAGAATCTTGTAAGCAGGGAATGTAGCAAGTTCAGTTGCTAACAAATGGCAACAGGAAAGCCTTTGTGTAATTTGCCACTAACTGTCCTAGGAGTGCTATATAATTGGCAACTAGGTGAGGATGTGGACCTAGGACAAACATAATGAAAGGCTTGAGGATGAATGGAAACTCAATTAGTATATAGTAGGTAATGGCACACCTAATCAGTTATACGGTTATAGGTGCAATCACAACTAGGGCTCCCACCAATTGAGCCCCCAACCAATATCTTAAATACTTAAATGAAGGATGCACACCAGAAATAATTCGATTGCAATTAGTAAGTGTATTGAGAAATTTCATACACCCTATATACACTGGGAGGCCGATTCATTAATTGCAGCAGGTAGCGACAGTTGAGCAACTGTAGCGGCATTTTCAGAGCGCCCGCTAGTAGTCGCTGTGCTTGGCCGTTGTTCGGTTGTTGATAGCGACTCAGTCGGTTTCCCGTAATGTTGAATATTGGGTGAGGAGTCGCTATTTGACAGGTTCCGCGCTGTATGGGAACGCATGATAGCGACTGGCCCTAGCGACCGGCTCCCACCATATTCATTAAAAAATCACGCTCAAAAAATTCTCGCGCTGTAAAATGCATGTTTAAACCCCAGAGCGCTGGCGGCGATGGGTTAAAAGTAGTTTTTTAACCCCCAAACAACCATATTTTTGGAAACCAAAAAAAGCAAGTTTTTTAAATCATTTTGTAATATGAATACATTAATATCAGACCTGTAATATCAATTCTGTACAATTTTTTTTTTTACTTTTTTTACCTTAAAAAAATTACCTAAAATGGCAGAAGTGGTCACAGAATTTTTCACATTTAACAAAAAAAAAAAAAATAATAACAATTAATTATGAATATTTAAAGATTGTTCCATTGAAATGCATTGGAGAGCGCCAGGTAGCGAGAGGTCATACCTGTCGCTGTTCAAGGTCGGACGCTGGCGCTGTGGGCTGAGGCTGGAATAATGATGAATGATGGCTATATGGCGCTATCTCAGTCGCTAAGCAGGATTGGCTTGATAAATGTGTGATTATGGTGGGGAGCCGGAGTTCTCGTGGCGGTGCCCGTCATTACCGGCCGCTCACCAGTCGCTACCTGTCGCTATTCCTTCATAAATAAGGGCCTCTATATTTGTAAGACAGTCACAACATAAAGATTAAAAAACAAAAGGATACAATAAGTATTTCAAGCTTAGTTCACCATCCTCCTGAGGATCTACACTGAACTAAGCTTGAAATACTTATTGTATCCTTTTGTTTTTTAATCTTTATGTTGTGACTGTCTTATATATATATATTGTATCAAATTTCTCAATACACTTACTAATTGCAATCGAATTATTTCTGCTGTGCATCCTTCATTTAAGTGATTGGAAACTCAAAACATATGTTAAAAAAAGCTAAGCGTTGATAAGTTAGGTAGTTACCAGTACTGAAATTTGAACATTATGGGTGAAGGGAATAAGATAGGTGGGCATGTGTAAGCTAGTAGGGAGCATGTGGAAATGAATGAATAAAAAGTAAAAGGTATTATAGGTTAAGCATTTAATACTGTTACGCTGGTGGTTAGGAACATCGGTACCTTGGACTGAATTTAACTCAAGTTTAGGACTATTACTGGTACAAATAAGGTTCTAGGCCATTGATTGTAGGGGCATTGCTGGATGCACATACATTTCCTACTGGATATTAGGGTGGATCTAACAGATATAAACTGAATAACAGTATGGTTCTGGTAATGATAACAAATGTCATACAAATGTAACATTATACCTTGGAAGAAGTGGCATCTCTAGGTAAAATCATGTCATTGGCAGACACAAATACACATGTTGCAAGCTTCTGCAAAGCCTACATCAACAATGGGAATTCTGCTGGGAAGGGGTTGATGAGTCAAGGGGATCAGGACTGTGGTGTGTTTTGCAGTTTCTACCTGGACAATAGGAAATCTCTGGGGTGAAGTCGGCTGCAGGTCTGGCAGAGGTTCTAGCTCTTATCAGTAGCAAAGAATCAGTTCTACCATCAGAAACCCACTACTAACCATTTGCAACATGGCTGGGCAAAAAAAAATTGTCTCAATGGTTGTCCCTGTGACTGCAGTTAGCCAAGAGTGATTCAAGTTCTGTCCCTGATACTAGATGGCCATATT
This sequence comes from Gastrophryne carolinensis, assembly GCA_027917425.1. NCBI lineage: Eukaryota > Metazoa > Chordata > Amphibia > Anura > Microhylidae > Gastrophryne > Gastrophryne carolinensis. The sequence goes on along the minus strand of CM051239.1, from coordinate 217,859,734 downwards.
CATAATAACAGAATTTACAGGTGTAGATGTAGGCCAAGAATACCATATCATGAACAAGTTACTATAGTTTTCTGGTGAGGTGAAATTTAACATGGTTCTGTGAAGTCACAATGTAAGGTGACCTTCTCTTACTGCACTCATGTTCCGGTAAAGCCAGTTCCTGTTAAACCACAAATGCCTGGATTTGAGGTTATGGGAACAGTACCCGAATAAAGCCCCAGAGACTGGAAAAAGCTCAGTGACAAGACGTGGCCCAGGCAGAGTAAAGCGCCAAATGGGCGACAGTGCAGCCAATGTGGAGATTGACATAAACAGCCTGATTCAGAGCCTGCCCGTGAATGCTTGTTTTTTTTCGGAAACTGATTTTGGAAACCAGGAAATTGTGAACGCTTGCCTCATTCACAGCCGCATTCCGAGAAAAGTTTGTTCATGTGTAAGCAACCGTATTTGATTTGCGTATGCATATGGTTTAGCCGAGCATTTAGTTATTTGCAGCCATAAGTAGTATTGGAAGAAGAGATTTTTCCTGCTTTTGGATGTATTTTGCTGTGGATCCCATTGTTCTTGATGTGCTGTCTTCTTCGGTGGCTTTCTGGTGACTTTTTTTTTCAATATTTATTTACATAAAAATAAAATAACAAAAAATATAAAATTATTTATTATTTACCACTTGTCTGTCCACATGTGTGCCTGTAGATGCACGCACATTTTTGCATACGTACCCAACCTGGTTGATGCATACTTTTAGGGGGCCACCCTTCTGCACAGCACCATCCATTCTTCAGCGTATGAAGAGGGAAAGAACCTGAGTTAGCATTTATGGGCATGTGTTTGTATAATGCTTGGGTATTGTTCTGCTTTACTGTTCTGAGTCTTTCCCCGCTTCCGCTTCAGAAGCACAACACACCAGCACTTAGCAAACACTTAATTAGACTTTACATGGAGCACAGCCTGTGTTCTTTTGGTTATTGGCCTACCGGAGTGTGCAGGAGCTGTGGGCGACTCCGAACCCAACACACCCTCCTCTTCAGCGGGCTCCGTGGCTGGTGGTGGTGTTGAACCCAAGGAGGATGAAGAAATTGTCAGGGTTCGGGGCTGCCGCCTTACATCCACACTCTTTTTGGCCCCACTGGTCAGACCCCTCATCTCTGGGCGGGATTGATCTGCAGCCAGAAATCGCCAGATACTAAAGAAAATATAATTTTGTAACACATGTAACTCATAACCCTGATAGCTCACCTTCTCTGTTGTACATCCACTTACCTGGGAAGTTCTGGCTGTAGAACCTCTGCACCCAGGGCCACTTTTGCCGATTGAGGTCCAACCAGTGCTGCATTATTTGGGTGAAGGTGTAAGGTGATGGCCCCTCGCCATTCACATGGTCTGCCACTTCCTCTGCCAACGTCCTCTTTTCATGTGTGTTGGGCTTGAAGTCATACCTATGCTCCATGAAGGTCTGCAAGAACAAACAGATGTACATTGTTAACTTATGCCCTCTGTTTTGGTGTTCTTTAGCTCCACATGCATGCCCCTGACCCTTTAAGTAATTTACTCGTACAGAGCAAGCACCCAAGCCTCATATATGGTAGTGTATATCAACGCTACCTAATCCAGCTCTCCCATCCCACAGTAGCAGATTGCAAGGGCAGATGCATTTAGGCCAAAAGGCGCACCTAACACTTCACTCTGCTCCTACGGTTGGATGGGGCTCACTGACCGTGACCAGCAACAAGGCGAAGCCAGCTCTCCCATCCCACAACAGTAGCAGATTGCATAGAAATGTCAAACATAAATCACTTAGGCACTCCTGCGTCACATACAAACATGCCAGAGTGGTCCATGTGACAGTGGCAGCAAAGTATTGTGGGCCTGTAACATTAGAAGGCCAGGCCTCTGCTATTACTGTGGCACAGCACACATGCGTAGGTTAATGGCATGAAAGTGTGACTCACCATCATAATTTCCTCCTGCTGGTCATGGGTGAACATGGTGGATGTCATGTTGGAGCTTGGGATGTTGTCTATATGATGCACCCCTGTGCAAAGACGTGCAAGTGTGGACATGCCCTGGTGAACCCCAGAAGTATGCTTGAGTCCATACGCCCATGACGCCTATAGGACACAGCACTCAACCAAGGTACCGCAACCCAAGCCAAAGGCCCCAAGTTCCTCCCGCAGGCAATACCCTTCTGGCTCCCACACTCCTTACACTGAGCAGATCACCTGAAGCAGCGTGAGGCAGCAGCAGTGGGAGACCTGTACCTAAAACTCCCTAGGCTCCCGGCACAGCCCAGCATGTTGCACCCACCGATTGAGACACGGGAGCCTTGTTTGTACCCCAGTGCGGGCCCCAGTGTGAAGCCAACAGTGGAGCCCAATGCAGAGGCAATGACAGAGCAAAAGGTGCAGCAGTGGAGACACAGCTCTTCTGGCCTTCAGCATCGGAGGTCCTGCTGGATTGGATTTTGGCAAATTATCTACACCCAAACCATTGCAGAAGCAGATCTCAAAAAGGTTGTCTGGAGGAAAAACAGCACCAGACAGGCTGTGGAGGAGGAACCCAAACAAAATACAGCAACATGACTATCCACAGGCATGCCCAAAATTGGGGGACTGGCCTGGAACACACATGCTAGGCCAAGTAACACACAAATGTTATTCGCAACTGTTTTGATATAAGGCAGAAAATGTAATTGTGGTTTGGACCCCGCATAGATGTAGTGCCCCGGGTGTAACCTTGGTGGAGTATTGGAAGGGTCAATGTAGGTTATACTTGACCTTGCTTTTCCCTTGGCTTTGCAGCAAACAACCAGCCAGCAGCTACAATTGTTCAAGAGGCAACCCCTGTGCCAACAGCTGACCCATCTACCTTAGCTGCCCCAGACCCACCGTCAAGGCCGTGGTCACACAGAAGGCACCCACCCAATGAGGGGAGCACAGACACTGATTAAATGGGCGTCCGTAATGAACCAAGGCAAGGGGCAGGGTGGAAGAGCCCACATTACTTTAAAGCTTTTTTAGACTGCGTGGGCACATTCAGGGACCCAATAATTAGTGATTTTCTTTCTCAAACACAGACTGCACCTCTAATGGATGCAATAGAGGAGCTTGAGTAAGACAGCCAGGAAAGTGTGGACTACACCCTAAATATTCTGTTGACGCCCCCTCCAGCTGCTGCAACACCTGCCATTCAGGCAAACCCCACCTCCCCCAACCTTAACTCACAACTGTAGTCTGGCAGCAGCAGACACACCACCTTCAGTGAAGGGACGGGAGGAAGCCATCCCTGCCCTATACCCAGACGCGGCTTTCCTTTGTTAAAGCAGTGCCAAGTCATGGAGGCAAATTGGTTTGCCAATACTCACACTTTTAAAAAACAAATTCACTTGCTATTTTAAAGTGTTGCGCCGTACTGCCAGGAAGATCCAGGTGGGCATGGATACACTGGTGGGGTAGCAGCGGCCACACAACAAAATGTTGCTGGCACTGCTGCTGGGCCAAATGGTGGAGGCAAACCAGTAAAATGCCAGTATGCAGCCACCGCCTTAGGCACGCCCACCAGCAGAGAGTGTAAACCAGGCCACTTCACCCTAATCACAGCTGATGGAATTTTGGGGGAAATCTTTTGTTTTTGCTGAGGGGTAAATATTTATTTTACTGAATTTTGGGCACTGTGTTGATCTTGAGCTACCCGTGGAGGGGTGCATTGTACATATATCCTCTAAATGAAAGACATCAACTATACACTTGTTTTGGCTGTTTAAATTGCACATACCAAAACAGCAAATAAAGATAAACAAAAACAAAGCAAAATGCACAAATACATCAACAAAAATTAAGAACATTTGTTGACTAAATGCTGGCGAACAGATTGGGCAGCACGGCATGGAATACAGTAGCCCATGTATCTCGGGAGCTGCAGCAGGGGTTGGCTCCTCCACATATGCTGACACATTCTCCATTAGGGCACAATTGTGGAGGGCAATATAGGCCATGATGATTTGAACAACCTTGTCAGGCTTGTATTGGAGGGCGCCCTCTGTGTGTGGTCAGACACCGAAACCGTGACCTAAGTTCTCCGCAGCAGCCCGAGTGCTGCGGTGGGCCTGATTATAGGCTCCCTGGCCATCTGTCCAAGAAACGGTTACAGGAGCCAGGGAAGCAAGAGATAAATATGTTTGCAAAAAGGCATACGTCCATCAAGTTCAACCAAGAGTGTTGGGGTAGGGGAAATTATTTCTATTTTTTTTTTTTTTAATGATAACAGATAATAGTAACTGCTAATGTTATTTTCTTCTAAATAAGCATCTAATCCTTTTTTGAAGCTGTCAGCAGTTGATGTCATAACAAGCTTCTGTGTAAGGCTATTCCACAGATTTATAGTTCTTATGGTAAAAAATGATTGTCACCTCCGGAGAAATTCCTTTTTTTTCCAGTTGAAGGGAGTGCCCTCGCCTTTAGAGGGGATTTTACCTGAAATGTTTCTCCATATTTTTTGTATTGGCCATTTATATATCTATGCAAGTTAAACACGTCCCCCCTCAGTCATCTCCTCTCAAGACAATGCAGATTTAATTCTCCAAATCTTTCCTCTTAATTTAGATCCTTCATTCCTCTTATTAGTTTGGTGGCTCTCCTCTGCACCCTTTCCATAGTCAGAGCGTCCTTTCTATGAACTGGTACCAAGGAATGGGACGGCATATTCCAGGTGAGGGTGCAGCAGTGTGCTGTAAAGAGGCAAAATTAAATCCCTGTCCTGTGATTCCATGCCTCTTTTAATGCACGATAATATCTTTGTGGCCTTGGAAGCAGCTGCTTGACATTGCATGCTGTTATTTAGCCTGTGATCTACTAGTACCCCCAACCAGTACCCCCAACAAGTGATTTTCCCAGTTTTACTTCCCAATGACATATGTGGCCTTCGGGTTATTAGACCCCAAGTGTATGACTTTACAAGCTTGAGAACATCTTCAATTGACTGCACTGTGCTACTTATCTTTGTGTCATATGCAAAAACAGAGATAATACATTTAACCCTTTAAGTGCCAGCCTTCCTAGAATTTTTGTCACCCTGTTGCCAGACCACGTCTCACTATTTTGCACTACACATGTTCAATCTTGATCTTTGAAGGGATTTCCCAGGAAAATTACATATATTTTTTTTCAGCAGAATCTAGGCTTCAACATGAAATGTCTTGTTTGGACTTTTTTTTAGTGTATTCTCAATACTTTTGGGTGAAATATGTGCAAATAAATGTAAAAAAATCTATTTTTTGCAATTTGTAGCGTTTTTTTTTTTGTAATAAAAAATGTACCTTTGTCAATAAAATCTTATTGCGTGTGAAAACCCAATTTCTCCCAGTTACATCGGTACCACATATGTATAGTTAGACCTCCTTTCCTGCCCAGGAGACTCCCCCAAACTGAAACAGAGCTTTAGGAGATTTTAAGAGAAAATACAATTATGCTATGTGCACCTTGCAGTTTTTCCAGTTTTTCAAGCTTTCTAGGCGTACCAGGCTTGTTTATGTGGCCGTAGTTTTCTGGAAGTAATCCCTCAATCAATTGTTTGGTTGCACAGAGTTTCCCTAAAAAAGAATAAAAAAGAAGAATCAAAGCCACATTTTCCTAAAAAAAAACTATATGCAAACAAGAAAGAATCAAGTAAAAAAGCAACAGAACAATATCCAACATGCTTAGCTACTGTCAAGGGAAGAGTTGTTAAACACCCCAAAGTAAAAAATGCGCATAACGGTAATTTTACTTGGAAAATTTAAGCTCTGCAGACAAAGTGTGTACCTTGCAATTTTGTAACCAAAACAACCCTTTACATTTGGAATATCCCCCATAAACCATATATTCCCTGAAAGTACACATGTTAAGCTTTCTAAGCATACCCAGCTTGTTGTAGTGGGCTCATCTTTCTGGAAGTAATCCCTCAAAGAATTCTTAGATTGCACAGCAGGCAAAAACAAGCTAAATCTGAAAGCGCAAGGTCCTCTGAGCAGAACAATACCCAACATGCATAGGTACTATTACTCCTTTTAATTGCCATCCTACTTGAAATTTTGTCACCCTCTGTTGACAGGTCATTTTTCCCCATTTTGCTCCATGTTTAACCGTAATTTTTGCCGGATTTTCCAGGACAATTATATCTATATTTTTTGCAGCAGAGTTTAGACTTTAACATGAAATGTCTTGTTTGTAATTTTTCTACTGTTTTTTAAATATTTTTGCTTAAAAAGACAAAAAATAAATAAAATAATATTTTTTAGACAATTGTCTCCTTTATTTTAAATAAAACATTTGTTTTATTAATGAAAACCATATTGCATGTGAAAGCCCCATTTCTCCCGATTACAACGGTACCACATATGTATCGGTAGCTCCCCCATTCTTGCCCAGGAGACTCCCCAAGAGCACTTTATAACGTTTAAAAATAAAATAAAACTACTATCCACACTATTGACATAAGGGGTTAATAAAAAAATTACATAAATCACATGGGGGGGTACTTTTGGGGGGGGGGGGGGAATTTTAAGGGCTAAAAACCCTTAAAAATCCAAAAAAATGACATGGGGTCCCCCTTACCCATCATAACCAGCCCGGGACCAGCTAGGGGGGCTTGTAGGAACCGGGCGCAGGGGCCACCCCTGCTCTGCTGGCTACAAGCTCCGTGGGCCGGGCTCTTCTGCCCCCCCGAGCTTTGGCGAGGCAGGTAATTGGGGTGCCGGGGGTTATTGGCAAGTCACCCGCTAGCCTCAGGTGACTTGCCAGCCTCCAGCCTTGTGAACTGGTACAGGGGTCTCATGGAGGTGAATTGCGCTTGGTGATATGGGGGGTTTCACACAGCAGGGCCCCCCCCGAGTGCCCTAAAGGTAAGGACCAAAATCCTGGGTTTTGGTCCACTTTAAGAACTCTTGGGTGAAGTCCATCTGGTCCTGCAGTCTTATTCACATTTAAAGTATTTCGTCTTTCTTGGATGATATCCCTGTTTAGCTTATTGATTTTTATACTTGGGTCATTTAACTAGCCACATGAGCACAGTAGTAGTGATGTGGGGCATGGATAAAACCAGGCATCCACAACAAAGTAGCAGCACAACCAAAAAGGGCAAATACCTTTAGATTGGATAAAACAATGTTAAAAATAGACATGCAAAACCAAGAGAAGCATATACACACTTACCCAGAAGGCAACTGTCACTCAGCTCACCACTCTCAAAATGGGTATATGAACTCTGCAAGATGAATGTGTCATGGGATGAGCCTGGGAAGACGGCCAAAACGCTGAAAAAATGAAGGTGCTTGTGCATGACTCCACAGAAACCGACACCAGAACAGCTCTTAAAGCTATAGACACAATGTTAAACAGGAAAAAGACCAGGGAGTGCTTTAGATGCCACAAACAGGGACACATAAAGAGAGACTTTACAATATGGAAAGCTGAGAGACGGAAAATTAACAAATGAGATGGTGTTCATCTTATACTAAACAAAAGGTCAAAACCACAATTTCTGCTAAATGTGAAGGGAACTCGAATACCACATTTAAAGTGACGGAGTTTCCTCTCCCAGCATCTCCAGCATCTCAGTCATGCTGCTGCCTGGATTCAACAGACATAACTGACAACGCAGAGGAACAGAAAAAACAGCAGCAATTCCTGTTTGCAGGCAGCCTGCAGATCCATGAAATGCCACTTTGTTTTTAAAATTTACCACAGCAGGAGTTGGAAAAAGGAAAATTCATTTTTATGCACAGCAATATAAATTATTCTGGTTTGGTTTAAGTCATTTTTGACTGTTGATGCAGCAGAGTAGAGTAGACCATAAAAATACTGGGGTGAGGACGCAATGACAGCCACTTATTTGCAGAACAGACTATTTTCTATAGCAGTGGAGAAAACTCCAAGTGAACTGTGGCACAACGAGAATCCAAGTTTAAAACACCTAAGAGTTTTTGAAAGAATGTTTGTTGGATACAGTGACACAACAGACTCAGTTACCATTAGCAACAGCATAACTTTTGTTGAAGATCTGAGATAAAATGTGATGACAACAGAGAAAGTAAGAACAGAAGAGAAAACTAACACTGATCAGCCATCATCTGTAACTTTTGAACAAACAAGTGAGTGTAGAACTTACCAGTACTGAAGAATAGACACAAGCAAGCTCAGACACAGAACCCAGCAAGAGAAAACAATTGTAAATCACCTAGACTTCTCTCATACAAGGCAAGCACTACCAGTACTAATGAACCTGCAACTTGGGAAGACGTATCTCAGCTTTCAGAAGGGGAGGCCAGTAAATGGATAAAAGCAAAAAGGGGATGAAGCAGATATACTACGAACTCTGAATCATCACTTCAAGACCGAGGAACTTCAAAAGCAGGGACTTCTTGAGTTACTTGCTTTACTGAGAATATGACAGCAGATATTTATACCAAGTCCCTGAACACTCAAGGTCACTCAAGACTCACAAAGGATATGTATTTAACAGACTAAGCCTTAGCTGTTAAAAAGGGGTGTTAGAGATACTGTGCAACAGCTTATCTCTGTATGTGATCTGCATATATATTGCTAGGTTAATGCAGTTTACAGTTATGACATACATATATCTAAGTGTAGCCTCTGTTGTGCATTCTATACTGCATGTTGTGGTTTCCTCTACATTGAGGTGATCCCTGTGATGTCTTTTTTATGTCTATGTTATCCACTATATAAGGTGAACTTCTCCTAATGCACTCATGTTCGAGTAAATCCAGTTCCTGTTACACCACAAATGTCTATCTGGATTTCACTCCACTGCACCCAGCACTCATACTCTGCAAAAGTGGTATACATATTACCTTCAACTGCCTCCAGGGGCTCCACAGCCTCCACTAAAATCACTCAACTGAATTGTAGCAATGGCTGTACATAGAGTTAAATAAATGTTTGTGGTTCATAGCAGTATAACTTGTGAGGTGCTTTGCCTTAGGCTTGGTAACGTTCGCTGTGCCATTTAAAGTGTTTTAGTTGTCAGTCCCATAGTTCGATCCTAAATCTACATTTCTTAGATCTCTTGAGCTGTCCTGGGCGGAACATATACAGACATACATACTCAGTCATACAGAATAAACTATTTATGCTTGAGCATGTGGCCAGGCAAAAAAGCACAATTGTAATATATAATAGAATGCCAAGTGACGTCCAAAATCTTTACATCATTTTATGCAAAGACCCTCCTCAGTTTTACTTTGAAAGAAGCTTTTTGTAGTGTGCTTAAAGCAGGCCTATACCCCCAAATAAATCCCTTCATAACGGATGCTTGCTCTTGCCCTTTTGCTGTGATTTGACAAGTCTAAAAGGTTTTTGTTATGCCCTCCCAAGGACGAAAATGTAAGGGGAGTTACAAAGGTTAAATGCAATTCTCACATATATTTTCTCTTTTAAATTGCTATATGTCCATGTGTTATGCATTATTGTACTTTATTATTGTTATCGTGAGACTGAATTCCAGAAAACAAATTAAACCTTTAGGATTATATACAAAAATCCTAAAGCATTGTTACTGGAAAATCATGATGAGAAATAAACATTGTATGGGGAAAGTTCAGTCACTAATAGATACAATCAGGTAGGTTTGAATTGTCTGCAAAAATCTAAGAAGAGGGCAACACCCTGCTATTTACCATTTTATATAGAGTAATTAGGAGGATCCACTAACATGCTCCCCAATGCTCAGAGCACTGTGGGTAGATTGTAGTAGGTGGTCTAATAATTTGCATGACCATGTATAGCTCTGTTTCTGCCAGACACTTAACAAAAACAGAGCTATAGATAAATGCAGACACCAAATCTGACTTTCACCCCAATATATCTGGATAAATATTCCAACTTTTTCAGCAAAAGTTAGACCAGATTGTTGGTTCTAATAGGGGCCTAGCTGTTGCCACGTGCACTTACCGTATTTGCCGGCGTATAAGACGACCCCCCCCAACATTTCCACTCAAAATATAGAGTTTGTTATATACTCGCAGTATAAGACTACTCCCTCTTCCGCACACCAAATAAAACAGAAAAGAACATCAGATTTTATTTCAACTTAATTTTGTTAATTTATATTCAAATGCTTATGACATGCAGGAAAACTGTCACAAGGGTATATGTTATCAAACCCTTGGGAGAGGGGCAGCGCGGCGGAGCTGCACACACACACACTGACAGTTCCCGGCTACCTTCTGCAGCTTTGGACCAGGCTGCGGGGGGAGCGCCACTGCTTCCAGCCCAGCAGAACGGGCTGCTGATGCTCGCCGCTGTATGTGACCCAGGTGCACCCGCATACCTCCCAACTTTTGAAAGCAAGAAAGAGGGACAAATGTTGCCTTTTTGTTACCATTAAGCCACGCCCCTAGCCACGTCCCCTAGCCATGCCCATAAAGGGAAACACCACCTAAAAATGACATAATGGTGATAATAAAACTGGCAAGCCCTCGCGCACACATGCATACAATAGTGTGAGAAGAGGGAGAAAGACAAGAGAAAGGAGAAAATGGAGGAAGAAAGAGAGAGAGGGAAAAAGAAAGTATGAGGAAATAAAGGAGAAAGTTAGGAGGTTGGGAAGAAGAGTAAAGAAAGAAAAAGGAGAGAAAAAGAAGGTGAGAAATAGAGAGAATGGAAAATAAAAAGAAGGAAGTGAGTGAAGCTAGGAAGAGAGGAAAAACAGAAGTGGGAGAGGTAATGAAAAAAGAGAGAAAGAATGTATAGCAATAGTGAGTGAAAAAAAAAAGAGGAGGAAGAGGAAGGGAGGAAGAGGAAGGAGGGAAAGAAAGAGGGGAGGGAGAAAGAAATAAAGAGAGAGAGTAAAGAGACAGAAAGAAGACAGGATGAAAAGAGGAGAGGAGAAATGGAGTAATGGAGTAAGAAAAGAAACAGGGAGGGAACGAGAGAGATGGAAGTGAGAATTGAAGAAAGGGAGAGAGAGAAGAGCAGGAGATAAGAAAGAGGAAGGGGAGTGAAAGATGGAAGGCAGCATGGGAGTGAGGGAGAAGGAGTGAAAGGTGGAAAGGGAAGAATGTAAGGAAGAAAGAAAAGGTGACAAAAAGAGAGGGAAGAAGGAAGGAGTGGGAGAAGAAAAAAGAGAGAGGAAATGCAGAGAGGAGGGGAGAGAGGGAAGGATGAAAGGAAGGAGTGAGGGAAAGGATGAAGGAAAGAGAACAAAAGAGAAAGAGAGAAGGAAAGTTGAGAACGAAATAGAATAAAGCGTGGTGGAGAGAGAGAAAGAAAGGCAGAGAAGAAAAAAAGAGAAAAACACTGCAAGAAAGGTGCGGAGGGGGAAAGATAAAGGAAGAGAAAAAGAATAAAGGAATGCACAAATTAAAGAAACAAGATAATTAAAAAAAATTAAAGCAGGGAGAAAGAGAGAGAGATGGGGAAGGAAGGGAGAAAGAAAAAGAAGAACAGTGATAAAGCGAGAGAGGGAGAAAAGGACAGAGAATAGAAAGGAAACCCAGAATAGAAATGAATAAGTCAGACTGGCCACAACTAATACATCATTCACTTGCCTTTTCTCTACTTTACTCTTGTGTCCTGCAAGTCTGACATCTCCAGGACACTGATGATCGCAGAGTGGGGGGGGGGGAAGATAAGGTAGAACAGCCTCACTCGGCAGGCCCCCTCCCCTGTGCAGTCTTCTGGAACTGACAGTCGGGGGAGGAGGGCAGAGATCAATCACTCGACAGCCAAACATGATTTAAAAGAAAGTCCCCGGCAGCTGGTGGGAGCGCTGTGGGAGCACTGCAGCTTTTTGATTTTTACCTTATCTTCCCCCTCCCTCTCCAGCCATCCTATCTTCAGCACAGAGCCCGGGCACAGTGTAATTGTGCCCCGCCCACTCCTCCATCATTGGCCCAGCCGTGATTGGGCCTCCACAAACCACCTCCGCCTCTGCTGATGCCGGCGCACAGCACGTTACTAACCGAAGCACAGAGCCCGGGCACACCGCTCCACAGCGGGGGTGGGGCGGCAGCCGGGACATTTCTTAAAGGGGTGGGACCGCGGGACATGGGGGGCTTCCCGTGAAAGTCCCGGGCAAATCGGGACACTTGGGAGGTATGCACCCGGCATATAAGACGACCCCCCCACTTGGAGGCATGTTCTCACTAAAAAGTCGTCTTATACGCTGGCAAATACGGTAAATCTGTAACTGCCACCTTGAGACTTGATACCTGGAGACACATTCACTGACACCGGAATAACACCCATAACAATTTTGTTTATACGGGATTTTATCATACAGAGTGCACTGGTAATCAGGATGCCACACCGCACATGGAAAAAATAACCATTTTGTCTGTTTTGGTTTAAATAGCATGAGCCATTAATGCAGGACATCTATGACTTGCAAAATTCTGTTAACGAGCTTTTCATAACCCCCAACCACCTCTCCTACCCCCCTGTGCTAAGCCCTATTTGATCATTCAAAAATTAAACCAACTCACATGATCACCAAAATCCTCCCCTGATGCTGGCTAGGGGCTGTGTGTAACCCCCCAGATCCACCCGAAAACTCACCTTTGTTCCTGGTACAGCGGCACATGCCTGAACAGCGGCCGCACCCCCGCTATCCTTTTTGCAGGGCACGTGCCCGCGCCAGGCAGTTGTGAATGGTGCTCAGATCTGCTTGCAATAGAAGAGTTCCTGGATGAAGGAACTCAAGTGAATCCGAGCTCGCTGATTGGAAGAGCGACTGCGCATGAGTTGTAGGACTGGAAAAAGGTGAGTTTGTTCGGGCGACCTGATGGGTTTCACACAGCATGGCACCATACTGTCGCTGTAGTAACCTGGGCACCATTGATGAATGAGATGTATGTTGGGTGTTCTAACACTTGTACAGCGTTGCAGGGAGCGTACGGCAGCGGCTGCTCAGTGCGACCTACTCTCGACTCACACCATATTCATCAAAAATCCACACTCACAGAACGTCCTATAACTTATATCCACTAGTAACCAAGCGAAAACATATGGAATGACATTGTTATAACATTGTGACATTAACACTTTAATGCCAGACCTGTAATGACAATTCTGCATACAAATAAAAAAAAAAAATCAAAAAAGTTTTCAAAAATGACTTTTAATTAAAAAAAAAAAAAAACACTGAAAAGAAAACCCTGTTTAAAGAGAAGAAAAGTAACGTCCATTGAAATGTATGGGAGAGCGACAGTTAGCGACAGGTAATACTAGGCGCTCTGGAAGCCAGAGCAGTATACGCCGAGCCATCTGTGATGATGAATCAGACGCTACATGGCTCTGTTAGAGTCGCTTACCGGAATCGCTTTAATAAATGTGGCATTGCGTACAGCGCCCGGCATTCACCGTTCGCTACCTTTCGCTACGAGGCATTACCTGCCGCTATCCCTTGATGAATAAACCCCATAATTTCCCCCAGTCCAAGCTTCAGCATCCATGCAAATTGCACCCCCCCCCAGTAAGTTAATCCTTTTTATGTTTATACTTTTTTGTATGTTTTTTTATGTTATGTGTTTTAGCTATAGGCTTAATACCTTATGGGAGAGAAAAGCAGCATTTTCTGTATTTAATATATTGCTGTCAATGTTCTTTAAAAACACATTAGCATTCAGAAGATATCCTGTTGCCAGCCACTGTGAAACATGCATATGCAGTATTTTTCCCCAAAGGATTTCATTCATCTACTGTTAGAGACTCTTGGCATTTGAATGACACAATAAGTAGGAGCCAAGTTTTATTGCTATTTATCTCTGCTGGTGTTTGCAATGAGTGACCGTTTATATTTAATACAAAGTTGCAATAAAATTTAGGTGGAAAAGAAACACAGATCCCTGAATTCAACCCCTGCAAACCCCTTACATTTTAGTCCATAGGAAGACAAATTTATATCAACTAGATACCACCTACAGAATTTTTTTTCTGAAACTTTTTGGGGGGATATGTTTAGGACTGTGTAGTCCTTGTGCCTGACCAAATACAAAGTCATTTATAGTATACAGTTGAAAATGAGTTATTTCAAAGCAACTCAAATTCTTAGAATTCTTAGAATACATAAGGTATTTACATATACTCAAGCCAAAGCTAATGGCTCTGCCTTCATTTTTGGACATGGCTGAGCTGGGAAGATGCTTCATGGCACATTTTTATGAGTATTGAGCATGCTCTTCTGTGGTCAGAGATAGTTGTGGGACCACTGTGAGCTGATTGGAGAAGAGGTACATGGGATAAACACTGGGTGAGTTATTTGCTGCCTTATTGTTGCCACTGCCTGGACTGCCCCTGTTCTAAATTAGATTTTGTATTTCTTATTAACTATATGACTGTCCACTGATATTTAGTGCCTCGCTTATATTTTGTAAAATTAAATTTTTCAAATTATTCATTTATAAAATCCCAGCCTGAAAGCAACCATATTTTGACTCTGCCCAGACATTATTAATTAGATGTTGGGAAAAAAATAAAAGGAATAACGCATCACATAAAACCTTTGTCCAAGTTATTTATTATTAAAGGAGGTAACTCAAAACCTAAACAATATAAAGAGGCAAATGCAAATCTTGATCAACACAACTGTAATGTAAGTCTTAGATTTCCCTTATTTTTATTAAAATAAAGCGATGAAGACACCGTGAGTTCTGCTAAATCAAATCCAAATGGGTAGATAGATAGATAGATAGATAGATAGATAGATAGATAGATATTTGTAATATTGTTTGAAAAGGTTACAATGAAGGAGGCATGGCAAGCAGCCTCTAGTGTAGCAAATGGAATGAGCTACCATATTCTGTGCATATTTGGTACTTTGAGCCACTTTATTCCCCACACAGTTTCTTGCCAATTCTTTAAAGACCATTTGCAGGCAAAATGAAAATAGCTATACTCACCTTTTTTGTCCCACGCACACCATCGCTCCTAGTCTGGGGCTGCAGCTTTTATCTGATCACTGGATCCATGTCTCTCACTGCCTGTCTGATTGTGCTTCTCTTCCTTGTTATAGGATAGGGAGACACCCCTGCCATCAGTCACTGTGATCTGCTACGCACCTTCCATTCGCTGCAATAGAAAGGGACATGTTAGGTATTCACATGCCTTTTTCAACTGCAGTGAATGGAGGGGGGTGTCATCTCGCAGCGACTGATAGCGGGGTCTCCCAAATGGAGAACTAGAAAGAGTCACATGATCAGGCAGGCAGTGAGGGGCATGGATCAGCTATCAGGTAAGAGCTGCAGTCCCGGACTAGGAGTGATATTTGACTGTAAATTGTCTTTAAGCTGCAGCAGTTCTCTGAATCTGGATACAAAATCTTCGACACTTACTTTCTTAACACTGCTCTGTACTGATATAAGAGGTTTTGCAAGCCAGAAATGCTGAAAAAAATATGAAAACATTAACTCCCTTACTCTGTTAAAAGGGACCAGTTTCGAATATCGGAAAGTCTTTTTTGTGTTTTTCAAAACATGGCCGGATTAAATGGTCTGCAGCCACAGGCATGGGATTAGGTAAGGACAGCTGTAAGCTAGATCCAGCCATTCAGCACAACTAAACTCAAGAAAGGCGCACAATAGACCAGAAATACCTGAATTTGTCATCCCATCCCATAGCACATGGAGGATGTAGCAGAGTGAATCATGCATGGTTCAATTTAATCCACCATTTTTTCTTATGTGAACCATGAACTGGGTCCCTTTACCTCAAACGGACCAACACCTATTTCCAAAACATGTGAGATGATCCGCTCTGCTGGCTGTCACATGGCCGGCAGCCAGCAAACCTGAAGCCCAAGCACGGGAGATGTTAGATCCGCTGGCCAATCGCAGGGCTGCTTTTCTCCGAGGGAGCAAGTTGTTTGGTGTGGCTTGCATGCTTTACAGCGCTCAATTGAGGGGGGGGCAGCAATCAGGGTGCCCCCCTCTGTAGACCAACACCCATGTTTTGTAAAATGGGTATTGGTCCAGTTTAATCCATTGAGAAATAACCTACCTAGCCTCATAAGATAGCGATGGCCATCTGCAAAATTTGTACTCCAGGAACCCCACTATGACTGACTACTAACTTCATTAAAGTTGCTCTTGAGAAAAGCACCTAGCCCCCCAACTGCTCCCTGGGCATGTGTGCACTCACAGTTCACTGGCAGGCTTGTGTTTGTTCTTATTGAACACACGGGTTAAAGCAGATCAAAACCCACATTTTAACTCACATCCCTTGAATTGCTCCCCCCATGAGGAGTATCTTTGGCCAATTTTCACTGCTCCTGCTTCACTCTAATCCCAGATAATGGCACCCGTCTTAGCATTTCTACACCCTAATAGGTGAGTATTGGCAGGGGCTTTGGCCAAATGTTTTCCACAAGGTCAGTGGGTTTTGGTCCACTCTATATGGGAAGGAAACATTTTTACTGTATGTGTGCACAAGCACACAAAAGGCAAATAGCCACATAATATGGACCATGGCGTATGGTTGATGCAGAAAATGTTAGAATATTTCCAGGGTTGCTGCCCCACTGCATTGTTATGCCCTCTGCACAGGCCCTCAAGTGCCATCTCAGTATATGAATCTGTTAAAATAAGTATGAGACACCCATATCTACGATTTACCTCTGTGATCATAAGTATTACTAATACATTCCAGGAGAATCTCCTGAGCCAACACTATATTTGTTAGGAGGCATTATGTATGTGTGCTACTGTGTGCTATTGATATAATGCCACCATCAATACTTGTTCAAACCATTATGGTGAAAACCATAATATACTGGTCCCATTTCTGGGCATGCTGTATTGCAGAAAGTCAAGTTTTCTTTATATTTTGGGTACAGTTCTATTTTATCTGAAAACCTCCTAAAGCGCTGTTTCAGCTTTGGGGAGTCTCCTGGGCCGGAAAGGGTGTGTACCAATACATATGTGGAACCACTGTAACCGGGAGAAATGGGGATTTCACATGCAATAAGATTTTATTGACAAACTTACATTTTTTATTACAAAAAAAAAACGAAGTAAGGCAGAATCGATCTGATGATTTGGTCTATATAGGGAATACCATGGCTCCCAGATCTTAGTGAAGCGAGGAACCGAGTCAGACAAGATCGCCACTATTTTCTCATAAACCATATATACCCTGTTTCCCTGAAAATAAGACCTACCCCAGAAATAAGATCTAGTAAGATTTTTCTGCTTTTTTTTGCATGTGAAATATAATCCAGCTGCCGGCTTTAGCAGAGGGACGGGAGCGGCTATGAAGGTGGGTGAGGACACATCACAGCTATAAAGGAGAGTGAGGACACAACAAGTCACACAGGTAAGCTTGTCTGTTGGGAGTGAAATGTCTGATCTTGCTGGCTCTACCCTAGTCTGCCATTATAACGGGACATGGCCCGAGTCCCCCCGCTGCCAGACGGCTCTGTGCACATATTATACTGGAGCTGCTGTACTGCTGCCACAATCTTACCAGCTGCCAGACGGCTATAAGGCATCCCCTGAAAATAAGCTTTGGTACCTATTTTTGGAACAAAATTAGTATAAGACCTGTTTTGGGGAAACACGGTGGAGAGAGTCTATCTTTAACCTCCTTCTTTAACCTCCTTCTTTAACCTCTATCTTTAATCTCCTGTCTTTAACCTCTATCTTTAACCTCCTGTCTGTTTGACAGCAGTAATTGGGCTCATTGGGTTTGTAAGTTCTACTGACATTCTATTGAGGAGAGCTTCAAAAGGGCTCTTCCTAAATGCCGTCCCCAAAATGGAATAGATAAATTGGTAAGCCCATGTCCACAAGGAGTGAACCTTTGGCAATCTAACTATATGTGTGATGGAATGAACCGTCTGCATTGCACCCTCGGAAACACTTGAAAAGCTCAAAAGCTTTCCAGTTTTTGCGGAGCCCATAGACCACCTATGAAGAACCTTCAGATTACTATCTCTGCACTAATAGATAATCTAGCTGAGTTTTCCCCAATTTGCTCAGTCCCCATTCTCTAGGCCCTCCCTCAGGTCCTGGGAAAGGTAAGTATTAGGGTAGTGCATGATAGTTGCATGATACTGAAATAACTGTGCCAGCTGCGAGGCAATATAACTTTGTGAAAAGTCTAGGGCCCTAAATCCTTCCCTTGTACATGAACGGTAAGGATTTAGCAATTCCCTGATGTTTTCCACCCCAAGTGATCACATGGCCATTGATTGTGCTGAGGTGGTATTCGGAGGGTTCTAAATAAATACAGAAGTTTAGGCAGAAACGTCGGGGCATCTAGCCAGCAGGGCCAGGGGCCACCAAAGCTGGCCCCTGCACCCTGTTCTACAAGCCCCCTTAGCTGGTCCCCAGGCTGGTTATGCTGGGTAGGGGGGACCCCACACCATTTTTTTTTAATTAACTGTGGATAGTAGTTGTATTTTATTTGTAAATTCTATAAAGTGCTCTGTTTGACAGCAGTGCATATTAGGCTAATTGGGTTTGTAAGCTCTACTGACATTCTATTGAGGAGAGCTTCAAAAGGGCTCTTCCTAAATGCCTTCCCCAAAATGGAATAGATCAATTGGTAAGCCCATGTCCACAAGGAGTGAACCTTTGGCAATCTAACTATATGTGTGATGGAATGAACCGTCTGCATTGCACCCTCAGAAACACTTGAAAAGCTCAAAAGCTTTCCAGTTTTTGCGGGGCCCATAGACCACCTATGAAGAACCGTCAGATTACTATCTCTGCACTAATAGATAATCTAGCTGAGTTTTCCCCAATTTGCCCAGTCCCCATTCTCTAGGCCTTCCCTCAGGTCCTGGGAAAGGTAAGTATTAGGGTAGCGCATGATAGTTGCATGACACTGAAATAACTGTGCCAGCTGCGAGGCAATATAACTTTGTGAAAAGTCTAGGGCCCTAAATCCTTCCCTTGTACATGAACGGTAAGGATTTAGCAATTCACTGATGTTTTCCACCCCAAATGATCAAATGGCCATTGATTGTGCTGAGGTGGTATTGGGAGGGTTCTAAATAAATACAGAAGTTTAGGTAGAAACTTCGGGGCTTGTAGCCTGCAGGGCCAGGGGCCACCAAAGCTGGCCCCTGCACCCTGTACAAGCCCCCTTAGCTGGTCCCCAGGCTGGTTATACTGGGTAGGGGGGGCCTCACACCATTTTTTTTAAATTAACTGTGGATAGTAGTTGTATTTCATTTGTAAATTCTATAAAGTGCTCTGTTTAGTTTGGGGGAGTCTCCTGGACAGAATTGGGGGGCTACTGATACATATGTGGTAGCGTTGTAATCGGAAGAAATGGGGCTTTCACGTGCAATATGGTTTTCTTTAATCATATAAATGTTTTATTTAAAATAAATGAGAAAATTAAAAATAAATAATAATAAAAATGTTTTATTTTCAATACTTAGAACTATTTAAGAAACAGAAGAAAAATGACAAACACGACATTTAATGTTAAAACCTAAACTCTGCCACAAAAAAATATAATTTTCCTGGAAATTCCTGCAAAAATCACAGTAAACATAGCACAAAATTGAGAAACCTGTCAACAGAGAGTGATAAAATCTCAATTTGGCTGGCAATTAAAAGGGTTAAAAGTAGCTATGCATGTTGGGTAGTGTTCTGTTCGGGGGACCTTGTGCTTTCAGATTTAGCTTGTTTTTTCTTGCATATTGATATTTTAGGAAATGGTGTTTTATATTCTGCCTTTTTATACAATTTCTCGGAAACCCTGCGCAACCTAAGAATTCTTCGATAGATTACTTCCAGAAAGATGAGCCCACTACAACAAGCTGGGTACACTTAGAAAGCTTAATGTGTGTACTTTCTGGGAATATTTGGTTTGTGGGGGGTATTGTGTGTAGTGTAAAGAGTTGTTTTGGTAGAAGAAGAGCAAGGTGTGCACTTCCAGATAATAGTCAGGGGTATTTCAAATTTAAAGGGTTCTTTTTCCTTGAAAAACAGCAAGGTGCTCATTGCACATAGCACAGTTGTATTTTATCTGAAAATCTCCTAAAGCTCTGTTTCAGTTTGGGGGGATTCTCCTGGGCAGGAAAGGGTGTCTACCAATACATATGTGGTACAGCTGTAACCGGGAGAAATGGGGATTTCACACGCAATAAGATTTTATTGACAAACTTTATTTATTTATTTAAAAAAAACTACAAATTGTAAATAGTTTTGGGAATGGGAGAAAGGTGTCTCCTGCAGAAAGAGCACCAAATTACACCCTATTTTTGCAAGCAGGAAACTAACATACGGAACCCCTTGATGAGTTCTTCGAAGAGCTTGAGCGTCTGTAGCAGTGGTGGCTGCTTATCATGTACCTTCCTGAGCTTAAGCATACCTGCCATTGCCTGAACGTCAATCAGATGTCCGATCAACAGGTGTTCAAACTGACCCGACTTAACCGCTTTTCTCTTGGCCCCTGCCACAAGAATGCCACATGCAATTGAGGGTATGAACAAATGGGTTATCTACCTTCAATGTCTTGTGAATGGCTCCGTCCAGGGGCTTGGGGAGCTGTTTGTCTCTGCCTACGCTGAGCCACATCCTTCTTTCTCAATGGCATGGCTGTCCTGCAGTTGAAATACATATCTTTTCCTGACAGCATGGAAGCCTGGAACTTGGGTTTGGGTTTTTTCAACCTGGTGAATATGCAGAATGTCAAGGGCTAGTTATGCTTGCATTTTCAACGTTGTATTTTGTGAGTATCAGGGCCTCATAGTTTTTTTTTGGTATAGTTTCTTGTTGTTGGCAATTAGTCTTCCTGTACTAGTGTACTCATGTACCTAGTTTCAGTCCTCCTTTGCCCAGTTCCTAGTTTAACTACTTGGTACTTGTAGTGCACCTTACCGTTATATTTTCATGCCAACTGTCTGGCTAATGCCCATGTAAAACTGGTTCTCTTTACAACTGTGACCCTCCTCATCTTTCCGTTTATTGGGGTGGGGGGGGGGTGTTTGAAGCCATTTGTCCTAGTGGTTCCTTTTCCAAGCAGCTATTTTATTTTTGGTTGGTTTCTATTTGTTTGATGTTAATTTCTGTTTTCCCCTTTTAGGTGATTTGGGATACCTACTGCTGCCGTGGCTCCTCGCACCCTCAGACTTAAACCCACATCATGGGCGTCTGCTTATCGGCAGCAATCTTCCGAAGTAAGCTGGGGCTCATCAGCGTGAGGTGCTGGGGGAAGAGATGAGAACAACATGGCACCCACACTATTCACCCGTGAGCAGCAGGAATGCATCATGATGGTAAGTACCCATGCAATGCCATGCTTCGCCTACGCATGTTTGCCGTTTTACAAGCACATGGCGTTGAGTTGAGATCGCCGACGCAAGCCCTGGCTGCCTGTTGAATGACCAGACCTGAAAAAGGCCATTAGTGTGCCACACCACAAAGTGAAGCTTCCACCAGGCATACTCTCCGTCCGCTGTCATATGTCCCATGCTTGCCTGTTTGTAAGGGATGCTGGGGGGCTCAGATATGTGTTGGTAGAGGAGATTGTGAAACTATTTCAGCATCAGACAGAGCAATCTGCCAGTATTGGCGGATGGGAGAGCTCAGTGCACCACTTGGCCTGTCGGCCTGGAGAGCTATGAGCGTTGTGGAGCTGCATAGGTACATGCTGGCTGGGAATAACGTCATGTGCCTACTCTGTGGTGTATATGCACATACTGGCAAGGTCGCCAGCCTGGGTTAGGGCAATACATGCATTGGGGGGAGATATGAGACACAGGAATTCAAAAAAACAAAAGATCTTTTTAAATTCCCACATAACCTTAATCATGACAAAAAAAAACATTTTATAACAAATTTTACACTAAAATTGGGCATTGATGGGGCATTTTTTTGCTAAATCAAGCACCAATGAAGGAAATTTAAAGCAAAGCTGTGCATACCTTTATAAAAAAAAAAGAAAACACAATTTTTAAAGTCATAGTTTGCTATAAAATTAAGGGACCATATCTGCATGTGCACTCAGCAGCTTATCTTCACATCAGATATTTTCCTATATTTATATTCACAGAAGTACAGGTTCCCTTTAAGCAAAGCTCCCATATCTATCATCCAGTAGCCATTTTCTCCAGAACAAGCCTGCAAAGTTCTAAGAGGGCGTGTGATGTTTAACAGAAGGAATGTCTCACATAAACTACAGGACATCTGTGAGCTGACAGAGTGGACTGATTTAATAGTCAGCTTGCTAGTTAGACAGAGCTGTGCTTTTGATGCTTGCTTTGAGTCAATTATGTAAGTAGCATCTTTAGTGATTTGTACAATTTCATCACTTTCTCCTCTCTTCTAACTATATGCAGGTCTAAACAATTCCAGAAGTCAGTTGTCATCAAGGCAGGTGTAATTGATGCTGTTAATTCAGTTGTCATTGACAAAACTTAGCAAACTCTTTACAAAAGCCCATTTATGATGGATGCCAACTGGTTTGCTAGAAGGAAACAGATATTGATTTTTAATATTTTTCCAAACCTGTTTACTGTGGGATAATGCAGCAGCTCTGTGACTGCTTGTCTCAGAATGAAAATGATTATTACCAGTGGCTTTTGATGAGATAAATTATCTAGAATAACTGGAATGGCTAAAGGGTATACTTTGATGTTATGTCGCTTCATTTACCCTTATGACTAAATGATTATTGATTTTATATTTTTAAGCTCTTGAAACGTGAAAATAAGTTGATGTGGAAGCCTAGCTGTGTTCGCTTTATTAATTTATTTCTGCAGGGCATAATTCACTTTGGGCCAGGTTGTGAAGGTTTTTGGGTTCATGACCGGCTCCAGATACAGTTGCTAAGAAATGGCTTATTTATATAGTCATTGCAAGTAGTCTCAAAATCAATACAGTCTGAGACTGGATGATTAAACCAAGTCCCTTTGTGAGATTCATTCCTGCAGCTACCTCTCAAATGATCTTGACTGAAGCAGATTCATATGATCAGGTCTACAAATACTAAGTTTGTTCAAATTGAAATATTATTTTTTACTCATCTTTTTTATCTTGTACACTGACTGAATGACATTTCAGCAGCCAGGGAAAAGGCAGTTGATTGACTACTTCAATGAACTCACTAATCTGCATTCAAAGAGCTGCCTCCAAAGACTACTTAGATTTTCCATGGCTAGATTTAACTACTGCTTTGATCAGTTAGTCCCAGTATGCAGTGGATTTAGGTCTCTGTACTTCTGTCAGCAGTAGGAATCCAAGGTGTACACTAAACCTTTAAATAGTGTTTATAGTTCAAAACAGCTATTTGCTTTGCATACAGCAGACACCTACATACTTCTGTGAAAACCAATTTTTCTAACACCATCTAACATTATGCTTTAGTGAGCTCTGCGTCTGCATCTGTCAATCAAGACAAGCATTTAGTAATTCCCTAAATTCAAATAATTTCTTTGCCTCCTGTGTTGTCTGTTTTATTTTAATATGTGGTTAATTAACTAGTGCTGGATTGAAATACTAAATAAAAATAATTTTAAAATTTAAAACAATTGTTAATTTAAATTTTGTAGAATGTAATACTACTGAATTGTACTGGCAAATCAGTTATGCAAGATGAATTATATTTTTAATGTTTTTGTGTTCACATACTCCATATCTAATGTATATATTAATATACTGAAAAAAAGATTATAAAACAGCTATGCGTCTTAAAAACAAGAATTCATTTAATGCAGCACCAAAGCTGCCTGGTGTGGTCCTGGAGTGTAAATTACTTCATGGCTGCCTGCTAGCTTGTCCCAGGGGGCTTCAAAATCAGGATGCTTCATTGTGGGAAATCCCCAGGTCACCTTTCCCGACATTTCCCGACAGCTCCCACAACGATATAGCTGCTTGCAGGAGCATTCCCCGCTCCCCTGTAGCTGTGGTGCACTGCTACATACAGCCATTCAGACTACAGCTAAACTGGGGATGTGGCCAGCAGAGACCAACCACCACTCTGAAGATCAGCCAATGGTAGATGGTCAGGTGGGCATGGACTTTTCAGTGGAAAAAACATTTTAAACTGGGCCACAGCCCAGACAGCCTCATCGCCTTAGGTACTTAGGCTGGGTGGCATGGGGAACTCCATGGACAGTTATGTGCTGCTTTAAGTCAGTCCCAAAAATAGAGATAATTATGGTAAACCTTCACTGCAAAGACATAGGTTTTGATTATTTAGACAGGGTCGGCTGATCAAGTGTAAGCCGATTCAGTGTGAACCCCCCCCCCCCCGCAATCACCCTGCTAACACTTGCCTTTGCTGTTCCTGGTCGTCTGTCCCAGCCCCAGATTCCCTACAGCTGAAGTGTGCTTTTGCACCCAGCCATTAAGTTCAATTGGTTTGGGTGCACATCGTAGACAGCAGGAAGCAGGGGAATGTGGCAGTTTCTGCTTCTCGATACTGGCACTCTGGGTCTGTAGCTGAGCTGGGAAGGGTGGCTTTTAGACTATATTTTGGGTGGTCATGGATGGACGCGTTACATGAAATTAAGCAGAAACACATGGGACAAGCTTCTTGCTGCTTTATTATTGCAATTGTTTTTTTTGCCCTTGCAAATATTTATGAGTGGCCAAAATTAATTTCCAAGGTTAAAAAATCCTTAAAAGAAGTGTTAGAAACAGCCAGGAAGCAGCAAACTCCTTTTTCTGACAGCAAACATTCCTTTAAAAGATCAACGCTATATTGATATTTTCTTTTTTTATTTCTTTGCTATTACTTTATGCTTCACATGTGGAATTTATATTATTGCTATGGTTTACCTCAGAAAACAGGTAATTAAGTAGTTCTTTCCTAAAAATGGAATTGTACATTCAAAAATTGACAAGCATAGTAATATATATAATATATTACATATAATATATATATATATATAGCCACCATGTGGAGAGACCCATTTTATGCCTTAATATAGTGGGGCTAAAGAGACCCTCTACTCAAAGGTAAAGAAAAAGAGGTGCTTCAGTTTCTTAAATGTAAACAACAACTTTTGTGGATTGGCGCTAGATGGCAGTACTTTAAAATCCTAGTTTTGGTGTCAGATTTGGAGCAATATTGGTGCACCAATGAACACCAAAAACCTGACAAAAGTGGAATTTTCCCTTATCTCTATTCCCTATCTAATATATATCCACCATGATAATTCTGCATCTGTATTTTAGAAGTTTGCAGTGTTTGACCCATATTCTAATTTTACATCTTATCATCTTATTTTACATCTTTATATCTTATCATTATCTTATATTCTGAGGAATGCCTCCAATCAAAAAGAAACATGTGCCTATAGGACTGAGACAGTTTGAGTTTGTTTGAGCGTCTCTGTCTCTATTATATATAATTTTCAGGTCAAAGTTCCACTTCCTTCACAATGGCTTTGTAGATTTGACTGTGTAAAATTAAAAGAATTATGAAGCATGTCAGTTAGATAAGTAGGTAGCCACGTGTGACCAGTTAACCATGACCATATACAATGACTGAATAAAAATAGAATTGTATACTTTTGTGTGCCAAAAACATGCCCTCAAAGTGCTTAGCTTATCTAGTATTTTATTTTTCATTAGCAAATGTGCGTTTTATGGAAGCAGTTTTCACTACCTGCAATCTGTTGCTACAAATGCCCAGCAGCAGTGTATAGAGTGTACAGGACTCACCTCTCTCTTCTTGTAGTTCTTTGAGTACAGACTGGGTGGATTGCTTCCATAAAACACACATTTTCTAATGTAAAAAAGTAAAAAGATACTAGAATAGCACAGCACAATAAGGGCACAAAAATGTACACTTTCAAAAATTGAAAATGAACTTTAGATTATACTCTGACAACAGATTTCTTCCAATAGTATATGTGAGAAATATAGCTCATGTCTGATCAGTACACAATAGACCTTGTCTCCAGTCAAGAAAGACCCCATACTGATTCATTTCACATCTTTAACAGCCAAGCCAGGGCTTAGCCTAACTAGCGAGGAGTCTACTAGCCTAACTTGCGAGATGTTAAGGCAAGGATTTAAAAAGGAATTATAAAGCTGCCATGCACATTTATCATAAACTGATCACCTCTTTGAAATCTGGAAATCATAACGTCCACGTATGTGGGTCTCATGTCATACCTGGGTCTTTAGGAACTGTGTCCAAGAGAAGGTTAGCCATATCAAACATATCAAACTGGTCTCATAGCGTGCGCAGCGTGCAACTGGGTCTGTTTGTACCAGGACTGGATCCACCAAAAAGTGACTTATTATTTTTTAGAAGTTTTAGCTAGCAACTGCTACAGGAGCGGTGGGGTCTTTCACCTGGACATAAAGATCTAAGAGCTCAGATCCTCCTTTTCATTCTTCTGGGGGGTTAAGCTGAACATTGTGTCAGAGCGGACCAGAAACAGGCGGACTCTACTCACCCCTATGACTATCTGCATAACATGTCTGTCTTTCATCTATCTCAAATAAGATAACTGACATTTTCTCTGCTTATTCTGATTGTAACTACTCACTTGTGTTTGCCCATATTGACCTGCATGCCCTTAAGGTGATGAAATATTTTTTGGGCTGCTTTGTATCTTGATCTCAAACTCTTACTCATCTGTGATTCTTGATTATATTACACACTACCTGGCTGCCTTCTGGTCCTGTTAAAGCGGACCAAAACCCACCGAAATACATTTGGCCAAAGCCCCTGCCAATACTCCCTTCTTAGGGTGTAGACTTTTTGAATCAACCTGGAACACTTTCTTTTTGCTGTCCCTCTCTGTAAGATTGCAGGTGATTGCATAGGTGTGGCAATGACATCATTGCCACACACAGCAGTGGCAATGAATGGAGGAGGCTGAGCTTTACAGCTAAAACAGGTGGCATTACCTGGGATTAGAGCAGTAGGGGCAGTAAAAATCTGCAAAAGGTGCTCTTCATAGAGGGAGCAATTCAGGGGATGCTAGTTAAAAATTTGAGTTTTGGTCCGCTTTAATGGACTGGGGATGTCAAACTAGAGCTGGTGTTAATACTACAGGGCTGACTGGGCTTATTTCACTGGTGGTAGTCACAGTCTGTCAGGGTTGTGATGAAGGGTATTGGGGGACCATACAGCGTGATTCCAGCTGAGGCCACAGGGTACAAGTTTCATTACAATATAGTTTAAGCATTGATATCCTCTACATAAGGAAGACACTGCTTGCAAGAAAAGGAGATGAGGTAAAGAGAAAGCCATATTTTAAATATCCCTTATAAAATGAAATCTAATAAGAAGCATACGATTTAACACATCTACTGTATGAAATATTAATTTAATGACATATCTAATCCATGTGTAAATATTAGCAATATTTGCAATTGGAAACATAGGGCATATAGGTAGCTAAATGGTTGGATTCTTCTAAAGAGACTGAGATTTGAGTGGCAATTACAGCTATTCTCACAGTAAAGTGAAATAAAAATGAGTTTTCTTCTATTCAAAGTCCATTCACAAATGCCTGGCGCAGGCACGCGCCCTGCTAGAGTGATAACAGGATGCGGCCACTGCTCTTAGACGTGCCATGGGACCGGGAAACAAGGTAAGTGAATAAGGGGGCCTGGGGGGTTTCACACAGCAGGGCATCTCGGTTTTGGATGCCCGGGGGGGGGGAATTCGATCAGTCGGCCCAGAAATCTATCGATCAAGGTGGGTTTTGGTTTGGTATCTGCACCTTTGCTGAGGTAAGCTTATTTTGATAGTTTGATAGACTGCAGATCTAGGTTCATACTTGGAATTCTCTGTTTTTGTGTGCGGAAAGGGTAGAGAGGGTCAATGTTAGTTCATTATGGTCAGAGAGCGGGAGCAGAGAGAAAGAGTTTAGATACAGAGCAAAGCTTAGTGATGAGGTGGTCAATTGTATGGCCATCTTTGTGGGTGGAGACGGTGGACTGTTTGAGTGTGAAGGAGGGGATTAGTGAATGTAATTTGGTGACAGCAAGGTTGTTGGTGTTGACAGCTATGTTGAAGTCAACAATAATAATTGTAGGGATGTCTGTGGACAGAAACTTAAGGAGCTATGTAGATAAGAGGGTAGTATTTTTCAGGAAGGTGATAGATGATAGCAATATTTAGGCTACAAGCGGGATATAAATAGACACAATGAACTTTGAAAGATAACAAGAATATGGAGGGCAGGTACGTGGTTGCTTCCCCTACTGTTAAACGCCAATCATGTGATTTTTGGTGCCTGGCAATTCCCCTGTTTGCAACAAAGAAAAAAAAAACACTCACCTCCATCCTGGATCTAGCACAAAGGCCCTACTCTTCCCCCTGGGAGGGGGCCTCTGATGCCCCCCTGGGTTCTTCAGTGGTACAGAGCACTCCAGTTCCAGGCCTGGCCTCTGTCACCTGACGTCATCTCACTCTGAAATTATAAAAGACCCCTTCCAATGGTGGGAGTGAGTACAGAAACCGGAGTGATCAGTGGAAGCCGAGTGCAGTCAGACAGCAGCGCAGTAGACAGCGATTGATGTCGGAACGAGAAAGGTAGAAAACATAAATAAATAAGACTTTTCTTTGTGTGGTGTCTTTTTTAACCCTTTGTGAACTGTAGCAAGTGGGTGATTTGCCATTACTCCTGGCCCTATTACCTGCATCCCAAAGCCTAAAAGGGGGGTGCAGGACACACTGCGGCCTATATGACCTATGAGGGGTGGTAGCCTTGGCTGTTCAGCATCCTCGCCCTGGCCTTTCAGCACCCATAGCTGGTGAGCAGACTGGCTTTGCTGGTAAGGGGTGACACCTCACCATTTTTAAGGGTTCAAATCTTAAAAATTTAAAAAGTGCAGCCCCACTCAAAGAGGGGGGAACCCCACACCATTTTTTACATTTTTAAACATTTTTAACTTCCATTTTTTATTTAAAAGAAGTGACAAAATTAAAAAAAAATATTTTACATATATCACCCCAAAATATTAAGAAAACACTGAAAAATTACAAACAAGACATTTCATGTTAAAGCCCAAACTCCGCTTAAAAAATATATTCTCTTCCTGGAACTTCCAGCAAAAATCACATTTAAACATATAACGCTAAATGCTGAAAAATGGTCTGCAACAAAGGCTGACAAAATCTCTAGGTAGGCTGGAAGTTAAAATGTTAATGGGGCAGCATTTAGATAGTAGGATGGCAACATCTCCACCCTGTTTGTTGCTAAGTCTTGGGGTATGGCTGTATTGTAGTCCCCCATGTGACAGGGCCAGGGGTGAGGCTGTGTCTGATGGATTAAGTCATGTCTCTGTGAATCCCATAAAGGCAAATGAGTGATAAACAGGCCATGGATATGTTGCACACTGAGCGTGAATGCCACAGTGCACATGTGACAGTGGTAAAAAGATGTGGGAAGGGAGAGCATTTTATGAGATTGGATGGGTTGTGTGTGTTTGCAGGTTTAAAAAAGTTGCCGAATGTTGACTTTGATTAAAACGGAGGCATTCGGTCGGGGTGATTGTGACTGTAATGATGAACGGTTTCATGTGATTATGTTTGAGTATGATGCATACCTGTTTATGTAGATTTTGGGAGAGTGTAAAACCTACGCTGTGCACCCTGATGATCCGGTTGGCTTCAATAAAGATTAATTATTTAAAAAAAAGGAGGCATGCATGAGAAGATATGTGAGGAGGATCACCCTGTGTTAGGTGAGATCACATAAGAATCATCAGTAAGAGTAAGAGAGAGAAGAGAGGTCTATGGGTTCTGAAGGTGGTCAGGTGTCTCTTTCGCGTGGATATGGGGGGAGTGAGTGATTTTACCAGTGAGATGAGTTTGAGAGCAGAGAGGTATGTTGATGAGAGCAGAGAGGGGGAGTTATAAATGGACTTACCAGGAGCAGGGGGATGCTGTGTGGCTTGGACTCTGAGATTAAGGGTAAGCAGTATGATGATTTAGCATGGAATTCTAAGAGATCACCGCTATCGCAATTCCTCAATCCACAACTTCAACAAAAGGCTGGTGCATGTTCTTTTGGGTTCACTTCAGGTTTAATTTGTTGTAGACAAGTAGCTAAGAATTGTGCACTACCTAAGACTCACATCTTTTATTTGAAAACAATGTGCCACAGTATGCAATGTCAAGCAGTTGCTTTCAAGGTCAGTAGGGTATTGTCATGTATTAGGAGCCATGGAAGTACGGGATTGGGATGTAATATTACCTCTTTTACCTCTTTAAGCACAGGTGTGGCCCCATCTGGAATTTGAGAATCTATGAAGTTTGTTCTTAGAAAGCATGCCCAGAATTTGGAATAATGGTAATTGCATTTATTTAGTGATTTAGTTTTGAGAGAAGGCGTCTAAGTGGGGACATGGCTGAATTTTTAAAATATGTCTACAGGCCATCCAAAAGTATACAGCAAAACAAATTTGTGTAAAATCTCCTCAACGTCAATCCATCCATCTAGAGAAAAGAAGATTCAGTCTCCCTGGTTTCCCTGTCGAGTGAGCGCATTCCTGCACCCAGCCTATCCGAATGGATGCTGGGATTCCAGGGTTGGCAAGGAATCGTAGGAAAGGTAATCGCTTGTGGGCCACTGCTGGTGGTTCAAATGGTGGAGCATTCTGAATCTGGATGCTTCAGTGGCACTTATTCAGATGGTCCTGGAGTCTTTTAGATTAGACAGGGTCGGCAGTGATGGTGACTCGTCCACTTTAAGGACATCCTTTTGGCACGAAAAATACACTTTAAAAAAATCTATTGTAAGTGGACCTTCCCTTTATTGTCCCATATGTATTATATTGTCCAGTAAAATTAGTGAAGGATCAGAATATCATGCATGGAAGTCTTATTAAATATGTAGAACGTCTATACAAATAATTAACACACACTTATCAGATGTAACATTGTCTTTAATAGAAGTTTAGCATATTAGAAAATAAAAAACTTGTTACCTGTGGCATGAAGTTATGTTTTATAGGTGACTGGTTTTATATGGCTATGATGAGTGTTTAATTAGTTTTCTCTGGGCACTTATCATCAGGGTCAAAGTTATGGTGTTCCTTTAAGCAAAAGTGCCTTCATTAAGACAACTCATAAAAATGTCAAGTGATTGCAATAAAGTCAAGTAATATTCCTTCCCTAAGAAGCCATTAGCTATAGTAATAGTTTCAGTTAAGGTGATAAACTGCTCTCTGGTTAAATTACAATACAAGGCTGAATTTGCACATTTTCCAAGGCAATGCAACATACACTCATTTTTAAATCCATAAAATATACAATAGCTAATTCCATATTTTTTCTTTGAGCTTCTTAGGATTAGCATTTAAAAATGAAAACTATTACAAAGTAACATATATGGGATTAGACTTTTTCTTGTGGAACAGAAACGAGACAGAGATATGCAAGTATTGATGCTGCGTCATGCAGAGAATAGGGTCACGGCGCTAATACCTGTTTGCATGGTTCCTTTCGCTTCCTTACATCAGTTTATGCCTGCTGTGAACCTCTCACTTCAGTAAAGCAAGGGAAATAGAGGCCTTCAAGTCTGATACATAGGAAGATTAATCACTGACGTTAAAATTTTCTTCGGCAAACTGAAAAGCAGCATTTAAAGAAGCATCTGAGCTTGGCCTTACCACTTGTAAAAAGTGATGGTACTGATAATCTTGCACTTTTGAAATGAATAAAAGCTGTATGAACAGAAGCAAGAATAAAATGTACAAAAAGTGTACTGTTGTATATAATAACTACTGTTGTTTTAATATACTGCTAAGTGAAAAAAAATCAAATATAATAAAGTATCAAATGATCTATACTATGATAAATTGCTAAATAGCTGATCATTTGATACTTTATTATATTCTTTGATTTTTTTTCACATAGCAGTATATTAAAACAACAGTAGTTATTGTATACAACAGTACACTTTTGCCAGTGTTGATTTAAGGTTTGCTAGCTATTTTTATACCATTTATGGTCACCTTTTTTATTTATTTTGCCATGACTACCAATAGATCTGTTTAGCTAAAGCAGTATTCTATACTAGACTAGTTGACTGATACTAATCCAGTAATTATTCATCCCATAATAATCAGAATAGGAATAACTTTATTCACCAATTACATCGCGATATACAAGGATTTCACTATTGGAGATGAATGCTTACAAGGAGTCTGACAAAAAAAGCTTTTCATCTGTAACAAAATACCATATTATGTTCCTGGCCAAAGAAAATTAGCAAGAAGTTTAATAGTAAATACTAGGGATGAGCGAACCGGTTCGGACGAACCGTAATTCGCTCCGAATTTCAGGGAAAATTCGATTCGGCACGAACCCGAATTTTCCCTGAAATAAAAAAAAAAAAATGCCGGCATGGTGGGAGCGGGCAGGCCGGCTACGCTGTCAGCGGGCGGCAGAAGCCGGCTACGCTGTCAGCGGGCGGCAGAAGCCGGCTACAGCTGGGAGCGGCGCCGGCCTCTCAGCTGTCATCAGAGGACGCGTCATCAGAGGACGCGTCATCAGAGGGCGCCTGAGAACAGCGCCGGCCTCCACGCTCCGACCATGCAGGTAAGTGTTTGCTTTTTAAAAAAATGCCGGCATGCTGGGAGCGGGCAGGCCAGCTGCGCTGTCAGCGGGCCGGCTTCCGCCGCCCGCTGACAGCGTAGCCGGCCTGCCCGCTCCCACCATGCCGGCATTTTTTTTTTTTTTCGGCGGCGGACCGCTGACAGGCGTAGCCGGCCTGCCCGCTCCCACCATGCCGGCATTTTTTTTTTCAGATGAGCGATTCGTGAAAGTTCGATTTGGGCGAACCCGAATTTCTTGGGGAAATTCGGCGAATCGCCCGAATCGAACTTTCAAGAAGTTCGCTCATCTCTAGTAAATACAAGCATAGAAAATGCACAAAATAGGCTTGAATAATGAAGGTATACCGTGGCTTTGACCACCTCTTCCTTTTTCCTATTTTGACACCTTACAACCAGTATTTAGTGTATTCCTTGCACCATAAGATGCATCCCCCCCCAAAAGACTCTCCACAGAGCTTTTTTGAAGAGTGCCAATAAAAAGGTCTTTGCTTACAGGCAAAAATAGGAAGGCTTATTTTGAGTTTGCCAAAAGGCATGTGGAAGACTCGCCAAATGTATGGAGGAGGATGCTCTGATCATCTAAGACTAAAATGTTTTCAGCCAGCAAGGAAATGTCTGGAGCAAAATCAACACATCTTATCACCCAAAGAACATGACCTCCACAGTAAATGGTGCTGTCTGTGGGAAATTGGTCTGATTCATGGGGTAGATGGATGGTGCTTAATCCAAGGATATTCTTGAGCAAAACCTGTTTCTGTCAGTGATTTGAGACAGGGATGGAGGTTCACCTTTTAACAGGTATGGTAAAGTGTATGGAAAAGTCCTGAATGGTGTGTATTTTTCCCCTGCTATGCTGTATCAGGCATGGTCCATGCCGGGTTTTCAGGACCCAGGTCACATTCCCCAGTCCTAGGTTTGTTCTCGGATCTCAGGCCTTGCACAGCTGATCAGACTGATTGCAGGAGGAAGCCTGAATAAAAAAGCTGCCACTGAGCCTGTCAGGGGTTTTTTGTCCAGCCTGAAGGAAGGAGCCAAGGCTGAACTGCACATTGGTGAATAACAGTACTGGAGTTAACCCGAAGGACTTGGCTTCTGTGCTCCTAATCTTGGACTTGTGGGGGTGAGCAGCGGAGAGCTGGCTTGCCCTGCAAAGTGGACTGGACTTACCCGGGAATTGCAGCTTGCTGGAGTCTCCAGCCCTGGACTTACCTTGGTTTGGTGAAGTAACCATTTTGATTTACTGCGTTTATGCTGCAATCTCTGGACTGAGAAATATTTTTCATTTGAATACTTTATTTTCTCAAATAAACCTGTTTAGCTGTGGAAGAACTTTTGTCCGTGTCACTGCCGTTCGCCCCAATCGCTCACACAGGACATTGACCCAAAACATACTGCTAATGCAACGCTTGAGTGGTTTATCCCTCTAAGTGCCAGCCTACCTAGAGTTTTTGTCACCCTCTCTTGCTAGACCCTTTTTCACTATTTTGCGCTACACGTGTCCTGATGCCCTGCTGTTTGAAACCTCCTAGATCTCCCACTCCAGTCACCTTTCCGCTGTTCCCACTGTGCATGTGCTTATCCAATCAGTGCTTTATACTGTGCATACTAATGTAGGGAATAAAGTCATTGTTTTGAAATCAAAGTGAGCATAGGGAGCAGTGCCAGCCACATCCCGGGTTTCCCTGTGAAGTGCCCTGCATTTAACCTATCTGAAGGTATGGATGTGGAAGCAAGCCTTTTAGACTCCAGCACCTTCTGTGGTGGTGATTGGTCTACTTTAAAGAGGAAGATTTACTCAGCCCCATGGTATCCCTATCCCTATATAGGAATGCACTGGTGGCGAGGATGAAAATCCTGGGTTTTGGTCCACTTTAATTAAATGGTCATTTTTCTGTCTGGTATATTTTTGTTGTCATGTCATTATGTATTGTCTACATCACTTACATTTGTCAAGTTGTGCAGCGGCATGCAATGCGGTTGTGATTGGCTCATGTGTCTTTCTCATGGTGCCCCAAAATAGTTTTAACCATGCTGTCATACAGAAAGCACATTAAGCCTCATCCATTTTGTTCCTCACCATGACATGTCCACTGTCCTGTGTGTGCCACTTTCATAAAAATGTTTTTGCTCATATTTGTGGGGATCTGTATTAATCATTTGTCAGTTTACACAGTTTCATGTTCATAGGTGTACTATGGTGTACTATGGGCTTTTTTCCAGGCACAGTGGATACTTTTCTCCTCCTGGAAACTTAAAATTTTGTGTAGAACATTTGAATTTAACTCATGTGTGGAGCCATTGAATTGCACCTAATTCACTAACAGCTATTTTGCACCTGAAAATTCCACACAAATAATTTTAAAAAATCGAATTTTAAGGGTTAAAAAAGGGGACGATTGGAGGCCCCCCGGGTGGGCCTAGGAGACCCAGCGAGAGGGATTGTGGGTATAAGTGAGCAAATGTCATTATCATTTTTTTTTACAGCTGTCATCAGAAGCAGGGGAGGGCTCTTTTGGGCCCTCTCCTGAAGCTGGAAGAGCCCTGGGTGGGATTGGATGCCCCTTGGGTTAGGAGGAGACCCAGCCAGATCGATTAAGGGGTCAGGTGAGTTCTTAACTTTTTCTGTGGGGGTTTAAAGTCAGCTACATGAGGCTCACGTAGCTGTCACTTAAACGTTGAAGGGGCAGCTACGTGAGACTCATGTAGCTGGCACTAGAAGGGTTCAGGGGAAACATGTAAATGTATTCACCATCTAACTTGAAGGAGCTGGAGCAGTAGGCAAAAATTCCAATGGCAAGATGTGGCAAGCTCATAGAAACGTATCCAAAACAAATTCCATTTGCATCTGCCGCAAAAAGTGGCTCTACAAACTACTAAAATTAGAATGTATGCAAAATTGGGTAGAGACATTCTCCAACATGCTTGCAGCTGTAACTGCAGCAAAAGGTGGCCCAACAAACTACTTGCTACCTTGCGTTTATCAAATAATAATAAAACAATTTGTTTTGCTGTAACGTTAATGTTAAAGGGGAAAAGTTCATACTGTTCTAAATAATTTTTCAATCCATTGTATGTCCTTCCTTTATATCTTTCAAGGTTTAACATCAGATGCTTACAAGAAAGAGAAACATAGAAACATAGAAGGTTGACGGCAGAAGGAGACCATACGGTCCATCTAGTCTGCCCTTATGTGTATACTGTATGTACTCTTTATCTTAGGATAGATGTGTGCTTATCCCAGGCATGTTTAAATTCAGTGACTGCTGATTTTTCAACTACCTCTGCTGGAAGTTTGTTCCAAGCATCTACTACTCTTTCTGTAAAATAATATTTTCTAACATTGCTCCTGATCTTCCCCCCGACTAGCTTCAGGTTGTGCCCCCTTGTTCTATCATTAAGTTTCTTCTTAAAAACACTTCCCTCCTGAACCTTATTCAATCCTTTCACATATTTAAACCGGACCTTCACCATGATTTATTGAAAAGCCCAAAACCTTAAAAAAACTAATCCCCAGCATCTAAAATTAATATATTTTAAGTTTTTAGTCACTTACTTATTATTCGTTCCCACCCGGGCTGCAACTCTGTTCAGAACTTTAGGATACGGGCGCCGCCTTCTTGACTCAGAAGCATCAAACTTACTGAGGAGAGGAGAGTGGGATAAAGTACAGGGGGCGGGTTATAGCTGTGCTTTGCTCAGACAGGGCAGAGCTGGGGTCAGAAAAAAGTCAGCAATTCCAGAATGCAGAGCAGCACAGTCAGAAGGCACTTCCTGTTTGCAGGCTGCCTGATGTACCATGAGCCACCATCTTGGATGTTTAAAGGCTCATAACATGCAGTAGGATGATTTTTAATGTGGGCAATCTGTATGTACAGGGTGTGGGAAACATATTAGATAGACTCTTATTCAGGGTGAAGGACCGCTTTAAAGGTCTCAATCATGTCCCCCCTCTCTCTTCTTTCCTCCAGACTATACAAGTTAGGTTCTTGAAGTCTCTCCTGATTTTTAAGTTTTAAGTTTAAGTCCTTCCATCTTTTTTGTTGCCCGCCTTTGGACACGTTCTATTTGAATAATGTCTTTTTGCAGGTAAGGTCTCCAGGACTGCAAACAGTATTCTAGCTGTGGCCTCACCAGGGCTCTATACAGCGGCATCACAACCTCCCTCTTCCTACTGGTGATGCCTCGAGCTATGCAGCCGAGCATCCTGCTTGCATTTCCCACTGCCTGGCTACACTGTCCACTCATCTTGCAGCTATCAGTAATCAGCACCCCTAAATCTCTCTCCTCCAAGGTCCTGGCTAACACAGTGCTGCCCATACGGTACTCAGAGCAGGGATTTCTTCTACCCAAGTGCATGATTTTACATTTAGAGACATTAAACTCTAGTTTCCACAGTTTTGACCATCTATCCAGTAAAGCTAAGTCATTTTCCTTGTTGCAGACACCTCCAGGAATATCCACCCTATTACTAACCTTTGTATCATCAGCAAACAGACAAACTTTTCCTACCAAGCCTTCTCCTATGTCACTTACAAATATATTAAAAAGAATGGGGCCCAGGACAGATCCTTGCGACACACCACTTGTAACTTGCCTTTGTTCAGATTGCACACCATTTACAACAACGCTCTGATACCGATTCCTCAGCCAACTGGAAATCCACTGAACTATCCAGGGATTGAGTCCTACCCTCAATAACTTATCTATGAGCTCTTTATGTGGTACAGTGTCAAAGGCTTTGCTAAAATCCAGATAGGCGATATCCATAGCACCACCTTCATTTAACACCTTAGTGACATTGTCAAAGAAATCAATAAGATTGGTCTGACATGATCTGCCCTCAGTAAAGCCGTGCTGTTTTGGGTCCAACAGGTTATTACATTTTGATGGCAAATTATCTGTAAGAGTGTTTCCATTAATTTGACCACTATTGATGCTAAACTAACTGGCCTGTAATTTCTGGACCCATCGCCTTACTTACCTTTAGATGTGCCAGCTTGGCTGACATCAGCCTCTAGAAACTCCGGAGCTGTATCCTCCCAGCTGGATGCTGTGCTATGGCCATGCCTGCTACTGAAAATACTGAACAAAAGTAGCTATTCAGATGGTCAGCCACAGCCTAATCTCCGCTAATATAATTATTTTCCCTAATTCTAATTTTTTAGACTGCATTAATTTTCTTCTTTCTGTCATCAATATATCGGAAAAAGGTTTTATATCCCCTCTTCACAGATTTGGTTGTTTCTTCCTCCTTTTTCCCTTTAGCAGCCCTTATTATCAGTTTTGCTTCCCTCTGTTTAATTTTGTATGCCTCTCTGTCAGCTAAACTTGCACTTACTTTATACTTCTTATAGGCAAGTTTCTTTCTTTTATGATAGTGCTGACTTCCCTAGTAAACCATAATGGTTTCTTCTTTTTATTGCTAGTTTGTTTCACATATTGCTTAGTTCTTCAATAGTTGCCATTTATAAGAGTTTTTTTTTTAATAATACATTTTTAATGATCTGTTTACAGGATGACAGTACACAACACATCAGGTTTAGGTAAGGGGTCAGAAAGGCAATGTCTTTCCAGGCATTTATGTCCAGGTAGGGCGGTGGGAAAAGCCCAAGCGGCCTGTAGGATTGAGACAATAGTGGTTGTATTGTTGATAGTAATAACTGAATCTCAGCAGAAAATCAGAGGCTTTGGGCAGGGGAGGGAAGGCCAACCCTACACGAAGTCAAGGTGCCAGTGGCCATGACCCCCAAAGGGCCTTGGGCTCAGGATTTGCATTAGTCAGACAAATAGAATAAGTTCCAGGCAAGGTGGTGAAGTCTCTCGTCCTGCCTCTTCAATGAGGCATGAGGTCCTTCATCCTTCTGATACCCTCCATTCTCCAGATCCACGATCCAAGTGAGAAGTTGAAGTGAGTCCCCCATAACCCGTAATACAGGCCCTAGCGGCATTGACCAGGTGAATCACGAGCGATCTTCTGTATTTCCCAACAGGGAGGGGCATTTAAATGCAGCAGATAGGTCCCAGGTGCAAAAGTAAAGTCCCTCTTACTTTGGGGCTGATTGTGGGGTGCTCTTTCAAGTCACCAGGGAGGTTATCCATGGACCAGGGAAGTTCCACTAGGGGCACTGGGGACCACTGCTGCTCTACTGGTATCCAACCTTTGAACTTGGCGTGCAAGTCCCAATCTACCACCTTGTTTAAGTGAGCCACAGCATAGTATTTTTGGATATCCGATAGCCCCACTCCACCCCAAGTGAGACGTTGAAGGAGTCCCCCATAACCTGTAATACAGACCCTAGTGGCATTGACCAGGTGAATCACGAGCGATCTTCTGTATTTCTCAACCGGAGGGGCATTTAAATGCAGCAGATAAGTCCCAGGTCCCAAGTCCCTCCCAGTGATCTCGCCAATTAGTTTGCTAACTGTCAAAAGGCTTCAATCTTTCTGCACCCCCAGATAATGTGGAGAAGTGTTCCCCGTGTCTCCCACACCTCCAGCATGGAGGTGAGACTTCCGGGAACATCTGATGAAGCAGGGAAGGGGTTCTGTACCAGCAGTTTAGGTATACTGATTGAGGCTCTGTGTGCTAGCTCAATGATTTTCCTCACATGGGACTGAAAGAACGTAAACCCTAGGCCCTATTCCCAAGCAAACATGACACATGCCCCCCCCCCATCCCGGGTCACAAAGCAGTTGGTAGATCTGTGAGAGGGAGTGTCTTTATTTAAATGTGCACAACTGTTCAAAAGTAGTAAGATTGCGTTGGAAGCTTTCTGGTGGGGTTGCTTGCAAGATGTGAGATAGCTGCCGCTATCTCTAAAAAACGTGAGGGATTTCCCCAGGCCATCAACTCCTTCAGAGACCTCCACCCTGAAGGTGTCAGGAAGTAGGTTTCCCTGCCCTTGCCTGTCTATCTCTAAGTCCTGGCAATAAATCACAGGAGGTCAGAATTTGTTTAAGTGGGGATGGTTGAAGCGAGATGTTTACAGCCAGGAACATTCTGGAGCAAATCTTTAAAGTGGGGCTGATTGTGGGGTGCTCTTTCAAGTCACTGGGGAGGTTATCCATGGACCAGGGAAGTTCCACTAGGGGCACTGGGGACCACTGCTGCTCTACTGGCATCCAATCTTTGAACTTGGTGTGCAAGTCCCAATCTACCACCTTGTTTAAGTGAGCCACAGCATAGTATTTTTGGATATCCGATAGCCCCACTCCACCCCTTTGCTTGGGTAGCGAGAGAGTTTCTTGTGCAATCCTCAAGCTCTTTTTCTCCCCATACAAGTTTTATGATATCTGATCATTGAAACAAACCAAGAGAATGTCTTGTCTCTCCATGCAGCTAGATCCCTTCTAATCACACAGAGTAATGAGAGAAAATTTAAGGGGAATAATTCTCCGTGATTGGCTGATATCTGTCCTCCTAGGTACCTAAGAGAGCCTGAGGCCCATTGGAAGGAGATGTTATCTAAGATTCAACGATTTGGATTTCTGTAGGTTTACCTTGAAATGTGAAAGTGTGCTGAATTCCTGAAATTCCTTCAACAGTTTGGCAATAGATATGATAGGTTAACTCAGCACTAAAATAATATCGTCCGCAAATGCAGCTACTTTATGTTCTGCTGTCCTTAATGTTGGGATTTGCTCTGACCCATTTTAGGAATGGCTTCAGCATTAGCATAAAAATAATGGGCGACAGGGGGTACCCCTGCCTTGTTCCGTTCATGATGGTGACGGAATCAAACAACACTCCGTTCACCTTCACATTGGCCGAGGGCGAGGAGTAGAGAGAAATAAGCATGTTGTTTGGCAGGCCTATCCAGGGAGGCTGGTATGAAACCCCAGCAGACCCTGGGGTTTCCACATCCATTGACAGTAGCATATCTGGGATGTCCCTTGACCGGGTCCAGTGGATCAGGTTCATAATTTTAGTATCATTGTCCCTGGCCTCTCTC
Source organism: Gastrophryne carolinensis (assembly GCA_027917425.1). NCBI lineage: Eukaryota > Metazoa > Chordata > Amphibia > Anura > Microhylidae > Gastrophryne > Gastrophryne carolinensis. The sequence goes on along the minus strand of CM051239.1, from coordinate 217,819,297 downwards.
ATGGGGGAAAAGCCTGCATGATCACTGTGGATGAGGCGATCCAGATGGAGTGCCAGCAGAGGGGCCAAAATGAAGAGTTTCAGGTCCACATTTAGAAGTGGAATTGACCTATAGTTGCCGCAAAGGTTGGGGTCCTTGTGCCCTCCTTGGGAATCACTGTGTCATGTGCACTGAGCATATCTGGGTGCATCCCTTGGTGTTGAATAAATGAGTGGTAAATAGCACACACCAATTATTTTGCATATAATATTTGCTCAATATTTATTGTTGTCCAAAAAAAACATAACAATATGTATAGATAAGGTTCTTCATATACAATGTTTCCACTGAGACATGTGGTCATTGAATAGTTAAATATAGCAGAGTAGCAATATATACAGTTAATAGTTATAGCTTAGGTAGGCTGGATTAAATTCCTGGCCACTATAAAGCATCTGGGAACTTAGCTATAGTAATACAGTTGCGGGCATTATAATTTGCAAATACAGAATTAAAGAACAGAAAGCATGCTTACAGTGAGAAGTGTGTGAGGCAGAGTACTGCAAAATCCTGAGGGCTTTTCAGTTTTAATAGCCTTTCATCAGGGGATACCAGAGAGAGTCCAATGTGTGCCTTAAGGAGCTGTGTTTAAATAGTAAATGACATCAGCGGGAGAAGGGCAACACAATGGGTGTGTCGCGACAATGTCACTGGCTGGCAGTGCGGGTCCAGGTCTGCCATTCACAATATGAAGTCTGCGCATGCAAGGTATTGTGAATGGCGAGATGCACGTGGCCAGCTCTGTCACCTTGTGGGGAGTGTGCATGGGTTTGCTGGGCGGGGGCCTGGTTAGTGGAGGTTGTCTGTGCAGATGACAGAACAGAACCGATGCGGACAAGGTAGGAGCATTAGAGCAGTCACTATAATGCAAGCCATAAAACCACCAATTGAAGTGCAGCATATACGCGCTGAGGAAGAGATGACTTCAGTATAGATGAGGACCACCAGTGCCGGATAAAGCGTCGCCAGGCGGATATGGATGAGTATGGATTTCATAGCAATATTCAGCTATAAAGGCAAAAGAAGATATATTACAACCATAGAAAGAACACAGCAACAATTGATTTAAGCATATGAAAGAACAATAAAAGTGTGGAACTAAACCGCAGGATGAATTGAAGGCAAATTGACAAAAGTAACTACAATATAAAGGCCAGGATGGTGTTAGATCCTGTCAATACCAATCGAGTTCAGGTTACAGATGTGGGAAGCATTTTAGTCCAGTATGTTGCAAGAAGACTTCAGGACCCTAAGGAGGGCCTAGAAGATAATAAGGCATAGGCATATAGATAAATGGGGGGTTACCTATAACGTATGTGGGTGACTTATTGCTCTGTCCCATATACACCATGCATCATTCCATGGATTGTGCAATGAATCACAGACTGTGGTGGCCCAGATTGAATAGCCAATGTTAACTGTGCATTAGAAAAGAATAATTGTAATTAGAGGAATGGGAACAAATCACACTCTTCATTGAGACCTTTAGGTGTCAGTGTATTCAATTTATAGATCCACCAAACCTCCCTCTGTAGTTTTTCCTTATTAAGGTCACCTACTCAAAACCTACCCTTAAAGCTCTGTAGGTCTTGCCCACATAGCCAAGTTCACATGGCACTTAAAAAGGTATATAACATTTCTAGTGGAGCAGTTGGCAAAGAATTTGATCCTTGATCGATAGCCTGAGTGTGGGTGTGTGAGCCAATCAGTCTTGTTCACATACCCACATTGGGCACAGTGGTCACGTGGAAATGTGCCTGTCGGTTTTTGTTTAGATGTAAAGTCAACTTGCCCCTGTGTCGAGTGGTCCCTGATCTGGCATGTTGTAGCTTCTCAATTTATAGTCTGTTTTTTATTAAATGGTCCCTGAGGCTCCTAGAGCATTTGTGAGCACAAAAAGGTGGCTGGTTGAAGCCATTCATGTATCGCTAGTCAGCTCTGGCCTGTGCTTTCTAGCTATCCTCTGGATGGTAAAATATACAAGTGAAAAGGTTAGCACCAAAGGGATTCTGGTTTGTGTGGTTTTGGGACGAAATCTAAGTAAATCTTTCCTATGTCTCTGAAAAGCCTTTTCTTGTGCATCTGTGACTGTGTGGGTGTTTGAGTTCCTAAGATTGTTTAGAATAGGTTTTGTCAGAGTCAGTGATTCTTTGTAGCTGAATTCATTGGCTCTAAGGTAATCCTTAGATCAGTGATTTGGAGTGATAACTAGAGACATGTAGTAGTGTGTTGCGATCTGTTGGTATGTATGGAACTATTGGTAATGCTAACCAATACATCTAGAAAACTCACACAGACCGGACTGCATTCCAGGAAGAGAGTAATGGTCAGCAGGCTTGATTGAGGGTGTTGTGAAACAAGTGTAGATATACCATGCCATAGATGAAAATGTCATCAATATACCATTTCCAAAGTATACCATTTCTATACATAGTGTGTCTCGAAAGCACCCATGTATAAATTTGCATATATGTTATGTTATGTGGGAAATGTGAAGGGCATCTTTAACCACTCTGATACCTTTGTTCTGTGGAATGGAAGTAAAGAGGCTTGTGACATGCATAGTGACAATTAATGTGTCCAAGGGAAGATTATTAAGACCCAAGATGGTATTAAGATAATCAGTGGTGTCAAGAAATTATGAGGGCATTTATGTGACGCATGGTTTTAAGGCCTGGTCCAATAGTATGTCCAATGGTTGGAATATGGAGTCACTGCTTGCAACAATAGGGCGACCCAGTGGATCCTGTAATGTTTTGTGTATCTTGGGCAGACAGTAAAATAGTAGTGTTAATGGATGCTCTGTGGAAAGGAAGTCCCTCCAAGGTTTTGTCTGCTGCACTATATGCTATACTATTTGATGTATCTCTCTATATATTTTTTAGTGTTCAGCACTCAAATTTTCTGCTCTCAAAATGTCCTTTGACGACATTAATGCACTCACTGAGAGGCAGACCGATGTACTAGCTTTTAGTCAATTAGACATTGACAAATTAGGGACACACTATACTAGGACCAATATCCCATTTCTGACTGACCTTACTACTGTTAAAAAAACAATCTGTCTCCATATCACATAAGATAGTACAACATCAATTACATTCTCAAAAACTGATTCAATACTTATCTAAACGTATCTATAGAGGACTTGAGAGATTGGCTATTTACCCTACATTCTGCCAAGGCAATAAAGAGTTTATTGCAGATTGCCAAAGCATACTCATTAAATGCAGCCTGGATCATATGAGAAATAACTGGTTGGGAAGCGTTGGTTCGATAATTTGGGAGATTTCCCTTTTTGGAAGTGAGTTTCTTGCAGGAATACCCCTTTAACTCTGTGCCTCCAAAATCCAAGCTGAGAATTTATGGTTGTGGCTGTCTCAGAAGCCAAGTTTGTAGCTTTTTTTTCGCCTTATGTTGCCGCAGAGTCCATCCATCTCGGTGTTCCGGTGGCATGCCGGCATACGACAACAGTGTTTTTTTTTTAAACTTTCCTGGCTCCCTCCTAGGGGGCATCCCACATAGTGTGCATGTATGTAAGTGTGACTTACTATTTCCCCATTGGTTTCTGTCGATGCACGCATTTAGTGTGCATGTATGCAGTGTGACAAAAAAAAATCCAAATGTTACTTTCCGGCATGCCGTAAATTGTCCTAGTTAAGGGCACAATCATCTTACCCTTTAAATTCATGTCTCTTACACTTCCCCTTGTGCAGCTGGCAAATGCATGTCCCCTTTGGCCTGGCGAGTGACCACGCTAGTATGTGCATGTGCACCACTGGATAGGCGCATGATGTGACCCCAAACCAGCATGTGCTTAGCTATCTTCAAAACGCTCACTGCTTTCCAGGCCGATAGTCTAGGTGGATAGGAGTCGCTGATGCACCTAGGCCAAGTAGCGCACCCAGCTCTCCCCCCCCCCACTAGTACTTTCGGATTGTACTTGCGGACACAACTCTGCAACTTGGCAGACACAGCTTTCCAAGCCAACAGTACTCGCGGATAGGAGTTGCTGATGCACCTAAGCAAAGTGGTGCACCCAGCTCTCCCGTATGACATTACTGGAGGTTTGTAGTGTCTCGGAGCTCTCTCCTGTCTGATACTGCCACTGTTTTACATTCCTTTTACACACATCTTTGGGCCCCCAGCATCCCCTACAAACAAGCAAGAGTGGCACATGTGAGAGTGGCTGGAGCATATGTTTGATGGCGTGTTTACTTTGGCACATGTGGGTTGGCACACTTATGATGTTGGCCTGTTCAACATCTGGTCCTTCAACAGGCAGCCAGTGTTTGGGTCTGGGCTATTTTGCTCACTCAAGTTGACCCAAACCCTGTTTGCCTTTAAATACCAGGCCTCTGCCAAATACTTTGCATCCCGCCATGTGCCTTTGTTTATATGTCTGGGCTCCGCTGGCTAGTCTGCCATCCTTGTTCCTTGTCATCTGCTCATCTGTGTTATGTGCCCCACCAGCTGGCAGCAGCGGGAGACCAACACCCAGGGCTCCTGGGGCTCCTGGTACAACCCACCCAGTACCACCCACCAGTCAGGCCACCAGAGCCCAGTGCTTGCCCCACTGCGGAGCCTACAGCAGAGCACCCCACAAAGCATGCGGCAGAGCTTAAGGCGGAGCAGCGGACTGCAGCCAGGGATGTTTGTTCCCCTTTTAGACATGGGAGTGGGCACAGTGGCTCTGCCTCCCTCAACAGCAAGCAGACCCCAGCATCACCCCCCCTGACTGGGCATAAGCTCACCAGTGTGTGGGACCATTATGACTGGCTGGCCGTCTCCCGGTTCCGCTCTACCCCCAAATCATTGCAGGACGTTCCAGTGTGGGGCCACAATGAGCAAATATTAATGGACAGAGGGGAGGTGGAGGTCCAGGAAAATGAAATGAAGAAATCTATTTGCTGTGTGGGACAGTTTCCAAAAACAAACACTAATGTTTATCTTTCTCCACACAGACTGCAGCTCTCCTGGAAGATATTCATGACTTGGAGGACGCACCCACACAGAAGAGTGTCATTACACAGACAGTTGGCAATTAAATCTAAAGATAAGTCATAAAGGAGTTTAACTAGGAACAGGGAGAATGGAAGTGAAAATAGGCACATGAGCACAGTAGTATAGAGGGAGCCCAGGGAGACAAATCAACAAGAACAAGATGGATCAACAGGCGGATCAACCTATTTGGGGAAAACTGTGGCGGGGCACGGAAGACAAGACCACTGCCTCCCCCAGTCTGAACCTGATAATAACAATAACACTTATGTCGTAAGGGCAACAAGAACATATAGCTTTGAACAGGTCTAAAAATATGGAAAGAACTTAGAGCACCCAGACAAATCTACTGGTACTGTGTAGAGTAAAGAACGACTTTATGGTAATAATTAAGAATGCTCAGATCCATTCCCAGAACTTAGTTAGAAATCTCACAAATGATAACACTTTGCAGTCCCTTCTGGTCCATTCCTGCTGATTGCAAGGTGCCTGGGCCAACCCCTCCCACCCCAGCCCATCGGCACCTGGCTCACCGGTCAGGAGGACCACACTGAGCAACCAGTCTAATCGGGGGAGCGAATGAGGCTGGGAGCAAACAGCAAGCACAGTGTCCCGGCCACCCCAATCTGGGGCATCCCCACACTGGAAATTATATGGGGGCTCAGTAGTCAGCAGGTGATGTATCCACCCCAGCCCCAGCCCCCTTCCGCAGGCGCCGCACCGGACGGCCATCACATAATTACATTCAGTAGCATTGTAAAATTAAACTTTAAAGTTAGACTATAAACTGAGCAACAACGAAGGGAACCTGCAAAGAAATGTAAACAAGGTTAAACCACAACATTATAAGGTTAGGGCTTAAAAACCTGGTCCAAAATGCAGTCTAGAGTCCCACAAGCAGAACACCATGTACTCCCCCATGGTCCACTCCATCCCGACTCAGGGTGCCAACCCGACTCAGGATGGTTTAGATCCAATGATTCAACACTCATTATATAAAAATCGATCTTTCTTCATCTGGTTAGCCGATGCACTCTTAAGAGCTGGGTTTTGGGCAACGCACTCTAATATGCTCCTTGCTCGCTAAGTGAAACTGTACCCAAGCGATTGGCAGTCGGTGGTCATGTAGTCTGGAACTCATGTGACGGCTGGCAACCAATTATGCAGATTTATCAAGTGAGGAGGAGGTAAAAGTGCATTGCCCCAATGTCAATGCCAACAGTGCAGATGCCCCCCAAGCTGAAGTCGACATGCAGATTTTATAATGTGGGTGTTTGACCAGTTTAAGATGCTGCTCTCCATTGAGTTCCAAGCACTGTCTCTGAGCACTCAAAGCCATGGGGGCACACCTATATACCTTGGGACCCAATCTCGGGATAGGGGAAATATTACAGACCTGGACTTCAGTGAAACAGCTGTGTGGGAGAAGAAGCATTTATTAATGTTTTTGCCTGGCCTGTTCCTTTAAAACTACATTTACCTATTTAGCTTCATGTATATTAAAAATGTATTCTGTGTCTAAATAAAAACACTTCCACAAAATCCATGTGTGTGTTTTTAGTTTTGAAACGTCTTTGCCATGTGTCTTCTGGCACGATGGCGGTGCATAGGTGAAGGTAAACACGGCTCACAGTGCTCAGTGACAACAGCAGGTGGCTGACAAGCATGTAATGGCAGCCCTCATATATCCTACGAGTTAGGAAGGGTTAGATTTTAGATGTTAGCAAGGCCGTCTAGTAGATGAAATGAGATAGCATAAAATTAGTTCTTGTTCAGAATTTTATATGTGTGGAGAAATTATTCAGATTATTACAAATTTTATGATTGTATCAGGGAAGAATAATACTTGCACATCGGGACAAACAATTCAATCACTTTTGAAACATTACATCTTTTTCTGTATGTACTGCAATACAAAACCAATTCAGCCTAACAGATTTCATTACATAAATAATCATACATTTTCTGTGAACAAATGGTACATCTATCCGATACTGTAACAGGTGCTGAACAGTCATCTGGTAAAATGATGTCGTAAATAAATCAACGTAGAATATGTTTCATGCTTACATCTAGATAATAGCATGATTTGCTGCTCCCAGTCCTTACAGTAAATGAAACACCATAATTGACTGTTTTTTCAGAGAACAGTAAACACTGAACTCTAGTGGTAAGTGCATTTGCTAAGCCCACTTGTCATTCCTCTTTTGATCTTCTCTTTTTCAGTCTGCACTTGACGGCTGGGAAGGAATCGGCATTAAGAGAAAAAGTTCAAGTGCTTTTTCATTTTAAAAAAATGCTTATTGACTCTCCTAGGATTTTCTGTGATGTTATCTGGCCTTGTAAAGACATTTTCGGTATGCAGTTGACATTGTACCTTCTGATTGTACAATCATTATTAATTTTACTTGTGTGTAAACTATATGTCAAACAGTTTAATACATTTAAATGTTGATCTCAGTATAATATCTGTTTCTGCTGCAGATCTGCTGCTTCTGCTTAAAGGTAAATATGGTGTTGGCTGTATGTGCCCCTGCAATGCACATTAGGTTGTGGTGTCTTTATACTTTAATGATTAAAATGACAGAAAAGAATTATTCTGACTTTCAACAGCACTCTAGGACCTAATACTGGACTCAAATTTAGTGAAGAAACTGAGTAAATAATAGTTATACAAATGTGTTTATAAGGATCTTTAGAAATAGATACTTGCATCTTGGGAAATTAGGGAGTTATTTAAGAAATGCTAACGCCACATAGTACAATGTAGCGTCAGGTGAACGCCGGGTGCAGTATGTGAAAACCATATTTCTGAAAGGCAATCTGGTGAGCGCCTCTAATAGCGTCATGAAGCATTGAATGTATTACTAACAGCGGGTCAGTTTAAAGCTCCAACGCTGTATGTTCAGCAGCGCCATGTAGCAACTGTCACACAGCAGCGTTATCCCATACTTGTATAAATAGCTTGTGCATGAATAGCAATTTAATTAATTATTTTTCTCAATTTTAGGATCAAATGATTGTGTGACCTCCCCCGCCCAGCAACCAAACACTTATTATTGTTATACTTTGTCATTTAAACAATGTCCTTCCATATGTTTTCTCTCTGGTGCTGGTGGATATGTGTTGAGAAACTAGAGCGCCTAGTTTTAGAGTGCCGACGCTGGGTTTGTGTTTGATTTTCTTAAACATGGGCTTCAGCGCCAAGTGCGGACGCAAATGGTGCTACCTATTGCTGCCTATTGCAACGTTGCTATACGTGGCGTTGCTCTGGGTGCCATTTCCTTGGTGCACATATTCATTGACACTTCTACAGTGCCCTCCAGACATCACATTTATCAATGCTGGACAGGATACTAAAGCGTCCCTTATCCAGCTGCTACGCTAGGTTATAGCGTCAGACACCGGCTTGCAGGGTCCAATAGCAGATGCTCTAAGTGTGGCTACAAAGACGCTTAAATGACAGTATGTGGCGCTAGTCTTAAATCAGCCTCTATACTTTTTTCTCTGTGTCTCACAATATATAGCCTGGGCTGTATTTTCATTGGGTTATTGAGGGCCTGCACCTAGAGCAACAAAATGGGGTCAGGTTAGGGGATGGTGTGCAGGTGTGGCAACCAGCTGTTTAATTGAGAATTTGCAGTTTGCTTTTTAAGTAAAAATATAGTCAGGACTATTTCATTTTTATTTTTGCATCAGCCCCTGTTTTGGGTCCATAGTGTCTTATCCCTTTCAGTGCCAAGCCCGTAGATTCTACGTGCTCGCTTCCACTCCACTTAAGTGCCAAGCACGTAGAATCTACGTGCTTGACTTTCCCCTCTGTTACAGTAACAGTAAAGTAAAAAAAACACTTACCTGACCCCTTGTTCGATCCAGCCGGGTCTCCTCTTCATCCGGGGGGGGGGCTTTGATCCCCCACCCAGGCCCCCCCTGGGTGCAGGGGAGGGCCTGGAATAGCCACCCCCCACCAGAATTACCTGTAAAAAAAATAAATAAAAATGACATTTACTCCCCTCAGTGTTTGATCGCTCCCGCCGGGTCTCCTCTTCACCAGTGGGGCCTCCGATCGCCCCCCTGGCTCTTCTGCTTCAGGAGAGGGCCTAACAGCCCTCTCCCGACAGGCGCCGCCATCTAGCCTTTGGGTGCGTGGCTTATGACGTCACTCACCGGGTGTCGTCCTGGCTCCCGGCTGTTGTTCATTCAGATGCGATCATGCTGGCCACAGGAGCAGAGGGGCAGGTGATCAGATCATCGCCTGCTCCTCTGCTACCGTAGCTAGCATGATCGCATCTGTCATCACATCGAGGGACACAGGAGCCGATGATCAGAGGTAAGTACAGTAAAAAAAAAAGTTTTTATTTTGTAATAAAAGTCATTTTTAATTATGTGTCCGTGTGTTTTTTTTTTTACTGTTAACCCTTTGTGAACTGGTAAGGGGTCCATGAGACCCATATATGCTCTGTCACCCAGCAGCTATAAAAGGCTTCCAGCAGCAGCAGGAGCGCAGAAGCCAGATTGATCAGCGGGGGACACAGTGCCCAGGGATGGATGGTAGGTAAGTATAAAAAAAAAAAAAAACAAATAAAATATTTTTTGCTCCATGTGTCTGTGTGGTTTTTTTACACTTAACCCCTTGTGAACTGGTAAGGGGTCCATTGCTTGTGTGCAAGCAAGTTAAGTTATTGCAATGTCTTTAGACAGGCTGATTCATGTATTGCACTGCTTGTGCACACACAAGTTAAGAAGTCGCAATGTCTGCACAAACTTCTAAACTTAGTAATGTTAGGGACGGGGTACAAATTGGACGGCCTTGACGCGGCTACCTCACTTTTACATTCATTGCAATCTATGTTAACTAACAGTCCATGTTCTTAACAAGTGTTAGCTAGGTTTTTCATTAGTATGAGTGTGCAGAGGGTTAACTTTCTTTATTGCTTGGTGTGTGGTCACACCCCTCTAGCACCTCTTGACTGCTATATATTGACTGGATGAGCACATCCTATTTTTCTTTTTTCTGTGGCATTTTCAGGTCAGTGGCCAGATCTGCTGGACTGTAGCTTTCCCAATGTAACAGGGAGTTCAGTTGGCCTCTACCTAAAAAAACCCTCTTTGAGCTGTAACACTGTGCAGGCAAGTAAAGCATTTTTCATTGTGTGTGTGTGCAAGCAAGTTAAGTTATTGCAATGTCCTACGACAGGCTGATTCATGTATTGCATTGCTTGTGCACACACAAGTAAAGAAGTAGCAATGTCTGCACAAACTTCTAAACTTAGTTTGTTAGGGACAGGGTGCCAATTGGACGGCCTTGACGTGGCTACCTTGCTTCTACATTCATTGCAATCTATGTTAACTAACAGTCCATATTCTTAACAAGTGTTAGCTAGGTTTTTCATTAGTATGAGTGTGCAGAGGGTTAACTTTCTTTGTTAAGTAGGCTGGCAATTAAAAGGGTTGAAAGTAGCTATGCATGTTGGGTATTGTTCTGTTCAGGGGATCTTGTGCTTTCGGACTTAGCTTGTTTTTTCTTATTTGTGTATTGATATTTTAGGGAAAGGTGTTTTGTATCCTGCTTTTTTATACATTTTTTAGGGAAACCCTGTGCAATTCTTTGACGGATTACTTCCAGAAAGTTGAGCCCACTACAACAAGCTGGGTACGCTTAGAAAGCTTAACATGTGTACTTATATATGGAATATATGGTTTGTGGGGGGTATTCCAAATATAAAGGGTTGTTCTGGTCTAAAAAGCGCAAGGTGCGCACTTTGAGCAGAGCTGAAATTTTCAAGTAAAATTACTGTTACGCACATGCTTTACTTTGGGGTGTTTGGCAACTCTTCCCTTGACAGTAGCTATGCATGTTGGGTATTGTTCGGTTCGGGGAATGTTGCTTTTTCAGATTTAACTTGTTTTTTCTTGTTTGCATATTGTTTTTTTTAGGAAAATGTGACTTTGATTCTGTTTTTTCATTCTTTTCTTAGGAAAACCCTGTCCAACCAAATAATTAATTGAGGGATTACTTCCAGAAAACTGCACCTATGTCAACAAGCCTGGTACGCCTAGAAAGCTTGAGGTATGTACTTCCAGGGAATATATAGTTTGTTGGGGGTATTTCAAATGTAAAGGGCTGTTTTTCTTGAAAAACTGCAAGGTGCGCATATTGTATAGCATAGTTGTATTTTATCTGAAAATCTCCTAAAGCGTTGTTTCAGTTTGGGGGAGTTTCCTGGGCAGGAAAGGGTGTCTACTAATACACATGTGGTACCGTTGTAACCGGGAGAAATGGGGCTTTCACACGCAATAAGATTTCATTGACAAACTTACATTTTTTATTGCAACAAAACACTACAAATTGTAAAAAATATTTTTTTTGCACATATTTTACCCAAAAATTTTGAGAATACACCTAAAAAAATACAAACAAGACATTTTATGTTAAAGCTCTGACTTTGCTGAAAAAAACAATGTTTAATTTCCCTGGGAAATCCCTGGAAATCCCTTAAAAAATCACAGTTGAACATGTGGAGTGCAAAATGGTCTGGCAACAAGGGTGACAAAATCTCCAGATAGGCTGGCAGCAAAAGGGTTATAAGCTTATGGTCTCCTGATTGGCATTTGCTGGCTGCTATCAAACAGTGCAGCATTAAGGATTGTCAGGAATGGTAAATAAAGCCTTGCATGCAGCCAAACTCCTGCAAAAAACATATGTACTTTATAAATTGAATAAAACCTATAGAGGTATACTCTTTTGGCTCCGCTACCCATTGAAACCTCATTTTCTAGGCATCTCAAAAAGGGAATTCCACTATCTCTGCAAACCCATCTTTAAAAGAAAATAAGTCCATCTCAGGATCTGGAAAAGGTTGCATACCTAATCACATTAGTGGATTGGTTGCTAAATCATTTTGACTGATTCACACAATACACACAGGAGTTACTATTTGGATAAATGTGGGGGTGCTGACTATTAGTGGCAACAGGCTGCAGGATAGTGTAGGTGCACCTATACTCAGAAAGAAAGTTTATGTGGTCACCTTCCATCTCCAGCCCCATGCCCCAAAACAGCCCATGTTTCTATTTTTACCTCAGCCTTTGCCCAATATCCATAAAGAACAACAGGGACTAATAATATGGTGAATCGCATGCTATATTCTAATTAATCCAGTTACAACCAAACTGTCACATAATGGCAGTTAGATTTAAGTGCTTCCCATTGATGAGCTGTGTGTACACTAACTGAGGGCTGGGGCTGCTCAGCCAGGGAGCAATATGGCCGAATACATTCAGTTTGCGTTGTTATGAATATTGGGCAAAGGCTGAGGTGAAAACAAGAAACAAAGGCTGCTTTGGGGCACTGGGCTGGGGATAGAAGGTGACTAAATATACCTCCCTCTGAGTATATGTGCACTTTAAGGGAGGGGCATTGGTTCTCTTTTGGTTTACCAACAGCAGTACATTTAAAGCACCTCTTGTTTTAAGAGCCACAAACCAATTTCGTGCTCCCCCACCTGCCCACTTAGCCCAAGAACCTTGGCCAATGTGTCTTTTTCTGTGGTGGCCTGCTGTGAAAAAACAGGCTTTCCACCATTGATAAACCACCTGGCATTTTTGTAATTCAAATTGTTCTTATTACATAAGGCAGCTGTCATTGATCTAAGCTGCAATGCTTGCTAGATAAACAGCAACTATAATGAGCAATGACTTGTATGAAAACTTTATAATATAAAAAATCCAGTCTGAATATTATTAGTTAATAAATAGATTAATAAGTAGATAATAAATTGCTAATGATAGACCTCACAATACATGTCTTTAAAATAAAATTAACAAGTGATTAGTCAATCAGATTTCTGTATCCATAACTAGAAAAACGGTGTCAGCTCCATCTTTATGTGGCTGCTACAAGCCGCATAAATGCCTGGAAACTGACCTAAAGCCGTTCAAAAGCCACGCGGCATGGTCTTACAGTTTATAAGGCTTTTGAACGGCTTTAGGTCAGTTTCCAGGCATTTATGCGGCTTGTAGCAGCCACATAAAGATGGAGCTGACACCGTTTTTCTAGTTATGGATACAGAAATCTGATTGACTAATCACTTGTTAATTTTATTTTAAAGACATGTATTGTGAGGTCTATCATTAGCAATTTATTATCTACTTATTAATCTATTTATTAACTAATTATATTCAGACTGGATTTTTTATATTATAAAGTTTTCATACAAGTCATTGCTCATTATAGTTGCTGTTTATCTAGCAAGCATTGCAGCTTAGATCAATGACAGCTGCCTTATGTAATAAGAACACAAGTGCAGAAAGAATTCACTGGGGATTCAGAGGCAGTGGTGGAGGAGGAAGGCAATTCAATTTTGCATAATTTGTAGTTCCACAGTTTGCATGCCTGTACACATAGTTTATTCAGTTAGATTTGAAGTAGTAATGCAACTACTTTGAAATAATGTTATGCCAGAAATATTTTGTTATCTAAATATTTTGGACCTGATTTACCAAGTACTAAACCAGAGCACATATGCGTGCGTAGCATGGGTGCAAATTGTATCATCAGCATGTTATTTTATCACGATTCAGGAGAAGTGGAAGGAAAATATATGTTCATTATTACTGGGGTCACGTACCACCTTTCTAACGAGAAAGAATGTTACATGAGTTTTTTTTTTATTGCAGACCACATGATAACCCATTGCTCATTAGAGTATGATGTACTAAGATCTATCTCCCAGGCTTGTATATAAGCATTAGTGTCCCCAATAGAGTTTTGTTTGGGATAGAAAATAAGCCTGGGTCGCTACCTCTAATACAGTATTTCTCAGTATTTTTTAGGAAGGAAAGCTATAAAGAATGAAGCTATAAAGAAGTTATATACATCTAATATAATTTTTGATCCACCAACTATAGTCACTTTTTTATTGCAGACCACATGCTAACCCATTGCTCATTAGAGTATGATGTACTAAGATCTATCTCCCAGGCTTGTATATAAGCATTAGTGTCTCTAATATAGAGTTTTGTTTGGTATAGAAAATAAGCCTGGGTCGCCTCTATCTCAGTATTTCTCAGTATTTTTCAGGAAGGAAAGCTTTAAAGAATGAAGCTATAAAGAACCAACTATAGTCACTTGTTTGCGTACCTGGTGTGAAAAGGCGGTTTCCAGTCAGTGGCAGAGAGGAAAGTGAGGTTAAATGTTTACTAATCTTAAGTGAGTCCCAAATATGTAAACTTTAGGATTGGGGATATACAAGATGGGCAGTAAGCATGGGATTGCTTCTAGGGATACAGGGCTACAGGCAGGTCTATTATTAAGGACCCAATGAGAAGATTCTTGTTAACCCTTTAAATGCTAAGCCCGTAGAATCTACATGCTTGCCTCTTTTGTAGTTAACTGCCAAGCATGTAGAAACTACATTCTTGGTGCTTTTCCCAGCTATTGCGACAAAAAAACGCTCACCTCTGGCCTGAATCCATCACTGGGGGTCTCTTTTTCGGGGGGCATTCAATCCTGCCCGGGGTCTTCACCAGGGCAATGAATGCCTGGTTCTTGCCCTGTGTGCCAGCTTCTGTTGCACTGTGCGCCTGAGGGGCCTTTGTAGGAGTGGCCTGTGAGGGCTATGTAGGCTGATAGCCTTCAGGGCTGATAGCCTTCAAGGCTGGTGATAGCTTTCAGGGCTGGCGGACCCCCCTGCTGGCCCCCGTGCCCTGGTATATCAGCCCCCATAGCTGGTATCCAGCTGGTTTACCTAGGAAGGGGGGACCCTTCATTTTTTTGTAATTTTTAAGGGTTTTAACCTTCAACCTTTAAAAAAAAATGTAACCCTTGATAGTGCGCATAGTAGTTGTATTTCATTTAAAAATGTCATAAAGCGCTCTTTTCAGTTTGGGGGTCTCCTGGGCAGAAGTGAGGGACTATCGATAATTATGTGTTACCGATGAAATTGTGAGGAATGGGGCTTTCACATGCAATATAGTTTTCTTAAAATATATATATATATTTTTTTTTTCGAAAAACATAATGTTTTGAAAAATATATTACATATTTTTAATTTTTACACAAAATTATGATGTAAGCACAAAAAAATACAAACAAGACATTTTATGTTAAAGCCCAAACTAAAGCTCAAACAATATATAATTGTCCTGGGAAATCACTGGACATTCCTTCAAAAATTACAGTTAAACATGTATAGTGCAAAATGGTGAAAATGGTCTGGCAACAGAGGGCAACAAAATCCTTAGGTAGGATGGCAGTTAAGGGAAAAACATGACATCTGAAATGACTGTAATCTGGTGCATGTTAATGTAGGTCATTTGGGGTAGCCTCATGGGTAGAAGGCATGAGTATTCTAAGTAAGACCTCCAAACATCAATTAACATTTACCATATTTTGCATTGACCCATCAACCTTGGTAAAGCTGTCACCTCCAGAGAGTTAAAGCATGCAATTCAGATCTAGAGATCTTGATGTTTAAGCCTTTCCCACTACCTGCTTTTAAGCATGCCATTTTATGGGCATTCTGACCTCAACTAGCCAGTGGCAATTCCTCTAGTCAGGACTGTGAAGCTACATGAAAGATGTTAATCACTAGTGAGCAGCCGAGCAGGGCGGTAGCACACTGAATCAGTTCCACACCACCCGGGCCCAACGACTGGCGGTCTGCCTCCTCTCAAACCCCAAATAGGCCCCTCCCACTGCACTCTTACCTCTGATCATCTCTGGCAGCAGACGGGACATGGCTCAAAGACCAGAAAGCGAGCTCAGTGCAGCCAGAGGCAGGGAACCGGGACGCCTCGCAAATCCAAGATGGCGGACTCACTGGAGGAGGACTCACCGCCATTGTCTCCTCCACTCCTGGAAGACATCCATCTCAGCTCACAGTTACCAGGTGAGGCATCCGCAACCTCTGCTGCTGCCATAGGCAGTTCCGGGGACATGAACAGCGCCGCCACATCCAAAATGCCAGCGCCACCAGCACACACGAAATGAAGGGCAACAGGCCGCATCCCCACTGTCCTCATAGTTTTCTGAGGACTTAGATTTTAGCCCACAGCTGCTGGAGGGAACCCCTTAAGCTCCTGCCACCACAGTTATGGATGACCCTGAGATCAGGGATGCCCAGCTCTTAGGAACATTTAAAACTGACCTACAAAGGAAACTGGAGACTGCTACAGATAAGCTGACCCACAGACTCGCCAGGGAAAATCATGATTTGGGTGATCGCACTGACACGCTGGAAATCAAAATGGATATAGCTGCTAGTGTTCTAGACTCAGATTGGATTATCTTTCTGTTATTGACAAGATGAAAGACTCAGAGAACCATGGCAGGAGGGCCAACCTAAGAGTTAGAGGTCTGCCATTACTGACCTGACCTCAACATGTACAGCCCTATTACAGGAACTACAACCAGCTATCCCTATTGACAGATTTGAATTTGATTGCATTCACAGATCCATGGGCCCTCACCATCACGAAGGTCTCCTGAGGGACATAATTATCAAATTCACTTTTTTTGCACCAGCCAAGCAATTTTGAAAGCCTCACGCGAAAAGAGCAGCCTGTCCTTTCAGGGTCATCAATAACAGATTTTTGTAGACCTCTGCTGCACCATTATTCAGAAATGACGAGGTCTGAAGCCCATTGTCGAAATCATGAAATCCCATAACATCAGATACAGCTACATCTGACCAACAGCCCACACCTATCTGCTTCACCCAGGGGCGGCTGGGAACGCACCAACCTGAGTGGGCCCGATTTGGGAGAAAGTTTTCATGTCTAATCGCAAGCAAACCCATCCTGGCAAGAAACTATACCTACCCAGGGCACCCGAGGATGACAAGATTTGAAACATCACCCATTCTCATACCTCCCTTGGACCTCTACGGTTACCTCTTCAACGACAGGATGGTGAGAAGCCCAATTTCCTTTCTCCTTATCTCCTCTATGTTATGATTTTGCTTAATGACAGACATTTGTTTAAGGACTTGCCCTCCTTTTCACATGCCTACACACAACAGGGGCATGCGATAATCGCATAGGTACCAAGGGTTCATTCCATATCACATTTTCTACAAGGCCAAGTAGCAGCTAACAGTAATTTCAAAACCTTCTGCAATTTTTTTTTTAATTGGTTTTATCAAATGGTAGGAGGCCTAACTTAGGCCCTTATTTAACAAGGGATAGCGCCAGGTAGCGAATGGTGAGCGAACGGTAATGACGCTCACCGCCACGAGAACGCCGGCTCCCCTCCGCAATCACACATTTATCAAGCCGATCCTGCTTAGCGACTGACAGAGCGCCAGATAGCGAATCATTCATCATTATTCCAGCCTCACCCCACAGTGCCAGCGAGCGACCTTGAACAGCGACAGGTATGACCTCTCGCTACCTGGCGCTCTCCAATGCATTTCAATGGAGCAATCTTTAAATATTCATAATTAAATGCTATTAATGTTTTTTTTTTTTTTTTAAAATAGCAAAAATTCTGTGACCACTTCTGCAATGTTAGATATTTTTTTTAAGGTAAAAAAAAAAATTGTGCAGAATTGATATTACAGGTCTGATATTAATGTATTCATATTACAAAATGTTTGTAAAAACATGTTTTTTTTTTTCTAAAAATATGGTTGTTTGGGGGTTAAAAAACTACTTTTAACCCATCGCCGCCAGCGCTCTGGGGTTTAAACAAGCATTTCACACCGCGAGAATTTTTTGAGCGTGATTTGTTAATGAATATGCTGGGAGCCGTTCGCTATGGCCATTCGCTGTCATGCGCTCCCATACAGCGCGGAACCTGTCAAACAGCGACTCCTAACCCCGTATTCAACATTACCGCACACCGACTGAGTCGCTGTCAACAGCCGAACAACGGCCAAGCACAGCGAATACTAGCGTGCGCTGTGAAAATAACGCTAATGGCGCTCATCTGTCGCTACCTGGCGCTATTAATGAATCGGCCTCCCCGTAATCTTTCCAATTTTTTTTATCCATTGGCTGGACCTTACTGCCGCAATGGCAACAAGCCTGACAGCTATTTTGGGGGCCTTGTATGGGGTAGGCCCACGCAGACAGAATAACACATATATATCTCTAATCGACTTTGGTATGCTCATTACTCCTGCACTGCAATGTCTGCGGTTAATTTAAACAACGGAATGGGGCATCCCAAAGTATAGTTAATGTATGTGATATAAGTTCAATGGTTCTCATGTTACAACAATTGCTTTTCATGTGTTATGCTATTAACTAAGGCTTCTATGACAGATATTTATGTCATGATTTGCACGTCTTTTTGCTTGTCTCCCCACATCTGGAACCTGCAAAAAACGCATAGGCATTAAAGGTGACACCCAGTATCACCACTTCCTTTTTACCGTGATGCAAGGTTTACTAACAGTTAGGTGTTCTCTAAATCATTTTCGAAATGACTTTATTGGTTTTGTGAAATGTTCAGAGCTTTGTCCCCGTAATCTTCATAATTCCCTTCAATGGCTGGGCTTTCCTGCTCAACTGGCAGGGGGCTTGCTGACCATCTTGAGGCCTTGCGACCAGGTAGATCCACCCAGAAAGAATAATATTTCCGCATCCCTGTTCATCTTAAGCATGCTTGTGTTCCCTATACTACAATGTCTGTGGCTGACGCACATGACGGAATAGGGCATCTCAAGGTACAGCTAGCCCAAGCGATACGACCTTAATTATTCTATGAATACAACACCTGCATTTTAGCTTTATACCCCCATTGTTATACCATTCAAGTTTATAGCTGCTTTGGAGCATTTAATGGTGCATTCCAATTTATAGTAGTCATACGATTTAGGTTCAGATTGGTTTCATAACATAAAAGATTCAATAGTTATATGTTTTGGGGGCTTACCCATTTTTACTTTCAAGTGGTTTTTCTGTTCAATCAACATGCTTTAGTTAGACGAGCTGGGATGAATGTGCCTGGGTTGGCTCGCACCCCCTGGCAATTATTTTTTGCCTTGGGGCGGGATTGTCCCTGTCCCGGTCATACCCTATATTTTTTCAGCCGGCGCAAATATATTGCTCTTACGTTCTCATCTCTGCGCCTGGGTGTGTGCTACCCCTGTATACCTCGCCACACATATGGCCCATACCCAAG
Source organism: Gastrophryne carolinensis (assembly GCA_027917425.1). Classification (NCBI taxonomy): domain Eukaryota; kingdom Metazoa; phylum Chordata; class Amphibia; order Anura; family Microhylidae; genus Gastrophryne; species Gastrophryne carolinensis. Next base: position 217,800,126 of record CM051239.1, on the reverse strand, counting down.
TGGTGACTCAAGTAGCAGCAACTTTGCTGCTGCACGTTCTTGTAAATACCCCCCTCCCCTTCTTCATATGGGTGCCAGAACATTTTGATCAGCTTTATGGATGCAGTTCTAGAGCCTCACCCAAAGCTGCCAAGTCCAACCTCAAATATTCTGTGAGGAAAAAAAATCAACAAAAGAAGGCAAAAAGGGTAAGGGACTGTGTGGTATTGGTGAGGTTAATGTGGACCTTGACCTTTGCATGGCTACATCCTTTCTGCATTTTTTCAGCTTGCAAACCAGCGGTGGAATAGCATACAATCTTGAATTTAATGCAGCAGAATCTTGAATTTAATGCAGCTCATCAGCAGTGCCTTATGGAATGAAGGAGGCAAAGGGAAAACAAAGACATACCTATAGAGATACTCATCTGCGACCAGAGGCCCCAGCGCCACATGCTTGCAGTCGATCACACCTATGACGTTGGGCATATTGGCCAGCTCGTAAAAGCCCAACTTGACCGCATTCCATCCTACCATGGTGTGTGGGAAACAGATATACTTGTCCTCCAAGGTAACCATGCCAGCCAGAAATTAATTGAGGGTGTGGCTGAGCGTAGGCTGGGACATGCTCTGGAATGAGATGTTAACCAAAAATTGAAGGCAGTCAACCAATTTGGTCACACCCGCAATTGCATGCCCCCTGCTTCAGGTGGAGGCCAGCCGCCAACCATGGCGGCAACTTGCAATACAGTTTTTTGAAGGAAACACAGTCAATTTGGGTTGTCGAAAAGCTCAACGTCATGCATGCCATCAACATCTACATGTGGGTGATGCAGTTGAATGTCTGACAGACACATGCAGAGCAAGCCGTGACATTGCAGATACTCTGCAAGATATTCCTCAGAGGGCTCAATCATGCTTTCCCACACAACACACCACTACCGCTAGGAAATAGAGCCTGTATGTGGAGCGTGACCCATTTTATAGGGTTAGGATTAGAAGCACTTACACAAATACGTATGCTAATACATCCAAAAATACACACCAGAAGCTCAAAAATGGACCTGATAATATGGAAACGATATGCATACGCGCAGGCGCACTTTTTCATGCACAAGTGCATTTAAGAAGGGCTGTAAATTAACGTTAATATTCACTAAACTTGGTGCATGTGATGCAGGAGAGGTGCCTACAGGGCCATTTAATATCGCTTGATATTAAAAAAGCATTTGACTCGCTTTCCTGCGACTATATATGCCAAACCTTCTCTAGTTTTGCATTCCTGGAAGACTTTCTTGTATGGTTTATATTCTTCACCAATAGCAAAAATGTGATATTCTCTCCCATTCTGCTTATCCTGACCCTTGAACCTTTGGCCATTGCTATAAGACACAATATCAAGATAAAGGGGTAGAAATTTCAGGGCTCCACAACAAAATTAGCCTGTTCGCAGATGGCATTCTTCTCACTATCACACAACCCCTAATTAGCCTACTTAATCTTCTAAAAACTCTAGGTGCCTTTGCCTCAGTATCTAAATTAACAATTAATTATGGTAAATCAGCATGTTTAAACATCATGCTCCCAGAGGGATTGCTCATCTGCCTATGGTCACATTTTGCTTTTGTGTGGAAATCAAACTACATAGAGTATTTGGGCATTAAGATGACACCTCACCTAACCTTGCTGTACAGTGCAAAGTATTTTCCAATGTTTAGATCATTGGACTCATGTGTGCCTGGTCTGCTTTTAACATATTCTGGCTGGGTAGAGCCATGTCAGTAAAGATGACATTCCTTCCAAAGTTGCTCTATCTTTTTAGAACTTTACCTGTAAAGGTCTTTCCTTATGCTCTATGTGCATTTCAAAGAAGGGTATCCAAATATGTCTGGGGAGCCATCAGACCATGTTTAACAAAGACGACTATGACGAAACACAGGAGGGATGGGGGACTGGGGTTGCCCAACCTCTCCCACTCATATGCCTCTGCCCAAATTGCACAACTTGCTTTGCTCCACACAACAAGGGAGACCCCTCTGTGAGTCTACCTGGATATTCCCAACACCCACCTGATTCTGATTAATCCCCTGCTGTGGTTGCCACCGGACTCTTGCCCCTCCTCTCGTAGTTCATTAATGCAGCATAGCCTGAATATATGGGACCACTATAAGTATTCCAGTAAACTCATATCCCCCCATCTACCTTTGATGACCATATTTCATAATCCTTTATTACCACCGGGCAGGGACTCTCCTGGGTCCTTTGCAAGGTGGCAGGATCACAAGTTCCATAGAGTATATGACCTTTTGGTAAATAACTCTTTGATTGGCTGGAACACTATTTGAAAACACCATCAGATTCCAGGGGCTGAATGGTTTAGGTATAGTCAGTCGATGCACTAGCTTTCCCCTCTCCTCAGACTTGCTCCAGCATCTACACCCCTTTCCGACTTTTGAACACACTTGTCTCCAGTCCTGGTCTAATATCCTTAGTATACACGTTAATCAATGCACAGGGACAACACCAACATTCATATGTAGAAAAATGGGAGAATGATCTGGGAACCTCTAGATCAAGGGAGGAATGGGTTAAAATTTGGAATACAATAGCCAAGTGTTCAATCAATATAACTACCCTCGAGACAGCATATAAGGTCCTCATCACATGGTACCTGGTCCCCTCTAGAATTGCTAGAGCTCTTCCATCAAACGCAGACAGATGCTTTAGAGGCTGCGATGCAGAGGAAACGGTGTTCCACATTTGGTGGTCTTGTCCGCGAGTGCTCCATTTCTGGTCCAGGGTAACTTGCCTATTCTTCACCTTATTTGAACTAAACATCACTAGAGACCCTTGGACAATGCCCTGCTATCGTGCACCTCCCAGGTTAGTTATGGAATGGTCTGAGCGGCTGCCACTCCACCCTTGTTTCTTTTGAATTTGTGCACTCAGTGTTATAGGGCAACCTCAGGTAAGCCTGCTCCCAATTTATCTATTGCATTGTATGTCCAAAAAGGGGCTCTCAGAGATTAGAGTTAGGACTGCAACCCACAGAAGCACCTTGGCGCTTGGTGGTGCAGCTTAATTATATTTCTGCAGATGTGTGTGACCGAATCTGTTATTAATCACATTAAGAGACAGGTTTTAGGTTGGTCTGTAATATAACAGGGTTTAGTGCTGTGGCTCCTTTAAGACTTTTGTATCCTAATTGCCCTGCTAACGTGCACCTCCCAGGTTAGTTATAAAATGGTCTGAGCGGCTGCCACCCCTCCTTTGTTCCTTGGACAATATTAGTGTTTCAAAGAATAGATAGACTTACCAGGAACCAATGAAAACGTACTACTTTTGTTATAATAGCAGTCCAACAGTCCTTTGCGGCAGCTTGGAAAAAATACTCCGTCAACTTTTCTGAATTCCGAGCATGGATTGATGGATTTATGGTTAATAAAAAATTAACAGCAATACTGCAGGGCTCACACCAAAAAATCCAAAAAATCTAGGACTACTGGCTAAAATACGCCCACCCAACCATTCAGCAAAGTAGTGTGATGTTTCTGTGACTTATGGCTAGTCGCAAATCTCTCTCACCCCCCCCCACCCATGCTGCCTTCTCACCTTTTTTTTCTCTCTTTATTTCCCTTTCTCTCTTAGGAGCCCCCTCCATGCTTGGTGGACTCCCGATGTTCCACAATTTGTTAGACCCAAATTCTTAAGCACGCGGTCACTTAACCACTGTGGATCCCGGTCACATAGTACCTAAGCGGACTGCTTACACCAACCTCAAAATGTATTGATCGAACAAGGCATTATTCTTTAATCACATTGGATTTAAAGTGTTGTTTATTGTTGATGCTGTAACAATCAGTTTGAATGTATGTATGACCACATTTTTGTTTTACTTGAAAATTGAATAAAAATTTTTGAAACAGAAAGAATCTTTCATGCAGCTTCCCAGTCCTAAATAAAGTTGCTCACCTCTGTGGACCTTCAGTAGAGCTAGACAGATACACCTGCCTACAACTGCAAGTCAGGCCACCAAAGCAATATTTTCTTCAGGTTTTGTGCTCTATGAACCACCATTCTCTCCAAGGGTTCACTATCCTCAGATGCATGTGTACGACTTTGTTCATGAAAGTCATTAGTGTATTTAGTTAGTTAACCTGAAAAGAATGTTAAGAAAGTGTGATTAACATGAGTTCTGACCAAGTGATTAACTGAGTTCTGTAAACAAGTGGTGCAAGAGTACTGTGTTTGCCTGGGTAATTTGCTTTGTTTTACAAATGTTGCAGCTCTCAAGATCTTAGGTTGGATTAGATGTGTCTTATAAAGTTTCCTATCCTATGGTCAGTAGTGTCTGATACCATGGCCAGCTGATTAAGCCAAAGGATGAAATAATGTAGATGAGGGTTATTAAGCAGTGATTAAGCAGGGTATTTACTCTACTTGATCATGAATAATTGTTTACAAGTTTTGGTATGTTAAATGGCAACATTTATTGATTAGGCAAAAACAATGTATTTTTCTATACTTCTTTTATTCTTACGTGTGGTTCAGCTTTTATAAATGTCAAGAGCAAACTGCTATTGATCTGTAATTAAACGTGAGAAGAACATTAGCATAGTAAAAGTTTATAGTCATTAGCACAAGTACAGCTAGGCAATTACTTATGTTGTTGTAACATTTATTGCTCATTCAGGTATTGACATGAACTATGATCCTCACTAGAACATTTTAATTATTTGAAAGGAGAGATTAAAAAAAATGTACCTTTATGAGTTATTACTGCAATGGGGCCATATGCAAAATGATCCTTCTTATAGTCCTGTCTTATTCTTCTTATTTACAGAACATGTTTTGTAGTCACAAAATAAAAACAATTAAAGAAGCCACTAATCATTGGCATATAGAAGAAAGAAGATAATCTCCTAGATGCAATAATTATAGTTGACAATTTTTTTCCCAATTACAGCCATTATTGATAGTCTGAAATATCCCCTGATTCAAACAAATACAAATGTGTGGAGGATTATTCAAGTATAATATGCATCCAGGCAATCTATTAAGAGTAGAGTGTGTGAACACATTAGTCCGAATTGGAATTCACTCTCTATAGAAAGATGCCCATCCGCTCCTCAACAGAGCAATGCAGGGGTAGGGAGTGGAGGTGGGGCCGTAGCTGCTGAGCCACCAATAATAGACTCAAAACATGATGGTGAACCTCAATGCAAACCCCAGCAAACCTTTCTACACACCACCATCACTGGTGTTAATCCTCTGTTGCCACTTTACTTCCTCTCACTAGGCTTATCTGCTGCACTTCAAAAACTCTTCTGTGGTCTTGTGATGCCACCAAGGATAATACCTATGCCATTAGAGACATCAATAACATTTTTTGGGGGCAGTACAACCCTATTTTCAGCAAATATCCAAACTGGTCAAATTCCCTTTTAAAAAACAGCCTCTGTGTCTCTATAGTTGCAATAGCTGATGCATGTTTCCTTATGTGACCTCCTCAGAGGCTCTCCCTTATTTTCCTTTCCAATTCTACTCTCTGCGGCATAGAGAGGGTGTGTTTTGTGACGTAGAGGGATCTTATTTGCTCAGCTGGCTCTCTGTATTATGAACAAAGCAGTATTATATTGCCTTTAAAGTTTGTGTGCCTATTTTATTATGTTACTCATTAGGATTAGTTACTTTTAAATACTCGTATTGCCTGTTACTATTAAATACTAACTTTCCTGATCCAATTCAGCTTACGTTCAGATACATGGGTTACCAAAAATAAATACTTCACAAATGTAATTTATATGTCTATTTATAGGTCTATAAACATTCAACCGGCCCTTTATATATTTTCCTACTTTCATAAGCTTCTGTATAGTATACATGGTATTTTTACAATGTGTTTTTTTTTTATAAATACAATCCTTTTATGCTTGGCACATGGTAATTAATACTTTTCCCAGGGCTAGGTCCCCTTAGGACAATTAAGGCTTGAAACTATGACCACGCCTTCTTATATAAAAAACATACAATTTTATTAGATATGTTTAAAATACTTATTACATTGAAATGACATCATTTACATCCATGTGCTTAAGTACATTGCTGTCATAGCATATCTATACTCCTTGCAAAGCCTTCATACATCTATATTTCAGCATTCCGTCTGTGGGCAGACATGTAACATGTTTCGCCTAGTTTGGCTTTCTCAATGTCCTATACGAATGACAGACAAACGCTTCTTGTTAGTAGGTTAGTATATTAGTTTTCAGATATATATTACAAATAGTGAGGTAGGATTTAATTAATGATCATGTTAAATACCTTGCTATAATATTTCTCCATATGATCTTTTCTTCATGTACACCTTCCGAATTCCCCAAGGAGAGTTGGTGATGCGCCAATTCCCTTTAACCTTACAGGGATTGTTAGTTTGATATTACATATTAGTTATTCCGTTGGATTTCCTCATTTGTCATTTTATGGGCATAACAATGTTATTATCATAAGGTACCTGTTTTAGGTGATTTTCCCTTTAAAAAGTCGTCCCGCTGGTCCCTATTCAGAGAATCTATAAAGTTGTCTTGGGAAGCCTTCATGATGATCTATAATAAGCAGGACCATATATGTGAATGCCCCTTGGTTACTTGTTCCTTGCTATGTTGCTGTGACATTATTATATATATAAACATGTATGGTTACAATACCTCTAATATCTGTGCTGTATCAGGCAGCTGCAGCGGCGGGTGACAGTCTGTGATGCGCCGATCGTATGCGGCCCCCAGCCGCGCTGTCCCACCCGGGCTCTCCCGCGTTCCCCGCTGCTAACGTATCTCGTGCACAGGATACTCACCCGCCGCGCTCTTTATGCGCTCCAGTGCCTGGTGTGCATATGCTTCGACATCCGGCTTCCGCTGGATGTGACGCGGCGCGTCGTTGGTCTGGCTCAAAGGTCTGCAGTGGCGGCGCCATTTTGTTGGCAATCCGCCATTTTGCTGGAGACTCGCATCCATATCTGCTGCGGCTCCACAGCACTGGTGATCCGCACTGTAAATATAAAGCAATTTTGTCCAAATGGTATCGTCAAAAAAGGGGAACAAGATTTTTTTTAAAATAAAAGCCTTCCCATTTGCATGTGAGATGATAAATGCATTTTTAACAGGATTGTATTTATTTGAGCCAGAACTGCTTGATAGCAGCTATATATGTATTGGTGATCTAATTACCTCAGAACCTCTTATATTTGATTAGACCTATATGTTTCAGTGTCATGATGAGGGTGGCGCTCCACCATTTCTCCTTGGGTTTACAATTTCACCATCATATTTAATATTTGATGTATCAGTTACATATATTACATATTTACAGTGCCACTTAGATCATAATAGCCTTTCACTTGGTGGGGCCTCGCTGTATGGGCCAATTCTGTGTAAAAATAGAGTTATAAATTATATGGCCTATTTATTTATGGAGTCTACCTACACCTGTCGAGTGACCCAATATCTACTTTCATTTATTCATGTGTTTCTCATCATTTCTTCGATTGTCTAGTTAGAGATAGGAAGCAAAGCTCAGAGTTTCATTAAGGCCAGGATAGCGAAATGCTCCCAGCCTGTAGATCCACCTTGTCTCCAATTGGAGGGTCATTTTTTCAATGTCCCCTCCACGGGTTGAGGGGTGTATCCTGTCTAGTCCTTGTACTAGGAGGAGGCGTGGGTCCTTATTAGGAAATCTAAGAAAGTGGCGATTTATTGGAGCTTTTTGAGCCCCTATTCTTATGTTGTATTGGTGTTCATAGGTTCTTTTTTTCAAAGGACGATTGGTTTTGTTTGGGGGGTGAGGGGTTAGCACCTTATTGGTGCTGTCCCTACTTTTGCCAGATAGGTAACTAGTTTACTTTCCCCTTACTCTCCAAAATTTTATGAATTGTGTAGGGGGGAGGGGTACCTTTGGTTTAGGGTACCTCTGGTGGGAGAGCTTAGTCCGTGGGGGTATGCTGGTCCCTAGTTTGTGTGACTAGAGACTTTGACCATACTATACATAGCTGGTTAAAAGTTTTAACCTTGTTTATTTTGTACACTTCGTTTTTTTCACATATTACACATATAGTTCACACATATTTTACACTTGTCTCAAATTTGCTCACATATTTTTCATATTATTTACACTTTTTTCACATATGTTTACACCATCATACTCTGTCTGTACAGGGTATCTTGTTTACTATATCAACAAGTATCTCTGTGATATAGTGTTAATGTTCATGCTCTAGTTGTTGTAAGAATCGGCCAGGTCCTACCATCAACGTGTGGCTGGGACCCGCCTAAACAGTTTGTAGCAAGCATTAAAATTCTGTGACTCTCAGTTGTAGCAAGTTCAAGTAGAAATGCGTGCAGACGTTTCGCTTCTGATCGGCTTCTTCAGTGCACAAATGTCTTGTTTGGGTGGTTGAGAGTACATGGTACTTAGTATTATGCACCTTACATGGTATGTCAGATAATATAGATTCTATATCACATACCTTTTTCCATATGAGAGTGGTAAGGAGGCGCTTGCTTCAGGTCATTCTTATAGGTCTGGTGCTGTACACTCTTGACCTGTGTGATTGTACAGTTTAGCTTCTCTTTAAAGCAAGAGAGGGGGGCAGGTTTGTTATGCCTGGATTGAAAGAGTACCTTGTAAATAGTTGTTGATCCGGGCGAGGACAGGCTGTTTGAAAGAAACAGTCTATGAGTATTAAGTGTCCTCTGTTTGTAGGCTGGGTGTGCTAATAGGTAGTAACGTTTCTTACCTGCTTCGTGCTGCGGAGACTGTCTGTATGACAGCCAATTTGTCAAAACCGTCCCCGGGTCCCTTGTGTCCACGAGCGCGTCTGCTGGCGTTTGGACTGGGCGCGCTTTTTGTGGAGGAGGTGCGGGGCGGTCTCGTTTTACCGAGAGCCGTCTTTGGGCGCTTGGGGGGGAGGAGTCCCTCGTCGCGTCCTCGCTGCCTGTGATAGGCAGAGGGTAGTGTGACGCTTTTGGCGTCATCACTACCTGGGCGGCTCCCGGCCGCAGACAGGAAGCAGTGGCGCCGCCATTTTAGCGGAGCCTATAATTGAAGACAACTTGTATGATTACTATGGATAAGCCTATTTTTTAGGCGCTTACTGCTATTTTATTTGTGCCAGTATTACTATTAATTAGGGTTTGGGATAGTACTTAAACAATTAAACTATTATCCATTTATTTTTAATTTTTAAGGTGGTCTAGTTCAGGATGCCTGATATGCAAGCGCTGCCTTTTACACATTCAGTTTCCATAATGTTGTACTCTTACTTTTTGCGTCCTGTTACTAATGTTAATACTTGTTTGTTATAAGTTTGATCTACAGTGTATTTTTATTTTTGTTATTGGGTAACTATGTTGTATGCTTTTTTGTTTGTATGGTCTGTCTTGTATGTTTACTGTGGGTGAGTTGGGTCCTATCTATATGTGGTCTACCTTTGTTTTTGTTAGTTTCAAACTGTGGAGATGTCTGTGTTTGTTATGCCTCTTATTATTATTTTTGTTTTTATTTTGAATTATTTTAAGAAAGGGACAAAGCTGTTTGACTCATTCATGCCTGGAGGGCTGAGTGCCTTAAGTGTAGTTATCCATTTTGTTTCCTTCTGTAGTGTTGTTTTTTGAATGTCTCCTCCCCTTGGGTGTTGATGGACTCTGTCTAAGACTTGGAATGTGGCTCCCTTTGGGGACCCCTCATGTTTTCTTGCCCAATGTTTTCCGACGGGAGTGAGTAAGTTTCTGTTTTTTATGTCTCTGATATGTTCATACATCCGTGTCTTTAACTTTCTGTTTGTCTTCCCTATATAGAAGTTTGGACAAGGGCACATGAGAATGTACACCACATCTGTGGTGTTACAGTTGGCAAAATGTCTTTGTTCTACCACCTGGCCCGTCGGGAGTGTTATATTTTTTCCGGTTTTTATGTACCTGCAAGTTGAGCAATTTTCACACTTGTACGTGCCTTTTACCTTGCAGCATGTATCAATTTTGCCTGCCCTGGAGTAGTGGCTCCTCACTAGTTCATCTTTGATAGATCTTGCTCTCCTAAATGTTAATTTGGGCACTTCGGGTACAAATTGGCCTATTTCTGGGTCCCTCTTTAGGATATACCAATGATTACTGAGGATTTCCCGGATTACACTGTGTTGGGCGTTGTAGGTAAGTATAAAGGGGGTATGTTCCATGCTTTTCTGTTTTTTGCTTTTGTTCAGGAGAACTGTCCTGTCTTGTGTCTGGGCTCTTTTATATGCCTTCTTTAAGGTTTTTGTGGAGTATCCCCTTTCTTTTAGTCTGCTCCTAATACCAGCTGCAGCTAATCTGAACTCCTCTTGGTTTGTGCAGTTCCGCTTGGCTCTGAGATACTCCCCATAGGGAATGCTATTCCTTAGCGTCAGTGGATGAGCACTTGTTGCTCTAAGAATATTATTTTCTGCTGTTGGTTTGCGATAGAAGGTCGTGGAGATGGTCCCCTTGGGGTCTTTTCTTATTGTTAGGTCCAGGAAACTGACTTCCTTTTCATCTGATTCTATTGTGAATTTTAAGTTGGATCTGTTCTGGTTTATGAGTGATATGAAGGTTGTTAGTTGAGTTGTGTTGCCTCCCCAAAAGATGAGAATGTCATCTATGTAACGATGCCATGTAATGATTTGTTTTGTGTATTCTTGTAGTGTTTCATCCCCCCATATTTCCTATTCCCAGTGACCCAAGTAGAGGTTAGCATAAGATGGTGCACAGATCGTGCCCATCTACCTATTAGCACACCCAGCCTACAAACAGAGGACACTTAATACTCATAGACTGTTTCTTTCAAACAGCCTGTCCTCGCCCGGATCAACAACTATTTACAAGGTACTCTTTCAATCCAGGCATAACAAACCTGCCCCCCTCTCTTACTTTAAAGAGAAGCTAAACTGTACAATCACACAGGTCAAGAGTGTACAGCACCAGACCTATAAGGATGACCTGAAGCAAGCGCCTCCTTACCACTCTCATATGGAAAAAGGTATGTGATATAGAATCTATATTATCTGACATAACATGTAAGGTGCATAATACTAAGTACCATGTACTCTCAACCACCCAAACTAGACATATACAATTGTGCACTGAAGAAGCCAATCAGAAGCGAAACGTCTGCACGCATTTCTACTTGAACTTGCTACAACTGAGAGTCACAGAATTTTAATGCTTGCTACAAACTGTTTAGGCGGGTCCCAGCCACACGTTGATGGTAGGACCTGGCCGATTCTTACAACAACTAGAGCATGAACATTAACACTATATCACAGAGATACTTGTTGATATAGTAAACAAGATACCCTGTACAGACAGAGTATGATGGTGTAAACATATGTGAAAAAAGTGTAAATAATATGAAAAATATGTGAGCAAATTTGAGACAAGTGTAAAATATGTGTGAACTATATGTGTAATATGTGAAAAAAACGAAGTGTACAAAATAAACAAGGTTAAAACTTTTAACCAGCTATGTATAGTATGGTCAAAGTCTCTAGTCACACAAACTAGGGACCAGCATACCCCCACGGACTAAGCTCTCCCACCAGAGGTACCCTAAACCAAAGGTACCCCTCCCCCCTACACGACGATTGGTTTTGCCTACATAAAAGCACTTACAGGGGCAGGTTAACTGGTAGACCACATTGGCAGTATTACAGTTTATAAAGTGGTGCATTTTATATGTTCCTCTATCACCTATTGATACTGAGGAGCCTACTTTCATATACCTACACATATTGCATCCCCCACATTGACATGTGACTTTGGTCTTGCAGCATTCATTTTTCAGTTTTGTTCATAGTGACTGTGTACAAGGGTACCCCTCAGGTTCTTTGAGCGTCTGTAGATGACTCTGTGTGTTTTTGGTAAAAAGGTGTTTAAATATCGGTCATTTAGTAATACTGGCCAGTGAGCTCGAAATATTCGTTGTATCTGGCTATGGGCTTCAGTATATGTCATAATTAGAGATGAGCGACAAAATTCGTTTCGGTCCGAATTTATTTGCGACGAATCGCTATTAAAAACGGCTATTTCTGAGCTTCCTAGAGCCTCAGTAGGGTTGTAAACCATTCTGCCTTGCTGTAACACGCATAGGATGCATGCTGGGTTAGTGAAATAATGCTGTAAATAATGATAAAATACATGCAGATCAGAGGCATCGCTATTAGAATCGCAGAGTGGCACAATTGCAGAGAGTTGAGGTGGCATCACTATGAGGGGCCCCTATATTGCCTGAAAAACACACCCTGGACCTGGCAGCAGCAGGAGCCCAAATATTGGCTGAAAGACATCCTGGAGTTGGCAGCAGGAGCCCAAAAATTGGCCTGAAGACACACAATGGAGTTGGCAAACATTGCTTGAAAGACACACTAGAGTTGGCAGCAGAAGCAGCAGGAGCCCAAACATTGCTTGAAAGAGACACTGGAGTTGGCAGCAGGAGCAGCAGGAGGCCAACATTTCTTGAAAGACACACTGGAGTTGGCAGCAGGAGCAGCAGGAGCCCAAACATTGCTTGAAAGAGACACTGGAGTTGGCAGCAGCAGGAGGCCAAAAATTGGCTGAATGACACCCTGGAGTTGCAAGCAGCAGCAGCAGGAGCCCAAACATTGCTTGAAAGAGACACTGGAGTTGGTAGCAGGAGCAGCAGGAGGCCAAAATTGCTTGAAAGACACACTGGAGTTGGCAGCAGCAGCAGGAGCCCAAACATTGCTTGAAAGACACACTGGAGTTGGCAGCAGGAGCAGCAGGACCCCAAACATTGCTTGAAAGACACACTGGAGATGGCAGCAGGAGCAGCAGGACCCCAAACATTGCTTGAAAGAGACACTGGAGTTGGCAGCAGGAGCCCAAACATTGCTTGAAAGACACTGGAGTTGGCAGCAGGAGCAGCAGGAGCCCAAACATTGCTTGAAAGACACACTGGAGTTGGAAGCAGGAGCAGCAGGGGCCCAAACATTGCTTGAAAGAGACACTGGAGTTGGCAGCAGGAGCCCAAACATTGCTTGAAAGACACACTGGAGTTGGCAGCAGAAGCAGCAGGAGCCCAAACATTGCTTGAAAGAGACACAGCAGTTTGCAGCAGCAGCAGCAGAAGGCCAAAAATTGGCTGAATGACACCCTGGAGGTGCAAGCAGCAGCAGCAGGAGCCCAAACATTGCTTTAAAGAGACACTGGAGTTGGCAGCAGGAGCAGCAGGAGGCCAACATTTCTTGAAAGACACACTGGAGTTGGCAGCAGGAGCCTAAACATTGCTTGAAAGACACACTGGAGTTGGCAGCAGGAGCAGCAGGAGCCCAAACATTGCTTGAAAGACACACTGGAGTTGGCAGCAGGAGCAGCAGGAGCCCAAACATTGCTTGAAAGAGACACTGGAGTTGGCAGCAGGAGCAGCAGGACCCCAAACATTGCTTGAAAGAGACACTGGAGTTGGCAGCAGGAGCCCAAACATTGCTTGAAAGACACACTGGAGTTGGCAGCAGGAGCAGCAGGAGCCCAAACATTGCTTGAAAGACACACTGGAGTTGGAAGCAGGAGCAGCAGGAGCCCAAACATTGCTTGAAAGAGACACTGGAGTTGGCAGCAGGAGCCCAAACATTGCTTGAAAGACACACTGGAGTTGGCAGCAGGAGCAGCAGGAGCCCAAACATTGCTTGAAAGAGACACTGGAGTTGGCAGTAGCAGCAGCAGAAGGCCAAAAATTGGCTGAATGACACCCTGGAGGTGCAAGCAGCAGCAGCAGGAGCCCAAACATTGCTTGAAAGAGACACTGGAGTTGGCAGCAGGAGCAGCAGGAGGCCAACATTTCTTGAAAGACACACTGGAGTTGGCAGCAGCAGCAGGAGCCTAAACATTGCTTGAAAGACACACTGGAGTTGGCAGCAGGAGCAGCAGGAGCCCAAACATTGCTTGAAAGACTCACTGGAGTTGGCAGCAGGAGCAGCAGGAGCCCAAACATTGCTTGGAAGAGACACTGAAGTTGGCAGCAGAAGCAGCAGGAGCCCAAACATTGCTTGAAAGAGACACTGGAGTTGGCAGCAGGAGCAGCAGGAGCCCAAACATTGCTTGAAAGACACACTGGAGTTGGCAGCAGCAGCAGCAGGAGGCCAAAAATTGGCTGAATGACACCCTGGAGTTGCAATCAGCAGGAGCCCAAAATTGCTTGAAAGACACACTGGAGTTGGCAGCAGCAGGAGCCTAAACATTGCTTGAAAGACACACTGGAGTTGGCAGCAGGAGCAGCAGGAGCCCAAACATTGCTTGAAAGACACACTGGAGTTGGCAGCAGGAGCCCACAAATTGACCTAAAGGCACACTGGAGTTGCAAGCAGCAGCAGGAGCCCAAAATTGCCAGAAAGACACACCCTGGAGTTGGCAGCAGCATTAAGAGAACATATACAGATTTTCGGCACAGATATCTTATCCGAAGAATATTAATAAAAAGTAAGTGTAACGTAAAGCATTTTCTTAATAATTACTTGTGGTCTGATCTGGAGGAATGTCTGTAACTGGAGAGCAGCGCCTTAAATCTGTTTTGCATGATCCATATTTCTTTAGTGTTGGTCTGGCCCCATGATCAATCTACTCTAATGCATCAGGCATTGGTGGGTGGAAATCTTGGCTGATCCATGCACGATTCATTTCCACGCAGACCAGTCTCTGAAAAAAAAACATTTTTGAAGCATACTGGAGCACATTGAATTGCTCTCATCAGAGCATCACTTACGCACATCTGTTTCATCACTCGTGTTAAAGTCTTCAGGGCCTAGTTACTACTTAGTGAAAGACCATAGATAGTTACACACCTGCTGCTCTTATCGATAAATCCTGTTTTAAGTGTAGTGTAGCGTTTTGTCCTCCCCTCATATATGCACTAAGTATGTCAGGCAGAGAAGTGGCAGGATGGGCACAGAGAAGTTGCAGAGGCCTAAATTCATCAAACAGAGGTTGCAGCAGACTAGGGGTGAGTGGCAGCAGGAGTCTCAGTGAGAGGACTGATCTCCCGGGATCAGCTAGTGGTCGTGTCTTGACCAGCAACCCATCTGCCATCATCCATTGGTTAACACGATCATCCACTGCATCACAAGTGACATCTAACACCCCCAGTCAACTGTCGGTTATGTCTTATGCTTAGGGTTCAGCTCCACTATTCAGTGAGGACGATCTGATAATCAGAAAAATCAGCAGCTACTGCCCAGCCAAGAAATGGAGGAGACACTCGCTGCTTCTTCCACTAGGCGGGCAAGTAGTGATGAGGAGAGTGGCATGGGAGGTGGTGTTGCAAGTGTTTTGGCTTCTTAAGCAGACACTGTTGAGGAACCTGAGGAGGACCTCAGTCAGTTTTGAGGGCACTTTTAAAGGCTTGGAGTGATGGAGAGTGACAGATTTAGCGGCCAGCATGGTGGCAGAAGGGGAAAGTATGGAGGCAAATGTGCTCGAGGTAGACCACTTGCGCGGCAGGCTATCTTCCCAGGAGGTAGTGGAAGAGGGTACCTGGAGATGGCGGCGGCAGCAGCAGTGAATTAGTGCGGACTGTTGGTAGGAAAAATCAGCTACAAGGCCATGTGGCAGTTTTTCATCAAGCATCCGCAGGAGGTTAACATGGCTATGAAAGATGTGTAGGCAGAAGGTGAAGTGTGGCCAGGGTCCCAATGTTGGACCCACAGCCCTGCGTCAACATTTGCAGCGTCACCATCAAGCAGCCTGGGAGAGTTGGCTCCAAAGTGGTGGTCCAGCCTGCTGCATTACCCAGTGGCACTCCACTCTCTGTTCCAGCCAGCCAAGGCTCCACCACCTCCTGTGTGTCATACCTAGAGATGAGTGAACCAGTTCGGACGAACCGGAATTCGCTCCGAATTTCAGGAAATATTCGATTCGGCACGAACCCGAATATTTTGTGGTTCGCGCCGATCGAATTTTTCCTGAAATTAAAAAAAAAAAAATGCCGGCATGGTGGGAGCCGGCCGCGGGCCGGTAAAGCCGGCCGGCCCGCTCCCATCATGCCGGCATTTAACCCTTTAAACGCCAGCTACGTAAAATTCACGTAGCTGCCTCTCCTGTCATTAATCGCCAGCTACGTAAATTTTACGTACCTGGCTTTCCCCCCTGCTAACTGGCAAAAAAAAAAAAAAAAGACACTCACCTGACCCCTCGTTTGATTCGGCCGGGTCTCCCCTTTAAGATGGTGTGCTCCGATCGTCCGTGGGACCTCCTCCGGCTGCAGGGGAGGGCCCGGAATAGGGTGCCCCCCCCATTTTAGCTGCCACTGGCTTTCCTGTAAAAAAAATAAAAACATAAAAATGACATTTACTTACCTGCATGTGCGCTGGCTCCCGTCGACCCTCCTCTTCACCTGGGGGGCCTCCGATCCCCCCCCCAGGGCTTGCCGGTCTTCAGGAGAGAGCCCGGGAGGCTCTCTCCTCTCACCTTCTCGATGGCGGCCGCCATCTTGCCGCTAAGCCCCGCCCCCCCCCCCGTGTCGTCTCCCCGTCAAGCCCCGCCCCTTTTGGGTGCGGGGCTATGACGTCATCCCGGTCCCGATCACTGGCTTCAGCTGTTTCAGCTGTCAGATGCCGGTGATCGGTGCACTGGAAGGAGGTGGCAGGAGATCCTCTGATCTCCTGCCCCCCCCCTTCTCTGGATGCCGATCACCGGCATCTGTCATCAGAGCGGCGAGGGACAAGAGCTTGCAATCGGAGGTAAGTACAGTAAAAACATTTTTTTTTTTTTTTAATAAAATCATTTTGTGTGTGTGTTTTTTTTTTTTTACAGTTAACCCTTTGTGAGCTGGTAAGGGGTCTATCAGACCCCTGTACCAGCTCACAAGGCTCTGGGTCTGGCAAGTCACCTGCGGGTTAGCGGGTGACTTGCCATTAACCCCCAGCCCCCCATTACCTGCCTCCCCAAAGGCCAGGGGGGGGCAGATGGGCCCGGGCCACTATGGCTATGTGGGCCTGTTCTACAAGCCCCCATAGCTGGCCCGGGTCGGTAACGCTGGGTAGGGGGGACCCTACGTCATTTTTTGGGGGGTTTTTAAGGGTTTTTAACCCTTAAAATTCCAAGAAAAAAAGGGGTCCCCCACCCTGGGAGGGGGGACCCTATGTCAATTTTTTTTTAATTAACCCCTTATGTCCTGTCACCCAGCTGGTAATAAATGCTTCCAGCATTTTGTGGTGTGGTGTGTTTTTTTTTTACATTTTAAGTGGACCAACACCCAGGATTTTGACTTTGCTGGGTATTGGTCCTTTCCCCAATCGGGATGCCCCGCTGCGTGAAACCCCCCCGATCACCCACAATAACTCACCTTACCCGGGTCCTACGGCGCATGCGCGGCCGCTCGTCCAATCAGCGCGCTCAGAGCGGCTGAGTTATGGACGTCTAAGAGACATCTAAGCTCAGCCGCTCTGAGCGCGCTGGCGGCCGCATCCCCCACTTCCCTCTAACAGGGAGCGTGCCCGCGGCGGCCATTCATAAATAGCCGGCCTGGGCACCCGTCCTGCTAGAGGGATAGCGGGGATGCGGCCCGCGCATGCGCCGTAGGACCGGATTCAAGTAAGTGGTAGCAGGTGTTCTGGGGGGTTTCACACAGGGGGGCATCCCGATTTTGGATGCCCCAGGGGGAGGGAATAGAACGGTCCAGGAATCTTATAGATTCCGGGGCCGATCAGCCCTGGGTGTTGGTCCACTTCAACCCATTGTGAACTTGTAAGGAGTCCATGAGACCCCTGTACCAGTTCACAAGGCTCGAGGGCTGTCAAGTGACCTGCGGCTAGCGGGTGACTTGCCATTAACCCCGGCCCCCCTATTACCTGCCTCCCGAAGCCCAGGGGGGGCAGAAGGGCCCGGGCTGATTTAGGCGGTGCTGGCTTGTACTTGGCAGGGCGGGGGGCCACCAAAGCTGGCCCCTGCGCCCTGTTCTACAATCCCTGCATAGCTGATCCCTGGGCTACTTATGCTGGATAGGGGGGACCCCATGTCATTTTTATGGGAATTATTAAGGGTTTTTAACCCTTAAAATAAAAAAAAAATGGGGGTTACCTCCCCCCCAGAAAGGGGAACCCCACACCAATTTTTTTTCTTGATTTAACCCTTTATAGTGTGGATTGTAGTTGTATTTTATTTTTACATGTTATAAAATGTTTTTTCAGTTTGGGGGGGTCTTCTGAACAGTAACAGGGGGCTACCGATACATATGTGGTACCGTTGTAATTGGAAGAAATGGTTTTCTTTAATAAAACAAATGTTTTATTTGAAATAAAGGAGATAATTTTCTAAAAAAAAATTAAAATTTTAAAAATTTTATTTTGTTTTGTTTAATTTACTCAAAAATATTAAAAAAAAACAGTAAAAAAATTACAAACAAGACATTTCATGTTAAAGCCTAAACTCTGCCACAAAAAAAAATATATGATTTTCCTGGAAATTCCTGCAAAAATCACAGTTAAGCATAGCGCAAAATGGTGAAAAATGACCTGTCAAGAGAGGGTGACAAAGCCTAAAGTAGGCTGGCAGTTAAAAGGGTTAGTAGTACCTATGCATGTTGGGTATCGTTCTGCTCGGGGGATTTTGCGCTTTCAGATTTAGCTTGTTTTTTTTTGTTTGCATATTGATATTTTAGGAAAACTCATTTCTTATTCTGCTTTATTATACATTTTTTAAGGAAACCTTGTGCGACCAACGAATTCTTTGAGGGATTACTTCCAGAAAGATGGGCCCACTACAACATGCTGGGTATGCTTAGAAAGCTTATCATGTGTACTTTCAGAAAATATATGGTTTGTGGCAGGTATTCCAAATGTAAAGGGTTGTTTTGGTAGAAAAAGCGCAAGGTGCCACTTTGTCTGCAGAGCTGAAATTTTCAAGCAAAATTACCTTCTCCCCAAGCTTTACTTTGGGGTGTTTGGCAACTCTTTCCTTGACAGTAGCTATGCATGTTGGGTATCGTTCTGTTCGGGGGATGTTGCTTTTTTAGATTAACTTGTTTTTTCTTGTTTGCTTATAGTTTTCTTTAGAAAAATGTGGCTTTGATTCTGCTTTTTTATCCTTTTTTAGGGAAGTTCTGTGTAACCAAAGAATACATTGAGGGAGAACTTCCAGAAAACTGTGGCAACATCAACAAGCCTGGTATGCCTAAAAAGCTTGAGGTGTGTACTTCCAGAGAATATATAGTTTGTGGGGGGTATTTCAAATGTAAAGGGTTGTTTTTATTGAAAAACTGCAAGGTGCACATAGTGCTTAGCATAGCTGTATTTGATCTGAAAATCCCCTAAAGCGCTGTTCAGTTTTGGGGAGTCTCCTGGGCAGGAAAGGGCATCTACCAATACATATGTGGTGCCGTTGTAACCGGGAGAAATTGGGATTTCACACGCAATAAGATTTTATTGACAAACTTACATTTTTTATTACAAAAAAACACTACAAATTGTAAAAAATAGATTTTTTTTATTTTTTTGCACATATCTCACCCCAAAATATTAAGAATACACTTAAAAAATGACAAACAAGACATTTCATGTTAAAGCCCAGACTCTGCTGAAAAAAAACAATATACAATTTTTCTGGGAAATCCCTGGAAATCCCTTCAAAAATCACAGTTGAACATGCATAGTGCAAAATAGTGAAAAATGGTCTGGCAACAAAGCGTAACAAAAACTCCAGGTAGGCTGGCACTTAAAGGGTTAAAAGACAAAAAAAAAAAAAAAAGCATTTTTGCCGGCATGGTGGGAGCGGGCCGGCCGGTTCCGCGCTGACAGCGGAGGGCCGGTAAAGCCGGAGGGCCCGCTCCCACCATGCCGGCATTTAAAAAACAAAACAAAAAAAAAAGCATTTTTGCCGGCATGGTGGGAGCAGGCCGGCCGGCTCCGCTGTCAGCGGAACCGGCCGGCCCGCTCCCACCATGCCGGCATTTAAAAAAAAAGCAAACACTTACCTGCAGGTCCGGAGCGTGGAGGCCGGCGCCGCTCTCAACTGTCATCTGAGGGCGCGTCATCAGAGACGCCCTCTGATGACGCGCCCTCAGACGACAGCTGAGAGCGGCGCCGGCCTCCACGCTCCGGACCTGCAGGTAAGTGTTTGCTTTTTTTTTTAACTGCCGGCATGGTGGGAGCGGGCCGGCCGGTTCCGCCGACAGCGGAGCCGGCCGGCCCGCTCCCACCATGCCGGCAAAAATGCTTTCTTTTTTTTTTTTTTTTTTTAAATGCCGGCATGGTGGGAGCGGGCCGGCCGGCTTTACCGGCCGGCCCGCTCCCACCATGCCGGCATTTTTGATGGGGAACGTCGTAAAAGTTCGATTCGGCCGAACCCGAATTTCTTTGTGAAATTCGGCGAATCGGCCGAATCGAACTTTTCAAAAGTTCGCTCATCTCTAGTCATACCCATCCTCTGTCGCTCCAGATGCTCCTCCTCCTCTTAATCTGAGTCAGTCATTCCGCCAGCAATCCATTGGCCAAGCCATGTCCAAGAGACAACAGCCCACTCAGCCAACGTGCAGAAGCTAAATGTGCTCCTGTATAAGTTGCTGGTGCTGCAGTCCCTCCCTTTTGAGATGGTGGACCTTTCAGAGAACTGATGGCTTGTGCCGAGCCGAGGTGGAGAGTCCCATGCTGTCATTTCTTTGCGAAGAAGGCAGTACCAGCCCTGTACAATTTTGTTGAACAGAAGGTGGGCCAGTCCTTTAGCCTGTCAGTGTGTACCAAAGTGCACAGCAGTGCCTACGTCTGGAGCTGTAACTACGGTCAGGGACAATACATATCCTTTAAGGACCACTGGGTGATTGTGGTTCCTGCACAACCACAACAGCAACTTGGACAGGTCCCTCTGCTGTGGACTCCACGCTCCTAGGCCTTTGTGCCTGTGACAGTGCACTTGCAATGGTGTCACAGATAAAAGTGGCTAATTGTCAATTACATATTAATAGTTAACATTTATCTTATTTGAACATATTTATAATAATAACAGTAACATATAAAATGTATCAAAATTTTTTTTTTTTTTTATTCTTGGATATTTTTGTTTTAATTTTTTTTCATATTTAGTATTTAAAAAAAAAAAAAAAAAAAGAATATATATATATATATATATATATATATATATATATATTTTTTTTTTTTTTTTTTTTTTTTTTTTTTTGTAAATATTTTTTCCATTATCTTTTTTTAATAATTTGTGAATTTTTGTACCATTTTTTTTTTCATTTTTTATTTTTTTTTTTGTATTTTGTTTTTTTCTAAATATTTTTTTTTTATTTTTTTTTCTCAGTGCCCTTCCAGCCTACCATGTTTGCAGGACACAGTGGTTTCTCACTGTTCTTCACATGGTTTGCCTTGAGCAACAGAGTCACACATGGGAGAAACTGTTAAAAATGAGAACTCAATACATGAAATCATGGCTTACTCCACGAAAACTGCAAATGGGACCCATGGTGACTGACACTGGGCAGAACATCTTGTCTGCGCTGCGACAAGGAAGCCTGAGCCATGCGTCCTGCCATGGCACACGTGTTCAATCTAGTTGTCAAGCATTTTCTGAAGTCTTCCCCCCATCTGCAAGACATCCTAACAACGGGAAGGAAACTTTGCATGCACTTCAGCCACTCCTACACCGCCAAGCACACCCTTCTTGAGCTTCAGCGTCAGAACAGTATCCCCAAACATAGTCTGATTTGCGATGTTTCCACTCGTTGGAATTCCACCCTCCATATGCAGGATTGACTATAGGAACAGAGAAAAGCCATCACAGATTTCTTGATGATCCAAACGGATAAGGGGACTCCCCTGTGTAACTTCTATGTAAACCAGTGGCAGCTCATACGTGACACCTGCTGTTTGCTCAGGCCATTTGAGGAAGCTATGAGATGAACAATGTGATTCCACTGCTTCATGTACTACAACACATGTTGGAAACCATGGCTGGTCAGGGCACTGGAGACATGGCGCATACATTTCACAGCCACATGAAGCCTGTGGGGGCTGAAGTGGAGGAGGAGGAGGGGGTGGGGCACAGCAAAGCACAGTTTAGGTTTGACAAAATGGCCATTTTATCTAGTCATCTGACAGGAGAGGAGGAGCAGGAGCAGCCAGAGGAGCTAGAGGGTTGTGAGGAAGGCGAGACAGAGGACCCAGACACACCGTGGCAGTTTGCAGTGGAGATGGAGACAGGTAGTCCCTCCGAGTCACTTGCACAAATGGCACGATGCATGCTCACGTGCTTGCGTAGTGACCGCAGAATTGTCTCCATTTGTCAGCGGGATGACTTCTGGCTCTCCACCTTATTGGACCCTCGCTTACGGCACAAAATGGGGGCATCTTTTACACCCACTGAGAGGGAGGACAAACTGACTTACTACAGAGACATCCTACGTAGTCAGTTGGGCGATGCCTATCTGCGCCATGGTCCATACTGTGATGCCCAGCGGGACACCAGCCTTCTGTAAGCAGGCAACCCCCAATCTCCACCGCCACTTCTGCCTATAGTCAAGCCCCCATTTGCCGGATGCTAGGTACGCCTCACCGGACACGCTTGCCCCCAGGTCTTAATAGGCGCAAAGGATGGCTGCTTACGGTGAAGGCCGATAAACCATGAGGGTATCCCGAAGCCGAGCTCGTTCACAGGTAGTCAATCTGGAGGGTGCTTCAGAGTACAGGGATGAGACAGGTGCGTAGTCAGGAGTAGCCAAAGGGTCAAGCCAGGAGGTCAGAGATCGCGGGGTAAATGGGGGCATTTTTTAAACCCGCCGAGAGGGAGGACAAACTGACCTACTACAAAGACATTCTACGTAGTCAGTTGGCCGATGCCTATCGGCGCCATGGTCCATACTCTCACAGGTCTGACTCGGGGGGACCTCTGCGATCACCTTCCACTGCCATGGCTGCTGGGGGGGTGGAAGGAGAAGCAGCAGCAGCTCCATCAGCAGCAGCCTCAGTCTTCAGTCGCTAATGAGTAGCTTTCTACACCCGCATAGTGAGTCTACTCATGAGCAGCATGAAGACCTGGAGCAGGACCTGAACCAGCAGGTCGTGTCATACTTTGACATGACCATGCCAACACACCTTGAGGATCCGCTGGACTTCTGGGCAGCCAAACCTGACTTGTGGCCGCAACTAGCAGAGTTTTCCCTGGAAAAGCTGTCCTGCCCAGCCAGTAGTGTGCCATCTGAGCAGGTGTTTAGTGCGGCGGGGGCCATAGTCATGCCAAGGAGAACTTGTCTATCCACGAATAATGTGGAGAGACTCACCTTTGTGAAGATGAATCAGGCATGGTTCAACCAGGATTTCCAGCCAACAATGGCTGATCCATGGTAGTAGCTGATGCATGGTAGCTCCTTATGCTGCTGCCAACTCCAGGGTGTGTCTTTCCGGCAATATATGGGCTCCCTATGCTGCTGCCAACTCCTGGGTGTGTCTTTCAGACAATATATGGGCTCCCTATGCTGCTGCCAACTCCTGGGTGTGTCTTTCAGGCAATATATGGGCTCCCTATGATGCTGCTGCCAGCTCATATGTGTGTCTTTCAGGCAATATATGGGCTCCTAATGCTGCTGCTGCCAACTCCAATGTGAGCACTCTTAAAAGACACATGCTAGCATATTTGGGATGCCCCCCGATTAAAGGCAATGGCTGCTGGCAATTTGACAAAGTTACTTTCTTTACAAAATGCAACCAGTTAATAGACAGGTACTCTTGAAATATTACTGCTAGTGTTTGGGATGCCCCCTCCTCACATACAAAGGAGTCCTCCCTTGATTCTGGAAAAGTGACGTTAATTATAAAATGCAAGCAGTTATTAGACAGGTAGTTTTGAGATATTTATGCTAGTGTTTGGGATGCCCATGTGGGCTGGGGTTTTTACAGCAGACACAGAAACAATTCAAACTGCAATATATTTATTATAGATGAGCGAACTTCTCAAAAATTAGATTCGGGCGATTCGCTGAATTTCTCAAAGAAATTCGGGTTCGTCCGAATCGAACTTTTACGAATCGCTCATCTCTGGTGGGAGCGGGGGGGCCGGCTGCGCTGTCAGCGGGCGGCGGAAGCCGGCTTCCGCCGCCCTCTGACAGCGCAGCCAGCCTCCCCGCTCCCACCAAGCCCTGAAATGAAAAAAAAAATGCCGGCATGGTGGGAGCGGGGAGGCCGGCTGCACTGTCAGCGGGCGGAGGAAGCCGACTTCTGCCGCCCGCTAACAGCGCAGCCGGCCTCCCCGCTCCCACCATGCCGGCATTTTTTTTTTCAGCAAACACTTACTGGCATGGTGGGAACGAGGAGGCCGGCTGCGCTGTCAGATGTCATCAGAGGACGCGTCATCAGAGGAAGCGGCTTCCGCCGCCCGTTGACAGCGCAGCCGGCCTCCCCGCTCCCACCATGGCGGCATTTTTTTTTTTTTATTTCAGGGAAATTCGGTCAGCACGAACCACTAAAAATTCGGGTTCGTGCTGAATCGAATTTTCCCTGAAATTCAGAGCGAATTCAGGTTCGTTAGAACCGATTCGCTCATCCCTAATATTTATGAGAAATAGCCTTTAAAAGCTGCTTTAGTGTAACAGATAGGGTCAAATGTGCAGGTTTGGGATACCCTGAGGCCTGGTGTTTTTATAGCACACACAAAAACAATTCAAACTGCGATATATTTATGAGAAATAGCCTTTGCAAGCTGCTTTAGTGTAACAGATAGGGTCAAATGTGCTGGATTGAGATAATCTGAGGCCTGTTTTTTTTACAGCACACACAAAAACAATTCAAACTGCAATATATTTATGAGAAATAGCCTTTAAAAGCTGTTTTAGTGTAACAGATAGGGTCAAATGTGCAGGTTTGGGATACCCTGAGGCCTGGTGTTTTTACAGCACTCACAAAAACAATTCAAACTGCGATATATTTATGAGAAATAGCCTTTAAAAGCTGCTTTAGTGTAACAGATAGGGTCAAATGTGCAGGTTTGGGATACCCTGAGGCCTGGTGTTTTTACAGCACACACAAAAACAATTCAAACTGCAATATATTTATGAGAAATAGCCTTTAAATGCTGCTTTAGTGTAACAGATAGGGTCAAATGTGCAGGCTTGGGATCCCCTGAGGCCTGCTGTTTTTACAGCACACACAAAAACAATTGAAACTGCGATATATTTATGAGAAATAGCCTTTGCAAGCTGCTTTAGTGTAACAGATAGGGTCAAATGTGCTGGATTGGGATACCTTGAGGCCTGTTTTTTTACAGCACACACAAAAACAATTCAAACTGCAATATATTTATGAGAAATAGCCTTTAAAAGCTGCTTTAGTGTAACAGATAGGGTCAAATGTGCAGGTTTGGGATACCCTGAGGCCTGGTGTTTTTACAGCACACACAAAAACAATTCAAACTGCAATATATTTATGAGAAATAGCCTTTACAAGCTGCTTTAGTGTAACAGATAGGGTCAAATGTGCTGGTTTGGGATGCCCATGTGGGCTGGTGTTTTTACAGCACACACAAAAACAATTCAAACTGCAATATTTTATGAGAAATAGCCTTTAAAAGCTGCTTTAGTGTAACATATAGGGTCAAATGTGCTGGTTTGGGATGCCCATGTGGGTTGGTGTTTTTACAGCTACACAGAAACAATTCAAACTGCAATATATTTATGAGAAATAGCCTTTAAAAGCTGCTTTAGTGTAACAGATAGGGTCAAATGTGCTGGTTTGGGATGCCCATGTGGGCTGGTGTTTTTACAGCTACACAGAAACAATTCAAACTGCAATATATGTATGAGAAATAGCCTTTAAAAGCTGCTTTAGTGTAACAGATAGGGTCAAATGTGCTGGTTTGGGATGCCCATGTGGGCTGGTGTTTTACAGCACACACAAAAACAATTCAAACTGCAATATATTTATGAGAAATAGCCTTTAATAGCTGCTTTAGTGTAACAGATAGGGTCAAATGTGCTGGTTTGGGATGTCCATGTGGGCTGGTGTTTTTACAGCGCACACAAAAAAAATAAAAAAAAATTAAAACAAATCGAGTTATAAGAAATGCTTGTGTGTAACAGATAGGGTTAAATATGCCACTGCCAAGATGGGATGCACAGTGCCCAGAAATGTTTACAGCACAAACAAAAGCAATTTAAAACTGATCTGGCAAATGAAGTGAAATGAAAATAAAAACAAGTTTCCCTGTCACTTTCTCTGCTGTCCCTGCCTGGATCCTTCCCTATCTTTCCCTGGCTCTCCCTGGCACTCTGTGGGTCTCTGTGGGTCTCCCTGCCTCTCCCTGCCTCTCTGTTAGTCTCTCCCTGTTTGTAGCAATCTCCGTTCTGGCCGCAATACAACGCTGAAATGCGCACAAGCAAGATGGCCGCCGTTTATATAGCACTGTGACATCACCGGGCTTCCTGGCTGCTGCTAGGCTGCTTGTGACCTTCCCATGATAACTTGCCCCAGGGGATATGTCCGGACATGTCCATCCACCATTTTACAATGGCTGTAATTGAAATAAATGGAGTTTAAAGGAAAACTTCGATTGATCGAATTGCGGGAAAATTCGTATTCGTTCAGAATCGAATTTTTCCTGAATTTCGGAACAAATTCGGGTTCATCCGGATCGATTCGCTCATCCCTAGTCATAATAAAGGCTGGTCCTGATTGTTCTTTATTTCTACGAGGTCTATAAAGTAGTTCCTGTCTATCCATACTTTTTGCCTTCCTATAGGCTGATCTTAACACCTTATCTTTGTATCCTCTCGTCCTGAGTCTAATCCATATTCTCTCTGCTTCCCTTTCAAACAGGTCCATTGTAGCGCAATTGCACCTCGCACGAGTTCCCTATATGGGATACTCTTCCATAAATGTGCTGGATGCGAGCTGCTGGCCCGTAACATGTAATTCGCGGATGTCTCCTTCCGATATAGATTTGTAGTTATGCGACCATTTCCAAATCAAGGAAATCAAGGAAAAATCAATTTTATGTTGGTCATAACTGCAAGTAAATTTAAGATTGCCACTGTTTTCATTTAATTTCTCTACGAATTTCATCAGTTCCTGCCTCGGCCCCTTCCAGATGACCAAGATGTCGTCTATGTACTAGGTACTGGGCCATCTCGTCCCAACTCCACAAACCCCTCTCCCACCACCCCAGATACAGGTTCGCGAACGACGGGGCACAAGTCGTCCCCATCCCCTGTATCTGGTGGTAGAGTTGACCCTTAAAGAGAAAGAGGTTGTGGGTGAGGACGAAATTGAGGAGCCGAAGCAGGAACGGGCTGTGGTTGTGCTGGGAAATGTCACGTTCGTTCAAGAAACATTCCACTGCCCTTATACCCTTCTCATGCGGGATACTAGAATACAGGGCCTCCATGTCCAGAGTCACCAGGGTAGATTCGGGGCTAACCCACAGGTCGTCGAGGATCCCCAGGACATGGCCCGAGTCCTTAACGTACGATGGTAGGCTTGTGATGAGAGGCTGGAGGTGGTGGTCCACATAACGGCTGGCGTTTTCCCGTCAGAGCCCCCATGCCCGACACGATTGGACGCCCTAGTGGAGCCGTGGGCAATTTATGCACTTTGGGGAGTGCATAAAATGTGGGAATCTTCGGGCATGGGGACTCCAGGAAGCCAGCCGCCCGTGGGTCGATCACTCCCTCCTCTCGAGCCTGGTGGATGAGCTGGTGCTATTCCCTATCATCCGTGGTGAGTCTGGACGCGGAGGCCCATGCGTTATTGTTCAAGATATCCATGCACATCTTCTCGTACTGCTCTGTAGACATGACCACAATGTTGCCACCCTTGTCGGCAGGTTTTATTATCAGGTCATGATTGTTCTCAAGTTCCTTCACAGCTGCTTGCAGTTGTTCATTTATGTTTGGGTGATATCCCATTTGTTTAGGCAGACGTTCCAGGTCTGCCATTATTAAATCCACAAAGGTGGCAACATTGTGGTTCATGAGCAGGAAAAAACGTGGAAGGCTTTCTGAATTTGATTTCGCTTGGACAACTTGTTATATAACCTGCCACTTCCAAATCAAGTTCCTCAATGTCTTTTTCGAGTTGTGTATCGCTTATAGAATTACTTATAGAGTCTTGGGAGCTTGTGGCAGTGGCCTCATCTCCCTTGTTCATAAAGTAATACTTGCATAAGATTTTCCTTGCAAGCATGTGGACATCTTTCACCACTTCGAAGACATCTAGTCCCTTCGATGGGCAAAAGTTCAATCCCAGTTGGTACATGGTAATTAAAAAAAACATGTAACTTAGGTCTTTATGTATTTTACGTCATATATATATTAATATGTATTTTGGGTAACCCGTAAATCTGAACATTTTTGAGATGGAGAAGCTAAATTGTATCAGCAAAGTTACTAGATAATAGTAATGGGTATTAAAAATAGTTAAAAGTAACTAATCCTAATGATTGATGTAATAAATTAAGGACACAATCACAATCAGGACTCCCCAAGATCTATGTTGTTGTCACCCTGGAGCACCACCCATTGAGAACTTCCTGGGACTAAGAAGCTTTGCAAAGAGCACTGTTCAAATGTTGTGTCCACACCTTCAGGGCACCCGTCATCTTTCCAGTACACACATTTTGTTTTTTTTCATCTCACCCATGGCCCCAGAGCCATCAGGTTGGCCCTAAAATAAAGTCTGAGTGGCAGTTTGAGCACTTGTTTCCTAAACGGTTTGCCATCATTGCTCTAGGGCAAGGTTTTTGTCTGCTTTGATAAAAACTTTAATAAAAGTCTTTTTGGCTAGAGTAGCCTCCCGCCGCATGCCTCTGGGTGAGTTACAGTGAAGGATGCCCTCAATGAATAGCAGTGAAAGAAAAAGAAGGCATCCCCCAAGCAGCAACTCCCCTGTAATATCCTCCTCAGGGAAAAGAGAGTATTGAACCTGAGTGGATGGGGGATCTCCTCTTAGGAAACTATCTATCACTAGGCCGAGGTTGGGTAAGGGCCACTTTTATAGCAACCTAATAGCTGATACAAAAACTTGGTATTAATTGTTAAATCTAAGTAATAAGAATGTGTATGTAATTTTAATTTAAAACTAACTCAAACTTAAAATACTTAAAAGTATTTGACATTAAGGGTCTGATTTATGAAGTGACAGCACCATTTTGCTCCATTTAGCACCAATGGTTTGACCACTGAGGCACTCTATGCCTAAGTTATCCCAATTTGCCAGATTGTAATCACACCAGTATTGTCATATAACTCATATAACTATAATGGCAACCAGCACCTATAGGATCCACCACCAACCTCTGTTACATGTTAGAAATGAGCATGCAGCATCAGGAAGTTGACAGAACAGAGTAGGTCTTAAATCCTGCATAAGGGCCAATAGGTACACAAGTATGGGGATAAATCTAGTAAGTCAATGCAAGCTGATATAAAATTGTGCTAAATGGCACAGAATGGTGCACTTCATAAATAAGGCCCCAGGTGTTATATGAAATAGTTAGTAAAAGAGTAACTCCAGTAATTTTCACTGTGCTCCCTCTTTTATATGCAGCAGCTGTGCAGCCTGCATCATACTGCCCTGCTGTGCACCGCTGCTGCTAAAATAAAGAACTGAGTAGACCAGATACCCAGCTCTGCTGGGTTGCACCTCCCACATGACATTGAGCAGCCTGTCAGGGCATCCGGCATCCGAACACATTAATGTGCAGATGCTGAACGTGCAAGCTGATAGACTGCTCCATGGCTGCCGTAGAAGGTTCCCAGAGCAGGTGAGTATCTGGGTGGCTCTGTTTGGGGAGCCCCATCTGGGATGTCCAACTGCTGCTTATTCAAAAGGGAGACCAGTCAGAATGACTGGAGTTTCTATTTAATATTTAAAGATAATTAATTTATTTGACGATTATTAACTTAAATAGTTATTTAGGAATTTTAAAGTATGTTTTGTAATTGAATTGATAGTATAAAGAGAATTAATAACTATATTAACAACTGAATAATAATATAATAATTAATAATAAAAATGGTGGTGGATAAAATTCTGCTTCATTACTAAAAGTCTAAAAAGATGACCAAACTGAACATTAGCACTTAAATGGAAAGTTGCCTAATGAGCAGAACCCAACTGGTTGGTCTCAGCACAGTTATCTCCAGCATCAGACCCATTAACACTGGCACACAGTAAGTATGTATCTACACCTCTATTGTTCTCAGTATGCACAAATGATTGCTCCTCTACTGCAGACTCGTTTTAAAGGAAAACTCCCTTTTTGTCAGTGTTCTGCCTTATTGTTTCCTCTTTTGGAATGTAAAATAATCATTTGTGTGCCTGTGATTTAGTTATCAGCATGCTTTTCTGGGACTCCATTTTGCTACAGTGAGAGTGTTTTTTATTTTCTAAAACAATGGGCTACACGTCCCACAATTCTGCCATTGAAACAGGTGAACTTTATAGCAGCTTTAGCTAAGTCTAAGCAGCCTAATAATCTATCCATCTGAGAACCTGGACGTTAACCCTTATGCTACTAGAAAACAAGACTGTGATTCTTCCAAACTGAAGAAGTTGAATTTCAGCAGAATGAGTTAAACCTGTCATCTATGCCTTGGTCAATCAGATGATTCGCAAGCTAGAGTGAGGAAGTCTATGATATGTACTCCACATCACCACTTTGGTGTACATTGTTAAGGTAAACACATTGTTGCTATGGAAAACACAGAGTTGCAAACAAATAGAATAAAAAAAATGATACACTTAGCAAATTGAAGACATCATTTTGCCACACAATAATGGAAGCTTTTAAAAATGTAATTGAAAGTGGAATTATCCTTTAAAGTTTGCAGATGACACCACAGTCATTGGTCTAACATTGGCAGTTAGGCCACCCTTCTTAATGGATGATAAGAAAATAACAATAGTAAAAGAGACTACGTTTTTAGAAATGACTATTTCAGATGACCTGAAGAGAAACATATTATGACCACAAAGATTATTATTCCTCTGACAGTTAAAAAAGCAGGTCTGCCTAAGAAGCTGTTGGTGTTATTTTTTTAGTAATTGGGTCTGTGTTTCCCATTCTCTGTATGGTTCTTGGCATAAGTCTAGGCTGCATAAAACAGGGTGGAAAAAAATTATCTTGGAGCTCCACAAATTTAAAGGAACTGTACAAAGTGGGGGTCAGTAGAATGGTAGAGAAAACTCTTAATGATTCCTGGTCACTATGTATTTTTATAGTGAATGAATAATCCCTTGTTAAAGCGGAACTAAAGAAAAAAATAATTGTAGTTTTTCAGTACCCAGCTGCGTATCACCACCGTTAAAAAAAGAAACTGGATGCTGGCACCGCCTCTGGGCCTATCCTGTGGCGGCCGCGGCGAGTATGCTGGCAC
This sequence comes from Gastrophryne carolinensis, assembly GCA_027917425.1. Taxonomy (NCBI): domain Eukaryota; kingdom Metazoa; phylum Chordata; class Amphibia; order Anura; family Microhylidae; genus Gastrophryne; species Gastrophryne carolinensis. The sequence goes on along the minus strand of CM051239.1, from coordinate 217,768,774 downwards.
CCGGTTTCTCATTTTAATGGCGGTGATTCACAGCGGGCAGCCCGGGCCGTGCTGTCCCACTGCTAAATAGTACTGCAAAACTACAGTCATGATGATGGGGGTGTGCTCAGACATCTGTCCTCGGGATTGGGTTAGTGAAGAGTTGGACCTTAGCTAAACAGCTGCATCGTGGGCAATTGTGGCATGTGCTCATAATGCCCACAACATTTAGATCAGTTAAGATACCATATTTTGCAGAACTAGTTGAAAGATTTAGATCTGCAATGCAGCTCTCACATTGCAGAGTATCGTCAACCTAAATTTGAACATAGGAAACTAACATATTCACTACCCAATTTTACGGTCAAGGCCAGTTTTGCACAAGATCTGTAAATAAAATCTATACAAAAGCCTCAGGGAATACAGAAGGTTTTTCTCTTGTTACAATATTCTACTTGCTGTAGATGTCAGTGCTAAAAACAACAGTAATATGACCTTTCCATCTCATACTCTTGAAGCTAAAGGGGAATGAAATCACTGTTTGGTAAAAGCTGTAAATCCATATGACTTGTGTTCTGTTAACTGCTCAGGTTGTACATTACTCAAAATGTCTATTGTTAGTCTTATCTTCCCATATTTTTTTTACCATACAACAGAAAAAAAGATGAAATATTCACTACACTACAAAATAAATAAGACACATAAATACCAGGGAAATTACTGTCACCTTTCAAATAATTAACCTTCCCTTTGCTCATGTCACTTATTATAGTGTGTTGCAAAAAATGGAAGCAAACATAGTTAATGGCACTATGCCAAAGAATCTGACATTTTAATTTTTGCTACTCTTCAAAGTTAGTGATGCTTTGATATATAGTCAAATCGGGGTGAGGCAGTGTGCTTAGGTAGGACATAGCAGGCAGGAAGTATGGGTTTCCCTCTCAAAGCTGCATATTGACCATACACCACTTTACTGGTAGAGCCTACAAATTCAGATCATATGGGCTGGATTTCCACTTTTAATGCAATTCCTCTTAAGATGATTTTATTAGTTTATAAATGAATAAAATCTCACTGTATGATTTTTAAATACTTTTTTGCATTGTATGCATAAAATATGTTTTCAATACACTAGAAAAACAGAACGTAATATTTGTTTTAGAAAAGCCTTTGTTTGCAATTACAGAGCTCACACATTTCCTGTATTTCTTGATCAAGTTTGCACCCACTCCACTGGGATTTTGGCCCACTTCTCCATGCAGATCTTTGCCAGATCTTTCAGGCCTCAGGGCAGTCGCTGGGCAAAATTTTCAGCTCCCACTATATATGTTCTATTGGGTTCAGGTCTGGAGACTGGCTAGGCTACTCCAGGACATTGAAATGCTGCTTACGGAGCCATTCCTTAGTTGCCCTGTTTGGGTGTTTCTGGTCATTGTCATGCTGGAGGACCCAGCCATGACCTTTCTTAAATTTTCTTACTGAGGGAAGGAGGTTGTAGGTCAAATTCTTGCAAAACACCCCTTCAATACAGTGCAGTCATCCTTTGCTGAAAAGCTCCTCCTAAGCATGATGTTTCCACCTCCATGCGTCATGGTTGCGACTATGTTCTTAGTGTTGAACTCATTCTTATTCTTCATCTAAATACTAATGATACCAAAAAGTTATGTTTTGGTCTGACCACTGACCTGCTCCCATTCCTTCTCTGGATCATCCAGATGGTTATTGGGAAACGTCAAATGAGCCTGGACATGTGCATGAGCCGGGGGGCCTTGCATGCCCTGATTTTAATCTATGATGTAGTAGTGTGTTATTAACAGTAATCTTTGAGACTGTGAACCCAGCTCTCTCCAGGTCATTGACCAGGTCCTCCCATGTAGTTCTAGGTTGATTACTGACCTTTTTCAGAATCATCCTTACCCCATGAAGTGAGATCTAGCCCCAAACCAAGGAAGACTGACAGTCATCTTGTTTTGCTTCCATTTTCTATTAATTGCATCTCTATGAGCTTGACCATGATGTAAAGCTTGGAGTAAGTGTTTTTATACAGGTAACGCCTTCAAACAGGTGCAATTAATACAGGCAGTTAACTAACAGCAAGCTAACTAACAGCAAGGATGGAATATGGTTACTAATGTGCTAAATTACTGTAAAAAGGTATAACTTGATTAGATCAAAAGCACATGTATAAATAAAAACACACCATACATATCCTAAATACCCCATCTAAAATCAACAATGTTGCTGACACAATTCCTAAGGGGCCTCACCACACCTCACTGACAATCATTGCATCACACATTCAGAAAATGCCGGTTAAAAAATGTTATCACAAATACTGTAGCTGGAAAAACAGGCCTGATCCTAACAACTCCCCTGTTATGCAGGTGAAGAAACATTTTGTATAGGCAAACAGTATTCTGTAGTTGAAGTTAAGGAAAAATCAAAAAGGAAAAAATATAAATTAAAATATTGAAAAATTAAAAAAATACACCTCACAGAGAGGTAGAGCCCTGTTCCAAGATGGAAGCAAAATTCCAACACATTAAGGAGTCAAGAAATTGTTAATCTTACCAGCGGGGAGCTAAGTCACCAATTTATGCAAGACTGTAATCGCTCTGCTGGTGATAACGTTCAACCTCTAGAGGGGCTAGGATACTTGTTGGACCAGGAGTGTGCCCATGCAAACACACAAATGCACTCACAAGTGGTCTTGCAGAGGGTGCAGACCTTTGTTTTCAACATGCGGCTTCATGGACCCCGTGCTACAAAGAGTCAGCTGGTAACGAAGAGGGGTGAGCCACTCTGTAGCTTAGCCAGCTGAATAGGATGCATTGTCAACAGGCTTGGGTGGGGCCATGGTTCGCACTAATGCGTTTCCCCCCACCACCCAAAGTTTTGTAAGAGTAAGAGTGGTTGGTCGAGATTAAAATGCTTACTTAATTCTATAAAATGCAAAGTACATTATTTACAAATCATGCAATGTTATTTTCTAGAATTTCTTTCTTGAAATTCTGTTTTTCACAGTTGAAGTGTACCTTTGGGGAGAGAGAGAATTTTCTTTGCTGACTTTTATCCCTACCAAAAACACACATATATATATATATATATATATATATATATATATATATAGCACATTACTAACAAAATGTTTATTCTAGATTCCTCAGATCATCATCAACATTTACTTTTTATGTTGCATGTCACTTGCATTTATATTTATTTTATATTTATTTATTTTCAGGTGCTGATGTCTCACATCTCTTTACACCGAGCACATGTCACTTCTGACCTGTATACTCAGGGGACATGCAATTTTATTATCCATATTGTTGCTGATGCCCCAGCTGAACATGGTTGTTTTCATCATAATAAAGGTGGGGCATGTGCACACAAACTCCACCATTCCCCTTGGAGAACCAGAGAACCAGCTCCTCCTGACTCCTTTCCACCACCCTTTATGGTCAGTATTTCTACCATGTACCTTACTGATTGATCATATTTCTCTATTGGTAGATTGACTGGATAGGCTTTCTAATGGAGTGTCAGTTTCCTTTTTTATTATATTATTTATATTTCTGATATATTCAGTTGTCAGCATGGTTATTGGACTTATATGATTTGTGCAATTACATTTTGTTTAATTATTTGTAATCACGCTATACTGTGGATGTGGGGTGAGGCGTCAGGTGGGATTATTTTATTTTGATCTGGTTTTAGATTCTTTCAACCATGATTTAATAAAGATTTCATTTTATTTATCTTTTTGGGGATTTTTAAAAAAACATGTACTATGATATCTATGGCCGTTCACAAGCTCTAGTTTTAATTTATTATAACTGCTGACATTAGAAAAAAGAAGAAGATAAACAGTATTGTACTTGGTATTTATCTATTGTGACACATACTGATCAAAAGGCAAACAGAAAAAAAAACACTGAGATACAGTGTAGCTATTTATGTCAGACCCAGTTCAACATCAGCCACTGAGTAGGGTTAAAAACCTTGAACGTGTTAAACCTCCACACCGATCGCCACGCGGCATCTGAGATTTAAGTGAAAGGCTGCAAAAACCACACATTTTCTGAGGTTTATTGCTTTGCAACCACAGAATGAATTTAGGAATGCAGAAGCATTTCCTGTAGTGCCTGGTTATCAACAATTTGATATTGCGTCATATATTCGCAGTTGAAATCTATTTTCTTTATGTTCCCAAAAAATTAAAAGCTGATAATCTGCACTGTTTCAGAAAGCTGGCTGTCATATACATCAGCTAAAATGTTAATCAAAAACATGTGTTGTTATCATATGCTTCTTTATATCTTCGCTTTCATTGCTTTGAATTGTTTGAATGAAAAACAAAACAACATGTGGACACCACAGCTGAATGATGACCTCAGACCTGGTATACAGATGTTATATCTGCACACTGTAAGCATATTGGTCTATTCAAATTAAGTTGCCCCAAAAATGTAACTTGGCATTAAAATCTGTGGTACATGATCACAGCATTTTATTCTGTGCTATTATATCACCCATGGCCTGTGAACTGATAATGAAAAACAACTATTATTATAACTATTTGTTTGTGTACAATTAGAAAAATTATTCAGGTGGTCTATAAAAATATCTGTAATTTACATGTTTCCTGAAAAATTGCAATATGTATTTAGCCGTTTTCCAGTTGTCTCTGTTCTGCTAATGCCAAATAAGGAGTGATAATGAAAAGTTTGTCATGATAGTTTAGCTTCGCATTTTCTTTTAATAAAAAAATGAAAAAATGCTTTCTGAAGCCTATTTATATAGGCTTGCAGGACAAGTATAATAGGATAAATCATGATTCTTAGCAGGTAGGCGGAGGTATACACATCATGTATTTAGTGTGCAGTGCATAGATATAGCTTTTAATAATTAGCCATCAACTCCTACTTGTGGACACGGTTTTATGGATTTATGGCGCTAACCAGCACAAGACCGAAAGTGGGTGTCTGTCTGGGTTCCTTGAGAGTGCAGTAACAGACAGAGATCTATCATAGTGAAAGACCCATGTTAGACTTAATATAGTAGACTAAAAAAGACTGAAAGCCCCCAAAGGTAAATGGTAGAGAGGGATTTGTTAAAACAAAACAGCCTTATTTATGAATTAAATGCACTGCCACTGCAAGCATTGCTGCTGCTTGCAACACTGTCGCTAGCTCTGCCCTCTGTAGGAGGAGTGTGATGATGTCATCCTGCTCCTCGTCGCTTCCCGCAGTGAGACACATGGCGATAGTGATTGGTGGAGGGTGGGCAGAGGGACAGGAGACTCAAATCATTTGCTCCCCCACTCACCCTCCACCAATCACCAAACAGCTGTCAAGTGACAGCAATGATTGTTGTGGGACAGGAATGGAGCAGGACAGGGAGGAGGTAGGTAAAGAAAAAGGAAAGAAGTTACATTTAACCTATTCATGAGATTAGGGATTCATGAGATCCCTATACCAGTTCACAATGATTGGGGGGCTGGCAAGTCACCTATGGCAGGTGGGTGACTTGTCATTATCTGCAAGCCCCATTACCTGCCTTCCCAAAGGCCAGGGGGCAGAAGAGCCTTTGGAGCATGAGGCCTATGTGGGCTTGTAGCCTTCGAGGCTGGCCTCTACATCCTAGTCTACAAGCCCACATAGCTGGTGCTTGGGCTGGTTTTACTAGGAGGGGGGGATAGCCAGCAGGTAACTTGTCATTAATCTCCGGTTCCTATTTCCTGCCTCCATAAAGCGTGGGAGGGGGCAGTAGAGCCCACAGCCCATGAGGGCTATGTGGGCCTGTAGCTTTCAGGGCTGGGGGCCACAAAGGCCGGTCTCGGCACCCTTGTCTACAAGCCCACATAGCTGGTACCCATGCTGGGTTTACTGTGAAGAGGGGACCCGACACCATTAAAAAAAAAGTAAGTGTTTTAACCCTTAAAAATGAAAAAGAGTCTGACCTCATGGCCCTTCTTTAAAAAATGTAATCCTTGATAGTGCGGATAGTAGTTATATTTTATTTGAAAATGTCATATAGCTCTCATTTCTGTTTGGGGGGAGTATCCTGGGAAAGAATGGAGGGATCTACTGATACTGATACTGTACCATTGTGATTGGAAGGAATTAAGCTTTAACATGCTTTTATGTTTTATTCTTAATTTTTTACATTCTGCTGTTTTATACATTTTTTAGGGAAACCCTGTGCAATCAAAGAATTCATTGAGGGATTACATCCAGAAACCTATGCCAACAACAACAAATCTCCTCAAGTTCTCTTTTCAGTTTAGGGTGTCTCCTGAGCAGGAAAGAGTGTCTACCAATACTTATGTTGGTACCATTGTAACCAAGAGGAATGGGGATTTTACATGTGACATGTGTTTATTGAAAAAACACATTTTAAAAAATAGAATTGCTTTATTTGTTTGCACATATTTTACTCACAAAATTCGAGAATACATAGAAAAATGACAAACAAGACATTTCATGTTAAAGCCCAGACTGCTGAAAAGAATGATGTATAATTTTCCTGGGAAATCCTTGGACATTCCTTCAAAAATCACAGTTATACATCTATAATACAAAAAGGTGAAAAATGTCCTGGCAACAGAGGGTGACAAAATCTCTAAGTAGTTGCCACGTAAAGAGTTAAACCTTTTGTTTGCGCATTTCTGACCAAACAGTTGAACATGGTCAGGTATAGTCCGATAAATATTTCTCTCAAGTTTAGTCAAGCAGTAGTATCAGATGCACCACCTGAAATTGTACAAATATAGAAATGGTTTTCTAATTGGACAATGTAACAGTTTACATAGTTTATAACTATCTGTTTATTGGGTTAGATCAAAGTTAGAGACTTAGTGTTGCCTCTAAAAAATAGGAAAATTGTTTTTTCCACAAAATAAAGTAAGAAACAGTTAAAATCCTGCTAAAAGAATTTTGTCCATATCACATATCCTAAAGCAAGTGTAACTTTTATGATTGACACAACAATGCCGAAGCAGACACAGTACATTTCTGGATAACATTTCTGCAGAAGTCTGTTCATGGAGATGACTTGTCACTGCATCCTTTCACCAAAGACTTATATCCACAAACAAGCATTTCTTGAACATCAAGAAGCCTCATATCTCTGACTTTCCCCATATTTTCCTGAACAAACATAATTACTGAAGCACTTCAAAGAAAATCCCACTCTCCACTTGACTTTAAAATAATCCTGTGTTCCCCTCGGAGCATTCTGAATGTGTGACAAAGAGCAGAATCTTGTCCTGTTGTCTGTCTTTTTTCTAGTTGTTATTTTTATAGAACAGTGGCATCCTCAAATGCATCTGACAGGGTAGCAGAAACATAGGATGACTTGTACTTACACATTAGCACAAACGAATGTACCAACATAAGCCTTAATTTTTAATAATTTTCTTGATAATTTATTGTCAACTTCATTGAGATGAAAGGCTCCCAGATTGCAGACATCCCAGTGTGCTACTAACTTTGAAATAATGAACATGCAATAAATATTAATGGAAAAAAACACCACAATATATCATTTTATGTTCTGTTTCCACATACTATACACTCACTCTAAATATATATGTATTATACACTGGAAGACTAATGTAATAACTACTGTTAAAAATATTGAATAGCTACAATATTTAAATCTGTAGTTGTTTCAAAGTGATTTGATCTTAATAAAAAAGAGTGAAATTAAGATGTCCACATGGTATATATCAAACTTGTAGCTTCAGCGACACTTTTAAGCAGGACAACCTAATAACTAACACAAAAGTGTACACACAATATAAACTACATTAGCAACATGTTAAAAGAATGAGTTAGCTCTCATATATATTGTATGTCTATGAGACTCCAGGGCAGGCATTCTCACTCCCCGGGGAATCCAGATTCAGGATGTCCCGTTGTGTCAAACCCCCCAAGTCGCCCCCAAAAACTCACCTGCTTTTCTGGCCCAACGACGCATGCACGAGTAGCAGCTTCATTTCGCTATCCTATTAGCACATCAGTACATGGCTGGCGCAGGTATGCTCCCTGTTAAAGAGTAGCGGAGAATGCGTCCGGCAGCAAGCTTTAAGTTTGAGGGCATTAAGGCAGAGAGCATGAAAAAATATTTAAATAATATAACTAAATATTTACCATATAAGTGTACACAGAATATGAACAACATTAGAAAATGTTTAGAAGAAAAATATAACCTGTCAAATCTATTAAAGCGGAATTTGAGTCAAATATTAACCTCCGCCTTGCCACCCTCCCCTGGCCCTGAGGAGGGAAGTTTACAAAGAAAAAACCCTTACCTCATCCACGGTCCAGCACTGCTCTATGAGGTCTGTGCAGCCACCGCACAAGACACAAAATTGCATAACCTTATGGTGGAGCCACGGGAAGCTGTTTTGTGTTTTCTCCCAAGACCCAGGACCCTAAGCACCAGGAGAATGGTGCTGGACTTGCCTCAGTGCCAGAGGATGGAGGAAGACCGAGGAGTTAATCTTTGACTGGACATCCGCTTTAAGAGTAAGTGATTTAACCCTTTAAGTGCCATGCACGTAACACCTACGGGCTCGTGTTAAATGCTTGACTTTCCCCCCCTGCTAGTTAAAAAACAAATTAAAAAAAATACTCACCTGACCCCTCTATCAATTCGTCTGGGTCTCCTCTTTTATTTGATCCCCCCTGGGGGCACGGATGGCTCCAGGAGAACCCCCTGAATAGCGACTCCCCCCCCCCCCCCGCGGCCGCTGCTAACTGTAAAAAAAAAAAAAAATGTTGTGGGTTTGGTGGTGGGTATTTTGTGGTGTGGTGTTGGTGGTGGGTGGAAGGTGTGTGTTTATTTTTACTGTTAACCCCTTGTGAACTGGTAAGGGGTCCATGAGATCCCTATACCAGTTCATAAGGCTAGTGGGTGACTTGCCACTAACCCCCGGCACCCGCAATTACCTGCCTCCCCAAAGCCCAGAGGGGGGGGGGCAGAAGAGCCCGGGCCCACAGAGGGTATGTGGACTTGTAGGCTGCAGGGTGGGGGGGGGGCACCAAAGCTGGCCCCTGTGCCCTGTTCTAAAAGCCCCCATAGCTGGTCCCGGGCTGGTTATGATGGGTAGGGGGGACCCCATGTCATTTTTTGGGGGGTTTTTAAGGGTTTTCAACCCTTAAAATCCCCCCAAAAATGGGCTGGGTGGACCATATGTATATTTTTTAATTAACCCCTTATGCTCTGTTGCCCAGCGGCTATAAAAGGCTTCCAGCAGCAGCAGGAGAGAACAATCCAGAGTGATCAGCATGGAACACAGTGCCCCGGGATGGATGGGGAGGTAAGTATTAAAAAATATATTTTTTCTCCTTGTGTCTGTGTGTTTTTTTTTTGATCCATGAGACCCCTATACCAGTTCACAAGGCTGGGGGCTGGCAAGTCACCTGCAGCTAGTGGGTGACTTGCCATTAACCCCTGGAACCCCAATTACCTGCCTCCCCAAAGGCCAAGGGGGAGCGGAAGAGCCGGGGCCACAGAAGCTATGTGCGCTTGTAGCCTGCAGGGTGGGGGCCACCAAAGCTGGCCCCTGCATCCTGTTCTACAAGCCCTGCATATCTGGTCCCGGGCTGGGTATGCTGGGTAGGGGGGACCCCATGTCATTTTTTTGCTGTTTTTTTAAGAGTTTTTAACCCTTAAAATTCCTTAAAATTCCAAATATAGGGGGGACCCTATATCGTTTTTTTTTTAATTAACCCCTTATGTTTATAGTGTGGATAGTAGTTGTTTTTTAATTGTAAATGTTATAAAGTGCTATTTTCTGTTTGGGGGGGTCTCCTGGGCAAGAATGGGGGGGCTACTGATACATATGTGGTACCGTTGTAATCGGAAGAAATGGGGCTTTTACATGCAATAGGGTTTTCTCTAATAAAGTAAACGTTTTATTTAAAATAAAGGAGACAATTTTCTAAAAAATAATTGTTCATTTTTTTTTTATTTTTTTTTTACGCAAAAATATTAAAAAAAAAACAGTAGAAAATTACAAACAAGACATTTCATGTTAAAGCCTAAACTCTTCTGCAAAAAATATATCTATAATTTTCTGGATATTCCTCCAAAAATCACGGTTAAACATGGTGCAAAAAATTACCTGTCAACAGAGGGTGAAAAAATGTAAAGTAGGCGGTAATAGTACCTATGCATGTGGGGTATTGATCTGCTCGGGGGACCTTGCGCTTTCAGATTTAGCTTGTTTTTTCTTGTTTGCATATTGATTTTTTAAGAAAATGTGCTTTTTTTATTTTTTTGAGGGAAACCCTGTGCAACCTAAGAATTCTTCAAGGGATTACTTCTAAAACGATGAGCCCACTACAACAAGCGGGGTATGCTTAGAAAGCTTAACATGTGCTCTTTCAGGGTTATATATATATGGTTTGTGGGGAATATTCCAAATGTAAAAGGTTGTTTTGATAGAAAAAGTACAAGGTGAGCACTTTACAGAGCTGAAATTTTCAAGTAAAATTACCCTTATGAACATGCTTTACTTTAGGGTGTTTGACAGTAGCTATGCATGTTGGGTATTGTTCTGTTCAGGGGCAGGGGACCTTGCTTTTTCAGATTGGGCTTGTTTTTTCTTGTTTGCATATTTTTTTTTAGGTAAATATGAGTTTGATTCAGCTTTTTTAGTGAAACTCTGTGCAACCAAAGAATTCATTGAGGAATTACTTCCAGAAAACTGCACCCATGTTAACAAGCATGGTACACCTAGAAAACTTGAGGTATGTACTTCCAGAGAATATATCGTTTGTGGGGGTATTTCAAATGTAGAGGGTTGTTTTTCTTGAAAAATTGCAAGGTGCGCATAGCGCTTAGCATATTTGTATTTTATTTGAAAATCTCCTAATGTGTTGTTTCAGTCAATCCCTGGAAATCCCTTCAAAAATCACAGTAAAACATGTGGAGCACAAAATAGTGCAAAATGGTCTGGCAACAGAGAGACAAAATCTCCTGGTAGGCTGGCACTTAAAGGGTTAAACAAAATGAGCCAAAGAACCTTTATTAAAAGTCTGATCTTTAAAATCAGTTTGCTTTTAAACTCAAATGGACAAGGGGATTATTTTTTTATTGTGCTCTTATCTTGTGTGCTATATGCCACTGTACTATTGTAAATGATTTCTCATGTGGCAGTGGCTGCAAGGGTGTGTTTCGGGACATCGCTCACTTGCATTTCCCCTGTGGTGCATTTCACACTTGTCTTCTTAGTTGATGCATCAACTCATGCTGAATGCTTTTTGTAATCAGTAACTATATGAAGTTAGTCTATTATCATTACGGAAGGTTTCTTTATAGCTAAATTACACTCTTGCAACATATATATACTGCTGGACATGATACAGGTTATCAACTAAAAAATATTCAGGGGAGCCATTGTGCTTATCCCCCTTAAAGGTCTGCATGCAATCTCTGCAGATAAATCCAGTGTAACACAGAAGATCAATCCCATACAAACTCACTCTAGGGAGCTGCTCTGCTTTATTATCATGAAACAGATGGCTAAAAGGTTAGTTCAGGCTGAAATAACTGCCACATGCACAGATGCTTTGCTGTCATTTATTAATATTATCAACAGTTGCGTTTAAGAGCAAAGTGGTGATAGAGATGGCATTTACTTTCTAGGTAGTTTTTACAGTGCACCTATAACAGAAACGTTCCTATTTATTTACTAGGACGCAATGTAAAGAGTATTTTTCTTAAAGATCAAGCAATTTCTCATCAGTTTCAACTCCTTGTTGTGTAACATCACTAAATCTCCAGTGTGCAAAAAGAAATGTCTTTGCGTTTTTAGTTGTGTCAGGCTGTTTATCCATGGATTTTCTCTTGTCCATCATGAGTACATTTGAGTTGCAAGTAAATGCATTGATAGTTTTCACAAATTTGATTGCAAGATTACTGTTTTGTTTCTTGACACAATATTTGGAGTTCCATCCATTCAGCTAGTAAGACCGCCACTCAAACCTCTTTCCCTGCTAGAGATAGTTAACATTGGCTTGTCACATTGGTGGTTCACACACCCTTTTTTCTTTCTAGCATGTTATACTGCACCACCAGCTCTGTTCTAAGCTTGATAGACACTAACGATCAGTGTGGTGGGTTTTCTAAACTCTGGTTCTCATGCTGCTTTCAGACTGCATGAATATCCTAATGATCCACCTTTGTCATATTGCTCCAAATTGTTGGAGTTGACTTGGGAACATTTCTAGATTTTAAAATGGGCCTTGAATTTGAAGTACATGCAAATGGGCACCTGCAATGCTGGATGCGGGTTCGCCACCAGGCACCTCGTGCAGCACCACTCTCTTTTTGGGCTTATCTTCCTGTCTCATTCTATGCCCCCGCCATCAGTCATGGTGTGCTGCCACCCCCCTGCATTCGCTGCATTGGCAGGGGCATTGCCACATCTGAGCGAGACAGGGAGAAGCCAGACGAGAAAGAGGCACTGCTTGTGGTGCCGGAGCAGTGAGGGACGTGCATCCAGCCTTTCAGGTAAGTGCTGCCACCCCAGACTAGGACGGTCTGTGTGGGAGAAATTTTGAGTATAGCTTTTTTTTTTTAATTTGCCTGAAAATTGGCTTTAATTCTGCTTTTTCTCCCAAAAGTTTTTGTAGATTTAATGTACTATATACAACCATTATGAACATATTTTATACATTATCCATCACTAGTACCATAGCATCTCCAAGATAGCGCTTTGAATGGTTTCTTGGATAAGAGGATCCTGGTTCAAGGTTCTTCACATTTTCCAGTACTTTAACCCTATCATATGTTCCTTTAGTCCTCCTTTTACTATAACATATGTTATGTGTTGAACAAAATAAACAAAGAATGAACAAAACACGTATACTAGTGAATAATATGTTGATTATGGCTTTGATCAAGTTTTGTGTCCTGCATGCCAGTTCTGGTAGGTCTGTGGAGGACTTAGGATGTAAGATCCTTTGAATGCCCATTGTTTTTTGTTGGCAGGTGATTACCCCAACTGCTCTTCAGTAAAACACTGCACAATGTATATATCTTTGGAATGATATGATTTAGTATGCCACAGCCGAACAAATAAATACAAGACGGCACAAATCTCCAACCCTCAACAGAGTGGCAAGCAACCAAACTCATTGATGCACCTAAATAAGCAGAAGCCATTTTAAGTTCCACCGACATCTGTGTCTGTCTCAGAGCTCAACAGGGCTAACGCCATGGTGCAAAATAACAGCATCATGGCTATCCCAAAATTGTAGCCATCTTCGCAACTATGCTGGCCACCCTGGTTCAGCCACCTTGCTACGCCTCAGCTCTCATCTAACCTGCCATCTCAGACCCGAAAGGGAGGAGACTTCCATGGTTGTCCAGCTTTGTCTCCTTAAAGCTAGCCAGCCTGCCACCACTCGACTGTCGACCCACTCCTCCAAAAACCATAGCATATCCAAAAACCATGCCCTGTCATATGCCTTCTATGCTCCATGCCCCCATCGAGGGGGGAAGGAACAACCAGTAAAAAGAAACACAAAGCCTAGAAACCCACCCCCAGTCAATCTCTAAGTGTGTGGGTCTCAGCTAGAATTAAACCATCATCAGGACACATCTCTAGTGGCCAGGGGAATAGCACCACCCTAATAGATGGACTAGAAGACTAATAATCAACCCCAGAAAGCAAACACACGATATGTCTACAAGAGACTTCTTAGGGCAAGGGAGAAAATTTTAAACCGGAATGGAAAGCACATTTGATCAAACCAATTTGCTAGATTTTAGGTTAAAGAAGTCCTCTTCTCTTCTCTGGCTCACTTACATTCAGCTTTCTTCGCTAATTGAAATAACCGAGCCTTCCATTTCTTTTGGATTCATGACTACTTCTCTAATGTTCATTCTGTAATTTTTTTTATTCTTATTCCCAAACTTAAAAATGTTCTTTGCCACCCTGCCACAATACATTTCTTGTATGTAATTTTTATATATATATATATATATATATATATATATATATACAGTAAAGTGATCCTGATTCAGCTTTAATGATATTTTTGTCATCCTTTCCTTCTATGATATGTGCTTTGAGTTTCAAGTTTCAATTTAAACTGCCATCATTTTATGATTTATTATTTTTCATTATTAATAAAGATGCATTATATTACATTTCATATTGCCATGTATTGTGTTTTTGTTTTTATAATGAGATTATACTTAATTTTTTCCAGTTTCTGCTAAACTCCCATGGATATGATTGCATCTTATAATTAAGCAATCATACGGTTATGTTTGTTGCCATAAAGAGCTCTAGCAGCTGCTGCTTTAATTACAAACTGCAATCTGCTCTGTAAATGGTCTATTTATACAAATTAGGCAATATATATAATTGTTTAAAGCCTTTTTTACTGTCAACACGTAGCAACCAGTCAGAATACATTCTGTATTAATGTGCATTTGTGCAGATACAATGCAAGTTATTTTAGCAAATGAAAAATCTCAGTGATTTATTTCAGATCAATTTCAGAGACATTTCAGATTCATTCATTTCAGAGACCTTTTTGCCATTTTTAAAAATTTTTTGGTCTATTGAAGCACTTTTATTTTGAAATAAATTGTGAATGAAACAAATCTTACAACTAGATCATCTGATTCAAATCTGAAACATATCTCTGAAGTTTCATTCCTCACTAGCTGGTATCATTAATACTGCGGGTCAAAGTAAGACCCCATATGCAATAAGAATATACAATAAGAATAAACAATCCTGAATACTTTGTTTGGTAGTTTTACAATATGCCTCACATTTTTTTATTTTGGCCCCTATGTACAACCAAGAGGTTGTACTGCATTTGCTGGTTTTTACATGGTTTTACCTTTTAGCTGGAGTACCCCTTTTTTACTGTCAACCAGTATGTTGTTCTCCTATGGCATGTTGTTCTCCTATTCCTTCTTGTGTGTGTATAATATTCTGAATTGCAAATTATCCAGTTAACACGCCATGCCTTTCTCAAGGCTTTGTTATCCTTGAGAAAAAGGCTTAATGCAACTTGTACCTATGACTAAAATAACCATTCACAAGATTGGATGGTAGTACTCGACTCACAGTTAAATAAAAAATATGCAGTTCTAATTATTTTGTTTTATCTATGAACAGATATGTACTCGGCACTCTGAGGTGACCAAGGCAGACAAGCCTATAGCATTCAGCTCCTCCCGTGGCTTTTGGGCTCCTCCCCCTGGAATTCAGAAATTCCGCCATTTGCCGCCTGGCTATTTTTTAGTGGTAAAAGCAAAATTGAGTTTTTAAAGGGGAAGAGTCAGTTTAAAAAAATTGCAACAAAACACATGTTCAAACACACCCTAAATCACCCCATTTTACTTCATGAGAGTTTTTCTGATGAAATTTACATAATTTTGCATATTTTATTTACATGCGCAAGATTGTGTGGTGATAAAAAAATATGTGGTTCAGCTTGGATGAATGATATCCATTAAACATTCCTTCAATATATAAGTTTAGCCACAGAAGCTAGTGGATACGCAAAAGCATTGTCCCACAATTATCTAGGTCAAAGGACTGAATGGCCAGCATACCTGCATTTTGGTCCATTTTGAGGTCACAGAACTCTATTTTCTAGGTTAAAGGTCTTATATGTGTGTGGGGTGGAGTCATTAGACATTGACACTAAACCACTCAGAAACAAGAGTGATGAAATGCACCCACACCTTAGGTTGCATACACAGTAAACAATGAAAAGGGATACCTGGGCAGCTATATTACAATGGCCAAATCAAAGGTTTGTGAAACATCCATTTCTGGAAAACTTTTTGAGGTACCAGAGAATATTGATTAATTCATTGAATAATCTGTCATCGCAAATATTAAAAATGTTAAAGAATTATTTTTACTAACCAACCACATCAATCCGTGTGCAGCTATGCTTTTTCCTTTAATGCATTTAATGAACCCCTTATAACAATCAGCTTACATTGCTAAAGAAGCCATTGCTCGGACAGAATTACAGGTTTCTGACAAAAAGTTCAGTGGTAATGTTGACCAAGGCCTATGTTGGTTGCTGCTACCAGAGTAATTGAATTAGAGCACAAGAATGATTGAAAGAAAGGAACATAACATTTAATAGTAATCTATAAACACCTGCCTGTGCAACCACCATATTATCATTTTTATCACTTAACTGTGGAAGGCTCACTTGGAACCCTGGTCTAGCTTGTACACTGGGAGATGGGTATAAGAAGGAAAATCTTGAAGGATGTGTAGCATCCACATCCTCTCTCCGGTTTCCTGTGGATCAGCCTCTGGCCCTTCTGCTTTAAAGGAACTATACACCCAACGGCAATCATAAGGCTAGAAGGCTAAAAGCAGCTTACCTGATTCTTACCCCATGTGCCTCTCCTCCATTTCCTGCAGTGCAAGGTATACGCCATAGCAGGTCCCCAAGGTTTGCTGTCTATCAATTTTATTTCTTCAGAACCATGCAAAGAAGTGGTCTAACAGCCTCTCTGCCCCTTGGTGCTCTCAGCATGGGTGACTGGGGCAAGTTACAGTGGTCCCACAGCTATTGCTGGACACAGCAAAGCTTACTCAAGATTAATAAAGCTGCACCATGACCAGAGGGTGGACCTTTAACTAAGCCATCTAAGGCAGCTGCCTCAGGTGTCACTGCATAGGGAGGGGGACAGAATTTTCTGAATATTTATTTATGGTTAATTGCAGTACTGCAACAAACATAGGGAGGGGTCAGGTGAGGAGTGCTACTTTTCTATTTTTTTGAGAAGTGGAGCGGCACATTCTGGGCGGTATCTCTCTACAGTTTGCCTCAGGCAGCCAAGAGACTAGGTTCACCCTGACCACAACACACCCTTACCAGCTTAGCCATGACCCAGAAATCGATGCAAGGAAATGGGCATTGCTTAGGTTACATAAGGTATTTGCATATAATTGGAGATTTTGAGATGCTTTGAAATGACTTATTTCACACTGTTTCCAAGAGGGATATGGTGGGAGAAACTTAGTGTGTGCCTGGACATGGAATTTAACCTCTACTTTCTTTTCATCCTGCTCCTTTTCCTCCTCCAATTCATCTGCTGACTGATCTGTCTGCTCCCTTCTGCCCCCCTCTTCTACTTTCTCGTCCTCATCATCAGCAAGGGTGGATCTGTGAGCAAACTTGAAAATGTTTTTTTGTATCTGAATAAACTTAATCACAAACATTATTAGTTACAGAGTGACAAATAATATTAGGTCAAACATTACCACATGTATCATCTATTTACTGGGGCAATAGCAGGTCATTACACCAGCTAAAGCTAGACCAGCTTGCTGCTCTTCACCACTGTGCATGGTTACATGATCTTTTGTAGTAATGTGGGAATGCGTCTGTTTTTGATAAATCAAGCACAAATGCTAGTTAACCTGCACAGTGTGCTGTGTGGGGACACACAGTGGCAAATGATAATGCAGTGATTGTAAATCCTAATATGCACTACTTTATGTCGGGTAATCATATTCAATAACCTTGCAGTGTACGCAAATTTTCCAATTGATACATTTAACTCTTTAACATAGAATATTAGACTTTATGTCATCATGACATAACATAGGGTGTATTGTATTTGTCACTCATAGTAATTGTTTAAAGCTAATGAAAGGGGAAGATTTTTCAATTAAGAAAGCTGATGTATCAGCACATACAGCTTGAAATTTTAATTTAGCAAAATTATGTTTTTACACATCTCTCTTGGCAAACGAAAACCAAATTAAACAAAAAATGTTACTGTGCTAATCTGCAAGACTCTTAAACTCTGTTAAAACATACATATGTTCTAATTGCAAGAAATATATTTAATTTGTACAGAATACACAGCTCTGATTGAAGAGATATAGTTATTCTTTTTTTCCTAGCTTTCTGTTATTTGTTCAGTAGGTCAAGGAGCAATGGTATCTCTTTCCTAAATAGGACATTTTATGTAAGATTTGCAAGTCCTACAGGTACCTTTAAGAATAGATAAATATGCACTTGTGGTTTCTCTTGAATTGTTGTTCACCACCAAAGGATGATTATGTTGTGTGCCTTGAGACATTGGCTATAATATATTTCCTGTCCCTTTATTGCATTTTGGAATCATAAACAATGACTGTTTGGCTCAAAGCAATTTATTCAGCCCAAAAAGACATTATTTGCACAACAAAAATCAATAAAAATGTTACTGGGTCTGGCTGGATATTTTTGCTTAACTGTGATATTTGTCTGTCACTGATGGCATGCCATCTCTCGTAGGAGGCTTGGGCCAAAACACAGCTATTGATCCAGTCATCAGTGATGGATACTGGCATTTAGAAAGAGCTGCTGCAGAGAATCTTGATTAAAAAATATTTCTATGTTTTCCCTGCAGCGGCGTCAAGATAGCCAGAATGAGGAGATTGTCTTTGTTTTATTAGGCCTCTCACACTTCAAGTTGTTAAATGCTTTGGACCAAAGTTCATTATTGAGAAAATTAAGTCAATCTATGTTCAGCCAAAGGCGGTGACATCACATCAAATCTAACTGATTTAACCAAGACCTTCTTGTCCTTTTCATCACCTTAAAAGTGCAAATGAAACATTTCATATCCAGTCATATGCTATGATCAGAGGTGATATGTAGAGGTGCTTAGCCTGTTATTTCTGCTGTGCTTATGCCATTTATCCACAGGAAGAAAAAGACCAATGTTACATAGATTTTATAATGTAGTCAATAGTTGAAATACACACTAAGCTTGAGGGTATATACTGTAAGTAGCTATTACAACTTAGACAAACATGCACAATCGTCTAATTTTCAACCTTCAAACCAGGCAAATAGTCACTAAGTGAAGACTCATGCACTGATTTACTTGGCACAACCCATCATAGCTTTCACATCCAAGTTGTATTTACTAATCTTTTTTTTACCCTTGGTTTGCTTGCACACTAAAGAAATTCCATATTTACAATTCTGTGATGAGCTCTGAGCACAGGTTTGCCAGCTAGCCTTCTTTTAGCTGCCACAGGGAGTCTCACTCACACAAAACACTGTTGCAACATTATACAGCACATGATTTTACAATAGTTTTGTTAGAACTTATGGAGAACAAAAATAATTAAAAAAAATACAGACGCCACACTGCGCTGAGGGATAAAATATGTAGTGTGAGTTTTATACCTCTTGCTGCCTCAGCTGCCTCACACCTGGAATACGGTCAGGCACCCTGCTGTTACCCTATAACATCGGCACTGCCCAGTTTAGCATGAGGGACAATTCTATATGAAAAGTATAGTTGTATTTGTATATATTTATTCAAATATTTTTAATAAGCTCTAATAATCGTACTTACCTACATCTATGGAAAATGTATTCACTGGCTTATACACATTGTTATCAAAAGCCCTCAAACTCCAAAGCGATTGTATGCATATTATGACATATATTGTTTGCACTTCAGCTTGTTGTATATGTGTCCATAGATGTCACTTTATATAAGTCAAGAATAGTTTAATGGGAAACAAAATAAGAAGTAGGAGTAGACTCCATTTAGCAAACCAGAATAAAAAAGTCTAAAGAAATACTCATTTTTTCTCCCCCAGATCATCTCCCAGATGCTCCAATGCTCAGAAACCTCAAGCCCTGCAGGTAGGGTACCTTTGGCTCACCAGGGGAAATCATTTTTGGGTCCACTCTTCAGCTCTATAAAATGTATGCCACACCACTCTATTTACTAAAAAGGGACCAATAGGGGTTAGCAGGCAGGAATGCACGTATGCAAGGCCCACATGACCTGATTTTCATACTTTCAGCAGAATGTTAAAGCAGACCTAAGCCTCCCTGGCAGGGGACCCTAACCCTGCAGCTGGTAAATAAAATAAAAATGTGAAGATGCTAAAGGGAGGGAAGCTCTCCCACACTCACCCTATTGCTAGAGATGTGTCAGAGGCAGGTGTGCAACTATTGCAAGGTCCCCCATTGGATGGAGCTAAGCCAAAAAATATGTATCTCTTAACTGAAAGCGGATCAAACCCCACATTTTTAACTTGCACCCCCTAAATTGCTCCCCCCATAAAGAGCACCTTTGACATTTTTCCTGCTTCACTCTAATCCCAGATAAAGCTGTCCCTTTCAGCTATAAAGCTCCACATCCTCCATTCATTGCCACTGTTGTGTGAGGCAATGATGTCACTGCCACACCAATGTAATGATCGTCTGTCATCTAACAGAGAGGGTCAAGAGGAAGTATCGTCAGGGGCTTTGGGCAAATGCATTTCACAAGTCCAGTGGGTTTTGGTCGACTTTAAGGGTTGACAGCGGTGGAATAGTGGTCTAACCTAAATATCTTTAATAAAATACCATAATATACTTATCCATTGTTGCATTTCCTTGAGGCTCTCTGTATCCACTTTCATATATTATTGCTGTTTTTTTGCCCCATAACACTGCCGCTGACTAACATGATTGGCTGCTGGAAGTCAGATGGGGCCAGGACCCAGCAGATGAAATAAAATTATATGGAAGTAGGTAAATGTGGTTGCCCAGGATTGGGTTTGCGGGGGGGGGGGTGCATATATTATGGAGCATCCAATTTTAAGATGTGCCCCTTTAGAAAAGCTACGCAGGCTGGTTCTGACTATTAGGCCACTTTAAAGTGGACCAAAACCATGCTAACACTGCTCTAGAATCTAGAATATCTAAGGCCAGGTAACAGCATGTTCCTGGGACATCCTGATTTGGGATGCCCTGCTGTATATATCCTGGCAGGTCACCCCAGACTAACTTAGGAACTTAGGAACTACCTCTAGTATTGAAAGTAGAGTTTAATGTATTGCCTATTTAAGAATACCTAAACTACTGTTAAACAGGTTCATACATACCACACAGATTGCATTGGAGATGTCATTTAAATGTGAAAGGTTTATAGTAATCTAAATATAAATTATACATATACTGTCATTTTTTACAGAACAAGCAGCAAACACCATCATATACAATTTCTTACAGCAAGTAAACAAATAGACCAGTATCTTAGGTATGAGTCCTAAAGTTCCTTGGAACTAGCCCAAGGCTGTTAAAAGCCGATGCGCTAGCATTCCCTAGCACAGGCTAGGAGCAATAGAAAACATCCAAATGTATCAGCGATTATACAGGGAAAGGGGGATTCTAGGCGTTCGGCACCTGTTTAAAACCCTGTTTATTATTTTTTTTGGGGGGGGTGGGTGGCAGCACATTAAAAAATATGAGAATTGCATTGGGCACACAACACAAAAGTGCAAAAAATGTATACCAAACTGTACCAAACAGCCAAGGGAAGTAGAAAAAACACAGTGCCCTTTTGGGGTGCAGTGAAAAGGGATTTTAGGCATTCATTGCCTGTTGCAATCCTCCCTTTTTTTGGGGGGGGTGGTTGATGGCAGCACATTAAAAAAACAAAAAGGAGACAGGGCTGCCAGCGCACATCACAATCTCATTAATTAACATAGATATAAAACTGTTTTCTAAAATGATTGCCAAGAGGTTAAAGGGGTTGCTTCTGTCCTGGATACATATGGACCAGGTGGGGTTCATAGCAGGCAGAAAAGCCCAGGTTAACACAATTAAATCGATACTCTTGAAATCCTATGCCAGAACAAACACAATTCCAATATGCCTGTTGTCAGTAGATGCCGAGAAGGCATTTGATAGGGTTAGCTGGAGGTTCCTGGAGCATACTCTCAGGCAGCTAGGGATGGGCCTGGTGATGAGGGAGAGGATACGGGTGCTGTACACCGGCCCGAAGGCAAGGAATGGATTGCTTTCCTTGGGTTTCCGGATCGGTGGCCCTACGTTCAAACTCTAACATCAGGGACATCAAGGTGGGGGGGAACTCGGATGACTTACTGCTGTATGTGACCTCTCCTCACACATCTCTACCCTCGGTTATTGAAGAATTTGATAGATTCAGTAGGGTTAGCTATTTTAAGGTTAATATTTTGTCAGAAATGTTGAATGTTAGTCTGGGGGATCAACGGATAGTACGGAGGCTAAAGGAAAACTTCTCTTTTAAGTGGTGCAAAGAGGCCATAAAATATCTGGGGGTGTTTATAAAAGCAGACCCAAACTCTTTATTTAGATTAAATTATGACCCCCTACTCCAAAGGACAAAGATGGATCTAGAAAGGTATTCCAAAAAAGGCATTTCATGGCTAGGCAGAATTAACGTGCTGGAAATGGATGTGCTGCCAAGACTGCTGTATGTTTTTTAGGCAGTCCCACTATACGATGGGAAGCAATTTTTGCGACAAATGAGAACAGAGTTCATAAAGTTTGTGGGGGGGGGGGGGGGGGTTCAACCAAGGCTAAGCTTTCGTAAGCTTTCAAGACCCAAGGAACAGGGAGGAGTGGGTTGCCTATCACAAGGTGGCGGTGCTAATGAGGGTGGTAGATTGGCATCACAGTGTACAGTCTTAACAATGGGTTGCTAACTAGCAAGACATGCTTCCTTGGGACATTGACTCCCTTCCTTGGTTAAAGCCTAAAACACTCGTGAACATAGACAGGATACCGTTGTTGACTGCTCAGCTCCTTCTGCTATGGGAAGATTGGCTCATCTTTAAACTGTTCCCAATGGCAGTGGGAGGAAGTTAATGTGTGCCTGGACAAAGATTTCAATATTATTTAGTAAATAGTATAATGTGGAAGACCTTCCCAGGCTAACAATTGTTTCCCCAGAGGAGAACTTCTAGTTTTGTTGCATATTTCTTTTTCACCATATTCCTCTCCCTTTCATCTTGCTGACCTGCCAGACTTCGTGGCAGAGTGGGAGAGGGAGATTGGGCGGCAGTTTGAGGAGGAGGAGTGGGTTAAGTCATTTTTACTTACCCACAAAATGGCAATAGCATGCAAGGCCCAGGAAAAGAATTTTAAACTCCTATCAAGGTACAAGAGTCCAGTGGGGATACACCAGATGTTTCCAGCAGTCTCAGATGTGTGCTGGAGATGCAATGCAGCCAAGGGAACCCTTTTGCACATTTGGTGGGAGTGTCCTAGCATCAACAACTTATGAGCGGGGATTCTTTTCCTGTATGATGGGGCATACAGCACTTCCATTCCAAATACCCCTGAAATAACCATATTGTCTATGCTCCTGGGCAGTAAACAATTGTGCAAAAAGGAAGCCTTTAGACACTTCTTAACAGTGCGAAGAATGGTGATTCCTAGGCATTGGAAAAGAGTAGAAACCCCCTCCCTGATAGAATAATGCAAGGATTAAAACAACATTATGAGGATGGAGGAGCTGATGGTGGACCAGAAGGGGGACCTGGAAATGTTCAGAAGGACTTGGGCGGCCTGGATGGTGTTCAAGGGTGTAGACCTGGTTGCAAAAAAGCTATTGGGGAGATAGCAGGCTTCGCTCCCTCCAATTCCCTCCCCCCTCCTTTCCTCTCTCTTGCCACTGGCCCTCCTTTTTTTTCTTCTTTTTTTCTCTTTCCTTTTGTTTGTATTCCTTCTTCGTGGTGCTGTGGTGTGGTGGTAACGTATACATAGGTCCAAAGTCGAATCAGAGCGGGTCCCACTCACACGGATGGTGGGATTAATTAGTGGAGGGAATTAATTAGTGGAGTGAATAGTGTCATATAAACCAGGTTCTAATGTACATGGGGTTGTTAAATCTGCAAAGCTGATAATAACCTGTCTGCTATGGTGTTATTTGTTGTGTAGTGTGTGCCATATAATGAATCTATTTGTTCTTATATTGAACTTGAAAACTCTTTAAAAAAACAAAAAAAACAGGAATTGCATAGGGGGGACTTAAAAGACATTCCACAGGTTTTACATGGTCCAAAGTGAAATTTCATTGCTTGATTGTAGTAGGCATTTCCATGGATCAATTATTGTCTTAAAGTGTTTGCTCTTTTCACTTTAGGGAGTCTCCTGGGCAGGAATGGGTGTCTATCAAAATATGTGTGGTAATTGGCAGGAATGGGGTTTTTACACACAGTATGATTTTCTTGAAAAGCGTGAATATTTTATAAAAAAAAAGCTACACAATAAAAAAATATTTTTGTTACACATATTTCAGCTAAACCTGTTGAGAAGACACGGAAAAAAAATCATGTTAAAAACCAAACATATACTTTTCTTCCTTCCTGGAAATTCCTGCAAAAATCACTGTTAAACATAGTGTGAAATGTTGAAAATTGTCTAGCAATAGAGGGTGGCAAAATTTTAAGTAGGCTGACAATTAAAGGGTTAAAGTAGACCCAAATCTGTTCTGCGATGCAGGAACTTTAACTCTCCTCCTTTTACAGCTTGCAGACCCCATAGTGGAAAGTTACTTAAATTTTCCTTATACTGCAATTAATGGAGGAGTGGGAAACACTGCAGCACCACACATTGCATGTGTTTGCAGCCATTTCCAGGTGCATGGGGTTTAAAGTTCCAGCATCACAGTACCACAAATCATGGTCACCCATCTGTTGAAAACCCTATAGGAGTCCCAGGCAACATTCTCCCTTTAATTAAAGTGAACCAACATCACTCAACAATTTAAACAAAATGACTGTTGGTCCATACCCAGAGGTTATCCTAATAGCTGATCCCCCTGTACAAGCACTAGTATCCTTACCTGCTCCAGTAAAAATGCCCCAAATTGGCCATCAAAAGTCACTTGATCTGCAGTCCTCTTCCAGGATTGAAACCTGTACCTTGTGATCACTATTTGTCAATCGCAGGGCCCAGATTTGATGGAGAATGAGAGGAAGGTAAAAATATCAGGGGCTTTTGCAGGGGGCATCAGCAATCAGGATGGCGAATGTGCCCAGACCAGCACCCATTTTGTCCCTAAATGGACTGTTAACCCAATGGCAATAATAAGACAGCAAGCAACTCCCCTGATGACTGCTCCAGGTGCCTTCCCATCATTTCCTGCATATCAGGGTGGAAGTCATAGCAGGGCTCTAAATTTTGCCCTCCTTTCAATTTCAGTACACTAGGACCATGGAAAAAATGGTCCAACAGTCAACATGCCTGTCCCTTGGAGCTCTCAGTGTGAGTGAGCATGGCAAGCCACCGTGTTCCCTACATAAAAGTACATTTTGTGATGCTTTGAAATGGCTCATCTTTAAACTGTTCCCAATGGCAGTGGGAGGAAGTTAATGTGTGCCTGAACAAAGATCTCAATATTATTTAGTAAATGGTGTAATGTGGAAGACCTTCCCAAGCTACCAATCATTTTGCCAGAGGAGAACTTCGCTTCTAGTTTTGTTGCATATTTCTTTTTCATCATATTCCTCTCCCTGTGTGCTCCTTCATCTTGCTAACCTGCCTAATCTCCCTTTTTGAACCAGGTTTGTTGTAGCGCTATAATTGTAATAGATGATTCTCAGAATGATCATGTCTTAGCAAAGCAAGATGTACTGAGTATATCTACTCCTCTATGTATGGGGATCTAAACACATCCCAGTTGGTGCATTCTAAGCAGGCTGGTAGGCGTTTCCTTGCATACTCCAACAAACAGTTGGACACCTTGCCTGGTTTGGCTGATTTCATTTAGCCACTAGCTTTACAAGAATATGAGGTGTACTAGGCTGTGGTCTGAAAACCCCAGGGCAGTAGATGTTGTCATTCTATATGTGCCCTTTAGTGTTGTATAACAATGGTCAAGAGTGTTGTTGCCTCCAGTTGGGCAGGTAATATGATGAAAGAATTTTGGGAGTGCCCTACTGAAACAAGCTTTGTTGAAGTCCCACAAAACAATAACAAGTACCTCAGGAAATCTCTCCCAGTTGGAGGAGCTTTTGTGAGGGCAGACTGGTCATGTTTACTTTGGCAAGTGATAAGAATTCCAAATCTTATTCTCTGCCTGGGGGCATGCTGTGAGAAGCCTGGGTAGCTACTTTACTTATCCGGGAGAATGGATTAAGATTGGCAAAGTAAAAATAACATTGCTGCTGTACTTTATGAAAATTTGTGTTTGCGGAAGTGAACTACCTGTGATTATTTTTGCGCTGAAAAAAACTGTTTTGTTTCTGCTTTAGAACAGATAAATATACTTTTTATTTAAATTACTAACTGGCAGAGGACTCCATCCATCTGATCCTGAATAATTGATGGAGGTATGTAATGGGGGATGTTGAGACTGACTACCTTTGTGGATGTCTTGGTTAAAAGCTGCAGCAAATGCAGCTGCATCAGGTTATGGCATAGGGTCAGCAAACACTGGTGGCGCACCAACAGCTAATGCTATAGCAGCATTTGCAGCAGCAAAATTATTACCAGCAAATGGCAGTTGCACAACTGAAAACCAACTACCTGCTAGCCAAGCAGGGGTGGGGCAGGAGGCCCCAGCTAGCTTGCAGAGCACACTATGGCCCCTCAAAAGCATATAAACAACACATGGGGGACGGTGCATGTACTTGGGGATGCCCCACTGAATAAGGTTACAGTGCTCAGATGAGTGATCTCACTCACCACGACAATCTCTGGTACATAGCCTTGGTTCCCACATTTTGATGTGAATCATGATCACCTGCAGTATATAGCATCAATTAGAAGTATGTTGAAATAATTAAACAACTGGTGGTGCCCCATCAGTTTAGATGCAAATGTATCAATGTTGAATGTAGCTCATGCTCATATGCTTGAGTCCTGTCCCATTTGTAAAATAACAGCTCTACTTATGGAGTCCACTGGTGCCACTCGATTATCAAGGTGCCTTTTGTACGTATAACAATGGTCTGCTAGGGGACACCAATACATTATAGTGGCAATTGACTATGGGGTTGATTCAGTGCCCCTGGGGAAAATCTCACCACCTTGAATTTGAAAGCTTAGTTGATTCTAAGCCACTTCCAAATTGATTTCATTTGTGTGAAAGCATGCAAGATGGCCATGCGCAAAGTTTCAAACCTGACAAGACTTCTCATTTCTGTCCTGCGAAACGGCCTTTTTAAAGCAAGATTGTACCTTTTTCTGCTAGATTTCTGCGAGTGTGTCTACCTTATCGCTGCAGGTGTCCCAGCCCAGCTGCATGCATGCAGATGCCAGTGGATGTTCTGCTGGGTCTTTATCGTCTTAGGATTTGTCATTGCCATTTCATTTCTTTTCTGCCATTGTTTATGTGAATGTGTTGACTTTGTTCACATCTTTCCTCTATTTGCCCCCATGTGTCCCCTTTTTTAACTTTTTCTGTGTCCGAGGCATCCCATCATTTTTGTCATGCACAGTGTACCTCACCTTTTTGTCTTTTGTCCTCCTCCTTTGTCCTCCATCCCATCCAACTGTAGAAGTGTGTGTGTCCAATAATGTTTTTTAAAATTATTTTCTGCCCTCCATGTCATCCAGCTTTTGAAAGGTGCGTGTACCCTGTGATTTTTTATAAAATATTTTTCTGTGTTTGGGACATGGCATTTTTTTAGTCATGCATGTACAGCGTAACTCGCATTTTTGTCCATAGTTCTCCTCCTTTGTCCTCCATGCCATCTAACTATTGATGGGTGTGTGCCCCCTTGATTTTTTTCTGTGTTTGGGGCATCCCATCCTTTTAGTTATGCACAGTGTAACTTACTTTTTTTGTCCCTTGTCCTCCTCCTTTGTCCTCCATGCATCTATGGATAGATAGGAGGGAGAGTGGTTAAAGGCAGATAGGTAGTTGGTTGAGTCAACAGGTAGATCGGCTGGTAGGTAGGTTGGGGTGGGTCAGGTGGAGGGTAGATACGTAGTTAGGAGTGGGATTGTGGGTCATTAGGAAGGTAGATAGGTATGTAGATGGGTGGGCAGGTCGGTATGTGCAGGTAGGTGGGACAGTAGGCAGCTAGATAGGTAGGTGGGTCAGTGGGCTGGTACACAGGTAAGTGGATCAGTAGGCAGGTAAATAGGTGGGTACATCAGTCAGCCAGTCAATCATGTGAACATCAACACAAGCACCATTTTTATTGATCATATACAGCCAACATACCAACATACCTAACTGTCATCACTGCTGATCTGTGCTGAAGAATCCTGTTGTGTGTCCACCACTTGTCCCTATTGGCTCCAGTCCTCGCCACCTCTCTGTGCCGTCCTTGGCACCAGTTGGTTGCTAGCCCCCCTAAAACCATGGAAGCAGGAATCAAAGTGTGTCACCCTGAGGATCAATGCACCTGACTTAGGGAAGTCCATTTCTGAGCCCTGGTTCTCCGGAACCATGGTGGCAAGGAATGTAGCTGAAGTCTTCAAGTGCAGAACAAGCCCCTCCACCAATTTGTAGATGAGCTAACAGAGCTCCGATGAGCAACAGTATGACCCCTTGTAGGTGAAACAGGAGAACCTCAGGTATACACCCCTGCGAGGGCATGAGGATCAGGCCAACCAGATGAGGCAGCATTACCACAAAGTCCCAGTACTGCTGCTCATGGGTGCCGGAGGGAGGTACACTTCTGAGTGCCGGGTTTCCGGAGCCTAGGGGGGCTAACAAAATGAAACCTCTGTGGGTGTCTTGAGAAGGGTAGAACCTCAATTATCTGGATTGGGGTTGACCAGACCTAGTAGAGCAAACTCCCAGTACTGTTGCTTGCAGGTGCCAGGGTGGTACACCTCTCAGTGGCCATCTCCGGACCAAGGGGGGGCTAACGAAAGGGGAGAACCTCAGGTATACTCCCCTACAAGGGCACATGGATTAGGGCTGACTGGACCACTCACAGCCCTGCATATTCCTGGTACCCCCAACTATAGTCCAAAGTTGGTGGAAGCCCTCTTGCAGACATCCCTTGTGTCCTGCCTATTATCTGGCCCTGGGCACCACACCGATAATTCCTTATTAAAATGCATTCATTTTTTTTTTGTTTATCGGCCAACTGGCAACTTTGCCCTAAACTGGCCATATTTGTTTTCATATTTAAAATATTAAAATACATAACATTTGGTGGGATTTAGTATAAAATGTATACAACAACCCATGCTAGGTTTCCTTTGGGATGTGTTCCCTAGGGCCTCACCAATATTCTTCAGATCTATCAGGTTATGGCCAGTGGTCTTGATTATACACTATAAAAGGGAAAAATGCAGGTCAATATCCTATTTTGTACATGTGTTAAAGGTATCTTTCCCAAATGTTTACATTTGTTCATTACTTACCAGGCTGATGGTGGGCTCTGGCTTGGGGAGAGACCCTCCACACAGGCACTGGCCTTAACTCGGGGTCTTCAGAGTCTACAAGAAAACATAACAAAGCATTTAGCAAATAGAGGATGTTGAAGATGTTTTTCTTCTTTTATATTATGTGTTCAAACCTGAGCCCTGGTCCATGTGCCAGCACTTACTTGAGTCCTTGGTGTCTACAAGATACACCACAACTTATTACAGGTGTCATATTTTGGTGTTTGTTTGCATTTGTGTGTTTTTTTATGTGTCTCATACCTGAGTCCTGGGGAGGGTTGACTGCCTCCTGTTGCTGGCTGCCAAACACATATGCCTCTTCCCCTTCAGCTGCTTCCTGGACTGCTGAATGTCCATCTGATGAGGAGGATGAGGATGGTGACCATGGTCTTGCCAGATTCCTTATACTCCCACCCCGTCTGATGGAATGGGCTTTATTCTCCACCATGGCTCTGACGCTAGAAAAAAAGCACTTTGATGGCGGAAACATTTCCTCATCCTGGGCATTTTTCTTTTCTTGAGGTCCTACCACTGCTGTATAACTTGGATGTGCTCATAAGTGGTTAAGAACATTTGATGGACTTTCTCCAAGATTTGATTTGCCGCCATCCTCCTAGAAGCAATGAGAAAATGTCACACAACCCTAGACTTGTTATTGCCATTTATGGTCATTTGTGACTGTAAACATCACAGTTTGGCTACACATCGCCAGTCACAGTGGCAAGTCTGTGGCTTGAGACAATTAGGTCCCGTCTAAATAACTTAACTCTACCTTGCTGCCATGTGCATTCATCAAAATGCATGTCTGCTGTAGAAGGAGTATCCTACGCTACTAAAAAATCTCCCTACATCGTTCAGTCTATTGCATGTTAACAAATAGTGTGATGCAGTGCAAGCTACTCTTCCCTGTGTGGTACATCTACACATGGCGTAATGGGCATACAAATATCACCAATACTGCTGCACTGAAATGAACGCATCCACACCACCAACAGAGGTAAGGGGACATATTCTTATTATGGTCAGCGGTTAAGTAGAACCTAGTAATGTATTTGAAGGAGAAGATTCTTAGTGGGGCGGGTAGTATAATGGTGTTTTCCTTGTAGATATTCTGCCAGTCTGTGTCAGAGAGTGATTTCTGAATGTCTCCCTCCCATTTTTTCTGGTATGAGTCGGGATTACTATCTTTAGTCGGGGCCAAGTCACAAAGTATCCTATAATAAACATGTAGCTGTTTAGGTCGAGTATCTGAGGTGAAAAAAAATGACTGGAAGCTGGATAAGGGAGGAATAGTGTTTGGTTGACTCTAAGGATGTTAGTGGCTTTAGTATACTTTAGAAGAGTATTAAGATTGGGGCTTATTCTTTCTTTGCAGTATATTTGGGCAATACGTTAGTTCTGCCGTGGCCAGGGAGATGTTTTGGTGTATTCCTCTCGCTGGCATGAATCCTGCTTGGTTAGTGGAAATCACATAGGGTAGTGCTTCCTCTAGTCGTTTACAGATAATTTGTGCGAATAGCTTCAGGTCAGTATTAATTAGAGATATGGGTCTGTAGGGAGAGCAGTTAGTTTTTTCCAGGTTTTGGGATTCGTTTTATGATTCCGTTTTTCATCTGTTGGCTGAGCGGATAATTATTATCTAATGCATTAAATAATTCAGTTAGGTGTGGGGCCAGCTTTTCTCTAAAGGTTTTGTAATATTCAGCTGAGAAGCCGTCGCTACCTGATGCTTTTTTAATTTTTAAATTATTTATTGCCCACTTAACTTCTTTGATGTTGAATGGGCTCTCCAATGTTTGTTTTAATTCTTCCGGGATTTTTGGGATGTTTATTTCTTGAAGAAAGGAATCACAGTTATTCATTGCTTCTGGAACATTGTACAAATTCTCATAGAATTGGTAAAAAATATTTTTAATTTCTGCTGTTGTATAGTGGGTAGTGCCATTTTTGTCTGTAATTGTTTCAGCCTTGTTGTCTTTTGCTAGATCTGCCATGTGTTTCCCATTTGTATTTAGTATTTGTTTAGTATATATTTTTTATTCATGTATTTGAACTTTTTAACTTTTTATTTTGGCAATTTTATGTTCTCTGGGGTTTAATATTTCTTTAAGAGCTATTCTTGCCTTTTGTATTTCATGATAGACAGGTCTTTTATCTGTTGAGAGACCAGTCTTCTATTTTCTGCTGCAATGGCGATGCATATACCTCTTATATAGCATTTATGGGCTTCCCAGATGGTTCTGATCTTTACTTCGCTGGTATGAGTTGTCTCGAAAAATTCTCTGATATTGTTTTTTAAACGTTGTTGGTCGCTGTCAGATTTTAAAATATTCTAATTTAATTTCCATTGGTGAGTTAAGTCAGTCTTGTATCTAAAGTTCAAGGTCATAGTTACTGGTGCGTGATCCGAGAGGGTTATATTTCCTATAGAGCAGTGGGTGATCATATGAAGGTTTTGCTGCCTAGCAAAGCAAAAATCTAATCTTGAGTATGAGTTTTTAGCTCTGTTGTAGCAGGAGTAGTCTTTATCTGTTGGGTGGAGTGTTCGCCAGACATCGACTAGGTTAAGGCCTCTAATGTGGTCCCATATGTGATGATTAGTTGTCAGCATGTCTGCGGTTACCTGTTGTGACAATTCGATTGGGTGGGTGCTGTAGTTACTCTTTGACCGGGTGGATAGGCCTGAGTTATAGGGAAGCAGCGTCGATTGTTTTTGGGCTGGCCTTTTTTGGTTGTGTGCCATGAGGATTGTTATTTTGAACTTGACCATGACGTATGAGTGAAGGCATATTCACTAAGCTAAACGGTGTGGCACACTATCATGGTGGACCTCTGGCTCCAGGGGCTACCTTTACTACACCAGGGTCTTCTTACTAGTCCATACATGTGTGGGCAGAAAGTGAAGTCACAGGTGCGAGGCATACAAGTGCATGCATGATGTTGTACTTACCAACATAATGCAACGCTGGTCTTGCTTGGATAACAGTGGTGGTGTGATCTTGTTGAGCTCTGCTCTTTCACCTCGGTCAACAGCGTCCCAGCGGATCGCAGAAGTGGGGTGCCTCCAGCCATACAGACGCAAATGATTGCCTTGCGTATGTCAAAATGCATCCTTGCACAGCTTAAATAAAGTTTTAATTACTGCTTGTCCCTGCTTTGGGTCAAAGGAGGTAAAAGAAATGAGCATCCCTGAGGCAGCCCAAACAGGCCCCCCCCCTTGGTTACCATAGGCAACACAGGATAGAGCTAAGCCCCCTCCACCTAGATGCAGCTAGCAGAGCAGGCACTCCTCGGATGGCAGGCAGTCCAACGGTAGAGCAGCAATCCAGCGGGCAGCGATGAATGCAGGTTCACCTCCCAGACCCATATCAATGCCTTTGGGCCTTGGTAGTGAACCCAGTGCCAGGGTGTCCCCTGCCACCCCCATTAGCCCCGTACATGCAGGCCCATTACAAACTGTTTTAGTGTGGCACAGTGCCTTGCCTTGGTCAATGGGGTGTCTGACCATATTGACCGGCTTTATGGGTGCAGGTTCCCGCAAAGACAGTGTAGGACCCCCCTGGCCACAAATCACCACCAGGTGAACATTGTTGGTCCCGCACAAAGTATGTGGACCAAGTAATGGAAAAATTTGGAGACCCGAAGCTAGCCATGCAGATAAAACATTCTGAGTGCAGGACCAAACAACAGCGCAGGGTGAGTTTATTGGTCAAAAATGTGTGTTTTATGTTGCCAACAATAACTATGTAGATTTTAATAAAGTGTCTTCATTTGCTAGCTTATAAACTGGAGGCTGGTTGCTGAAAATGCTGAAATTTATTCAGGCAGAGGTGCTGAAGGGGGTGTCGGGTCGTGTTGATAGCCCAGCATCGGGCATGTGATCAAAATTGAACCCTTGCCGAAGCACATTCAGTTCTGTCATAGATATAACCAGCATGTGTTTGTACTGCAAATGCACATACTCTGACAGATGCCGCCCACTGGCTCTTTTTTCCAACAATCAATCAACACAGCACGCCAATCCTGCCTGGAAAAATATTTCCCTCCAAATTCCCCCTTTTAAATCTCATCAGCAAAGTCAAATGGGGTCACTGAATCATGCACAAGTACACACACATGGCATGAGGAACAGAAAAACTCGTTCTTGTCTAGGCTCAAATGCAAAGTCACGCTAAGAAAATCTTGCAACACACAAAGGTGTCTGCTGAATCAAACAAGAGTAAAAATCGTTTTGGGAATGCATCCTAGGGCTGCTAAAGTGAGGGGAAAAGTAAAATCCTATTATGGAAACGTGTCAGAAGATTTTGTCTGAAAAAATGACATTGAGGAGTCCCCTAGTGGTTGGCCAAGCCCAACAATTTTGATGGTGCCTAAACCAAATAGAACCTGGCCATTATTTAATGATTTCCTCAAACTAAACTATGTATCTGATTTTTATTATGCATACCGAATGCCCCCTTTAGAAAAGCTATTTAAGATGTTATCACCACCCTATATTTGACAAAAAGGTACTGGCAGAAAAGGCAAACCCAAAGCTTCATTTTCCACCCTGGATGGCTTTTCAGAAAAGTCATTTGGGATAGATGTGGCTCCAGCCACCTTTCTGAGGGTCATGGATAAGATTCCATGACCCTGTAAGGCCATTTCATTTGCCTATCTGGATCACACTTATTTACTGTAAAGACTGGGTGAGTCATCTTAAGTAAGTACAGCTAGTGCTGGATACTCTGAGACAGACGGGCTTCACAGTGAACCCAAAAAAATGTACTATAGAAATGGAGGAGACCCATTAGGTTGAGTATTTGGTAGGGAGAGGTACCAACAAACAACTAAACAAAAGTGGAAGATATTCAGAAATGTCCCCTTCCCCTTACCAAGAAGCAGGTCAGGTCCTCAGAATCGTGGGGAACTACAGGAGGTTTATGCCAAATTTTGCCAGTTTGGTCACTCCAGTAACTGACCTAACCAAGGGAAAAAAACATTTTCATGATTAAGTGGAACCCAGAAGCCAAGACAGCGTTCTGCAATTTGAAAAAAGTCCTGTGCCAGGTATCGTTCCTTAGAGCTCCTGATTTTTAGCAAGGAGTATTACCTCTTAGGCAATCCCTTAAGCTGGTGTCTCCTTTACTTGGATTACCTCGGCATTAGGGCATCAGCGTATCACCAGATGGTTCCTGGCCATTCAAGAGTTCAAGTACTCAGTGATACATAGGCCCAGGAGGGCTCATCAGAATGTGGATGCTCTTTATTGGGTCTATTGCAATTTTGGGTAAAGTGTCCAATCCCCAGTCCTCAGCTGAGCTGAAGAAAGTTCGTTTTGTTTAAATTATTGGTTGGCAGAAGACTCCATTCATCTGATCCTGTACAATACATACACTACGCTACTTCAGTTTTCCGGTGGCTTCTGGGTTCTGGACAGCTCTGAAGATATTAAAGCCCAGAATATCTAGCCAGGATTCCAGAGTTTTTGAGGCATGTATCTTTAAAACCAACTGAACACTATAGTCTGGAATGATTGGCACATGTCAGTCTAAGTTCATCTAGCTTATTGGTGAGACAACAAATGTTGACCAGTTGAATCACAGAAAAATCAGAGCAAAGGCTATCCTTATAAACCACAGCAATGCACCAGCTCTTTATCCAAGCCCTTTACATCAGGCAAACATTGACCTATGGTGGAGAATGTCGTAAATGAAGGAGTGAACCATGGCTTATAACATGTGGAAGGTGGGGGAGGCAGTGGACTGATGGTGTTCTCATGTTTTTATTGTTAATTGTATGATCCGGTGAGCCCCAGTGAGAGGCAAGGTGTGAATGATACAGCATACGTGTTTTTGAGATGATCAGCAAGACTGACCAGTAGGGTAATACTGTTGTGTGTACCAGAGAAATGTGGTCCTGTAAATGAGCATAGGGCAATTGATGTCATTATTAGGCTCAGAACCAGTTCTGCTGAGAAGGAGGTACTATGGCCTAGGACAGGAGTACTCAACTACTTTCAATGGAGGTCCATTTACACTGCTAAACACCGACAGGAATAAAGCCTGCCTGTCCCAGCAATAAGCCCAATGAGGGATGCAGGCCATTGGTGGAGGGGGGTTAGGTAGGGTGTGCAGGCCAGTGGGGGTGGGGAGTGTATGTAAGGATGCATGCTTGTGTTGGGGGGGCTAGGTGAGGGTGCAAGTCAGTGGTGGGTAGTGGGGCTAGATGATGGTGCAGGCCAGTGACTTGGGAAAGGACAGGTTAGATGAGGGTTTCATGTCTGTAATGGGGGAGGGGATTGAAGGGGGCAGATCAATGGCAGGGGGTCAAGGTTGAGTGAACAGTTAAGGTCAGTGGTTGAAGAGGGTTAGGTGATGGTGATGGATAATTGGCTGAGGAGAGGTTTAGTTAAAGAGAAGTCAGCAAAGTGAAGCTGAAAGGAGCCGAGCATGCTGATTGGCTTCTTGCCCGCGTCTGTGCCATGGGAATGCTGGAAAAGTAGGGCTTCCCAAATTGGGATGGCCCTGTTAAGTGAGCCAAAGCCACTCATTAAACCAAGCAGCCACAATATATTTTAAAGTAAATTATTTTGTGAGCCCTAAATTTAGCTTTTGTGAATTGTTATTGCCTTTAGTAGTATTTTGACCCACAGGCATTATTTGTAGTTAAAAAACAAAGGCTAGGAAATCTATAGCAATCCATGAAACTATATATAGAAGGTGTCCATGTTATGCCATGAAAGTTAAGAAGTCCTATCAAATCTATTTTGGTATTCTCTACATAAGTGCCATTTTCAGAGATTAATCAGCTATATAGGCTTTTACTAAGAGTATATTTATTTCACTTCCTAAATGGAATCCAATTTAAAGCTATTAATATTAATGCACTAAGATAATTCTGATGATGAATTAATAAAACACTCTGCCTCACGATATGCTGTTTGCTTTTACCATTTAATGATACCCTAAACTAGGAAGAGGAAAAGAAGAGATGAGTCCATCAGGAGCCTGAAAATTAGAAACCACTTCATTGTTTTTAGCTTGCTGCTTTAATGACAATCAATACCATTGATTTTGGAACAAAAAAGTATTTACAGAATCATTACCATGTGCTACATTTTTATTTGAATTCCAAAAGCATCAGCAATGTGTAACTTATATATAAAGTAGATTTGAAGTCAATATCATATGAAATGTTAAATACATTTTACTTAGGCCATTTAAGTTATATCGGGCATTTAAGTAGAGTTTCGCAAAGAACATCCAGCCACACACTATACATCAATATGAATATTAACTAGGAGCTTTGACCTGCAGTTTTATACAATCAGCACAAAATGCTAACACAAAAATACAAAAAAAAAATGTTTCCAGATCAAGAATTATATTAGTACCAAAGGTTACAGCCTTTTAGTTATTAAGGATTGTCATTTTATATATAATTTAGCAATTGTATTCACATTTTAAATAAACTGGAATTATTGGGATAAGGATTTTTTTTGTTAAACATCTAAATGGCAGCATATCCTATGTGTATACAGAAATAGTTTCTGCAGTTCACCTGTAGAACTACCACATGGCAGGTGAAAAAGATTTTTTTTTTTTTTTTAAGAGACTTCTATGTTGATTCTTGAACTTTACCTCTCCCAATCGTTCAAATGACTCCTAATATATCTTTGATTTATCAATATATATGGTACAGTCAGGGTTTGTTTAATAAGCTAAAATCAAGGAAACTCAACACTGACCAAATCATCAGGAGTTTATTAACAACCAGTTCAATAATCTTCCCTAAGCAAAGTGGATCACAAGCTGCTTAGAAAAATATACATCAAAACGTTTTAACATTATATTTATTTGGTTGGAGGAAAGCTCAATAAGTTTAAATTTAATTTGGGTTGCTCTATTTTGTCTATTGTGCCCTGACCCTATTCCCATTTGATCACCAAACACAAAAGTAAATTTAACAGAAATGCCTTTGGTATTACTGTAGCTTGTCAAACAATAAGTAGGGTGGTTCAAGAGAGCCTTTCTTATTCTTCAGAAAAACTGAGCTTGGTGGATAAGACTTTCCAACTTAAAGCGGACCTTCACCCTGAATAAGAGCACATCTTATACGTCCACCCTGTACATACAGATTGCCCACATTAAAAATCATCCTACCTGCATCTACTGTGGGTATAAGTGGTAATCCAACAGCATCAAATAGACATCAAAATCAGCTCCTGCAGCACAAGATCAGACGAAAGCAGACTTGCCACATGCAGATCAACTACAGGAACACACCCAAAAGGGACATGATCCCTCTGTCTGGTTTAGTTTTTTAGCCAATTAATGTTAATGTGTTTAATCACATAAAAATGTTACACTAAACACAGTTTCCAATTATTATTTTGTATGGTAAAACATGAAAACATTTAACCTACCTTCTATAGAATACACACATAAATAGTGTTAACAGTAATAGTAAGTAAAAACATTATAATTTACAAACACTTCCCAACATGGAACAATCTGCTTCTATCCCAAATTAGCCTCGACAAATTACAAGCATTAACAAAACTCAGGCCACATATGCTGATGACTAGGGTCATATTTCTGGATGGCTAGGGTCTATAGTTATGAGGCTTGTACAGACACAAGCAGTGTGGTAGCTGGACCCCTACCTTGCATTGGTCGCAAAATAATGATAACGCTATACAGGATATGAGAATTCTGGCCCAGCATACAAAGTGTATCACCGAATGTCCCAAAAAACAAGAAAACAAAGAACATAGATTTCATTGGGTGTAAAGGGCTGAGCCACCTGTGATGGGGGAGGAAGAACCGGTGCGTCACACTTTGTGATGACAGTAGAAAAAAAAACATTGACACTGACCATCAATAGTGGGTTCAGTTTGTAAATGCAATGTAGGGCTGTATGTGTTAAAAAACTTATCTGGCTCAACACCGGAACTTCCAGCAACTACTTGAAGTGTACGCAACCTTGGATGGTAAGTGAACAGAAGCACATATGAAAATGAAAGTACTATTTTAAAAACTGAAAGAGGTTCGCAGGAACACTCACTGATGGATGAAGTGATGGTCTGGATGGCTGGGAGGGGGAAAAGACAGAACAACTTCTGCCTGGAGGGGTGAGGGTAAGCCTGGCTCAGCAGAAACATCCTCCTCCAAGGGATCCATAAGGGCACCTTCTTCCTGACCCCCAACCTGAGGATCTGCCTCCACCTCCTCTGCTTCGGCCGCCACCTCCTCCGACAAAGGGTCCACCTCTTCAACCTCCTCTGGCTCACCTGCCACCTCCTACAGCTGTCACTCCAAGTCCACCACCTCTTTTGGATCAGACACCACATTCCCTGGAACTTCAGCATGTGCACTCAGGGTTGGTGGGGAGTCCACCCCATAACTACAGAGGGGTGGATGTTTATCTAGGAGAAAAAAAGGGTAACCAGTTAAAATTATTTGTAAGAAACAAAAGTAAAATAAAAAAAAACAAATGTGTCTGAATGTGGCCACTTACTGGGGAAGAGGGCATCATAGATGGCATGCACATCTTCTGGGCTGAATTACTTCAGGTCTGATCACTGCTGCCAGAAGAAATGCAGCTTCATGGTCAGCCTGAAACACCTCTGGATTTTGACAGCACCAGCCCGGACGTAGTCATATTCCTGTTGGAGCATCAGCTAAGGGAAAATCACAAAGACAAAAATGAAACAACATGAGCAATATACACAAGAGAACAAAACAAGATTCACAAAGTAATATTCCTTTATTTGAAAAAAATTAAAGGGGGTCTGTGTTTGGTTTTAATGTAGTTAAACAAAAGGGCCTGGTACAGACACAGAAATTGGATGATACGTTAACCATTGCCCCCATTAACCAATAACAATTGGGAGCAAGGAACTGAGGGAAAATGGAGCTTGTGACCTATGGGGGGGGGGGGGGGGTAAAGGATGAGTGCCTGGTGAGTAAATATGACACTGATGGTGAGGGCATTGCACTGTCTGACAGTTGAAATGCAACACTCCCAGAAGCTGTGCCTGCCCATTGTGTCAAGATAATGGAACACAACAAACTACATGCAAATCTGTAATAACCGTTCAGAAAATAAAAAATAAAAACCTAAAAAATAAACAAAAAAAACGTAATAACATACAAGCAGTAGTAGTAGTGGTCAGTGCAAAAGCATAGTTAAAAGTACAATGATGGCACGGGCGCAGTCATCAGCCTACTCATGAGGCATGGTCGTGTCGGGCAGCTCTGAGGCAGAAAACTGGAAGTGTGCATTCTTTCCGCACAAAACTTACCCTAGCTTTAGGGGGGTTCGCAACAGATGGAGACTTCCTACATACTTGGTGGATGTGCCTTATAATTACATGTCTCTAGTCGCAAGTGGCCGAACGCATAATTGGAATATACATCCGTAAGCACCCTTGGGTGGCCCTATTACACCAGAAATCCCAGAGCTCAACTGCAATCAAAATATATTATTTGCGCTTATGCTGCTAGCCAAAAAGCAAAGGCCTGAAAGAAACAATTTGTGCATTAGGTAGAGATGAAAGCCATAATAATAATAATAATAATAGTAATTTTTTTTGTTAAGGGGAAAGTGTCTAGCATTTTAAAAGATACACACAAAAAATGTGGAAATATGGGAACCCTGGATGGCCTTTGCCTTGCCTAACTTGCTGCACTTTTCCTAAATTAGTAGTTGCCCCTGAGTCATACTCTGCTCCCCCCAGGCCAGTCAGGCACCCGCCCCCACCCTCCCTCATCTTAAAGCCCCCTACCCTTCCCTTTTTTCTTTTATAAACTTTTTAATGTAAGCACTAATAACTAGTTGATATGTTTGAGGCACTATCGCTGCAGTTTCACCATGTACTCCCTAAACACATTACTATGCTATAAAGTATCATTGAAGGTGCATGCACTATTGTAAAATCTGATTCCATTCATTTCAATAAGAAATAGAGAGAAATAGAGAAAACAGATTCAAAATACATACTCTTGCCCTCACCCAGTCTGCCACTAATTAAAATAAAGGCTGTAATGATAGCTTAGCATTTTTTCTGATGTTTGAAGATAGCTATCCCAAAACACAATGCTTTGTGCAAAACTAGTTGTTAATGCTATTGTTTGAAAAAGAGTGACCCAATGGACAGATATTTAGTGCTCTGTACTCCTCCCCCTATAGAATAGTATTTAAAAAAGTCCCCCTGTTTTAACTAATTTTAATTACAAAGCTGATTGTTTAGCTGGAATTAGTTTCATACAGGGTGTATCAGCAACATTTTCTTGTATCATCTGACATGTTTATACAGACTTGCTCATACTGCGCATCTGGATGATTTTGTACTCCCCAACAGTGGCAGTGAAAGGACTGTTGAGTGAAATCTGGCTTAAATTACAGTTCAAATGTTTTACACTTAACACAATCCTGCCTTTTCCACTTTTCAGTAATACACCATACCTTTTTATGCTTAGTCGGAAACATTTTTTATAAAACACAATTTATAATAGCTGGACCCACCCCAAATAATACAATGTACTTTATGTTGTGCACTATAAGTTGAGCCTGACTATAATATGCTACTAGAGTTTATATCCTGAACCAAATGGTATGCTTAAATAACCCCTCCTAATCACTCCATACAAGGCAGTGTTCATATTGCCCCCCAATCATACCATAACATGCAGCATACAGAATTTACCCTCAATCACCCCATAACAGACAGTGGGCAGAATGTTCCCCAATCACCCCATAACGGGCAATGTGCAGAATGTTCCCAACTCCCCAGTGTAGACGGTGTGGATTAATCCCCCCCATTATAGGCAGTGTGACAGAATATCCCCAAATTCCCCCATTATAGACAGTGTGGCAGCCCCCCCCCCTCCATTTTAGGCAGTGTGGCAGAATATCCCCCCCAAATCCCCCACTATAGACATTTTAGGAAGTGTAGCATAATATCCCTCCCAAATCCCTCATTATAGGCATTGTGGCAGAATAATCCTGCCCCACAGTGGGCGGGCAGGGTAACTGATTTGTTAGCTACCCCAGCAAACGCTGCTCGATCTCAGGCATGGCCACCACTGCTCCCTCATCTCAGGGGCACATGCACACACAGGAGCGCACACACTACAACTCCAGTCCAGGTGGTGAGTGAGCGTGGTCTGTGGCCATCATTTATTAAAAACAATGAACTTTGCCACCAGGAACCACCCACCCACCACCCAGACTAGAGTGTGTATGCGCATGTGTATGTGTGTGTCTGTGTGTGGGAGGACGGACATACAGGGATCAGTCACTTTCTTGTGTGAGCCACTGGCATGCGTGTGTGACATTTAGGGCTTTATTCATGAAGCTCTAGCGCTAGGTAGTGCTTCACAATGTCAGCAGCATTTGGTGAACGCTGAGTGCTGTACGAAATACCAGATTTATAAAAGTGATTCTGTAGAGCATCAGGAAGAGCGCCATGTAGCGCACTATTCATCATTACAGACGGCTCAGCATAGAGCGCCGGCGCTCTAGCTTCCATAGCGCCAGGTAAGACCTGCCGCTACCATTCGCTCTGCCATACATTTCAATGGATGTTCCTTCTAATCCCATTTTTTTTATTTTATTTTTTTACTCTCAAATAATTGTTTCACCTCTCCTGGCCTAGATTGAGTCATTTTTGAAAACTTTTTTGATTTTTTTTTATATTTTTATGCAGAATTGTCATTACAGGTATGGCATTAAAGTGTTAACGTCAAAGTGTTACAACAATGTAATTCCATGTGTTTTCGTTTTGTTACTGGTGGATATGTGTTCAAAAACAGACTTTAACCCTTTAAGTGCGAGACCATGTTTCACTATTATTTGCTACACATGTTCAACCTTGATTTTTGAAAAGATTTCCAGGGATTTCCCAGGCAATGTCTTGTATGGCCTTTTTTAGCGTATTCTCAATACTTTTGGGTGAAATATGTGCAAAACCATTTAAAAAAATATATTTTTTGCAATTTGTAGTGTTACAGCGGTACCACATATGTATAGGTAGACACCCTTTCCTGCCCAGGAGACTCCCCCAAACTGAAACAGAGCTTTAGGAGATTTTTGAAATACCCCCAACAAACTATATATTCTCTGGAATTACACACAAGCTTTCTAGGCATACCAGGCTTGTTTATGTGCACATAGTTTTCTGGAAGTAATCCCTCAATCAATTCTTTAAGAAGTAACAAAAAGCCAGCCAATGTCCGTCTTAAAAGGATTCTTTATCCTTGTTTATTGCAAAAAATTCTTAAAAGTTCCATCCATATTTCAAAAGGCAGCATAAAAAGCATAAGAGAGCATGTCTAATGCCTACGCGTTTCGGGCATTCATGTTACTTATGACATATCACCTAGTTCTCATAACACACTTTTAAACATAGGTGCAATTAGTGGAACACCCTGTAGCTCGCCTCGGGGTACAATTGACTAATCAATTCATTAGTACCTGAATGAATGAAACCTCACCTGATAGAATTTAACATAATCTCTCCGTCAGCCACTCTCCGCCTGGGTCCCAGAGAAAACTGTATGAGTTTGCCGTTCCACCGGGACAGCAAATCAGTTCACCGGGCGCCCCGCCGGAAATGACGTTGGTCAAGGGCAAATTCTGCTCACCATGGAGAGACTGGCTAAGGGCGGAAATGTATACAGGTGTAGGCGCCGCATGCGCGGCAGAAACTACCGAGAAGAGTTACAACAGGTGCTGCACAATTGCAACCAAAATGACACACATATATGGAGACAGCATAAAGAGCCCATAAAGACTCATAGTGAATAAATGCATTCTTAAACATTTTCTATATATAATTGATTAATATCCACATATCTTAATATACCAGATTCCATCTAACTAAACCATCCACCACCAAACTACACATAAATCATTCCCATGTTAGAAACATGGGACTATATTGCGACAATATGAAGTGTAAATTGGTGCAGAAAGGAGCAGGTTTGAATGAGATTATCAATACTTGATTTAATTATAGAAAAATACTTGATATATGATCCATAAAAAACCTTTTGACTTGCTCTATTAATTCAAGATATTTACACTCATTAGCTTTTACTGCCTAATTCCATATAGACCTAGTTAAATACATAACTGTATATTGGGGACACTCATAATTTATCCCTATGTATTTTTTGATGAGGGCCCGTTGGGAATACCTTGTACAAGATTTTTTTGAGGTTAATCAAACTCATATCATAAGAACCTTTTTAACCTGTTGATTACTTCTCTTTAACATATGTCGGACCAGCAGTACCAAAGAGATCTTAAACATACTGTATAAATACTTTCTCAATGAAATAATTCATTGTAATTCTAATTACGGAGAAATAGGTCCACATCCCACCTGTGATTTAAACCTCGCTAAATGTCGTTACTAACGTAAGGCCCTTATTCCTATCTTCATTTTGTTTCTCATAATTGGCCTGAAAATGATATTGCCCTTTACTCTGATATTTACTGACTCCACAGAGCATAGCATTTCTGTTCCTCAATCTGGCTGAAATTTTGTCTTTCTCCAATAGTTCTTTAGAATAACCTCTGGCTTGAAGCCTTTTCGTAATTACATTCAGAACAATTGCGGCGAGCTCTGACCATCGCCCACCTGGATCGCCGCAATTGTGTGTGCTGGGTGACAACTCTCCGCCCGCAATGTTGTGTTGCCTGCGGTTTCCTTCCTGTAGGTTTCTGTAGTAATACCATTTCTATTAGCTGACACCTCCAAGCGCAAATCCAAAAACGAAATGGATTCTCTATGACTTTCAGATGTAAACCTCAGATTTTCGATTGTTGTCATTAAAAAAAATATATATCATTAGCAGAGAGAAGGGCCATTTCTGATTTAGCACAAAATCAGGAGATTGTTATACGTATGGCAGACAAAGGTGGGAGTATAGTTATTTTGGATGTTGCGGATTATGAAACAGATGCACTCAGGCAACTAAATGATAATACAATATATCTAAAATTAAGCAGTGATCCTACAAATCGGTTTCAGAAGGATTTAGAACACTTATTAGAAGAAGGGAAAGCCTTGAATATTTTGACCAAAAATGATACAGAAGCGTTATTTGTGGACTCCCCTAATGCCCCGGTCTTTCATCATCTCCCCAAGATCCATTAACCACAACGCCCCCCAGTTGGGCGGCCTATTGTGGCGGGTATTGGGGGGATGAATAAGAGGCTGGGGCAATGGGTAGATTTCCACTTAATTCCCCTAGTTCGCAGACTCCCTGGATTCCTACAGGACTCCAGGGATGTCATGCGTTCTCTTTTGAGTTTTGAATGGCAATCTAGCTTTATGTGGCTCACTTGCTATGTGTCTTCGTTATATTCTGCTATACCTCATGATTTAGCTTTGCAGGCTGTATATTTTCATCTTCATAATTATTCATCCTATTCCCAGGATCTGATCACCTTTATTATACTGTCTATTGAGTATCTCCTCAAACATCATTTTTTCCTGTTTGCAGAGAAATTTTATTTGCAACTATGTGGGGCGTCCATGGGTGCCCCTTTCTCGCCCTCTCTCGCCAACCTCTATATGGGTTGGTGGAAGA
Source organism: Gastrophryne carolinensis (assembly GCA_027917425.1). Classification (NCBI taxonomy): domain Eukaryota; kingdom Metazoa; phylum Chordata; class Amphibia; order Anura; family Microhylidae; genus Gastrophryne; species Gastrophryne carolinensis. The sequence goes on along the minus strand of CM051239.1, from coordinate 217,724,061 downwards.
GGGCGATAATTTATGGTTGCAATAACCCCTTTCTGCATAGGATCAAGTATTTTGGCAGATACATAGACGATCTGCTCTTTATATGGGAGGGGGATGAAGACACAGCCATGCAATTTGTCAAATATTTAAATGACAACAATCTAAATCTGCGGTTTACATCTGAAAGTCATAGAGAATCCATTTCATTTCTGGATTTGCGCTTGGAGGTGTCAGCTAATAGAAATGGTATTACTACAAAAACCTACAGGAAGGAAACTGCAGGCAACACAACATTGTGGACACACACACAATTGCGGCGATCCCGGTGGGCAAGATGGTCAGGGCTCACAGCAATTGCTCTGATTCTGAACATTATGCTTTTGAGGAGGAATTGAATGTATTTACGAAAAGGCTTCAAGCCAGAGGTTATTCTAAAGAACTATTGGAGAAAGACAACATTTAAGCCAGATTGAGGGACAGAAATGCTATGCTCTGTGGAGTCAGTAAATATCAGAGTAAAAGGCAATATCATTTTCAGGCCAATTATGAGAAACAAAATGAAGATAAGGGGCTTGCGTTAGTAACGACATTTAGTGAGGAATTCTATGCGATTAAGGATATCATTAATAAACACTTACCCATTTTAAGTGGTGACCCACAGTAAAAGAATATTGTAAAGGATGGGATTAGGATTGTCAGTCGCAGATCGCCCACATTAGGTCAGAAACTTTCCCCTAGTCTTTACAAGAAACAAAAAAATATGTCTCAGACCTGGCTTGCTTGTAGTGGGTTTTACAAGTGTGCAGGCCATCGGTGCGGTCTAAGTAAATATGCTGTCACATGCAAGACTAAAGACAAGTTTCACATAAAAAGTTTTATCAACTGTGGTTCGTCCAACGTAGTGTACCTGATCACATGCGATCTGTGTCAGGTGCAATACGTAGGATGCACTACTAGGCCCCTTTAACGCAGGATCGCAGAACACATTGCGGTGGCGTCGCAAGATCGGCCCAATCAGATGTACAATGTAGGGCGTTATTTTAAGGAAGTACCTTTCGCCGTAATTAGAATTACACTGAGTTATTTCATTGAGAAAGTATTTATACAGTATGTTTAAGATCTCGTTGGTACTGCTGGTCCGATATATGTTAAAGAGAAGTAATAAACAGGTTAAAAAGGTTCTTATGATATGAGCTTGAGTAACCTCAAAAAAATTTTGTATGAGGTATTCCCAATGGGCCCTCACCAAAAAATACATAGGGGTAAATTATGGGTGTCCCCAATATACAGTTATGTATTTAGCTACATCTTTATGGAATTAGGCAGTAAAAGCTAATGAGTGTAAATATCTTGAATTAATAGAGCAAATCATAAGGTTTTTATGGATCATATATCAAGTATTTTTCTATAATTAAATCAAGTATTGATAATTTCATTCAAACCTGCTCCTTTCTGCACAAATTTGTAATGATTTATGTGTATTATTAGGTGGTGGATGGTTTATTTAGATGGAATCTGGTATATTAAGATATGTGGATATTAATCAATTATATATAGAAAATGTTTAAGAATGTATTAATTCACTATGAGTCTTTATGGGCTCTTTATGCTGTCTCCATATATGTGTGTCATTTTGGTTGCAATTGTGCAGCACCTGTTGTAACTCTTCTCGGTAGTTTCTGCCGCGCATGCGGTGCCTACACCTGTATACATTTCCGCCCTTAGCCAGTCTCTCCATGGTGAGCAGAATTTGCCCTTGACCAACGTCATTTCCGGCGGGGCGCCTGGTGAACTGATTTGCTGTCCCGGTGGAACGGCAAACTCATACAGTTTTCTCTGGGACCCAGGCGGAGAGTGGCTGACGGAGAGATTATGTTAAATTCTATCAGGTGAGGTATCATTCATTCAGGTACTAATGAATTGATTAGTCAATTGTACCCCGAGGCGAGCTACAGAGTGTGCCACTAATTGCACCTATGTTTAAAAGTGTGTTATGAGAACTAGGTGATATGTCATGAGCAAGGGCTGAATGCCCGAAACGCGTAGGCATTAGACCTGCTCTCTTATGCTTTTTATCCTGCCTTTTGTAATATGGATGGAACTTTTAAGAATTTTTTGCAATAAACATGGATAAAGAATCCATTTTAGACGGATATTGGCTGGCTTTTCGTTACTTCTTATTGCTGGATATGAGGTGAGCACTCATGGCCGCGCTGTGTCTGTGATTTCTGGCAACCGTGGATTTTGGGTTATGGAGGCAGAGCTGATCCCATTTGTTCAATCAATTCTTTAGTTGCACAGAGTTTCCCTAAAAAAGAATAAAAAGGAAGAATCAAAGCCTCATTTTCCTTAAACTGAAAACTATATGCAAACAAGAAAAAACAAGTAAAAGCAACATGCCCCAAACAGAACAATACCCAGCATGCATAGCTACTGTCAAGGGAAGAGTTGCCAAACACCACAAAGTAAAGCATGCACATAACGGTAATTTTACTTGAAAATTTCAGCTCTGCAGACAAAGTGTGCACCTTGCAATTTTTAACCAAAACATCATTTTACATTTGGAATATCCCCAAATTCTATTCTATTCTCTGAAAGTACACATGTTAAGCTTTCTAAACATACCCAGCTTGTTGTAGTGGGCTCATCTTTCTGGAAGTAATCCCTAGAAGAATTCTTAGGTTTGCACATTGTTTCCCTAAAAATATTTATAAAATAGCTGAATAAAAAACATGTTTTCCTAAAATATCAATATGCAAGCAAGAAAAAACAGGCTAAATCTGAAAGTGCAAGGTCCCCCGAGCAGAACAATACCCAACATGCATAGCTACTGTTTTATTGCCAGTCTACTTGGAGTTTTGTCACCCTCTGTTGACAGATCATTTTTCCCCATTTTGCGCCATGTTTAACCGTGATTTAGTGATGTCACCCACACCCAAGGGGCGGGGCTAGCAGCCGTGACCCCCGGAAGTGAGGGAGAGGGCGAGGGATCGCGGCCGCAGGTGAGTAAATCTCATTTTTTTTTTTTTACAGTTAATTGTGGCATCGGCCGAAGAAGGGGGGGGGGTGCTATTTTGGATGCTCTCCTGAAGAGAGAAGAGCCCTGGGGGGATGCCCTGGCCCAATACAATGAGGGGTCAGGTGTGTTTTTAACTTTTGTACTTTTTTTTTCTGTGGCTATTTAAAGTCAGCTATGTGACCCTCACTTAGCTGGCACTAAAAGGGTTAATCACACAGAGTCTGCCGCTCTATGCTACAGGGACCAGATCTAGTGCCTATGCTCTGTGAGTCTTTTTTTTTTGTTGAATATGGTGTGAGTCGCTGTGAGTCGGTCGCAATGAGCTGCCACTACCTTTCGCTTCCTTCAACGCTGTATTGGTGTTAGAATGGCCAACATACATCTCATTCACCAATGTCGGCCAGGTTACTAAAACGACTGAGGCGCTCTTTTACAGCACCCGATAGCCGAGCACAGTGTCTACTAGTGGTCACTCTTAGCGCCGCTATACAGACGCTCATCTGCCGCTAGTAGTAAATCAGCCTGCCAGTTAAACAAAGGAGGATCACATATGCCCCACATACTGTGACATTGGCCATAGTAGCCACAGAATGCATGGACGCTTGATTCACAGGGGGGCCCTTGGCACAGTTTCTTCTGATAAGATGAGTATCCACTGTTATTACTTGTTTTGTTTATGCACATGCACTTTTTTGTGATTCTTAAGTTTATATTTTGTTATATTGGTAGTGTTTTATGCAGTTTTTAGACTGCTGGGTTGTTTACATTTTGCACATTTTACCATGCACATTTTTTAACATAATATTGGCGCTCATTTTTTCACACAGTGTTGTACAGTGACTGTGGATATCTTACATAAAATCGATACACATAGGAGATATGTGTGCTGGAGAGTAGTGATGAGCGGGTCGGTTGAAATTTGGGTTCTGGGGCCCTGAATCCGAACCTGAACCCAAACCCCATTGAAGTCAATGGGGACATCGAGGGTAACACCTGGGCGATTGCCCTGGACAAAGAAAAAAAAATAGTTTTTTTTTTAGGGAAAGTACTCTGAATAATCACAGAAAGCAAGAAAAATAATTCAAAACATAAATAAATAAAAAATAAAGAGTTTTTCTATGGGGGTTATTTAAGAAAGGATAGCGCCAGGTAGTACTTCGTAGCGGCAGGTAGCGCCTGGTGAATGCTGGGCGCTGTACGGGAAACCACATTTAAGAAAGCGAATCTGGTGAGCACCTCTAACAGCGCCATGTAGTGTCACATGTATTACTAGAGGCGGCTCAGTGTATAGCTCCGGCGCTCTAGGTTCAAGAGTGCCACGTATTACCTTTCACTCAGTGTCGCTCTTCCATACATTTCAATGGGCTTTTATTTGTTTGTGTTTAAATAGCATGTTTGCCAATTACATTTTTTTTTTTTTTTTTTTGCTCAAATCATTGTGTGACCTCTCCTGGTTTCAAACGAACACTTTTATAATTTTTTTGGACTTTTTATATTTTTATGCAAAATTGTATGTGCAGGCACAAGTGTTATTGTCCCAGTGTTAAAACAATGTCACTCCATGCGTTTTTGCTATGTTACAGGTGTATATGTGTTTAAAAACAAACTTTGATCACACAGCATCTGGCGCTCTATGCTAAAGCACCCAGCTTTAGAGCGCCGGCGCTGTGTGTGTGTAGTTTTTTGTTAAATATGGTGATGAGCGCCGAGTGCCGGACACACTGAGGCGGTGCTACCTATTGCTCGCTGCAGTGTTATACTGTTGTTAGAGCGTCCAACACACATCATATTCATCAATGCCGTCCAGGTTACTACAGTGACTGCAACACTAGGTTACAGCGCCCGATACACGCTTACAGCGTCTACTAGTGGTCGCTCTAAGCTCACATGGCAATACGTGCACTAGTAGTGAATCAACCTACTTAATTTGTTCCCACTGCAGGTAACTGCTTGCAGGTTTATTTTTCTTGGTAATAATTTGGGCATTTTTGATTAGATACAATTCTTATGTTGTTTTGCTATTAATGAACAATAGCCTGACTTGTTAGATTTTAATTGCATTTTTTCTGGTTTTATCTATTTTCCTAAATTTTTTAACATTTTTTAACATTTATTCGACATAAAAACTGCCTGGGCATTTAATTTTTAATATTTTTTGGTAATTTCTTTGGCACTTTTGTTTAGATACAATTTTTATCTAACAATAGAGGCCTTGGGCACCCTTATGCCCTTGTGCTCCAATGGGCACAAGGGCATAATGTGCTCTGCAGGTGCCATGTCAGCTCCTGACTATCGTGAACTGGTATAGGGGTCCCCTGGACCTCTTACCAATTGTTCTGCTACAGAAACATTTTTTCATATTGTTGTATTTGTTTTATCTATTATAAAACTATGTATAAAATTGTTCAAATGATGCAGTGTGTGTGGCATACCAAATGCAGGCAGTGTATGTAGCATCCTAAATACAGGTGGTGGCATCCCAAATACAGCAGTGTGAAGCATCCTAAATATGGACAGCACAAGATATTCTAAATACAGGCAGTGCGAGGCATCCCATATACAGGCAGTGTGTGTATGTGGCATACCAAATACAGGCAGTGGCATCCCAAATACAGGCGGTGGCATCCCAAATACAGCAGTGCGAAGCATCCCAAATATGGACAGCACGAGATATTCTAAATACAGGCAGAGCGAGGCATCCCAAATACAGGCAGAGCGAGGCATCCCAAATACAGGCAGTGTGTGTATGTAGCATACCAAATACAGGCAGTGGCATCCCAAATACAGGCGGTGGCATCCCAAATACAGCAGTGCGAAGCATCCCAAATATGGACAGCACGAGATATTCTAAATACAGGCAGAGCGAGGCATCCCAAATACAGGCAGTGTGTGTATGTGGCATACCAAATACAGGCAGTGGCATCCCAAATACAGGTGGTGGCATCCCAAATACAGGCGGTGGCATCCCAAATGCAGCAGTGCGAAGCATTCCAAATATGGACAGCACAAGATATTCTAAATACAGGCAGAGCGAGGCATCCCAAATACAGGCAGTGTGTGTATGTAGCATACCGAATACAGGCAGTGACATCCCAAATACAGGCGGTGGCATCCCAAATACAGGCGGTGGCATCCCAAATGCAGCAGCGCGAGGCATCCCAAATATGGACAGCACAAGATATTCTAAATACAGGCAGTGCGAGTCATCCCAAATACAGGCAGTGGCATCCCAAATACAGGCAGTGGCATCCCAAATGCAGCAGTGCGAGGCATCCCAAACATGGACAGCACGAGATATTCTAAATATAGGCAGAGCAAGGCATACCAAATACAGGCAGTGGCATCCCAAATACAGGCAGTGGCATCCCAAATGCAGCAGTGTGAGGCATCCCAAATACCGGCAGTGTGTGTATGTGGCTTACCAAATACAGGCAGTGGCATCCCAAATACAGGCAGTGTATTCCAAATACAGGCAGTGGCATCCCAAATACAGGCGGTGGCATCCCAAATGCAGCAGTGCGAGGCATCCCAAATATGGACAGCACGAGATATTCTAAATACAGGCAGAGCGAGGCATCCCAAATACAGTCAGTGTGTGTATGTGGCATACCAAATACTGGCAGCGGCATCCCAAATACAGGTGGTGGCATCCCAAATACAGCAGTGTGAAGCATCCCAAATATGGACAGCACGAGATATTCTAAATACAGGCAGAGTGAGGCATCCCAAATACAGGCAGTGTGTGTATGTGGCATACCGAATACAGGCAGTGGCATCCCAAATACAGGCAGTGGCATCCCAAATGCAGCAGTGCGAGGCATCCCAAACATGGACAGCACGAGATATTCTAAATATAGGCAGTGCAAGGCATACCAAATACAGGCAGTGACATCCCAAATACAGGCGGTGGCATCCCAAATACAGGCGGTGGCATCCCAAATGCAGCAGTGCGAGGCATCCCAAATATGGACAGCACAAGATATTCTAAATACAGGCAGAGCGAGTCATCCCAAATACAGGCAGTGTATTCCAAATACAGGCAGTGGCATCCCAAATACAGGCAGTGTGTGTATGTGGCATACCGAATACAGGCAGTGGCATTCCAAATACAGGCAGTGGCATCCCAAATGCAGCAGTGCGAGGCATCCCAAATATGGACAGCACGAGATATTCTAAATACAGGCAGAGCGAGGCATCCCAAATACAGGCACTGTGTGTATGTGACATACCAAATGCAGGCAGTGACATCCCAAATACAGGCAGTGTGTGTATGTGGCATCCCGAAAACAGGTGGTGGCATCCCAAATGCAGCAGTGCGAGGCATCCCAAATATGGACAGCATGAGATATTCTAAATACAGGCAGTGCGAGGCATCCTATATACAGGCAGTGTGTGTATGGTGCATCCCAAATACAGGCAGTGGCATCCCAAATACAGGCGGTGGCATCCCAAATACAGGCAGTGGCATCCCAAATACAGGCGGTGGCATCCCAAATGCAGCAGTGCGAGGCATCTCAAATATGGACAGCACGAGATATCCTAAATACAGGTAGTGTGTGTATGTGGCATACCAAATACAGGCAGTGGCATCCTAAATGCAGCAGTGCGAGGCATCCCAAATATGGACAAGTCAAGGCATCCCAAATATAGGCAGTGCGAGGCATCCCAAATAGTGTGTAGCATGCCCCCAAAAACCAACTTGATGGGGCGCTGGTACGACTCACAGGCCACGCCCACCTGGTTGCCGGAATCAGTGCCCGGGAACTTGTGCAGAGGTGATGGTGGATGGCAGCGGAGGTGACAGCGGCGATGACGATGGATGGCAGCAGGAGTGTCGTGGACAGCAGCGGGGATGACGGCGGATTGCAGTGAGGATGACAACGGGCGGCAGCAGGGGGTGACAACAGGCAGCAACAGAGGTTACAGCAGATGGCAGCGGGGATGACAACGGGCAGCAGTGAAGGTGACTGCAGCAACAGGCAGTGGGCGGTGGTAATGTAAGTTTTTTCCACGTTTTTTTTACATTCGCTCGATAAGACGCTCTGACATTCCCCCCCACTTTTGGGGAAAAATAAGTGCATCTTATATATATACTGATGTACATTTTCGACTTGATGCTAGGGGTCTATATATCAGTATTTTTGATTGGCTGGTAAAATTGGTTACTTGCACGGTATGGAATATTTTACATTTGCTTTGAAATATATAATAAATTAGCTTAGATCAGAGTGGGTGTTTGGTTTCCTATTTTCTGTTTTTACAAGAACAATCATTTTTTCAATTATTTGGAATGTAGATTTAATTATTTTTATGTTAGCAAAGCAGCTATTCCTGACATACTGTTTTTTTGCAGCTCACTGCTGCACTTTCTTTAGCTATTATTCTTTGGTATTTTCTTTACATCTGTAACTAGTAGTCTGCGTTGTAGCTACATCTGTAAACCCTGGATTTCGCAAGCGTAATGAGGCTCGTTTTCAACTTCATTTATTTTCTGTAGTGAGTGCCAAGATGAGTAAACCAATAGTATCTATTTAGTGTCTTGTCCTATTTTTCTTGTAATAGCTCCTCAAGCCTACAAGCTGAAATAATAGCTACCAGAGACATTTGACTATTTATTTGTTGTTTTGCGACGGCTTAATCAAGTTCACTTAAAGTTCATATCAAAACTAAATTTGTCATTCTGGACTGCAACCTTAAATAAGGAGACATTGGGAAAAGGGAAATAGCTGTAAGGCTACTGTAATGTTTTTAAGTAGTGGCAATAAATTGCTTAGACATTTTTATGGAGTATTTTAACCCCTGGCCTCTGTGGGTAAAAAAAATCAATAAGATATTAAGAAAATCAAGAATTAATGCTTCCTTTACAGTACAGGGATATAATTCTTACAGGGTGAACAGCAGTGAAACCACGTCCAACACAAAGCACAACATAATATAACCATTCTTATTGAGAATCATTTTATTGCCTAGACTACTATCAAACTTTAATGGAAAGCAAACCATAAATGGTGACTTTTTGTCATCTTTTATTATCATCCAGAATGTTTACTTTTTTTTAAGTATACTTCTCTCACATTAATCAGTAACATGCACTGGAACATCTTCAGACATAAATAACAATAGTAATGAAAAGTTGTCTTAGGAGAACATGCTTGTTAGATGCTAGAGTGATTTACAATATACAAAGCTATGCAGCACGGAGTGTCTTATATAAAAAATATTGCCAAGTCATTCGGCTGAAGGTATTTTGTGTGTTGATATGCTTACATTTACATTTGCATCTTAGAAAAACAAATTTGTTAAACATGCGTTTTATTTTTGAATTTTTTGCTTTTAGATTCTTTTACTTGAAGATTGGGCATGCCCTTGGTGCACTATTTGTTTTTATTTCTTATATGCACCTATGAGCTATGCTGTGCATACTTCTATATTCTTTAAACATTTTGCAAATCATGCCATAATTACAAAAATGATACTTATGAATAATTAACTTACAACTTACTATAAAAGGTAACATTTACATAAATAAATATTTACTATTAGCATTGCTTCTATCTAGATGTAACACTAGTGTTAGATTTAAAGTCAAATACAACTGAAACATCATTATAATAGTAGGTTTGGTTGAACAGACTGCTGATCCTTACTGCCACCTTACTCTTTGGGATTTATTCATGAAGCTCTAGCGCCAGGTAGTGCTTCATAGCGGCAGGCAGTGTCTGCTGAACGCTAGGTGCTGTACACAATACCACATGTATGAAAGAGACTCCGTTGAGTGACTGGAACAGCACCATGTAGCATACAATTCATCATTACAGATGGTTTCAGTGTATAGTTCCGGCGCTCCTTTTTTTTTTAACTCTCAAATAATTATTAGATCTCTCCTGGCCTGGAATTTTTTTTTTTTTAAATATTTAGATTTTTTTACAATTTTATGCAGAATTGTTTTTACAGGTCTGGCACTAAAGTGTTAATGTCACAGTGTTCCAACAATGTCATTCCATGTTTTTTTCGCTTTCTTACTGGTGGATATGTGTCCAAAAACTCACTTTAATCACACTATACTACAGCGAACCAATTTTGAGTGCCAGCGCTGTGTGAGTCTTGTTTTGAGATTGTTTGTTGAATATGGTGCGTAGCGCAGAGTGCCAGGCGCTCTGAGCAGTCGCTACCTCTCGCTACCTCTCGCACTGTACGGTTGTTAGATGTGACGTAGGCTTGGCTGCTATTGTTTTGAACACCGCCTTGTGTACGCTGTGGCAAATACAAAAACAGTATGAATACTTTACAGTTATGAGCCTATTATTACAGTAACTGAAATACATTAGGTTAATTTAATTTCTAAGCATATGTCCAAATTTTTTTTTGTATTATTTTGGTTTTTAAGTTGTAGCCTAGTTATGATATGATATGATATGTTAGATATTGTGTTTGTGCGTTCCATAATATAAATATCATGTATTGGGCATTTTATAGCGTTCGTACCTTGCAAGGGGTTTTAAGGTTTTGCTTTCGGTTTCATTTTGTGCACTTCCGGTTTCTGTAGCCGAATATGACTTCTCGCAACCCTGCAAGGCATCTCCCCAGCTCCTCTTCCTTATCATCCTCTGATGTACCCCCCTGAGGAAGAGGCAGCGTGTTGACCCTCGGGTGAATGGGCAGATAGTCAAGGTAAGTGTTTTTATGACATGTATTATATAATATGTTGTGGCCCTCTTTCCATGTGTTTTTGCTGTTGATTTAAATGTTTTATGCTTAACTTAGGGCCTTATTCATGAAGGGATAGTGCCAGGTAGTGCCTTGTAAGCGTCAGGTAGCGTCAGGTAGCGTCAAGTGAACACCGGAGACGGCATGCAATTACACATTTATGAAGGTAATTCTGGTAGAACAACACCATGTAGCGTCCGATTCATCATTATCCAAGGCTCAGCATACAGTGCCGGCGCTCAGCCTTGCAGAGCGCCACGTCTTACCTCTCGCTACCTGGCGCTCTCCCATACAATTCTATGGACAATCCTTAAATCCCTTTCCTGGTCCCAATTTTTTTTCCTGGCCTAGAAAATGACATTTTTGATAACTTTTTTGATTAATAATATTTTTGTGCAGAATTGTCCTTACAGGTCTGGTATTTAAGTGTTCATGTTACAATGTAATAACAATGTAATTCCATATGTTTTCGCTTTGTTACTAGTGGATACATGTTCAAAATCAGACTCTGGCGCTGTGGGCTACATCAACCCGATTTTGAGTGCTAGAAACTGTTTGAGGCTGCTTTTTTTATGAATGTGGTGTGAATCAGTCGCACTGAGCTGGCGCTACCGTTCACTCCCATATAGCGTAATACTGCGAATCACTTATGCATTCAACAATGCCGGCCAGCGACTGAGGTGCTCTGAAACAACGAACCATGGGCGAGCACAACTACTACTAGCGTTCGCTCTGAAATCCTTGCTACAGATGCTTATCTATCGCTACCTGGCATTAGTAATGAATCAGCCTGCCCGCTAATTTCATTATTGTTATATTTATATTAGTTAGAGCTTTCACCATTTTTTAATTTGTTTTTTTTTATATTATTTATTTATTTTTATTTTTATGAATTTTATTTTTTATTTTTGTAATGTGGAAATCAACTCATGAGCCCATATTTGTGTTTAGTGTTGGATTCTTCATAAATATTACAATTATTACCCATGTGACATTCAAATAAATTTTTAATTTATTGGCACTGTGCTTGGCAAAGTAGATTAGTTTTAGCTAACACATGGTCAAGTGTGTCCCAATAATTAGTCAGATTGAACTATTCCATACAGATACATTTGAGGGTTTTTTTTAGACATAAAACTACAATGTTCTTATGATTGTTTCTGTTGTGTTTTTTCTCTATACAGATGTTTCTACGCAGAAATATTTCTCCCCACCCCTCCTCCAGCAGCATGGGTTCAAGCCACAACTGTGTTGGTGAGTAATGTTATTTTTGACAATAAGCCTGTAGACATGCATATGTATGTGTCCCTGACCATGTACACATGTTAGTGGCAGTCTAGAGTTGACATTCATACATGGAGACCCTCTTTTTATAATATTCAATCATCATTGATTTCAAAGCATGCTAGTTTAGTGCCCCTGCTAATGTAACTTAACCCTACGTGATAAATGCAGCAGTATGTGCTTTATGTGCTGCGTTTCAATTCATGTAACTATTGTAACAGCCCATTCACTACTTATTCGATACAAAAACGTTATAAAAATTAGGTCTATGTATGTAGATTATATTGACCACTTCATTAATTACATTCTTCCTGTGGTCAAGTAGGTCATATTTGGTAAGGTTATGTCCTTTGGGATGCTATACCAGGGTGGTTATGTAGACTAGCTAAACAGGTTATTGAATTTTGCCATCTAGTATTCAGAAAGTTTGGCCTGTTGTGTATGACATCCATGGAATAGGGCCACACAGTGCAGCGTGAGTGCCTGGTTTTATTTAGCATTGTAGGGAACTCAGAGCCAGCACTCATCCCAACCGCCGGCGCTGATGATAGATGGGACTCTGGATTTTTGACTCGATACCTACACCTTTTGCTCTGGGACCTGACATTCATCTGGCACTATGTGGCGCTAGTGCTTCTTAAATAAACCTCATAAACTATAAAACGTCATACCTCAGACAACAGCATCTACAAAGATAATGAGTGAACTCTGTGCCTTTCATTAAACTTTACATGAAAAAGATTTTATTGTGAGCACATGACATAGAAACATAGAAACATAGAAGGTTGACGGCAGAAGGAGATCATACGGTCCATCTAGTCTGCCCTTATGTGTATACTGTATGTACTCTTTATCTTAGGATAGATGTGTGCTTATCCCAGGCATGTTTAAATTCAGTGACTGTTGATTTTTCAACTACCTCTGCTGGAAGCTTGTTCCAAGCATCTACTACTCTTTCTGTAAAATAATATTTTCTAACATCTAAAGGTCTCAGTCATGTCCCCCCTCTCCCTTCTTTCCTCCAGACTGTACAAATTAAGTTCTTTAAGTTTCTCCTGATAAGTTTTAAGTTTAAGTCCTTCCACCATTTTTGTTGCCCGCCTTTGGACACGTTCTGTTTGAATAATGTCTTTTTGGAGGTAAGGTCTCCAGAACTGCACACAGTATTCTAGCTGTGGCCTCACCAGGGCTCTATACAGCGGCATCACAACCTCCCTCTTCCTACTGGTGTTGCCTCGAGCCAAGCAGCCTGCTTGCTTTTCCCACTGCCTGGCTACACTGTCCACTCATCTTGCAGCTATCAGTAATCAGTACCCCTAAATCTCTCTCCTCCGAGGTCCTGGCTAACACAGTGCTGCCCATACGGTACTCAGAGCAGGGATTCCTTCTACCCAAGTGCATGATTTTACATTTAGAGACATTAAACTCTAGTTTCCACAGTTTTGACCATCTATCCAGCAAAGCTAAATCATTTTCCATGTTGCAAACACCTCCAGGAATATCCACCCTATTACTAACCTTTGTATCATCAGCAAACATGCAAACTTTTCCTACCAAGCCTTCTCCTATGTCACTTACAAATATATAAAAAAGAATGGGGCCCAGGACAGAGCCTTGTGGCACACCACTCGTAACTCGCCTTTGTTCAAATTGCACACCACTAACAACACCACTCGGATACCGATCCTTCAGCCAACTGGAAATCCACTGAACTCTCCAGGGATTGAGTCCTACCTTCAATAACTTATCTATGAGCTCCTTATGTGGTACAGTGTCAAAGGCTTTGCTAAAATCCATATAGGCGATATCCACAGCGCCACCTTCATCTAACACCTTAGTGACATTGTCAATCAATAAGATTGGTATGACAATGTTATTTTCCATATTGTGCACTAAGAGGCATGTCTGTGGACCTCCCAAAGTGGTTCCAATATCCAGGTCAAGAATCACAGACAGAGGTCCCAGACCATAATTAACCTGCTGCAGTGAAGGCATGTTCACCCTAGGAAGGGCCAGGTGATGCAAATGTCAAATATTTATATATAGTCCTCTAACCTTATCCCAAAACACAGCAGGCATGGGTTCTTCTAAGCAGTTGCCTAAGAATTTGAGAATCAAAATTATTGAGTTGGGTACCTCAGTTTTGTGTGCAAGTGTCTACTTCTTGAGAAAAGTATTTGCTACTGCAAGGATGATAGAGTAACTTCAAATCTAATAAATTCAGAACATTTGTGCTTAAACTGATTGAGATGAATATATTGACTTTCATAAGTTAGGCTTTACAGTGTTTTTTATGTGCAAGTGTCATGTTTTTACAGGTTGATGGTGTTGTTGCATATGACAGAAATACAATACACCAGATTGTATTTAGCCACTAATCTTATTATTTGTCTTATTCCACCTTATTGAATATGACAGTCAGTCACAAGGCCTAGGACTGTTTTATTCATTTGACTTAGTCTTAAATCAATTATTTAATCCCTTAATGACTAGAGGTTCATTCTAGCTAATAATTATTTATATTTTTGTAACATATGGATTCTCTTTAATAGCAGGGGAATGTATTTCACTGATTCAAGCTAGGAACAAAACAAAAACGTGGAGGCTGAAGTCTGTTTTTGAACACATATGCACCTGTAACAAAGCAAAAACACATGGAATGACATTGTTTTAACACTGTAACATTAACACTTTTGTGCCAGACCTTTATCCCTATCCCTTGATGAATAACCCCCATTGTTGTATTATGCTATAAACTACAACTTATGGGAACCCAAAAAAGGTAGAACTAAAAAAGGGTTGATAGTTTATGTAGAAGCTATGGGTACGGGGCATTTTAAACCTCCTCTACTCTATTTTTCCTATAGTTACCTGTCAAGAGATCTATACATTGCGATGAGCTACTCCTATATACCCACTTATACCTTCCAAAGCACAGACCATGCCCCAGTTCTAATCAACGTCAGTTCTCCACCTCTCTTCTTATCTCTTTTGCAGGTAAAAGGGTGAGAGAAGGTGGTAGTATATCTATTTATTAAAGTGTGTAACCTAGCAGTTGCTCAGTACTCGGTAAGCCAAAGCTATGACTCTGGGTCCTTTATTTTCTCAGACTCAGACAAACATACTGTAGTGAAAGGGTATCAGGATTTATCTCACTATTATAGAAGAAATCAATTAACCTAAATTAAATATAAACCATAGTTATTCGAATACAATTTCTGAAAAAATAATTCCTTGTACAGGCATGAATATAATCTATACTCTCCTTCATGTAGTGCCAGCATCCACATATTTACCAAGGCGGCATCCATCAATATGGCTTTATACCCCCTAACACACCTACTCTATTAATTGCAATGCAGGAGCATGCTGAACTTGCCTTGGCACACCCCCTCCATTATGATGAATGAAGTAGGTATGTGGGGGATATAAACAAACCTCCAGGGATGCCTCCATAAGAAGCTGTCAGTGCTGGAGTATGGAATCGCTGGCTCCCCATTATTGGTAACCGTGAGAATTCACTCCACGGAGGAGTGGTGGGAGAACAATGGAAAAGGTGAGTATAGACTTTCTTTTGTTTCTGACTGGACAATCCCTTGAAATTCCTGTAATTTGCAGGCATTGTCTTGGGACAGCATGAAGATACAGAGTGTAAGGAACAGCAAAGTGTGGAGAACTCCCTGTCTATTACCACTAGAATACCATGCTGCTGCTTATCAATGGTTTTTATAAACAAGGGCATTGGATTGGATTGAGAGAGCTCCTACTCTGACTTCACAGCCCTGGTTGCAAGTATGTTAGGGGGTGAAAGACTCAGATGCAGGCATCAAATAGACAAGACAAGACACTGTCAAAAATTAATTTGGGATGCCTCTACAGGTAAAAATCCTTAGGAAGCCTAAACCTGGTATTAAACCCTTTAGGATGGGGGTCAGGAAGCAGCTGCACACTTCAGCACATGTCTCCTATTGGACGAGCTGTGAACACGTGTGCAGCTATTAACTGTCTCCCAAACGACCCAGTTCTGCTTGGTAAAAGTCAGTATGTCTCTAATGCAGGGCTCACTGATAATGTTAGGGTTTAGGTTTGGTTAGATTAGTGTCCCCTTAAACCAGGACTTACCCTGGTAAATATTTGCAATATTTCATCCTAATGAACTGCTTTTATGTAAAGGAACTTGTACATTAACATCGCTAAAGATCGGGAGAAACATTGAACTTACTATCTACTGTAAGTAACCATGTTGTTATGAGTGTCATATTTGCATTACATTTTTATGACAGAAACAAAGATGGTTGATGGTAGGAGACCACATAGTCCACCTATGATCACTATGATCAGATACCCCATTAGATCCTCCTAGTGTAACACTTTTTCTGGCCATGACCCATTGCAGAAGGGGATAATTGTGATCCTTATTTGTGTAAGGATTGTGTCACCATACCTGGGATTTAATTGTCAGCATGCTGTTTCCAAGTTTCTTATGATCCTGTGGCTCTGTGCTGCTAAAGTGGGAGCAGCTTTCTTGGCCTTTTGTAAAGGTCTAAGTCCACAGTATCAGGTCACCTCTATATTTATGTACACCACCTGGCCCTGCATGCCATGCAGGAACTATTAGCTGAGTATACTTCCAATTGTGGAGATTGCATCAACTTTCTCGATGTATGGGTTGGTTGGAGATATGTGTGGATAGATACATGGGGTTGTTCGTGATAAGTGTGAATATATGGATGATCTGGTTGGGGATCATTTTGGATGGATTGAATGGGCTGGTTGTGGATAAGTGCGAATGGATGGTTATGGGCTGGTCAGGAATAAGTGCGCGTGGAGGGATGGGCTGGTTGGGGATAAGTGAGGATGGATAGACGGGCTGATTGGGATTAAGTGCAGATGGATAGATGGGCTGCTTGGGGATAACTGAAAATTGATGGGCTGGTTGGAGATATGTGTGGATAGATACGTGGGCTTGTTCGTGATAAGTGTGAATATATGGATGATCTGGTTGGGGATCATTTTGGATGGATTGAATGGGCTGGTTGTGGATAAGT
This sequence comes from Gastrophryne carolinensis, assembly GCA_027917425.1. Lineage (NCBI taxonomy): Eukaryota > Metazoa > Chordata > Amphibia > Anura > Microhylidae > Gastrophryne > Gastrophryne carolinensis. The sequence continues at coordinate 217,707,024 of CM051239.1, read as the reverse complement.
GCAGATGGATGGTATGGGCTGGTCAGGGATAAGTGCACGTGGAGGGATGGGCTGGTTGGGGATAAGTGAGGATGGATAGACGGACTGATTGGGAATAAGTACAGATGGATGGATGGGCTGCTTGGGGAAAACTGAAGATTGATGGGCTGGTTGGGGAGTGGTGCAGATGGATAGGCTGGTTGGGGATAGGTGTGAATGGATGGGCTGGTTTAGGATAAGTGTCGATATGTGCGGATTTATGGATGGGGAAAAGTGTAGATGGAGAAAAGTGCTTGTTTCATTCAGCTTCTGCTTAGAGCACCAAGCGAGCTGAATGGAGTGGATTGTCCCGCCACTAGCATCTCTGTTCACATTTAGCTGGGAAGCCCACCAAGCTAAATGTATAACAGGGGTACATCCCATGCATACAGCTTCTTTATGTCGATCTCTGCATTAGCCGTGCGTCTCCCATTCAGACTTTGCTCTGTCTGGGCTGAGTTTGAACACTGAGCTTTATCCGGTCTCTGGGGCTTCATTAGGTCACTGGGCCCATAACCTGTAACCTACGGAGTGTGAGTGCTGGGTACAGTCAAATCCAGATAGACATTTGTGGTGTAATAGGAACTGGCTTTACTGGGACATGAGTGCAGTAAGAGAATATCTTCCATGGTTGATAATATAGACAGGAAAAAGTCATACATGTAAACTGCATTAACCTAGCAATATAGATCACATACAGAGACAAGCTGTAAGCTGTTGCACGATATCTAAAACACTTGACAGCGAGTGCTTACTTCACACAGGCCAGCAGCATCTTTCCCAGCTTTCACAACTTACCCAGTAAGATGTCATGTGAGGAAGGAGAATGCAAATGTAGCCATTGACACTGCTGAGCCATCAAATATAAGCCAGCTTCCAAGTCTGTATAACTATGTATTTAATCTCTTACACTGCACTGACAAGCATTTCTTTGTCCTCTTTTTTCATTTTAGGAGCTAAATAGAGAGCAGGAGGCATACATTCTGCATATACATTTCGGGGGTTGAGTGGGATCCACACGCTCTTTTACATTCATATTTAGGGGGGCAGGGGATCTGTGCACACACTGCATATTGATTGTGATATATATGGAGGCAGCCATATATGGGAAATGGGAACATTGATCTGGGGAGGCCACAGGAAGTAAGGGCAGAGGAGTAGCTAGGCTTTCTGGCACCCTCCTAGCAGCATTTAGTTACTTTTCTTTTAAAGTGGTCCCCCCTTTTCGGGGCATAAATCACATATGTTATGCCCCCCAAACCCCCCACTTTAGCAAATCACTGCCCCAATGTTTTTTTTTTTATTGTATTTAACAAAGAGGCACCGTGGACCCCAACTTTGAGAGAGACAGGGCCTGCACAGCTAAAAGAGAGCTGCCCCCCCAAAAAAAATTCCTTGGCAGGTAAAAAAAGACTCCCTACTTTAGCAAATCACTGCCCCCATGTTTTTTTAAACTGTATTTAACAAAGAGGCACCATGGACCCCAACTAAGAGAGAGAAGGTTCATGCACACTTAAAACCAAGCTGCCTCTCTGTTTTTTTGTAAACTGTATTTAATTAGACGCTGAGGCACTGTGGACCCCAACTTAGAGAGAGACAGTGCGTGCATACTTAAAACAGAGCTGCCTCCCTTGTTTTTTTTTAAAATGTATTTAACAAAGAGGCACAGTGGACCCCAACTTAGAGAGACGGGGCTTGCACACTTAAAACAGAGCTGCCCCCTTGGTTTTTTAAAACTGTATTTAACAAAGAAGCACCTTGAACACTTAAAACAAAGCTGCTCCCCTCAAAAAAAATCCTTATCAGGTGAAGGTTTTATTTTAAACTGTATTAAACGCTGAGGCACCATGGACACAACTTAGAGAGAGACAGGGCCGGCACACATAAAACAGAGCTGCCCCCCCACCCCAACAAAAAAACCTTGGCAGGTGAAAATGGTTGTTTATTTTTTTAAACTATATTAAACACTAAGGCACTGTGTACCACAAGGTACCCAATGCAGTGACAGGGGCCAGCTAAACCAGACAGATGTGGGCAGAAAAAAAAAACCTCACTGAAGTTTTCAGACTTTACAGGGTGGCCTAACAATGACCAGCAGATCCCAGCGCAGGCAGACACAGTTTTACTGGGCAGCACACACACACCATCAGCGTCCCACTGTGGCCACTTCCTTTCCTGTCCCTTCTTTTCTCCTATGCTGTGGTTCAAAATGCCCTAAACTGTCCCTGCTCTAAGAACAATGCTCTCTCTGCAGCAGCCAGCGCGATAATGGTGGATAGACGGTGACTATCACGTGACTATCTCCTGCAATAGTGCCTCCTGATTGGTCCAACTACCCTGATCTCTTAAGCTGCAACTACGTGACCCTGTCTCTCTGCTTTTCCTTGGCTGGCCGTGACGGTGGGGTGGAGTCAGTGAAATCCCGCCAGGTCTGTCTTCTGCGTTTCTCTGCTGAGCACACGAAGTTCGGAGTGAACCAAACTTTTCCTGAAATTCGGGTCAAAATTGGGTTCTACCGGTTTGGTTCGCTCATCTCCAGTTACTATATTCCAAACCAAAATCCAGTGGTTGTGATCTCCTTTTTAAATTTCAAGATGTCCACAACAATAAGGTAAGGCAATAAGCTTTGAACTGGAAGTATTCTTGAAACAGAACATAATATGGCCTAACTGCATGATAACACTTGTTGTAAAAATGTCTGCCTTATTTAGGGGCAACTCCCTGTAATTCACACCCTTGCCCGATAAGCAAAGGGCTGGCGTCACAATAAGGAAATAGATTTTTAATTGCATTTATGCAATCCACAATTTATATGGTCCTCCTGCTCCCTGCAGCTGTCAGGTTATAGTTATATTTACTTTGTACTAGTTATATTTACTTTGCACCGGACCTTTGCTATACGGCATAAGAGCTTGTAATGGCCAGGGCCAGGGGGCAGCTGTTCGGTTCTTGAGTCCTGAAATTACAAGCCACTATGCTTGGTTTGTTCAGTTGATAATGCTTAAAGGGGGACCCCATGCATTTTTTTAAATAAATAATCTTTACTGAGGAAAAATAAAAAATATATATTATTTTTGGTAAAGATTATATATTAATAAAAAATAACATTCACTTAGGAAAATACATAAAAGACAAATGCTGTCTGTAATTTTCATTATGAAAACTTGTATAACTAAACTGTCATGTTTTTTTGTTTGTAAAAAAATTGTAAATAAAAAATGAAAAAAGTAGAACTAATAAAACCAAAATAGAGAGTGTGTGTGCATACATATGTATATAAAAATATGGCGGCGAGGATTGAGATAATATTTACAACCAATGAAGAGTATTTAGTATTAATAAATAATATTCGAATATATACGAACAAAAAATATATTTGTGTTTTTTAAATTGTTTCCCTTCAAAGATTATTCTTTAAAAACATGTGGGGGGGGGGGGGGGGTCTCCTACTTTTAGAATTACCAACCCGGCAAAGCAAACATAGAAGATTTTAATTTCAGAGTTAAAGGGCCTAACACCCACCCCCTGGCCCTAGCCATTACAAGCCCTTATGCCTATAGCGCAGGTCTGTCCAATGCCCAGCACCGGCCCATACTATGAGCCCATTCCCATTGGTGGTGTGGTTATTGGCCATTGATCAGGTATAGGATTCCATGGGAACCCTAACCAGTGCAAAGTAAAAGTGATTTAAAAAAACACAACACTCTTTTAAAAGCTTAATTAACTCATACTTACCTTCCCTGTCCTGGGTCCAGCGCAGCAGTCTTTTAATTAATGCTGGCGGGGCATCCCTTTAAATTATGCTGATGGGGCATCTCCTGGCCGGGGACTCCATACTGAGGCACCGGGGAGTGGGCTTTTATATTGAGAGGGGGGATTTCCCCCAAGTGACTAAATACATCACATGAGGGGAGGACCATGGAGGGGCGTAGTCATGTGGGGGAAATCCTGGGGAGGCTCAGCCTCTCAATTTAAAAGGCAGGTCTTCCCTGTCCAATGCATTACCCTCACTGGGTTACGAGGTTGAAAGAAGGGGGAACTTTTGTCAGTCCTTAGGCCCTGGCATAGCCCAAAGAAGAGCCCCAAGGAGCAGCAGAGAATCAGTGGACCATGCTATGCTGGATAAAAGAAAGAAGATGCGGGACTGGCGAGTAGTTACATTTGGAACATTAAAATATTTGTGTGTGTGTCTTTTTTTCTTACTGCACTTGGGATTAACTGGTAAAGGGTCCAGACCCCTATACCAGTTAACCATGTTATGGAACCAAAAGTGCCAGGGGCCCAACAGCACAGCCTCTGAGCCCTGGGTTACCAGCCCTTATGCTCGGTGCCTAGGTTGGTTGGCTTTGGGTGGAACCCCACGCAATTAAAAAAAAAAATCTAAACAGAAATTAAAGACGAAAAAACCTTGCTGCCTGTTTCATTGCTACAGATAATGTTGCCTATGGTGGTATTACTTTTATCAAGGAAAACCGAAAATTTTAAATAAACTCTTACTCTTTTCGTTATAAAAAAATGTATCTAATGAAAATTTAGAAAAAGAATGAAGCCTGCTATCATTTTCAATAATAAAAATCATGCTGGCTCTAGAGCATGTTTTTATCAATGAAAAATGTTTACAACTTGATAACTGTCCCTCACTGCTTCTAAAACCTGTCTAACCTACCAGTTTGGCCGAACCAGAATACAAATTTCTTGCTGAAGTCCCTGTTCAGGTTTGGGGGCCTAAGCTCACTATGAACCCAAACTTTGCGGTTTGTGTTTGCCCAACACTATAAATGAGGTGATTTACTGTCTGGAATACACAAATACTATAATAAAGTTTATCAAATTCTCTGAAACTTGAGCTTGGGTGTCCCACCTGCCTATTCAAACCCCCCACATATGCTCTGCCACATTATATACCCCTTCCATGTAAGATTTTGGAAGGGACTTTTCTGCATGAGGAAAAACATAATGAAGAATATGCAAGTTAATATATGAGTACATTATTGCTTTTTTTACACAGCTTTGTTAAAATTCCACAAAAGTATAATAATTGTAGTACTCATAATCAATCAACTCAATGACAGGGTGAGGTTTAATGTTTCTGATTCCAGGAATTTGGAAGGGACTCTTATATGAGCTGCAACCACTGGTTGCTATTTTTTTGAACTAGTCTATTAAGTTAAAATAACTAAGATTCAAGTTTACATTATGAATATCCTTTCTGTTATTTTTGTTACCTTTAGCTATGTTTTTCATATATTGCAAGTGACAACATTGAATCACATAATAATAAATAATACATTTCAACATCACTTTATCACTGTAACAGAAAATGCATTTGATTTTTCTTCGCATTGGATTTGCAGGAAGATGACACTAATGCTCTCTAGATGTTCAAACTTGTTAACAAATAGGTGAAGGCAAGTATGCAAAGTCCACACAAGGGATGCAGCTACCTGAAAGCTTATCAGGATGAAGGGTGTTAAAAATTCATAGAGAACAATGCGTTTATTTTCAAGAGCAGTGTCCGCAAAAAGAGACTTAAATATCAAAAGTCTTCAGAAGTAGAACAGAACAATCTGCTCACCGTGTTCTATCAAGTAAACACACCACTGGATATTAAAGTATGTCAAAGAAGGTATTAAATATGAAACTGATGTAGTGTGCAGAAGTTCAATTTGTCTTAAAGTGGAACTGAAACAAATAAGAAATTGCTAGTGTCTGTTCTGTACTTATCCTGTACAGTGCTATTAAATGGCATAGAGAGTTATGTGATTGCTTTAAAGAGATTTTAAGGTGTATACTGAATTCCATTAGATGCGTTTCATCTGCCGAGAATCAGCATAGCTGGCTGAAATGAGATTGTGTCAGGGCCTGGTTTTACCTTGTTAGGAAGGACAAGTTTCCCCAGCTTTGCCAAAGACATATTTGGTGAAAATCTGTGTATATGAAAAGGGGCAAGAGGTTTAAAAAAAATCTTACATGCATTTTTTAAAGTAGATCTAGACCTATAATTAGGTCACTTGACTCTCCAACCCATGGCATCCCCAGAAATGGCAATATAACATGTGGGGGACATGATTAACTTATATATAAATATATAAATGTCCCATACAAAAAATATGGGGGAACACTATTTCATGTAAAATCCTCTCTAGAAGAACAGGGTGCAAGGGGGCCAGCTTTGGTGGCCCCCCCACCCTGCAGGCTACAAGCCCACATAGCCATGGCCCGGGCTCTTCTGCCCCCCTGGGCTTTGGGGAGGCAGGTAATTGGGGTGCCGGGGGTTAACGGCAAGTCACCAGCTAGCCGCAGGTGACTTGCCAGCCCCCCAGCCTTGTGAACTGGCATAGGGGTCTCATGGACCCCTTACCAGTTCACAAGGGGTTAAATGTAAAAAAAAACATGTAAACACAGAAACAAGCAGAAAAAAAAATATTTATTTATTTATTTATTTAATACTTTTTAATACTTCTAATACTATACCTCCCATCCATCTCTGTGTCCCACGCTGACCAATCTGGCTTCTGCTCTCCTGCTGCAGCTGGAAGCCTTTTTTAGCTGCTGGGCCACAGAACATAAGGGGTTAATTAAAAAAAAAAATGACATAGGGTCCCCCCTCCCAGGGCGGGGGGGGACCCCATTTTTTGGGGGGAATTTTAAGGGTTAAAAACCTTAAAATCACCCCAAAAAATGAAATGGGGTCCCAACAACAAAACAAACAAAAGGGTTAAATGATTTAATTTTTCTTGTATGCTATCCACGTTTAGCTTGTTAATTATTATACTTGGACTATTGCTATCAGTGGCATCTCCTGTGTTGGCTCCTTGCTCCTCTCTTGTGTACACAGAGCTAAAGAATCCATTCAACAGCTCCACCTTATCTTCATCCCCAGTGACCATTTCCCCATTATCGTTAATTAGGGCACCTACCTGTTCTGATTTAGCTTTCTTCGAATTAATATATTTAAAAAGCGTTTGGGGTTTGTTTTGCTTTCTTTGGCCACATCTCTTTCATTTTGTGCTTTTGCCAACCTCATTTCTTTCTTACACATTTTATTTACTAGTTCATGCTTTTCAAGAGCTACAGCTGAGAGCTCAGCCTCATAATGTTTAAATGCCCTTTTCTTGTTCTTTATTGCCCTTTTAACTGCAGGTGTCAGCCATGAGGGGTTTAATTTTAGCCGCTTATATATACATTTTGCAACGTTGGTACTCACAATGGATTTAAAGCACTCCCATTTGGCATCTGTATCCTTATTTCTAAACAGATGCTCCCAGTCAATGTCCTGGAGTGCAGCTCTGAGCCTGGGGAAGTTGGCCTTCCTAAAATTTAATGTTTTCGCCCTCCCAGACAGAAAATCTTTCTTACAGTTAAGGTTAAATACAACTATATTGTGGACACTGTTAGCAAGATTTTCACGGACTGTTACTGTCCCCATTAGGTCATCATTATTTGATATTCCCAGATCTAAAAGAGCATCACCCCTAGTAGGTGACTCCACAAACTAATTCATATAATTATCTTGCAGCAAGCTGAGGAATGCTCTCCCCCTTGTAGAAGAAGCAGAACCATGTCTCCAGTCGATTCCTGGATAGTTGAAATCCCCCATCACCACCAATGTACCAGCCTGTGACGCCCACGCAATCTGTTTATGTAGGTGACCCTCTATTTCCTCAGTTATATTTGGGGGCCTATAGATTGCACCAAACTGTATTTTAACATTGTAATAATTATTTGAGAGTAAAAAAAAGAGATTAGAAGAAACGTCCATTGAAATATATGGGAGAGCGAACGTTAGTGACAGGTCTTACCTGTCGCTCTGCAAGCTAGCGCGCCAGTGCTCTACACTGAATCGCCTGTAATGATGAATCGTATGCTACATGTCGCTGTTCCAGTCGCTCTATGGAATCGCTTTCATACATGTGGTGTTGTGTACAGCGCCCAGCATTAATCAGGCGCTGCCTGACACTACGAAGCACTACCTGGCAGTAGAGCTTCATGAATAAACCCCTCAATCCCCTGCCTTTCCCTTACCACTTGAACCACCTTTACTTCAGCAGGATTTTTTTTTGTAAACCCTCATTTAGTGAGCAAAAACCAGTAATGATCTAAAATGCTTCTAAATAAAGGGGATTATTTAAGAAGGTATAGCGCCAGGTAGTGCTTCGTAGCAGCATCACATGTATTATTCCAGGCGGCTCAGCATATAGCGCGGGAGCTCTAGGTTCAGGAGCGCCATGCAGTACTGGTCGCTCTGTAGCTCTCTCCCATACATTTCAATGGGGTTCGGGTTTCATTAGTTGTGTATAAATAGCATGTTTGGCAATTTATTTATTGTTTTTTTTTTTTTTTTTTTGCTTAAATCATTGTGTGACCTCTCCTGGCTGCAAACAAACACTTTTATACATTTTTGGACTATATTTTTATGCAGAATTGTATTTACAGCTCTGGCACTAAAGTGTTATTGTCCCAGTGTTAAAACAATGTCATTCCATGTGTTTTCGCTTTGTTACTGGTGGATATGTGTTCAAAAACAGACTTTGATCACACAGTGTCTGTCACTCTATGCTAGAGCGCCCAGTTTTAGAGCGCCGTCACTCTCTGTGTGTAGTTTTTTGTTAAATATGGTGTGGAGCAACGAGTACCGGACTCACTGAGCTGGCGCTACCTGTCACTTGCTGCAGCGTTACACTGTTGTTAGAGCACCCAACACACATCATATTCATATCATATCATATTCAACGCCGGCCGGGTTACTACAGCGACCACAACGCAAGGTTACAGCACCCGATACCAGCTTACAGCGTCTACTAGCGGTCGCTCTAAGCGCCGCTATACAGATGCTCATCTGGCAATACCTGGCGCTAGTAGACTCCACATCATCTGGAACAATCATATTCAACACTTCATAGATAGCTGTTTCAGTACTGTGTAGCCTGTTCCACTTGCACAATCATGGTTTTTAGTAACATCTCAAAGCTCTAACGTAACATGTCTTACTGCTTTTATGGTAAAACGCAAAACAAAATGTGTTAATCTTATGAGACAAACACATCATTGCATCCGAACACAATAATGAAACTATCCCCAAAACATATGGTAAGTCCTACAAAATTCTTATTACATTTATATACTACAGATCTCACACATGTCACTGTTTAGCTGCAGAGTCTCTGCCCAACTAGCACTGTTATAATGCACTGTTATAGCATATTACAGTGTATATATCATTATGTATAATAACTTAATGTGTCACAGGTTTGTTTTAATGATTTACTACTACTCAAAAAAAAAATCAAGGAAGGAATTAGAGAGTGAAGAAATAAGGTGCTACCTTTCAGGCTAACTGTTTAAGGTAAGCTTTCAAGAAAGCTCAATTCTTCATCAGATGTTATACGGAATAACAGAAAAATTACCAGCTTTTGTACACACAGGACAATGGACTTCAAAAAGGTCTTGAAAATCCTAAGAAAAGTTGCAGAGATATACAGATTTGTGAAATTTACAATAAACTAAGCCATAAAATGTAAATGTGTGATGCATGACGGGCTGCATTTAGTCTGATCAGTACCCTGTCTTAGTCATAATTTACAACAATTCACACTTTCACTTCAGCACAGTTCAGACATAAGGTGTTATAAAGCTGACATGGCAAGTCCCTCTAAAGGCAAACACTAACTTTCTCCCACCTTTTTCCCACTGGGAACAGTAAATAATTAGCCATTTCAAAGCATCTCAAAATATCTGATTTTATGTAAAAACCTTATGTATTGTAGGCAAAAATAATTTCTTTGCGTCAATTACTGGGTCGTGGCTGAGTTGGGAAGGATGTGTCATGCCGCAGCTTTGTGAGTATTAAGCTTGCTTTGCTTGGTCAGTTGAGACAGCTGTAGGACCATGGTGGCTTGCCATACTCACTCCCGCTCTGCAGAGAGTGCAGGAGAAGCTCATGGGACAGACATCGGGTAAGCTGCTTGCTGGCTAATTATTGCCTCTGGGTTTAGAGCCCCTTTAAGCCTACTTTGCTTATATTTATATTCCAAAATGTTTCTCTCATTCAGGGAAGAAGAGCCCAATGTCCGTGAGTCAGTGGTGCCTGGGCTGGTTATGCTTAAAAATGTAAGGGTTTAATTCTTAAAATTAAAAAAAAAGTGTGGATTTCCCCCCGGAAAGAAGTTGTATTTCAACTGTCATAAAGTGTCTTCTTTTGGTTTGGAGGGTTCCCTGGACAGGAACGGGGGTCAATATGGTTTTCTTGAAAAAATACATTTTCTACTACAAATTCAACAAATTTTAAAAAATATACATTTTTAAAGCAATTTTTACACATACATTTTATAAAAGCACAGAAAAAAAGCAAAACATTTTATGTTAAAGCCAAACTCTGACAATAAAACTATATATAACTTTCCTGGAAATTTCTGCAAAAATTACAGTTACACATAGCGCAAAATTGTGAAAAATTGCCTATCAATGGAAAGTGACATCTGTACTAGGCTGGCAGTTAAGAAAGTTAAAAGTACCTGTTGGGTATTGTTCTGTTCAGGGGACCTTGTGGTTTTAGATTTAGCTTGTTTATTTTTTTGCATATTGATATTTTAGGAAAATGTGTTTTTAATTCTGCTTTTTATAAATTTTTTAGAGAAACTCTGCAACCAGTGAATTTCTAAAGGGTTTGTGCCCAAAAAACTGCGCCCATGACAACAAGCCTGGTATGCCTAGAAAGTTTGGTATGTACTCAGAAAATAAATAATTTATGTGAGGTATTTATACTGTAAAGGGTATAAATGCAGAGAATGCGTACATGTTTATTCACCATGCAGAGTATGCACGCATGGCGTGGAATGCATAAATGTTTTTTCCCCTTGCAGTGAATACTTTCATTCTTATTCCCCTGAGCGGAGAATGCATGCTTATTCTGGGAGGGGGGGAATGCATACACGGGCCAACATGGGCGCAGGCGTTGGTACTACTGCTATAAGACAGTCTGAGGGGGTATCTGGAATGCTGGAGCCTCCCCAAACATAGCATAACCCCCCAGAAAACCTGTAATTCTTACCCTTAGCCGTGATCCTCCCCTGGGAATCCCATGATTGGCTGCTGCACTCACGTCGTAGTGCTGGATTCCCAGCAGAGGATCGAGGTTAAGGTAAGGTTGTGGGCATTCTGGTTTTGTGCTCCAGCATTCTGGATGCCCCCCAAGACTATCTTACAGCGGCGGTACCAACACCCACACCCGCAATGGTGTTGGTCCACTTTAATGGGCCAAAACAGAAGGCCAAAGGGACACAGGAGCAAATAGGGTTGAGACAGCGGATAGTATTTTCGGACCAGGAATCATTACAGACAGGATTCGACAACAAAACTTCCATAACAATGCTCTGTAAACAGTGACGGACAAAGATGCACAGATGCCCAGATACAATTAAAAGAGTTAGTGCATGAAATATAAATGTAAACCACTACCCAGCTAAAAATTTCCAAAAAAGGAAAATGCGGTTTTCCAATATACTGTGTGACAGAGAAAATTTCACTTCTTGGAGACTCTTGGTTGGTTTGTTGACCACTGGGAGCTGCAATCATGCTTTCTAAGCTCCAGCAAGTATGCTTTCACTTCTAGCTGAAATACAGCAGGGTTGGGTTTACAGCAAAGATTTCTTGCTCTATTAGAGCTTAATTTTAGACGTGAAGCGGGAATATACACATGGAGTAAAAAGTTTCAAACACCTGTCTTACATGCTTATGTGAATTAGCTTGCGCACCAGTCAATTTTTATTTACGACCCAGGCTGAATCGTCCCTATTGTGTGCTGAGTATGTAGGTCTCTAAACTTAGTATGCCCAACAACAACTAACCAAAGTTGGTTACTTTTCAAACATAACATAAATGATCTAATATGTCTTTAAATGTTCCATAATCTACTCCCCCACCTGAAGACCTAAATAAACTGAGAACTGAGAGCTAGAATCTGCCAGTGCCAACTGATGCTATGCTAGTTTTTGAAAGTTTGCAGTTGCATGCAGTTGTATTTACAAAATAAATAAATTTACAAAAGGGAAGAGTCTGGCCCTTTTTTTTCATCTAGCACTGGAACAAATGATGGAATACAGAATGGGTAACTATTGTAGCCCAATCTTTGGCTTGCAAATAAATGTACACATACAGTATAATCACATCGAGGAATCATCTAAAACTACTTTTATTTATGTGTTCTGAATATTACACATGATTTCTTAAAAAATAAATGCATTTATAAAAAAAATAAATGGCTGAAATATTTTACATTTTCAGAGAATATCGAGTTCTGAAATGATATTATAAAAGAAAATTCACAGATTTATATGCACATAAAACAGCGTTGCCTGCCTTCTGTGGCCAATACGTACAATACTGTATATCCATGCTACAGAACAAAACCGGTTATTCATTTGTTTAACCTGTGGTTGTTCACAGAGTCATTGCTTTAATCGTTCATCTGAGAGATACCAGAGGTAATTATTGTTAATTCCACTCAGCAGTAGCTATTTGCTCTAAAACAGTTTAGCTATGAAATTACAGGTGTGGGAGGTCAGGAAGTACCACCTAAGCTTCTTTCACTACATTCAACCATTTGTTCTTCAGAAGGAACAGTTTAACAGCTGCCGGCAAAACATCACTCACTGTGTAATCATCTTTATTAATACTACATTGTCTGAATCTGATGGTTTCCAGTAATGATTTACAAATGTTTGGAAGAAAGCCATCTGCCTGTGTGCATTACATTTGTCAGGGCAATGTCCTAATTAAAATAAAAACAAGGATGGTTGCTTTGGAATGTTAGAGTTTTTTCCAGTCAAAATGTTAGGAATCATAGACAATAAAACACTTTGTTTTACTTATTATATGTATATGCTATCATTTTGAAGCATTTCCTCTCTTTAACTAAGGTGATAATCTATTCTCTTAACTTTTTGGATCACTCTCTTGACTATTTTTCAGGGGATTGAATAATTCAATTGCAGCAGGTCTTAAAGTGGACCAACTGAGGCGATGCCATTTCAGTACAAATTAGAGTAGTGTAAAATATGATTTATACATTTTTCAGCATGTTGCTGCACCACCACTTTAGTAAATGTGAAGCACTGCAGCAACACACGCTAGTGTGAAAAGAATATATAAGCAATATTTTTCACTACTCTTATTTGCACTGGTGTGGCACTGTCTGGCAGAGGTAACAGGTTCTGGCCATTACAGAACAGTGGGTCTCCAGGTGGCTTGTACCTCAGTAGAGAGAATTAGCTAAGTGGTTCAGACCTGTCCACGTTGATAATCCTTTGGCACATCTTGCTGCTTGGGAAAGACTCAAAAAAAGCGTTGGCAGCCTGAAGCCATAGAGAAAGCTCTTTTTAAATGGCTACCCTGTTTTCCAAAAATATCTGGCTACCACAGAAATTAATAAAGCTCTGTTATCTACATGTATCACCAGCTGGCCAAGGCAGAATCCCATCTTTCTAGCATCAGTTACCTAGACACTGAAAATAAAGTGAAGCAACCCACCAAACAATACTGAAGAAAAGTTGGCTAATGTCTGTTCTAATTCATTTCAGAAAAGAACCTCTTGCAGTAATCGCTGGCATCCAGAAAATGTTCCACTGCTCTCAGTAGGGAAGAAAAAAGGAATTGCACAAGGACTACCAGATGAAGGCATGTGCCCTCAGCAACAACTCCTCAAGCTACTGACTGAGAAGACAGAAAGGGGGAAGACAGGAAGGGGAGAAGGAGTATGGATTTAATGCTTATCAATATGTTGCAATGAACTCCTGTGCAGAGGATAGACTTTCCCAGGTTTTGTTCCATTCCCCGGGAGCATCCTGGTTGGGGATGCCTAGCTGTGTGAAACCCCCGGGGGAAAGTCTGGGGGAATACCCCAATCTTTCAGATTCCAGGCCAACTGCTGGCGGGTTTTGTTCCACTTTAAGTCCTTGCCCAATTCAACAGATTTGCCCAAAATCAAGAAACAACATTTTGAAGCACTTGCGAAGAAACTGGAGCAACTCCAGGTCCCACATTAATATTCTCCCATCTGCCAGCTCAGTGGTACCCAGAAAGAAAATTCAGCTTTTCTGTGACACACTGGTTTTAACCATGGCTGAAGTCAACCTTAAAATCTCAGAACCCAACACAGTACCACCCTGTGGATTTACCATGCCTAAAGCCAAACTAAATCTAGAACTGACACATTCACTGGAAACCACTTCAGTCGTGCATGGCAAGAAGGACATGAAAAAAAATGAATCTGATAAGCCTCTACACAAACAAGACTGTAAGAATGCTTCTAGTTTTAACTGGGTCAAGCTATCTTGCTCCATTTACACCTTCCCGCTTGCATCATGTTGGAGTAAAAATAAAAGTTAATAGAAGCTGGATGCAGTGTTTTGCTCTTAGCTTGAATACAGTGCATTCATCCTTGCTGACACCTTCTTCAGCCTCCTTACTGCCTTATTGCCTTACATTCTTTTGCTGCCTCTGTTGATACCGGGTCTTCACCAAATGTTATGTTTGATGCCACCACTTCCCAGGTCTCCTGCTGTCACTGCCTCCGATGCTTTCAGCTGCCGTCTGCATTGTTCGCTGGGTCATCTGCTGCCACTACTCTCCATCCGGGTGCTGGATTTAAATGCTGGGCTTCTGTGTTAAAGGCATTCCCATTTATTTTACCTTATGCTTGCATTATAAATGTATGCATACATCATACATTATGATTACAAACACAGTATTTTCAAAATGCTGAACAATTATGGCACGTTGTTTTTATTTCTTTTACAACATAAAATTGTGTCTAAACCCTCTCAGCCTGTGGTGTGGGGGAGCATAATAGTAGCCAGATAAATGAAAACTTGTTCTTAGACCAAGGTATTCTTCCAATAGCCACAGCACTAGATTGGGATTTGTTGGTTTACCCTATATACTATAACTTTAGTTACCAGATCCAAAGTGTTTTTTTGGCTAGATGCTAGCCCTGACGTACAAAGAGATGTATTGCCTATGTTATCTGTGTAAAATGGCGTTGGACACAGCCTTTTCAGTGGGGGTTTAATTGGGTTGGCTTTATTTGGCCCTTAAAGCAGACCAAATTTTTAACTTGCATCCCCTGAATTGCTCCTCCTATGAGGAGTACATTTTGCTAATTTCATTGCTCCCGCTTCACTCTAATCCCAGATAATGGCGTCTGTTTTAGCTCCACCTCCTCCATTCATTTCTACTGCTGTATGTGGCAATGATGTCATTGCCACACTTATGCAATGACTGATTACCTGCCATTTACAGAGAGGGACAGTCAGAAAATCAGTGTTGACCAGTGTCAGGATGATTCAAAAAGCGGATATACTCATTTCTAGTTCTACACTCTAAGAAGAGAGTATCGGCAGGGGCTTTGGCCAAATGTATTACACAAGTTCATTGAGTTTTGGTCCTCTTTAAACTATGAAGAGAAACTTTCTCAGTAGCAGTGCTGGTCCCAGTTTTTATATTTTAAGCAGGTCTGCATCAAGTAAGGAGACTGAATGGGTCTGTTGGAATTGTTAGTACTAAGTGCTAGTGTTAGGCAGAAAATAAATGTCTCTTCTCTGTTAGTTGAGAATGACAGCATAATTGATGCAATGAGCTAGCACAGCAAATTGCTACGTCTAATAAAAAAGTTACATACTGTGTTATGGAGAACCCTAAATGCCACTACACTTGCGTCGCACCATCCCAGAAGAGAATATATCTACAATAAACGGGGTACTTGCATTTTAATAATAATTAAAAATACATTCCCAAGAGTCATACACTTTTAAAAGCAAATAAAGAAGAAGCACTATATTCCCCTACAATAAATATAAAGTATAAATGAAAATGTATAAATATCTCTCTGCTATACTCATCAACTATGTTTACAGGCAAGTGAAGCCCAAAAGTGCTGGTGCTATAAATATATATATGTAACTATACATATACTACATAAATAAAAATAAAATAAGTGAATAGATTTCTACCAACTATGCATTGTTAAGCAATGTTATAAAATATGTCACTTTACATCAGGAAGGTAGGATCACCCAATCCCTGGCTGATTTTCTCAGAGTAGCCTTTTTGGCTTTATCCACATTCCACACATTACCAAAGGTCCACAAGAATCCTGTGGAACCTCTGGGCAGACCCATTGTGTCCGGAATCAGAATTTGTGTCCAAAATTGAAATTTGTTGGAACTGGTCTGCTCTTCCATAGATCAGAAACTTCAACCCCATGTTTTGGGGCTAGCCTCATATGTCAGGTACTAGCCAACACCAATACATTCTTGACCTCCTGACATATATTCTATCTCACAATTATATTACGTTTGATGGACGCAATTATTTACAGTGATGTGGGGTAGCTATGGGTGCCAAGTGTGCACCATCTTTCGCTAATTTGTTTCTAGGTTGGTGAAAATGCAAGGCCATAATTGGGGAACCCATGGAGCAGTACAAATCCCATTTTGGGCTGGAACCACTACATAGACTACATGATGTATGACTACTCGGGTACTCAAGAGGCATGTGAAGATTTCATCTTCAGATGATATTTCCGCTTAGGTACATTTTTTGGACATGACCATCAGACTCAATCCAGATGGACATTTTGACACAAAACTGTTGTGCAAGTCAACAGCCGTAGACAGCGAATTAATTCCTTGCTAAGCGATTCAAGCAGTGTATCATATTTTGCCAGACAGAGACTGCCATTTGGAAGGGAAGTATTGCTTTATATAAATAAGATTGTTTAAAGCGAGTTCAGGAGCTTTTGCGAGTTCCAGTTGTATTTTCAAGTGAGGTTGTATTATAAGTGAGGGGACTTTTTATTAAGGGACTGTAGAGGGAAAAAAAAAAAAGAGAATTGTTGTTTTTTTTTTTTTCTCTTTCTTTCTTGTATTGCAGGCTTTAGCCTTGCATTTCATTACATTGGTTGCTCCCATCTGATAGAAAGCAGTTACCTGAGTGGGGGTGGTCCTGCCTAATTAGCAGCCTATTTATTTCAGCTGAGCCCAGCCTTCTGACTGTTTGCCAGACAGAGACTGCCATTTGGAAGGGAAGTATTGCTTTATATAAATAAGATTGTTTAAAGCGAGTTCAGGAGCTTTTGCGAGTTCCAGTTGTATTTTCAAGTGAGGTTGTATTATAAGTGAGGGGACTTTTTATTAAGGGACTTTATATTGGGACTTCAAGTGTTCCTATTGCCTATGTGCTAAAATAAGAAGGTAAAAGCCAAAGTTGCTGTATCTGTGAGTACTAAAATTGTTTTTACTGCTGTATTGTAACTAGGATAATGGCTAGCAATATTGGAGGTCTACTTCAGTGCACAGTTTGTCATATGTATACACTTCAGGAGCTGCAGTTCCCGGGTGAATACCTCTGTGGTAAATGTGAGCAAATTGCAAACCTGGAAGCTCGGGTTAGAGATCTGGAGGAGCAAAATGCAAGACTGAGGAGGATTGACAATATGGAAAAGAGTTTTCTGCTCACTGAGCAGGTAGTAAATGGGGTAGATACAGAGGGTGGAGAAATGGGTCAGGAGGAGCAGATAAGTAGCTGGGTAAATGTAGATAGAGGGAGTAGAAAGGGTGCACAGAAAAGGAAGGCCATTCCTGTGTCATCGCACCCTAGCAAAATTGCCAAGTTGGGTAATGATGCAAGAGTGTCAGTCTCAGAAATGGCAGCCCTAGCAGATACTGTTCTCCCTAACAGCCGGGAGAACAGCCCAGCTAGTGAGCGGGTGGTTGGGACTGCAGGTAGGACTAGACAGTTAGTGGTCATAGGGGATTCTATTATCAGGCGGACTGATAGAATAATTTGTCACCAAGACCGCCTCAACCGAATGGTTTGCTGTCTCCCTGGTGCCAGGGTTCGGCATGTGGTGGAAAGGGTGGACAAATTACTGGGAGGGGCTGGGGATGACCCAGCGGTCGTGGTCCATGTGGGGACCAATGACAGAATTAATGGGAAATGGAGGATCCTTAAGAATACATTTAAGGAATTAGGCACCAAGTTGAAGGGAAGGACCTCCAAGGTTGTATTCTCTGGAATACTGCCAGTGCCATGCGCTACACATGAAAGACAGCGGGAGCTTAGAGAGTTAAACGCATGGCTCAAGTCCTGGTGCAGGGCAGAGGGATTTGGGTTCCTAGAGCACTGGGCTGACTTTTCATTGGGGTACAAACTGTATTCTAAAGATAATTTGCACCTGAATGGAAGGGGGGCTGCTGTGCTGGGTAAGAGGATACTAGAGGGGGTGGAGAGTTATTTAAACTAGTGATGAGGGGGGAGGGCAAGAGTGAAAATAAAAGTGAAGACAGGTTAGTTAGGGGACAGCATATGATGGTGGGTGGAGAATTAGAAGGGGGGAGGACTGCTATGATGGATAAGGAGATCCATGAGTTGCAAACCAGCAGTAAAAAATTAGACGGATGCATTACTGCAGGAACTAATACTATACCCCAATGTGTCAAACTAGATAGGAACATAAAGTGTATGTTCACAAATGCCAGAAGTCTGGCAAGTAAAGTGGGGGAGCTTGAGGCTCTGGTGCTGGCAGAGAATATTGATGTTGTTGGTGTGGCTGAGACATGGCTGGATTCCACACATGACTGGACTGTCAATCTACAAGGTTTTGCTCTTTTTCGGAAAGACAGAGCAAAAAGGAAAGGGGGTGGCGTGTGTCTTTATGTAAAGCAAGAACTCAAAGCATATAGGGGATACTAGCAGAAGATTGTGAGGATGTAGAATCCTTGTGGGTAGAAGTAGGGGGCGATATAAACAATGCTAAAATACAGTTTGGTGTAATCTATAGGCCCCCAAATATAACTGAGGAAATAGAGGGTCAACTGCATAAACAGATAGAGCGGGCATCACAGGCTGGTACAGTGGTGGTGATGGGGGACTTCAACTATCCAGGAATCGACTGGAGACATGGTTCTGCTTCCACTACAAGGGGGAGAGCATTCCTCAGCTTGCTACAAGATAATTATATGAATCAGTTTGTGGAGGCACCAACTAGGGGTGATGCTATTCTAGATCTTGTAATATCAAATAATGATGACCTGATGGGGGCAGTAACAGTCCGTGAAAATCTTGGTAACAGTGACCACAATATAATTGTATTTAACATAAACTGTAAGAAAGATTTTCTTCCTGGGAAGGCAAAAACATTAAATTTTAGAAAGGCCAACTTCCCCAGGCTCAGAGCTGCACTCAAGGACATAGACTGGGAGCATCTGTTCAGGGATAAGGATACAGATGCCAAATGGGAGTGCTTTAAATCAATTGTGAGTAGCAACGTTGCAAAATGTATTCCTACGGGTAACAAATATAAGCGGCTAAAGTTAAACCCCTCATGGCTGACACCTGCGGTTAAAAGGGCAATAAAGAACAAAAAAAGGGCATTTAAACATTACAAGGCTGAACTCTCAGCTGTAACACTTGAACAGTATAAACTAGTAAATAAAGTGTGTAAGAAAGAAATAAGGTTGGCAAAAGCACAAAATGAACGAGATGTGGCCAAAGAAAGCAAAACAAACCCTAAACGATTTTTCAAATATATTAATTCGAAGAAAACTAAATCAGAACAGGTAGGTGCCCTAATTAATGATAATGGGGAAATGGTCACTGGGGATGAGGATAAGGCAGAGCTGTTAAATGGATTCTTTAGCTCTGTGTACACAAGAGAAGCGCAAGGAGCCAACACAGGAGATGCCACTGATAGCAATAGCCCAAGTATAATAATTAACAAGCTAAACGTGGATATCAACCAAGAAAAACTCAATAATTTAAATGTGAATAAGACTGGAGGACCAGATGGACTTCACCCAAGAGTTCTCAAAGAACTCAGTTCCGTTATCTCGTCACCTCTGTTGTTGATCTTTAAAGACTCACTAGCAACTGGTATGGTGCTAAGGGACTGGCGCAGGGCAAATGTGGTGCCCATTTTTAAAAAGGGCTCTAGGTCTTCTCCGGGCAATTACAGACCTGTTAGCTTAACATCCATTGTGGGGAAATTGTTTGAGGGACTATTAAGGGACAACATACATGAATATGTAACTATCCATAATATTATAAGTGACAACCAACACGGTTTTACTAAGGACAGAAGCTGCCAAACTAACCTGATTGGCTTCTATGAGGAGGTGAGTAGAAGCCTGGACAGAAGGGCGGCTGTGGATATAGTTTTTCTGGATTTTGCAAAAGCATTTGACACTGTCCCCCATAGACGCTTATTGGGGAAATTGAGATCTTCAGGATTAGAAAACGCAGTTTGTAACTGGATTGAAAACTGGCTGAAGGATCGTGTGCAGAGAGTTGTGGTTAATGACACCTACTCTGAATGGTTACCAGTTGTAAGCGGTGTACCCCAGGGTTCAGTGCTGGGCCCACTATTATTCAACTTGTTTATAAACGACATAGAAGATGGAATTAAAAGCACTGTCTCTATTTTTGCAGATGACACAAAGATATGTAGCACAGTGCAGTCTATTGAAGATGTTCACAAGCTTCAGGCTGACTTGGACACATTGAGTGTCTGGGCATCCACTTGGCAAATGAAGTTCAATGTGGAAAAATGTAAAGTCATGCACTTGGGGTCTAATAACCCTAAGGCAACATATGTCCTCGGGGGAGTAAAACTGGGAGAGTCACTTGTTGAGAAGGATCTGGGGGTACTAGTAGATCACAGACTAAATAACAGCATGCAATGCCAAGCAGCTGCTTCCAAGGCCACCAAGATACTATTGTGCATTAAAAGAGGCATGGAATCACGGGATAGAGATGTAATTTTGCCTCTTTACAAGGCACTGGTGCGCCCTCACCTGGAATATGCCATCCAGTTCTGGGCACCCGTTCATAGAAAGGACGCCCTGACTCTGGAAAGGGTGCAAAGGAGAGCCACTAAACTAATAAAGGGAATGAAAGATCTTAGTTATGAGGAAAGATTACGAGAATTAAATCTGTTTAGTCTTGAGAGGAGGCGATTGCGGGGGGACATGATTAACTTGTATAAATATATAAATGGACCATACAAAAAATATGGGGGAAAACTATTTCACGTAAAATCCTCTCTAAGGACAAGGGGGCACAGCCTTCGATTGGAAAAAAAGAAATTTAGTCTCCGGAGGCGACAATCGTTTTTTACCATAAGAACTATAAATCTATGGAATAGCCTCCCACAGAAGCTTGTTACAGCATCAACCGCTGACAGCTTCAAAAAAGGATTAGATGCTTATTTTGAAGAAAATAACATTAACAGTTACTACTAGTGGTTATCCATAAAAAAAAAAAAATAAAGACAAAAAAATAAAATAAATAGCTTCCCCTATGAAATAAAAAATAACTTCCCCCTACCCCAACACCCTTGGTTGAACTTGATGGACATATGTCTTTTTTCAACCGTATTAACTATGTAACTATGTAATATCTTGTTAATACCACCATCTGAGAAGTAATTGCTCTAACACTAGTGATTTCATCTTGCAGGCAAAGGACATCTCGGGATGTTATGAGGCAAGTGGGTACCCTATGCTTACACAAGCTTATACCCAAGCCAGACACATGGAATGAACACATTTCTTGACGCTGAAGGGAAAACCCACAGGTAAACAACCAGTGCGGTTTATATCCACTTTCTACCACCAATGGAGGAATCTGCGGGATATACTGCATAAACATAGGGGGGTGCTTACCAGTGATGGGGAGATGAGAATCAAAAAGAAAAACAGTTTGTGTCTCTTTTGATCAGGTGGTATCTGGCTACAGAATAAACAGATTTTAGGAAGCTTTGCGTGTGCCCACTGTTTGATTTGTAGTTTTATGATTACTGCTAATGGCCAGTGTTACAGGATCTGGCACTTTTCAAATTGTCAGTCTAAGGGGGTGATTTATGCCATCTGGTGTCAAGATGGTATATGTTGGAGAGAATATAAACTATTTGAAAAGCCGAATACAGGTGCATCCCTAACATATGTCTGGTGGGCAGAGATATACAGTAGGAAGGGGCCAAAACGTCTCCCCGATGGCTGCACACTTTTTCAGTCAACATGTGGCCAACATCAATGGCACTGAACAAGTCACCCTGGGCCTCAGGGGGTGATGTTAGGAAAATACTCTGCCAAGGGTAGCTTTGGTGGATTTATGCCCTGTACACACAAGTCCCCAGGTATCTGAATGAGGATGTACCATTTGGGCCTTTCCCAGGAAGGTGAGACTTTGTCACTTATTTGTGTATTTATTTGTACCCTTTCTCCCCCTTTTCACTTCTTTATAGGATGAGCACATCGGATCTGGTGATATACTTTTTTCTTCTGTTTTCTGTTTTGAAATTCACAGACATAGGTTGGGAATATATTATATATGCATTATTATTTATCATATATTCCTTTTTTAGTTCAACACCTCCCCTTTATAGAGTGTACCCACCATAGTAGAGTGGACCAGCATTTGCCATACAATTTCAGCTTTTGTGGCCTGGTTAATGCCAGTCTTGAGTTTTCTGAATGGTGACAGACTGAGTGATCTGTGGTCTCAGCTTTTTTGTTTGTATAGGGACATATTTTATCCATTTCTTTCAGTCCTCTTACACATGTCATTGTTAATTTGTATAATCATTAACACTATGTGAACAAGTCACTCATATTAAGGTTTTTAATGTTGCATTTAGCAGTAATTGATTGGGGTTTTATTAGGTATTTAACTTCATCCTTGAGTATGCAGCTTTGTTGCAGTTGTAGGCTTGATTCTGTGCTGTCTCCCAAAGCTAACTTGCATGCGTGAATTTTGGCTTGCTAGCATGATTCGGGGTGCACTTGCAAGATGTTCCCGGTTGTGTGGAAGCATGTGAGAGAGATGCATGAAAACTCTTCTATTACAAATGCTTTTAAGTTTTTCCAGCCGTGTTTGTGAGAGGCTGCAAGTGTTTTTGCTTGAGCTTTCTTGTTAGAAAGCATGCACACACCTGTCTGTGGGGGGCATGGTACATATTTTGAGTGATTTGCAGCCTGTATATCTGTGAGGTTTTATTTATAACTCCCAACACATGACAGTAGGAATTTAGATTATAATCTTTTTCGTTTAAACACTGCCACATGTGATGTTTTTACAGGTGATGTACTATATAGGTGCCGTATAAGACGCACCCTGGATTTGGAAGAGAAAAATTGGAGAAAAATATTCTGAACCAAATGATGTGCTAAAATACCCCCTACCAATCACCCCATTATAGACAGTAGGCTCGATTCACACATTCGTCTGGACTTCCGTAGCTGTCTGTGAAAGTTTTAGTGGGTGTTTGTCATCTTTTTGCTTTTTTCGTTCATGAACGGAAGCAAATCGGATCATTTCCGTTAGTTCGGATCATTTTCCAAACAAAATCTGATATTGGTCATTCGTTCAGATAACTTAAGTTGTTGGGATGGGCTTGCGTCTGATTCAGAGAGCTGATTTCCGACGGACCACCACCCTATAAATCCGTTTAATTTCCGATCCACTTTGAGGGCTCGGATTGCTATTGTTGAACATGTTTTGTGGCTATGTGGAGGAGTCTGCGCGCCTTTAGCACCAAGGCATTGCATGTATCAGCATGGCCGAGGCCATAAATTGTATAGCAATGCATACCTGAATCAATATATTCCATGTATGCCTTATAAATGCATTTTAATGCTGACCTTAATTTGTCCTTAGCATGTAAACATTTATTTTCCCACACATCCATATAATTGCTATATTTTTTTAGACTTATGTCCTTTGTGAATTATATTTGGATTGTTGAACTTGAATCTTAATTTGTTGTAGGAGTTCTGGTTTTAGTCGGTTACCTTTGCTTTGTGTAATTATTTTATATTTGGTTGCAGGACCGCAACCAGACAGAGACAGAGCAGAGCTGGGGTCAGGGAAAGGACAGCAATACCAGAATGCAGAGAGACACAGTCAGAAGACACTTTCTGTTTGCAGGCTGCCTAATGCCCCATGAGCCGCCATCTTGGATGTTTAAAGTCTGATAACATGCAGTAGATACAGGTAGGATGGTTTTTAATGTGAGCAATCTGTATGTACAGGGTGTGGGAAACATATAAGATAGGCTCTTATTCAGGGTGAAGGGCAACCAAACAACACCCAGGTGAAATGCAAATGCTGCTGCCAACAGCATAAAACAAATGTAAATTAATCTAAATGTGGGAAACAAGACAAACAAAGACTGTGCTAGGTCTTGTCAAACGCTGACTTATTGGGGATGAACTAGGTAGGGATGAGCGAACCGGTTTGGACGAACCGGAATTCGCTCCGAATTTCCCTGAAATAAAAAAAAAAAATGCCGGCATGGTGGGAGCGGGCAGGCCGGCTACGCTGTCAGCGGGCCGGCTTCCGCTCCCATCATGCCGGCATTTTGCCCTCTGATGACGCGTCCTCAGCTGAGAGCGGCGCCGGAGCGTGGAGGCCGCGTCATCAGAGGGCGACTGAGAGCGGCGCCGGCCTCCATGCTCCGACCATGCAGATAAGTGTTTGCTTTTTAACCAAATGCCGGCATGGTGGGAGCGGGCAGGCCGGCTGCGCAGTCAGCGGGCCGGCTTCCGCCGCTCCGCTGACAGCGTAGCCGGCCTGCCCGCTCCCACCATGCCTGCATTTTTTTTTTCAGATGAGTGATTCGTGAAAGTTCGATTCGGGCGAACCCAAATTTCTTGGGGAAATTCGGCGAATCACCCGAATCGAACTTTCAAGAAGTTCGCTCATCTCTAGAACTAGGCACAAAACATGTGTACACTACTAATGTCAAGAAATACAGCACAAATGTAGGTTTACACTTCACTACATACTCAAAAATGTTACCTACATTAACTTACCAAGTAGCCAGCCACCAAATAGGACAGCACTCTCAAACCTTAATTGTGCAGTATATAGGAGTCATGGCAGGAGCCTGGAAAATCCTGGAAAAGCCCAGAGTTACAAATAAAATAAAATAAAAGCAGGGATAAGAAAACTCCCCAAACTTTTTCTACAGGCTTAGACTGAGGCGCAAGTTTTCGTGCACATAACAAGGTGCCTACTGAATCATGTAAGGTAAAAAAGTAAGGTTCTTGCAACGGAAACGTGGGGGTGGCAACTGATGGAAAAAGCCCATCAAGTATTCCTCGGGTGTTAGAGGTGGATGTGAAGTTGTAAATATATCCAATGGCATTTTCTATTAACTGTGACTTTTTGTACCATGTGACTTTATACTTCCTATGTCTTTAGAAACAGTTTATTAATTTATATATTATAAGTCAACTTTAACTATGGTCTGTAATGTTTCTTAATAAGGCATTAGGTATAATAATCATTATTGTTTCCAGGTTGTCTACATAGAATAGTGTATTATGCTAATTATTATTTTTGTATTTATTCATTAGCACGACTCGTTTAACATCAAGCAGGGCAGATTAGCAAGCAGATAGCTGAGCCTTCAAGCAAAACACTGCCTGGTTACACCAAACCATGGGGAGAAATATAATGCAGATCCACCATGAGCTCCATTCAATGGTGGAGGAACTGCATAACAGCTACCGGCAGAGGGAGGCAATGTAAGGACAGTGGCAGGTGCTAAATGAGATCCTGGAATGGCTGGTGGCACTCCAACAAGCAAGAGTACCACCATACTTTGCAGCCGGTACTGGAAGCCCTACCCCCGTATGCTCCAGGCCCCCGAAAACGGGTCTCCAAATGCTGCTTGACCACTGCCCTGGTCTTGGCATGAGCCTGGTTATATGCAGCATGTGCCCGAGTTTGAGGCCACAAAATTGGGGTCATCAGCCACAGTAGTAGCGAATCACCTACAATAATCATAATAAAAATAGTCACATACATCATTAACACTTTTAAAGCATTAAATATAAAAAAAAATGGATTGGGAGAGAGAGTGGATTCTTCCACAGATACACAAGTTTAGCATGAATATATAACATCAGCAATTAATTGCGGCTGAGCATAGGCTGGGACATGCCCACAGAGAGGGCAGCCAGCCTCTGGAATGAGCTATTCACCAAAAATTGAAGGCAGATAACCACAATTGCATTCCCTTTGCATGCACAATACAGTTTCTCGAGGGAAACATGGTTAAGTCAGGTCATGCATGGATTAACATCCACACGTGGCAGATGCAATTGAAAGTCCGAGAGGCACATACACAGAACGCCACAATGCTGCTACTCCGCAAGGTATTCCCTGGAGAGCTTCATTACGCTTTCCCACACACCACGACAACACACTCCCACCAGGAATCAGAGCCCGTAAGTGGAGCTTGAAAGAACCCATTTTATGGGCCCCTCTTGCTTAATCTAGGCTCTGAATCATGCACAAGCCTATATTAATCACGTATTATATGCTTAAACGTGAAACAACACAAAGCAGATACACAATAGACAAGGTAACGAAAAGGCTTAAATGCTCGTATGCAAACAGGTCCAAAAAACATACGAGAAGCTTGAAAATGGACCAAAAATACAAAATATATACACATACACACACTTTTTTCATGTGTAAGTGCATTTAAAAGAGGCTGTGAATCAACCTTATTTTCTTCTGTGGTTTTGAATTGTAACATCCAGATATGTTTGCACATATTTTATAGCCTTGATGTCGATACAATTATTGTTATATTGTGAGGTGATCTCTTGTTCTGTTTTTAACATTGCACACCTTTTGGGAATGTATTTTTCATTATTATTAATTTGAGATTTTTGTACTTCAAGTGTAGAGGTATTTGGGCACATTGCATGGTACATTTGGCAGTCCACCCCACAGCTATTTATCAACTATGATTAGATTGGGCTGTGCAGCTCTTATCTTTAACATGTTGTTAGGGACATAAGCAGGCTGAGATGGTGGGAGGTGCACTGCATCTTTGACTATGGGAACACCTTCAGAGATTGAATTGAATTTTACAAGAGATACATAGATGATGTGGTGTTTGGGACCTGATTTCAATTTTGAACAGTGCCTGAATTTTCTAAATTCACAGGTATTTGCCGGATCATACATGCCCGTTTAAAAGAGAGGCAGTATCCCACTGCACTCCTATTAGAAGCTGAATAGAGAGCCAGAATTAGAAATAGGAAGGAAACCTTACGTGCTAAGAATAAATCTGAATATCAAGGAAGAAGAACCCTTACCCTAGTAACAGCATTTTCTAAACATTTTGATAAAATCGAGAAGAATGTTATGAATAATCTTCCAATCTTATAAGCAGATAAAGAGGTAGAGGGTATTTTAATGGACAGCATGCACGTTGTTTCAAGGAAGGCACAGACCCTCCATGTTGTGGAATATAAATACTCCAATGCATGCCTTTCGATCAAGGGATGTTTCCCGTGTAAAAACGTTCATGCTGTGCTTACATTGGGAGAGCTGGCACCTTCACCTTGTGTGTCACTGCCAGAGATTACAAAATGTGGTCCTTTACAAATTGTTACACCAGAAATGTTGAATATTTAGTGACCTACACTCTCTGCCTAGTACAATATGTGGGATGTACTATCTGTTCCCTTAAGAAATGGTTTATGGGGCACATCTGTTATGCATGGTGTGAGGGTGCTAATTCCAATGTAGCTAGGCATGGACGTCAGGTCCACCAGCGTGAAATGTCTAAATTTCAGATCCAAATTATTCAGAAGGTAACCTTAAATTCTAGGGGTGGTGACCTTTACAGGAGGGTATTAGCTGCAGAAGCAAAGGGGATTTTTATGTTGGGTACCTGGTTTCAACATGGTCTTAATGACCGCTGGGACATATCACTATGTACTAATGCTATATATGTGAGCTTGTTTGCCTAAAATAGAAGTACCTCCTGTGTTTTACAGTTACCATGGTTGATTCCAGTACCTAATACTGAGGTCCTGTGTTTTGAAATATTATAGTGGGTAGAATTTATTTTATTGATCTAGAAAATATACATGAGCAATAACTCACATGTCAGATTTTTTTTATAATTTGTGTGTTTTAATCCTTTATCTTTGTCTGCTGGCATCTATTTTAACTTATTTTTCAATTGTGCAGCCATTTCTGCCCCTTGTTGCCGTTGTTTACATATGATATGGCTTTGTAAGGGTTACTTATCTCTCCCTTTAGTAGGGTGGTTCTCCTCACAAAGGGTTTGTCATTGATTCACCTGACAGTTGATGTGGGGAGATGTGCTTTTTTCCATGACCCTCTGCCTCCCCTTGCGCTGGATAACCCTCCTACCTCCACACTCAGTGGGGTTGAGGGAAAGGTTTTGGTGTCTAAGTAGGGCATACTGGGCAAGTTTTGTGGATGCAATATACTCTTCCTCTCCTCTGGTCATGGTTGACTTCTGATGTAGGCCAGCACTGGTACCACTGACCTCTGACTTCATTCTCTGTGGCCATGACAGGACGAAGGGCCAGCAGCATTTTGCCATGTCAATATAGATCCCAAATAAGGGAGCCAGCAGGTAAGAATAAGGGGGTGTCCCCCCAAAATGCATTACTGTGAGGGTGAGTGTGGCATGCTGTAGCCTGCTATATTTTTAATGGATGCAATAAAGCCAGGAATTGTAATCAGACTTGGTAGTTGCAGAGCAGGAGAGCTGTATTGCTAGGCTTGTAATTATCAATGAGTGGTTGATGGGATTCAACTGACACTGTGCCTGACAGACTTAAATGGGTGCTTAAAGGTGCACACAGCCATAGGTTGTGGACATGACAGGTCTGCCTGGCTCTGTGAGTGCGCAGACCAGGGTTGATATTGGGAGTCCATTTATGTGCCATGGGAGCATCAGAATAAGGTGAATATATGAATATAATTTTTAACCCAGGTCATTTTAAAAATAACAGAATATTTTTACCTATATTATATATATACTGTACCTATTACTTAAATTAATTTACATAGGAGAAGCCCGAAATTTTAGATGGTGTTCTCCAAACATGATTACTGCTATTAAAATGTTTTTTTTATACCTAGCATAGATCTACCTACACATAGAAAACATGCAAAGATTGGTTACAGTGTCGTGCTTTATATTACTAATAAAGTTTCATAGCATTCACTTTGAATTTTGTAGCACCTTGTTTGTAGTAGTCTACATGCTGTGTTTTACAATACCTGTAATTAAATTTTAGTACATTGCTACGGAAAAATTTGGTGTTACATATAAATAAACAAAAATAACAAATAATTATTCTAAATTGGTATTAATGCCATTTACATAGTTAATGCGGTTGAAAAAAGACATATGTCCATCAAGTTCAACCAAGGGTGTTGGGGTAGGGGAAGTTATTTTTTATTTTATAGGGGAACAAGAAAGACGATCAGCCAGCACTCCAAAAGATATTGTGTTCAAATCCAACAGGTCGATATCACAGCAAAGACCAAAAAGATCCAACAAAATCCAACGTTTCGGGGCGTCTAGCGCCCCTTTATCAGGGAGCAACAACAAGCTCTGACTGATGAAGGGGCTCTAGACGCCCCGAAATGTTGGATTTTGTTGGATCTTTTTGGTCTTTGCTGTGATATCGACCTGTTGGATTTGAACACAATATCTTTTGGAGTGCTGGCTGATCGTCTTTCTTGTTTGTTTGGCGGCGCCACCGCCGGCCACAGCACCCACCACAACGTTGCTTTTGGTAAGAGTGCTTCTGTGGAATCTGACATTTTATAGGGGAAGCTATTTATTTTATTTTTTGTTTTTATTTATTTTTTACTAATAACCGCTAATAGTAACTGTTAATGTTATTTTCTTCTAAATAAGCATCTAATCCTTTTTTGAAGCTGTCAGCGGTTGATGCAGTAACAAGCTTCTGTGGGAGGCAATTCCATAGATTTATAGTTCTTATGGTAAAAAACGATTGTCGCCTCCGGAGACTAAATTTCTTTTTTTCCAATCAAAGTCAGTGCCCCCTTGTCCTTAGAGAGGATTTTACGTGAAATAGTGTTCCCCCATATTTTTTGTATGGTCCATTTATATATTTATACAAGTTAATCATGTCCCCCCTCAATCGCCTCCTCTCAAGACTAAACAGATTTAATTCTCATAATCTTTCCTCATAACTAAGATCTTTCATTCCCTTTATTAGTTTGGTGTCTCTCCTCTGCACCCTTTCCAGAGTCAGAGCGTGCTTTCTATGAATGGGCGTCCAGAACTGGACGGCATATTCCAGGTGAGGGCGCACCAGTGCCTTGTAAAGAGGCAAAATTACATCTCTATCTCGTGATTCCATGCCTCTTTTAATGCATGATAGTATCTTGGTGGCCTTGGAAGCAGCTGCTTGGCATTGCATGCTGTTATTTAGTCTGTGATCTACCAGTACCCCCAGATCCTTCTCAACAAGTGACTCTCCCAGTTTTACTCCCCCGAGGACATATGTGGCCTTCAGGTTATTAGACCCCAAGTACATGACTTTGCATTTTTCCACATTGAACTTCATTTGCCAAGTGGATGCCCAGACACTCAATGTGTCCAAGTCAGCCTGAAGCTTGTGAACATCTTCAATAGACTGAACTGTGCTACATATCTTTGTGTCATCTGCAAAAATAGAGACAGTGCTTTTAATTCCATCTTCTATGTCGTTTATAAACAAGTTGAATAATAGTGGGCCCAGCACTGAACCCTGGGGTACGCCACTTACAACCGGTAACCATTCAGAGTAGGTATCATTAACCACAACTCTCTGCACACGATCCTTCAGCCAGTTTTCAATCCAGTTACAAACTGTACTTTCTAATCCTGAAGATCTCAGTTTCCCCAATAAGCGTCTATGGGGGACAGTGTCAAATGCTTTTGCAAAATCCAGAAAAACTATATCCACAGCTGCCCCTCTGTCCAGGCTTCTACTCACCTTCTCATAGAAGCCAATCAGGTTAGTCTGACAGCTTCTGTCCTTAGTAAAACCGTGTTGGTTGTCACTTATAATATTATGGATAGTTACATATTCGTGTATGTTGTCCCTTAATAGCCCCTCAAGCAATTTCCCCACAATGGATGTTAAGCTAACAGGTCTGTAATTGCCCGGAGAAGACCTAGAGCCCTTTTTAAAAATGGGCACCACAATTGTCTTGCACCAGTCCCTTGGCACTATACCAGTTGCTAGTGAGTCTTTAAAGTTCAACAACAGAGGTGACGAGATAACGGAACTGAGTTCTTTGAGAACTCTTGGGTGAAGTCCATCTGGTCCTCCAGTCTTATTCACATTTAAAATATTTCGTTTTTCTTGGATGATATCCACGTTTAGCTTGTAAATTATTATACTTGGGCTATTGCTATCAGTGGCATCTCCTGTGTTGGCTCCTTGCGCTTCTCTTGTGTACACAGAGCTAAAGAATCCATTTAACAGCTCTGCCTTATCTTCATCCCCAGTGACCATTTCCCCGTTATCATTAATTAGGGCACCTACCTGTTCTGATTTAGTTTTCTTCGAATTAATATATTTAAAAAATCTTTTTGGGTTTGCTTTGCTTTCTTTGGCCACATCTCTTTCATTTTGTGCTTTTGCCAACCTTATTTCTTTCTTACACATTTTATTTACTAGTTTATACTTCTCAAGTGTTACAGCTGAGAGTTCAGCCTTGTAATGTTTAAATGCCCTTTTTTTGTTCTTCATTGCCCTTTTAACCACAGGTGTCAGCCATGAGGGGTTTAATTTTAGCCGCTTATATTTGTTACCCGTAGGAATACATTTTGCAACGTTGCTATTCACAATTGATTTAAAGCACTCCCATTTGGCATCTGTATCCTTATTCCTAAACAGATGTTCCCAGTCAATGTCCTTGAGTGCAGCTCTGAGCCTGGGGAAGTTGGCCTTTCTAAAATGTAATGTTTTGCCTTCCCAGGCAGAAAATCTTTCTTACAGTTTATGTTAAATACAATTATATTGTGGTCACTGTTACCAAGATTTTGTTACTGCCCCCATCAGGTCATCATTATTTGATATTACAAGATCTAGAATAGCATTACCCCTAGTAGGTGCCTCCACGAACGGATTCATATAATTATCTTGTAGCAAGCTGAGGAATGCTCTCCCCCTTGTAGTGGAAGCCGAACCGTGTCTCCAGTCGATTCCTGGATAGTTGAAGTCCCCCATCCCCACCACTGTGCCAGCCTGTGACGAGCGCTCTATCTGTTTATGCAGTTGACCCTCTATTTCCTCAGTTATATTTGGGGGCCTATAGATTACACCAAACTGTATTTTAGCATTGTTTACATCGCCCCCTACTTCTACCCACAAGGATTCTACATCCTCACAATCTTCTGCTAGTATCTTTACATAAAGACACACTCCACCCCCTTTCCTTTTTGCTCTGTCTTTCCGAAAAAGAGCAAAACCTTGTAGATTGACAGTCCAGTCATGTGTGGAATCCAGCCATGTCTCAGCCACACCAACAACATCAATAGTCTCTGCCAGCACCAGAGCCTCAAGTTTCCCCACTTTACTTGCCAGACTTCTGGCATTTGTGAACATACACTTTATGTTCTTATCTAGTTTGACACATTGGGGTATAGTATTAGTTACTGCAGTAATGCATCCGTCTAATTTTTTACTGCTTTTTTGCAACACACGGATCTCCTTATCCATCATAGCAGTCCTCCCCCCTTCTAATTCTCCACCCACCATCATGTATTGTCCCCTAAATAACCTGTCTTCACTTTTGTTTCCACTCTTGCCCTCCCCCCTCATATATAATAACTCTCCATCCCCTCTAGTATCCTCTTACCCAGCACAGCAGCCCCCCTTCCATTCAGGTGCAAATTATCTGTGCAATACAGTTTGTACCCCAATGAGAAGTCAGCCCAGTGCTCTAGGAACCCAATTCCCTCTGCCCTGCACCAGGACTTGAGCCATGCGTTTAACTCTCTAAGCTCCCGCTGTCTTTCATGTGTAGCGCATGGCACTGGCAGTATTCCAGAGAATACAACCTTGGAGGTCCTTTCCTTCAACTTGGTGCCTAATTCCTTAAATGTATTCTTATTGGTCCCCACATGGACCACAACCGCTGGGTCATCCCCAGTCCCTCCCAGTAATTTGTCCACCCTTTCCACCACATGCCGAACCCTGGCACCAGGGAGACAGCAAACCATTCGGTTGAGGTGGTCTTGGTGACAAATTATTCTATCAGTCCGCCTGATAATAGAATCACCTATGACCACTAACTGTCTAGTCGTACCTGCAGTCCCAACCACCCGCTCACTAGCTGGGCTGTTCTTCCGGCTGTTAGGGAGAACAGTATCCGCTAGGGCTGCCATTTCTGAGACTGACACTCTTGCATCATTACCCAACTTTGCAATTTTGCTAGGGTGCGCAGACACAGGAATGGCCTTCCTTTTCTGTGCACCCTTTCTACTCCCTCTATCTACATTTACCCAGCTACTTATCTGCTCCTCCTAACCCATTTCTCCACCCTCTGTATCTACCCCATTTACTACCTGCTCAGTGAGCAGAAAACTCTTTTCCATATTGTCAATCCTCCTCAGTCTTGCATTTTGCTCCTCCAGATCTCTAACCCGAGCTTTCAGGTTTGCAATTTGCTCACATTTACCACAGCGGTATTCACCCGGGAACTGCTGCTCCTGAAGTCCTCCTGAAGACATACGACAAACTGTGCACTGAAGTAGACCTCCAATATTGCTAGCCATTATCCTAGTTACAATACAGCAGTAAAACAATTTTAGCGCACACAGTTGCAGCAACTTTGGCTTTTACCTTCTTATTTTAGCACATAGGCAATAAGAACACTTGAATACTTTAAGTCCCCCAATATGAAGTCCCTTAATGAAAAGTCCCCTCACTTATAATACAACCTCACAATACTTCCCTTCCAAATGGCAGTCTCTGTCTGGCAAACATTTCTAGGGTAAATATGACCTATACTTACCCCCCCCCCAGCAGTTCCTTCAGTGTCTGCAGTACTAAAAGGAATAAAACTGGGTAGTTAAGAATCAATTTAACTACAGTGACCAATGGCAGGCAGCAGCTGTCATTGCTAACATAATCTTGTGGTGCATCAAAAAGGACATAGATAGGGCAATGACACTATGAAACTCTCTGCCAGAGGAAGTAGTCATGGGGAATACACTAAAAAATATTGAAAAGGAACCTGGATGCATCCTTAAGGGTAATAACATTAACAACCATGGCTACTACTGGAAGTAGATGGTTGATTTAGAGATGTATTCTGATTACCATTAGTCTTGCCGATTTACTCTGGTTTGCCCCAAAAAGTTTCAAATTATCCGACATGCCACCTGCCAATGGACAGAGGATGGGGGACATGTGCCCCCACCCACTACAGATGGGGCAGATGCAATAGCAGCTCCCTGCCAGCAGCAAACCAGTACCCACCAGACCAGGAGACGGACTGCCGGACCTGTAGAGAGGACGCTGCCCTCCAGGGGTCAAATGAAGACAGGTGGTGACAGTGAGTACTTTTTAATTTTGTTTTTTAACTGCAGGTGAACTTGTAATGAGTCCAGGGGACCCCTATACCAGTTCACACATTAGGGTTGGTTCACAGCCCCTTTCTCACCATTTTTTTGCGTGAAAATTTCCATTCTCGTTAATTTTTCCCCCTCGTCTGATTCAGCAGAGACTTTTTTCTGCGGGAACTTTAGTGTGAAATGTTTTCATTTTGCATGATTTTTCGTTTGGTAGCAAGCCATAAAAATGATGAGAAAGGGGCTCTGAATCAACCCTACTGGGTGGTGGACGGAGCGTTTTCTACTATCATACAAGAGAACCAAATGTCAAATGTATTTTACCCCATTAAGAAAATTTGCTTCGTTGGCTTTTGCCTTCCTCCGGATCAATATAGTAATTAAACATGCTTAGTGGAATGCAGGCTTACAAATTATAACCTTGATACAGAACCATTCTTGCTGGCGAATTTACTGCTGAATGTGATTCAGTAGGCACTTTTTTTGAATCATATTTTTTTGGGAAAGCTGCTTGCCATGTCTCTGACGGATCTCCTTATGACTTGGCAGTAGCTTAATGTGAATCACATGCCCGATGTCAGTCTATTCGAGCTGCATCGACTTAACCATTTTTCTCTTGATAAGTTATATTTGCAGCTGTGGCATGCAAGGAAAGGGGCATGCGATTGATGGCATTACCAAAGTTGTTGGCTGCTTTCAGTTTCTTGCAAATGGCTTGTTCCAAAGACTGGGTGCACTGACGGTTCGCGTTTCCCAGCCTTCACATTTTTCATTACCTTTATTTTGCTCTATTATTGTTGCTAGTATGTTTACATGTGGTTGTAATTCTTACAGGAACTGTAAGATAGAACATTCCCTAAATGTCCAATGTGGGGCTTGTCCAGACATATGCTTTTTCAGTGTCCTTGAGGGCTTTCCAGCCTCATAGCATGATGCCTTTATGCTGAGGAGATCCGGACTGTGTGAGAGATTTGAGTCCTGCAACCTTTCTGGCTACTTGGTAATTGACTGCCTTTGAATTGCCTTTCTGCCTTAGTATTGTGTGTGTTGTGTTTCTGACTTTGCCTCACTGGCATCCCACACCTTGAATTGTTGTGTGTCATTTTCTGTTTCTTTTGTAGTTGCTTATTGTGTTTCTTTGCTGGTGCCTCTTTTAGATGGCTTTGGCTACCCACTTCTTCCATGGCTGCTGACGCCATTTCTACGGCCACAAACTGCAAGCCAGGGGCCTACAACAGGGATCCAGGCAGTAGTGGAATGGGCCTTCTGTTTTGTTGTCTTGATCAGGCTAGCGGTGCCCTGCAGTACAATCCCAATAAGGTGGTCAAGATTATAGCCGCATGCATTGTACTTCACAATTTTGCCCCCCTTGAAAAAGTGCCTGCATATCTTAAAGCTGACACATCAGCATCTGTGTCAGATGTTCCAGCTGAGGTTTATAGTTGCACACACAGTGCAGCTGGTCAGTTGGTGTGGCAGCACCTTGTGTCTTCCCATTTAAGTAATTTCATCTCTTATTTTGATAGTTTGTTGTATATTTTCTGTTGTGTAACATCCTGAAGAAGTGTCGATAGGGTAACGGCCACGCAACGCGTCGGTGGTGCCGGGCTCGGATGGTTAAAGTGGACTTAAACGCTTACACCTGGTAATTTATACTGTTATTACTACTATGGTCATTTGTTTACCGTAACTGCTTGCTGTTACATACTTTGGAGTCTCTCTGTACTCACTTACTTAATTTAGAAAAGTACTCTTTGCACCTAGCACTTTACTTTGCGCAATTATACACACTATTGGGATACTTCTGTCCCCTTGTTATTCTTTATTGCACACTTTGCACATTCTTCTGTTGCACATACAGTACTTTGGTCAATTGCGCTTTCTATTAGTTGAGTCCACTATACATCCGTACATGAGTTTTAATTGTTTTTAATTCTTCTACTTCAGGACCTGCTCATGTATATATATATATATATATATATATATATATTTTGTGAATAAAGTTTTGTATAAATCATAATTAGTGTAGTGCAGCTATCCTATTTACAGAGGAGCATTTGCGGGCTGTACTGGAAGCCCGCTCACTTTGTAGTATTGTAGTTCGCCAGGTCTTTGGGCGGCTTTGCCCCTCTTAGCCAGCATCCAGTTGGACTATTTAGCTGTGCGGGTTTTCATTTGCTTGTTAATTTTCTGTTGTGTACTTACTGTATTCTAAATTGTCATACCCGTTTTTGTTTGGGCTGTGGCCATGCAAAAACGTCCTTTTTTCTGTTCTCCCCTGTTTAATGTTTTCTGTGATGCATAACATTAAAACTCAAAAATAGGCTTCAGCCCCAAAACACAGTAAAAAATGCAATACTCAAATGGGTGGTTAATTATGGGAGGTGACCTGGTCGGTCCTGTGGGATTGGTGTCTTTGCTCCATTAATGCCAACATGTGCTCCATGCATGAATTTTCACGCCACCATTTAACAAGCATGGCTTCCATATTGTTCATGGTATGGTGCTCTGTCACCCCCAATGTCAGAATCTGCTGTAAGTGCCTCACCATTGTGTTGTGGTATCTGGCGGTGTTTTATCGAAAAGCCTGGCTATTGGCCCACCATTCAACCTCCATCCTCTGCACCCACCTGACCATGGAAATATGGCACAGGGCCGCAGGCCATTGGGCTCTTGGTCCAGGGTGCTTAGTTGGGGCTGGTGATAGTGACTGGAGGTCCTGCTGTAGGGGTGGGGAAGATGGTGTTGCTGTTGGCACCAGGGTGGGGGATCACAGAGACGGTGTTGGGTGGTGCTGGTGCTGCTGCTCCTCGCCCTCCTCCAGATCTTGGATGGCTTCCAGAATTGGTGGTATCTATGTGTTGACAAGCACAAATTGGTATGTGTCAGTTAAGATCCAGCCCATCCTAACCCATAATAATCCTAGCTGCTCCAACACATCCCACATGCCCCTTGTCACCAGTACAATAGCAGGGTTATAGCATATGGTTGACTGCTGGCCCCTTGAAATGGACCCTGCTCACAGTGTACATGCTGTATTTGGCCTTAAGTTGGCCCTCTATTACATGTTCCCATCCCAAATGACATTGGAAGCAAAAACATATATTTCATCCAAGGGTTCCATCCTGTCACTCCTAGGTGGGCAGGCTGGTGGAACAATTGTCGGTGTAGGTGGCGACATGGGTACATGAGCGACATGGGTACAAAGAAAATTAGCATTCTTCCTTACCTTCCTGCGCTCATGAATGCATTAAACAGGGGGTACAGTTAACAAAGTTAACCAAGGATTGTCCCTACCCCATTTTTCATATTAACAATGCAAAGCCATTAGTCTGATGGGTCGTCTAACCATCTTGGCCCCTGCTTGGCCAACATGTGTGTCACTGCAAATCTCTCTCTGTTTGATCCCACCCATGCAGAGAGAAAATTAGTGTGCTGCCCAACAACCCTGTGGAAACATCATTTAAAGCAAAACTTTTACCATGTGTGAATGGATGATGTCTGTCTGAATCAGTGGTGCTAGACACGCCCTGTACTTTGTCTGGGTTCGTGAGACCATACACTCTGAACTCCAGAGTGCAGGGCAGCCTGCCTCCAGTTTTAAGGTAACAACAAAAAATAATGGATGACAACATGAAGATTTAGTGGGACAAACATAATTAGAATTAAGTGCATCAGGTGCAGAACAGTCCGACCAGTGTATAGGCACAGATAGGGTGGATGTGTAAGGCGTCTGGGATGAACACTGCCAACATCCTCATCCTCCTCTTCTGATGAGCAAGCAGCAGCCCTGGACCCAGCAGAAAAGGAGGAGGCACAGGTGTTGGGCATGCAGTCACACTAAGAGCCACAGGAGTGGTATGAGCCAATAAAACAAACACACATACAAAGACAGACACACAAAAGTGACACCTGTGCTAAGTGCTTGTGTTTTTGCTACACTAGCCCTGTAGACTCTTCTGACATGGGGGAAATGGCAGACACCATGCCAGGGGAGGGCAAGGCCCCAATAGAGCAGCCACAGGACTCAGGTTGGTTAAGTGAAACACAACTAGGCTGCAATAGAAACAACTTCCATCTAAAACCTGTGCTAAATTGTTTGCAAACGTTTTATGTAGACACAGAAGAAGACACGGGATGTCCCAAAGGATGAGGAACTAGAAGGATAAGGTAAGTGACACTGGGGGACTACACACAGGATGGGATACCCCAAGAACAGGGGAAACAAACACATGACAGGGGAGAGACAAAAAAGGGCTAGAGGGAAGGTGGGAACAAAGGGGTTAAGCTAATTTTACTCAGGGTCACAAACAAGGGGGGGGCAAAAATGGGCAGGACAACTACAACCAACAGTGTATGCCTGCATGCAGACGAACTGGGACACCTGCAGCGAGAACCAAGGTCTCTGCACTAGGATACATCAGGAAAAAGTAAAACCGCGCCCTTACTATGGCACTTTCACAGCGTAAAAACACAAAGGCTTGTCTGGAGCAATAGCTTACGTGCTGCACTTCTGCAGGCTTTTGTACAAGCAAACTATTCTCAGAAGCTAATCACACAGACATTACGGATTTCATGTGCTGCATTGATGCATGATGGATCCTGAGATTAACAAGATGTCTGGCTTTGTGGGGCACCCTGCTCCAACAAGAGCTGAGGCTATTTCCTGCCTGGGCCCATGCGCGCCACCAGAGTGGAACCTATCAGAGATGTCACGAGTCAGAGGAAGACCGCGGACCTATGTCACCTTACCCCTGGGCAATGGACGGAGACAGACTATCTTCCCCTCCGCTGCCCACATTTGTTCCTATTCAGGACCTCCCCTAAGAATGTTGTCTCCTTCCTTCCAGGCAGGACCCAGAGGAGCCTGGGATAAGCATACATCTATCCTAAGATAAAGAGTACATACAGTATACACATAAGGGCAGGCTAGATCGACCGTATGGTCTCCTCTATGTTTCTTTATGCCTTTAATAATAAGGCAAACCTGGCTGCCTTAGGGAGAAAGGTCTAGGCGAAACTACAGTAAAGCCCCAACCATCACTAATAAGGGTTTATAGTGGTCCAGTCTCCATAGGGTCTATATTATATAGGTTGTTGAGAGACTGGGCCCTATTTTAACTTATATGTGATGATTGGGGCCTTACTGTAGTTTCACCTGGACTTCTGTCACCAAGGCTGGCAGGCCTACCTTATTATTCAAGCCAAAAAGGAAATTGAAACTCAGACTAGGGGCCCAGCAATCAAATTATATGTTATGGGGGGCCCAGACACAATATTTGTGTCTTGAGGGCACGTCTCAGTGGCTCCATTGTGCAGCTAGGTTTGTGGCAGCAGAGGAGGGAAAGAAGAAGCCAGTCAGGAGGAGAGAGGGTTCAGTATGGGTGCTTCATTCTTGGTAAAAGTGCATGTCCCAGATATGGGACCTGCAGTTATAACACATTGGTGGCATATCCTAGCGATATGCCACCAATAGGCCCCTTAGCCCTCGCAATGACCATTTTAAAGCCATTTTAAATAACCAAAGTTCGGGTCCCCATTGCCTACTATGGGGTTTGGCATCCAAGGTCAAGTTACAGTTATATTCTGGTCCAGAACCGAACATTTTTCTGTTGGTTAATACTAACCTGTTGGTAAGTATTAAGGGTCAAAGCACTGAGAGATACTCTGTGGGGAATGAAAGGTGACTGTTGTAGAAAGGTTCTGTACTGTAGTATAAAATATATATTTGCCTGTTATTAAATGTTACGACACAGTAACTTGCTTGGATGTTGATATATAATAGGATGTACTGTGAATGCTTTCATTTATTTATTTTATTATCTTAAAATAGAAAGTCTTTCTTTTTGACAAATTATACATTGCATTGGTAAAGGAGCTCATGCTTCCCATGTTTAAACAATCACAACTTTATACAACCAACAGGGAAGATGGAAAGTGTATGAGGCATTTTGCCATATAATATAAATTACCTCAGGCTTTCTATATAAGATCTTTTTGAAGGGTCTAATTTTGGAATAGCAAAAACATTTGACTACTTTAAGTATATGCAACATTTTGCATGCTTCTAGACCTGCATTAATAGCACCCATTCCTGCATTAAAAGCACCCATTCCTGCATTAAAAGCACCCATTGGAGTCACTACTTGAGGGTTAGAAGGAACTGCTAATGTGATGAGGAATCTGAAGTTGAGGCACGGGCACTAAGAAAGAGCCTTATGGCCCATTTCCACAAATCGATTTCTGAATGCAAAAATACTAAATCGACAATTTGTGCATTGCTTATGCACCATATTTTTTAGGCTGACATAAAGGAGCCTGATTATAAAGTATGCATCGTTCACATTGCCATTCACGTCTGACTTGGAATGTCAGCTTCTGTTTTTATTTGGTGATGTTATCTTTCCATAAATATGCATTGAATGATGCAGCAAGTCAAAATGTATGTTCTTAAATTGTCAGCTTTCATTGGAGCACTAGGTTTTTTCGTATATACCAGCCTGTTTGTGTACCTATGGGCCCTTATGCTGGATTTAACCCTTTAAATGCCAAGCACGTAATTTCTATGTGGTTGCTTCTCCTACCGTTAAGTGCCAAGCACGTAGAAACTCCGTGCCTGGCATTTCCCCCTGCTAGTTAAAAAACAGAAATAAAAAAAGCTCACCTCTGGTATCTGTGGAAAGCTGGGGGTCTCCTCTTCCTGGGGGGGCATCCAATCCCTCCCCCGTCGTCTTCCGTCTTCAGGAGGGAGCCCGAAACTGGCCGCCCCCCGTTTTCGCCGCTGACAGTTGCGCTGTAAAATAAAAAAAATAAAAAGAAGTCACTCACCTCCTCACCCGATCCCTCAGCCGCGTCTTCTCTTCACCAGGAGGGGGTCCGACCCCCCCCCCACTGGGCTCCGCAGGCTTCAGGTGAGGGGCTTCAGGGTTTTTAACCCTTAAAAATAAAAAAAAAATGAGGTCCCCCCCTGGGAGGGGGGACTCTATGTCATTTTTTTTCTCGATTTAACCCTTTGTAGTGTGGATGGTAGTTGTATTTTATTTGTAAATGTTATAACTTTTGTTTCAGTTTGGGGGGGTCTCCTGGGCAGGAACGGGGGGCTACCGATACATATGTGGTACCGTTCTAATCGGTAGAAATGGGGCTTTCACATGCAATATGGTTTTCTTTAATAAAATACATTTTTTATTTAAAATAAAGGAGACAATTTTCTAAAAATGTATTTATCTATTAATTTTTTATTTAATAATATTGTAAAAAACAGAATACAATTTACAAACAAGACATATCATGATAAAGCCTAAACTCTGCTGCAAAAAAAAATATATAATTTTCCTGACAATTCCAGCAAAAATGGCGCAAAATGGGGAAAAATTACCTGTCAACAGAGGGTGCCAAAATCTCAAG
Source organism: Gastrophryne carolinensis (assembly GCA_027917425.1). Lineage (NCBI taxonomy): Eukaryota > Metazoa > Chordata > Amphibia > Anura > Microhylidae > Gastrophryne > Gastrophryne carolinensis. Next base: position 217,665,152 of record CM051239.1, on the reverse strand, counting down.
TAGGCTGGCAATTAAAAGGGTTAAAAGTAGCTATGTATGATGGGTATTGTTCTGTTCGGGGCACCTTGCGCTTTCAGACTTAGGAAAAGGTGTTTTTTATTCTGCTTTTTTATACATTTTTTAGGAAAACCCTGGGCAACTGAAGAATTCTTTGAGGGATTACTTCCAGGAAGATGAGCCCACTACAACAAGCTGGGTACGCTTAGAAAGCTTAACGTGTGTATTTTCAAGGAATATATAGTTCATGGGGGATATTCCAAATGTAAAGGGTTGTTTTGGTTGAAAAATCTTAAGGTGCGCACTTTGTCTGCAGAGCTGAAATTTTCAAGTAAAATTACCGTTGCACACACGCTTTGGGATGTTTGGCAACTCTTCCCTTGAAAGTGGCTATTCATGTTGGGTATTGTTCTGTTTGGGGGGATGTTGCTCTTTCAGATTAAACTTGTTTTTTCATGTTATATATAGTTTTTTAGGAAAATGTGGCTTTGATTCTGCTTTTTTATCCTTTTTTTAGGGAAACTCTTTGCAACCAAAGAATACATTGAGGGATTACTTCCAAAATCAACAAGCCTGGTATGCCTAGAAAGCTTGAGGTGTGTACTTACTTGTTTTTCTGGAAAAACTGCAAGGTGCGCATAGCGCATAGCATAGTTGTATTTTATCTGAAATCCCCTAAAGAGCTGCTTCAGTTTGGGGGAGTCTCCTGGGCAGGAAAGGGTGTCTACTAATACATATGTGGTATCACTGTAACCGGAAGAAATTGGGATTTCACACGCAATAAGATTTTATTGACAAACTTACATTTTTATTACAAAAAAACACTAGAAATTGTAAAAAGAAATATTTTTTTGCACATTTTTCACCCAAAAATATTGAAAATACGCCAAAAAAATGACAAACAAGACATTTCATGTTAAAGCCCAGACTATGCTGAAAAGACAATATATCATTTTCCTGGGAAATCCCTTCAAAAATCACATTTTGCGTAGTGCAAAATAGTGATAAATGGCCTGGCAACAAAGGGTGACAAAAACTTCAGGTAGGCTGGCACCAATATGCGCTACTCTGTTCCGCCACTATTTGCTCCTTTTTAAGATGAAGGTGAGGATGGTGGTGGATCTTAAGGGCATGGTTGCTGTGATATCATTAAAGTTATCTGAAAACACTGTGGAGGTAAAAACATGGCAAATTTTGTAGTGCATTTTATGCCATTACTAGTTGTTGAAGTTAGATAATTGCATTGGTATAACAATCAGGAGGAACAGGGCATTTTGGACAATTTGTAAAAGAAGAGCGGTTGGCAACATTTTTTCGTTTTAAAACACTTCAATACATTTCATGCCTTTGTACTCTATCGTCACATGACAGCTAACACGTGGAAACAGAAATTGACCACAAATGGGGTGTGGAGAGCACAACACTAGTGATTTCTGGGTCGATCGCTCTAACAAACAATTAGCAAACAAATCACCTGTTTCTGAATGCATGTCGTCCATTCGCATATGAGTCGTACATACATTCGCTTGTTCAGTGAACAGTCGATTTATCGGTTCATGGAAATGGGTCATTAGAAAATGAGGATATAGGGATACTGTATCTCAGACATGCATACCAGGTTTCCACTTGAAATCACCCAGATCGCCCCAATTGACTCACGACTATGATATGCCCACGCTGCACTGCAGCCGCATCCCCAGCATAACTCTTTCTGTGGATGTGCCTACACCAGGCCTTCCTGGGCATTTTGGTCAGCTAGAGGTAAGGGTGTGGATGGAGCTGGCACCATTTGCTCCATTCAGATTCACTGAGCTAAGCGGCGCACACAAATTATTTCTCCACATTATACCCATCCATGGGATGAGAAAACAAAAGCAGTGAGCGCACACATGTCCAGAGTGGGCTGCCCTAGCAATGGAGCAATCAACCTGGAGAACCCTTCAATCATGTCCTGGGCAGGAATCAAACCTGCCAGCCTCTGGTCCCAAGGCTGCTTCCTTAACCTCTGGGCCATTACTGCCCCCCCCAAACCAGGTGAGTTTGCCCCACCAGGGAGTAGCAACACTCAAGAAAGTCATTTCCTTGAGTCTTGTTCCACTTTAAGGTCTATATTACTGATCACCCTGCTCATTGTGTAACAAACTGGAACTTAATCATCAGTGGCAGACTGGGGTGTCTGGGACCCACAGTTACTGACTCAGAGGTGATGATTCCACAGTTACGCAAATATTGCCTATTTTTTGTTTTTTTGTATTTTTTTCGTTCTGAATATTTTAAGTGAAATATGTGGAAAAGATAAATGAAAAATGCTTTGTAAAATTTGTAGCATTCTTTTAATTGAAAGAGGTATTTTTTTAAGAAAAACATATTGGCCTTGATTCACAAAGAGTTGAAAAAAATTCTCATGGTAGTAAAAAATTCAATTCATGAGAAAAAAAGCCTGAGAATGACACTGTTAGTGAATCACCAGATAGTTAGACAATGGAAGTCAATGGCACTTTTTACTACAGGTATACTTTTTTCAAGAGTAAAAAAAGTGCCATTGACTTTCATTGTATTTATTTTTATTTTTTGCACATACCGTATTTGCCGGCGTATAAGACAATTTTTTCCCCCTATAAAACATGCCTCCAAGTGGGGGGTCATCTTATACGCCGGGTGCACCTGGGTCACATACATATAAATGTACTTACCTTCACCAAGCTGGGCAGCCTGATCGTCGTCCTCCTCCTCCTGCAGAGCGATGCTCTTGCTCAGGCAGCACTAGTTGATCAGAGCAGGGCGAGACTGAGCAGGCCAGCAGGATGAGCGCAGAGCAGATCAGCTTTCCTGCTCTCAGGCACTGTGTGGGCAGGCATGGGGCTGGCTCCTGGCACGCACTCCTGACATCGCCCTCGCTGCTCTCCACTTTGAAGGGGGCTCTTCAGCATCTGATCTGTGGTGTGATTTATTTAAGATTTATTAAAAAAAAAAAAAAAAAGTTTCTATGGGGCATTCCCCAGTGTAAAACCCCCAAATGGCCCCTTTCCCAGAGCCCACACATTACACACTATGCCATTAGATGGGACACATTCTATACAACCCAGGCATGTCCCCAGCTATAGGTGAGCAGGAATGTGGCCGCAGTGTAATGTGGTGTGGACTCGGGGTCATTGGGGAAGTTTACACAGAGGGCATCCCAAACTGGGGGAGTTTACACAGGGGGCATCCCAACTTGGGGGAGTTTACACAGGGGGCACCCCAACTTGGGATGTCCCACTGGGTTTTGTTTCCTGCATCAGGGGCAGAAAAATGGAATGCCCCCCTGTCTGAATCCCCCGTTTGGCCTTTTTCCCAGACTCCACACCACATTACACTGCGGCCACATTCCTGCTCGCCTTTAGTTGGGGCCTGTGCTGGCTATTCAGAATGCGTCCATCTAAAGGCATAGTAGGGATGTGGCTGCAGTGTAATGTGGTTTGGGCTCTGGGAAAAGGGCCAATTGGGGGGTTTCACACAGTAGAGGGAACCCAATTTGACATGCCCCTGGAGTAGGGAACAAACCCACTGGGGCATTCCAATTCAGGATGCCCCACTGTAAAACCCTCCCTATTGGCCCTATTCCCAGAGCCAACACCACATTACCCTGCAGCTGCATCCCTACTATGCCTTTAGCTGGGACGCATTCTGAATAGCCAGCACAGGCACGTCCCCAACTAAAGGCGAGCAGGGATGCGGCTGCAGTGTAATCTGATGCGCTCTGGGAAAAAGGCCAGTCGGGGGTATTTCACACAGTGGGGATTCCAAATTTGGGAGGCCCCACTGGGTTTTGTTCCCTACTCCAGGGGTATCCCAAATTGTGGTCCTCCACTGTGTGAAACCCCCCATCTGGCCCTTTTCCCAGAGCCCAAACCACATTATACTGCAGCTGCATCCCTACTATGCCTTTTGCTGGGACGCATTATGAATAGCCAGTGTGGGCACATTCCAAACTAAAGGCGAGCAGGGATGCGGCTGCAGTGTAATCTGATGTTCTTTTACGTTTAATTTGGTGTGTGGAAGAGGGAGTAGTCTTATACGGCGAGTATATAACAAACTCTATATTTTGAGTGGAAATGTTGGGGGGTCGTCTTATACGCCGGCAAATAGGGTTGATTCTGCACAGGTGAAAAAGTGTGCTACTATTCAGGAGAGAAAACAATCATTCTTCCTTTTCTAGCTCTTTTTCTCCTAGTGCTGACTGGATCCTCTTATATACATTATACATAAAATATGAGAATAATTAAAACCATATAGACACACAAACAAAGAAGAGGCTGCAGATGTGCATTCGCATGTGTTTGGATAAGTATTGTGCTTGCTTGTAATGTGTGCCTAGCCTAAGTACATTAGGAGCTGAGAGTGGCAGCACAATATATGCGTAGAATTGTCTATTTTTGCATGAGAAAAGGCCACACATGCCAGGTAAATGGTGGAGAGCAATTTCTGCATACTTTCATGCCTTTTTATCACATGGGAAATGTCAGATGACTGCTGAATTATGCGAACATGTTTTCACATGCAGGAACATTTTCCCATGCAAATATATTTGCTGATATGCATAGGCATGTTTGCACTTGATTTGCAAAAATTTGGCGTCGAATCAGCCCTATCATCTGATAGAGCAACACAAAGTAGCAAGTATCTGGGAAGTGGAAAGAAAATTATACATTATGTTCCAAATCAAAAAAAAAAAGTCAAACTGTAAAGTGCAGTGTATATATTCAGTCCCCCTGAGTCAGTACGTTGTAGGACCTACAATAACAGATACACTTCTTATGGGTTATGTCTCTACCAACTTTGAACATCTAAAGGCTGAATTTTTGCCTATTCTTCATTGCAGCATAGCTCTAGCTCAGATTCAATGTAAAGTATTTGAGAACAGCAATTTCAAGCCATGCCACAGATTCTCAATAGGATGTAAGTCTAAAATTTTACTGGGCCATTCCCGCACTGGGAAATCTCCCTCCATGTCCCTCCCCTCCAATTATGTCATCAGTCACATGGGGGTATTATACAGAGCCTCCTCCTTTGTGTTATAAAAGCCTCCCAACCTCAGCGGCCTAGCATTAGCTTGATAAGATGGCAAGTAAGGAGAAGGGGGGGCTGTGTCCTTTAGATGGTTTTAGTTTAGCAATACCCAGGATTATTTCAATTTTTTCCATTTTCATTTTTTGCATATGTGACACCATTATCTAAGACTTGGTACAGTATACTCACCTACCACCTGAAATGCATTATAGATACCCTCACACTACTTATCATACTATGTCTCTGCTATCAGGCACTATTTTCTCATTGACCTGTCACTATTGCACGCATCTTGGCAAAGCAACTTAGTTACTTGTATAACTATATTACTAATACAATCCTCTTTTCTCTGACATAGGTGCTTGCTGATTCTCTCCATTATGCTCCCTATAAGGAGTCTCAGGAGAAGTTCTGGTGGGCCACTTATTATATCCACCTCCCTAGGCTCTCCTCAGGCTCTTGTACCCAACTCAACTATTTTGCCTGAGGCAAGAAACTCCAGTGCATTTTCCTGCCCAGTGCTATAGCCTAAGCCTTGGAGCACACTCAATGACCATCCAAGGAGCACATTGAAGGGAAGCTTAGGAAGGATGTCATGTGCTTGTCACAGGCTGACAGGGCTGATTTATGAACCAAGGCTGATGCATGGCCCCAGTCCATCACTGCTTCTGCTATCCTCCAAAAATGCCAGCCATCTGTCAGATTTTGCCATCTGTGATATTTTATGCACATTGTCTAATAATATATTATTTTTTTTGTCTCATGTTGTATATTAAAGTCCCTGTCTGGACACACACTACCCCCCCCCCCCACACACACACACTTGGCAAGCATGTTGAGCACTTTTAAAAGCATCTTAAAAGGGGGGCGTGTCCCGGCATGACTGGTGGAGGACGCGTGTGAGGAATCTCCTGCTCTCCCGTTCCTGATTTACCCACATACCTGGCAGCTGGCGATTAGTGGAGAGTATGCCCAAGGAGCCAAAGCGACAGAGAAGACTGAGGAGTGGTGGGGGGCTGCCAACGGGTCGGTGTGAGTCTGCGAGGACAAGGAAAAGGGAGGTCGCGGAGGTATCCAAGATGGCGGCGGAGGAGCTGTCCCACTGGCATGGCAAGAGGGGAAAGGATCCTACTATCTCCTCGTCTTACGAAGAATCCAGCGGTGAAGGAGAGGAGCTGCCGCAAGGTTGGGGAGAAGAGGCGGCGGGACCGCAGTTAGTAGCAGCAGCCGGCTCTGACCGCGGTGAGACGCGTGAGACGGGAGCCGATGAGAGGACCAAGATGGCGTCCGGCGCCTGCCTGGCGGCCTGCTCCAGATCGCCTGGCGTGAGAAGTGAAGGAGGATCGGAGGTCTGCGCCCATGCGGTGAGTGCTGCGGGATCACCCGGAGCCGCGAGCGGTTACTGTTCCTCGTCAGAGGCGGATGATCTCCCTTTCAGCGCTGCTGGGGAAGATGACAGGCAGGAGGGGAGCAGCAAGATGGGGGACGCTACCCCCGCTGCACCGAACGAGCCCTCTGCTGTCGGCAGCGCCTTAAAGGCGCAGAGTCAGGTGGACACAGTCATGATTTGCCCTGCTGGTGAAAGTGAGGAGCGAGCCTTGGGAGGGGAGAGCCCGGGGCCATACTGCAGCCACGCTATTCAAATGTTCTGTGTGTCTCCCTTACGCTCGGGTCCACAAGCCCTGGATGAGCTGAACCCCTCGCCCCTGGGTGTCAGAAGTCCGGTCCCCCTGGGAGCAGTGCTACAGTCTTGGAAGGTGGGGGATGACCATCACAGCCTGGATGGGCATGGGCGGCCCACTAGATCCCGCCAAGGCTTCTCAGTGAATCTCGGCAGATTTGCCTTCGCACTTAAAGAGGGGCAGGAGCTGACGTGTACCCCCCGCTCCCCCCTGTGTCCCACGGAGCATGTCCCAGAGGCCCAATCTTCAGCGCTTCCACAGAGGCCGGTGAAGCAGAGGTCGGGGAAGAAGGATGACCATCAATTGAAAGAGGGTGCGGGCGTTGGTTGGGTCGCCTGCCTCCCCACTCCACAATAGAAGAAACAATCTGAGGATCAGGGGGATCCCGGAATCGCAAGGTACAGAAGACACAACGGCCATGGTCACCTCGATATTCAATGAAGTGTTGGATAGGGAGCTCTCCACCCCCATCGAGCTCGACAGAGCGCATAGGGCTTTGGGTCCTAGAAACGCAAACCCCGCGTTCCCCAGGGACGCGTCTGCAGGATCCACCTCTTCTCACTAAAGGAGGAAATCCTGAGGAGGGCTTGGAACAAGGGTCCCCTCAGTTTTAAAGGATCACCGTTCAAGATATTGCAGGACTTGTCGAGGCGGATTCTTTAGATGCGCAGATTGATGAGACCCCTCCTTGAAACCATCACTTCAAAGGGAGCGATGTACAGGTGGGGTTTTCCTTTTCACCTGATAGTGAAGAGTGCAGACGGGGTCTTCATTTTGAAAAATCACAGAGAACTCGGAGATCTGTTTGCTTTCCTGCAGTGTGACCCTGTTGACATCCCTGATTGGCTTGACTCTGGTGGTCCTCCGTTGCCTGTGGGTCCGCCCAGTAGGAGAAAATGGGTCCTGAGGAGCTTCCGGGACCTCAGGTGCCTCGGGGGTCCTCCAAAGGGGGCCTCCAAAGGGTTCCAGACCATCGCGCTGTTTGGAGGGCTCGGCGGACGTCCCTTACAGCGACAACCGGAGAAGCGAACGGCCTGGTCTCCGCTCCCCCTCAGTTCACCCGTCTGGGCGGGGAGGTGAGTCGAGGCCCGACTGTCAATGATTGTCTCATTTTTGGATGTCCCTCGAGTCACTTTCTAAAATTTTCCGCCACTGTTGAAGAAGTTCGATGAGGAGACCAATAGGTGGGCTAGAGGTAGGATTTCTTGGTTCGGGCGCTGTAACGCCGCCAAAATGAACTTGCTCCCCCGGTTGCTGTATTTGCTGCAGGCTCTTCCAGTGAAGGTCCCGCAGAGCTTCTTACAGAGAGTCAGGGGGCTTTTCATCAAGTTTGTTTGGGGTGGGAAGAAGCCGAGGTTGAACAAAGTGTTGTTAATGCGGTCCAAGGAGAATGGAGGGTTAGGCTTTCCGGATCCGGTCATCTACCATGCAGCAGTACATCTTAGTAGAACTGTCGACTGGTGTCTGCACGGGGGGCATAAACAATGGGTGGGGCTGGAGCAAGGATCCATTGAGGCTCCAATTGCAGGAGTAGCGTGGGTGAACACCCTCGATATCCCAATTGCCATGAAACACCCCACAGTCGGAGCCACTATTAGAGTCAACCGGCGGTATTTTAATCACCCAGAGATCTCCCCTAGTCCCTCCCCGATGTTTCCGGTCCTGGGCAACCCTCGATTCCCACCGGGTAATGAGGGTTCCACCTCGAAAGCATGGGTTAAGGCGGGAGTCTACAGGGCAGGCCATCTATGGGCAGGAGGCCACTGGTCGGTTCTGGGGGAGCTTGCCCAATCAAGGGGCCTCCCGGCGTGGTCGAGTTGGCAGAATATGCAATTGGTGCACTTCCTTCGATCTCTTAAAGACTTTGGTGGTGCTATGAGGAAAACCACCCCTTTTGAGAATCTCTGTGCCAGCTCTGCTGTGGCCAAACACACCCTATCACACACTTACAAAATGCTTATTACTCCCCCAGAGGGTGAGAGGCCTGCTTTTCTGGGAAAGTGGGAGGAAGACCTGGGGATCTCCCTGACACCAGAACAGTGTAGAAAGCTTTTGAGTATGCCACATAAAACATCTATATGTACACGCATCCAGGAGTGTCATTTCAAAATTCTCTCTCGCTGGTATAGGGTGCCAGCTGTAATTAGTAAGTGGTCAACAGAGGCCTCTGACATTTGCTGGCGATGTAATGGGGACAGAGGTGACATGCTACATATTTTCTGGTCCTGCCCGGTCCTTGGTAATTTTTGGGTTTCTGTCAGAGAGATTGCGGGCAGAGTGACGGAGGAGAGGGTGCCTGATGATCCGGCTTCCTGTCTTCTACATATGACTAAGTCCCCCCTGAAAATATATAAAAAATCATTGCTGTGTCACCTACTTAATGCGGCAAAGATTTGCATCCCTCTTAAATGGAAGTCCCCTGAGCCGCCCACGGTGGCGATGTGGATCCTGAAGGTAAATGAGCTCATGCGGTATGAAAGTGTGATACTCTCTCGGGAGAATAGGTTTGAGAGTTTCACAATTACCTGGTACAGCTGGCTGAGATTCTCGGAGTCTGCGGATTGTAGTGCTCTGCTGGGTGACGCCCAGGGACCTGCCCTCTAATTACCTTCTCCCCTCCCCCCCTCTCCCAGTAAACCCCCTCCCCCTGTGACGACATAGCCATACATTATAGATTGGATTTCCTGAGTTGATTTTATTACAATTTTTATTGTTTACCTAATATGACAACTCCTACATCTTGATTGATTCAGTTCACGAGCATTGTTCTTCCTCTTTGAGAATGCATATCAGATGTATGTTTTCTTCTGAAAATTTATAAATAAAGAATTAAAAAAAAAAAAAGCATCTTAAAATGTTCAATTATATATAAGTACAGTATGTATTCTAAGTTGTACTGCTTGCTTTGTCACAATTTATGGGTCATAGCTGAGCTGGAAAGGGTATGTCATGGCACAGCTTTATGAATCTTGAGCATGATCTGCTGAGGCCAGAGACAGCTGTGGGGCCACTGTGGCCTGCAATGCTCAGTCACGCTAAAAGCAGCATGGGACAGAGTGACTGTTAGACCCCTTTTTACTTGGTCCTGGAGAAATAAAATTGAAAAGAGGGCAAATTTGTAGCCCTGCTACAGCTTCAACCCAGCGCTGTAGGAAATGGAGGAAAGGCACATAATACAGGCATTACGTGAGCTGCTTTCTGGCTCATTATTGCTGTTCGGTGTAGAGTCCCTTTAAGTTTATACCTCTTTAGTTTTCATATTGGACCCACTGGACTTTATAATAATAATAAATGTCTTTACATGTTTGAGCAAAAACATTTTTTTTTCAAACATTTATTGCACTTATCAGGCACATGAGTGCAATAAATATGTGTAAAAAATGCAAGAAGCATGAAAAATGTAAATTGTGAAGTGAAGTGCATGCAATTTACAAAATATTTATACCTAGCTCACATGTTTTTTAAATTAAAAATTGTATATATATTATGGGGAGCCCAAATAAAACAGAGCGTCAGTCAGCGGCATTTCACGTATTAGAAGTGGTGGCAAGAGCATGAACACAGGGTTGTGCTGAAGTATAAAGTGCTGTAGTATGAAATGGCGCATTTTGTACAGAACCCAAGAAAAAATACAAATCAGACTGGTACATGATATCAAAGCAAGCAGCAGGTGCCTTATGTCAACATAAAACACAATGTTAAAAAGTGGAATTCTACTTGCAAAGGAAACCAAACATTATTTTTTAGCCTATTTTTTTTTAGCACTTTAGCACTGTAATTTTATTGATATTTATATACATTTCTGTAGTCCTGTTATCCATTTTAGTCCCAATGTAGAGTTTAGCATTTTGGACTAATTTAGCAATGAATAACTTAGTGTATTGTCAAATGCAGTACTCCAAAGAATGCATTGATTATCTGCTCCCATTGTGCAAAGCCACTGTGGCTGCTCTCCAAATTTTTGGCTTGAATGTCTGGATTTCCTGAACCAATGTAGTTGGCTAAAGTTTTTCCAGGCAGGGCTCAATGCAGATATTATGCAGTAAGCAGCAGGCCAGAATCATCTAGGAGAACTTTTGTGGACTATATAGCATTTCTCCCCCTGATCGTGCCAAACACAAAAATCGGGCTTTCAAAAGGTGCTTTCCACGATGGATCTGGTTTTGTAGTGCCCAGTGTTGTATCTCATCTGTGCAGTCCCATGCAGGTTAGATGTCATTAGCCATGTCATCTGTCCTTACCCAGAATCACCTAAGGCAGAACACATGTTTTAGATAATTGCCATCAAACATTATCTTTTCCCTGCAGCCATTAAAACATTTATTAGTTTATAATATATGTTTCCTTCAAGGCCACTAATGTAAATCACAGTTGTTTATTCACTGTGCAACATTACTTACCCAGTAGCGAACCCACTGGCATTTCATTATTTTGGAACTAGTAGAACAGGTCTGACAGGGGAATGATGCTCATGGTCACACACTAGCATTACATTCATGGTAGTGCAGCTCTTGAGCTTGAGGGGCTTGGAATGCACCCACGCACATTGGGGATACCTGACACTTTTTAAAAAGCCAACTTTATCCAGATAACCTCTGCCTTATCCATTGGAAACTTAATAATAGTAAAAAAGTAGGGATAAGCTCACAAATAGCTAAAATAACATCATAGAAAAAATACCATTTTGTGAATACTCACCTGTAAAATGGGTATTGTAAGTATGTCACACACCCTGCTTCAAGAAATTCATAACGTGTGGGTAATACTGACCTGTAGAGGGTGATGTGCAGAGATGCCAGGAAAAAAGAGAGCCCCTCCCGGTCCATAAATACCTGGGACCTCCCACTCATTACCCAGTATAAGAACAGCAGTAAGGTAAGGGACCAGGAAGAGCCCAACACAAAGCATAACAACGCAAAGTTCACCATATAAAGGATCCAGAATATAATTAATACTTCACAACACGAACCACATCCAAAGAATGCAGGGCCCTCTCCTTGTCATTGCTGGGATTAGGACACAGAGAGGGCAGAACAATGTCTTGGTTTAGGTGAAAGGCAGAAACAACCTTAGGAAGGAAATCTGACTTGAAACGAAAAACCACCTTGTCCTGATGCCCCTCAAAGTACGGGGCTTGAATGGACAAAGACACGCCTGACCGAAGTGATGGCTACCAAAAAGGCCACCTTCTGCGTAAGTGAGGAAAAGGCAATATCATTCAAGGGCTCAAAAGGAGAATCCTGAAGATATTAGAGGAAGACCGCTTCCTAGCACTAATGAGAGTTCGAATCACAGCATCGGAAAGACCTTCCTCCTTCAAGATGGAGGTTTCAGCAGCCACGCCGTCAAAGCCAGCGTTGGTAAATTGGGATAACGTAGTTGACCCTGGGTGAGCAGGTCCGGCAGCAGGGGCAGAATGAACTGATCCTCTGCTAACCTTGCCATATCTGCGAACCAAACCTGTCTTGGCCACCTTGGAGCCACCAGAATTGCTGACATACCCTCCAGGGCCAGCTTGCGCACCACTCTGGCCACCAAGGGAAACGGAGGGAACAGATACAGAAACCCCAGATCCCTCCAGTTCAGAGACATGGCATCCACTGCCAGAGCCAGTGGATCCCGTGAGAGAGACACAAATGTCGGAAGTTTGTGATTGTGATGAGAGGCAAAGAGGTCCACCACCGGGGACCCCCACCTGAGACAAATCAAGCGAAACACTTTGGGGCTGAGAGACCATTCCACCCAGCCTGATAGACTGGCATCCGTGGTGACCGTCTCCCAACAAGGGGCCAGAAAGGATCTGCCCCTCGACAGATTGATTGGATCCAGCCACCACTGAAGGGAGCACCGAACTCGGGGGGTCATCAGGAAGGACTGATCCAACGCAGTGGCGACCCGTCCCAGGCCGCCAACAGATGGAGCTGGAGTGTCCTTGTGTGGAACTGAGCAAAGGGAACCGCTTCGAAGGAGGCTACCATCAATCCCACCAGCCTCATCCCCAGTCTGATGGCCGGACGAGGGATAGACAGGAGGAGTCGAACCAACTCCTGAATCAAGAGAACCTTAGACTGAGGAAGAAACACCCTGGCCTGGGAAGTATCCAGGGACATTCCCAGAAAAGACACTAACCTGGACGGAGAAAGGGAGGACTTGGGGTAGTTGATCACCCACCCGAATCTCTCCAGAGTGGACACCACAGTTCTGGTGTCCAATACCGCTTGGCTGAAGGAAGATGCCATAATGAGAAGGTCGTCCAGATAAGGGACAATGCGAATACCCTGGGCTCTGAGGAGAGCCATCACTCCGGCCAGCACCTTGGTGAAAACCCTTGGAGCCGAGGTAAGACCGAAAGGAAGTGCCACAAACTGAAAATGCTGATCCTCCACCACGAACCTGAGAAATCTCAGGTGCACTGGAAAAATCGGCACATGCAGATAGGCGTCCTTGATGTCTACGGACGTCAGAAAGTCCCCCTGCCGAAGAGAATGGATAGCTGAACCCAGCGTTTCCATGCGAAATTTCCGCGGACGGACGAACCTGTTGAGGATCTTTAGATCCAGAATGGGTCGAACCGAGCCGTCCTTCTTGGGCACCGTGAACAGATTGGAATAAAAGCCCCGACCCCTGTCTGAGGGGGGCACTGGGCAAATAACTGCCATATCCAACAGACTCTTTACTGACGCCTGGAGCTCCTGCGTGGCCAGAAGGTCCGAAGGCACCCGAGACCTGAGGAATCTGGGAGGGGGCCGGAGCTCGAACTCCAGCTTGTAGCCGGAAGTCACCACTTCCCGGATTCCATCTGTCCGAGACCTCCCGGTCCCAGACCTGGGAGAAGTGTTGCAGCCATCCCCCCACCCACATGGGTGAGGGCGCCCCCTCATTGCTGAGCTGGCTTGGCAGCGGGTTTGGGCTTAGAGCCCCAGCTGTATCCTGGGCGGGTACGTCCTCTGCCCCTGTTCCAGGAATCTCCTCTGGCTGCAGGGAAAACAATTCCTCTGCCAGCTCTAGCCCCACGAAAGGAAGGAGCAAAGGAACCCGGCTTCTCACCAAAGAGCCGTAATCCCACAAAGGGAAGAGCGGTCAGCGACTTTTTAGACACAAAATCAGCCGCCCACTGAACTCAACCAAACCGAACGCCGAACAGTCACCAATAGAGCCGACGTTCTGCCACATCATCAGTGTGTCATCCAAGGCGGCTAGTACAAATGACAAAAACAATTCACACCTTTTAAGGCCAAGGAACTCGTCACTATCCGGATCTAACCCGGAAGAAGTCAACAGGCCCCTGACCACCGACCTGGTAGCCACCACCAGCAGTGCTGAAGCACAAACCGGCCTCATGGCTGACCCAACATTGGCAAAACCATGACAAGCCATTTGGTCAATGCGTTTATCCTCACCATCTTTAAGCGTGGAGCAATCAGGAGAACTTAAAACAGTAGTGTTGGATAAACCCAGAATCTGTGCATCCACCTCGGGAGGGGACGCCCAACGCTTAACCTTATCCAAGGGAAAGGGATATTTCTTGTCCCAACCCTGAGGGACACCTGGGAGCCGGGCAGGCCTCTCCCATTCCTTAGCAATAATCCCATCAAAATGCTTTTGGTTAGGAAATTCCAAGCGCGGCCTGGATTCTTTGAAAAAATCCCCCTTTTGCTGTGGAACCACCTCAGGAGGAGAAATAGCCAAAACCTCAAACATCTGAGCCAGAACATTAGGAGTATCCGTAGACCTCCCCAAGCCCCGCTCAGTATCAGCACCCACAAACTGCTGATTGTCTGAATGATCTGATTCTTCATATACCTCCCCTTCCTCAAGTAGGGAGTAATCAGACCAGTCCAGATTATCAAGATCATCCTAGTCGGCCGCCGGTGAAGACGGCGACAAGTGCTTTCTCTTAGCCGGAGCCTTTCTGGTGACCGTGCCGGAGAATAATTTTTCAAGATTGGCCAATCGGGCACACATCTCCGATTGCAGCTGCCCGCCCATGACAACGTCAGACTGGGCACGGATCAAACTGGGAGGAGGGGAGGAGAGACCGGCGGCGCTGAACCAGACGCCTGGGGTCCGGACTGCCGCGTAATAGTCTGCTGTGCGCATGGTATACACAGATATACATTATCGCCAGTAAGGGATGCCCCACACGCCATACTCTTCTGGGATTGCCCCGAGGGGAGCCCGAGCCCAGTATCCGGGGATGCCTCCATAAGGTGAACTTATAGTTGGTCGCAATGACCGAGGGAATTACGCATATAAGCAACCCGGGATGCCTCTTTAATGTCCCAAGTGGGAGGATTTGCAATAAGCCAATTAAGAACCCAGGGACCCTAGGACCGGGAGAAACCCCCTAACACCACTGTAGGTTATATCTGAAAGACATAATAAAAAAGGCTAATAAGAAAAGCGGAGTATAAAATATATATATATATATATATGACATAAAAATATATAATTATAGGTGATGGGACAGAAGAGGGGCCCACCGGGCCACTCACTGTGGTCCTGAAGACAGCTTCCTCTCTCCGTGAGGTAAAGAGCAGCTCTGAGAAGAGAAGGGGGGCGTGGCCAGCTCCTTCTGAGGAAACAGGCACAGAGAAAAGCACCTCAGCGGTGCCTGTGACACAGGGGCGGGCCGCAGCGCTGGAAAGCCCGGCCCCACCCCCAAGAGTGAAAGCGTGAGGGGAAAAGCTCCCCTCCGCCATGACAATGCAAAAAGGCCGGCACCGCAGCCATGTGCGGCCGCGGCACCGGTCTTAGAAGAGACAGAAGGAGGGGAGCGGGCCGTGGCTTTGACCCTGACGCCCGGCCTTGCCCCTTTTACCTCAGGGAGAAAGCCTGCATAAAAATGGCGGCCACAGCGCCGTTTTGACAGAGAAATACACGCTGTTATGAAGTAATAAATAAGTTAATAACTATTGGGAGGATAATTTAATAAATTAATACATTAAAACATTATTAAGAATTAATGATTACAAAATTTGGACCTAACACCGAATAAGGGGCCCTGCTCCTACCCTCTGCTATCCCGCTAGAGAGAAGGGCATTACCCAAAGGGGGGGACCACCCAAAGTGTGAGGCCAAGGGACGGGGCATCCCAAACCGGGGTCACCGTCCCGGATGACCGCCTACCCTCTTATATAGGGTCTCACGGGAGAGCATTTGCTCTTAAGCACCAAGGGTGCTTTTTTACCCTCACCCGGACGGTCAGCCTAGGCTGGGAGGCATGAGGTAACAGAAAAAATAGATCCAGGCGGAAATAGATAACTAAAGGGCCGGGAGTCACCCGTGCTACCTGAAATCCCCCTGTGCAAGGAGGAGACCACATCTTCTGACTTGCTCGCCGTCTGCAGAGATGAAGACTGGGTAATGAGTGGGAGGTCCCAGGTATTTATGGACCGGGAGGGGCTCTCTTTTTTCCTGGCATCTCTGCATATCACCCTCTACAGGTCAGTATTACCCACACGTTATGAATTTCTTGAAGCGGGGTGTGTGACATACTTAGAATAAAACTTCTTTTAACGGAAGGAAGAAAAAATCAGGGGTGATGAGTTCTGTCAGAATTTAAGAAACACTAAGGCCACGTAGTGCCAGATGAGTGTCAAATGAAAGTCAGGTCCCAGTGCAAAAGGTGTATTGATCAAGTCAAAATGCCAGAGCGCCTCTGAGCACCTCCGAGCACCAGATACGACCAGATACTCTCACTGTGTGGCCTTATCCCATACATTTCATTGGGATGGGGTGGTTCCAATTATTTTGGCGACTGTTGTTTAATTTATTTTTTTTTGGCTGGTGCATGTGCCACAGGATCCCTGGGCTGTTTGGAATTGTTTTTGGAACTTTTGTGTTGTGCTGCAAACTTTGATTTTGGCTGTGCAAATCATGTGTCCTGTATTTGTTACAATGATGTGTCCCCAATGCAATTCCCGGGGATTTTAATTTTTTTTTCCTCAGCCCCCAAAAAATAAAAGCAGGGATTACTACAGGTGCAAGGATCTGGAATCCCCTTCTGACAGCACTTTGCAGTGCTCCTAGTCGGCGTTAGGGGTCATAGCCACATTGAGAGGGAACACAGGCATAGCGTTGCCTCGCTTCCCACCGATGACGTATGTAGGTGCAGATAGCGGCTTATGCAAGCTGCTCATCTGGCACCTTATGAAAATATACATAAATTAGGCTCAATTCTGCTCTTCTCATTAGCCGACATGTGTATATGGATTTTAAATATTGCACAAATTTGTGATAGAACTCCTTTAACTGACAAACCTCATTCACACAACCGCTTATCTTTGACACAGTTGCTTGAAATAACCAACACAGCCAGCTCGCTAATGGGGACAAAGCCAAATTGTGACACATGAAAGATGCCTTTTAAACTAATCAGCTTCCTAGAAAATTGCGGAACCACCCAAGACGCCTGTTTGCAAACATGCAGCTCATGCACCTTCAATTAACTTTTGAAAAAACGCTTGCCATTAGCAACCATGGTTGCTTACCAACAACAAAAGTAATTGGCCTCACATGTGCAATATATGCCCCATGAAGTAGATTGATGCCACTCCACTGCAATTTCATGTAAATGCACCCTATAGTGTGTTTTTGCATGTGTTGCATATTAGTTTATCACATTTTAATATCCCCCTGCTTCCTTTTCAAACTAAAAAGCTTCAAAGGGCAGCTTTGGACATTACATACTTGCTGCTCTTTGGTTGCTTGGTAGTGTAGTGTGTAGTTTGTAGTGTGTTATTGCATAGTGCTTAGCTGCAGTATGACTCATGGTGCCACTGGAAGAGACCATGGAAGGGCAACTATTGGCTGCCCAAATGCGATAGCAACTAATCCCCTGCATCCATATCCTCATTGTTCTTCTGGAAGGAGTGCTAAGACTAGTAGGTCTCAAGGTGAGCGGCATGCACATACCATTAGTTGTGATCCTTCCGCTAGAAGTGTGTGCGGCAAAACTTCCAGGTCGTGCAGGCCATCCTCATAGGAATGGTCATGGAGGCAGTCAGGCTAGGCAGAGCAAGATGTTGATGAAGGCAGCAATATGGTTAGACCAAGTGGTGTGGGTACTGTTGTGTGGTGCATTTGTCCTTTGGATGGAGCCTGGCATCAGTGCAAGTTCAACCTTGCCAACAATATCAAACTTAGTTTGGCTAAATACCCATGTGCACTCATACTGAAGATGAAAGACAACTGACTCATTTAGCTTAGGGAACTTGAGGGTCCATCTCACACTTACAAAGAGTATGAGGAGCTGCTGAAACCCTGTACACCCTCAGCTGTGATTGAGGGTGTAGATGTGAGTGATGACACCGAAGCATGGGGTGAAGGTAAGTTGAACATTTGTTTTGACAATACTCCTGTGTCATGTTAAAGTGCATGATTTCCGTGCCAAATTTTGACCATGAGTTGTGAGAAGCTTAATCAGAGGCCTCTGGAGGTAGTTATGTAAATCCCTCTCAAAAGACAATGGGGCATGTGCTCTGTATGGACCTTTTAACAGCAGCAACAGATTCAAAAGAGGATTAGTTTATTTTTCTTTTTATAAAAAGAAAATAACATTAATAGTTATTGTTGGCTGTTAAGTGTAGATGTATATCATTTTCCTCTACCCTGTTCCATGATTGAACTTGATGGACATTTTTCATTTTTCTTTTTTCAACCAAATAACCTTCAGTAAGTAACTATGTAATAAAGCTTATTGTAATGAAGCTTATTGGGATTATACCAATAAGCTATAACTGTTTATACTCCCTTTTCCCCTAAGATGTTTTTTATTTAATCAATTACCAAGATTACCAAGAATCCTTCGACCACCACCTCTTCCCCCAACCTCCCAAATAACAGCAGAAGAATTTTCAGCATTCTTCAAAGAAAAAAAATGACAACATCTGATTTGGCTTAGCCCCCCAGAAATCCCTCAACACTCTAAACACACACCGGCCTTACTCTCTAACCTTTTTCACACCAAAACCTGCACCATGGCTATCCCCTCTCATTTCTAGGGCCCTTCTTACTACTTGTTCCCTTGATCCCATTCCATCCCAGCTTGTACCTCAACTGTTTCCATTCCTCACTCCAGCTTTAACCTCTCTATTCAACATTTCCCTTTACAATGGCAACTTTCCTTCCTCTTACAAACATGCAGTAATACTGTAAACCCTCTCTTGGCAATACTTCCCCTCTCCTCCAAACATCTGGAACGACATGTACTTGTTTTGCCCTAACTACTGAAATTGCCCTAAACCAAGTCACTAGTGATCTGTTAACTGCTAAAACCGAAGGTCACTACTCCATCCTCATCTTTCTTGACCTACCCTCAGTCTCCTTACTTCTTGATATCCTCTTCTTTCGTGGGATTCAGGACATTGTTCTCTTTGTCTCCCCTCCTATCTCTCTGGACAATTTTTCAGGGTATCCTACAGTAACACTATTTCTTCTACCTGTTCACTTTCTGTTGGTGTGCCGCAAGGTTCTATCCTAGGCCCCTTACGTTTGTCAGTCTACACCTTTGGTCTGGGGAAACTTAATCTCACTAGGTTTCAGTATCACTTTTATGCAGATTAAACTTAAGTATATAATACGTCTCTGGTCCCAATCTCTCCTGCCTCCTATCTCATATCCCCAACTGTCTTACAGTCATATCTTCATTTATGTTATCTCATTCTCTCAAGCTAAGCATAGACAAGACAGAACTGGTTATTTTTCCATCATCTAATTCCCCCCCCCCTCTCTTACACATCTACCTCTATTAACAATTATAGAATAACTGCAACTCCCCAGGTTCGGCAGCTAGGAGCCATTGTGTCATCTGCCCTTTCATCTATACCTCACATTCACTAGCCACCTCCTGTTGTCTCCAAATTAAAAATATTTCACGCATGCACCTTTTCCTCTCACCTGACACCACTAAAATGCTAGTGCATGCCCTGGTCACATCCTTCTGTGTGGTTTACCGACAACCAACACACTGGAACCCTTCCAATCTATTCTGAACTCTGCTGCTCTCCCACCTTTAGTCTTGCTCATCCAACTCGGCTCCGCTCCCACAGTCAATCCTGTTTTAACCTGATCTCTCTGGTGAGGCTCCTCCTTACATTTCATCTCTAGTCCAGCAATATCCACCTAGACACAACCTCCGTTCTGCCTCTGACCTTCTCCTGTCCTCCACCCAGGTTCTCATGTGCCACTTTAATTTTCTGGAATGCCTTTCACCACTCAATTTGTCCCTCCCCAACCCTCCGAGCTTTTGAAAGCGCCCTCAAAACCCACTTATTCAGACGAGGGAATGTGTCATAAAACTCAATACTGACTGTTCATGATCTGCCTCCTTTGTCTCCACCCCTTATCCTTTTGTAAGTTTGCAAGGTCAAGGATTCCTATTGTACCTTGTACAAAGAATATTCATTGTGAACTCTGTAACACCACATATGCGGTGACATCTGGTTGCTTTAGGGCCTGATCCTAACCCTGCCGCCTGCTTAACCATCGCTAACTGACATGCACGGCTTTAGCCATTTAGTGCCTGATGGGATGCAAGAGTGTGCCGCCCGTTGGAAGGTCACCCGGAATCCAAGGGACCCAGAAGATGGATAACCCAGCTAGGTGAGTAAAACCCAATTGTGAAACTGGAGGGGGGGGCAGTCCGGTGAGGTTTGGGGGAGGTTTTAACCTTCCCCAATGTTCCTCTTTAAGGGGTTGGTGAGCATTAAATACAGTTCAAGGACTGTTGATGATGTCATAGGCTGCATGACGCATCACGAATTTTAACAAATGAAATCTGTGGAAATGGAAAAATAGTGGTCAGAAAAGATAGCCACATGTTTAGAATTCAACAAGATAGGAATTTAGCAGTCCACACTGTTACATTTTCAATTTATATGTCTTAAATTATTCATTATTTTCTTTTTTTTATTTTCAGTTTTTGGCTTTAAATGAATTATTTGAAAATTAGCTTGAGATGTGTCAAACAAATGATTTGCATGGCACATTTCAGTTAACTATAAAACATTTAACTGACTCTTTCATGATTTCCACCATCCATCAGTGTCAAATTAGTTGTAAATAGCTCAAATCATAGACCTCCCTCAGCAAATTGCTACAGCTCAAGAGTCATATTACATGTTACTGATCTGTTAATCATGCTCAGTGCTGGCAATACGAGCATGATGGAGACCTCACCACTGATAAAATTATTGCTAAACCAATAAGGATGTCTCTGTAGCAAAATCAGACATATTTTAAAACTGACTGCTAGATATACAGTAACTTGTGGTTAAATATATTTTAGCTCTCAGCACTGAAATCCTACAAAAGTCACCAAGCATAGTTGCATTTTATTTTAACAATTCAGACCTTCTAGTTTGCCAGAGCAAATAGGAAAGTGCTAAAAGCAGAGATCATCAGAGGCTTTTGACCAGAGTTTATTTTCTACTGTGAGTTTTAATTTACTGCCAGATAGTCTTGATGCCAGTGTATAGGTGGAGTTATACCATATACCTTATAACTTGAACTTGTTACATATAAAGCACCTCAAATGTGGTTCCTAATCTGAAGTCTGCATGCATTTTAGCAACTTCACGCCAGCTTTACTAATCATGTTCATTGACCTACCCTTTAAATTGTATTGTATTTTTACTTAGAGTTGAGGTCTTTTGTGTCAAGTGATTTGGTCTTGCAGTCTCTTTCCAGAGAAGACTTTGGAGCCCGGGTTCCGGTCCACAAGCATATATATTGTTTCCATTGTTGTTAAACTCATAGAAACTTAGAAGGTAGACAGCAGAAGGTAGACAGCAGAAGGATACTGTATGTACTTTTTATCTTAGGATAGATTTATGTTTATCCCAGGCATGTTTAAATTCCCTTGCAGTTGATTTTTTAACTACCTCTGTGGGGAGTTTGTTCCAAGCATCTACTACTCTTTCTGTAGAATAATATTTTCTAGTAGGCTGGGGGGAGAAGACAAGCTTCTTTTTTGGGAGATCCCTGTCCACTAGATAGATCCTTTTGGGTCCTCTAGTGGGTCTTGGTCAGACGCCAGTTGTACTCGCAGTCAAAGTACGTAAAATTCAGTTATGGTGCATCGAAAAATATCTAATTTATTGAAATTACAAAAGGATCTATATACATATATACAAAAAGCATATTCTTATGCGTACATAGTAATGCATGTCTGGGTATTAAATTGTGCCCGGGTGACCCAAATACCGTAAAGTCCTTTTCTTATTATAGTGGTTAATGGGATTGTTCCCAATTCTGTAATTTCCTGTTGGGTCAATTTGTAGCAAGGGTGCAGGCCCTCATTTGTAGCAAGTGTATAGCGCACATGCGCACGGACGTGTTTCGCCTTATCGGCTTCTTCAGCGTGCTCAGTGGCAGGTTGGCATGGTGATGTCTGCTGCTGCTGCAAAATGCGGAGTGCTGTCTGCTGCAATTGCGGAGTGCTGTCTTGGATGTATGGTCTTATTTGATTTGCCTGTGCTGCCTGAGATACCCTCCTGTCCTCTCTGCCGTGGGGGAGGTGGTGGGTGCACGTTTCAGGTCCGGTCTCTTATGGTTGTGGCGTGGCTTGCCTCCATCTCGTTTAAGCAGCTCGTTTAAGCAACGAGATGGAGGCAAGCCACGCCACAACCATAAGAGGCCGGCACAGCAGAGGGGACAGGAGGGTATCCCAGGCAGCACAGGCAAATCACAAGACCATACAACCAAGACAGCACTCCACAATTGCAGTAGACAGCACTCCGCATTTAATACCCAGACATGCATTACTATGTACGCATAAGAATATGCTTTTTGTATATATGTATATAGATCCTTTTGTAATTTCAATAAATTTGGAATTTTTTGATGCACCATAACTGAATTTTAAGTGCTATGACTGCGAGTACAACTGGCTCTTGGGAGCCCCTGACCAAGACCCACTAGAGGACCCAAAAGGATCTACCGTATTTTTCGCCCTATAAGACGCACCTATTTTCCCCCAAAAGTGGGGGAAAAATGTCCGTGCGCCTTATCGGGCGAATGAAAAAAAAACTCACCCGTTCCCAGCACAGGTCAGGGCAGCGGGTGGGCGTGCAGGCCATCAAGCGTCCGGGCAGAAGAGCCTGAAGTGGCCCTGGATGTGGAGCCGGGGATGAGGCGGAGAGCGGCGCTGCCAACGTGCGCCATCGCCCTCCGCGCCGGAGGCACTGAAGTGGAGGAGCGGTCGGGAGGCATGAGTGGCCCTTCACCCAGCACTGGACATGGAGCCAGAGGTAAGCCGGGGAGCAGGTGACCCGGCGGCAGGTGAGAGTTGGGCACCACAGAGGGAGGGGAGGCGAGGGAGCCTCTTGGAATTAAGGCCCCAATAAGAGGCAGCAGTTGGAGGAGTGGCGGGGGCGTTGTCTCACCGCTGTCATCGCTGCCAGTAAAAGACAGCGATCGCAGCGGCGGGGCCGGGACAGAGCCCCCGCCGCTGCATCTTACTGGCCGTCTCTGTGAATAGGGTGGGCATGGCCTGCGCTGGCGCTGATGCTAATGGGGGGAGGGGGATGCCACACAGCCTATACTAATGGGGGGAGGGGGATGCGACACAGCCTATGCTAATGGGGGGAGGGGGATGCCACACAGCCTATACTAATGGGGGGAGGGGGATGCCACACAGCCAATACTAATGGGGGGAGGGGGATGCCACACAGCCAATACTAATGGGGGGAGGGGGATGCCACACTGCCTATGCTAATGGGGGGAGGGGGATGCCACACAGCCTATGCTAGTGGGGGGAGGGGGATGCCACACAGCCTATGCTAATGGGGGGGAGGGGGATGCCACACAGCCTATACTAATGGGGGGAGGGGGATGCCACACAGCCTATGCTAATGGGGAGAGGGGGATGCCCCACAGCCTATACAAATGGGGGGAGGGGGATGCCACACAGCCTATACTAATGGGGGGAGTGGGGATGCCACACGGCCTATACTAATGGGGGGAGGGGAGATGCCACACAGCCTATACTAATGGGGGGAGGGGAGAATGCCACACTGCCTATACTAATGGGGGGAGGGGAGAATGCCACACTGCCTATATGGGAATGGGAGGGGGGATGCCACACTGGGTATATGGGAAATGGGAGGGGGGTGAATGCCACACTGCCTATATGGGGAATGGAATGGGGGCATGCTACACTGTCTATGGAATGGGGGCATCCCACATGGCCTATGGGAATGGGATAGGGGGAATGCCACACTGTCTTTAATGGTGCATTTTTGATTTAAAATATTTTTTTTCTTATTTTCCTCCCCCAAATCCTAGTTGCATCTTATTGGCAGGTGCGTCTTATAGGGCGAAAAATACGGTATGTAGTGAACGGGGATCTCCCAAAAAAGAAGCTTGTCTTCTCCCCCCCAGCCTACTAATATTCTCTGACCCAATTCAGAGGTGCCAGTACTCGCATACCTATACCAACAACAGGTTTACCAATCACACTCCCTTCCGGGATACCCCTACCCCCAAACCCCCCCTTTCCCCCTCCCTCCCCACCCTTTACTCGTCCCCCATTAACCCCCCTTGCCCCAGGGCAAACCACACTGACTAATATTTTCTAGTGTTGCTCCTGATTAGTTTTGGGTTTTGCCCCCTTGTTCTATCATTACGTTTCTTCTTTAAAACCCTTTCCTCCTGAAACGTAATTAATCCTTTCACATAAAAAAAGTCTGATTCATGCCCCCTCTCTCCCTTTTTTCCTCTAGACTGTACTAATTAATCTTTAAGTCTTTCCTGCTAACTTTTCAGTTGAAGTCCTTCCACCATTTTTGTTGCCTGACTTTGGATCCATTATATTTGAATAATATATTTTTGCATGTAAGATCTCCAAAATTGCAGAAGAAGGGTTGTTTTGAGAGTTTTGCTCTTGCCTTCTGTGGGCCTAATGCACCTTGGGGCAGACATTATTAATCAAAGAGTGAGAGGGAATAAAAGAATGACCTTACTTCATATTATGGTGGATAAATATACACAAGTAAGGTGTTAATATTCACTCGTAACTAAAAGATAGATTCCTATTGCTAAATGTGTTATTGTAAGTTGGTATAGTGCTGATAGATCCATTGGGTTATGCCCACTCAACGTGTTTCACCCTGGCCACAGACTTTATCAGGAGCTGGACCTGGTGAAAAAGGGATGGGGTTAGATCACATAAAATGGTAAAGATTGACTCATATTTCCTTTGATTGTGCTTAGTGCTACATGCATGAAACCAAGTAAATCATAACCATAGCATTATCTACAGGAACTCTGTAAACCAGGCTTGTATTAGAAATAAGGTGCTGGACCTGGTATAGTCGGGTCTATAGGGTAAAGGCTAGGTGAGATCGTATGAAGGAGTGGTACCTAGTAAGGCAGTTAAATACTTTAAATAGGTTAGGTTTTTAACCTTTTTTACGAGTAGCATTGGAATTGTGGGTGTAGTGGAAGCAGCTGAACGTTGTGACAAGATGGTGGTATAAGTGAAATTCAGTGATTAATTAGCTTAAACATAGGCCGATTGGTAGCTGTTGCCTAAATGTACCTTGTATTAGTAGAATAGGTGGATAGGCCGGTAAAATTAATTACAAAAACTTCTTTAATGCTTATTATGTAGCTATTCAGATGAGTCATCAGCGTGTGTGTTGTCAGTGGTGGTCAGAGGCAGTGTCTGAATCATTGTTGCCGCAGCGCCTCTGATGTGGGCCCAGTGGACCACTGATTATTGAAGCATTAGTCAATCAGGTGGCGTGTTGTGCAGGTGTGCCATGATGTCAGGCTGGGGAGGAGGCAACTGCCTGGCTTGAGGAGTCTACGTTGGATCTTGCTCTCCTATTGGGAGGGTGGGTTTTCAGTATGCTAGTGGGTAGAGCTAGTGTTGTGACTGACTGGATCTGAACTGAGCATACACGATATATGCTGTTAGAGGAAGTGTGTGGCGTTGCATTCCAGCTGGAGGTCAACATGACCGAGCCGTGTAAGGAACTGTGTGACAGCTCATGGTCATGTGACCAGGCTGTCAGCAAGATATTCGTTCATTTGAGCGCAAGTATCATTCTTATGAGACCTATTTTGTTTATCCAGACTAGAAATAATTATTATAGCTTCGCGCTCTGCAGCCCCTTCAGTCTTTAAATATGTCAGATATGTGGCACTGATGGTGGAATGGTTATGTGGTTTAACCCTTTTGAATTCCTGGCTTGGGTGGTAATTGGTCAAGGTGCCTGAGGCTAGTTAACATTTCACCTGGTGAGTTGTTTGCAGATTTGGTCCAAGTGTAAAGGACTGGTGCCTGGTATACAGAGTCCTGGATAAACTATATTCCTAAATAGCTGAAGTCTCTATGCTAGTGCTATATAACACGGTGCAATGCATAGTATTGAACAAGAGAGGTAACATATTAAAAGTAGTAAGTATATTACTGTTCATATACAAAAAAGTAAATTTGTGGGATCAATCCCATAATGAAAAAGTAATAGCACTACAGATTGATCGTCCATTATGGTATATATAAAAGATACAACAGTCAAGTATTTACTGACAATATATCATTTATACAAAATAGTGGGCACAACTTTAAATATTGATAACTGAGAGTGCTGCCCAACCCGTCAAGCTACTAGAACATGGGCCAAACCAAATTGACAAGGGTCATAAGAAAGGGGCACAACTCCACAAATACCATAAAACAAAAATATTTTATTAAGTGTTACACTATAGCAAAAATAAAAACACACATGCAACACAAAGACACTGTTAAAATCAATTCATCCACTATTCCTGTGATGCTAAAATATTCATCAATCCATATTATAGAAAACCACAAGGTATCAAAAAGTACAAATAGAAATCAGTATTAAATAGCTCCACAAATAGCCCAGAAAAACTACTACAAATAATTCATCAAAACAATTTCCAACTATAAACCTGTGCAATCAATCAAATCTAAAGTGCAAATGCTAGATAAGGAGGCTATATTCACTAAGTAAAGCAGAGGATGAGAACCCAATGTAAACCCAATACACAAAAGTGCTGTTAGTGCAGGGCTGTTTAAGGGACCTGAGGTAGTAAGCAATCACTGGAAAGAAAAAGTAAAGATCATACTGTCCTTGTAGTCAAACGTGACTAATCATCAGGCAGGATTGAAGTGGACTGAAGGTAGGAGACGCCATGCGTTCCGCCGCTCCGCTACGGTTTCTCCAGGGGTGCTGTCTCTTTGAATGGTGTCTCCTTTTATTTAGCATGGCAGAGCATCATCTTCTATCACACCGGTGCCGACCGCTATTGAAACACAAGAAGAGATAATGAAGTTGTGCACAGGGGGCATCCCACGCACGCACTCTGAATCCAACCCAGCCATGAACCGTGCCATTGTGCTGTAAACTCTATAGGTTAAAGAAAAAAAACATATGGTGACAATCATGTGTACACTAAGAACAAAGCAAAAACATCAAAGTGCAACTCAAACTCCAACTAAAGTGCTGTTATGCTGAAACAAACATGTGATAGCAAAGGTGAAAATGGAAGACCCCAAACATCATGGGGATATAGAGTGCACCCCCCAACTATAAGATCAGGAACAAGGTGTGTGGGATAGGCCTAATAAGCAAGCACCATTCAAGCCAAGAATGGCACAAAGCTCACATCTTCATTTAGGCCAATGGGTGCCTCCGCATCCAGCTTGTGAATCCATCTCATCTCTTCTTTTAGCAATCTCCTTTTCAAATGCCCCCCTCTGACACCCATCTGTATTTTCTGTACCCCCACTACTCTCATATTTCTTGTCGATCTGCCATGTTGGAGCAAAAAATGGCGAGCCACAAGGGTTAATTGCTTACCTGTTTGTCCATCACGCGCAGCTAATCGAATATTAGAGAGATGGGCTTGTATCCGCATGCGTAGAGTGTTTTTGGTCTCAACAATGTAAATCTTATTGCACGTTGTTCGTTGTTGAACGAATGCAGGGGAAATTGTTTTCCTGTATGAGGGTTACATATTGCTATTGTCTTCTCCACCAAGAGACAGATGGAACAATGTCCACATGGCGAGCAGCCCTTCACATTTCTCGGAGGCAACCAAGATGTCTATTGGCTTTCAAAATGGCTGTGGCATAGCCTGTCACATAGATTTTGGGCTCGTTTGGCTATCATCTTTGGCCCTTCCGGTAGCCAAGGACAAATATCCACGTCGCTCTTGAGGACGTTCCAGTGGCGTTCTAAGATTGTATATAGATCCCTCCACTGCTTGTTGTAATTAGTAGTGAATCTGATTTCTTGACTCTTGGATCGGCTTCGGCTATGTAGAAGTTGATTACAATCCCCGTGTTTCGCCCTATTCAAGGCCCTATGTATTACTTGCCATGGATAGCCTCGATCTGAGAACCGCTGTGATAGTTTAGTTGCTTTTTTATCAAAGTAATATTTCGAGCTGATCTTTTGAGCAGTTTCGCTTAATCCGAAGAAATTGTCCGGTTGGTATTCCCTTTTTCAGAGACACTTGATGAAATGATTGGTCATGTAAGAGGCTATTGCAGGACGTGCTTTTCCGATATAAGGTAGTCCCGAGTGTATCATTCTCCAACACTCTTATGGCTAAGTCCAGGAAGTTAACCTGAGAAGCATAAAGTTTGGAGGTTACCTCAATGTGCAGATCATTGGAATTGAGGTCAGAGACAAATTGTTCACATTCAGAGGTAGACTCCTGCCATAAAATGAAGATGTCATCTATGAACTGATACCAGGCGATGATAATGCCATGGTATCGGCTCAAGGGGTCCCCAAATACCCACTCCCTCTTCCACCAACCCAAGAACAGGTTGGCCACTGAGGGAGCACAGCGGGCCCCCATGGCCACCCCCATCTTCTGCCTGTAATGTCTACCATCAAATGCAAAGTGGTTTTGGCCCAAAATAAATTGTAACAACTGGACAATGAAGGTTTGTTTGGCCATCGAGGTACCAGATCCCATGTTTAGAAAATTTACCTAATGGCATACTCGTGTGTGATGTTCGAGTACAGTGCCTCTATGTCACAGGTGACCAATTAACAGTCTTTGGGAAGCTGGACCATGTCTAATTTCTTAAGCAGATCTAATGAGTCTCTAAGATAGGAGGTCAATCCAGTTACATGAGGTTGCAGGTGGTCATCTTCATAGATACTGATATGCTCCGTCAATGACCCTATGCCCGATACAATTGGGCGCCCTGTTTTTTATAAATCTATTGGGCCAAACTTTGGGTTGTGGGGGTGGCTCCATATACTGGTGCTCAGATTAATTTGGGACTAATGTTGGTTTGTCAGAGGGTTGGAGATATAAGTGGTAGGTAAATATGGGAATAATATCAAGTTGGTAAGAGTAGTGAGGGGTGCTCGCTATGGGCTAAGACTTCTTTGGCCTAGCAGTCGGCATATGGTTGGCTGGAGCTGGCTCCTGTTTTTAGTTATGACAGGGTCTCATCTGTTAGGATAACATCTCTAATTGTAGCAGGTGCTTGTCTCCTCCTCATTGGTTAGGGTGTATTCTGTCTAACATGTTGAAAAATATATGGTGGTTTTCTTTGGATGAGTGATTATTCACATGCTTTTAGAGCTATTGTTTTTAATATCATTGTAGTATTTGCGGATTCTGTTTTTGAGTAGTCTTTTAGACTTCCCACATAGAAGGCTTTGCAGCTGCATATTGCTATGTAGATAATGCCTGGAATATTACCTCTTCTGCAAGACCTGTTATGCAGAAATGTTGTGGTGATGTGGAATCGTTATGGTTTTGTACAAGTGTTTGGCTTACTGACTTGGCTCTACAAAATGTTAATTGTGGTTGATGATGTATAAATTGTTTTATTCATTTATTGAGAAGTGTTTGTAGAAGTGTATGCAGTAATAAGCCTTGCAGTATTTTGTGTGGGGACTGCTTACTCTTTGTGAGTTATCTGGTTCTGAGGTGGGTGTTGGCACTCTGGTATGCTGTTCTTAAATATTTGCTTCTGTACCCTCTTTTCTCAATCTCTTACATAGTTTTTTGACTTCAGTTTCAAAGTCACTATCCTGGGCACAGGTTTGTCTTAAGTGGATGTATTGGCTTGTGGGTATACCTTTGATGCAGGAGACATGGTGATTGCTGGTGGCAAATAAAATAGTATTTCCAGCAGTTGATTTATGGTAAAGGTTTGTATATAGGGTACCAGTGACTATTTTGTGTATGGTGATGTCGAGGGAGTGTATACTGTCATGGCTTAAATCTACTTTTTTATGAATTATCTTGTCAGTAAAGTTTGATGGGTTTTCATCATAAAAGATGGTTTTCTCCCACCAACCTGGAGACAGCCACAACCTGAGATGATTGGGTGGCTGGGGAAATTTGTCAGATTTTTGTGAATTTTAGGCAGGGCAGATCTCCAGAACTGCACCCAATATTCTAGCTGGGTATTCTAGCCACTTTCTACGTTTGAGGTCCGACCAGTGCTGCATTATTTGTGTTTGGGTGTAAGCTGACGTCCCCTGTCTTCTCAGATGTCTTCTCAGATGGGCAGCCATGGCTTCTGCTAACGTCCTCTTTTCATAAGTGTTGGACTTTAAGTTGTAGTGGTCTGTTATGAATGTCTGGAAAGACAGAAGTCAATTCCAATGTTAGTTTCCTGCCTTCCTTGCCGGGACCTAGTTTAGGTCACCATGCATGCATCTTCCAATCATGTCTCTTACAATACAACCACCGTTGGCAGTGCTCTGCAACATGGCGAACCCATTTCTCCAAGCCCACAGTACTGGCAGATAAAAGTCTCAGAAGCACTTAGGTCAAGTGGCGCACCAAGCTCTCCCCTCCGCCATTACTGGCAGATTGTCATGTCTGAGGTCTCTATCTCTCTGACCCTGCAACAGTTTCCCAAATCCATCAGCCTACAAACAACTTCAGCTCCCCAGCATCCCCTACAAACAGACAAGAGTGGGGCATGTGACATGTGGCCACAGCATATGTCGGACTGCATGTTCACTTTGGCACATGTGGAGTGGCACATTAATGTTGTTGGCCTGGGTGACTTAAAACAAAAGAGGACAGCAGGCAGCTACAAACAGATTTAGATAAATTGGAAGCATGGTCAGTTAAATGGCAAATGAAGTTTAACACAGATAAATGTAAGGTTATGCACATGGGAAGGAGAAATCTGTGTCATGATTACACACTAAATAAAGAAACACTTGGCAAAACAACAATGGAAAAGGACCTAGGGGTTTTAGTTGACAATAAGCTCAACTGTAGTAATCAATGCCAGGCAGCTGCTGCCAAGGCAAATAGGATCATGGGGTGCATCAGGAGGGGCATAGGTGCTCATGACCAGAGCATCATTTTACCCCTGTACAAGTCACTGGTCAGACACCATATGGAATACTGTGTACAGTTCTGGGCACCTGTGCTTAAGAAGGACATATCAGAACTGGAGCACGTTCAAAGAAGGGCAACAAAGTTAATAAAAGGAGTGCGGGGGCTAGAGTACCCGGAAAGATTGTCCAAGTTAGGTTTATTTAGTCTAGAAAAAAGACGATTGAGGGGTGATCTTATATCTATGTATAAATATATTCGGGGTCAATACAAAGATCCGTCCCACAATCTATTTATACCCCGGAGTGTAACCATAACCCGGGGGCATCCACTAAGATTACAGGAAAGGTGCTTTCTCCACCGACATAGGAGGGGATTCTTCTCTGTAAGAGCAGTGAGACTATGAAACTCACTGCCAGAGGAGGTAGTAATGATGGATACAATAAAAACGTTCAAAAGTGGCCTTGATGCCTTCCTGGCATGTAATAACATTTCCAGCTATGGCTACTAGACCACTGGAAGGATTTCAACAGGCTGAACTGGATGGACTAAAGTCTTTATTCAGCCTTACATACTATGTTACTATGTTACTATGTTACAATCTCTCCTGAGGGCCCCAGAGGAAACCAGCCCCTCCCTACAGGTGGTATTCGTTAAGGCAATGCCAAATCACGGAGGAAAACTTTTAGGTGCCAGTTTCACCCGCTATTTTAAAGTGGTGCGTCAGGCCGCCAGTTTGCTCCATGATGACCTGGCTGCAAGGTTGGTGGAGCAGCGCCACAACAAAATGCTGGAGGCGCTGCTGGAATAAATGGTGGAGACCAACCAGCAGAATGCCAGAATGCTGGCACTACTGGAGGTCTGTTGGGCACCAAACAACGTGCATCAGGCCACCTGCCCCTAACCATTCCTTGGGGACTTTGGGGGGAAATCAGTTATGTATGTATGTGTAAAAGGGCAAACCTTTTACTTGCACTAATTATGACCCTAAGCCATCCAAGTTGTGGGGCATTGTATATAGGTCCCACAAATAAATTCAAGCAAACTAAAACTTGGTTTGGATGCTCTTTATTCACACCTAAAAATTGTAAAGGGGGGCACGGAAGAAAAAGAAAGAAAAACTAAATCAAACAAAACTAATCATGAAAAAGAGGAGTCCACCCAATGCATGCGAATGGATTGGGCAGAACGGCTCTGTGAACCAGAATAGAGTTGGCCAGGAACTCTGGAGCAACAGCAGGGGTTACCTCCTCCACATACGCTGCCACCCTCTCCATTAGCGCAAAATTGTGGATGGTGATGCAGGCCAAGATGATTTTTACCACTTTCTCTGACTTATACTGGAGTGCGCCCCCTGTGTGGTCCAGGCACCTTAATCTGGTTTTTAGGAGCCTGAATGCATGCTTTTCAACTGCCCAGGTGGGGCTGTGGGCAAGATTATAGGCCTCCTGGCCAGCTGTTTGGGACAGCATAGAGCAACTAGTAAGTGCAAACAGGAGGAGATAGGAGGAAACAGGTGGCATTAGTCTACTGGGAAATAAAGCTAAAGGTAAGATGCAATGCTAGGGAAAAGGATTTTAACTAGCAACAGGGAACATTGGGCAATAAAATAGGGACAGTAGTACTGAGGAAAGTCAGGGAGACAAGTAGGCAACAACAAGAAATTAGCACAAAAACTAAAAAAGGTGCACAGATTCAAATTGCCAAAACCAGTACAAATGCAAAGATAACAATAGAAATGAAGAACAAATACAAGAATAGACACACTTACTCCTAAGTCAACCACCACTCAGCTCGAAACTCTCAAAATGGGTATACAAGCTGGAACTCCTCAAGATGAATGGGGCATGTGATTAGCCAGGGAATCTGGCCAAAATGCTGAAAAAATGCAGATCTGGTCCTATGACGCATTGGACGTTAAAAGAGTGGCCCATCTTATGGTTGCTGAAACAAATGCAGAAAAGAGTCAGTTTAATAAACTTGCAACAAGAAAGGAGCAGGCACAAAAAACTAAATAAACAGTGGCTACAGGAACTCAGGGAAGCTGGTTTAGGGGAGCTGATGCTAGGCTAGCATAAATACAGGGGAATGGCCAAGAAGGAGGAGCAATGTGGATTTAAAGATACCGAAACATATATTCCTGAGCAGCTGGGGGAACCATGGCCACGTGCGTTCAAACTATGGTGCCCATGACACTTGGCATATTTGCAATTTTGAAAAACCCCAACCTCACTGAGTTCCAAATGGCCATGCTGTCTGGAAAAGAGATCTATTTCTCCTGCAGGACAGCCATGTAATTGAGAA
Organism: Gastrophryne carolinensis; assembly: GCA_027917425.1. NCBI lineage: Eukaryota > Metazoa > Chordata > Amphibia > Anura > Microhylidae > Gastrophryne > Gastrophryne carolinensis. The sequence goes on along the minus strand of CM051239.1, from coordinate 217,631,808 downwards.
ATTTAGTCAGGGCACATCTCAGCGAAGGCTATGATATACCAACTGACAGTGCCCCTAGCCACTGGAAGCAGCCATTCACTACAAATTAAAGGCAGTCAACCAATTTGGTCATACCAACCATAAAATTCCATGTCTTGTGCACATCCCTCAGAAATAGACTGGGTGCTCCTCCCCATCTTCCAACATATGCAACAGCTCTTTATATGACATCATATGCACACACAAGACATATTAAAACTTCTTAAAATACACACAAAGACAACACCGTAAACACCAGACACAGGTAGAGATGGGGGGGGGGGGGGGGCAAAATATACATTGGTTGCTGAAATGATCAATAAAACACAAACTCTCCTTTCTACTTGTGATCTGGATCACCCCTAAATAATGCCCCTAGCCATACAATAATAAAAATAATATAATCACAAAACACCTCTGGGAGTCATGTGCAAATTGAGTCCAGAATAAATAGAGCTTGATTATGTGGGCAAGCTGACCCATGGAACATGGGGCTGGTTAGTGAGATGGGGGTGGCAATTGAGTGTTGATTGTTTTGATACTGCTGTTTATTCTTTGATACATTCACTCTCCTTTCTTTGTTGATTCTGAACTCAATTTGCACATGACAAAGCAAAGGTTTTAATTGATTATAATATATTATTTGTGAGCACTAATGTTGTGGCTTTGTTGCTCTGATTTTCATTGAAATTGTATGACTAGGGGCATTATTTATGGGTGATCCGAATCACAAGTTGCAAGGAGAGTTAGCGTTTTATTGATTATGGGGGTTATTTAAGAAACGCTAACGGCAGTAAGTGCCACGTAGTGCCATATAGCATCGGGTGAACCTGGGCGCTATATGTGAAAACCACATTTAAGAAACTCAATCTGGTTAGCTCCTCTAAAAGCGTCATGTAGCATCACATGTATTACTAGCGGTGGCTTAGTGTATAGCGCCGGTGCTCTATGTTCAGCAGAGCCATGTAGTACCTGTCGCTCAGTAGCGCTCTCCTATACATTTCAATGGGGTTTTATCTGGTTGTGTATAAACCGGGTTTTGCTAAAGTAATTTTTTACATTTTTGGTTCAAATGATTGTGTGGCCTCTCCTGCCCAGTAACTAAACACTTTTATTGTGTTTAATTTTTTTATGCAGAATTGTATGTGAAGGTCTGCCATTACAGTGTAATTGTGTGTGTCAGTGTTAAAATGTAATTCCATGTGTTTTCACTCTGTGCTGGTGTTTTTGTGTTTAGAAACAGACTTTTATCACATAGCTTCTGGCACTCTGCACTAAAGCGCCCAGTTTTATAGCGCCGATGCCGGTTGTGTGTATTTTTTACTTAAATATGCGCTTCAGCGTCGAACTGGCGCTACCTATCGTTAGCTGCAGCATTGTCCGGTTGTTAGATGTAGCATCTTAAGTGCTTTGACCTCGGGATACCACCCAGCATTTTCAAGTGAATCAGGGAGAGTGCTTCTACAGTGCCCTCCAGACATCACATCCATCAATGCTGGACAGGATACTACTACAGTGTCACTTTTCTGGACATTAAACTAGGTCACATTGCCAGACACCCACTTACAGTGACCACTTGCGGACGCGTTAAGCACCGCTACATAGACACTCACATGGCAATATGTGGCACTAGTCTTAAATTAACCTCTTTATGAACAACCAATTGATTTGTATATCTTGTTCCCCCATCTCTACCTGTCTTTGGTGTTGTCTTTGTTTGTATGGTTTTAATATGTTTTGTGTATGCATATGATGTCAAATAAAGAGACAAAGTTTTGATATATAGGAGTTAGGAGTCAGTTAAGAAATCAAGCTGGTTCTAAAATGAATATGTAGTCTGTAATGTAAGTTTTGTGATGGACAAGCTGTTGCACTTGCTGTCACTGGAAAAACTAGAATGATTGACCTTCATTAATGTGAAGCCCAATGTGCCCAATATTCCTGTGTCCAATGCACAACTCAATAAAATTCCTGTGCCCAATGCACATCTCAATAAACCATCATTCCAACATTTGAATGAGCTATTCACCATCACACATTCTGATTTACTGTTAGGTGAAAATCATATTTTGATAGCCACAGCCAAAGACTCTACTGGGTAAGTTAAATTTAAAAACTGTCCTGGTAATGAATTGGATAACAATACTCATAAACAATTTTGGTTTCAAATGAAAAATGGAGGGGAAATTAATGGAAAATTAAGGACCTGATTTATCAAACACTTCTGCCAGATTTCAGTGCAAATTTGAGTAGTGCAAAATATGATTTATACATTTTTCAGCATGTTGCGGCACCCCTGATATTTCAGTAAATGTGTTTCTTGCAGTGCAGCAACATGCACAAATGTGAAAAATATATATATTTTCACTGATGTGGCACTGTCTGGCAAAATTACTTGTAAATAAATCAGGACCTAAATCTTCTATTGGCTCTCATCTTCTTTCTAGCATTATTTTCAATGGGCTCTAATAGCTACCAGCATAAGCTTGCAAGAAGGGGGTTGGAGGGGTGCTTTAACAGCTAATTCTGAACAATGGTATCCTGTCAAAACCAATGGCATACAAATGGCATACCTACAGAAAATGAAAATCACTATAACAGGAATACAAAGCAGCATTGTGGGCAGAAAACTTACAAACAATAAGGTACCTGGGGTGGGGAACAAAATAGATTGAGTTGTTTATGGGGGATTTGGTTTGCTTTAAAAGAGTAAGTGGGAGAAGCTATCTGTTGACCCTTTCTGGGAGGTTTTCACAGGGATACCTAAAGTATGCAGTTGTCAACAGTTTTTAAGATACATTAAGCAATAATGTTTGATACTTTGATACTACTCTTCTTAGAATTAAACATACTTTATATAGACAAACACCTACTAATCCTTGTGTCAGGACATCATTGCATATTATGGTAATTTGGCAGTTTAGTAGTTTATAGTTTCAACATCAGAGGGACATTTCACCATAAGACACAATTCTACATTATATATACACATAACACTGTTTTTTAAGCCTATAGGCATTTAAAACATATTCCACCTTATCCTGTACATGTTAACTTTACTGATGGCATCTTGCTCAGTTTTTAATGCAGTGGTACAACTCATAAAATTAATTCCCATTTTGTGTGATTGTCAGTACTGGGCATTGTTCTGACCTTTGTTTGAACTCATCAGCTGAAATGAAGTTGCTCAGTGAGCTGGAGATGAGAAATCCTAGTTTCAAGAAATTAATCAACTCCATCAGCCTTTCCAATGGGCCTGAAAATGGCACACGTCATACTGACCCTGAACAGTTTAAGATCTCCTTTGTAAATAAAAGCCATCATTCATGGCCGGGAAGATACTAAATTATATGCTTTTACATTTAATTTTCAGCATACTTGTGTTTTTGATTACTGTGCCATGTTTCATAAAGAAGGTAGTACCTTTTAAGTAGTGAATACTTCCTCCCAGTTGCCCAAGCTTTTCTATAATGAAAAACTTAACGCAAAAGAGTGACACATGCAGCTAATTCTTTTCCCAAGTAACACCCTAAGCAACAATACCAACTTATTTTCTTCATAGAAAAATCAATAACTGGCTTGGAAATAAAAGTAATCCCAATGCCTAAGGCAGCATATATTCCTGACAGGCTACTAAAACTATGTTTTAGTTGCCTGAAGCTCTCGCCGCTAATCATTCACTTTCCTTTTCTTACTTAGTCGTAGGATATCTCTGTGGGCTACTAAAATGTAAAGGCAATCTGACAAATTGTTTGCCCAGGAAACATCGCCTGCTTCCCTCTTCATACAAGTTCATTTCCCGAAACAGATAATGACAAGTCAGAGATGTGGCCGTTCTTTGTAAAACAAGCTATTTACAAGGCAAAAAGCCATTTGTATATTTTATTCAGAAGATCTTCACTTAAATGCTGACAGCTTTTTCATGTCCAAGACAGGAACTGTTCAGCACAACAAGATCTTCATGGACAGTACTGTATCTAGGGCAAAACAAACTGTTAGCTCTAGAACTAACTTAGCTAGATACGAACGAATGGATACTTCAGCTCACCTCAAACTCTTGTTTTTTTACATTGTATTTATCTCTATCATTATATATCAGTATTGTATGAAAATAAAATTTGTCTTCCCCTTAAATTATAAAATGCATTCTTTTATAAGGAAAGAGATCTCACCATTATTATAGAATTATATATATTCTCCAAATAACTCAAAATCTAACCCTATGATTTTTTTGTTGACTCACTTCTCCAAAGCACTTTACTGTTACATTTGCTGCTATAACCAATAGGCTTTTAAAGCTTGTTGAGGATCACCACATCTAAATTTTAGGAGAATTATTATGTTATTAAGAGCATTTAAAAAATCAATACATTCGTCTCTGAGTCACTAGCATAATTTTTTACTTCTGGCAGTATCACAAATGACAATGTTAACCACAGATGGTTTCAGAGATTGTAAACTATTCTACTATTTTAGCTTTGCTTACTACTCCCATTTTTCTGGGCATATTCTGGGCAGCATGGAAAGCACTGCTGCCAGATGGATTGTGTATTAGAAGCTTTTTGTCACTTTCTCCACATAATCTGTCATTCAGGTAAAAGAATCAGATATCCTGGAGCCTTTGTTGGGTTAACATCCAGGAGCTGGGTTTATGGATGATGTGAAAAACTCTGTTGAGGCACCCACACAGAATAATATGCACATTGGTCTGGCCTTGTACATCACAAATCCTGCCTTGAAGCCAGGAGCCAGAAGCGATGCACATAGCTTCAAATACCAGGGCTATAGAATGGTGTGAAAGGTAAGCAGAGGAACATTGTACCCCTCTTGCACCCCTGATCTAAAGTTTGTGGTGAAAGTCCACCAAGTTAACTTTTCTTTTAAGGTAAACCTATACTAAGGATTACAGTTACAGATTGCAGTATACGTAATTTCAGGTACAATCGTTTTCGAGATATTAGGTTAATGGGCCGGGGCCTAATCAGAAACTTATATATGTGCTGCAAAGAATTAGATTTTTTGCCTGGTGTAATTTATACATAGGATTCTGTAAATACACAGCCTCAGTATCATAGTGATTGCAGATTCTTTTGATTCAACACCAAAATTTGTGTATATCCTTAGCTGACAACTTCCTCCTACTAGACTAGGCAAAAAGTAAGGCAGAGCTGTTGTGTTAGCTAATTCCACTTTAAAATGTCAAAATTGTATATGGCGCTTGGTGTAAAGTACTCCTGTGTAAAACATATGTGATGTTTCAAAGGTAGTCTTAGGACAATACTTTTTACAAGTGAGTTTAATCATCCAAACCCAAGTGAACACAAATATGATAAATAAGGTGGAGGAGCAACAATGATGGGGCCCCTGACCTTCTGGGACCTGGCGCAGTCGCACCCCCTGCAATCCCTCAAGTTATGCCCCTGAATATTTTATAATGTTGGAACCCAAAGTGACTGGTGTTTCACAAGATCCCTTGCTACACCATGGATAGGTAAGAATATGTTCAATGATATTATTCAATAGTCAGTTGATAATGATTTAGCAATAAACTTCTCAATAAATGTAGAAGACCCAAAGGAGTATTGCCCAGGGCTCTGTTCGACCTCATTCTGGCTCTCCCTCATAGCAGTGATGTTAAAACCTATACAGAAGGCAGGCACATAAAAAATAGGGGTATTAGCTCCTTAACTGTAAATCTAGCCCTAGCTGCAAGGCATTTCTGTTTACTCACATGCATCCAGCATAACAAAACCATGCTATACTTTATACATTTATCATTTTTTTAAAATAAAATTGGAATACATTTAAATAAATAGCTCTCAGACGTTGTTTAAAGGTTAGAGTTGTATCATCTAATGAAAAAAATAATAAGCAGCAGTTTTGTCATACTTGAAATTTGTGAAATGTAGGTGTTCACTATTATGCACCGTATTATTGTAGTGACATGTTTTACTGCCCCCAGGCAAGTCTTTATACTAAATGTTATCTATTAAATGATTCAAGTCTTGGTTCCTAGACTGTCAAGCTTATTTTCTCTTGACAATTATTTTAACTTTGCACAGCATGTGATTTGATTTTAATGCTGTCAGCATGTAATCAGTCTGTCAGGTACCAACCACCTGCACCATTTGCTATTGGCTGATTGGATGGGCGTCATTCACTAGAAAATGAATGCTCTAATAACAAAAGAATACTTTGTCCTGTGGATAGCCTCAAAGTGGACATAAACCCAACCGATAAAGCAACTCATCACCAAGGAAAAACCTGGTGTGTGTGGGCTGTAACCCAACCTTCCCCACCATACCAACCTTTTAATTGTGTTGTGCTGATGTGGTACCAGGAACTAGCAGCACAAATGTGGCAGCAGCACCTCCTTCAGTAGAAGAGATCTCATGTTAAAAGTGGACCTTAACCTTAGTCTAGAAATTCTGCACCAAGGAGAATCATGGTCCATATTGACCCTAACTCACATACTCCCACCATACTTACCTTTTAATCATGCTTCTCACCATTTTATTTCTCAAGCTTCTAGCATTGGTAAGCATGCGAATGCTTGTGGTTATTTTGTATATTGCCCTTAAGCCTGCTACACATATTACCCCCTCCACCCCCATTTTCATTTCTACACCCACTGTCTCTTTCTTTCCTGGCTTCCCCTCTTAAGTTGACGTCCTTGCCTTAAGCTTACGGCCTAAGTCCCTGAAATCATTTTTAAGGGCCTTCCACCTACTTCTTCCTATGTCATTGGTGCCAATATGCACCATGACCGCTGGGTTTTCAGCAGCCCCTCCCAATAATTTGTCAGCCCAACTCTGGTTTTTAACTTACCTCACTTTTAAATCAGCCACTTTGAATGAACAGGCACAGAGAATCTTACTCTATGTCAGTTAACCATGTAAACATGTATAACTCCATGTCTATTCCAGCCAAATTAACTTGTTCTTTTCTGCTGATGGGATTGTCACACTAAAGCATGCATGAGTCATCATCTGCTGCTGAGTAGGCCCAAGAGAAAGGAAAGAGTTTCCTAGGACTTATCAAGTCAACTGTGAAAATGCATTCAGTAGAGATGAGTTCTGGTCGAACAATTCAGTTTGCCACAGTCCACAGTTTCCTGTGAGTTCGTTCAAATGAATGTGCAGTTTTCATTGGCTGATTAATATCGATTTGGGCTTTAGGAAGTTACAAGTACAAAGGCACAGGAAGCCAAGGACGCAGGAATTACAGGTGATACATCTGGCCAGTCCTCCGCTAGCCCTTTTATGTCACACCATGCCCTGCCAGTATAAAACATATATAAACTGACTCCTCAAAAAAGGTTTAGCCTTTTAGAGAAAGAAAAAGCACTGATTTCATTGCTAGTGCACAAATTATAAACGTATAGCCAGCTCACCCTGTAGTATCCTGGGAGGAGAAGGGCCCCAACCAGCTCAGCATTGCTAGTGGATATAGTCAAAAGGATGTAATACCGCGCTGCTCGCAAGAACAATATAATTGTACAATCTATTAAGAAAGGTGGAGCTCAACGTGTGAAATATAGGGTTCCAATTTCTACAAACAGATTAACGGTTATCATATATACAGATGATTACACAAAGCTCTTAACAGTCCACCGTGATGTAGGCAAATCCACACGTGTTCACACACTGGACAATCCGCCACCAATCAATCAAGCCTCTTACCAGATGGCTAATACAAATCGGCAAAATGATGTAATTTCTCAGTTAGATCCTGGTCTCCCTTAGGTTTATTTCTGGTCATCAATACAGCCTCCAAAGGGTCAGATTTAGAACAAAGGCTTATGACAAAGAATCATCAAACTCCTAGTCCAGAGCCATGCTCAGAAATGGGGACTCCACATCAATGATTCAATAGTGGTTCAAGGTTAATTAACTGCCCAGCTCGCAGGCTACGATGGGCTTCTTTAGCTTCTCCTGGCTCAGGGTGCAGTAATACCAGCGCGCCACCAGCTCCGCATTTTTATCCACCCTAATGTGGGATACACCACAGTGGATAGATAGGGTAGTGTAGTGTAGGAGGGTTTCCATCTTTTTTCTCACAGGTTGCCCGCTGTGGCTAGTGCTACACTGGGGGGGAGGCACTTGGTAATATTCTTGGCTGTGTGCTTTCTTTTCAGAGCATACAGCCCGAATATTGCTGTTTTTAAGGGGACAACCTACATACCTACCTCTCACAGTGTCTGGGGTGGCAGTTGTCTATCAAGTAAGTAAGTAAAAACATTTTTTAAAATTTTACCCACAGGGCCACAACCTTAGTCTGGGGTGAGGATATTAAAATGTGCACACAAACTGACCTATCGCTCGCAGTGTCTGGGGTGCCAGTTGTTGAACTGAGGGTATCAACACACACACACACTTAAAACCAAACACACATGCCTACCTAGTCTCTGGGGTGGCAGTTGTCTTTAATACAAGGAAAAATATTTTTAAAAGTTTATCCACAGGGCCACAATCTTAGGATTGAGGGTATTAAAATGTGCACATACACTCACTGACCTGTCTACCACTCACAGTCTCTGGGGTGCCAGTTGTATTTAATAAAAGGAAACATTTTTTTTACTGCCATATAGGCTCACAACTTTGTATTGGGGTGAGGGTGTTGAACTGTGCACATCCACACACCTAACTACCTACCTTTCACAGTCTCTGAGGTGACAGTTGTGTGTACAAGGAAACAAATTAAAGCTGACCCACAGGGCCACAACCTTATACTTGGGTGAGGGAATTGAACTGTGCATACTGTGGTAAATTGTATCAAAATGTCTATTTCTCCCCTGCTTGGCTGTATAAAGCACAATCCGGGCCGGGTTTTCAGGACCCAGGTCACTTCCCCAATTCCCTAATGGGCTGTTACATGTTCTAAGGCCCTCCACAAGTGTGCACGCTGATTACAGGAGAAGCCTGTATAAGAAGAGAGCACACGGCCTTTCCTTGGTTGATGACCAGCCTGTTGGAGTGAGCCCAGGCTGAGCTGCACCGTGGTGAAGGATAGCACTGGACATTGAGCAGAGGGCTGATACGCCCTGTAAAGTGGACTGGAATTGATCAGCTTGCTGGAGTACCCAGCCCAGGACTATTTGGTTGGTGAAGCAACCCTTTTTGCTTACTGCATTTATGCTGCAATCTTTCGGACTATCTACTGAACTTTGCTGAATAAAAGCCGTTTTTGCTGTTCAAATCCGTTGTCGTCACTGCTGATTGTTTGCCCGCTTACAATACACATGCACCAAGCTAACTAACCCTCGCAATCTCTGGGGTGGAAGTTGTCTTTAATACAAGGAAAAAAGTTAACCCAAAGGGTCACTACATTATTCTGGGTAAAGGAAATGAACTGTGCACACACACACGCACCTACCTACCTATCTCTCACTGTCTTTGGGGGGCCTCAACATAACTGCTGTTTCTGGGGGGGCCCATTAAGGGAGTCTTTTGTGCAAGAAAAGAAGTGTTATTAAAGTTTACCCTAAACATGATACTGAAGTCTAGGTTTGGTCAGTTCTTAACTTTCTATTTACCTCTCACTCACAGTCCTTGGTGGGCCACAAGAGCACTACAGGTTCTGGGGGGGGTGTGTCCAATAACACAAAGGGGCCCTTGAGTTATGGGGCCCACTGCAGAGATTCCCTGGTAACCCTGTGGGTCAGTCTGAGCCTGCCCACAACCTTGGAAATGTCAGACAGCTTTTTAAAAAATTGGCACACTTGTGAGTAATGATGTTTTCCACCCCCCCCCCCTTGTACTGGCTGCTTTCTGCTGCTGCTTCAGGGTGCACATTCCCTGCCAGTGCATTCATGCAAGTTAGTCTGTTGACTAAAGTGTACCATCAACAAGATACTAAGGTCTGGGTTTGGCCAGTTCTTACTTTCCTACCTACCTCTCACTCACAGTCTTTGGTGGGCCTCAAGAGCACTACTGGTTCTGGGGGGAGGGCCATTAACACTGTTATATAGGACTATATATTGGTACTGGTTCTGGGGATCTAGTAACACTTTGGGGAAAAAATACATAAAATCCTGAGTATACCTTTTTAAGGGGGTCAGTCACCTGTGGCTTTCTCACTGATCTTTGGACCATAATTGTATCACTTCAGCTGGAAACCCTACTATAAACAAATAAACAATAAAACAATATTATGCCAAATGGTATTTACTTTGTGTCTGAACTTGGTATGATACAAAGGGGCTCCTGATTCCTGGGGCCCACTGTAGAGATTCCCTGGTAAATCTGAGGGCCAGGCCAATCCAATCCTGCAAACCACCTTGGAACTGTCAAATGGCTCTGGGAAAAACTGGCACACTTGTGAGTAATGATGTTCTCCACAATCCCTCTTGTACTGGCTACTTGCTGCTGCTTCAGGGTGCACATTCCTAGCCACTGCTTTTATGCAAGCTAGTTTTCTGACCCCTACCATGTTTTTGCTTTAGATCTCTGACAGGTGACATTATGCTGGGTGGGTGGCATTCTGCCACTATGCTGGGTTCTTTCTGCCACCCTTGTCCCCTGATGATGATGGTGCTGCATCAGGAGCAGTCTGCTTTGTGCAGTTGTTAGATCAATGTAGGTACCAAAGTAGGTAGGTAAGTGGGCATTTAGATGAGTAGGCAGGTAGAAAAATGGGTAGGTAGGTGGGGATATTCTGGCAGGTAGGTGGGTAGGTAGATAGATGGGTAGGTACTCAGATGGACAGGTAGGGGGTAGTCAGGTAGAGGAGTATGTGGGAACTTAGATATGAATAGATAGAAATTCCTATTAGATAGGAATTTAGGATAGGTAGGCAGGTGGGTAGGTAGACATGTGGATACATGTAGGTGGGTGAGTAAGTAGGCAGGAATATAGTTGGGTAAGTAGGTAAGTAGGCAGATAGGTGAATGGGTAGGTGAGAGGGCAGGAAGCAAGGTGGGCAAGTGGGAAGGTAGCAAGGTGGGCAATTACTACCTCATCTCAAAGGTCTGACAATTTTGCCTTTGAACCAGGGCTGCCAGGTGCTTTGCCAGTTCCTGGGTAGGGAGGCAAGTGGGCAGTTACATAGGTAGGTGGGTGGGTAAGTGGGTAGGTGGGTAAATTAGTGGTAGGTCAGTTAGGTAGGTAAGTAGGTAGGTGGTTAGGTAGATAGGTAGGTGACTGACAACACTGCTCATCTAGGCTGGAGAATCCTGTTGTGTGCTGTCCTCGGCTTTGTCCACCACTTGTCTCCACCATCTTCTGTTCTCAGCACCTCTCCGAGCTGTCCTTGGCGCATCCAGCTTGCCCCACTAAGTCCAGAGATCCAGGGCTCCAAAGTTGGTCACCCTGGGAATCCATGCACCTCGCCCAAGGAGTTCCACTTCTGAGCCCCGATTGTCCAGGACCATGGGGGCAAAGAACCCCAACCTTACAGGGAATGTAGCTGAGATCTTCAGCTGCAGAACAAGCCCCATCCACTGATTTTTAGACCCCAGCTCCAGGGAGCAACATAACAGGGACTTTGCGGTAACACACGCCCATACAGAGGTTCACATGCCCTTGCAGAAGAACTTACTCCTCTTTTCAACGACATCCCCAGTGGGTTTCTACCCCCACTGGATCCAGAGAACCGAGGCTTCAAATCATCCTGGGAATAAATGCACCTCATCCAGGATAGCACACTTCCCAACACTAGATCTCCAGACCTAGGGGGGCTAATGAGCCACTGGAGGTGTGGAAAGGCAAGAGAACCTGAGGTATACACCCCATGCAAGGGCATATGGATTGGAGCTGAATGTTAAAATGCATGGATGAGTCCTCATCTGCTGCTGTGGCTTGCTTACAGAATGGATCGGCTTCAATGGAAGGTTGACACTGAAATCCTGCAGATTCAGTGCTGGATGGAAGATGATTTTAGGGTGACTGCCTAAAACAATTACAACACACTTACCACTTACACATTAAATTCAACCATCTGCTATTCATTGTGCCCTATACCTCAACAAAGGTGTTCGGTGTCATTATGCCTGCTGCCCAACAGTGTCAAGAAATATCAGGCCACACTCTGCCAGGGCTGAGCAGGTGTGAACTGTTCAGACAGGATAGTGGGACAGGCTGTACCTTTCTTATACCTTTTATACCAGACATCTGGTCTTACTTGATAGGTAGGATGAAGATGCCAGACAAGGAGACTCCACTAGCTGCATACAGCATCTGACATGGTGAAGGCCCACATGTGCAGCTGCCTCCCCCTCCTCTGTGTATACATCTCAGTAGGCTCCAACACAAGCAGAAGAGGAGGAGCATTTGGGGGAGATTGTTACCAGGTGGGAAGACTCTCCCTCTGATTGGATCAACAGGCCGCCACACATAAGTGCAAATTTACACAGTTTTCCACATTATGCAGTAGAAACTTTGACCAATATATACTATAGAAAAGATTGGAACTTTAATAAACTAGAATACACAAGATTAAATCCCCAAGTCTTGATTGGGTGGGGATACAGATGGGGCAGACCCAGTCGGTATGGGCCAGGGATTAGGACTCTGATGGACATGCAGTGTAGGAAAATGCAAGTGATCTAAAGTACCTCTCTAAGAAACAGGTGTCTATAGCACACGTGCCATACAAAGCAGGTTTTAGCGCAGGGCACTAATGCTGCCATAGATTCTGTATTGAACATGTTCTGATACTAAATGTGCTGTCACTAAATAGCTACAGAGGATCCAGATGAGGGACCCTCTAGCAAGGCAGATTGGCAGGATCAGGACATAGCTCCCTAAGTCACAGACCAGAATTAGCCTGGTAAGTCACATTGCACAACATGAGGCACACTTTGTCAAACACATGCATCTATACAGTACAGCCACTAGGTTACATGTCACTTAAATGCAGAAACACACGTGTGATAATGTTTACGGGGCACAGTAGATAATACATTATCAACATACACAAACATGTCAGAAAATCTGACCATTGACACACTTAGGTATGGTCCAGGACACACAATACATTACAACTTTTTGTCTGCATAAAATACTAATGACACTTTTTGTTTCATTTTGACAGTGCAACGAAGCTCTGACGAGCAAATTGTCCCACAAATATAAAACTTGGTCCAGAGGCTGATTCTGGACCTCCAAGACTTTGGGGAACTATGTCACTCCTTAAGCACCCTAGTTTGAGGGGCACAACCAAATATATGTAAATAAGACCCCAACATTTAAAACCAAAATGCAAACCGATATTAAAATAAGATAAAAAATACTTTAAATCACTGTGGTCACATCATTATTAATGCTCAGTATCCATTCAAAAACATAGTACACATTCAACAAATATAACACTCCCAGACACATCTCTGTCCTGTCGAGACTAAAGTAGGGGACACACATGTGTGTCCAAGGTGGTAGGGTACTCTGATATGTGGTTCAGCTTACAATATAAGTTATGCTTTAAAGACTAGAACAATAAAAAACACACAGTTAAGAGTGGGGACTAAGGGGGATAAATGCACACAGAAAAGGGAATAAAGAGACAAACACAAATGTTATATTCTCTAATATAGTATGTTTAACCCTTTAATTGCCAGCCTACCTGGAGATTTTGTCAGACCAAATATATAATATTTTGTGCTGTACATTTTCAACTGTGATTTTTGAAGGGATTTCCCTAGAAAATTATATATTGTTGTCTGGGCTTTAACATGTAATTTCTTGATTGGCCTTAATATTCTCAATATTTTGGGGTGAAATTTGTGCCAAAAAAAGTTTTTCAATAGAATCATATGGTATGTAAAAGCCCCATTTCTTCCAGTTACAACGGTACCACATATGTATTGTTAGACACCCTTTCCTGCCCAGGAGACTCCCCCAAACTGAAACAACGCTTTAGGAGATTTTCAGAGAAAATACAACTGCACCTTGCAGTTTTTCACGAAAAAGTCTTTACATTTGAAATATCCCCCAAAACTAATATTCTCAGCACATACACACCTCAAGCTTTCTAGGCATAGCAGGCTTGTTGTTGTGGGCACAGCTTTCTGGAAGTTATCCCTCAATTAATTCTTTATTTGTATACAGTTTCCCTAAAAAATAATAAAAAAGCAGAATCAATGCCACATTATCCTTAAAAAATTATATGCAAACAAGAAAAAACTAATTAAATCTGAAAAAGAAAGGCCCCTTGATCAGAAAAATTCCTAACATGCATAGGTACTGTCAATAGAGTTGCTAAACGCCCCAAAGTAAAGCATGCACATAACAATAATTTTACTTGAAAATTTCAGTGTTGCAGACAAAGTGAACACCGTGCAATTTTTCAACCAAAACAACCCTTTACGGTTGGAATACCCCCCACAAACCATATATTCCCTGAAAGTACACACATTAAGCTTTCTATGTGTAACCAGCTTGTTGTAGTGGGCTCATCTTTCTGGACGTAATCCCTTCAATAATTCTTTGGTTGCACAGGGTTTCCCTAAAAAAAATGTATCAAAAGCTGGATAAAAAACACATTTATCTAAAATATCAATATACAAACAAGAAAAAAACATGCTAAATCTGAAGGCACAAGGCCCCCTGAGCAGAACAATACCAACATGCATAGGTACTTTCAACCCTTTTAACTGCTAGCCTACTTGCTATTTTGTAACCCTCTGTTGACAGGTAATTTTCACCATTTTGCGCTATGTTTAACTGTGATTTTTTCAGAATTTTCCAGGAAAATTATATATTTTTTGTGGCAGAGTTTAGGGTTTAACATGAAATGTCTTGTTTGTGATTTTTCCACTATCTTTTTAAATGTGTAAAAAAACTGGAAAAAATATATGTATTTTTTAAAAAATGTCTCATTTATTTTAAATAAAACATTTATTTTATTAAAGAAAACCATATTGCATGTGAAGGTGATGACAAGGGGGTCCCCACTACCCAGCATAACCAGCCGGGGACCAGCTATGCTGGGCTTGTAGAACAGGGCACAAGGGCCAGGTTTGGTGGCCCCTGGCCCTGCAAGGCTTTAAGGCCCCATAGCCTAAATGGTTCCGGGCTCTTCAGCCCCCCGGGATTTGGAGAGGCACGTAATGGGAGGGCTCAGGGTTAATGACAATTCACCTGCTAGCCGCAGGTGACTTGCCAGACCCTTCGCGTTGTGAACTGGTATAGGGGCCCTAATGAATCCATTACCACTTCACAAAGGGTTAACAGTAAAAAAAGACACCACACATGGAGAAAATGACTATTTAAAAAAAAAATTTCATTACTCACCTCTGATCGACAGATTCTGTGTCCCTCGTCGATCTCGATGACAGATGTGGTTATTGCTGGGGGGGCAGGGGATAAAAGGATCCCACGACCCTCCACTCCTTTCGCCAGCGATCGCCGCATCTGACAACTGTCAGGCTGGGAGCAGGATGTCGTCAGCAGAGTAATGTCACCCGCCCCACCCCCAAAGTCCCCATCCCAGGGCTAGTGGTGAAGATGGCGGGGGCCATGGCAGAAGCGGGAGGAGGGGGCATATAAGGCTTTCTCCTAAAGTCAGAGGGGCTCGGTTGGGGTTTAGAGGCCCCCACGCCACACTCCAACAGACACACAGCAATACCACGACAGCCGATAGCCCTGGTGTAGAGGAGACACGGCAGGAAGGATCGTGCACGAAGGTGAATAAATGTCATTTTTAAATCTATTTTTTTCTCTACATGAGATGCCGGCGGTGGCTGAAGTGGGGGGGGGCCTATTCCAGGCCCTCCCTTGAAGCCAGAGAAGCCCAAGTGGGGGATCGGAGGCCCCCAGGTTCAGAGGAAACCCAGATGGATCAATAGAGGGGGGAAGACACAAACAATGGCGAGCTGTAAGCCCAGCTAGGGCAAGAAGGGTCGTGGGCCTAGCTAGAACCAATGCAGGATACCAGAAGACCTGACAGCCAATTGCAAGATTCAGGAAGGCCAGCGGTGGTTGCAAAGCACAGCGCGACTTCAGGAAGACAAAGCAATGATTCAACTCAGGGGCAGGGCCAAGTAAATGCATATATAGGAACCACCACAGCATGAGGAATGGCAGGTGAGAGTAAACAAGGCAGCTCTAGGACCCAGGGAAGAACCACACCACTCCAACAGACACACAGCAATACCACCACAACCGATAGCTCATTTGCTAGAGCAGTCCAACCAGGAAAGAGTTCAAGTTATAGGGGAAACTGATGAAACAAGCCAGAGAGTCCATAGCCAGGAAGAGCTGTAATCCAGAACAACGTTGTCAGGGAGCTAAAACAGGTAGTCATCCAAAGCCGGGGGTAGAAAGCCAGAGTGGATCAGTATCCAAAGTCAGAGGTCAGAGCCAAAGTTGAGCTGGAACATTACACGGGAACAGGAAGTGCTTGCCATGCATGCGCAGAAGTGTGGATGCGCAAAACTAAGTCCAGGGGCTATTCGGGCATTGCGCAGAACAGTGTGGCGATCACCTTTGTGACTGTGTGCACCTCCAGCCACGCACAGCCTGAGCTGAAACACCCAAGTGTGTTAGTTAAGTAAGACCAGGTCTCCTACAGTAACAATATTAGCTTTATGCACCGACTAGTCTGGTGAATGCGCAAATGCTTGGAGCGATATAAAAACACAGGCACCAAAAGCTGTACGCATAAAATGCAAATAGACTGGAATAGTTCAGTGATGAATCTAGTCTATAGTGCTTGTTACATCAGGCCAAATGTCTCTGTCTGTAGAGAATGTAAAATCAATTTAAAATGCATGGTTCCTTTAAGATAATATAATTGTGCTGGATTATTGTTCTGGAATTGACAGTTTTTTCTTATTTAACTAGCATGGTTCTGGTAAATGGCCCTCACTGCAAAGAATACAACATTACTCCAAAATGCATGGTTCTTTTTAAGCATATAACTTCCTAATGCTGCCTGAAAAAAGGCTTTTCCTGTTAAGCTAATTGTACAGCCTATTGTGCGTATATATATATATATATATATATATATATATATATATATATATACTACCTGCTTGGTTTCCCAGTAGGTAAAATATTAATTTGCTCCTTTTCAGTCTTCCCCATGCTACACTATAATTCCCAGATTTATGAATTCAGTTGACCTGCTCTGTTCCTCACTGTCAAAATCCAAGTACATGGATGTACAGGTGGAGAATAAAAAATGGACTAGTGCACAGGCATCAGCTGGCACAGAGATTATGTTTCAGCAACTCCAAATGAATCAGTTCTACTATTCAATAGAAGATTAGTTACGTTTCTGATATGCATAAAACAATTATATAACACAAACAAATACACACGCATCTGAATATCTATTTAGCTTAATTTGTATATAAAAGAAGATCTACTTTCAGTGGTCTAGTAGCTATAGCTGGTAATGTTTTTACTGTACATGCAAGATAGGCATCCAGGCCACATTTGAACTCTTTTTGTTAATTCTTTATAACTTTATCCTCTGGCAAATAGTTCTATATTCTCATTGCTATTACAGAGAATATTGCACTTCCTTAGTGGAGGAAGTGCCTTTCCTTCAACCTTAGTGGATGTTCTCTTGTGGTTACACTCAGGGGTATACATAGATTGTGGGATAAATCTTTGTATTGATCCCAGATATATTTATACATAGGGCTTGATTTATCAAGCACTTCTGCCAGACTGTGCCACATTGGTGCACATTAGCGTAGTGAATAATATAATGTATAATTATTTTTTCACACTTACCCATGTTGCTGCACTGCAGGAAACACATTTACTATAAGATTAGCGTTGCAGCAACATGCTGAAAAAATGTGTAAATCATATGCTCTGCTCTAATTTACACTTAAAAGTCATTGTCTGGCAGGAGTGCTTGATAAATCAGGCCCTACGTTATTAGATCCCCCTTAGGCGTCTCTTTTCCAAACTAAATATTTGACAATATTTTAGGGTACTCTAGTGCTCACATGGCATTTATTAATGTAGTTGCCTGCTCCTGCTCCTGCCCATGTGCATAACCTTACATGTATCTGTATTAAACGTCTTTTGCCATCCTACTGTCCGTGTTTCCAATTTATCTAAATCTGTTTGTAGCTGCCTTGCTGTCCTCTTTTGTGTCAATAATTTTACACAGCATAGTTTCATCAATAAAGATTGATACTTTAATGTTTAATCCATTCCCAATGTCATTACTATATATTAAAAAGAATTAGACTCAGAACTGACCCTTACCGTACTCCACTAGTAATGGTGACCCAATACAAGTATGTACCATTGATAACCGCCCTCTGTTTCCTATGATTAAACCAATTACTCACATATGTACACATGTTTTCCCCCAGTCCAATCACCCTCATCTTTTGCACCTGTCATTCATGTGGAACATTATCAAATGCTTTAGAAGAGTCAAGATATATGATATCCAAATGAATCCCCCTGATCATATTTAAATATCCCATTATAGTGTCCATGATTTTGTTTTTTAGGACACTTTCCCAGTCAATGTAGTTAAGTGCATCTTTAAGTTAGGGGAATTTGTGGCCTAGAGGTAAGGAAGGGACCTAACCCACTAACTGCTCCTGAGGTGCCATAATTAGGGCAGCTCACTGCTCCTGGTGTGTGTGTGCAACCATACAATGGCCTTCTATGTCCCAAAAGTCCCAAGCAAAAAGAGGTAAGCTGGTCAATCTCTGCCTTTCTGAAGTTGAGCAAACTTTGATTTTAAATTTCTGAAGCTGGTCGAACTTTGCCCTTCTGAAGCAACTTAAGTTCAATGTGGTGAAATGTAAAGTAATGCACTTAGGGTCTAATAATCTGCAGGCCCCATATGTCCTTACATGAGTCAATCTTGGAGAGTCACTAACTGAGAAGGATATGGGTGTACTGGCTAAATAAGTAAGCAAAGTTTGCAATGTCAAGCAGCCGCTTCTAAGGCTACCAAGATATTATCAGGCATTAAAAGGGGCATTGAATCATGGGACAGGGATGTAATATTGTCTCTTTACAGGGCACTGGTGGACCCTCATTTGGAATATGCTAGCCAGTTCTGGGCATCAGGGGTTCTGGGTGAAGAAGAGAGCCACCAACCTTTTGACTCCAATTTTGAGCCAAATATTTACCCCCCTAATTTCCCGCTGCCTCTCAGGTGTAGTAGCCATAGCTGGTAATGTTATTACCGTACATGCAAAATAGGCATGGGGAATGGAGGGGATATAGGGAATAGTCCCTTCCAGGCATGAAGAAGATGACAACTGCTGGACCAGGAGGAAGCCCATTGACCCAGTGGACCTGAACAGATAATGCCACCCTGGCAGGGTACAGACAAAAGGAGACGTGGAGAATGTGAGTATTTTATTTTAAAACTGTATTTTTTGTGAACTTGTTAGGGGTCCAATTTCCACTTGCCAGCATCAGAGGGAGGCATGCCAGATCATGATCCAGATCTTGACGGTTTCCAGGATTGGGTGAACTGAACCAAATCTGAAAGAACATCTAGATCTGATCTAGCTCAGATGTAGCGCCAAAATGTAATCGTGTTTGAGAAATGTAATCCTGCTTGGGCATGAAGAGGATTCAGTCACAACAACACCAAAATCAAACCAATACATAAAACAACTCAGATCTCCATTAAAATGTACTGAAAAAAAAGAATAGTCCATCATGGTTTAAAGTTATCATTTTTTGTTGTGATTTGCCCCGGACACCCAAGCCGGCCTGGATGGCGGTGGCAGGGAAGGAGTCACAGCTGCCCAGTGCCACTGACTCCTCCCCACCTCTGTGAGCACTCAGCCTTAGAGGGGCACAGTTGGGCTAAGGCACACATTTTTTCCTTCCCGCCCCTCCCTCCTAATTGAACACATTTAATTTAAGGAGTATCTTGAGCAAGCAGTTTCATTTGGAACACAACATGAGCATTATGGGAAGACATTACCTTACTCAATATGAGCAACAGGGTACACATTAACCCCTTTCCCACATTGGAGACAGTATAAACTTTCCCTCGTTTCCTCCCGATTCAGCAGACAATTTTCTGTAATTTAATTTTTTTGTAAGACTTGTTTGGAGCAAGAAATTCCCACAAAAAGGTAAAGTCATGTGATTCAGGGAGTGTTTTTAATAGTCAGTTTTTTAAAAAAAAATGAAAGCCGGCATTTGTGTTTTTTAAAATTATTTTACTGCAATAATAAAAAAACTGTGTAATGATCAGGACTTTGGGTCTGTATTTCAGCCCTGAAGCCCTGGGATTACCAGCCCTATGATTAATTTGCAGTTGGCAAGATTTAGAGGCGGGGGGAGGCAACACTATTGCTCCTTCATAAATTTAAATATAGGGTGAGAGGAGCTAATTTTAAAAAATATTCCCAACCCCAGGCCTCCCTTATGGCAAACCAAACATAGGGGATGGTAATCCCAGGGCTTAAGGGCCAAAATGCCAGCATGCAGTCCTGGTCATTACCTGCCCTTATGCCCTATAGCACAGCACCGGTGCTCAGCATTTTCATTGACGGCTATTGGGCATGGCTTTGATGAATGAAATAATTAACAACTAGCAGACAGTGATTACGTAAACTGTTATGCCAGTTGTAAAATCTTGTATAGAAGTGTAATTCTCTCATAGCTTTCTTGCAGACTTTAGGCACATGCAGCAATGGGGGTCATGCAAAATATTTGGTGAAGCCAGTGTGACTTGCGGTGTGGATTGCAACCTGCATCTTAAGGAGCTTTTTAGCTTTTAAACACAAAAAAATTGCACCTGTGTACCTGTGACGGGCATTTTTGCAGGTTAGGTACATCATTTTTCCAATGAGGTAAGGGTATTTGTTTTTAAATTTGGAAACAACAGCAGCCTATTGGCTATACAGAAACATTGTTGAAATATTTTTAGCATAGCCCATAGAGTGCTGTTATTTATAATAAATGTGCCGACAATTTTAAAATTTTAAAAATTACAAATATTTTTAAAAATATAAAAAAAAAATTCCCACTTTTTTGTGTGTTATGGCTAAAAAACTTCCCGGGATGCAGGTTGCAATCCACACTGCAATGCACACTGGAAGTCACACTGGCTTCACCAAATATTTAGCATGACCCCCGTTTGGGATTATGCTAAAGATCTGCTGAAGAAAGTTTTTGCCTTTGGGTGTGAACTGAAATTTACATCTGGGTGAGCTTCTTGAGTCGAACACAAGAAAGTTCAATAACACATTTTCCAAAAACTCACCTACCCCTGTGATGGGGCATTTGTACATGTGAGGTACATCATTTTTCCGATCTCAATTTGAGAATAATTTTGTGAAAGTCTAGGAACAGCTCTTGGTGAGCCTTGGCAAACGCATGAACCGCTCAGCTTCATACGCCAGAAAATCTCCTCTTGGCTGACCCCTTGCCAACTAGACATAGGAATCATCATTGCTGACAAAATGGAGGATCATTGTGTTGACACTGCAATAGTAAGGGCTGCACCATGCAGGGCTCATGTTTTCAATTTAATTGTCAACAGGTTCCTTCAGAGAGCTGAAGCAGCTGTTAAAAATGTTGCACAAACTGTGCATGTATCACACAAGGAACGCCCTCCTGAAGCTACAAAGGCTCTCACATAATCGCATGATCTGCAATGTGCCGACCCACTGGAACTCCAACCACACGTTGGACCAGCTGTACGAGCAGAGAATAGTGATTAATGACTACCTCATGCAGCAGCTGCCTAGCTTCACACATTCCTTTGTTCCATGTACTGGAGAATGCCCTGCGATGTCACGTTGGGGAAGGGACACAGCCCAGTGCTCACATGTATCAAATACAACTGAGCTCAGAGCTGGATGAAGTGGTGGAAGAGGGGATCTATGTTCAGGCCCTGTTTACAATATTAGGGAGCTTATCCAGCTGAGAGGGTATTTGGTGCGGCGGGTCTATTGTGACCTCACTGAGAACTTGGCTCTCGTGCCAAAATGTGGAGATCCTCACATTCATAAGGATGAAACAGGCATGGATAACACCAGAGTTTATATTAACAGGCCTTAGGGGCTCAGCGAGATTGTTGCTGCTGTTACCCACCATCCTCTGGCTTACACAGGCCTTGGGGACTCACAGAGATTCCTCCTGCTTTTATCCACCCTCCACTGGCTTTCAAAGGCCAACAGGGCTCAAAGAAACTGCTGCTGCTGATACCCACCCCCACTGGCTTTCACACAGCTTAGGAACTTTGCACTGATGCTGCTGATGCTGTTACCACCCTCCACTGGCTTTCATAGGCCTCTAGAGGCTGAACTAAACTGATGCTACTCCTCTCTGCTGGCTTTCACAGACCTTTAGGGGCCTTACGATACTACTGCTGCTGCTCCTAACCTCCTCCACTGGCTTTCACAGGCCTTAGGGGCTCAAAGACTGCTGCTGCTATTACCCCCCCCACCATCTTTCACAGGCCTTAGGTGCTCAATAAGACTGCTGTTGATGTTACCAACCCACTGTCTGTCACAGGTTTTAGGGGCTCAGAGAGACTGCTGAAGCTGCACTTTTAGGGGCTTAATGACACTGCTGATGGTACTTTTTCTGCTCCCAACCTCTTCCCCTATGAGGGACACAGACCTTTAGGGACTCTATGAGGCTGCTGCTACTTTCCTCCACTGGCTTTCACAGGCTTTAAGGAGCTTAATGAGACTGCTTATGGTATTGCTGCTGCTCCTAACCTTTTCCACATGCTTAGGGCCCAGAGAAACTGCCGCTAGTGCTGCTTCTTTGTGTTTTTGCCCCCCCTTCCATGCCCCTGACAAGAATGTCTTGGACAATCTTTAATGCTGTACAAAACATTCCAGTTTATTTGGGATAAATGCAGGGTAGAGATAAATGTGGTGGAACGATGGGGAGGTGACAGGGAGACTAACAGATTATACAAAAACAGCAGCAGTGGGGGGGGGGACAGAACATGGACTGAAGATTTCTGTTTATCAGCTAGCTCCATGGGGGGTGGTTCCTTGATGCTCAGCGGGGGCCCCTCTAGGAGCTCCAAAGGATTTTTGCAGCATCACATTCCTAAGGAAAGGAAAAATAGAGGTGTGTTAGATAGGACATGGAAATTTGGGCATGGAGATACCCTCCTCTCTTCGGGTCCCTCACCCGGCAGAAGTCCTTGGCTCATAAGATGTTTGTGATGGGGTACTGGGGAGCCACGAGACATGGGAAGGAGTACCTGGATCCTTGCATGGCCCTGAAGGCAGATTAGGAGGGTTAGGGCAATCCTGGGGCTGAGGGGCCCCCTGTCAGTTCCCGAAGCAGCAGTAGGCTCAGCAGCACCAGGATTGAATGGGCTGCTAGTCTCCATTATGGCTCATTGTAAGAACTCGCAGGAGGGACAAGAGAGGACCATACACACAGATAGTCAGTTTGGGGAAAGTAAGAAAGGACTGCCCAGGCAGGCCCAGTTTTTGCTCTCTCCAGGCATTATCCAGGCATTATAAATGCCCCCATAATGCAACTCTGTTGCAGTTTAGTTTGGTTCAGCTTGAATAGAACCTCAGAAAATGATTTGTGAATCTGTTGAGCCGAATTTTCAAAAGGTTCGCTCATCTCTAATGATGGCTGTATATCTATGACTTTTAATAAAAATATTGAACAAGACAAAAGGAGGTTTTTGAAAAGGCCATTACCTCAATCAGACTACAAAAGTCTGTTATGTAATTCAGAATGTTCACTGATATGTAAATGACTGCCAAATCATTTTACAACACATAGGCCCTTATTTAACAAGGGACAGCGTCATGCAGCGCCTGGTTAGTGGGAGGTAGCGGCAACTAGCGACTGATCAACGCTGGTCAACGCCGGACACGGCACACAATAGCACATTTATCAACCGAAATCTGTGTAGCGACTGGAATAGCGACATGTAGCGGATGATTCATCAATTTTTCATCCACAGCGAACAGCGCCAGTGTTGTGCCTTGCACAGCGCAAGGTATTACCTCTCGCTACCTGGCGCTCTCCCATACACTTCTATGGCAGACATTGTTTTGTGTTTTTTGGCTTTTTTTTTTTTTAATTTTTTTTTTTAATTCTGACATGCATTAAACATAATTTATGATTTGTCTGTAATGTTTTTGTTTGTTTTTTTTTTCCCAAAAATTTTTAATTTCGGACTGTGTCACTTGGATGTCCAAATCACAGCCCTCTCCCAATGTCATTTCAGTTATTGTTAGCGTTTTCGAAGGTGTCTAACCCCCCAAACTATCTTTTTTGTCAAAGCGTTACAGGCGCTCTGTGCCGCAGTCAGCTAACAACAGCGCCCACGCTCTATGAGAGTAATGTCTTTGATGAATCCGTGGTATAGCAGCGCGGCCCAGTCGCTATGCCGAGTCGCTATGTGTAGCAGGCCGCGGCGCTATGCTGATCATACATGTGTGTTTGTTTTTGGTTCGCTATTTCACTTGTTACGCCCCCAGTCGCTGTTGCTGAATACGCAGCAGACACGGCCGTAGCTGACTCGTCGCTATACGTTATTGTGATGTTGCGTACCCTAGCGAATTGCTAAGCGTATTCAAGCGTATTTTAGCGATGCGTGTTTGTATTTTTATTTTTTCATTTTACTTTCGTTTTGCAACTTCCGGTTTCCACCTCTGAGGATTTACCCCCTCCCCAGCTACTCCTCGGATTCTTCCTCCCCAATCCCTCCCCCCTCCTCCCTCTGTCTCCCCCCGCACCCCCAAAATTAAAGCGCAAACGAGTGGATCCTCGTGTGAATGGCCATTTGGTGAAAGTAAGTATATGTTGTATTTATGCTGTGCAACCATATAGCTTGTTATTTATGCTTATTATTCTATATATATATGTATTGATGTTTCTTTTTAAAATGTGTTTTTTTATAGGATTTTTTAAAGCGGGAATACGACTATGCCCGTGGTGCAAAGAGACGCATAGCGTTGGAGGTGAAGGCGACTGTGTCCCAACGCTTCCACACCCAGCTGACTGTCCGGTCCATAGTTCAGAAGTGGTCGGACTTCAAGCGCCGGGACCCAGAGGACGTGTATAGGCTCTATGATGCCTATGCTTCAGGTAAGTGTCAGCTCACAACATGTAAATCATTCCACTAATGTAGTCTTATCATTTTTTTTTTTAAATTCTGTTTTTTAAAGTTGTAATTTTTCCCCCCCTTTTACACAAATAAGCGTCCTCCCCTGGGCAAACATGGGAGGGGCCCTCTCACCAGTCCAATCTAGAGGACCCAGGGGAGGAAGGGGATGATGCCCCAGAGGAGTGTGCTGCTGGGGGGCGGGCAGTCTGGAGCCTCAGCTCCTCCCAATTGGACTCAGTTGAGTCCTCAAACCCAGTGGGCCACTCTCAAGTGGGGAGTCCAAGTGGGAAGGTGGAAGTGGACTCACCCACACTCCCTCGAGGATCTGGGAGTGAGAGGGAGGAGGGTGGCCCATGTGGTTTGGGGTCTTCGGGGCCAATTGTGAGGAGTCGAGACTCCACGCCTCCTCCTCAGAGTCCTCCCTGGGAAACCAGCGGCAGGTCATCCCCTGGTGAGTGCATTTCTAATTCTTGTTTGTCTGTTACAGGTGATCCTGGTGACTTAGCACTAATCCTGTGCCCTTGTTATCTGGTTTTTAGGGCATCATAGAGCCACCACCTCCAGCAGCTATGCGCCAGCCCTTGCCCGCGGGCATAGTCGTGGTAAGTGTTTGTTGTTATCCCTCACATCCCATATGTAATGACATTCCTTAAACATACACATGTTTTCTGGTCCATAGTACAAGATGGTAGTGTAATTTAAATTAACCTCACAAACCCCACTCCAGTGCAATCCAACTGCCAACCACCCCTATGTTTCTGCCCACACCCTGATGGTGGCTAGCAAATGTGTTAGTTTTGTAAGTTGTTCCGGCTAACACATGTTGCACACTCTGCAAGTAAGATTCTACACTCAACTTAAAATTTGGCCTTAGCATTGCACTGTAAAGGTAATTGGCACATTATCTTGATGTGTCCATGTTGCACACATAAATAATTCCCATGAACTCACGGACCAGTAAATATGCTAATGTCTGACAACATGTGTGTAACCATGCAAGTATTTTTTTTGCAGACTCCCTAAACAGATAGATGTCAAATCTTAATGTGTAATTGACAAACTCATTTTTTTTTTCCTTTCTCATGACAGATGTTTCCACGCAGATGAAGCCGGTGACCATACTCCCCACCCCAGCTCCCGGGACGTCCAGCAGCATGGGCCCCAGCCACAGCTGCGATGGTGAGTACATCCCACTTCATATACCTAAAGACTTTGGACACCTATGTCTTATTCTAAAATTTCGTGAAATTGACAATGTCCCTATGTCTTTTTGAAGCACACATCTAGGTTACATTTGATTGTCCTACAATCCTAAATGCATGTCTGCATGCTTGATTGTTGGCTCACATTCTTGCTTTTTCCATGTAGTGTTAAAATCTGGGGTTTCCCAAAAAAAAAATTTGCTGCTAAGGTTGGGAACTCTAATATGCTTTTCACAAGCAGTTTAATCGTTAGGACTTAGGCCCTGATGTTTGGCTGTAAATAACCAAATAAATGTCCACAATGGGACTTATCCCTTCATTGATTCCCAAGAGTTCAGAGTAAATGTATGCTTTGGATGTTCTAGCCACATGTAAGGCAGGCACTAGTACTCATATAATGGTAACACATAAGGGCACAGTTTACACCAATGTTAATGTGTGGGTCAGCTAATTTGAGCCAATTTCATAACATTGCTACATCTGTGAATGTTGAGATCACATTTTATTTTTGTTTTGCTTTTTTTGACTCTCTACAGCTTGTGAAACCGAGCATCGCAGACTGTGGCAGTATGTCCGTCGGACGCGCCTTATGCTGCTGGGCAAGAAGAGACATCGTTAGGGTGGGGGGTATGGTTTTGGCCGCTGTGCGGCTTAATGTTGGCCATGTTGGCCACCTTGCCCAAAAATAAATGTTTGATATTTTTCTACTTACAATGTGTTGTACCTTGTAAAGCATAGTTTAAGTGTCTAGCAACCCATTAGTTTGTACATTTTTGGGTAAATTTTTAGGCATTTAATGTGTAAACCATAGAAATATATGGCCAACAATGTGTGTCATACATTTCTGGCTACATGTACATATCTAGATCTAGAGACTCATCCCTGACTGTGTTAGTAGCTATGTCTTTTCCAAAACACTATTTTGAGCTTGGGTACTAACATTTATTCACACAAAATATTAAAACAAACAAAAAATAAAAAAAATATTCACTAGGTGGCCTTGGAGGATGGGATTCATTGCTAGGGGTGGTGTTGGGGGACAACAGTGCAGTAAAAAAAATAGACTGGTGTTGTATCAGCTGATGAATCAACAACAAAGTTTGGTCCTGGCGCTGTGCAGATTGCTCCATGGCATGTGTAATTTGTTGTATTGCCATTGTGATCTCAGATTGATGGCGATTTTGGCCTTCTTGTAGCTGGTGCTGCAGGGCCTGAATTTGTTGCTGAGCCACCAGCAACTGATTTTCCAACGCCGCAATGCGCTTATTATTTCCATCACGCGGCTGTTGGTGACTGTAGTCCTCCAGCATCCGGACCCCTAGCTCGTACAAATCCGCACTTGTGGGTGCAAGACCTCCTCTTCTTGGGTGTTCACCCTAAAAAATTCAAAAACAAGATTGTAGTGAAGCTGAAACAATGCAGGTATGCCCCTCCCAATCATTTCCCCAAAGGGTTAAATTCTAATTTACCGTTGCTTGAGCCTCTGTAGCTTGCCCACATGGCACTTGGGCAGACGGCACAGCCTGGGTTTCAGGTATGTCCTCCTGCAAAACAAAAAATATGTTTCATGTTACATGGTGGTTCCTGGACTACACACGAACATGTCAATGTGGTTAGTGTTCCCAAAAATCTGCCATGTTACCTCAGTGTGCTCTGCCCTAAGTAGTTCCGGCGTCTGGCTGCCAGAAAGGGGCAAATCCACATCTGAGAGAGGGGGCAAGCTGGCATATGCTAAACAGGAAAGTCAGGTTAGTAGGTCATTTTAGATTGGGGAAATTTTTTAGGGATAGACTATCGAGGCCATACCTCGACAAAGTGCCAGATTGCACAATAGCAAAAAGGGATCTTTGAAACTCAGATTCCAAACATGTATGTAAGAGGAAGAGTAGGCAATCATTGGCCCAAACACGAACATAGACACATTGCTCAAATACACATACCCGCCATCTCACAGATGTCCAGAGTTAGGCCCTCTCTCGAGCTTTGCCCTTGAAAATACATGTGTAAACACAAGTTGGACTAATAAATTCCCAAAAAAGGTTAGGCAACATCCTTACTAGATAATAAAGCAAACCCAACTTACCCTCATCTCTAGCAGCCTCACGGTGAAGGGCCCTTTCCGGACAGCCACTTCCTATATTCCGGCCAACTAAAATACACAATGAATGTCAAAAAATATTTGCAACACTACTCTGGTGAATGTTTGTCTTTTAATATACCACAAAAATGCATTGTAATCACTCAAAACACTTTACTAATGAGCATGGGGATGGCAAATCCACTATAAATAGCCATCTTCAAGTTGACATTGAATACATGTATATTATTAGACTAACAAAATAGACCCAGTGTAACATAACCAGCATAAAGGATACAGTATTTTTGCCAATACACACCAACAGGGTCCTGTTGACCTGCAACATAGGAAGTGGTGTCCAAAGGTGAAGCAGTGACTTGGCCTACAAAGAAAAAAGATGAATGAAAGACATGCACTTGTGTTAAAGCGGCTAAAGCAAGGTTGACACATGCACTTACCGGCATCCAAAGAGTAGCTTGGCTCCTGAGGAGATGCTGGTGCCAATGGCGGTGCAGCTATCCGAAAGCAAAGTAAGGATTTAGGCATTGGTAATGTGCGGCACCAAATAAACAATGAATAAAGGTGTGTGTGAGCAGCTCAATCAATAATATTTAGACACCAAAAGTCAGATTGCGCAGGGCCTGAGAACTAGAGATTCCATTATTCAGCATTGCATGTCCCAACTTTGTGCAGTCAGATTTAAGAGTAGGGAAACCACAAAACACAGAGTGCCTTGGCTGGCCAGTGTGGCTTCCACATGTATCTGCAGATATATGCAAACACATCTCTGGCTTCCAACATAGCTACACATGTTTGTGGCTTGATATTTAGTTGATGAAAGGGTTAAACTGGGCATGAAATTAGTTTTCCCAGGCCCATATTACTAATCCTAAAATAGGCTAAAAACTATTGTTTGAAGTGCTCCCACCCCCCTTTCTTCCAAACAAACCATCACATAAATTATTGTTAAATACCTTCAATGGCAGACAGGGTTAGGCTTGAGGTTGGTTGAAGGGCAGGATTTGGGGTGTCCTCCTCCCCCAAATCAGGGACATCACCATGTGCACCTATGCATAAAGCAAGAGACAGGAAAGTCAAACATTTATGAGTTATAATGTACTACTTCACATGTCCTACTGTTAGTTGGCCAGAAAGAGACAAAGTAATTCACATACATTGAAATCAACAGATTTAAACAAAAAATAAATATGTACCTTCTGCCCAACCTGTGGTGTCATCCCCAGCATCAACACCCTGCAGCCGAATTAGCGGAATCTTGCACTTCAGCATCTCCTCATATGGCCTGTAGGTACTCTTTGGACCCTGGATGGTCCCACTCTCTACCTGAAGATCATGCTTCATCTTTTGCATAAGGGCCCTTTTCAAAGTATAGAAGCGTTTCTTGCAGGATGGGCCACTACGTGGGTATTGAGCACTGCTAGTAAGCTCCTCACCAATGGCATCCCACAATTTGCTCCTTTCTTGCTTGCCTAAAGACTGGCTTTGGGAGCCAAAGATTAGCTCCCATTTTGCCAGGGTAAGACGCACAAGAGTATTGTTATCCTCCAAATTAAATTCTGGCTCCCTCTTGGCAAATGGGCGCCTGGCCTTGGGTGCTGGCTCACCTTCGGCCTGGGCCCTTTTCCTTAAGGGAGGTCTGCGCACAGCACCCAACACACTCCTACTTGGGCCAGCTGTGGCCGGCAGATGTCCAGAATTTGGCTCCATCCTGTAGCTGCACACACACACCACTAGACAACACACAAGCACGCATACAAACTACAGAATAGCAACAAGTGCTGCTTGGGGGTGGCAGGTTTTATGTGCTCTAACAACCAATCACAAACAGGTCCACTTAATTGCTTCACACATACTGGCCAGGTGCTTGTAGCAACAGCTTCACTGCAATGACTGTTTTTTCTGGCAACCATGTGTGGAAGCCAATTAACTAATTAGAGAGCTCATTAAGCAAACAACACAACCAAAGACAACAATGTACTCAAGTATATTAAACACTTGTTAAATGTGGCTCTACAAACGGCTATTTAATTTGAGAGCAGCTTACCTTTCATTGGTCCAAAAATGTTCAACCATGTCCGCTAAAGCACGCAAGTATCTGCTCACGTACGCTAGTATGCTTTAGCGTACGCATGCACAATTCGTTTCTAGCACACCTGGGTAAGCTAATTGCAGACAGGAAATAGCAAAGCAACGCAAAAGGCGGCAAAGCGGACCAGTCCTTTTCCCAAGTTAAGTATAAATGGCTTTCTTTGACATCTTTCTTGTATTGTTACACTGTGGCAAAGGCTGTGGTGTGGTCCTTTGGTCCCTTGCTTCATATCACTGTCTGGCTGGGTTTGGCCCTTACTCTCTGTGGCTTGTTGGGTGCTTTCTGACATCAGTGCTGTTTCTTTAGGAGATTTATTTTGTTGGCATATGCTAATATTGTGTAGCATACAGCAAGTGAGGATTGATTGTGGGGCCTTTTGTGGGTTGTGCAGCAAATCCCCTCTTGGTTGTGCCTAACTTAGAAAGCACACTTTCAGCAGTCTGGTGGTTCTGACCACTATTCATCTGGTTTTGTGTTGAGCTGCATTGTTGTGATTGTGTGAGGAGTGTGCTTGTGTCTGTGGTGTGTTTGTTGAGTTTTTTTGGTTTGCCTTAATTTGTATATCTGGTCAGTGAGTGTGAGATGGATAAGAGGGTGATGTATGGGTTCTGGGTGTATGGTTGTGGTAGACTGCTGGAAGAACAGGAGGCCAGGGAGGAGGGTGCTGTGAGGCTTAGGGCACCCCGATCCTTTGGCATCCGTCTTTCAGTGTGGGATTTAAGTGACGAGCAGATCAGAAGCCGCTTTCGTCTGAATCGTGCAGCACTACAGTCCCTATATGATCAGATTAAGAGCAAAATTGATCCATCCACCAGACGCACCCAATCCATTCCAGGCATAGTTCGCCTATGTGCCACGCTTAATATTGTGGCATGAGGGAATTTCCAGGCAACCTCTGCCCTCCTCAGTGGGATCAGCCAGGCTACAATGAGCCGCATATTTTTCCAGGTAGTACTGGCTATTTGTGACCTTATCCCTGTTTACATCAAATTTCCTGAGGATGCCCAAATCAAGCATGCGTTCTACCGCATGGGAGGGATTCTGAATGTGCTAGGGTGCGTGGATGATACACATATCCCTTTCCGCCCTCCCTGTGCACAGGAGCTGCATTATAGGAATCGGAAGCAATACCATTCCATGAATGTCATGGTGGTCTGTGACCATGATATGAAGCTGCGGGCCGGCTCATGCCACGATTCTTATGTGCTCCAGCAATCAGTCCTGTGCCGGGAATTTTGAGAACAATGAAATGCCACCTGGCTGGCTACTGGGTAAATACCTAACCATGACAAAGTATTTTTTAATAAAAATGTAGCCTAGTAAGCAAAATTTAACATATGGCCCAAAATAACATGTACTAGTACTAATTGCTGTCTCTCTCATTGTGTTTATTCCACAGCGGACAAGGGATATGGGCAGAGAACGTGGGTCATGACTCCCGTCAGAAACCCACAGACCTCTGCCCAACGACGCTACAATGCAGCACATCGCAAAACCAGAAGCATTGTGGAAAGAACCATTGGACTGCTGAAAGCGCGCTTTCTGTGTTTCGCATGCCCAGGAGGAGAAATGTTGTACAGTCCACAAAAGGTCTCAAAAATTATCCTCGCATGCTGTGTCCTAAACAATATTTGCATATGCCACAGAATACAACCACCTGAAGAAACAGCACTGGTGCCAGAAATCCCCAACATGACCGCAGAAACGAATGAGGACACCCAGACTGGATTTGAGCTAAGGGAAAGCATGATAACATTGTTTTTCTCGGTAAGCTACCTCACCTTCACTATAATACAAGTACTGGACTACAGGGGAACTATTTGTTGGATCCAATAATAAGGGGGGGGGGGTGTGCAAGTTGACCCAAACCAGAATAAGGGGGGGGGTGCAAGTTGACCCAAACCAGAATAAGGGGGGGTGTAAGTTGACCCAAACCACAATAAGGGGGGTTGTGTAAGTTGACCCAAACCAGAAGAATGGGGGGCGTGCAAGTTGACCCAAACCACAATAAGGGGGGTGTGTAAGTTGACCCGAACCAGAATAAGGGGGGGTGTGCAAGTTGACCCAAACCAGAATAAGGGGGGGTGCAAGTTGACCCAAACCAGAAGAATGGGGGGTGTGCAAGTTGACCCAAACCACAATAAGGGGGGGGGGTGTAAGTTGACCCAAACCAGAAGAATGGGTAGTGTGCAAGTTGACGCAAACCAGAATAAGGGGGGGGGGGGTGTAGGTTGACCCAAACCAGAATAAGGGGGGGGTGTAAGTTGACCCAAACCAGAAGAATGGGGGGTGTGCAAGTTGACCCAAACCACAATTAGGAAGGGGGGGTGTAAGTTGGCCCCAACCACAATAAGGGGGGGGGGGGTGTAAGTTGACCCAAACCAGAAGAATGGGGGGTGTGCAAGTTGACCCAAACCAGAATAAGGGGGGGGATGTAAGTTGACCCAAGCCACAATAAGGGGGGTTGTGTAAGTTGACCCAAACCAGAAGAATGGGGGTGTGCAAGTTGACCCAAACCACAATAAGGGGGGGGTGTAAGTTGACCCAAACCAGAAGAATGGGGGGGGGGGTGCAAGTTGACCCAAACCAGAATAAGGGGTGTGTGTAAGTTGACCCAAACCACAATAAGGGGGGTGTGTAAGTTGACCCAAACCAGAAGAATGGGGGGTGTGCAAGTTGACCCAAACCAGAATAAGGGGGGGGGGTGTAAGTTGACCCACATAAGAATTAGGGGTGTTGTGCAAGTTGTCAAAAATTGGCGAAAAAAAAAAACCCTTGCAATGTAATTAAATGCTACAAACCAAAATTATTAATAAAAACTAATTACACTTTTTCTTCTTTTTTAGGCACCATGAAGAGAAACCCAGACTTGTATTCATTTATTTTTGAACCAAAAAAAAAATTAAACAAATAAACATGGTGCAATGCGTTTACTACTGAAGGTTCTAACATTGATTTCAATCCAACAGCAAAACAACGCTCAGGCGCTGTCTTGAATAGCATGTGAAAAAATTACAGCGCCTATAAAGCTGATCTAAAACATTACATTCACCAATGTAGGCATTCTTCCCAACAACGGCAGATAGCGACTGAGGAGGCCTGCTATAGCGACTCACAGCCGTTCGTGGCGTACGCTAGCGGGCACTCATAGCGCCGCACTTCAGGCACTCATCTGTCGCTACCTGGCGCTATTACTGAATCGGCCTCATAGATTATTAGGGAATCTTCCCTACATAGTGTATGATGTCAGAGAAGGGGAGGCTTGAAAGGATTTTCCCCTGCCACCCCCTCTATGCTCCTCCCCCTCAGTGATGTAGTAGTATAAAAGGCACTTCCCGGTGGGATAATAGGAGGAGAACCTGTCTGTCTATGGAAGCTTCACCGACAATTATTAAATTGATGCTGTGCTGGATGTATAAGTTAATTTAAGATCAATAAAGTTATTTTTTTTAAACTTGTGTTTGTATTTTTTTTTTTTTTACCCGACATATTACCCACACCCCTATTTGGGCCATCAGGGGTGCGGAAAAGCCTGGTGCCCATTGGTGTGGGCATGGGGTTCTTCCAAAGATCATAAGGGCTTGTATGGTGCCTGGGCCGGTTGGCTTTGTGTTGGCTTTTTAAAAATTGTAAAATAATTAAAAAAAAAAAAAGTTCAGTTTTAATGCTTTTTTAAAATGCAAGCCGGTGAATTCATTTTAACAATTAAATCTTAAAAAATACAAATAAAAATGTAAAAGTCAACAAAACCTGCCCAAAGAATTACAAACAAAGCAGTTACCTGCAGCGAGAATGAAATTCACAATGATAACAGATGTCAGGAATTGGGAAAAATGTACCTTAATATGCACTTTTGCAGCCTGTAAAGGCCCGTCTGGAACGAAAGCTTATGTCTAGCACTTTTGATTGCATTCACATGAGCAAACTAATTTCGCAGGTGGCTGTGAATCACACAAGTATTCAAAATTTACGGCCTGTGAGTTTGCTTAAGAGCAAAAACTAGCCTTTGTGTAGAGGCTCTGAATTAACCTCATTATGCACAATTAGACACTTACTTGGTTCATGTCTTGCCATCCCAGGTAATGGCATTTTTTAAAACAAAATTAAATAGCGCAGTGTATATAAAAGTAAATGGTAGCAAAGACATTACCTATGTTTTGAAGGTAATAATGTGCAATGTAATGGTGTGAGTAATATGTCATTTAAATGGTCTAATTTGTAGTATTTGCTGTTTTTTGTTTTTATATAATGGATTAGGTAAATACAAACCTTAAAGTATGGCACTTGTATTTCTATAGGAGAGCTTGGAAAACAAACACTGGGACAAGTAATTAATTACCTGCTAAATAGATCTAAGAGGATGTCGGATGCCACAAAGTGGTAGATAGTGATGTAGTCTAGTGACAGGAAATGTATGATAGCACAGTATTTTGATAATGATACTAATTGATAAGGTAAAAACACCTAATCAAGATCGGGCCATCTGTGGAAATAGCTACATTGCCGTCTTCTTGGTTTAAAATAAGATTTGGCAGTTTTCAAAGAAATTTGCTAGAAGTTTGTTTCTTTTACAGCTGCTCTGTAACAATTCATACACTTATAAATTATATCTTCGAATCAATCCAAGGGCTTAAACACACAGGTAACGTTTTTTTTTCTCTATTACCTAATACTAGATTATACTAACGTAAACTATGCTAAAACATGTAGACATGGAATCAACTGTGTTCAGTCATTGCAGCTCTTGAATAAGTTAATGTTATACCGTAAATATATTCAGTTGTATATTCACTGAAAGAAGTTATGTTTAAAAAGAGGGCCTTGTTATCTGGGTAAGAACATTTATTTAACCATTATAATTACATGGGGGAGTCGTGATAAATATTTGGATGCATAGCCCTCGTCTACCCTAGAGACCTCGTCTACCCTTTGCATCCTTCTCTGTTTGTGTTCCAAGTCCCTGCTGATGCTGCATTTTCAGCTATCCCTATCTCGACTCTCAGATCCTGCTCTGTTGTCAAGCCATGTTTATTCAGAAGTCCTACCATGAGCCATCTTCCTTTGCTGGGCAAGTACATCTATTTGTCTCTGCTGTTTACTGTCGGCACACCTCTGTCCTTGAAACCCTGGTGGTCACCAACTGGGACTGTACTACAGAAGGACCTTACTGTCCCTTAGACGCCATGCCTCAGTAGACGCACAGCCCAGTGGTGTGCTTAATCACCACACAAAAAGGGGGACCAGAGGCAGGGTCAAATCAGAGGGAACTTTTTGTTTTTTTGTTAAAAAATAAATAAATAATGGCACCTGGCAGGTGGGCCGTGGCAAGTGAGGGGTGCCATTTAACACAATGCAGAGTGTGCAGCGGATAGGATGCCACTGTACATTTACATGATCCAGCTGCTGCAGAATCATAGGGCTCAGCTCCATTCAGTTTTGCGAGATGCAGTGACATCACACTAGCTAGCCAGCTGAATGGTGCAAAGCTGGCCACTGGCTGTATCCCTGCTTACCTCTAGATGATTCCTGGGCTGGTCAGTCACAAATGGCTGGTCTGGATATGCATTTAGCTAAAGGTATAGTAAGGCTGTGACCTGCGCATGCGCCATTGCAACGAGGTTAGGTGAGTGGGTGCGGCGATTTAATTGGATATCACACAGTGGGACATCTGGATTATTTCTATGCCAGGATGCTCCTCTGTGTGAGACCCCCTGGGCACAATGCACATGTGCAGACTGCGATGACTATTCCCAACGGTGCAATAATATTGTATTTTGCTATACAAAATTTGTCTTTGACCCCCAGACACAACTTTTCATGGGGCCCCAGAAATTATTAACAAAGTAAAGGTTGCCAGCAGCTCAAGATGTAATAAAATGTCCAATTTACTATAAAGATTATTATAAAGGTTTAAATCAAAGACACTGTCCTGTGTAAACACAAGCTTCCATAAAAACAGTAACAACTGGCAGCCTGCTCGTCTTATATGCATATAGCCATTTCATTTTATTTTCAATTACCTTGTCATTGTATCAGTTATTTACTTATTTATTTTCTATTAACTGTTTATCTAACACATTACTAATATTATTATTATCCATATTTTAAGTTATAATTCCTATGCAATATTTTGATGAGCATTGTCCCAATTACTCTAAGTGAAAGAATGTATATGTCGATATTTTATTGCCCACCTGTGCCTGGGGCAGGATTCCAGCATCCATGCACCACCGGTCTCTATTCCTTTGAGTAATGCAGAAGTAGATGCATGACTAGGCTTAGCCAGGACACTGGGGACATGAACGGGTGTTTCTAGGGACATGAACAGGTGTTGTATGTACTGTAGCTCCTGTTGCCTGTTGAAAGCGGGTCTAACAGGCTGATTCATCATTAGCGCCAGGTAGCGACAGATGAGCGTCTGTAGCAGGCATTTTCAGAGCGCCCGCTAGTAGTCACTGTGCTCAGCCGTGGGTCGCTACTTTATAGCGACTCAGTCGCTGTTCAGTAATGTTGAATACATTGTGAGGAGTCGCTATTTGACCAGTACAGCACTGTATGGGAGCGCATGTTAGTGACTGCTCATAGCGACCGACTCACACCATATTCAGCAAAAAAACAGCTTCACAAATCTCTTGCGCTGAAAAATAGTTGTTTGAAGCCCAGAGCGCAGGAGGCGGTGTGTTTAAAGTCTGTTTTCAAGCATCTATCAACTAGTAACAAAGCGAAAACATATGGAATTACATTGTAACAACATTGTAACATGAACACTTTAATGGCAAACCTGTAATGTCATTTTTGAGGAAATATTTAAAAAATTAAATAATTATGAAAAAACTGCCTTTTCAATGCCAGAAGAGGTCAAAGAATTATTTGTGATTTTTTTTGAAAAAAAAACAAAAAAAACCTGTTTAACCCTTTAAATGCCAGCCACGTAAAATTTACGTGATTGCCTCTCCGTCACTTAAGTGCCAGCCACGTAAAATTTACGTGCCTGGCATTTACCCCTGCTAGCGGGCAAAAATACTCACCTGACCCCTCGTTGGATCCGGCCGGGTCTCCTCTTTAATTTGGTGCCATCCGATGCCCAGTGGTGGCTCCAGGAGAGCCCCCGGAATAGGCCGCCCCCCCCGCTTCTGCAGCAGCAGCTGCTAACTGTAAAGAAATGAAAAAATAAAAATTACATTCACTTACCTGCGTCTGCGCTGGCTCCCGCTGTCCCTCCTCTTCACCTGGGGGTCCTCCAATCCCCCCCAGGACTTACGGATCTTCAGGAGAGAGCCCGGGAGGCTCTCTCCTCTTCCCTCCTCGATGGCGGCCGCCATCTTGCTGCTAAGCCCCGCCCCCAAGGGGGCAGGGCTAATGACGTAATCCCGGCCCCGATCACTGGCTTCAGTGTTCTCAGCTGTCAGATGCCGGTGATCCTCTGATCTCCTGCCTCCCCCTTCTCTGGATGCCGATCACCGGCATCTGTCATCAGAGCGGCGAGGGACAAGAGCTTACAATCGGAGGTAAGTACAGTAAAATTTTTTTTTTTTTTTTAATAAAATACTTTTATTACTTGTGTGGTGTTTTTTTCTTTTCACAGTTAACCCTTTGTGAGCTGGTAAGGGGTTCATGAGACCCCTTATACCAGCTCACAAGGCTCTGGGTCTGGCAAGTCACCTGCGGCTAGTGGGTGACTTGCCATTAACCCCCAGCCCCCATTACCTGTCTCCCCAACGGCCGGGGGGGCAGAAGGGCCCGGGCCACTTAGTGGCTATGTGGGCTAGTAGCGTGTAGGGCCAGGGGCCACCAATGCTGGCCCCTGCGCCCTGTTCTACAAGCCCCCATAGCTGGCCCGGGTCGGTAATGCTGGGTAGGGGGGACCCTACGTCATTTTTTGGGGGGATTTTTAAGGGTTTTTAACCCTTAAAATTCCCCCACAAAATAGGGGGAGGGGGGACCCTATGTAAATCTTTTTTTAATTAACCCTTTTGTGTTCTGTCATCCAGCAGCTATAAAAGGCTTCTAGTGAGCAGAAGTCAGTGGTCGCCGAGGGACAGAGTGCTCCAGTATAATTGGGAGGTAAGTATTAAAAAAATAAATAATAATAAAATATTTTTTCTCTGTGTGATGTGTTTTTTTTACATTTAACCCCTTGTGAACTGGTAAGGGGTCCTTGAGACCCCTATACCAGTTCTCAAGGCTGGGGGGATGGCAAGTCACCGGCGCTAGCCATTAACCCCCGGCACCCCCATTACCTGCCTCCCCAAAGGCCAGGGGGGGGCAGAAGAGCCTGTGGCCACGGGCTATGCGGGCTTGTAGCCTGCAGGGCCAGGGGCCACAAAAGCTGGCCCCTGCGCCCTGTTCCTACAAGCCCTGCATAGCTGGTCTTGGGCTGGTTACTTTGGGTAAGGGGGGCCTTAAAAAT
The DNA here is from genome assembly GCA_027917425.1 of Gastrophryne carolinensis. Classification (NCBI taxonomy): domain Eukaryota; kingdom Metazoa; phylum Chordata; class Amphibia; order Anura; family Microhylidae; genus Gastrophryne; species Gastrophryne carolinensis. Next base: position 217,592,995 of record CM051239.1, on the reverse strand, counting down.
CCCCAAAAAAATGCCCCGGGAGGGGGGACCCTATGTCATTTTTTTTTTCTCGATTTAACCCTTTGTAGTGTGGATGGTAGTTGTATTTTATTTGTAAATGTTAAAAATTACTTGTTTCAGTTAGGGGGGTCTCCTGGGCAGGAACAGGGGGCTACCGATAAATATGTGGTACCGTTCTAATCAGTAGAAATGGGGCTTTCACATGCAATATGGTTTTCCCTAATAAAATACATTTTTTATTTAAAATAAAGGAGGCAATTTTCTAAAAAACATTTTTATTTATTTATTTTTTTTACTTAATAATAAATAAAATTAATAATAAATAAAATTTACAAACAAGACATTTCATGTTAAAGCCTAAACTCTGCTGCAAAAAATATATATATAATTTTCCTGAAAATTCCAGCAAAAATGTCAGAAAACATGGCGCAAAATGGGGAAAAATGACCTGTCAACAGAGGGTGACAAAATCTCAAGTAGGCTGGCAATTAAAAGGGTTAATAGTACCTCTGCATGTTGGGTATTGTTCTATTCGGGGGACCTTGCGCTTTCAGACTTAGCTTGTTTTTTCTTGTTTGCATATTTATATTTTAGGAAAAGGTGTTTTTTATTCAGCTTTTTTATACATTTTTTAGGGAAACCCTGCGCAACCAAAGAATTCTTTGAGGGATCAATTCCAGAAAGATGAGCCCACTACAACAAGCTGGGTACACTTAGAAAGCTTAACATGTGTACTTTCAGGGAATATATGATTTATGGGGGATATTCCAAATGTAAAGGGTTGTTTTGGTTGAAAAATCGCAAGGTGCGCACTTTGTCTGCAGAGCTGAAATTTTCAAGAAAAATTGGATCCGGCCGGGTCTTCTCTTTAATTTGGTGCCATCCGATGCCCAGTGGTGGCTCCAGGAGAGCCCCCGGAATAGGCCGCCCCCCCCCCCGCTTCTGCAGCAGCAGCTGCTAACTGTAAAGAAATGAAAAAATAAAAATTACATTCACTTACCTGCATCTGCGCTGGCTCCCGCTGTCCCTCCTCTTCACCTGGGGGTCCTCCAATCCCCCCCAGGACTTACGGATCTTCAGGAGAGAGCCCGGGAGGCTCTCTCCTCTTCCCTCCTCGATGGCGGCCGCCATCTTGCTGCTAAGCCCTGCCCCCTTGGGGGGCGGGGCTAATGACGTAATCCCGGCCCCGATCACCGGCTTCAGTGTTCTCAGCTGTCAGATGCCGGTGATCCTCTGATCTCCTGCCTCCCCCTTCTCTGGATGCCGATCACCGGCATCTGTCATCAGAGCGGCGAGGGACAAGAGCTTACAATCGGAGGTAAGTACAGTAAAAAATTTTTTTTTTTTTTTAATAAAATACTTTTATTACTTGTGTGGTGTTTTTTTCTTTTCACAGTTAACCCTTTGTGAGCTGGTAAGGGGTCCATGAGACCCCTTATACCAGCTCACAAGGCTCTGGGTCTGGCAAGTCACCTGCGGCTAGTGGGTGACTTGCCATTAACCCCCAGCCCCCATTACCTGTCTCCCCAACGGCCGGGGGGGCAGAAGGGCCCGGGCCACTTAGTGGCTATGTGGGCTAGTAGCGTGTAGGGCCAGGGGCCACCAATGCTGGCCCCTGCGCCCTGTTCTACAAGCCCCCATAGCTGGCCCGGGTCGGTAATAATGGGTAGGGGGGACCCTACGTCATTTTTTGGGGGGGGTTTTAAGGGTTTTTAACCCTTAAAATTCCCCAAAAAAATAGGGGGAGGGGGGACCCTATGTCAATTTTTTTTAAATTAACCCTTTTGTGTTCTGTCATCCAGCAGCTATAAAAGGCTTCTAGCAAGTGAGCAGAAGTCAGTGGTCGCCGAGGGACAGAGTGCTCCAGTATAATTGGGAGGTAAGTATTAAAAAAATAAATAATAATAAAATATTTTTTCTCTGTGTGATGTGTTTTTATTACATTTAACCCCTTGTGAACTGGTAAGGGGTCCTTGAGACCCCTATACCAGTTCTCAAGGCTGGGGGGATGGCAAGTCACCGGCGCTAGCCATTAACCCCCGGCACCCCCATTACCTGCCTCCCCAAAGGCCAGGGGGGGGGCAGAAGAGCCTGTGGCCACGGGCTATGCGGGCTTGTAGCCTGCAGGGCCAGGGGCCACAAAAGCTTGCCCCTGTGCCCTGTTCCTACAAGCCCTGCATAGCTGGTCTTGGGCTGGTTACTTTGGGTAAGGGGGGCCTTAAAAATCCCCAAAAAAATGCCCCGGGAGGGGGGACCCTATGTCATTTTTTTTTTCTCGATTTAACCCTTTGTAGTGTGGATGGTAGTTGTATTTTATTTGTAAATGTTAAAAATTACTTGTTTCAGTTAGGGGGGTCTCCTGGGCAGGAACAGGGGGCTACCGATAAATATGTGGCACCGTTCTAATCAGTAGAAATGGGGCTTTCACATGCAATATAGGTTTCCCTAATAAAATACATTTTTTATTTAAAATAAAGGAGGCAATTTTCTAAAAAACATTTTTATTTATTTATTTTTTTTACTTAATAATAAATAAAATTAATAATAAATAAAATTTACAAACAAGACATTTCATGTTAAAGCCTAAACTCTGCTGCAAAAAATATATATATAATTTACCTGAAGATTCCAGCAAAAATGTCAGAAAACATGGCGCAAAATGGGGAAAAATGACCTGTCAACAGAGGGTGACAAAATCTCAAGTAGGCTGGCAATTAAAAGGGTTAATAGTACCTCTGCATGTTGGGTATTGTTCTATTCGGGGGACCTTGCGCTTTCAGACTTGGCTTGTTTTTTCTTGTTTGCATATTTATATTTTAGGAAAAGGTGTTTTTTATTCAGCTTTTTTATACATTTTTTAGGGAAACCCTGCGCAACCAAAGAATTCTTTGAGGGATCAATTCCAGAAAGATGAGCCCACTACAACAAGCTGGGTACGCTTAGAAAGCTTAACATATGTACTTTCAGGGAATATATGATTTATGGGGGATATTCCAAATGTAAAGGGTTGTTTTGGTTGAAAAATCGCAAGGTGCGCACTTTGTCTGCAGAGCTGAAATTTTCAAGAAAAATTACCGTTATGCTTATGCTTTTCTTTGGGGTATTTGGCAACTCTTCCCTTGACAGTAGCTATGCATGTTGGGTATCGTTCTGTCCGGGGGATGTTGCTTTTTCAGATTATACTTGTTTTTTCTTGTTTGTATATAGTTTTTTTAGGTAAATGTGGCTTTGATTCTGCTTTTGTATCCTTTTTTTAGGGAAACTCTTTGCAACCAAAGAATACATTGAGGGATTACTTCCAGAAAACTGTGGCCACATCAACAAGCCTGGTACAAATATAAAGCCTGAGGTGTGTACTTCCAGAGAATATATAGTTTGTGGGGGGTATTTCAAATGTAAAGGGTTGTTTTTCTGGAAAAACTGCAAGGTGCACATAGCGCATATCACAGTTGTATTTTTTCTGAAAATCCCCTAAAGCTCTGTTTCAGTTTGGGGGAGTCTCCTGGGCTGGAAAGGGTGTCTACCAATACATATGTGGTACTGCTGTAACCGGGAGAAATTGGGATTTCACACACAATACGATTTTATTGACAAACTTACATTTTTTATTACAAAAAAACACTACAAATTGTAAAAAATAGATTTATTTTTATTTTTTTGCACATATTTCGACAAAAAATATTGAGAATACACCTAAAAATGACAAACAAGACATTTCAAGTTAAAGCTCAGACTGCTGAAAAAAACTATATATAATTTTCCTGGGAAATCCCTGGAAATCCCTTCAAAAATCACATTTGAACATGGGGAGTGCAAAATAGTGCAAAATGGTTTGGCAACAGAGTGTGACAAAAACTCCAGGTAGGCTGGCACTTAAAGGGTTAAAGAGAAGAAAAGGATCGTCCATTGAAATGTATGGGAGAGCGACAGGTAGCGAGAGGTCATACCTGGCGCTGTGCAAGGCTGAACGCTGGCGCTGTTCGCTGAGGCTGTGAAAATGATGAATCAGACGCTACATGGCGCTATTCCAGTCGCTATTCCAGTCGCTAAACAGATTCTGCTTGATAAATGTGTAATTGCGTGCCGTGTCCAGCGTTGACCAGTCGCTATCTGTCGCTACCTCTCATTAACCAGGCGCTACCTGACGCTATCCCTTCTTTAATATGGGCCTAAGACTCTCACTCTGTGATGGCGCCTGACCCTCCTCCATCCTCCATGGCAAATGGACGGCGCTCTCTGCAGTATCCTCCTCCAGTCACTGTATAAGTGATTAATGGCTTATTTAATCATGTTTGTCACCCTCCCCGGTATCTATAACTAAGGAAATGCTTTTGAGTGTCTGAAATGCATAAGAGGAGTGGGCTGACTTCACTCTGCCACACAGGCCTGATATTTGTTACTGTTTTTATGGAAGCTTGTGTTTAAACTGAACGGTGTCTTTGATTTTGAGCTAAAAAAAAGTAATTACATCGTAAACTGCTGGCAACCATTGCTTTGCATCTGATGTCTGTCTAGAGACCTCGTCTATCCCACCTTACATCCTTCTCCGTTCTTGTACCATGTCCCTGCTAAAACTGCGTATTCAGCAATCCCCACCTTGACTCTCAGATCTTTCTCTGCTGTCCAGCAGTGTTTTGCTCAGAAATCCTGAAAACTTCCTTTGCTGGGCAAGTACATCTATTTGTCTCTGTTTACTGCCGGCACACCTCTGTTCTTGAAACCCTGGTGGTCACCTACTGGGAGTGTGCTACAAGGGACTTGGCTGTCCCTCAGACTCCATGCCACAGTAGACTCACTACCTTGGGCAGAGGGCAGTAAATCCACATCTCTAGTCCTGACACTTACTTTTTGTTGCAGAGTTTAACCCTTTAAATGCCAAGCACGTAGTTTCTACGTGGTTGCTTCTCCAACCGTTAAGTGCCAAGCACGTAGAAACTATGTGCTTGGCATTTACCTACCTTCAGGCCATCGGGGGTCCCTGGGGGCTGTGTTGCTGGGCAGATCGTGTCCAGCGCCATCTTGGGGTCAGGTCCGGGTCACAGGAATGACTCTTCTCTGACCCGGATTCTCAGGAGCCAATGAGGATGCAGCAGGTATGTCATCAGCTGGTGCAGGCGCCACGTTTCCTGACCCTGGACCGCGTGACAAGGTAAGGAGGTTGTCGTGGTTGTTCTGGGGGGTTCGAGTGGGCGGCGGCAGCAGCAGCGGCAGCAGCGATCGGTGGTGGCAGCAGCGATGGCGGCGGCAGCAGCGATCAGATGCAATTGTTTCGGCGGGGGTGGGGGTGGCGATCGGCGCCGGGTGGGGGCGGCCATCGTGGGCAGATTCAGTTGTTGTGGGGGGGGGTGTGGGGCGGCGATCGTGGGCAGATTCTGTTGTTCTGGGGGGTGGGGGGGGCAGCAGTCGCGGCGATCGTGGGCGGCGGCGCCCCCGGCCGGAAGCTTCAGGTGCCCACCCTGGGCAGATTCAGTTGTTCTGGGGGGGCCGGGGTCAGCTTCGATCGGTGGTGGCGGCGGCGCTGGTGGCGCTGCCGGACAGCAGACTCTGTTGTTCTGGAGAGGTGGGGGCTGCGGCGCTGCTGACCGGGAGCTTCAGGTGCCCACCCTGGGCAGATTCAGTTGTTCTGGGGGGGCGGGGTCAGAGGCGATCGGTGGTGGCGGATGCAGTTCTGGGGGGGCAGCGGTGATCCCTCCTTCCGCTCCCCATAGGCAGTGTGGCATCCCCTCCTCCCGCTCCCCATACGCAGTGTGGCATCCCCTCCTCCTGCTCCCCATACGCAGTGTGGCATCCCCTCCTCCCGCTCCCCATAGGCAGTGTGGCATCCCCTCCTCCCGCTCCTCATACGCAGTGTGGCATCCCCTCCTCCCGCTCCCCATACGCAGTGAGGCATCCCTCCTCCCGCTCCCCATACGCAGTGTGGCATCCCCTCCTCCCGCTCCCCATACGCAGTGTGGCATCCCCTCCTCCCGCTCCCCATACGCAGTGTGGCATCCCCTCCTCCCGCTCCCCATATGCAGTGTGGCATCCCCTCCTCCCGCTCCCCATACGCAGTGTGGCATCCCCTCCTCCCGTTCCCCATACGCAGTGTGGCATCCCCTCCTCCCGCTCCCCATACGCAGTGTGGCATCCCCTCCTCCCGATCCCCATACGCAGTGTGGCATCCCCTCCTCCCGCTCCCCATACGCAGTGTGGCACCCCCTCCTCCTGCTCCCCATACGCAGTGTGGCATCCCCTCCTCCCTCTCCCCATAGGCAGTGTGGCATCCCCTCCTCCCGCTCCCCATAGGCAGTGTGGCATCCCCTCCTCCCGCTCCCCATAGGCAGTGTGGCATCCCCTCCTCCCGCTCCCCATAGGCAGTGTGGCATTCCCCCCTCCTATTCCCCATAGGCAGTGTGGCTTCACCCGGTCCATTCCCCATATACCCCATCCCCAGTGTGGTATCCCTCCTCCCACTCCCCATTGTAAGTGTGGCATCCCCTCCTCCCACTCCCCATAGGCAGTGTGGCATCCCACCTCCCATTCTTCAAAAAAAATGTGGCATTCCCCCCTCCTATTCCCCATAGGCAGTGTGGCATTCCCCCTCCCATTCCTCAAAAAAGTGGCATTCCCCCCTCCTATTCCTCATTGGAAGTGTGGCATTCCCCCTCCCATTCCTCAAAAAAATGTGGCATTCCCCCCTCCTATTCCCCATTGGAAGTGTGGCATTCGGCCTCCTATTCCCCATTGGAAGTGTGGCATCCCCTCCTCCCACTACCCATAGGCAGTGTGGAATTCCCCTTCTCCTCCCACTCCCCATAGGCAGTGTGGCATTCCCCCTCCCATTGCCCAGAGGCAAAAGAAAAAAAGAAGCAAACTCACATATCCATTGCTCCCGATGTCACCACCGTCCACACTGTAGAACGATCCACCCTACCTGCTGTATCTGCCGCTGCCTTTTCTCCAGCTGCCCGATCGATTGATCGATCTTGGGGGGGCTGCCACCCTGCCCGATCGATTGATCAGTCTTGGAGGGGGCTGCCACCCTGCCCGATCGTTTGATCGATCTTGGAAAGGAAGGCTGCAGACGGCTTTTCTGGGGGGTGGGGGTGTGCTAGATTGCCGCTCCAGTGCGATCCTCCGATTGCAGTGGCGGCTGTAGCATCATACATTGTTGGTGTGGGTTGTTCTCTACCGTAAGGAGTGGTACCTTGGTGTGCGGGGGGAGGTCCTCCTGTCATGCTGCCTAAGGGTGTCCTCTTGCCATGATGATGCCTTGGGGGGAGGGGCCGTCGCCATCCACCATGCTGCCTGTGATGGATTGGGGGGTTTGTACCCGCTGCCACTGATTTTGGGGGGGGGTGATCCTGCCATGCCTGTGATGGGGGGTTGCTGCCCCACTGTCTGTAACTAATCTTCCTGTTCACTTTCTTCAGAGCCTGTGGATTGTCGTCGCCTCCTGTGGATCGTCGTTGCCTCCTGTGGATCTTCGTCACCTCCTGTGGATCGTCGTCGCCTCCTGTGGATCGTCGTCGTCTCTTGTGGATCGTCGTCGCCTCCTGTGGATCGTCGTAGCCGCCTGATCGTTGCCTCTGCCGCCACTGAATTGTCTCTGCCGCCACCCTTCTAGCCTCGTTTTCCTCCCCTTTGGTACCCAGTCCCCCTCTTTTCTCCTATTCCCCTCCCCCTCCCTCACCATGAATCGGCCCACTTGAAGCTGCTCCGGACTCCACCGCTTCGCTTCACATTGTAACGTATTGGACATACACATTTAATTTCTAGAGGTTTATATTTTTTTGTTTTTTTTTACACTTTAGCTACACATTGCACTTTTTTTTTTCCTTCAATTTAGGTACACTTTTTTTTGCAATATACTGACTGCATTTTGATGTGTTTGTTTTTCTTCCTTAACATTGTGTTCTGTTTAGTTTTTTCTACTGTGTAATTTTAATTTACTTTGTTTAGTCCTAGCCTTTAGTAGTTTTTTTTTTACAATCAGAATTGGATATGGCTGGGAGGAGGTTCACTGCTCAAGAAGCTGCGGCTTACTTGATGGCCTCTGACTAGGAGGACTTTAGTGAGTCAGGGTCAGAGTATCTGCCCTCTGAGTCAGAGAGTCTACTGAGGAGACACGGCCACGCAGTGGTACCAGTACAGGTAGCCAACGTAGAAGGGCTAGTGCCGCGCAAGATGAGGCCACGCTGGGGGAGAGTGTAGGGCAAGTGGAGGCATCGAGTGCTGCAGCTGGTCCAGGAGAGCCGGCGTGGAGGCCTCCTAGTAATTATTCCCCCAATATTCCCCCCTTTAATTCGGTCCCTGGAGTCAACATAGACACAAGTAACTTAAGTCTTGTTGACTTCTTCTATCTGTTTGTTACAGAGGCCATCCTACAGGATATGGTCCTCTATACAAACCGCTATGCTGAGCAGGTCATGGCACAAAACCCCCGACAGAGGCACGCCCGAGCTCAGGCATGGCATCCCACCAATATAAGTGAGATGAAAAAATTTGGGGGGCTCACTTTGGCAATGGGTCTTCTCAGAAAATTTAGCCTAGCATCATACTGGGATACCCATTCCATATTGGCAACACCCTTATTTCTGGCCATAATGTCCAGAAACCGGTATCAAATTTTATTGCGGTTTCTCCATTTTAACGACAACGCCACTGCTGTTCCCCGTGATATGCCCGGTCATGACAGGCTTCATTAAATACGACCCCTAGTTGAAAGCCTGTCAGAGAGCTTTGCAGATGTGTACACCCCCTCCCAAAATGTAACTATCGATGAGTCACTTCTGCTTTTTAAAGGGCGCATTATATTTCGGCAATATATCCCTAGCAAGCGTGCCTGCTATGGGATAAAGTTTTATAAATTGTGCGAAAGTACGACCGGGTACACAAAATGTTTTAGAATCTATCAAGGAAGGGACACGCAACTAGACCCACCTGGCTGTCCCCTTGATTTGAGTGTCAGTGGCCGGATTGTTTGGGAGCTCATCACCCCACTACTAGGGAGGGGGTACCACTTATATGTGGACAACTTTTATTCCAGCGTCCCCCTGTTTAGAGCCCTTTACACCTTAGACACTCAACCGGAAAGGCTTGCCAAGGACATTGCTAAATAAAAAACTAAAGCATGGGGAGTCTTACGCTCTGAGAAGTGATGAGCTCCTGGCCGTTAAATTTATGGATGAAAAGAATGTGTTCATGCTGACTACCATCCACGACCAGTCAGTAACATGTGTAAGGCAACGTGGTCCCCAAGCCCCAACTCAAAAGCCACGTTGTATCCGAGATTACAACAAGTTCATGGGTGCCGTGGATAAAACCGACCAAATTCTCACATACTACAATGCCACCCGAAAATCGCGAGCCTGGTACAAAAAAGTTGCAATTCATTTGATCCAGTTAGCAACTTTTAACAGCTTAATTGTCTTCAAGGCAGCAGTACCAGGCTCCAATTTGACCTTTATCCAGTACCAACAGCAGTTACTCCCTGCTTTGCTTTTTGGGTATGGTGAGGAGCCACCAGACTTAGCTGGTAGTGAGAATGAGTGCAGGTCAATTGGAAAGCACTTTATAAAGTGCATTCCCTCCACCGATAAAAAAAAGTATTCCCAAAATGCCTGCAGGGTATGTAGGAAGCTTGGCATAAGGAAGGATGCGCGGTACTACTGCCCGACATGTCCCAGCCAACCAGGTCTGTGTCTTGAGAATTGTTTGAAATTTATCATACTCAGTTGGATTTTTGATTTATTTATTTATTTATTTTTTCTGCATACCCCTGCCCTGCCACGCTCCGCTGAAACTGAAGCAGGACACAAGTTACAAAGAAAACACTTACCTCGCCTGCAGGCAAGCGCCAGCTACTTGGTGGCCAGTACGACCGCCCCAGCTGTTGTACTGGCCCTGAAGAACGGCACTAAACGGTGGGCATGGTAAGGATTTTTTTTTCTCTGTAACTCCCCGCCTTAGCACCAGGGGAGGGTGGCAGGGTTAGCCTGAGACTGGACCTCCACTATAATTTTTACGTTCTGTGTGGTCAGTATATATATTGTAGACATGTCACTGGAGAAGTGATCGAGGGGGTGTACATTTCACCTAGGTTACTACGCTGGGTGAGATGGTAAGTCCAGGATTGATTTGTTTCCCAGCAGTGATATGCTGCTGAGGTGTTGTTTAATTTTGCCGGGCCTGGATTTATATGGAATGGCAGGTAGGTTTGGTAGAGGGACCTGTCATTCCACACCTCCCCGATCCAGTCTGGGTTTTGAATCAGGTGAGCTCTGATCCTAATTAGCCTGGGAGGTAAAAGCTCTGCAGAGACTGCAGGCTATTGCTCTCAGCCAGGAATGAACAGCCTGTGTGTGTGTTTGAAGGAAGCTGCGAACGCAGCCACTGCTGGAGCTAAAAACTCACCCTGCGATATCCAGGCTAACGCTGTGTTTTGAAACCACCAGATAGGTGAGAAGAACCTGTTAGTAAGCGCCCAGACGGGCTAGGTCTTTTATTTTGTTTGGACACCAAAGAAGCACGTGGTTGCTGTATGTTTTGTTTGCTGGACTGTTTATGCTATGAATAAACGCCAAGATCTGCTTTTATAACGTCCGAGTCTGCCGTGAACTGTGTCCAAACACACCATCCCCCGGGAAGATCCCTACAATTGGTGCTGCGGAGCGGGCAAAACGGTGTGGACAGACTTGGCTACAGCTGCTTATGTCTTGGGTGAAAGCTGCAACTACACTCCAAGAACAGTCGGGCAACATGGAGGAGTTATGCAAACTATTTAAAATCTCACCCATCCGTACCTCTGTATACCACCCCCAGACGGACGGATTGGTGGAGAGATTTAACAAAACTTTGAAACATATGTTGAAAAAAGTGGTCGAAAAAGATGGCCGTGATTGGGATCATTTGTTACCCTACCTCATGTTTGCTATTAGGGAAGTGCCCCAAGCGTCCACAGGGTTCTCACCATTCGAGTTGGTCTATGGTCGTCACCCTAGGGGTCTACTGGACATTGCAAAAGAGACATGGGAGAGCGAGTCCACCCCATACAAGAGCGTTATTGAGCATGTAGCACAAATGCAGGACCGTATAGCCGCTGTAATACCCCTAGTAAGGGAACACCTCCAGAGGGCGCAAGAGGCCCAAAGTAGAATTTACAACCGGTCTGCAAGAATCAGGACATTTAACCCAGGCGATAGGGTCCTTATACTAGTTCCCACTGTTGAGAGTAAATTCCTGGCGAAGTGGCAAGGTCCCTATGAGATTGTTGAAAAGGTCAGTGAGGTGAACTACAAGGTGCACCAACCAGGTAGAAGGAAGCCTTTCCAAGTTTACCACGTAAACTTGATTAAGCCCTGGAAAGACAGGGAATCCTTGGGGGCGACAAATACTGTTAATAATTTGTCACAACCAATCCCTCCAGTCAAGGTTGGTGATACCCTATCAGTGTCACAGAAACAGGAGGCTCAGGAATTTTTACAGAAAAACAAAGACAAGTTTTCTGACCTTCCAGGGCGTACACACCTCATCTATCATCACATTGAAACTGAGCCTAGAAGCAGAGTAAACCTCAAGCCCTATAGGATCCCGGAAGCCCGTAGGGAAGCCGTATCTGCCGAGGTAAAACGTATGCTTGATCTGGGAGTAATTGAGGTGTCACAGAGTGAATGGTCCAGCCCGATTGTATTAATCCCAAAGCCTAATGGAACTTGGAGGTTCTGTAACGATTTCAGAAAGTTGAATGAGATCTCAAAATTCGATGCCTATCCTATGCCCAGGGTAGATGAGTTGATTGAGAAGTTGGGTAATGCCAGGTACATAACCACCCTCGATCTCACAAAGGGCTACTGGCAGATTCCACTTACTGATGAGGCTAAAGAGAAAACTGCATTCTCCACCCCTGATGGGCTATTCCAGTATGTAGTGATGCCATTCAGGTTACATGGAGCACCTGCGACTTTCCAGAGGTTGATGGACTTGATTTTGCGACCACATTGTGATTACTCAGCTGCCTACCTCGATGATGTGGTCATTTTTAGCCCTGATTGGGAAAGTCACCTCTGTAAGGTACAGGCCGTATTGGATACCATAAGTGATGCAGGATTGACCATAAATGCCGAGAAGTGTGCAGTAGCCCTAGAAGATGCCAAGTATCTGGGATACATTATTGGAAGAGGGTTGATTAAGCCACAGCTAAATAAAATTGAGGCAATACAGAATTGGCCTAGACCCCTGACAAAGAAACAGGTCAGAGCTTTCCTTGGTATTACGGGCTATTACCGTAGATTTGTGCCGAACTTTGCCTCAGTTGCTGCTCCCCTAACTGACTTGACAAAGGGCGAAAAGAGAGCAATGATCACGTGGACTCCAGAGGCCGAGAAGGCTTTCCAAAGCCTTAAATCTGACTTGTGCCAACAACCTGTGTTAGTTACCCCCGATTTCAGGCGAGAATTTCTGGTCCAGACAGATGCTTCTAACACAGGCTTAGGTGCAGTACTCTCACAAGTAGTAAATGGTGAGGAGCATCCGGTGATGTACTTGAGTAGGAAGCTAACCCCGGCCGAGAAAAATTATGCCATTGTGGAGCGAGAATGTTTGGCGGTGAAGTGGGCCCTCGAATCCCTAAAATATTACTTGCTAGGCAGGAAATTCAAGTTAGTGACAGACCATGCCCCCCTAACATGGATGAAGTTAAACAAGGAGAGAAACGCAAGAGTGACTAGATGGTTTCTGTCCCTACAAAACTTTAATTTCACTGTGGAACACAGGCCAGGGAAATTACAGGCAAATGCTGACGCACTGTCGAGGGTACATTGTCTGTGGGGACAAAATGCTCAGCCCTCCGGTCTGAAGAAGAGGGGGGGGATATGTAGACATGTCACTGGAGAAGTGATCGAGGGGGTGTACATTTCACCTAGGTTACTACGCTGGGTGAGATGGTAAGTCCAGGATTGATTTGTTTCCCAGCAGTGATATGCTGCTGAGGTGTTGTTTAATTTTGCCGGGCCTGGATTTATATGGAATGGCAGGTAGGTTTGGTAGAGGGACCTGTCATTCCACACCTCCCCGATCCAGTCTGGGTTTTGAATCAGGTGAGCTCTGATCCTAATTAGCCTGGGAGGTAAAAGCTCTGCAGAGACTGCAGGCTATTGCTCTCAGCCAGGAATGAACAGCCTGTGTGTGTGTTTGAAGGAAGCTGCGAACGCAGCCACTGCTGGAGCTAAAACTCACCCTGCGATATCCAGGCTAACGCTGTGTTTTGAAACCACCAGATAGGTGAGAAGAACCTGTTAGTAAGCGCCCAGACGGGCTAGGTCTTTTATTTTGTTTGGACACCAAAGAAGCACGTGGTTGCTGTATGTTTTGTTTGCTATGAATAAACGCCAAGATCTGCTTTTATAACGTCTGAGTCTGCCGTGAACTGTGTCCAAACACACCATCCCCCGGGAAGATCCCTACAATATATATATATATATATATATATATATATATAATTTTTTTTTTTTTTTTTTTTTACGTTTCTTATGTTACTGATGCAAAGGGAAGCGCTGGAGCAGGAGCAGATTGGATATTTGTGACACATGATGATTGTGGGCTCATTTTCAGGATCTTGATAACTGATCTTATAATCTGATGTCACAGGTACTATATCCTAATTGCACCTCACAGCTAACCCTGACTGCACCTCTTGGTAACGTCAAGAAATGTGGGTTGTTTGGTGTGTCTTTTATAGAACATGCTATACTTTTGGGTGTTTGGCAACCCTAACCTTGAAAGTAGCTTTGCATGTTGGATATTGTTCTATTCAGTGGACCTTGCAGTTTCAGATTTAGCTAGTTTTTGCATATTGATATTTTATTAAAATGTGGTGTGGATTGCGCGTTTTTAGTGTTTTTGCAGGGAAATGCTGTACCTGCACGTGACACCTGTGAATTCTGCAAGAGTTTTGAAAGAAAACATCTCCCACTACAATTAAGCCGGAGTACTCTAAAGCTTGAGGTATGTACTTTCAAAGGATATATGGTTTGTGGGGGGTATTTTATATGTAAAGGGTCGTTATGGTTAAAGAGTAAGGTGCGCACTTTGTCAGTAGAGCTGAAATAATGATGTGAAATTACCTTTAGTACCTTTAGTTTTGGGTGTTTGGCGACCCTACCCTGCGAAGTAGCTATGCATGTTGGGTGTTGTTCTGTTCAGGGGACCTTGCGCTTTCAGATTTAGAGTGTTTTTTCTTGTTGGCATATTATTTTTTTATTAAAATGTGGTGTGGATTGTGTTTTTTTTAGTACTTTTGCAGGGAAATGCTGTGCAACCAATGTATTGCTGCTGGGCTTGTGCAATAATGATGATTAGCTGTTGTTACATATCTTATATCTTATAACTGTTTATATAGATTTCATTACATAGACTTTAAAAGCACTTTAGCCATATATTGTAATAGATACATGGTGTCCATGAGCATTTTGAGATTTATATATGTTATAATTGCCGCACTTTAAAGCATACTCAAAGCTGCACTGTAATGATGCATGGACCTGGCTTTTAATTATGTGTTAGTATAAGGATTGTCTTGTTCTTGCAATATGGTGTAATCGAAAATAAATGGACAAAAAATGTTTTTGATATCATTGTAGTTACTTTATTCTTTGATTGGTAAATGAGTGCGCACCTTAATTAGAATTATCTGGTATTTGCGTTGGGGTTTAAGGGGTGGAAACCCCGTATAAGTTTGCAGCACCTGGCTAATTGATTTTGAAAATTTTTTTATAAATGGAAGGAATGTGCTGGATTATAAATTAATATGTACCTAGGAAATCCCCAAACATTCCTTCAAAAATTACACTTAAACATGCGGAGCACAAAATGGTGAAAAATGGTCTGGCAACAAAGGGTGACAAAATCTCCAGGTAGGCTGGCACTTAAAGGGTTAAATGCTGGGTGCAGAAGAGTCGTAATCCAGATAGATATTGGTGGTATAACAGGAACTGGCTTTACTGGAACATGAATTCAGTAAGAGAATGTCACCTTACATGGTGGCTAAACACAGACAGGAAAAAGAAGGATGTACCATAGAGCAACTGGCAGCACAGGAAATAACAACACAGCAGTAAACTACATAGACTCTACAGTTAAGCATTGGTCACAGTGTCATCTAGTGTCATAACTAGGGATGAGCGAATCGATCTGGACGAACCCGGATTCGTTCCAAATTTCATGAAAAATTTGATTCTGAAGGAATCCGAATTTCCCGGCGATTCGATCGATCGAAGTTTTGCTTAAAACTCAATGACAGGCATTCTAAGATGGTGGACGCACATGTTCAGACATGTCCCCAGGGGCAAGTGACGATGGGACAGTCACATGCAGCCTATCAGCAGCCAGGAAGCCCGGTGACGTCACATAAAGCAGTGGCCATTTTCCTTTTGCGCAGTTCAGACTTGCATTGTAGAGAAAACGGAGCTAGCTGCAGGGAGGGACAGACAGTCATAGTTAGGTGAGAGTTAGCGATAGCTAGAGACAGTTACGGATAGGTAAAGAGAGAGACAGATAGGGAGATTTATGGGTTGATTCAAAGAAACATGTAACAGCTTGGATTTGGGTGCCGATCATCCTATTTTTCCCGTCCGCTCGTGCGTTCGTATGAACTTGCGAGTGATTCAATAAGCAAATACGTTTCTATCCTAAAATATACGTCCGTTCGTATGATATCTCCCGAACTTGCCTCAGTCAGTTGTCAATCGTAAAAATCACGTTCATGTGCTCACCTGTTGCGGCGGCAGCCTGTTTTTTCTGCTGCTTCCATCGTCCACCTCTTCCAATTACTTGCGTTTGCCTCTGGTTTTCATTGGTTTTTGGCCTCTTAAATTTGTGCGTTCGTATGTATATAAGATCTTGCGCATGCGCACCCTCATCCCGCACCCCATCCAAACCCCTTAGCGCTTGCATCCTTCTTCATTTCTTGGTCCCTAAAACTTACCTAAACCCCTTAGCGCTTGCATCCTTCTTCATTTCTCGGTCCCTAAAACTTACCTAAACCCCTTAGCGCTTGCATCCTTCTTCATTTCTCGGTCCCTAAAACTTACCTAAACCCCTTAGCGCTTGCATCCTTCTTCATTTCTTGGTCCCTAAAACTTACCTAAACCCCTTAGCGCTTGCATCCTTCTTCATTTCTCGGTCCCTAAAACTTACCTAAACCCCTTAGCGCTTGCATCCTTCTTCATTTCTCGGTCCCTAAAACTTACCTAAACCCCTTAGCGCTTGCATCCTTCTTCATTTCTCGGTCCCTAAAACTTACCTAAACCCCTTAGCGCTTGCATCCTTCTTCATTTCTCGGTCCCTAAAACTTACCTAAACCCCTTAGCGCTTGCATCCTTCTTCATTTCTCGGTCCCTAAAACTTATCTAAACCCCTTAGCGCTTGCATCCTTCTTCATTTCTTGGTCCCTAAAACTTACCTAAACCCCTTAGCGCTTGCATCCTTCTTCATTTCTCGGTCCCTAAAACTTACCTAAACCCCTTAGCGCTTGCATCCTTCTTCATTTCTCGGTTTCTAAAACTTACCTAAACCCCTTAGCGCTTGCATCCTTCTTCATTTCTCGGTCCCTAAAACTTACCTAAACCCCTTAGCGCTTGCATCCTTCTTCATTTCTCGGTCCCTAAAACTTACCTAAACCCCTTAGCGCTTGCATCCTTCTTCATTTCTCGGTCCCTAAAACTTACCTAAACCCCTTAGCGCTTGCATCCTTCTTCATTTCTCGGTCCCTAAAACTTACCTAAACCCCTTAGCGCTTGCATCCTTCTTCATTTCTCGGTCCCTAAAACTTACCTAAACCCCTTAGCGCTTGCATCCTTCTTCATTTCTCGGTCCCTAAAACTTACCTAAACCCCTTAGCGCTTGCATCCTTCTTCATTTCTCGGTCCCTAAAACTTACCTAAACCCCTTAGCGCTTGCATCCTTCTTCATTTCTCGGTCCCTAAAACTTACCTAAACCCCTTAGCGCTTGCATCCTTCTTCATTTCTCGGTCCCTAAAACTTACCTAAACCCCTTAGCGCTTGCATCCTTCTTCATTTCTCGGTCCCTAAAACTTACCTAAACCCCTTAGCGCTTGCATCCTTCTTCATTTCTCGGTCCCTAAAACTTACCTAAACCCCTTAGCGCTTGCATCCTTCTTCATTTCTCGGTCCCTAAAACTTACCTAAACCCCTTAGCGCTTGCATCCTTCTTCATTTCTTGGTCCCTAAAACTTACCTAAACCCCTTAGCGCTTGCATCCTTCTTCATTTCTTGGTCCCTAAAACTTACCTAAACCCCTTAGCGCTTGCATCCTTCTTCATTTCTTGGTCCCTAAAACTTACCTAAACCCCTTAGCGCTTGCATCCTTCTTCATTTCTTGGTCCCTAAAACTTACCTAAACCCCTTAGCGCTTGCATCCTTCTTCATGTTGACGACCCTAAAACTTACCCAAACCACATAATGTACATATGTCTATATGTTTATAAGCGTGTTTTTTCTGGTTTGTGTAATTGTTTTTGGGTGCGCATATTATAAAAGACACATTTATGAAGGCTTAAAATATAATTTATTTAAAATATTTTGTTTGGTTTTTTTTTTTTGGTATTTTAAAACATAGTAACATTTTGATTTTTTTTTTGTTTAAAACATAGTATTTTTTTTTTTTGTTGGGTTTTTACAAACATACTAAAATATTTTTGATTTTGTTATGTTTAAAACATAGTAAAATTTTTTTTTTTTTTTTTTACAAACATAGTAACATTTTTTTTTTTTTTGGATGTTTAAAACAGTAAAATTTTTTTTTTTTTTTTTTGGAAAAACATTAAAACTTTTTAACAATAAAAAACAATGTTAAACGAGTTAACAAAAGTAGCCAGGACCAAGGGCACTAATCATCCTCCTCTTCTTCATCTGTTGGCCCCAACGTCGCCTGTATGGCCAGCAGCTCGGCCACCAACTCCTTGATTCTTTTTTTTTTTACCAGCCAATGTTTTTGGGATCATCCCTGTAACCAATAGAGAAATAAACATAAATAGGAGTCCCAGACCGGTTTGTATGCTGGAAATAGATTTGGGGTTAATCAAATACATGTAAATGCATGACATATGTCATTCTTCCAAGGGATAAAGTTAATGCATTTCCCACAGGTAAGTCTTTAAACTCCTTAAACCGGACCTTCAACATTATTTAATGAAAACCAATAACTATTCACAAATGATTCTGCACCAGATCAAAGTACATTTGGGAGGTTTTTTGATTACAGCGCCGCCATCTGGACTCTGAAGCATAACACTTAATGAGGAGTGGAGAGTTGGATAAAGTACAGGGGAGTAGGTTACAGTGGTGCGTTGGGAATCCAGAGCATAGCTGGGTTGAGGGAAAGGTCATCAGTCCCACAATGCATGGCAGCACCTTACTTTTTTCAATCTGTATCCCATGCTGCCTGTAAATATTGCGCATTCCATATTCCGCAACATTGGTTTTTTTTCAGTCTACTAACATGCATTAGATGGCTGAAGGCTGTTTTTCAATGTTTCAAATCTGTAGGTACAGTGTGTTGGCTAATTATTATGTTCTTAATACAAGTTAGGGTCCGCTTTAAGCTAACGAAGTGCCCACATGAAAGTGTTAACTACACATTGGCTACGCCTTTAGTTATGTGTGTGTTATTAGCTAACAAAACATTAATATGAATAATGGCATGGAGACTTACGGAGTTGGTGGCCGACAGATGGCTGGTTGGGGCCAACAGGCTGCCCTTGGTCCTGGCTATGCTGTGAAGAAGTCCCTGGAGAAACATGTGACATTTGGTTAGTACTTGTATAGAGTCACTATTCCCAACATATCTGGCTCCCAGTCTGGCTGACATCACTCACCTTCGCCAGGATCAACTTCCAGCATCTCTGCGGCCTCCTCCTCCACTATCTCACCCGCACCAGAAGCTTCTACAAATACATAATAAAGGATTACTTAGTTTTTGGCCTGCCATGTATATCTTTGTGCCTATACATGAAGAGTGACATACCAGAGCCTTCCCCATGCCTGGCCAGGTATGACTCCACGCCCACGCGGTTGGGCCCCTCCTCTGTGGTAAGGTCCAGGGGCTGGTCTGAGGAGGCCACAGAGGAGTGGTAGGTCCGTCGCCCGGGAGATCCACCACCTTCACTCACAGATGCAGACTCATGCAGCACTGGTCGGCCTGTACGCCTCCGGGTGCGGCGAATTCTGAAATCCATTTCCAACACTACCAAAGAAAAGTCATTATAAATAAAGGCATAACTTATACATTTGGAACATATACCATGCAATTGCTTTGTACTTACTTGGGAAATGGATCCCAAAAAACCTCCGCACCCGGGGCATGTGCAGACGTTTCAGGTCCGACCAATGCTGCATTATCTGGGTGTGAGTGAAGGTGGTGCTAGTCACACGGTGTATTTCCGCGATGATCTCCCGGGCGATGTCCCTTTTTTTGCACACATTGGGCGCGAAGTCATACCGGCACTGAAGCATGATCTGAAAAACATAATGGACACAGAGCTTTTACTTTTACACACAGACCCATATGTGTTGCATCACAAGTTGAGAATTTCATGTCATTAACACACACATTTAGAGTGGCAGCCATTTTTGGGGAGTGCCTTAAAGCGGACGTTGACTGTGAATGAGAGTCTGGTCTTATGTTATATGTATCACACACCATGTACATACAGATAATAGCCAACATCAAAAATCAGGCCACCTGCATCTATGGCATGTTAGGATGGTTTAAACATCCAAGATGTAGGCTTATGCTTAGGCTTTTGGACCACGTGTGTGGCTTCCCGTTGTGTTTTTATGGCTTAGGAAAACAGTGTTCCTCAAACATCCGCATCAAGGTCCGAGACACGCCAGGTTTGACAGCTAGCCCCGCTACTCCACAGGTTAATTAACTGTTGCTAAGCCTGAGCAATTTCCCTAATTAGGACATCAGCATAGACAGGTGAAAACGTGGCCAGGCTCGGCCCTTGAGGATGAAGTGTGAGGAGCCAGTTATTAAACATTAAGAGACCCCAAACTAGTTCCAAACGCATCATTTACATTTAGGCCATCATTGACTATTACATTAAAATGCACAGGCAGCCACTTACCAGCATGAGGATCTCTTCCCGTTGACGGGTGAAGATAGTGGGCGCCATCTTTATGCTTCTTCAAGGCAGCAGATAAGTGAAACCCCAGCGGTTTCCTGGTTCCGCTCGAACATACGTCCGTACGAGCGCGTAGTCGTGCGCATAGGCGTCACACGCTGGGCTCATTATTTAAAGGTCCCTGCACCCAAAGCTCATTCTCTTTGAGCATTTGTGGAAGATGGCACCTAAAAAGGCAATCTCCAAACGAGCCCAGCAAAGCCAGACCTCGGAGGGCCCAACCACCAGGTCCCAGCAAGGTAGGAAAAAGCTGCGATCCCAGACTACTACCTCTGCCCCACCAAGGGACACTGGACCCTCTGGAAGCCAAAAAAGGGGCCCCAAGGCACGTGCCCCTGCCGCAAAAAAACAGGCAACAGCAGCACCCACCACCTCTGCCTCCAGAAGAGGCCGCCCAAGGGAGCCCACACCGCCCATGGGTTCAAGTAGGGCAGTTCGGCAACCCAGGCCCCGCAGCAGGGCCCGAACCCCATCCAGGGCCCGAACCCCATCCAGGGCCAGAAGCCCATCCAGGGCCCGAACCCCATCCAGGGCCAGAAGCCCATCCAGGGCCAGAAGCCCATACAGGGCCCGAAGACCATCCAGGGCCCGAACCCCATCCAGGCCCAGAAGAACATCCAGGGCCCGAACCCCATCCAGGCCCAGAAGAACATCCAGGGCCCGAAGCCCATCCAGGGCCCGAACCCCATCCAGGGCCAGAAGCCCATCCAGGGCCCGAACCCCATCCAGGCCCAGAAGAACATCCAGGGCCCGAACCCCATCCAGGGCCAGAAGCCCATCCAGGGCCCGAACCCCATCCAGGGCCAGAAGCCCATCCAGGGCCCGAACCCCATCCAGGGCCAGAAGCCCATACAGGGCCAGAAGCCCATACAGGGCCCGAACCCCATCCAGGGCCAGAAGAACATCCAGGGCCAGAAGCCCATCCAGGGCCAGAAGCCCAGAAAGGCGAGGCCGGAGGCCAAGAACCCCAGCAAGGGCCCGCAGCAGGGCCAGAAGCCCCTACAGGCCCCGCAGCAGGGCCAGAAGCCCCTACAGGCCCCGCAGCAGGGCCCGAACCCCAGCAAGGGCCCGCAGCAGGGCCAGAAGCCCTTACAGGCCCCGCAGCAGGGCCAGAAGCCCACGACCTGCCACCAGCCGGGAACAGAGCCCCCGACCTGGCACCAGCCGGGAACAGAGCCCCCGACCTGGCACCAGCCGGGAACATAGCCCCCCAAGAGGGCCCAGAATGTCCACCATGACCACATCTACACCTGGAAGTTCGGTGGCCAGCCACGCAAGAACACCCAGTCCCTTGGCCAGTCCAGTCCAGTCATTGGGAAGCCAACAATCCGTCCATTCCCCTACCCAGCCCCAGGCCATAATGTCACCACATGTGTCTGCACACATGGAGGAGCAGCCAAGCCAACCATCTGGCCGCACATTGCGCCGCGGCCAGTTGAGTGGGAGATTCTCCCATGACCAAAATATGGCATTGGCTAGTGGCCTTACATTATACTATGACGAGCTCTATGGGAGCAAATCAAAACACACCACAAAGCAGCGCAAGATGGAATTGTTTGAAACCATCCTACGGCAAGTAAATGCAGCGGGGGAAGAGAGGAAAGATGTGTCCCAAATTCAGAAGAAAATCTCGGATCTGAAATATGCTGTACGGCAAAAAGAAATTAAAAGGCATAATTACAGGTAAATAAATGATGTCTCCAAATCTAAGGATTAGGATGTACTGTATGCACATTTTCTGAGTACCAAACGATTTTCTCTTTTCAGCATGAAAACTGGAGGTGGATTTCCTACCAAACTGGAGTTTACCCCTGCTGAGGAGATTGTGCTGGGACTTCTCCATCCGGTCGCGGTCGGTGGACATGCTGGTCTAAGGGACACAGACTCACCGACCCGTACCCACGGTGAGTACTCTTAAATCTGCATGTTTGCCTGTTTGCTAAATAATCTAAAGTTCACTAGTAACAAGATGACGGGATGGCCCTATGGTTTGCCTTGCTTGGCCTCGCACTACTGTGCCTGTTTGTGTCCTCTTTTGGTCCCTGTGAATCACACATTTAGGACCACATCCATTATGGCAAAGATCCAATTTCCAATTTTATTGGGCAAGTAATGAAGTTTATCATGAAAAGTGATATATTTGGAATCAATCACAAAACACACATCATTATGGATGGGTTGGCGATTTGTTGTGTGAGTTGTGTTTGAGTTAACAATTTAATTACCCACCCCCAAACATATCTGACCTAGAGCAGCGAGACTCAACTGGCGGCCCGGGGTCCCAATGCGGACCTTGGCACCAGATTCCAGGACCCCTGGCCAGACAGCCCTGCACTCAGTTACTTCTGTGTTGACGTGCTCAGAGCTGCCCCCTTGATCGGCGATGTAGTGGTTGTTCTCCTGCCCAATGTCATGGCTCCCTGAAACATAGCATTGCAATATGAAGTACTGCACAGGAAGTGGCATTGCAAGGTACACAGTAACTTGGTACATCTTTCTCTTGGTACAATCGTGTCCCGCTGCCCCAGCTCTGCCCCATCTGCCACAGTCCCCCCATGTCCCCCCCCCCACATAAGCCCCATACATTTGTAAGAGATTTGCTCCATCCATCCCATCACCATCAATTCGTGAACTCCCCCCTTTAGCCATCCAATCCCTGTCCCCTCAGCTCTGCCCCATCCAGCCCAGCAAGGGCAAGCAGCCTTTATTAGTTTGCACTTTGAAATCTCAAGCCCCTCCACCAGTGTGTTTATTTCTAACTAGACACCCCCTGCGTCAGCCCCATGGCCAGACATTCACCTCTCACCACATACCTTTAAATGGACCTTTACAAGAAGTGTTTGAGTACCCCGGACCTAGCGAATGGTAGTCTTAATCCAAAAATTTGCGTTGCAAGTTGTATGCTGACTGGGTACACTTCCTGACTTAGAACTGAGGTCAGTTAGCAGTTTTCTCGAGGCATTGCACCTATCTAAAATTGCGTGTCTTTTAACAAATGTCCCCATTGCTGTAGAGTTGCTTAATATTACAAATAGTGGTTTATTTGATTACCTATTAAAAAAATGGTTATGTGTGTGTTTACCTTGTTTGTTTGTCTCTTCTTCAGCCCAGCATGATCCCTCAGCAAGGGTAAACTCACCCCCCAGTTTGCTTATGCCTACCAGGTCCGTACAGCATAGGAGCCCAGATCCGAGATTTCCGGTAAGTTAATTTAGTACCATAAATACTACCAAGTGCTTAAGCATGTGTTAAACTGTGGGAATCCCAAATTTGGACGCCAACTTACACTTTTTTTTTTATATGTCCCTACAGACCCGCACACTCATGGAAGAGATCCAGGAAATGGAGGAAGCTGATGTCTCCATGCAGGGCACGTCCGATGACCTCCCCCTGGGTCCCAATTTGGAACTGCTCCATAATGTTTCTCTGGCCAATCCTCAGCAGCAGAGTGAATCTCCATCCATTGTGCATGCACATGGGGAGACTGACACAACAGTCCTCAGTGTTCACTCTGCTGCTGAGGATTTGCAAAGCATGCCTGTTGCTGTTGAGGGGACGACACCACGCGGCAGGGCACGCCCAAGAGCCAGGGTAATTGTGCGGCGGACTCCATTACGCCGCCCCACAATTTCCCAGGGGAGGCAGAGTGCCCTGCTTCAATTATGGACCCAAGAAAGGGACTCTTATGAGGCACAGCTCGTTACAGAGCGTGAGGAAAGGCATGCCGACATGGTCACCATCAATACCAGCTTACAGGGCATCCTCGCGGAGTTGCGTACCCTCAACAGCAACATGGTAACTGCAAGTAATGGCATCCAGTCAGCCATGGCTGAGATGACCAATATGCAGAGAAACATTGTGGAGCAGTTTCAAATTCACAATGCTGCCATGGCCCAGGCTAGGTCCCATTCACATGGACCTCCACCTGGACCTCCACCTGGGTATTATGGGCAGCCACCCTATTAAGCCATGGTTGTGTGGGACATCTTTTCTCTTAACCCCCACTGTATTTACTTGTCCTTTGAGGTTTCAAACAATCCATTTTGTGTTGCTCATGCAGGTTGTGTTTTGTATTTGCTCCCATATAGCTCCTTAGAGTAATGATTAAGGCCACTAGCCAATGCCATAGGTCTATGTGGAGTGTATCTGGCCACTTATGGCTTTAAATATGTATTTGGTTTGTGCTCCTCCTGTTTGCAGACATGTTTGTGTGACATTATGGCCATTCCCAAATATCCCTGGCAACAGGCAATATTAATGACTGGACTAGGCTGGCCTTTGGACTGGGTGTCCTTGTTTGGTTGTGCCACTCACTTCCAGGTGTAGATGTGCTCGATGTTTTTTTTGTTATCTCATCCATTTGTAACCACAGATGTATGTGGAATGTTTTCTGTTAAGCACACTAATTTTAACTTTCCTAAGTAAAAAAATATTCTCACTTACAATACTTGTGGCGTTTTTAGTGGGAACACATTTTAAACAGCTTGGGCTAAACCAGATAATTTTGGTTTTAAGAGGTGTAACAATGCAAATATCAAGCTAAGGAAACTACATGAAATACATTAGGCAACAATTAAGGGAAAAATGTTTTAATTTGAGGTAATGCCACATTACGGCAAAACAACATATTTAACAAAAAGGCTAACACAGACACACAGAATGTTGATACACGAAATAAAATTAACTAAAATGCTGCAATATCAAGTTTGCTCTAACTGATTGGGCAGACTCACTGGGTGGCCCAACAAAATTCTCTCCATCATCCTCTAGGGCTGTAGAGGGCAGGCTATCCACATAACGTGGGACACGTTCGAGTATAGCAAAATTGTGCAAAACAGCACATGCCATGATTATGTCGATCACTTTTTTGGGATCATATTGCAGGGCGCCCCCAGTATGGTCCAAGCAACGAAAACGGGTCTTCAACAGCCCAAAGGCCCTCTCCACAACAGCCCTGGTCCTGCGGTGCGCACGGTTGTACGCTTCCTGAGAGGCATCCTGGGGCCGCAGCACAGGCGTCATGAGCCAGGGTAGAAGTGGGTACCCGGAATCACCTTAAACAGACAATTAAATGTAATAAAAATTAAAAAGGCAACACAACAAACACAAAGAATTTTACATATATCATAATGATGTAAGGTAAAGGGCAAAAAAAAAACACCCAGGGCACATTAGCAAAATAACTATTGCCACTAATGTAGTACATAATTAAAAATGGCACTTCAATATACCAATTAATTAACAAACATCTGCACGGCCAAGGGTAGTTGGAATTTAAATATATTTTTAGTTTTCTGACATGTTACAATTAGGATGCTGCTGAGGGGCTATCAACATTTATATGAAAACTACAATGTATGCAGTTTAAGTCCACTTTGCCATTTAAAGACCAATACTACAAAAGGAGCAAAAGCTCACAGATACTTGGGTATAAACTCCCAACCAATATATTTAGGGACATGGAACTTACAGACATCCTAACTAAAGGGAAAACATTCTGAAGCACAAAGCGAGGCAAGCATTTTGGTTTGGAGTTCATAATATATGACCCAACAAAAAGGCAGTTTCTGGCTTATGTAAAGAATTCAAATACAAAAATATCAACAAATACAAGATTAATCCCACATTTAATAGCACACAAATAGGACACACTTACCAAGCAGCCATGCACCCGAAAATTCACCTGCCTCAAATCTCCTAAACAACCCAGATCGCCTGAGTATATAGGAGTCGTGGGACGATCCTGGGTAGCCGGCAAGGACACTCATAAAACGCATGTCGACATTAAGGGAGTGTCCCATTTTTCGATTCCTTAAGGCAAAAACATACAAAAAGGGTAAATGATATTTGTAAAAATGAAAAAAAAAAAAAAAAACATGTCTGCACTCTATTGGGAAATACTAATGAAAAGCCTAGATAAAGCAGCTACACAAATGAGGGATAAAAAAATATGCTGCCGCAAAGGAAAACAGGTTACATTACACGTTGGCCAACATAATAACCAATCTCAATACCTATATATATACTCGTCGGCAGCCCTAGGTACGAGTGCCACATGTGTGCAGTCAATAGCACCAATAACGTTGGGCATGTCGGCCACATTATAAAAACCAAGCTTAATGGCGTTTCTGGCTGCCATATCATCCGGAAAATAAATATATTTTGGAGTTATGGCAGCCATGCCTTCCAAAAATTTAGATAGTGCGCGGCTCAGCGTAGGCTGTGGCATCCCCACGGAGAGGGCACCCAGCCTCTGGAACGAGCCGTTCGCCAAAAATTGCAGGCAGCCAAGCATCTTGGTCATACCTGAAATTGCATGCCCCTTCCTTGTGGTGCGGGCTAACCATGGCCGCAGCTCACTATATAATTTATGGAGGGAAGCGCGATTAAGCCTGGTCAGCTCGAACAGCTCAACATCATTCATGCTATCGATGTTCATGCGACGACGCAGGGGCAATCTGCTCTCAGACATCTGGATCAACTCAATGCCAAAAAGCATAAGCCCTTGATGTGCCACAAACTCGCTCCTCTCCATCCTACTCCCGAGGCCAAATAGCTGCCGGCAAACATTTCGTAAAGCAGCTCTTTAATGGGCTTCAAAACAATTAGCAATCACCTCTCTGAATTGGTCGCAAGCCCATGTGAAGGACGTAAAAAATAGGATCTGACGCAAATAATACGATTTGGACGGGAAAAACACACAAACTAACGCAAAATATACGATTCCCGTACGAAATGCGTATGTTCATATACGTCTATGCGCGAACGATCGTGCGAATACGAAGTGGGCAAAAAAACAAGAAAAAATGACAAACACCCACCCAAACTTACGATTCTCGATACGAAATCAATTAACTTTTGCTCTTTGAATCGAGGGGTTAGAGTGGTAGACAGAGCTAGGGAAATTATAAATTTATTAAGCTACTTCAGTTTGCACTTGTTTTTTACTGCTTTCAATAAACCAGGCCACAGGGCACCCCAAAGCTGCACCTTGCACCCTATCTGTTATACAACATAAGCGTTGATCAGCATCAGCTTTATTAAGCTACTTCAGTTTGCATTTGTTTTTGATTGCTTTCAATAAACCAGGCCGCAGGGCACCCCAAAGCTGCACCTTTTACCCTATCTGTTATGCAACATAAGCGTTGATCAGCATCAGCTTTATTAAGTTACTTCAGTTTGCACTTGCTTTTGACTGCTTTCAATAAACCAGGCCGCAGGGCACCCCAAAGCTGCACCTTGCACCCCATCCGTTATACAACATAAGCGTTGAGCAGCATCAGCTGCTTTATTAAGCTACTTCAGTTTGCACTTGTTTTTGACTGCTTTCAATAAACCAGGCCGCAGGGCACCCCAAAGCTGCACCTTGTACCCTATCTGTTATACAACATAAGCGTTGATCAGCATCAGCTGCCTTATTAAGCTACTTCAGTTTGCACTTTCTTTTTGACTGCTTTCAATAAACCATGCCGCAGGGATCCCCAAAGCTGCACCTTGCACCCCATCTGTTATACAACATAAGCGTTGAGCAGCATCAGCTGCTTTATTAAGCTACTTCAGTTTGCACTTGTTTTTGACTGCTTTCAATAAACCAGGCCGCAGGGCACCCCAAAGCTGCACCTTGTACCCTATCTGTTATACAACATAAGCGTTGATCAGCATCAGCTATATTAAGCTACTTCAGATTGCACTTGTTTTTGACTGCTTTCAATAAACCAGGCCGCAGGGCACCCCAAAGCTGCACCTTGCACCCTATCTGTTATACAACATAAGCGTTGATCAGCATCAGCTGCCTTATTAAGCTACTTCAGTTTGCACTTCCTTTTTGACTGCTTTCAATAAACCAGGCCGCAGGGATCCCCAAAGCTGCACCTTGCACCCTATCTGTTATACAACATAAGCGTTGATCAGCATCAGCTTTATTAAGCTACTTCAGTTTGCATTTGTTTTTGATTGCTTTCAATAAACCAGGCCGCAGGGCACCCCAAAGCTGCACCTTGCACCCTATCTGTTATGCAACATAAGCGTTGATCAGCATCAGCTTTATTAAGCTACTTCAGTTTGCACTTGCTTTTGACTGCTTTCAATAAACCAGGCCGCAGGGCACCCCAAAGCTGCACCTTGCACCCCATCTGTTATACAACATAAGCGTTTATCAGCATCAGCTGCCTTATTAAGCTACTTCAGTTTGCACTTCCTTTTTGACTGCTTTCAATAAACCAGGCCGCAGGGATCCCCAAAGCAGCACCTTGCACCCCATCTGTTATACAACATAAGCGTTGAGCAGCATCAGCTGCTTTATTAAGCTACTTCAGTTTGCACTTGTTTTTGACTGCTTTCAATAAACCAGGCTGCAGGGCACCCCAAAGCTGCACCTTGTACCCTATCTGTTATACAACATAAGCGTTGATCAGCATCAGCTATATTAAGCTACTTCAGATTGCACTTGTTTTTGACTGCTTTCAATAAACCAGGCCGCAGGGCACCCCAAAGCTGCACCTTGCACCCTATCTGTTATACAACATAAGCGTTGATCAGCATCAGCTGCCTTATTAAGCTACTTCAGT
This sequence comes from Gastrophryne carolinensis, assembly GCA_027917425.1. NCBI lineage: Eukaryota > Metazoa > Chordata > Amphibia > Anura > Microhylidae > Gastrophryne > Gastrophryne carolinensis. The sequence continues at coordinate 217,564,245 of CM051239.1, read as the reverse complement.
TTGCACTTCCTTTTTGACTGCTTTCAATAAACCAGGCCGCAGGGCACCCCAAAGCTGCACCTTGCACCCTATCTGTTATACAACATAAGCGTTGTTCAGCATCAGCTTTATTAAGCTACTTCAGTTTGCACTTGCTTTTGACTGCTTTCAATAAACCAGGCTGCAGGGCACCCCAAAGTTGCACTTTGCACCCTATCTGTTATACAACATAAGCGTTGATCAGCATCAGCTTTATTAAGCTACTTCAGTTTGCACTTGTTTTTGACTGCTTTCAATAAACCAGGCCGCAGGGCACCCTAAAGCTGCACCTTCCACCCTATCTGTTATACAATATAAGCGTTGATCAGCATCAGCTTTATTAAGCTACTTCAGTTTGCACTTGTTTTTGACTGCTTTCAATAAACCAGGCCGCAGGGCACCCCAAAGCTGCACCTTGTACCCTATCTGCTATACAACATAAGCGTTTCTCAGCATCAGCTTTATTAAGCTACTTCAGTTTGCACTTGTTTTTGACTGCTTTCAATAAACCAGGCCGCAGGGCACCCCAAAGCTGCACCTTGTACCCTATCTGTTATACAACATAAGCGTTGATCAGCATCAGCTGCTTTATTAAGCTACTTCAGTTTGCAATTCCTTTTTGACTGCTTTCAATAAACCAGGCCGCAGGGCACCTCAAAGCTGCACCTTGCACCCTATCTGTTATACAACATAAGCGTTGATCAGCATCAACTTTATTAAGCTACTTCAGTTTGCACTTGTTTTTGACTGCTTTCAATAAACCAGGCCGCAGGGCACCCCAAAGCTGCACCTTCCACCCTATCTGTTATACAACATAAGCGTTGATCAGCATCAGCTTTATTAAGCTACTTCAGTTTGCATTTGTTTTTGACTGCTTTCAATAAACCAAGCCGCAGGGCACCCCAAAGCTGCACCTTGCACCCTATCTGTTATACAACATAAGCGTTGTTCAGCATCAGCTTTATTAAGCTACTTCAGTTTGCACTTACTTTTTGACTGCTTTCAATATACCAGGCCGCAGGGCACCCCAAAGCTGCACCTTGCACCCTATCTGTTATACAACATAAGCGTTGATCAGCATCAGCTGCTTTATTAAGCTACTTCAGTTTGCAATTCCTTTTTGACTGCTTTCAATAAACCAGGCCGCAGGGCACCCCAAAGCTGCACCTTGCACCCTATCTGTTATACAACATAAGCGTTGATCAGCATCAACTTTATTAAGCTACTTCAGTTTGCACTTGTTTTTGACTGCTTTCAATAAACCAGGCCGCAGGGCACCCCAAAGCTGCACCTTGCACCCTATCTGTTATACAACATAAGCGTTGATCAGCATCAGCTGCCTTATTAAGCTACTTCAGTTTGCACTTCCTTTTTGACTGCTTTCAATAAACCAGGCCGCAGGGATCCCCAAAGCTGCACCTTGCACCCCATCTGTTATACAACATAAGCGTTGAGCAGCATCAGCTGCTTTATAAAGCTACTTCAAGTTGCACTTGTTTTTGACTGCTTTCAATAAACCTGGCTGTAGGGCACCCCAAAGCTGCACTTTGCACCCTATCTGTTATACAACATAAGCGTTGATCAGCATCAGCTTTATTAAGCTACTTCAGTTTGCACTTGTTTTTGTCTGCTTTCAATAAACCAGGCCGCAGGGCACCCCAAAGCTGCACCTAGCACCCTATCTATTATACAACATAAGCGTTGATCAGCATCAGCTGCTTTATTAAGCTACTTCAGTTTGCACTTCCTTTTTGACTGCTTTCAATAAACCAGGCCGCAGGGCACCCCAAAGCTGCACCTTGCACCCTATCTGTTATAAAACATAAGCGTTGTTCAGCATCAGCTTTTTTAAGCTACTTCAGTTTGCACTTCCTTTTTGACTGCTTTCAATAAACCAGGCCGCAGGGCACCCCAAAGCTGCACCTTGCACCCTATCTGTTATACAACATAAGCATCAGCTGCCTTATTAAGCTACTTCAGTTTGCACTTCCTTTTTGACTGCTTTCAATAAACCAGGCCGCAGGGATCCCCAAAGCTGCACCTTGCACCCTATCTGTTATACAACATAAGCGTTGATCAGCATCAGCTTTATTAAGCTACTTCAGTTTGCAATTGTTTTTGACTGCTTTCAATAAACCAGGCCGCAGGGCACCCCAAAGCTGCACCTTGTACCCTATCTGTTATACAACATAAGCGTTGATCAGCATCAGCTATATTAAGCTACTTCAGATTGCACTTGTTTTTGACTGCTTTCAATAAACCAGGCCGCAGGGCACCCCAAAGCTGCACCTTGCACCCTATCTGTTATACAACATAAGCGTTGATCAGCATCAGCTGCCTTATTAAGCTACTTCAGTTTGCACTTCCTTTTTGACTGCTTTCAATAAACCAGGCCGCAGGGATCCCCAAAGCTGCACCTTGCACCCCATCTGTTATACAACATAAGCGTTGAGCAGCATCAGCTGCTTTATAAAGCTACTTCAAGTTGCACTTGTTTTTGACTGCTTTCAATAAACCAGGCCGCAGGGCACCCCAAAGCTGTACCTTGCACCCTATCTGTTATACAACATAAGCGTTGTTCAGCATCGGCTTTATTAAGCTACTTCAGTTTAGACTTGCATTTTGACTGCCTTCAATAAACCAGGCCGCAGGGCACCCCAAAGCTGCACCTTGCACCCTATCTGTTATACAACATAAGCGTTGATCAGCATCAGCTTTATTAAGCTGCTTCAGTTTGCACTTGATTTTTGACTGCTTTCAATAAACCAGGCCGCAGGGCACCCCAAAGCTGCACCTTGCACCCTATCTGTTATACAACATAAGCGTTGTTCAGCATCAGCTTTATTAAGCTACTTCAGTTTGCACTAGCTTTTGACTGCTTTCAATAAACCAGGCTGCAGGACACCCCAATGCTGCACTTTGCACCCTATCTGTTATACAACATAAGCGTTGATCAGCATCAGCTTTATTAAGCTACTTCAGTTTACACTTGCTTTTTGACTGCCTCCAATAAACCAGGCCGCAGGGCACCCCAAAGCTGCACCTTGCACCCTATCTGTTATACAACATAAGCGTTGATCAGCATCAGCTTTATTAAGCTGCTTCAGTTTGCACTTGTTTTTGACTGCTTTCAATAAACCAGGCCGCAGGGCACCCCAAAGCTGCACCTTGCACCCTATCTGTTATACAAAATAAGCGTTGATCAGCATCAGCTGCTTTATTAAGCTACTTCAGTTTGCACTTGTTTTTGACTGCTTTCAATAAACCAGGCCGCAGGGCACCCCAAAGCTGCACCTTGCACCCTATCTGTTATACAACATAAGCGTTGTTCAGCATCAGCTTTATTAAGCTACTTCAGTTTGCACTTGCTTTTGGACTGCTTTCAATATACCAGGCCGCAGGTCACCCTAAAGCTGCACCTTGCACCCTATCTGTTATACAACATAAGCGTTGATCAGCATCAACTTTATTAAGCTACTTTAGTTTGCACTTGTTTTTGACTGCTTTCAATAAACCAGGCCGCAGGGCACCCCAAAGCTGCACCTTGTACCCTATCTGTTTTACAACATAAGCGTTTATCAGCATCAGCTTTATTAAGCTACTTCAGTTTGCACTTGTTTTTGACTGCTTTCAATAAACCAGGCCGCAGGGCACCCCAAAGCTGTACCTTGCACCCTATCTGTTATACAACATAAGCGTTGATCAGCATCAGCTTTATTAAGCTACTTCAGTTTGCACTTGTTTTTGACTGCTTTCAATAAACCAGGCGGCAGGGCACCCCAAAGCTGCACCTTGCACCCTATCTGTTATACAACATAAGCGTTGTTCAGCATCAGCTTTATTAAGCTACTTCAGTTTGCACTTGCTTTTTGACTGCTTTCCATAAACCAGGCCGCAGGGCACCCCAAAGCTGCACCTTGCACCCTATCTGTTATAAAACATAAGCGTTGTTCAGCATCAGCTTTATTAAGCTACTTCAGTTTGCACTTGTTTTTTACTGCTTTCAATAAACCAGGCCGCAGGGCACCCCAAAGCTGTACCTTGCACCCTATCTGTTATACAACATAAGCGTTGATCAGCATCAGCTTTATTAAGCTACTTCAGTTTGCACTTGTTTTTGACTGCTTTCAATAAACCAGGCGGCAGGGCACCCCAAAGCTGCACCTTGCACCCTATCTGTTATACAACATAAGCGTTGTTCAGCATCAGCTTTATTAAGCTACTTCAGTTTGCACTTGCTTTTTGACTGCTTTCCATAAACCAGGCCGCAGGGCACCCCAAAGCTGCACCTTGCACCCTATCTGTTATAAAACATAAGCGTTGTTCAGCATCAGCTTTATTAAGCTACTTCAGTTTGCACTTGTTTTTTACTGCTTTCAATAAACCAGGCCGCAGGGCACCCCAAAGCTGCACCTTGCACCCTATCTGTTATACAACATAAGCGTTGTTCAGCATCAGCTTTATTAAGCTACTTCAGTTTGCACTAGCTTTTGACTGCTTTCAATAAACCAGGCTGCAGGGCACCCCAAAGCTGCACTTTGCACCCTATCTGTTATACAACATAAGCGTTGATCAGCATCAGCTTTATTAAGCTACTTCAGTTTGCACTTGTTTTTGACTGCTTTCAATACACCAGGCCGCAGGGCACCCCAAAGCTGCACCTTCCACCCTATCTGTTATACAATATAAGCGTTGATCAGCATCAGCTTTATTAAGCTACTTCAGTTTGCACTTGTTTTTGACTGCTTTCAATAAACCAGGCTGCAGGGCACCCCAAAGCTGTACCTTGCACCCTATCTGTTATACAACATAAGCGTTGTTCAGCATCAGCTTAATTAAGCTACTTCAGTTTACACTTGCTTTTTGACTGCCTTCAATAAACCAGGCCGCAGGGCACCCCAAAGCTGCACCTTGCACCCTATCTGTTATACAACATAAGCGTTGATCAGCATCAGCTGCCTTATTAAGCTACTTCAGTTTGCACTTGTTTTTGACTGCTTTCAATAAACCAGGCGGCAGGGCACCCCAAAGCTGCACCTTGCACCCTATCTGTTATAAAACATAAGCGTTGTTCAGCATCAGCTTTATTAAGCTACTTCAGTTTGCACTTGCTTTTTGACTGCTTTCAATAAACCAGGCCGCAGGGCACCCCAAAGCTGCACCTAGCACCCTATCTGTTATACAACATAAGCGTTGATCAGCATCAGCTGCTTTATTAAGCTACTTCAGTTTGCACTTCCTTTTGACTGCTTTCAATAAACCAGGCCGCAGGGCACCCCAAAGCTGCACCTTGCATCCTATCTGTTATACAACATAAGCGTTGATCAGCATCAGCTTTATTTAGCTACATCAGTTTGCACTTGTTTTTGACTGCTTTCAATAAACCAGGCCGCAGGGCACCCCAAAGCTGCACCTTGCACCTTGCACCCTATCTGTTATACAACATAAGCATTGATCAGCATCAGCTTTATTAAGCTACTTCAGTTTGCACTTGCTTTTTGACTGCTTTCAATAAACCAGGCCGCAGGGCACCCCAAGGCTGCACCTTGCACCCTATCTGTTTATACTAAATAAGCAAATCCATAAAAATGTCAGGCAGACAAGTGCCAGGATGTTCAAAGAATAGTGGCAGAGGCCAAGATTCAGCAGGCAGAGGTCGCAGCAGACTAGGGGAGAGTGACAGCAGGAGTCATGGTGAGAGACTTTATCTGCCAGTATCTGCTAGCGGTCGTGTCTCCACCAGTAACGTATCTGCCGTGGTAGATTGGTTAACGCGGTCCTCCACATCATCACAAGTTACATCTGAGACCCCCAGTCTAGGGTCAGTAGGTTCCTCTGACACAACCCTGAGTTGGCATGCCCCGAGAGCAGTCCCTGTCCTCCCATTGCCTTTGTCCTACGCCGTTCCTTCCCCCAGCGACGTATCCTATGCTTTGCGTTCAGCTCCACTCTTTAGTGAGGAGGACGATCAGATAGAGGACAGTCAACAGCTACTGCCCAGCCATGAAATGGAGGTGGCTTCTTTGGTTCGGCAGACAAATAGTGATGTGGACAGTGTCGTGGGTGTTGCGAGTTTTCCAGCTCCTGCGCCAGACACTAAGGAAACCGAGAACATCAGTGACGTACAGCCACAACTCGGTGATGATGATGATGATGAAGCCGATCGCACATGGGAGCTGGGTGATGAAGGGGCTTCATCGTCATCATCAGGAGAAGAGGGGCGCAGGTTGCCCAGGAGTCAGCAGCTCAGGCAGCAAGGTGTTAGCAGCATGGTTGGCAGTCAGCATGGGGGCACAATTTTAAAACCTGGAGCCAAACGGGGCCGGGGTAGAGCACCTGATGCGCGGCAGGCTACCTTATCGGGAGGTAGTGGAGCAGGGGTTCCTGGAGTTGGCAACAATAGCAGTGAATCAGTGAGGCCTGTTGGTGGGAAAAGTAGCTACTCGGCAGTGTGGCAGTGTGGCAGGAGGATAACATGGCTACATGCAAGATATGTAGGCAGAAGGTGAAGTGTGGCCAGGGTCCAAATGTTGGCACCACGGCCCTGCGTCAACATATGATGCGTCACCATAAAGCGGCCTGGGAGAACCGAGGCTCCCAAGGGGTGGTCCAGCCTGCTTCCTCACCAAGTGGCACGCCTATCCCAATTTATGCCAGCCAAGGCTCCAGCACCTCAGCCGAAGGCAGCTGTGCGTCATACCCATCCTCTGTCACTCCTGCTCCTCCTCCTCCAAGTCATGCATCCCACCAGCAATCCATCAGCAAAGCCATGTCCAAGAGACAGCAGTATGCGCCCACTCAACCTACGGCGCAGAAGCTAAATGTGCTCCTGTCCAAGTTGCTGGTGCTGCAGTCGCTCCCTTTTCAGGTGGTGGACTCTGCACCTTTTAGAGAACTGATGGCTTGTGCCGAGCCGAGGTGGAGAGTCCCAAGCCGTCATTTCTTTGCCAGGAAGGCAGTACCAGCGCTGCACACTTTGTTGAACAGAAGGTGGGCCAGTCCTTGAGCCTGTCGGTGTGTAGCAAAGTACATGGCAGCGCCGACATCTGGAGCTGTAACTACGGTCAGGGACAGTACATGTCGTTTACGGACCACTGGGTGAATGTGGTCCCTTTGCAGCAGCAGCAGCAACTTGGACAGGTCACGCCGCTTCGGCCTCTTAGCTCCCTGCCCGTTGGGCCTGTGACACTGTGCGACTCGGCCTCCTCATCCTCCGCCGTCTCCTCACCCTTCACTGTAGGGTCAAGTCTCAGTGCCCCTCCAGTCTACCATGTGTGCAGGGCACGGCGGTGTCACGCTGTGCTTCACATGGTTTGTCTTGGCGAACGGAGTCACACAGGGGAGGAACTGCTTAAATTTATTCATCAGGAAATCCAAACATGGTTTACTCCAAGAAAACTTAAAATGGGAATCATGGTTACCGACAATGGGAAGAACATTTTGTCTGCGCTGCGCCAAGGAAGGCTGACCCATGCCCCCTGCATGGTTCAAGTCTTCAATCTGGTTTTCAAGCGGTTTCTGAAGTGTTCCCCCCATATGCAAGACATCCTAACAACTTCAAGGAAACTTTGCATGCACTTCAGCCACTCATACACCGCCAAACACACCCTTCTTGAGCTACAGGGTCAGAACGGTATCCCCCAACATAGTCTGATTTGCGATGTTTCCACCCGTTGGAATTCCACCCTTCACATTTTGGACCAATTATATGAACAGAGAAAAGCCATCACGGATTTCCTGATGATCCAAGCAGATAGGGGGACTCCCCTGTGTAACTTCAATGTCAACCAGTGGCAGCTCATACGTGACACCTGCCGTTTGCTCAGGCCCTTTGAGGAAGCCACTTTATTTGTCAGTCGGCAGGATTACGGGATGAACGACGTGATTCCACTGCTTCATGTACTACAGCACATGTTGGAAACCATGGCTGGTCAGGGCACTGGAGACATGGCCTCTACATCTTACGGCCACATGGACCCTGTTGGAGCTGAACTGGAGGAGGAGGAGGAGGAAGAGGAGGAGGAGGGGCACAGTGAAGCACAGTTTAGGCTTGGCGAAATGGCTGGTTTATCTAGTCAGCAGACAAGAGAGGAGGAGCAGGAGCAGCCAGAGGAGCTAGAGGGTTTTGAGGAAGGCGAGACAGAGGACCCGGACACACCGTGGCAGTATGCAGTGGAGATGGAGACAGGTAGTCCCTCCGAGTCACTTGCACAAATAGCAGGAAGCATGCTCACGTGCTTGCGTAGTGACCCCAGAATTGTTTCTATTTGTCGCTGGGATGACTTCTGGCTGGCCACCTTATTGGACCCTCGCTTCTGGCACAAAATGGGGACATTTTTTAAACCCGCCGAGAGGGAGGACAAACTGAACTACTACAAAGACATTCTACGTAGTCAGTTGGCCGATGCCTATCTGCGCCATGGTCCATACTCTCGCAGGTCTGACTCGGGGGGACCTCTGCGCTCACCTTCCACTGCCATGGCTGCTGGGGGGGGTTGGCAGGAGCAGCAGCAGCAGCTCCATCAGCAGCAGCCTCAGTCTTCAGTCGCTAATGAGTAGCTTTCTACACCCGCAGTGAGGCTACTCATGAGCAGCTGGAAGACCTGGAGCAGGACCTCAACCAGCAGGTCATGTCATACCTTGACATGACCATGCCAACACACCTTGAGGATCCGCTGGACTTCTAGGCAGCCAAACTTGGCTTGTGGCCGCAACTAGCAGAGTTTGCCCTGAAAAAGATGTCCTGCCCGGCAAGTAGCGTGCCATCTGAGCGGGTGTTTAGTGCGGCGGGGGCCATAGTTACGGCGAGGAGAACTCGTCTGTCAACTAAAAATGTGGAGATACTCACCAAAATGAATCAGGGATGGATCAGCCAGGATTTCCACCCACCAATGGCTGATGCATGCGACTAGATTCAGCATGGTGCCACGTTTTACACTTTACAAATGGTGCAAAACATATTTATGTCTTTAGGCCAATTCTTGGGCTCCTGCTGATGCTAACTTCAGGGTGTGCCTTCCAACCAATTTTTGCCTCCTGCTGATGTGGCTTCAGGGTGTGCCTTTCAGCCAATTTTTGGCCTCCTGCTGCTGCTGCTTGCAACTCCAGGGTGTGATTCATCCAATTTTTGGGCTCCTGCTGCCAACTCCAGTGTCTCTTTCAAGCTATGTTTGGGCTCCTGCTGCTGCTGCTTGCAACTCCAGGGTGTGATTCATCAAATTTTTGGGCTCCTTCTGCCAACTCCAGTGTCTCTTTCAAGCTATGTTTGGGCTGCTGCTGCTGCTGCTTGCAACTCCAGGGTGTGATTCATCCAAGTTTTGGGCTCCTGAAGCCAACTCCAGTGTCTCTTTGAAGTAATGTTTGGGCTCCTGCTGCTTCTTGCAACTCCATGGTGTGATTCATCCAATTTTTGGGCTCCTGCTGCCAACTCCAGTGTCTCTTTCAAGCTATGTTTGGGCTCCTGCTGTTGCTTGCCACTCCAGGGTGTGATTCAGCCAATTTTTGGGCTCCTGAAACCAACTCCAGTGTCTCTTTAAAGTAATGTTTGGGCTGCTGCTTGCAACTGCAGGGTGTGATTCATCCAATTTTTGGGCTCCTGCTGCCAACTCCAGTGTCTCTTTCAAGCTATGTTTGGGCTCCTGCTTCTGCTTGCAACTCCAGGGTGTGATTCATCCAATTTTTGGGCTCCTGCTGCCAACTCCAGTGTCTCTTTCAAGCTATGTTTGGGCTCCTGCTTCTGCTTGCAACTCCAGGGTGTGATTCATCCAATTTTTGGGCTCCTGCTGGCAACTCCAGTGTCTCTTTAAAATAATGTTCTGGCTCCTGCTGCTGCTTGCAACTCCAGGGTGTGATTCATCCAATTTTTGGGCTTTTGCTGCCAACTCCAGTGTATCTTTCAAGCTATGTTTGGGCTCCTGCTGTTGCTTGCCACTCCAGGGTGTTATTCAGCCAATGTTTGGCCTCCTGCTGCCAACTCCAGTGTCCCTTTCGGCCAATGTTTGGGCTCCTGCTGCTGCTGTTTGCAACTCCAGGGTGTGATTCATCCAATTTTTGGGCTCCTGCTGCCAACTCCATTGTCTCTTTCAAGCTATGTTTGGGCTCCTGCAGCTGCTTGCAACTCCAGGGTGTGATTCATCCAATTTCTTGGCTCCTGCTGCCAACTCCAGTGTATCTTTCAAGCTATGTTTGGGCTCCTGCTGCTGCTTGCAACTCCAGGGTGTGATTCATCCAATTTTTGGGCTCCTGCTGCAACTCCAGTGTCTCTTTCAAGCTATGTTTGGGCTACTGCTGCTGCTGCTTGCAACTCCAGGGTGTGATTCATCCAATTTTTGGCCTCCTGCTTCCAACTCCAGTGTCTCTTTCAGCCAATGATTGGGCTCCTGCTGCTGCTGTTTGCAACTCCAGGGTGTGATTCATCCAATGTTTGGGCTCCTGCTGCCAACTCCAGTGTATCTTTCAAGCTATGTTTGGGCTCCTGCTGCTGCTTGCAACTCCAGGGTGTGATTCATCCAATGTTTGCGTTCCTGTTGCCAACTCCAGTGTCTCTTTAAAGTAATGTTCGGGCTCCTGCTGCTGCTTGCCACTCCTGGGTGTGATTCATCCAATTTTTGGGCTCCTGCTGCCAACTCCAGTGTCTCTTTCAAGCTATGTTTGGGCTGCTGCTGCTGCTTGCAACTCCAGGGTGTGATTCATCCAATTTTTGGGCTCCTGCTGCCAACTCCAGTGTATCTTTCAAGCTATGTTTGGGCTCCTGCTTCTGCTTGCAACTCCAGGGTGTGATTCATCTAATGTTTGGGCTCCTGTTGCCAACTCCAGTGTCTCTTTAAAGTAACGTTTGGGCTCCTGCTGCTGCTTGCCACTCTAGGGTGTGATTCAGCCAATTTTTGGGCTTCTGCTGCCAACTCCAGTGTCTCTTTCAAGCTATGTTTGGGCTGCTGCTGCTGCTTACAACTCCAGGGTGTGATTCAGCCAATGTTTGGGCTCCTGCCGCTGTTTGCAACTCCAGGGTGTGATTCATCCAATTTTTGGGCTCCTGCTGCCAACTCCAGTGTATCTTTCAAGCTATGTTTGAGCTCCTGCTGCTGCTTGCAACTCCAGGGTGTGATTCATCCAATTTTTGGCCTCCTGCTGCCAACTCCAGTGTCTCTTTAAAGCTATGTTTGGGCTCCTGCTGCTGCTTGCAACTCCAGGGTGTGATTCATACAATGTTTGGGCTTCTGAAGCCAACTCCAGTGTCTCTTTAAAGTAATGTTTGGGCTCCTGTTGCTGATTTCAACTCCAGGGTGTGATTCAGCCAATTTTTGGGCTCCTGCTGCCAACTCCAGTGTCTCTTTAAAGTAATGTTTGGGTTACTGCTGCTGCTTGCCACTCCAGGGTGTGATTCATCCAATTTTTGGGCTCCTGCTGCCCACTCCAGTGTCTCTTTCAAGCTATGTTCGGGCTGCTGCTGCTGCTTGCAACTCCAGGGTGTGATTCATCCAATTTTTGGACTCCTGCTGCCAACTCCAGTGTCTCTTTAATGTGATGTTTGGGCTCCTGCAGCTGCTTGCATCTCCAGGGTGTGATTCATCCAATTTTTGGGCTCCTGCTGCCAACTCCAGTGTCTCTTTCAAGCTATGTTTGGGCTCCTGCTGCTTGCAACTCCAGGGTGTGATTCATCCAATTTTTGGGCTCCTGCTGCCAACTCCAGTGTCTCTTTCAAGCTATGTTTGGGCTACTGCTGCTGCTGCTTGCAACTCCAGGGTGTGATTCATCCAATTTTTGGCCTCCTGCTGCCAACTCCAGTGTCTCTTTCAGCCAATGATTGGGCTCCTGCTGCTTGCAACTCCAAGGTGTGATTCATCCAATTTTTGGGCTCCTGTTGCCAACTCCAGTGTCTCTTTAAATTAATGTTTTGGCTCCTGCTGCTGCTTGCCACTCCAGGGTGTGATTCATCCAATTGTTGGGCTCCTTCTGCCAACTCCAGTGTATTTTTCAAGCTATGTTTGGGCTCCTGCTGCTGCTTGCAACTCCAGGGTGTGATTCATCCAATTTTTGCGTTCCTGTTGCCAACTCCAGTGTCTCTTTAAATTAATGTTTTGGCTCCTGCTGCTGCTTGCCACTCCAGGGTGTGATTCATCCAATTGTTGGGCTCCTTCTGCCAACTCCAGTGTCTCTTTCAAGCTATGTTTGGGCTGCTGCTGCTGCTTGCAACTCCAGGGTGTGATTCATCCAATTTTTGGCCTCCTGCTGCCAACTCCAGTGTCTCTTTCAGCCAATGATTGGGCTGCTGCTGCTGCTTGCAACTCCAGGGTGTGATTCATCCAATTTTTGGGCTCCTGCTGCCAAATCCAGTGTATCTTTCAAGCTATGTTTGGGCTCCTGCTGCTGCTTGCAACTCCAGGGTGTGATTCATCCAATGTTTGGGCTCCTTTTGCCAACTCCAGTGTCTCTTTAAAGTAATGTTTGGGCTCCTGCTGCTGCTTGCCACTCCAGGGTGTGATTCAGCCATATTTTGGGCTTCTGCTGCCAACTCCAGTGTCTCTTTCAAGCTATGTTTGGGCTCCTGCTTCTGCTTGCAACTCCAGGGTGTGATTCAGCCAATGTTTGGGCTCCTGCCGCTGCTTGCAACTCCAGGGTGTGATTCATCCAGTTTTTGGGCATCTGCTGCCAACTCCAGTGTCTCTTTCAGCCAATGTTTGGGCTCCTGCTGCTGCTTGCAACTCCAGGGTGTGATTCATCCAATTTTTGGGCTCCTGCTGCCAAGTCCAGTGTCTCTTTCAGCCATTGTTTGGGCTCCTGCTGCTGCTGCTTGCAACTCCAGGGTGTGATTCATCCAATTTTTGGGCTCCTGCTGCCAACTCCAGTGTATCTTTCAAGCTATGTTTGTGCTCCTGCTGCTGCTTGCGGCTCCAGGGTGTGATTCATCCAAATTTTGGGCTCTTGCTGCCAACTCCAGTGTCTCCTTCAAGCTATGTTTGGGCTGCTGCTGCTTGCATCTCCAGGGTGTGATTCATCCAATTTTTGGGCTCCTGAAGCCAACTCCAGTGTCTCTTTAAAGTAATGTTTGGGCTCCTGCTGCTGCTTGCAACTCCAGGGTGTGATTCAGCCAATTTTTGGGCTCCTGTTGCCAACTCCAGTGTCTCTTTCAAGCTATGTTTGGGCTCCTGCTGCTTGCAACTCCAGGTTGTGATTCATCAAATTTTTGGGCTCCTGAAGCCAACTCCATTGTCTCTTTCAAGCTATGTTAGGGCTGCTGCTGCTGCTTGCAACTCCATGGTGTGATTCATCCAATTTTTGGGCTCCTGAAGCAAACCCCAGTGTCTCTTTAAAGTAATGTTTGGGCTCCTGCTGCTGCTTGCAACTCCAGGGTGTGATTCATCCAATTTTTGGGCTCCTGCTGCCAACTCCAGTGTCTCTTTCAAGCTATGTTTGGGCTGCTGCTGCTGCTTGCAACTCCAGCGTGTGTTTCATCCAATTTTTGGGCTCCTGCTGGCAACTCCAATGTCTCTTTAAAGTAATGTTTGGGCTCCTGCTGCTGCTTGCATCTCCAGGGTGTGATTCATCCAATTTTTGGGCTCCTGAAGCCAACTCCAGTGTCTCTTTAAAGTAATGTTTGGGCTCCTGCTGCTGCTTGCAACTCCAGGGTGTGATTCAGCCAATTTTTGGGCTCCTGCTGCCAACTCCAGTGTCTCTTTCAAGCTATGTTTGGGCTCCTGCTGCTTGCAACTCCAGGGTGTGATTCATCAAATTTTTGGGCTCCTGAAGCCAACTCCATTGTCTCTTTCAAGCTATATTAGGGCTGCTGCTGCTGCTTGCAACTCCATGGTGTGATTCATCCAATTTTTGGGCTCCTGAAGCAAACCCCAGTGTCTCTTTAAAGTAATGTTTGGGCTCCTGCTGCTGCTTGCAACTCCAGGGTGTGATTCATCCAATTTTTGGGCTCCTGCTGCCAACTCCAGTGTCTCTTTCAAGCTATGTTTGGGCTGCTGCTGCTGCTTGCAACTCCAGCGTGTGTTTCATCCAATTTTTGGGCTCCTGCTGGCAACTCCAATGTCTCTTTAAAGTAATGTTTGGGCTCCTGCTGCTGCTTGCAACTCCAGGGTGTGATTCAGCCAATTTTTGGGCTCCTGCTGCCAACTCCAGGATGTCTTTCAGCCAATATATGGGCTCTTGCTGCTGCCAGCTCCAGGGTGTGTTTTTCAGGCAATATAGGGGCCCCTCATAGTAATGCCACCTCAAGTCTCTGCAATTGTGCTGCTCTGCGATTCTAATAGCGATGCCTCTGATCTGCATGTCCTAATTATTTACAGTATTATTTCACTAACCCAGCACACATCCTATGCATGTTACAGCAAGGCAGAATGGTTTACAACCCTATTGAGGCTCTAGGAAGCTCAGAAATAGCCGCTTTTAATAGCGATTCGTGTGGAAACGATTTTTGTCGGAAAATTCGGCGAATCAGTCGAATCAAATTTTTCAAAAGTTCGCTCATCTCTAGTCATAACTTGCCATGGTTGTAAACTGCAGTAAATCTAGCAAAAGTCACTTCAGCATAGATTAAGCTGGATGTTGTACCGTTTCTCCAACATTTTTAAACATAACCTCTTTCAATCGTATTCCCACTGGTACACCACTTATTCTCACATACTCCCCTCTAACATTTGACATGTTTCCAACACTTTGATTCCATATCTTGATAAAGAGGCTTGTATCTGCTTTACAAAGTACTATAATTATGTGAATGCCAAACAGTTGACCCAGAGATTTATATTAAGACCCAACAAAACATTCAACAACAAAAATTATTTAAACAAAAAAACTAAAATTGTGAAATTGTTGCAAAGGAGGTATATTGCATTGCCAATCCAGCATCATTTGTGCTTATGCTTTGTCGGCTGAATAAAAGGGAAGGACTGTCGGAAAAAGAAATTGCAACTGCCTGTAAAATACTATCAAACATATGTGTACTTCTGCTGCTGTGCTTTGGGGACAAACCTAAACTCGATGCAATGGAAGTAAGCCAGGGGTCTGTTTTTTTTAAGCATTATGCCACCAACTCCAGTTTGAGTTACATGTGGTGCTGGTTTGTGTGTTCTCAAAGTTTATTTCACATTAGCACAGCGTGCTGTGTTAGCTACAGTCCATCCACAGTTAGCAACAGTCAGTCCATTAGAGCACATCAGGCCTGTTAGTGTGCCTATTTGGATATAATGGACAAATTAGTCCCCATATTATTTTACCAGTTTTTGTTTATTGTAATGAACCAAATTTGTCCATGGCTTTTGGAACATAGGAGCACAAAAATAGCAGCAATAAAGTTTATGAATAAATATTGGTTGCCAGCCTCTATAGATTAAAATGTTTATTTCGTCATCTTAAAAACATCAATATGCATTATTCCCCATTCAGAATTGAAGGCACACACTGTGCCCCTTGTTGCGCATTTTGTTTTACCCTATACTTATGCTGCAGCTGGACTGGTTATTGTTTTTTGAACTACAAGTTTTTGCCTCCAAAATAAAGAACAAATGGCCTCCATCTATCCCCTGTGCGGTCTAATTGCTATAATCTGAGCAATATGATTACACAGATCTTAATCTAGCCATAACATTCAATATTGACATGCAACTTTTCATTTCCTTCCATTAAATTTAAAACTTCTTGTGAATAATGCAATTGTCCACTTAAAAAACATGTTTCACCATTTAGCCTTGGTCACCTTTAGATGGACTTACAATTAATTAAACATTAGTACAATGAAACAAATGCCCCGTTTGGCCAACATACATTCAATACATTGATTTAGTGTACTCACATTGATCTGCATGCAATCAATTAAAATCATGGCTTTTCTTTGGGAGGGATTTCCGGACACTATGCCTGGATACAGTATTGAATAAATATACATGTATAAGAAATATGATCTTATCTTGCTGTACTAAAGGGCTACACCATTCTTAGGTTGACTGGCTGCTGTGAACACTACTGTGGGCCCGGGAAGTGCTGCCCCACTGCTCATGGATCGGTAGCGCATGCTTTCTTCAATAAAGATGGCGGCCACCGGAAGCGAGTGAGGACCAGACCGTGCTGCCTGGCTATGATGACAAGTCCTGTAGTGACATCCACGATGTTCCCCAGAGCACACCACTTACAGTACTTGTTCAGTACTGTACAGGTCATCTCCCTAAGAGAGGAAGAAGGCTGGGCTGAAATGATCCATCCAACAATTGTGCCGCTTGTCCCGCCCCCAATGGCCGCCAGACAATGAGAGACATCTGCATACCTGGGACATAAGGACAGAGGTGCTGTGACATCAGGACGCAACAAGCACGCCCCAAGATGAGTCCTAGAAGCCCCAGATGTATTAGTTTTTACCATGGTTCCTCCTTCGGACCATGCGCACAGTACATTGCAGTACTTTATTATACAATACATAATTTATTGTGTTCTATCAACAGGTTAGCATTAAAGTAGTCCAAAGTTACTTTTATAACTCTGGACACATTTTGCTACATATATGAAATTGGACCAGGTATTTTGTCTACAAAGACATATGCATATTATTTTTGGCACCAAACTAGGCATTAGACGCATTAATTTTTATAATACTTTATTGATTAACACATATCTAGGTCTCATCCAATCGCTATTATATAATCATTGTAGATTAGTAATAGTAGTAGTAATTAATGTAGACCTAAATTCATTGCTAAAGCGAACTTTTATTCGGGAAAGCCATCTTATTGTTTATTTATTCCCTTCTTGCTTTTTTCAATTCTTTTTTTTCTTTTGTTTCACATATTGCTCCTATGTCCAACTCACCTTTCCCCGGTCCCATGGCTCATGCGCAGCCTCCTCTTTAATCAGCACGCTCGATTGTGCTGACACTAACTCAGCTAGGTTTGTCTATGCACTTGGCTCCAAGCGAGTCTAAACGAACACAGGCTGCATCCCCACTATTCTCTAACAGGGAGCATGCCTGTGCCGGCTATTCACAAATACCTGCCGCACACCCTGCTAAAGGCTAAGGTTAAACGTCTCTGTAAATGAGTTATTTTTACATATGTTATGTCTATCACATATGTAGCATATATAACATTTTTGTATTATGGTTTTTTTTTTTACTAATAAGCAACCTTTTTCATCAGAAGTTTGTGTTTAGTGTGCACCAGTCTGAGCCAGCCTGAGCCTTTCAAACAATTTTATTAAATATAGATTGCCTATATTGGGGTACACCGACTTACACTGGTGCAGAGGCAGTCTCATTGCTACTGGTTATCCACAATACTCCACACTAAGCCACTTAACTTCACACAGTGTGCAGCAAAAGAACATAATGGTGATTATCCCTTTATCTACCAGCCACGTAACATTTACTTGTATGCCTCTCCTACCAGTAAACACCAGCCATGTAAATTTTACGTGCCGGGCTTTCCTCCCTGCTAGCGGCCAAAAACAAAAGCCACCTGACCCCTCAATCGATCCAGTCGGGTCACCTCTTTACCTGGGGGGGCATCTGATCCCCGGAATAGGGTCCCCCCCTTCCACAGCCGCTGACAATAGCTGTCAAAAAAAAAAAATACATTTGCTCACCTCTATGAGCAATGGTGAGTACAGAAAAAAATCTTTAACTAAAATTTTAAAAATGTGCCCCCCCCCCCCTGAATAGAGGGGACCCTTTGTCTTTTTTTATTAGCCCTTTATGTCCCATCACTCAGCAGGTATAAAAGGCTTCCAGCAGCAGCAGAAGTGAAGAAACCAGAGGGATCGGCATGGGATCAGTTTTCATTAATGGATCGATCGGAGGTAAGTATTAAAAAAAATAAAATATTTTTTCCTGGTGTGTGTGTGTGTGTATGTGTGTGCATGTGTGTGCGCAAGACCAGTTCACAAGGCTGGGGGTCTGGCAGTTACCTTGGCTAGTGTGTGACTTGCCCAGCCCCCTATTATCTGCCTCCCCAAACCTCTATTAAGTGTAACCTGTTCCTGTTAAAGTGTTCAGGGCCTATTTACTGTCAAAGGCCTGACAAAATTACACACCTGCCCAAAAGTACACACCTGCTGCTGTTGTAGAGAAATCCTGTTTTAAAGCCTACAGGAGCACAGTGAACTCCGATAATAAGTATATACGACATACGTAAATCTAAGAGTTGTACCAATTTGTTCCTGTTAAAGTCTTTAGGGTCTAGTTACTGTGAAACAGCAGACAAAAGTACACACCTGCAGCTGTTGTCCAAAAATACTGTATTAAGCATACTGCAGCGCATTTACTGCCATCATCAGTTTATACCACATATGTACATCTAAGTTTTGTACCTTTTTGTTTCTGTTAAAGTCTTCAGGGCCTAGTTATTGTGAAAGGCCAACCAAAAGTACACACCTGCTGTTTTACAAGAGCGCATTAAACTACCCTCATCAGTGCATGCCACAGGGCCGCCAACTCCAGGGTGTGTCATTCAGGCACTATATGTTCTCCTTATGGTCCTGCCAACTCAGGCTGTGTCATTCAGGCACTATATGTTCTACTCAGGCTGCTGCCATTTTCAGGGTGTGTCTTTCAGTCACTATAAGTTCTCCTCATGTTGCCACCACCTACACGCTGTGTCATTCAGGTACTGTATGGTTTCCTTATGCTGCTGCCAACTCCAGGGAGCGTCATTCAGCCACTAAATGTTCTCCTCATGCTGCCGCCAACTCCAGGGTGTGCCATTCAGCCACTATATATTCTCCCCATGTTGCCGCCACCTCCACGCTGTGTCATTCAGGAACCATATGGTCTCCTCATGCTGCTGCCAACTCCAGGCTGTGTCATTCAGCCACTATATGATCTCCTCATGTTGCTGCCAACTCCAGGGTGTGTCATTCAGCCACTGTATGTTCTCCTCAGGCTGCTGCCAACAGCAGGGTGTGTCATTCAGCCACTATATGTTGTCTTCATTCCACTGCCAACTCCACGCTGTGTCATTCAGGCATTACATGGTCTCATCATGCTGCTGTCAACTCCAGGCTGTGCATTTAGGCACTGTATTTTCTCCTCATGCTGCCTCCACTTCCATGCTGTGTCATTCAGGCACTATATGGTCTCCTCATGCTGCCGCCATCTCCAGGCTGTGTCATTCAGCAACTATATGTTCTCCACATTTTGCCGCCACCTCCACGCTGTGTCATTCAGGCACTATCTGTTCTCCTCTTGTTGTCGTCAACTCCAGAGTGTATCATTCAGCCACTATATGTTCTCCTACTGCTGCTGCCAACTCCAGAGTGTGCCATTCAGGCACTATATGTTCTCCTCATGCTGCTGCCGCCACCTCCATGGTGTATCATCCAGGCACTATATGTTCTCCTCCTGCTGCTGCCAACAGCAGGGTGTGTCATTAAGGCACTATATGTTCTCCTCCTGCGGTCACCAACTCCAGGGTATTCCATTTAGGCACTATCTGATCTCCTCAGGCTGCTGCCAACTCCAGGGTGTGTCATTCAGGCACTATATGTTCTCCTTATGCTCCCACCAACTCCAGGCTGTGTTAATCAGGCACTATATGATTTCCTCATGCTGCTGCCACCTCCACGCTGTGTCATTCAGACATTATATGGTCTCCTCATGCTGCTGTCAACACCAGGCTGTGTCATTCAGGCACTATATGTTTTCCTCATGCTGTTGACACCTTATTCAGGCACTATATGGTCACCTCATGCAGCCGCCATCTCCAGGCTGTGTCATTCAGCCACTATATGTTCTCCTCTTGTTGCCGCCACCGCCATGCTGTGTCATTCAGGCACTATATAGTGACTATATGGTGCCCTCATGCTGCTGCCAATTGCAGGTTATGCCATTCAGCCACTATATGGTCTGCTCATGTTGCCACCACTTCCACGCTGTGCCATTCAGCCACTATATGATCTTCTCATGCTGTTGCCAACTCCAGGGTGTGTCATTCAGCAACTGTATGTTCTGCTCATGCTGCCGCAAAATCCAGTGTGTGTCATTCAGCCACTACATGTTCTCCTAAGGCTGCCGCAAACTCCAGGGTGTATCATTCACCAACTATATGTTCTCCTCATGCTGCTGCCAACAGCAGGGTGTGTCATTCAGCCACTATATGTTCTCCTCATTCCACCGCCAACTCCACTCTGAGTCATTCCGGCATTATATGGTCTCCCCATGCTGCTGTCAACTCAAGGCTTTGTCATTCAGCCACTATATGTTCTTCTCTTGCTACCGCCAACTCCAGGGTCTATCTTTCAGCCAATATATGTTCACCTCATGCTGCCGCCAACTTCAGGGTGTTCCATTCAGGCACTATATGTTCTCCTCATGTTGCCGCCACCTTCACGCTGTGTCATTCAGGCACTTTATGTTCTCCACATGCTGCTGCCAACTCCAGGCTGTGTCAGTCAGCCACTGTATGGTCTCCTCATGCTACCACCAGGCTGTGTCATTCAAGCACTATAGGGTTGATTCAGAACCCCTTTCTCATAATTTTTATGGAGGTCTTGCTACCAAACGAAAAATCATGCAAAAATGAAAACATTTCACACTAAAGTTCTCGCCGGAAAAAAGGCTTTGATGAATCAGACGAGGGGAAAAAATGAACGAAAATGGAAATATTCACGCAAAAAAATGGTGAGAAAGGGACTCTGAATCAACCCTTATATGTTCTCATCATGCATCTGCCACCTCCATGCTGTGTCATTCAAGCACTATCTGGTTTCCTCATGCTGCTGCCAATTCCATTCTTTGTCATTCAGCCACTATATGGTCTGCTCATGTTGCCGTCAACTTCACACTGTGTCATTGAGCCACTATATGTTCTCCTCATGCTGCTGCCACCTCCAGGGTGTGTCCATCAGCCACTTTATGTTCTCCCCTTGCTGCCGCCAACTCCAGGGTGTACCATTCAGCCAATATACAATATGTTCACCTTATGCTCCCACCAACTCCAGACTGTGTCATTCAGGCACTATATGTTATCCTCATGCTGCTGTCAGCTACATGCTGTGTCATTCAGGCACTATATGGTCTCCTCCTGCTGCTGCCATCTCCAATCTGTATCATTCAGCAACTATATGTTCTCCTCATGTTGCCGCCACCTCCACGCTGTGTCATTCAGGCACTATATGGTCTCCTCATGCTGTCGCCAATTGCAGGGTGTGTTATTCAGCCACTGTATGTTCTGCTCATGCTACCGCAAACTCCAGTGTGTGTCATTCAGGCACTATATGTTCTCCTCAGGCTACCGCCAGCTCCAGGGAGTATCATTCAGCCACTAAATGTTCTCCTCATTCCACCTCCAACTCCACTCTGTGTCTTTCAGACATTATATGGTCTCCTAATGCTGCTGTAAATTCCTGGCTGTGTCATTCAGCCACTATATGTTCTCCTCATGCTGCAGCCAACGCCATGCTTTGTCACTCGGGTACTCTATGTTCTCCTCATGTTGACACCACCTCCACGCTGTGTCATTCAGGCACTATATGTTCTCCTCTTGCCGCTGCCAAGTCCAGGGTGTATCATTCAGCCACTATATGTTCTCCTTATACTCCCACCAACTCAGGCTGTGTCATTCAGGCACTATATGTTCTCCTCATGCTGCTGCCACTAACTCCAGGGTGTGTCATTCAGCCGCTCTATGTTCTCCTCATGTTGACACCACCTGCACGCTGTGTAATTCTGCCAGTATACTGTATGTTCTCATGTTGCCGCCACCTCCATGCTGTGTCATTCACATACTATATGGTCTCATCATTCTGCCGCCAACTACAGGCTGTTTCATTCAGGCACTATATGTTCTCCTTATGCTGCCGCCAACTCCAGGGTGTATCATTCAGGCACAATTTTTTTTCCTCCTGCTGCTGTCAACTGCTGGGTGAGTCATTCAGCCACTATATGTTCTCCTCATTTTGCCGCCACCTCCACGCTGTGTCATTCGGGCACTATATGTTCTCTTCATGCTGCTGCCAACTCCAGGGTGTGTCATTTAGCCACTATATGTTCTTCTCATGCTTCCGCCATCTCCACGCTGTCTCATTCAGGCACTATATATTCTCCTTATGATCCCACAAACTCAGGCTGTGTCATTCATGCACTATATGTTCTCATCATTCTACCATCAACTCCAAGATGTGTCATTCAGGCACTATATGTTCTTCTCATGCTGCCGCCAACTCCAAGGTGTATCATTCAGGCACTATATGTTCTCCTCCTGCTGCTGCCATCAGCAGGGTGTGTCATTCAGGCACTATATGTTCTCCTCTTGCTACTGCCAACTCCAGGGTGTAACATTCAGCCACTATTTGTTCTCCTCATGCTGCTGCCAACTCCACGCTTTGTCATTCACGCACTATCTGTTCTCCTCGTGCTGCTGCCAACTCCAGGGTGTGTCATTTAGCCACTATATGGTCTGCCCATGCTACTGCGAGCTCCAGGGTGTGTCATTCAGCCACTGTATGTTGCCGGCAACTCCAGTGTGTGTAATTGAGGCACTATTTGTTATCCTCATGCTGTTGTCACCTCCACACTGTGTCAATCAGGCATTATATAATCTCCTCATGCTGCTGTCAACTCCAGGCTGTGTCATTCAGCCACTATATGTTCTCCTCATGCTGCTGCCACCTCCATGCTGTGTCATTCATCCACTATATGGTCTCCTCATGCTGCTGCAATTGACACTCCTCCTGCTGCTGCCAACTCCAGGGTGTGTCATTTATGCACTATATGTTCTCCTCATGCTGCTGCCACTAACTCCAGTGTGTTTCATTCAGCCACTATATGTTCCCCTCATATTGCTGCCGGCTCTATGCTGTGTCATTCAGGTACTATATGTTCTCCTCATACTGCTGCCACCTCCACGCTGTGTCAATCAGGCATTATATGTTCTCCTCATGCTGCTGTCAACACCAGGCTTTGTCCTTCAGCCACTATATGGTCTGCTCATGCTGCTGCCAACTTCAGGGTGTGTCATTTAGCCACTGTCTGTTCTCCTCATGCTGCCGCCAACTCCAGTGTGTGTCATTCAGCCACGATATGTTCTCCTCATGCTGCTGTCAACTCCAGGGTGTGTCATTCAGGCACTACATGTTCTCCTCATTCTACCACCAACTCCAGAGTGTATCATTCAAGCACTATATGTTCTCCTCTTGCTGCTGCCACCTCCACGCTGTGTCATTCAGGCACTATATGGTCTTCTCATGCTGCTGCCAACTCCAGGCTGTGTCATTCACCCACTATATGGTCTCCTCATGCTTCCTCTAACTCCAGGCTGTGTCATTCAGGTACTATATGTTCTCCTCACGCCGCCGCCAACTTCAGGGTGTATTATTCAGCCACTATATGTTCTCATCATGCTGCTGCCAATGTCTGGGTGTTTCATTCAGGCACTATATGTTCTCCTCATTCTACCACCAACTCCAGGGTGTGTCAATATATACATTCCAAAATATTGAAAAAGTAGTAAAACAATTAAAAACAAAACATTTTATGTTAAAGCTCAAATTCGGAACAGCTGCTGGAAAAAGAGCTGGCAGAACTGGATTGAAGTGTTTTATGTTTATAAATAATATTACACACTTTTATTTGTAAGGAATTTGTATTGTGACTTGTTAACAAAACTATAATGCAGCCTAAATGCACTGTAAAGTTTGCCCCCTTTGTTTCCAGCAGTGATTTCTTACCTGTAATGATGAAACGCAGACCAGCACTGAAAAAATGCAGCAGCAATCTTTTCAAGAAGTTAAAAATCACAAATATGATGTGCCGAAAAGACGGGGGTAAAAAAGTGGAGCTCACTGGCTCTGGGATAATCGGCAGTCAGGTCCAACAGGCGCTGACACAGGCCTTCCAATACCTAGTGCAACATTCAAAGCAAATTGTATCTGGCGCTGCGACTTCTAGCGCCATTGTAGTCCACATTGGCTCCCCAATTCCCTACCTCCCCAAAGACCGGGGTAAAAGAAGAGCCCGGGCCCATGAAGTTTGTAGCTAGCAGGGCGGGGGGCAACCAGAGCTGGCCCCTGCACCCTGTTCTACAAGCCCCCATAGTTGGTCCCAGGCTCGTTATGCTGGGCAAGGAGGACCCCATGTCATTACATTTGTTAGATTTTTAATGGTTTTTAACCCTTAAAATTCCAATTAACCCCTTATGTACTTTCGCCCAGCAGCTATAAAAGGCTTCCAGCAGCAGCAGGAGAGCAGAAGCCAGAGTGATTGGTAAGTGAAGGAGAGGTATGGGAGGTAAGTATTAAATAAAAGAATAAACTATTTTTTTCTCAGCGTGTGTTTTTTTTTATTTAACCCATAATGAACTGGTAAGGGGCCCTTGAGACCCCTATACCAGTTCACAAGCTTAGGGGCTGGCAAGTCACCGGTGGCTAGCTGGTGGCTAGCTGGTTACTTGCTATTAACCCCCCGCTCCCCTTCACCTGCCTCCACAAAGCCGAGGAGGGAGCAGAATGGCCAATTTAGGCGGTGTGGGCTGGTAGCCAGCAGGACTGCCATTTTTTTTAACCCTTTATATTGTGGATAGCAGTTATATTTTATTTGTAAATGTTATAAAGTGCTCCTTTCTCCTGGGCAAGAATGGGGGGCTACCGATACATATGTGGTACCGTTGTAATCGGGAGAAATGGAGCTTTCACATGAAATATGGTTTTCTTTAAAAAAACAAATGTTTTATTTAAAATAAATTTTAAAACATTTTCTAAAAAGCAAAAATATTTTAAAAAACAGTAGAAAAAATACCAGACATTTCATGTTAAAGCCTAAACTCTGCTGCAAAAAACATATATATATATATATATATATATATATATATATATATATATATATATATATATAATTTTCCTGGAAATTCCTGCAAAAATCACGGTCAATCATGGCGCAAAATGGTAAAAAATGACCTGTCAACAGAGGGTGACAAAACTTCAAGTAGGCGGGCAATTTAAAGGGTTAATAGTACCTATGCATGTGGGGGACCTTGCACTTTCAGATGTAGCTTGTGTTTTCTTGTCTGCTTATTGATTGCTTTTTATTCCGCTTTTTTATAATTTTTTTTAGGGAAATCCTGTGTAACCTAAGAATTCTTCGAGGGACTACTTCTAAAACGATGAGCCCACTACAACAAACTGTGTACACTTAGAAAGCTTAACATGTGTTCTTTCAGGGAATATATGGTTTGTGGGTATTCCAAATGTAAAAGGTCATTTGGTAGAAAAAGTGCAATGTGCGCACTTTGCAGAGCTGAAATTTTCATGTAAAATTACCCTTACACACATGCTTTACTTTGGGGTTTTTGAGAACTCTTCCCTCGACAGTACCTATGCATGTTGGGTATCATTCTGTTCAGAGGACCTTGCTTTTTCAGAATAAACTTGTTTTTTCTTGTTTACATATTTTGATATTGGAAAATATAAGTTTGATTCTGCTTTTTTAGTGAAACTCATTGCGACCAAAGAATTCATTGAGGGATTACTTCCAGAAAACTGCACCTATGTCAACAAGCCTGGTACACCTAGAAAGCTTGAGGAGTGTACTTCCAGAGAATATATATATTTTGTGGGGGTATTTCAAATGTAATGATTTTCTTGAAAAACTGCAAGGTGCGCATAGCGCATAGCATAGTTGTATTTTATCTGAAAATCTCCTAAAGCAATGTTTCAGTTATGGAAGCCTTTTGGGCAGGAAACGGTGTTTACCAATACACATGTGGTACTGCAGTAACCGGGAGAAATTAGGATTTCACATGCAATAAGATTTTATTGACAAACCTACTTTTTTTATTACAAAAAACACGACAATTTGTAAAAATATTGAGAATACACTTAAAAAAAATCAAGTTAAAGCCCAGACTTTGCTGAAAAAACAATATATCATTTTCTTAGGAAATCCCTGGAAATCCCTTCAAAACAGTTGAACATGTGTAGCACAAAATAGTGAAAAATGGTCTAGCAACAAAGGGTGACAAAGTCTCCAGGTCGCTCTTTCCTTATGTATCATGTTTTCATAGCATTAACTTTGTAGCATCTTGCTTGTATAGTCTATGGGGGTTGTCCAAATGATTTTGTTTTTTTCTGGGTAGGCAATCTGGAGAGGCAGTGAAGGCTTTTCTCTCGTAGCACACAATAGACTGAATTAAAAAGAAATATTATTCTTCTAGCAAAAGTGTTTAAAAAGAGTTTTTTTTAGAAGTCACAAAATAACAGCAGCCTAGGCGAAATCCAAACAAATTTGGAGAGGTACATTTTTGATGGGTTTGGATTTCCCATAGGCTTCTATCTTCTGGATTCAAATTTATTTGCACCTTAAACCAGACCTTCAGTATCATTTAATGAAAAGCCCAAACCTTTAAAAACAAATATTCCCCTGCATCTAAAATCTAATCTAATATATTTAAAATTTTAGTCCCTTACTTTTTATTCTTTCCTCCACTGGGCTGCAACTCTGTTCAGCACTCTAGGATACAGGCGCCGCCATCTTGCCTCAGAAGCATCACATACTGAGGAGAGGAGAGGGAGCAAAAATGCAGGGGGCGAGATTATCGACTGAGACTCCATGTGCCGCCATCTTGGATGTTTAAAGGCTCAGAAAATGTAGAAAATGCAGTAGCTACAGGTAGGATGATTTTTAATGTGGGCAATCTGTATGTACAGGGTGGGGGAAACATATAAAATATGCTCTTATTCAGGGTGAAGGTGCACTGAATAAATAATGTATTTGTAGAGAACTTGCTTGGGTGACCTGTCAAGAATGTAAACATAGGTCTTAGATATCGCCAAATGAAATTTTATTAATTTTTTATTAAATCTTTGTCACTACTTTTTTATTTTTACCAATGTGTACTTTGGAGCACAGCACCTGAAACGCAGCCTAAACACACTCTAAAATGTGTTTCTTTTGTTCACAAACGTGTGCCTGTAGTGACTATTAAATACATTGCCATCCTCTTCTGCCTGTGAAAAATTATTAAACACAGAATGCGGGGCATATCAGGTGCAGTAAATCTGTGTCTACCTTACATCTTATAGCCTCCTCAAGTATTAAATTATAGCATATGAAAGTTGCTTCTGACATGTTTACACGCCATACGTTCTAGCTGTACAATTTTCATTCAATTTAATTAAAATATTTGTGGTAAAATTGTACAGCAAAACTGTGAGGCATATAATCAGCCTAAATTGAATAATCTAGGGAGGATAATGGGCAAACCTAACCCGCAAAGTTCTGGTTTGTACGGTTAGTTCGGGTCCCAGAATCTAAACATGGATTCCTGCTCATGGCTGCGACTGGCCATACTCAGAGTGTTCTGCAGTAGATAGGTAAAGGTGCTGGCTGCTGCTGCTGATGGACAGATAGGGCTTTTATTACTTTTACAAAAACTGTCCCTGTAAGGACTATTTAAGGAAAGCAGTTGCAGTGAGTGCTAGATAGATTGTTAACCATGGTACTGTCATTCTCAGGTCATTTATTTAAGAAAAGCAGCTGGAGTTAGGGCTAGATAGGTTGGATGTCACTATTCTTTAATACCACTTGCTCAAACAATTTGGGTGTCACTACTCTTTAATACCACTTGGTCAAATCACTTGAGAGTCACTATTTTTTAATACCAGTTGCTGTTGGAGTATCCAATTGTTCAGGGCACTTAGTTGTTACTACTCTTTAATATCACTTGCTCAAAACACTTGGGTGTAACTACTCTTTAATACCAATTATTAGTGGAGTATCCACTGCTTCAGTGCATTTGTGTGTCACTACTATTTAATACCAATTGTTCAAGCCACTTGGGGTCACTGATGTTTAATATCAATCGTTAGTGGAGTATTCACTGGTTCAGGGCACTTGTGTGTCACTACTGTTTTAATTCCAACTCTTCAGGCCACTTGGGGGTCACTGCTCTTTAATACTAATTGAGGGTTGAGTATACACTGGTTCAGGGCATGTGTGTGTCACTAATATTTAATGCCACTTGGTCAAACCCCTTGGGTGTCACTACTCTTTAATACCACTTGATAAAAACACGTGGGTGTCACTACTCTACTACAATACCAATTGTTAGTGGAGTATCCAATTGTTCTGGGCACTTATGGGTCACTACTATTTAATACCAATTGTTAGTGAAATATTCACCGGGTTAGGGCACTTAAGGTTTTTTTGACAAAAAAGGTGTAGTGTCTTCTTTCAAGGCATTTGTTTGTCACTACTCTTTAAAACCACTTGCTCAAACCACTTGGATGTCACTTGTCCTTAATACCACTTGTCCAGGCCACTTGGGGTGTCACTGCTCTTTAATACCAATTGTTAGTGAAGTATCCACTTGTTCAGGGCACTAAAGATCATTTTCCTGTTCTATTTCGGATAGCTGTAATTGTTGTTGTCTAATCATGCCGAAAGCAGCAAAAATGGACATGGGCAAGGCCATGGTGCTGCTACTGCTGGTGATGCTGCTAACAAAGCTGGTGCTGCAGGGAGAGGACATCTTTCATCCTTGACTGCTATACCTTCCTCTGGAGCATGCAGGCACCGGGAGTTGGATGGCATGTTATAGGCCCCAAGAGTGGTAAAGCCAGAACAAGTTGAGCCAGTTGTAGATTATATGACACGCAGTGCTACCAGTTCCATGGGATTGTCTTCCACCCACTCCATTTATGCTGAAAGTGCTGAGCCCTCCTCATCACCTCCCTTAAAATCAGTAAGGCTGTCCCAGCCACAAGTCATGGAGTCATTAATACTCTATTATGACACTCCTAGCTGAGATACTGTGGGCCATCCACCTTCCCCTGCCCCAGTTGCAGACCTAGGGTTCCCAGATGCCAACAACTTATGGTGGAGGATGATGACGTGGCCAGCAGACCATCACAGGACACTCTCGATTATGATGAAACCCTAATGCTGACTGCTGCAGCCTTCTGCAATGTTGAGGCTGAGAGGGAGGCTAGCAGTGAGGAGTTGGTGGAAAAGCATGCCAGGGGTGATGACAAGGTCCTAGACCCAATGTGGACTGAAGACCATCAGGGTTCAGAGGAAGAAGTGATGATCACACAGCCCCAGGCCGGGTCAGACCGGTACTGCCACTGCCCATCTTGCCCAGGGACTGAGCGTGCCAAGGCAGGCTCAAAGGATCTCACCAGTGTGGCATTTTTTCAAGCAGTGCACAGAGGATGAAAAACATGTGTAATTTGCAAGCTGTGCCACCAGTGCCTGAAACAAGGGAGAATTCATAATGATCTCAGCACCACGTCCATGATCAGACACCTGCAATCCAAACAAGAGCTTAGGTGGCAGAAACACCCTGAGGCTCCATCTGCTGCTTCAGTTGACTCAGCCACTACCACCGCCTCCTCAATTGCATGGTCACCTGTTTCCCCCCAAAAGGAGGATGTGGGACCACCACCGCCTACAGCATCAGCACCCTTACCACCACCAACACCAAGCCTGTCCACACCATCCCAGACCAAACTTTGAAGAGAAAGCGGAAATTGAGCCCATTTCCATCCATGAGCCCTGGCACTGAATGCGAGCATTTCCTAACTGATGGCCTTTGAAATGCTTCCATTCTTCCATTTAAAGATCTGATGGCGGTGGCAGTTCCACAATACACCGCTCTAAGCCATCAATACTTTTATCACCAGCCACCATCCCTGTGCTGCACCAACAGGTTGTGGAAAAAATAGCATAGCAAAAAAAAGCATGGCCATGGATGTTACATCTCTCTAACTGCCCATTGGGTCAATGTAGTGGAGACTGGGACTGAGGTGAGCAGCACTGTGGCGCATATTCTTCCTACACCCTGGATTGCTGGAAATCATTTGGTGCCTTCTGTTGCGTCCTCCTCTGTTTCCTTCTAAATCAGTCAGCACAGCCCCTGCACCACCAATTTGAGCATTGCCATGGGGAAATGGCAGCATGCACTGCTGAAACTCATCTGTCTGGGTGAAAGATCCCACACCGCCAAGGAGCTGTGAACCAACATCCGGGAGCAGACAGATGAGTGGCTGCTGCTGTTGCACCTGAAGCCTGCCAAGGTGGTGTGTGACAATAGGCATAACCTTGTAGCAGCCTTGGGCTGAGCTGGGTTGATGCACATCCCATGTTAGGCGGATTATTGGATATTCATATTGGTGGATTATGCGGCCTACAGGGAAGGGGCCAAGAGCCCTAAATATGATAGACTCGGCATGTTTGACAGATTAGGCATGTTCGGTGGTTTATTGAATATTCATATTGGAGATCTGGAGGTCTGGAAATCAGCAATCTGGAGGAGCAGCAACATGGTCCTGGGGTTACCTGCTAAACTAGTACAGCTGGTTGTGTTGAAACTGAGGACTGATGGTAAAACGAGTATGGAGGCATTTTGGGAGTTCATCTGATGCGGTGTGGATCCTGCATGCTGGGGACATTACTCTATAAAAGTATCTAGGAGGGGTGTTAAGATTGAACAAGAGGGATGTTACTGTCTTGTATATATAAGCTAGGGGGGTTGTATCAGGAGGGTTATTCCCCAAGTGGAGGAGCGACAGTCATAAATAAGGGTATGCATCGGGATTGAAAGGGGTATATCATGGTGGCTTCAGCTGAACGGAAGGTTTTGGGGGTTACACAATGGAGGTGTTCATGTGTTTTGGTCAAGGAGTTTTTGGGGGAGAGGGAGAGAGTGGGTTGACAGTCGAGTGTTGGCGGGTTTGCCAGCGTTAAGGAGTCAACGTCAGGCATCTATGGCAGGTTCCTTACTTTGGGGTCTGACTTGGCAAGTTAGATGAAAGCTAAGCATAAAAGGCTAGCCAGTGTAGTTGAGACGATGGCTATGATTTTGGGGTAACCAGGCTGGCGTTATTTCGCACCCTGGCGGTCAGTCCTGTTAAGCTCCAAGGCTAACAGAGATGGCAGCAGGGCTTAACCCTTTAAATGCCAGCCACGTAAAATTTACGTGGTTGCCTCGCCGTCACTTAAGTGCCAGCCACGTAAAATTTACGTGCCTGGCATTTACCCCTGCTAGTGGGCAAAAAAAAAATACTCACCTGACCCCTCGTTGGATCCGGCCGGGTCTCCTCTTTAATTTGGTGCCATCCGATCCCCCATGGGGGGTCGGATGGCTCCAGGAGAGCCCCCGGAATAGGCCGCCCCCCCGCTTCTGCAGCAGCAGCTGCTAACTGTAAGAATAAAAAAAAAATAAAAATGACATTCACTTACCTGTGTGTGCGCTGGCTCCCGCTGTCCCTCCTCTTCACCTGGGGGGCCTCTGATCCCCCCCCAGGGCTTACCGATCTTCAGAAGAGAGCCCGGGAGGCTCTCTCCTCTCTCCTCCTCCATGGCGGCCGCCATCTTGCCGCTAAGCCCCGCCCTATGACGTCATCCTGTTCCGTCTCCCCGTCAAGCCCCGACCCTTTTGGGGGCGGGGCTATGACGTCATCCCGGTCTCGATCACCGGCTTCAGCTCTTTCAGCTGTCAGATGCCGGTGATCTGTGCTGGGGGAAGGAGCTGACAGGAGATCCTCTGATCTCCTGCCTCCCCCTTCTCTGGATGCCGATCACCGGCATCTATAAACAGAGCGGCGCGGGACAAAGGAGCTTACAATCGGAGGTAAGTACAGTAAACAACATTTTTTTTTTTAATAAAATACTTTTGTGTGGTGTTTTTTTTCAGTTAACCCTTTGTGAACTGGTAAGGGGTCCATGAGACCCCTTATACCAGTTCACAAGGCTCTGGGTCTGGCAAGTCACCTGCGGCTAGTGGGTGACTTGCCATTAACCCCCAGCCCCCCATTACCTGCCTCCCCAACGGCCAGGGGTGGGGCAGAAGGGCCCGGGCCACTTAGTGGCTATGTGGGCTATTAGCCTGCAGGGCCAGGGGCCACCAACGCTGGCCCCTGCGCCCTGTTCTACAAGCCCCCATAGCTGGCCCGGGTCGGTAATGCTGGGTAGGGGGGACCCTACGTCATTTTTTGGGGGGATTTTTAAGGGTTTTTAACCCTTAAAATTCCCCCAAAAAATGGGTTCCCCCCCCCCCCTAGGAGGGGGAACCCTATGTCATTTTTTTTTTAACTAACCCTTTTGTGTTCTGTCATCCAGCAGCTATAAAAGGCTTCTAGCAAGTGAGCAGAAGCCAGTGATCGCCGAGGGACAGAGTGCTCCACTATGGATGGGAGGTAAGTATTAAAAAAAAATAATAATAAAATATTTTTTCTCTTTGTGTGTCTGTGTTTTTTTTTTACATTTAACCCCTTGTGTACTGGTAAGGGGTCCATGACCCCTATACCAGTTCACAAGGCTGGGGGAGGTGGCAAGTCACCTGCGCTAGCCGGTGACTTGCCATTAACCCCTGGCACCCCCATTACCTGCCTCCCCAAAGCCCAGGGGGGGGCAGAAGAGCCCGGGCCCACTGACTATGCGGGCTTGTAGCCTGCAGGGCCAGGGGCCACAAAAGCTGGCCCCTGCGCCCTGTTCCTCCAAACCCTGCATAGCTGGTCCCGGGCTGGTTACTTTGGGTAAGGGGGGCCCATGTCATTTTTTTTTTTATTTTTTAAGGGTTTTTAAATCCCCCCCAAAAATGCCCCCCCCTCCTGGGAGGGGGGACCCTATGTCATTTTTTTTTCTCGATTTAACCCTTTGTAGTGTGGATGGTAGTTGTATTTTATTTGTAAATGTTAAAAATTACTTGTTTCAGTTAGGGGGGTCTCCTGGGCAGGAACAGGGGGCTACCGATAAATATGTGGTACCGTTCTAATCGGTAGAAATGGGGCTTTCACATGCAATATGGTTTTCCCTAATCAAATACATTTTTTATTTAAAATAAAGGAGGCAATTTTCTAAAAAAAAATTTTTTATTTATTTATTTTTTTTTTACTTAATAATAAATAAAATTAATAATAAATAAAATTTACAAACAAGACATTTCATGTTAAAGCCTAAACTCTGCTGCAAAAAATATATATATAATTTTCCTGAAAATTCCAGCAAAAATGACGCAAAACATGGCGCAAAACATGGCGCAAAATGGGGAAAAATGACCTGTCAACAGAGGGTGACAAAATCTCAAGTAGGCTGGCAATTAAAAGGGTTAATAGTACCTCTGCATGTTGGGTATTGTTCTGTTCGGGGGACCTTGCGCTTTCAGACTTAGCTTGTTTTTTTCTTGTTATTCTGCTTTTTTATACATTTTTTAGGGAAACTCTGCGCGACCAAAGAGTTCTTTGAGGGATTAATTCCAGAAAGATAAGCCCACTACAACAAGCTGGGTACGCTTAGAAAGCTTAACATGTGTACTTTCAGGGAATATATGGTTTATGGGGGATATTCCAAATGTAAAGGGTTGTTTTGGTTGAAAAATCGCAAGGTGCGCACTTTGTCTGCAGAGCTGAAATTTTCAAGAAAAATTACCGTTATGCTCGTGCTTTACTTTGGGGTGTTTGGCAACTCTTCCCTTGACAGAACCTATGCATGTTGGGTATCGTTCTGTTCGGGGGATGTTGCTTTTTCAGATTATACTTGTTTTTTCTTGTTTGTATATAGTTTTTTTAGGAAAATGTGGCTTTGATTCTGCTTTTTTATCCTTTTTTTAGGGAAACTCTTTGCAACCAAAGAATACATTGAGGGATTACTTCTAGAAAGCTGTGGCCACATCAACAAGCCTGGTACAAATAGAAAGCCTGAGGTGTGTACTTCCAGAGAATATATAGTTTGTGGGGGGTATTTCAAATGTAAAGGGTTGTTTTTCTGGAAAAACTGCAAGGTGCGCATAGCGCATATCACAGTTGTATTTTTTCTGAAAATCCCCTAAAGCTCTGTTTCAGTTTGGGGGAGTCTCCTGGGCAGTAAAAGGTGTCTACCTATACATATGTGGTACCGCTGTAACTGTGAGAAATTGGGGTTTCACACGCAATAAGATTTTATTGACAAACTTACATTTTTTATTACAAAAAAACACTACAAATTGTAAAATATAGATTTATTTTTATTTTTTTGCACATATTTCGACAAAAAATATTGAGAATACACCTAAAAAATGACAAACAAGACATTTCATGTTAAAGCTCAGACTCTGTTGAAAAAAACAATATATCATTTTCCTGGGAAATCCCTGGAAATCCCTTCAAAAATCACATTTGAACATGGGGAGTGCAAAATAGTGCAAAATGGTCTGGCAACAGAGTGTGACAAAAACTCCAGGTAGGCTGGCACTTAAAGGGTTAAAACGGCTTCCGCTTATTTAGGTGCATCAAGGATTTTTTCTGTGGCCGATTAAATTATATCATTCCAAAGATATATATGTTGTGCAGTGTTATATTGATGGGGAGTTGGGAGATAACATGGAGCTCTAGTCCAGTGCAGTGAGACCACTGTTAGTGGTGTCGGCCATACACCAGGCCCCTTATCACCACCATAAGGGGCTCAGTCAAGCGGAGGGGGTACTGCCTGCTGCTAATTTAGAGACAAAGCATGGCACATACTGGTATGGGGCAGCAGGATGTGTAAGAAGGGGGCAGATTCTTTTCCTTCCTACACTGGGCTCTATGTTGCCTCACATCTGACTCATAATGCTCATTTATTGTATGTTTTGCCCCGTTCTTAATTCCACATTGTACAACAACATGGAGAAAGACGGAGCTTCATAAATAAACAATAATAATAATCTTCACTAGATTATTAGTAGTAAGATCCCTCTATTGGTCTCTTTCCCTCAACCCTTATCCCCTATTATGTACCAACATTGGGGCTATTTTAACTGCCCTCCCAGGGGTAAAAGGAGATCCCTATGACCTCTCCCGGTCCCTAACCTTTTGTTTGTTGACCCAAATTGCCCTACTACTGGAAGGTAGCTCCTGGATATGGAAGATCTATTTCCCATCTTTATTTCTCCACGCTCTATTTTTATCATACTGATTGCATTTTGCAACTTGCCTCAAGGAAATCCCTCCAATCGCTCGCCCAAGCTATTTGGTCTTCAGGAGAAATCCTAGAACAGGCCCTCCCCACTTCTGAAGCCACTGGCCATCGTTTCTAGCCTCGCCTTTTTGTGAGAAGCTCCAGCAATGACAGATGCCAGTAGTGACTCTGATCCTCTGCTACCCCCCCACCCTGCTCAAGACACTGCCAGCATCTGTCATTGGATTGGCGCAGGACAGGATTTATTAGTGTGGGACACAGGTTCCAGAGGTAAATATAGGAAAAAAAATATATAAATTGTCCATTAGACCTTTATACCAGTTAACCAGACTTGAGGGTCTAACTTCTGGCCCCCCATTAGTTGCTTTCCTAAACCCGGGGGGGCAGAAGAGCCCACAGCCCATAAAACCTATGCAGGCTTGTAGCCTTTAGGGCCAGGGCCATCGAGGTTGGCATCCATGCCCTGGTATACAAGCCCTGCATAGCTCTGGTGCCTGAGCTGGTTAAGCTGGGAAGGGGGCAGCCCACCCCATATGTTCATATTTAAGGGATTTTTAACCCTTAACAATAAAAAAGACAGGGGTCCCCCCATGGAATATCTTTAATTAACCCTTTATGTCCTGTCCTCCAGCAGGTATAAAAAGCCTCCAGCAGCAGCAGAAATGAGAGCAGAAGCCAAAGTGATTGGCGTGAGACAGAGGTAAGTATTAAAAAATTAATAAATGAATATAATATTTTTTGTGTGTGTCATGTGTGTGTGTTTTTTGAATTTACCCCTTTGTGAACTGATAAGGGGTCCATGAGACCCCTATACCTGTTTACAAGGCTTGAGGGGCTAACAAGTCACCTGTGGCTGACCTGTCATTAACCCCCGGCCCCCAATACCTGCAGAAGGGGGCAGAAGAGCCAGGGCCCACAAAGGCTGTGTGGGCTTGTAGCCTACAGGGCCGGGGACCACCGAGGTTGGCCTCCACACCCTGGTCTACAAGCTTCACATAGCTAGTGCCTGGGCTGGTTTTACTGGGAAGAGAGGGCCATTTTATTTACATTTTTAAACATTTTAACCCTTACAAATATAAAATAATGTGTGAGATTTTCTGACTGAGGAGGGGGACACCATGCCAATTTTTTTTATTTAACCATTTATAGTGCGGATAGTAGTTGTATTTTCTTTGTAAATGTTATGCAGTGCTCTTCTTTTTTCTTGTTGACATATTGATATTTTAGGAAAATGTGTTTTGTATTCTGAAATTTTATTTCATTTTCCTAGGGAAACCCAAAGAATTCTTCAAGGAATTACTTCCTTACTTTTAATTAATCAATTTAATTAATTAATTTTCAGAAAAATGTGGCTTTGATTCTGCTTTTTTATTTTTTTAGGGAAACTCTGTGCAATGAAAAAATTAATTGAGGGATTACTTCCAGAAAACTGTGCCCACATTAAAATGCCTGATATGCCTAAAAAGTTTAAGGTGTGTTTTTGTATTAATTTATATATATAAATGTATTAATATAAATATAAAAGTTTGTTTATATTTAGTTAAAAAATCTGCAAGGCGCGCATAGCAGTTATATTTTATCTGAAATTCTACTAAAGCGCCGTTTCAGTGTGGGGGAGTCTCTGGGCAGGAAAGGGTGTTACCAACACATATGTGGTATCATTGTAACCGGTAATTTGCAGTATGATTTTATTGAAAAACTCCACACTGCCCCTATTGTTTTGGGCGCAGGAGGCTGCGACTGACGGGTAATCGACCGGTAATTGGCCTGAGCTTTTTGCTATCATTGGAGGTGGGGGGCAAGGGGGGTTTCCTGACACACTGTTTTACTGCCTCACATTTGCCACACTGTCTGTATCTGCCATGCTTTGGGGAGTGTGATTGGCCAAGGAGGTGAGATTTTGCCATACTGCCTTGGTGGTACAACTGTACTGAGGGGGTTTCACACAGTGGGGCATCCCAAACTGAAATGCCCTATGGATGACTTTCACTATCTGTCACTGATTCGGTAAAGTGTAATTTAGGATGCCCGCTGTGTGAAACCCCCGAGATCGCCACTCACCTTTCCACCATGCCCATGGTGCATATGCGAGTGCTTGACCCTTCAGCGCTTTAGGCCGTGCATGGCATAAAGCCAGTGTTCTGGCCTGAACTCCGACAAAGGGAGCGGCGGCAGCTGCATCCCTTGGTTTCCCTGTGGATATCACCGGCTAATTATGTGCCCCTGGGATATTCTGATTTTTGCTATCTTGGTGATAGGTCCTCATCCCTGGGGCATCCAGATTCAGGAAGCCCCATTTTCTGATCCCCCACCAGATTGCTCACAAACCCTTTACCTGGCTCCCAGTCCCTTGCAGCCGGGTGCAGGAGTGTGCCCAGCCATTCAGAAAGCAAAGTAAGGGGTTTGTGGCCAATATAGGGGGAGGCTTCACACAGTGTGGCATTCTGAATTGGTATGTTCTAGAGGCACCTAGTCGGCACTGCTGCTGAAAGGTCTATTTAAAAGTGGAACCAAACCCAGGTTGGGTCACCCCTGGAATCAAAAAAATTCCTGTGCCAGCTGCTGGCCCTCCCCCCCAGAGAAATCCTAGCTGACCTCTGCAGGATCACCAGAAAGTGAGCTTTTACCGCTGATTGTGGTGGTTTTATACAGTGGGGCATCCTAAATATAGATGCTCTGGATATAATTTTCACTAGACTCAGGGGCATTTGGGATGCCCCGCTGTGTGAAACCCCCAGATAGCCACTCTACCTACTTTTCACCATGCCCATGGCGCATGTGCGGACGCCCGTCAAACCAGCGATTTATGCAGTGCATACTAATGCATGGCATGAAGCCATTGTTTTGGCCTGAACTCCGGAAAAGGGAGTGATGGCAGCTGCGGCTTTGGTTTCCCTGCAGATTGCGCCGGGCGACTGGGTGCCCCTGGGGCATTCTAACTTTTGTTATGTTGTTGACATTTCCTTATCGCTAGGGCAAACGGATTCAGGATGCTCCACTTTCTGAGCCCCCTACCAGATCCCTCACAAACCCTATACCTGGCTGTCAGTCCCTTGCTGCATTCACAAGCCACATCCCCTGCATCCCTGCAGCTGGGTGTGGGAGCATGCCCAACCATTCATATAGGCTGGCAAGGTAAGCAGTTTGTGGGCGATCGGGGGGGGGGTGCTCGCACAGTGAGGCCTGAATTGGCACTACCGCCGAAAGGTCTATTTTACATTAGAACAAATCTCAGGATGACCATCCCTGTAATCTAAGATTCCAGGCGCATTGTATGTTGTCAATATATCCCCAGCAAGTTTGCTCACTCTAGGAGTTAATTCATACATGATGTGCGAGTACGACCAGGTATACAAAATATTAAGTTAAAAAAACTATAAAAGAGTATAAAGCCAATGGCATTGCTGGCTAACAAACTGAAGCGTGGAGAGTTCTATGCTCTAAGAAGCGATGAGCTCCTGGCCGTAAAATGCTTTCATCAGTCAGTAATGAATGTGCACTGACGTGGTTTACGACTCCCAACCCAAAAGCCATATTGCATCAAGTATTACAGTAAATTTATGGGTGGCGTTGATAAAACGGACCAAGTTCTCACCTTTTGTAACACTACCTGAAAATCCAAAGCCGGGTATAAAAAAGTTGCTATACACTTAGTCCAGCTGGCAACTATTAAGCTATATTGTCTTTAAAGCAGTGGTACCAGGCTCTAATTTGACCTTAAGGATGGTCAGGAACAACCAGAGGTGGCTGATAATGACAACGAGGCCAGGTTAATTCGGAAGCATTTTATTAGGAGCATACCCTCCACCAATAAAAATAAGTATTTCCAGAAGCCCTGCAGTCCCAGTGTGTAGAAAGTATGGCATTGGGACGGATGTGTGGTACTACTACCCAAAATTGGTAAACCAACACGGGTTCCCACCTTTCTGGTGAGCTTTTTTTTACTTCTTTTTAGCGAAGCCCTGTGCTACCAGTGAATACCTTGAGGGTTTGTAATCAAAAAGCTAAGTCCACAACACCAAGCCTGGTATGCCTAGAAAGCATGAGATGTGTACTTTCAGAGAATATATGGTTTGTGGGGGTAATTAAAATGTAAAGGGTTGTTATGCTTGAAAACCTGCAAGGTGTGCGCTTTGCCTGCACAGCTCATTTATTCAAGTAACCCTTATACGCATGCTTTACTTTGGGCTGTTTGGCAACCCTACTCTTGAAGGTACCTATGCATGTTGTGTATTGTTTGGGGAACCTTACCATTTCTGATTTAGCTTGTTTTTGCTTGATTGTTTGTTTATAGTTTTTTTTAGGAAAATGTGGTTTTGATTCAGCTTTTTTATAATTTTTTTCAGAAAATCCTTTGAAAGCAGTGATTTTTTTGATGGATTCCACCTGTACATCTGTGGCCACAACAATGAGCCCACAATGCCTAGGAAGCTTGAGGTGTGTATAGTTTGTGGGTGGTATTTCATATGTAATTCTTGAAAAACTGCAAAATGCTCGCTTTGTCTGCATAGCTAATTTTTTAAAAAAAAATACCCTTATACCCTTATGGGCTGTTTGGCATCCCCACTCTTGAAAGTACCTATGCATGTTAGCTATTTTTCTGGAAATCTTGCTATTTGAGAACTAGTTTGTCTTTTCTTAAATGATTAGTGTTTTTTGGGGGGAAAATGTGGTTCTGATTCTGCTTTTTTATTATTTTTTTCAATTAACCCTGTTAAACCAGTGATTAGTTGATGGATTCCACCTGGACATCTGTGGCCACAACAACTAACCCAGGATGCCTAGAAAGCTTGAGGGGTGTACTTTGAGACAATATATGGTTTGTGGGGGGTAATTCAAATGTAAAGGGTTGTTATGCTTGAAAACCTGCAAGGTGTGCGCTTTGTCTGCACAGCTCATTTAAAAAAGTAAAATTACCCTTATGAGCATGCTTTACTTTGGCCTGTTTGGCAATCATATCCTTGAAAGTAGCTATGCTTGTTGGGTATCGTTTGTTCAGGGGACCTTGCTATTTGCATATTGTTTTTTAGGGAAATGTGGATTTGATTGCTCTTTTTCATTATTTTTTTCTGGAAACCCCTGTGAAACCAGTGATTTTGTCGATGGATTCCGCCAGGGCATGTGTGGCACAACAACGAGGCAGAGATGTCTAAAAATCTTGAGGTATGTTCTTTCAGGGAATATATGGTTTGAGGGGTATTTCAAATGTAAAGGGGTATTTTTGTTGAAAAAGCGCAAGGTGCACATAGTAGTTGTATTTTCTTTGAAAATCTCATCAAGAGCTCTTTTCAGTTTGGGGTGTCTGGTGGGCAGTAAAGGGTGTCTAGCGATACATATGTGATACAGTTGTAATTGGGAGAGGTGGGGCTTTACGTACCATATGATTTTCTTGAAAAATGTACATGTTTTAATAAAAAGACTACAAAAATTTTTTTTTTGTATATTTTCCACATAAACATTAAACATCTTGAAAAATTACAAGCAAGACATTTCATGCCAAGGCCCAGCCTGTGCTTTAAAAACAATATATAATTTTCCTGTGAAATTCCTTCAAAAATTGCAGTTAAACCGGTATAGCACAAAATAGTGAAAAATGTTCTGGCAACAGGAGTGACAAAATTTCCAGGAAGGCAGTCAGTTGTCAGTTGTCAGTTGTACAAATACAGAGAAATATTGCTTCATTTTACCCAAATGTCTATTCAATAAATCAGACAGTATATGTCTGGTTCTCAAATATGCACATTATCTTTTTGGTGCTAACTCCTATATTATATGGATTACCTATAATGACTCTGCTTCCTTCATTTAGTCTTCCATTGAATAAAACTACTGTACTAACACCACTGTACAAACAAAAATTACAAAATAAGTTTCAATAAATTGTTGATCATACTGTGGGGCTCTTTCATGTTTGCATAATTATCTTATCTGTGTATTAAAAAAAAAGCTTTGTCAAGTAATAAAGCATTGGGCTCACAGTGATCACAAAGGCTCAATGCATCAAAGACATTGATTCTATATGATTTGTAGAGATGAGCGAACTTTTGAAAAATTTGATTCGACTGATTGGCCAAATTTTCCGACAAAAATCGTTTCGACACGAATTTACTCGCGTCAAATCGCTATTAAATATGGCAATTTCGAAGCCTCCTAGAGCCTCAATGTAAACCATTCTGTCTTGCTGTAACACGCATAGGATGCGTGCTGGGTTAGTGAAATAATGTAAATAATTATCACATGCAGATCAGAGGCATCGCTAATAGAATCGCAGAGAGGCACAATTGTAGAGAGTTGAAGTGGCATCACTATGAGGGGCCCCTATAGTGCCTGAAAAACACACCCTGGAGCTGGCAGCAGCAGGAGCCCAAGAATTAGCTTAATCACACCCTGGAGTTGCAAGCAGCAGCTGCAGGAGCTCAAACAATGCTTTAAAGAGACACTGGAGTTGGCTGCAGGAGGCCAAAAATTGGATGAATCACACCCTGGAGTTACAAGCAGCAGCAGGAGCAAAAACATTGCTTTAAAGAGATACTGGAGTTGGCTGCAGGAGGCCAAAAATTGGATGAATCACACCCTGGAGTTGCAAGCAGCAGCAGGAGCACAAACATTGCTTTAAAGAGACACTGGAGTTGGCTGCAGGAGGACAAAAATTGGATGAATCACACCCTGGAGTTGCATTTAGCAGCAGCAGCAGGAGCCCAAACATTGCTTGAAAGGGACACTGGAGTTGGCTGCAGAAGCCTACAAATTGTATGAATCACACCCTGGAGTTGCAAGCAGCAGCAGCAGGAGCCCAAAACAAAGCTTGAAAGAGACACTGGAGTTGGCAGCAGGAGCCTAAAAATTGGATGAATCACACCCTGGAGTTTCAAGCAGCAGCAGGAGCCCAAACAAAGCTTGAAAGAGACACTGGAGTTGGCTGCAGGAGGCCAAAAATTTGATGAATCACACCCTGGAGTTGCAAGCAGCAGCAGCAGGAGCCCAAACATTGTGTGAAAGAGACACTGGAGTTGGCAGCAGGAGCCTTAAAATTGGATGAATCACACCCTGGATTTGCAAGCAGCAGCAGGAGCCCAAACACAGCTTGAAAAAGACACTGGAGTTGGCTGCAGGAGGCCAAAAATTGGATGAACCACACCCTGGAGTTGCAAGCAGCAGCAGGAGCCCAAACATTACTTTAAAGAGACACTGGGGTTGGCTGCAGGAGCCCAAAAATTGGATGAATCACACCCTGGAGTTGCAGGCAGCAGCAGCAGCAGGAGCCCAAACATTGCATGAAAGAGACACTGGAGTTGGCTGCAGGAGGCCAAAAATTGGATGAATCACACCCTGGAGCTGCAAGCAGCAGCAGGAGCACAAACATTGCTTGAAAGAGACACTGGAGTTGGCTGCAGGAGGCCAAAAATTGGATGAATCACACCCTGGAGTTGCAAGCAGCAGCAGCAGCAGGAGCCCAAACGTTGCTTTAAAGAGACACTGGAGTTGGCTGCAGGAGCCCAAAAATTGGATGGATCACACCCTGGAGTTGCAAGCAGCAGCAGCAGCAGCAGGACCCCAAGCATTGCTTTAAAGAGACACTGGAGTTGGCTGCAAGAGGCCAAAAATTGGATGAATCACACCCTGGAGTTGCAAGCAGCAGCAGGAGCCCAAACATTGCTTTAAAGAGACACTGGAGTTGGCTGCAGGAGCCCAAAAATTCGATGAATCACACCCTGGAGTTGCAAGCAGCAGCAGCAGGAGCCCAAACATTGCTTTAAAGAGACACTGGAGTTGGCAGCAGGAGGCCAAAAATTGGTTGAATCACACCCTGGAGTTGCAAGCAGCAGCAGCAGCAGCAGCAGCAGCAGAAGGAGCCGAAACATTGCTTGAAAGAGACACTGGAGTTAGCTGCAGGAGCCCAAAAATTGGATGAATCACACCCTAAAGTTGCAAGCAGCAGCAGAAGGAGCTCAAACATTGCGTGAAAGAGACACTGGAGTTGGCAGCAGGAGCCCAAAAATTGGAAGAATCACACCCTGGAGTTGCAAGCAGCAGCAGGAGCCCAAACATAGCTTGAAAGAGACACTGGAGTTGGCAGCAGGAGCCCAAAAATTGGATGAATCACACCCTGGATTTGCAAGCAGCAGCAGGAGCCCAAACATAGCTTGAAAAAGACACTAGAGTTTGCTGCAGGAGGCCAAAAATTGGATGAATCACACCCTGGAGTTGCAAGCAGCAGCAGGAGCCCAAACATTGATTGAAAGAGACACTGGAGTTAGCTGCAGGAGCCCAAAAATTGGATGAATCACACCCTGGAGTTGCAAGCAGCAGCAGAAGGAGCCCAAACATTGCGTGAAAGAGACACTGGAGTTGGCAGCAGGAGCCCAAAAATTGGAAGAATCACACCCTGGAGTTGCAAGCAGGAGCCCAAACATAGCTTGAAAGAGACACTGGAGTTGGCAGCAGGACGCCAAAAATTGGATGAATCACATCCTGGATTTGCAAGCATCAGCAGGAGCCCAAACTTAGCTTGAAAAAGACACTAGAGTTTGCTGCAGGAGGCCAAAAATTGGATGAATCACACCCTGGAGTTGCAAGCAGCAGCAGGAGCCCAAACATTACTTTAAAGAGACACTGGGGTTGGCTGCAGGAGCCCAAAAATTGGATGAATCACACCCTGGAGTTGCAAGCAGCAGCAGCAGCAGGAGCCAAACATTGCTTTAAAGAGACACTGGAGTTGGCTGCAGGAGCCCAAAAATTGGATGAATCACACCCTGGAGTTGCAAGCAGCAGCAGGAGCCCAAACATTGCTTTAAAGAGACACTGGAATTGGCTGCAGGAGCCCAAAAATTCGATGAATCACACCCTGGAGTTGCAAGCAGCAACAGCAGGAGCCTAAACATTGCGTGAGGGAGACACTAGAGTTGGCTGCAGGAGGCCAAAAATTGGATG
Source organism: Gastrophryne carolinensis (assembly GCA_027917425.1). Taxonomy (NCBI): domain Eukaryota; kingdom Metazoa; phylum Chordata; class Amphibia; order Anura; family Microhylidae; genus Gastrophryne; species Gastrophryne carolinensis. The sequence continues at coordinate 217,520,444 of CM051239.1, read as the reverse complement.
AATCACACCCTGGAGTTGCAAGCAGCAGCAGAAGGAGCCCAAACATTGCGTGAAAGAGACACTGGAGTTGGCAGCAGGAGCCCAAAAATTGGAAGAATCACACCCTGGAGTTGCAAGTAGGAGCCCAAACATAGCTTGAAAGAGACACTGGAGTTGGCAGCAGGACGCCAAAAATTGGATGAATCACATCCTGGATTTGCAAGCATCAGCAGGAGCCCAAACTTAGCTTGAAAAAGACACTAGAGTTTGCTGCAGGAGGCCAAAAATTGGATGAATCACACCCTGGAGTTGCAAGCAGCAGCAGCAGGAGCCCAAACATTGCTTTAAAGAGACACTGGAGTTGGCTGCAGGAGCCCAAAAATTGGATGAATCACACCCTGGAGTTGCAAGCAGCAGCAGCAGCAGCAGGAGCCCAAGCATTGCTTTAAAGAGACACTGGAGTTGGCTGCAAGAGGCCAAAAATTGTATGAATCACACCCTGGAGTTGGCAGCAGCAGCAGCAGGAGCCCAAACATTGCTTTAAAGAGACACTGGAGTTGGCAGCAGGAGGCCAAAAATTGGATGAATCACACCCAGGAGTTGCAAGCAGCAGCAGCAGCAGAAGGAGCCCAAACATTGCTTGAAAGAGACACTGGAGTTAGCAGCAGGAGCCCAAAAATTGGATGAATCAAACCCTGAAGTTGGCAGCAGCAGGAGCACAAACATAGCTTGAAAGAGACACTGGAGTTGGCTGCAGGAGGCCAAAAATTGGATTAATCACACCCTGGAGTTGCAAGCAGCAGCAGCAGAAGGAGCCCAAACATTGCTTGAAAAAGACACTAGAGTTTGCTGCAGGAGGCCAAAAACTGGATGAATCACACCCTGGAGTTGCAAGCAGCAGCAGGAGCCCAAACATTGCTTGAAAGAGACACTGGAGTTAGCTGCAGGAGCCCAAAAATTGGATGAATCACACCCTGGAGTTGCAAGCAGCAGCAGAAGGAGCCCAAACATTGCGTGAAAGAGACACTGGAGTTGGCAGCAGAAGCCCAAAATTGGATGAATCACACCCTGGTGTTGCAAGCAGCAGCAGGAGCCCAAACATAGCTTGAAAGAGACACTGGAGTTGGCAGCAGGAGCCCAAAAATTGTATGAATCACACCCTGGAGTTGCAAGCAGCAGCAGGAGCCCAAACATAGCTTGAAAGAGACACTGGAGTTGGCTGCAGGAGGCCAAAAATTGGATGAATCACACCCTGGAGTTGCAAGCAGCAACAGCAGGAGCCCAAACATTGCATGAAGGAGACACTGGAGTTGGCTGCAGGAGGCCCAAAATTGGATGAATCACACCCTGGATTTGCAAGCAGCAGCAGAAGCCCAAACATAGCTTGAAAAAGACACTAGAGTTGGCTGCAGGAGGCCAAAAATTGGATGAATCACACCCTGGAGTTGCAAGCAGCAGCAGGAGCCCAAACATTACTTTAAAGAGACACTGGGGTTGGCTGCAGGAGCCCAAAAAGTGGATGAAGCACACCCTGGAGTTGCAAGCAGCAGCAGGAGCACAAACATTGCTTTAAAGAGACACTGGAGTTAGCTGCAGGAGGCCAAAAATTGGATAATTCGCACCCTGGAGTTGCAAGCAGCAGCAGCAGGAGCCCAAACATTGCGTGAAAGAGACACTGGAGTTGGCTGCAGGAGCCCAAAAATTGGATGAATCACACCCTGAAGTTGGCAGCAGCAGGAGCCCAAACATTAGCTGGAAAGTACACCCTGGAGTTTGCAGCAGCAGAAGCAGGAGCCCAAACATTGCTTGAAAGACACCCTGGGGTTGGCAGCAGCAGCAGCAGGAGGCCAGAAATTGGCTGAAAGGCACACCCTGAAGTTGGCATCAGCAGAAGGCCAAAAATTGGCTGAAAGGCACACCCTGAAGTTGGCATCAGCAGGAGCCCAAAAATTGGCCTAAAGACATAAATTGTTTTTGCACCATTTGGAAAGTGTAAAACGTGGCACCATGCTGAATCTAGTCGCATGCATCAGCCATTGGTGGGTGGAAATCCTGGCTGATCCATCCCTGATTCATTTTGACAAAGGTGAGTCTCTCCACATTTTTAGTTGACAGACGAGTTCTCCTAATCGTAACTATGGCCCCCACCGCACTAAACACCCGCTCAGATACACGCCAGGGCAAACTCTGCTAGTTGCGGCCACAAGCCAAGTTTGGCTGCACAGAAGTACAGCGGATCCTCAAGGTGTGTTGGCATGGTCATGTCAAGGTATGACATGACCTGCTGGTTGAGGTCCTGCTCCAGGTCTTCCAGCTGCTCATGAGTAGCCTCACTATGCGGGTGTAGAAAGCTTCTCATTAGCGACTGAAGACTGAGCCTACTGCTGATGGAGCTGCTGCTGCTGCTCCTGCCAACCCCCCCAGCAGCCATGGCAGTGGAAGGTAAGCGCAGAGGTCCTCCCGAGTCAGACCTGCAAGAGTATGGACCATGGCGCAGATAGGCATCGACCAACTGACTACGTAGAATGTCTTTGTAGTAGTTCAGTTTGTCCTCCCTCTCGACGGGTTTAAAAAATGCCCCCATTTTGTGCCGGAAGCAAGGGTCCAAATAGGTGGACAGCCAGAAGTCATCCCGGCGGCAAATGGAAACAATTCTGGGGTCACTACGCAAGCACGTGAGCATGCTTCCTGCCATTTGCGCAAGTGACTCGGAGGGACTACCTGTCTCCATCTCCACTGCATACTGCCACGGTGTGTACGGGTCCTCTGTCTCGCCTTCCTCAAAACCCTCTAGCTCCTCTGGCTGCTCCTGCTCCTCCTCTCCTGTCCGCTGACTAGATAAACCAGCCATTTTGCTAAGCCTAAACTGTGCTTCACTGAGCCACTCCTCCTCCTCTTCCTCCTCCTCCTCCAGTTCAGCTCCAACGGGGTTCATGTGGGCGTAAGATGTAGACGCCATGTCTCCAGTGCTCTGACCAGCCATGGTTTCCAACATGTGCTGTAGTACATGAAGCAGTGGAATCACGTCGTTCATCCCGTAATCCTGCCGACTGACAAATAAAGTGGCTTCCTCAAAGGGCCTGAGCAAACGGCAGGTGTCACGTATGAGCTGCCACTGGTTGACATTGAAGTTACACAGGGGAGTCCCCCTATCCGCTTGGATCATCAGGAAATCCGTGATGGCTTTTCTCTGTTCATATAATCGGTCCAACATGTGAAGGGTGGAATTCCAATGGGTGGAAACATCGCAAATCAGACTATGTTGGGGGATACCATTCTGACGCTGTAGCTCAAGAAGGGTGTGTTTGGCGGTGTATGAGTGGCTGAAGTGCATGCAAAGTTTCCTTGAAGTTGTTAGGATGTCTTGCAGATCGGGGGAACACTTCAGAAACTGCTTGACAACCAGATTGAAGACGTGACCATGCAGGGCGCATGGGTCAGGCTTCCTTGTCGCAGCGCAGACAAAATGTTCTTCCCATTGTCGGTAACCATGATTCCCATTTTAAGTTTTCCTGGAGTAAGCCATGTTTGGATTTCATGATGAATACATTTTAGCAGTTCCTCCCCTGTGTGACTTCGAGTTGTGGCTGCACATCACTGATGTTCTCGGTTTCCTCAACAGTGTCGAGCGCAGGAGCTGGAACGCTCGCAACACCCACGACACTCTCCACATCACTATTTGTCTGCCTAGCTGAAGAAGCCACCTCCATTTCTTGGCTGGGCAGTAGCTGCTGACTGTCCTCTATCTGATCGTCCTCCTCACTAAAGAGTGGAGCGGAACCCAAAGCATAGGATACGTCGCCGGGGGAGGGAACGGCGTAGGACAGAGGCAATGGGAGAACAGGGACTGCTCTCGGGGCATGCCAACTCAGGGTTGTGTCAGAGGAACCTACCGACCCTAGACTGGGGGTCTCAGATGTAACTTGTGTTGATGTGGATGACCGCGTTAACCAATCTACCATGGCAGATGCGTTACTGGTGGAGACACGACCGCTAGCAGATACTGGCAGATCAGGTCTCTCACTGTGACTCCTGCTGCCACTTGCCCCTAGTCTGCTGCGACCTCTGCCTGCTGAATCTTGGCCTCTGCCACTCCTCTTTGAACATCCTGCCACTTGTCTGCCTGACATTTTTATGTATTTGAAATGTGCAATAGGTACTTTAAAAAATGTGTTTACTTTAAAAAGCAGAAGCTAAATAAAGTGAGGAACTGCTTCTCTGCACCAGATACTATGAAAATTGGCAATATGGGATACCCTGTGGCCTGGTGTTTTGACAGCAGACAAAAAACAATTAAAAATGCAATAACTTAATAAAGCTGAGGCTGAACAAGCTTATTTAGTGTAACAGATAGGGTGCAACATGCAGGTTTGGGATACCCTGCGGTGTTTTGACAGCAGAACAAAAACCAATTCAAAATGCAATAGCTTAATTAAAATGAGGCTGAACAACGCTTATTTAGTATAACAGATAGGGTGGCATGTGCTGGTTTGGGATGCCCATGTGGGCTGGTGTATTTAAAGCAGACAAAAACCAATTCAAAATGCAATAGCTTAATAAAGCTGAGGCTGAACAAGCTTATTTAGTATAACAGATAGGGTACAACGTGGAGGTTTGGGATACCCTGCGGCCTGATGTTTTGACAGCAGGACAAAAAACAATTCAAAATGCAATAGCTTAATAAAGCTGAGGATGAACAAGCTTATTTAGTATAACAGGGTGCAACGTGGTGGTTTGGGATACCCTGCGGCCAGGTGTTTTGACAGCAGGACAAAAAACAATTCAAAATGCAATAGCTTAATAAAGCTAAGGATGAACAAGCTTATTTAGTATAACAGATAGGGTGCAACGTGCAGGTTTGGGATACCCTGCGGCCTGCTGTTTTGACAGCAGGACAAAAACCAATTCAAAATGCAATAGCTCAATAAAGCTGAGGATGAACAAGGGTACTTAGTATAATAGATAGGGTGCAACATGCAGGTTTGGGATACCCTGCGGCCTGGTGTTTTGACAGCAGGACAAAAAACAATTCAAAATGCAATAGCTTAATAAAGCTGAGGCTGAACAACGTTTATTTAGTATAACAGATAGGGTGCAACGTGCAGGTTTGGGATACCCTGCGGTGTTTTGACAGCAGAACAAAAACCAATTCAAAATGCAATAGCTTAATTAAAATGAGGCTGAACAACGCTTATTTAGTATAACAGATAGGGTGGCATGTGCTGGTTTGGGATGCCCATGTGGGCTGGTGTATTTAAAGCAGACAAAGCCCGATTCAAAATGCAATAGCTTAATTAAAATGAGGCTTAACTATGCTTATTTAGTATAACAGATAGGGTGACATGTGCTGGTTTGGGATGCCCATGTGGGCTGGTGTATTTAAAGCAGACAAAAACCAATTAAAAATGCAATTGCTTAATTAAAATGAGGCTGAACAATGCTTATTTAGTATAACAGATAGGGGGCTAAGTGCAGGTTTGGGATACCCTGCGGCCTAGTGTTTTGGCAGCAGGACAAAAACCAATTCAAAATGCAATAGCTTGATTAAGCTGAGGATGAACAAGGGTATTTAGTATAACATATAGGGTGACATGTGCTGGTTTGGGATGCCCATGTGGGCTGGTGTATTTAAAGCAGACAAAACCCAATTCAAAATGCAATAGCTTGATTAAAATGAGGCTGAACAAAGCTTATTTAGTATAACAGATAGGGTGCAACGTGCAGGTTTGGGATACCCTGCGGCCTGGTGTCTTTTTTGACAGCAAGGCAAAAAACAATTCAAAATGCAATAGCTTGATTAAGCTGAGGATGAACAAGCGTATTTAGTATAACAGATAGGGTGCTACATGCAGGTTTGGGATACCCTGCGGCCTAGTGTTTTGGCAGCAGACCAAAAAACAATTAAAAATGCAATAGGTTGATTAAGCTGAGGATGAACAACGTTTATTTAGTATAACAGGGTGCTAGGTGCAGGTTTGGGATACCCTGCGGCCTGGTGTTTTTTTGACAGCAGGACAAAAAACAATTCAAAATGCAATAGCTTGATTAAGCTGAGGATGAACAACGCTTATTTAGTATAACAGATAGGGTGACATGTGCCGGTTTGGGATACCCTGCTGCCTAGTGTTTTGGCAGCAGACCAAAAACCAATTCAAAATGCAATAGCTTGATTAAGCTGAGGATGAACAACGCTTATTTAGTATAGCAGATAGGGTGACATGTGCTAGTTTGGGATGCCCATGTGGGCTGGGGTTTTTACAGCAGACACAACAAAAAAATGAAACTAATCGAGTTATAAGAAATGCTTGTGTGTAACAGATAGGGTTAAATATGCCACTGCCAACATGGCATGCACAGTGGCAAGGAATTTTTACAGCACAAACAAAAGTAATTTTTTAACTGATCTGGCAAATGAAGTGAAATGAAAATAAAAAAAAGCTTTCCCTGTCACTTTCTCTGCTGTCCCTGCCTCGATCTTTCCGGATTTTTCCCTATATTTCCCTGGTTCTGTCTGGCACTCGGTGGGTCTCCCTGACTCTCTCTTAGGCCCTTATTTAACAAGGGATAGAGCCAGGTAGCGAATGGTGAGCGAACGGTAATGACGCTCACCGCCACGAGAACGCCGGCTCCCCTCCGCAATCACACATTTATGAAGCCGATCCTGGTTAGCGACTGACAGAGTGCCAGATAGTGAATCATTCATCATTATTCCAGCCTCACCCCACAGCGCCAGCGAGCGACCTTGAACAGCGACAGGTATGACCTCTCGCTACATGGCGCTCTCCAATGCATTTCAATGGAGCAATCTTTAAATATTCATAATTAATTGCTATTATTATTTTTTTTTTTTTTTAATGTCAAAAATTCTGTGACCACTTCTGCAATGTTAGATATTTTTTTAAGCTTAAAAAAAAAAATTGTGCAGAATTGATATTACAGGTCTGATATTAATGTATTCATATTACAAAATGTTTTGAAAAACATTTTTTTTTTTTTATAAAAATATGGTTGTTTGGGGGTTAAAAAACGACTTTTAACCCATCACCGCCAGCGCTCTGGGGTTTAAACAAGCATTTCACAGCGTGAGAATTTTTGGAGCGTGATTTGTTAATGAATATGCTGGGAGCCGTTCGCTACGGCTGTTCGCTGTCATGCGCTCCCATACAGCGCGGAACCTGTCAAACAGCGACTCCTAACCCCATATTCAACATTACCGCACACCGACTGAGTCGCTGTCAACAGCCGAACAATGGCCAAGCACAGCGAATACTAGCGGGCGCTGTGAAAATAACGCTACTGACGCTCATCTGTCGCTACCTGGCGCTATTAATGAATCAGCCTGCCCGTCTCTACCTGTCTCTAAACAGCTCCGTTGTGGCCGCAATACAAGGCTGAAATGCGCACCAGCAAGATGGCCGCTGTTTATATAGCGCTGTGACATCACCGGGGCTCCTGGCTGCTGATAGGCTGCATGTGACCTTCCCATGATAACTTGCCCCAGGGAATATGTCCAGACATGTCCATCCACCATTTTACAATGCCTGTAATTGAAGTAAATGGAGTTTAAAGGAAAACTTTGATCGATCGAATCGCGGGGAAATTCAGATTCGTTCAGAATCGAATATTTCCTGAAATTCGGAACGAATTTGGGTTCGTCCGGATCGATTCGCTCATCCCTAATGATTTGCATTGGTTAATCTATTTGTCTAAAAAAAAGAAAAGCAGCCTTTAAGCATTGCTGTTATTTCATTGACCTTTCCCAGAATTGTTTTCAGTCTAAAATTTCAACATACCAAACCAGTAACTGTTTTGACTGGAGTACTTTGCCTGTCAGGATTAACTTAATGTTGTTATCTTTAGCTGTCATGGGTTTTGAGCTGCCTGCAAATGCAATAGTAAATTACTTAACAGTAGACACAATGATTTGATAGGTCTCTTGATGGGTTCTTTAGTCAGAATAGTTATAAAACTGCAATCTAAAGAGTTATAAAGAACTATATGTTACTGTTTTGCAGCATATTCCCAGAAGTTTTTTTATATACCAGATGTTCCCCTTTCAAGCAGATTCAGATTTTCCAAGTGGATGAAGGGTGTAAATTAGATCATTCATAAAGGTGAATGATGCATTGCAGTAAATACATAAAGAAACTGAGCAATTTAAAAGGTACTTTTACTTTAAAAAGACTCAATTCAGAGGTACGGCTATATGGATACTAAAGATTTAGGGGGTTATTTAAGAAAGGATAGCGTCAGGTAGCACCTGGTTAATGAGAGATAGCGACAGATAGCGACTGGTCAACGCTGGACACGGCACGCAATTCCACATTTATCAAGCAGAATCTGTTTAGCGACTGGGATAGCGGCATGTAGCGTCTGATTCATCATTTTCAAAGCTTCTGCGAACAGCGCCAGCGTTCAGCCTTGCACAGCGCCAGGTATGACCTCTCGCTACCTGTCGCTCCCCCATACATTTCAGTGGACGAACCTTTTCTTCTCTTTACACTGGGTTTTTTTTTCCCCCAAAAATCATATATCTCACATAATTCTGTGACCTCTTCTGGCACTGAAAAAGCAGTTTTTTCAAATTTTTTACATTTTTTAAATATTTCTTCAGAAATGACATTACAGGTCTGGCATTAAAGTGTTCATGTTACAATGTTGCTACAATGTAATTCCATATGTTTTTGCTTTGTAACTAGTTGATAGATGCTTGAAAACAGACTTTAAACACACCGCCTCCTGCGCTCTGGGCTTCAAACAAGTATTTTTCAGCGCCAGAGATTTGGGAGGCTTTTTTTTCCTGAATATGGTGTGAGTCGGTCGCTATGAGCAGTCGCTCCCATACAGCGCTGTACTGGTAAAATAGTGACTCCTCACAATGTGTTCAACATTACTGAACAGCGACTGAGTCGCTATAAACAAGCGACCCACGGCTGAGCACACAGTGACTACTAGCGGGCGCTCTGAAAATGCCTGCTACAGACGCTTATCTGTCGCTACCTGCCGCTAATGATGAATCAGCCTCCCCTTGAAGCATTCGAATCTGTGTCCACATTTGGGTGTGAATTGCAGCCTGCATTTTGGTGAGTGTTTGAATTAAAAAAAAAAAAAAAAAGCGCAATAAAAAATATTTGTTCTAAGTTTTCCATTAAAAAACCTGCACATGTGGTGGGGCATTTTAACATATAAGGTACTTTATTTTTTCAGTGAGGTAAGAATCATTCTTTGAAAGTTTGAAAACACTGCATGGGAAATGCTAAAGAATTTGTTCAGCATACCCCATAGGGTGCTGTTGTTTCCAAACATTTTAACAATTCTTCTTACCTCACTGGGGAAAGTATGCTCCATCACATGTGCAATTTCTTTTAGGAAAAATTTGAAAAAAAAATGATTGTACTTTTTTGTGTGTTAGCACTGCACTATAAATGCAATCTGTAATTCACAAATGTAGACCCAGAGTTGAAGTCGCTTCATTAAATCTTTAACATGACCCCCATTATGATCATGTGAAAAGGTTGATATTTGCACTGGGGTTCATGCTAAATATTTAGTGAAGCACACTTGGGCCCTTATTTATGAAGGAATAGCGACAGGTAGCGACTGGTGAGCGACCGGTAATGACGGGCACCGCCACGAGAACGCCGGCTCCCCACCACAATCACACATTTTTCAAGTCGATCCTGCTTAGCGACTGAGATAGCGCCAGATAGCCACTCATTCATCATTATTCCAGCCTCAGCCCACAGCGCCAGCGTCCGACCTTGAACAGCGACAGGTATGACCTCTCGCTACCTGGCACTCTCCAATGCATTTCAATGGAACAATCTTTAAATATTCATAATTAATTGTCATTAATGTTTTTTTTTTTTTTTTTTAAATGTGCAAAATTCTGTGACCACTTTTGCCATGTTAGTTAATTTTTTTAAGGTAAAAAAAAAAAAAAGATTGAGCAGAATTGATATTACAGGTCTGATATTATTGTATTCATATTACTAAATTCTTTATAATTTTTATTTTTTTTTTTTGGTTTCCAAAAATATGGTGGTTTGGGGGTTAAAAAACGACTTTTAACACATCGCCGCCAGCGCTCTGGGGTTTAAACATGCATTTCACAGTGCAAGAATTTTTTGAGCGTGATTTTTTGATGAATGTGGTGGGAGCCGGTCGCTCTGACCAGTCGCTATCATGCGCACCCATACATCGCGGAACCTGTCAAATAGCGACTCGTCACCCCGTATTCAACATTACTGCACACCGACTCAGTCGCTATCAACAACCGAACAATGGCCAAGCACAGCGACTACTAGCAGGCGCTGTGAAAATACTGCTACTGTCGCTCAACTGTCGCTACCGCTATTAATGAATCGGCCTCCCAGGTGTGAATTGTCATTTGCATCTTGTGAGCGTTCATTCTTATGTTTTCCCAAAATATAACCTGTGCCTGTGATGTTGCATTTTTCCAGGTGAGGTGTTTCATTTTTCCAATGAGGTAAGAAAAATAGTTTGAATATTTGGAAACCACAGCACACTATATGCTATGCATAAATAAATGACTACTTCTTTAGAATATCCCATAAGGTGCTGTTGTTTCCAAACGATTATCCTTACCTCATTGAGAACAGTGATGTACCCTCCTCTGTAAATATGCCCCATCACACATGTGTTTATGTTAAAAAGCATACTGAGATGCAGATTGCAATTCACACCCAAATGTGCACCAAGAGGTAAACTTACTTCACTCGGAGCCTCATTTATCAAGCATCAGCCTCTGTAAATTCCACTCAGCAATCCCGCCTCAGAGGCACGTAACGTAAGGTGTGATTTAAGAAGCAAAAAACTGTTGGAGCATGTGTTGCCAGCCTGTGTTTAATTTATCACATGCATCATGCTGTACACTTAAACCGGCGCTCCAGTAAAGTGGCACTGTAGATTAAGATCCCATAAACCATAATGGGCAGAACTCTATAGACACACTCTACCGGCAGTAAAGAAGGAATGCCGACCAGCACCTGTTAAATACAGTGCCAATGTTTTCTGCATGTAATAGAATTAGTAAATACATCTTGCGGCACTTATAATTTGACGGAAGAGAGTATCACTCATTGACACTGTTATAATCTGCAAAAAAATAATAATTGCCCACATTAAAAATCATTCTACCTGCATCTTCTGCATTTTATGAGCCTTTAAACATCCAAGATGGTGGCACATGGTGTCTCAGGCAGCCTGCAAACAGGAAGTGTCTTCTAACTGTGTTGCTCTGCTTTCTGGGATTGCGGTCCTTTTCCTGACCCCAGCTCTGCTCTGTCTGAGTAAAGCACAGTTATAACCCACCCCCTGGTACATTTGCCCCGCTCTCCTCTCCTCAGTATGTGATGCTTCTGAGGCAAGATGGCGGCGTCCATATCCTTCAGTCCTGTACACAGTGGAAGCCCAGTGGTGGAAAGAAAAAAAGTAAATGACTAAATACAAAACATATATTAGTTTAGACGGGGAATAGTTTTTTTAAGGGTTTTTCATTAAATAATGCTGAAGGTCCAGTTTAAAGCTGATAATTTAACATCAGACGTTTTGACTTGTGGAGCCATTCTGAAATAACAGCAGATATCTTATGCCCCCGAAATGACGCAAAATCCTGCACTTCATAAATAGGCACTTCATAATTAGCATGACCCACACCGTTAGACCATGATGTGACATAAATAATTAATTTAAAGCGGATTTAGAACTAGAAATGGATATTTTCACCTACCAAATCGTCTTGGAACCCTAATTATTTTGCTGGCCCTCTCCCTCACAATCACCCCAAAAGAGGCAGTGTGCAAATCCACCCCTCAATCATCCCATAACAGACACCGTACAGAATCCCTGCCCAATCACCCCATAACATGTAGTGCTCAGAATCCCCCCAATCACCTATAAGAGGCAGTGTGACAGAATCACCACAATCACCCCATTACAGGCAGTGTGTAGAGTCCCCCCAATCACACCACAGCAGGCAATGTTCAAAATTCCTCCATTCACCCTGTAACAAGCAAAGCAATGTGACAGCACCCCCCCCCCCCCCCAATTAACCCATTAACAGGCATTGAGCAGAACCCCCCCCCCAATCAACCTATCCCATAACAGGCAATGTGCAGATTCCTGCAAATGGCATAGCCATAGGGTTGTCACTTAGCCAGTATTTTTTTTTTATACTTTACAGGTGTTGATATTTGTTTTTTACTGGTAATTGAGAATGGGAAAAGTATACCCACAATTGGAGTGGGTGTTTACTTGTCCTAATCCTATAGTTGTTCTAGGAAAAAGGTAAGTATTAGGTGCGCTGTGGATGGAATTGAAGGTTAGTAGGAGAAATGGTTAGCAATTGAAGAAACGTTCTTGTTAAGGAGCTAGGTAAGCGTTGCAGGTGATTCTTCTAAATCCGCTTGTTAGAGGCTGGAAAGGAATTAGGGTTAAAAAATGTTTGAGGTTGGTATTGTTACCAGTTAATCAGACCAGCGACAACCAGTGTCATTGCCTCTGGTCGATTAGGCCTCAAAAATCTCCAAAGTTATTGGAGATTTTTACTCTACCTGGTCACCAATTTAATGGTTGCCAGGATCGTAAGTGCCCAGTGCCGTAAATGGCCCTATTGGGTACTACTTTTTGCCAGCAAGAGGTATTGTAATCAACGGTGGTGCACAGTGATGGGCTCACCTGTCTTCCTTGGTTGATTGGAGTCTTGAAGCTTATTCTGTGCTTGGAGTGTAGGTCTGCTTTAAGGTAAGCACTTGAGAGTGGACTGGGGTTCCTTGATGATGATGGTGTTATTGAAGGCTGGTCTGCATTTAGGTAAGTACTTGAGAGTGGACTGGCGTTCCTGATGATAGTGCTGCTGTAGGTTGTTTGAAATGTAAATCTGCTTTAAGGTAAGTACTTGAGAGTGGACTAGGGTTCCTTGATGATGATGATGTTATTGGAAGCTGATATGCTGTCAGGTAAGTAATTGAGAGTGACCTGGAATTCCTGATGGTAGTGCTACTGTAAAATGAGGTCTTGTAGCAAAGGTGATGTGCTGGTTATAAAGGGTTAATGTCTTTGGTAGCAAGGCTTACCGTGGTACTGGTTACCCTGTGTAATTGAATGGGCAGAGCAGGGTGAACGGCTTATATTATGTTTTAGGTGCTGGGTAGGACAATGATAGGTAGGTAGGTGGAAGCTGCTGAGGGTTTTTATGTATATAGTTTCTGAGGTGTAGGGCCGCTGTCAGCGGTTAGAGAATGCAGCGTGGCCGGCGGGCAGGCCACTCCTGCGGCTTTAATTGGTGTTTGAGGTGTGTGGCCGCTTGAGCGGTGAAGATATGTAGCGTGGCAGGCGGGCCAGCCGTCTGTGCGGCTTTATAAGTTGCTGGGTGAGGCCGCTTAGGCGGCAGATTGATGTAGCGTGGCTGGCGGGGCCGGGGGTGGATGGCCGCTCCTGCGGCTTTGAAGTGACAGATAGTGGAGCCGCTCCTGCGGCAGAGAGATGTAGCGAGGCCGGCGGAGGCTTTGCTAATGTTTCACCGACGCACGTTTCGTTAGAGAGTATCCAACGTTGTCAAGGTCAACCTTTGCTACAAGACCTCATTTTACAGTAGCACTACCATCAGGAATTCCAGGTCACTCTCAATTACTTACCTGACAGCATATCAGCTTCCAATAACATCATCATCATCAAGGAACCCTAGTCCACTCTCAAGTACTTACCTTAAAGCAGATTTACAGCAGCACTATCATCAGGAACCCCAGTCCACTCTCAAGTACTTACCTAAATGCAGACCAGCCTTCAATAACACCATCATCATCAAGGAACCCCAGTCCACTCTCAAGTGCTTACCTTAAAGCAGACCTACACTCCAAGCACAGAATAAGCTTCAAGTCTCCAATCAACCAAGGAAGACAGGTGAGCCCATCACTGTGCACCACCGTTGATTAAAATACCTCTTGCTTGCAAAAAGTAGTACCCAATAGGGCCATTTACGGCACTGGGCACTTACGATCCTGGCAACCATTAAATTGGTGACCAGGTAGAGTAAAAATCTCCAATAACTTTGGAGATTTTTGAGGCCTAATCGACCAGAGGCAATGACACTGGTTGTCGCTGGTCTGATTAACTGGTAACAATACCAACCTCAAACATTTTTTAACCCTAACCCTAATTCCTTTCCAGCCTCTAACAAGCGAATTTAGAAGAATCACCTGCAACGCTTACCCAGCTCCTTAACAAGAACGTTTCTTCAATTGCTAACCATTTCTCCTACTAACCTTCAATTCCATCCACAGCGCACCTAATACTTACCTTTTTCCTAGAACAACTATAGGATTAGGACAAGTAAACACCCACTCCAGTTATCTAAACGGACAGGTTCGTCTTACCATAGGTGCAGCTAAACCACCATTTGCGCTGAGATAAACACAGATACCTATACCCACAATTACATTTACCAGTAAATACTGGCACTGCCAGGCCAGTGGCCAGAAAAATAAAAAGTACTGACCAGGTGGCATCCCTAGATAGCTCGGCACACACCACACACACACACACATGTTTTTATTGGTTGAAAACATGTATATTTTTTGTGAAAAAAGGATGTCCACCTCTGCCTGTACTTTTACTTTGCCTGTCTGGCTGTCTGCCTTCTAAACTTTGCCTGGATACTGGATTTTGCTTATCTGCCTCCTGCCTATGTCTATGCTACGGACTCCTGAACCACTTGATTGACTCCCTGGGGCATGACCTGGGGCTTCCCACAAAACACAGCCTGTCCCCGCCTTGCAGGGGGCCCTTATTGAATACTGGGGTTGCCCTTAGATTCCATGGGTTGAGACTTGGGTCCTGGGTAGTAGACTTCGGTGCCCGCCTTGCTTGCATTGAGGCCCTGTTTCCCACAATTGATACTCTGCCTGAACATGATATTTGCACCACCAAGTTAATGCACCAGGCAAAAGATGTGCGTCAAGCTAGCTTGGCACAAGGCTACTACTATGTTCCGCCTATTGTTGTACACCACCCACGTTCAGCAGCAGCAACCACTCATCTGTCTGCTCATGGATCCCAGTCCACAGCTCCTAGGCGGTGCATGGTCTTTCACCCAGCAGAGTTTTAGCATGGCCTGCTACCATTTCCCCATGGCTTTGCTCAAAATGGTGGTGCAGGTGCTGCACTGACTGGATGAAGAGGAGGAAGAAGAGGAGGAAAGGGGGTAGGAGGAGGAGGCAACAGGAGGCACTGAGTGATGCCTGGTAATCCTGGGTGGTAGAATTATATGCACCAAATTGCTTCCCACCTCGGGCCCAGCCACGACTACATTAAGCCAGTTGCCAGTTAAAGAGATGTAATTTCCCTTGCCAAGCTAAATTGTCCACCTGTCAGTTGTAATGTGGACCTTGCAATTAGTAGTATTGCGCAGTGCAACCTGTTGGATCTAGAACTCCATCATCACTCCTTGGATTGTCTTCCATCCACTCCCCACCGCTAGCCTCCTTCTCAGCCTCCACCTTGTAGAAAGGTGCAACAATGGACACCTGGGTTTGATCCTCATCCTAGATGTACTGTGATGGTTCACTCTCCATGTCCTCATTAATCCACCAACACAAGTTGTTGGGTAAACAGAAAAAGACCCCTTGGGTCTTTATCCAACCTTTCCCAAGCACTTTTTCCTACAACCTGGAAATGATTAGTAACAGGAAATGTTTGGATAACATTTATACATTTATTTTTTAATTCATCAAAATTAGTACAAATTTAAAATTACACACAAATTATATTATATCTCCAATTTGCCCATCTCAGCGTTATTTTGGTCATCTTTACATTTCTGAAGAAAAGTGTATTCCAGTTCTTAAAAAGTATTGCAGTGTATACTGTTATAAATCATCTTTTAATCTTCTTCTGTATGGACCAGTTTCACCAGACAGTATACTGGCTTCCCGTATAAAGGGTCTAAATGCAAACAAAAAGGTATCTATGAGGGATATGTCACAATGTCCTCCAATAGTCAATTGATGTTAGCATAGATACAATCATATGTAGCTATTCACTCTCATAAAAAACATTCAACACACATTAAATAGTATATTGCTATTCAGGGTCAAAGTAGCCCCCTCTGTATATATTTCATGTCACAAATGCAACATATAGTATACATTGTAGTACTGTTACTTACATAATTAGAAAGAGCACATTAGGAGAATACTGTTCAGTTCAGCCTTCTATTTGGAAAGATTAAAAGTGTATTGTCTCACCATGCTCCATCTCACCATGAGCGATGGAGCTTAAACCATTAAAATATATATGTTATAATGATCCACAGTAGTATCTATTAGTAATAGTTATGTGAATTTCTCCACTGCCGAGGTGTACTTACAAGGAGATTAACAAAGAACTACTGCATAGCACGCTGCCAGAAAGCCACGTGTGGCTGACCTGATACCGGTGTGGTTCAACCATCTTTGTATCCGATAAATTGCGGGGCGAAGCAGGAGTGTTGGGTTCTAGCATCTTGTCAGGAGTGCAAATGCACTCTACACTAAAAGGAATGCAAATTGAGAGTAAGAGAACGCATGTTCCTGCAAATCCAGGAAGTGCTGATGTCAGAGCCTGAAAGGACAGGAGAGAGCTTCATTTCACTGGGTAGCGCAGAGCCCGCCTACATAACAGTCAGTAAGAGATGGTATCAAAATGTTATTTCAGCACATAAGCTGGTTTAATAGGTTAACACAGTGGGGGCACACAGAATCTCTCCCTTACTGTTCCTGATAATGTGCCAAACAATGGGGTGGAACATCCCACAGGTACCTCAGAACTGACAATAATTTAATAATATTACATTTATAAATACCTAAACCAACAGCATTCACCAATGTTTACAAAATACAGAAAATATTTACATACATTAACACTGAGCATCTGGGAACCCTATGTCTGCAACAGGGGCATTGGGCAGGTGAATTGCCCATAAGATCCCTGCTATGTGTGTCATCATAGAGCATTAATGACTGCTCCATGACTTGTGGCTGAAACGGCCTTGCTGATTTGAAGGGGGGCACTGTGTGACATATAATCAAATAATGCCTCAATTTCATCCGGCCTCACCATTGAGGCCTAGAAAATACACTGCAAACCCTGGTGTCTGCTTGCACCTGAGGTACATGTAGCAGGCACAGATGTAATATGACCTCCTGCAGCACGAGTTCCATCACCACCACCAGCAGCAGCACCGCTGCCATGTCCCTGTCTCTTATTGCTACTTTCTTAATCTTTGGACACTTGCAGTTATTGACAGTACCCTGAGAAGGACACTTAACGGGTGTTTCTTTGTCTCCCTCAGTATATCAGCCACCTGTCCCTGGAAGTGGCCTGAAAAAGGATAAATAGCAAATGTTTATTTGTCCCTAGCTGTCTCTCAGTACATCAGCAGTCTGTCACTGGACGTGCAATGAAAATGACAATTAGCAGAGTTTTATTTGTCCCCCTCAGTATATCATCAGCCTGTGCATGGAAGTGCCATGAAAAGGACAATTAGAAGGGTTTTTTTCTCTGTCCTTCAGTATATCAGGAGCCTGTCTCTGGAAGTGCCCTGAAAAGTTAGCAGATCTTTCTTTGTACCTAGCTGTCCCTCAGTATACCAGCAACCCGTCCCTGGAATTGCCCTGAAAAAGACAATTAGCAGATGTTTCTTTGTCCCTAGTTGTCCCTCGCTATACCAGCAGCCTGTCCCTGGAATAGCTCTGAAAATGATAATAACAGAGGTTTCTTTGTCCCTAGCTGTCCCTCAGTATATCAGCAGCCTTTCTCTGGTGCGATGAAAAGGAAAATTAACAGAGTCCCCCCCCCTCAGTATATTAGCTATCTGCCCCTGGAAGTGCAATGAAAAGGACAACTAGCAGAGGTTTCTTTGTTCCCTCAGTTCATCAGCAGCCTGCCCTGGAACTTCCCTGAAAAGGACAATTAGCAGACGTTTCTTCATCCAAATTCTTAATCCAAATGTGTATAACAGTATTATTATTGTCCTCAAATAACACATTAAACACAATGTTTTCTGGGCTGCTCTAGCAGTCTAGACAGCTCTCTTAGCCTTACATACTTCAGAAGTAGTCCCATCAAATCCTGCTTATCTAGGAATCAGGGTTATGGCAGGGTGTCAGACCTGCTAAGCACTTTGGCTTTTTGATGAGTCCTATGCCTCCCAACCATCATCTGGACCACTTACATTTGCCCTGTTGGGTGGAACATTGGAATGTCTTCTTTGCTTAGAGTAACGGGTAACCCATACTCCCTTTCTCAAAGCGTGAGAGCCTGGCTTTCTGGCCCTGGGTGCAGATTTTTTAATTAAGGCTCCCAAGGCTCTCCTCCTTTGAGTCAGTGAAATCAAGAAGTAAAGATCAGAGGAACCAGTGGCATTGCTCACATCTAGACAAAAAAAGAGTGGCCCTGATTTAATGTGATTTTCCATGGGGCCACCTTGGTGAACAACTCATCTGAAAGGATACACTTCACTACTGTGGCCTGGATGAAAGTACCTGTTAGTAGACAAGTTTTTTTCTGGATCTACCATTCGTACATTTATCAAGTTTCAGTTTTGACTTGAAAGGCCCTGTTTCTTCACTTTGTTCATTAATTATTTTGTCTCTTTCTATTAGACCTTTGTGCCATCATATGGCCTATAGGAAGATGTGAGTCTTTTCTTACTCTGTTGAGAGACGTTTCAGAAGTCTTTTTCTTTCAGGGTCTGTTTCTATTCAAAGTTGATTCTAAGGCTTAAGGAGTTTACAGGGGTACATTCAAGCCACTGTTCTTGCTTGTCCATTTTTCTTACCCATTAGACAACCAGACTCTCACTGGGTTGTGTGAGGATCCTGCTAGGAGTCATTTCAATTGGACCCAGTACTAGCCATATACAGCAGCCAGTGTCCAGTGCCTCTTTGGTATTTGGGAGCCACTGGAGGGCTCTGTCTACTGTGTTTTTCTCCTCCTCTAAAGCTGTCTGTAAATGCCCTGAGTACATATGAATAGCTTTGAATTAACCCCCTGTCATTCTGAGAGGATAACAGGTTTTGGTCACTTACAATAAAATCCATATTCTTTCATGGTGGCTGGAGGGTTTTCAATGCCATTGTGCTGGAATAGCCAATCTGTCAATGTTCAATGATCACCTGTCTTAGTTGTTACCTTTATATGGGATGATAAAGGTGGGACTGAATTGCCAAATTCCAGTTTCATCTTTTGGCACTGCTTACAACCAAACTATAAGTAGTTCCTGTCTACAGTGTTATACTGAAAGCCTATTGATTTGTGGTGGTTGTCTCCTGGATATGGTCATTTCAAAATGTATCTGAATATCTTTGAGGAACTTTGAGGAACCGCTCTTACCACTCCAGGTTGAAATTTTATGGTAGCTGACTAAAACCCACTGCTACCACTCCTAGGCATCTGCCCACAGTAAGGGGGTGGCAGCAATACAAAATGTAATACTTTGACCAATACGTTTGACCTATCCCTGCAAAATGTATATATTCTGCTTGTATACTGCCATGTACTTATTTGTTAACTGCTATCTGCATTCGTGTATTTGTTTACAATTTTTTTAAATATCATTTGTGCCGTGCACTCCCGTGGTACAAAGTTTGATATACTTTCTGCATCTTGGAGACCAACCGTACATTCCATACATACATATATATAAACAAACAGGATCACAGATGTACACCACGGACAAGAAGCTGTATAAAACATGAATTGTAGTTAAGTTTTAAACACAGGAATGTTATCTGGATATTCAGATACATATTGTAAATCAGAGGTGATCACTATGAGAGATTATAACGCTATTCACAAAAGAATCTTATACGGACAGCAGTGGGTCACATTTATAACAAGATAAATGTAACAAAAATAAAGACACATTATGTACACTATCCGCTTGGAAAGCTGCTAGGTATCATGGTGTGTCTGATACAATGTATAGCAGGTCATACTCTGGATATTACATTCCACTAAAGGAAAGTTACTTGTAAAAATAATACCAAAAAAAGGACTATGAACACTTATTTACAATAGCACCATCTGACCCCATTAGGGTTAAAAATGGGCTATTCACAAGGATTATACTAGGGCGGTTATTTAAGAAGGGATAGCGCTAGGTAGTGGCTCGTAGCGGCAGGCAGTGTCTGGTGAACGACGGGCGCTGTACTCAAAACCAAACCAGCGAATCTGGTGAGCGCCTCTAACATCGCCATGTAGCGTCACATGTATTAATCTAGGTGGCTCAACATATAGCGCCGGCTTTCTAGCCATGTAGTACCTGTCGCTCTGTCGCGCTCTCCCTTACATTTCAATGGGGCTTCATTAGTTGTGTATAAATAGCGTGCTTGGCAATGACATTTTTCATGACCATGATCCCAACCCATGGAACAGATCTTAGTAATATATTATATTATTGGGATTTTTATTTATTTATACCCCATGGGCATCCCAAATTGTGTTATTGTTAAAAGTTATTTTTGTGTTTAACAACCTGGCACATATAGTGGCAAATCCACAATCCCTTTAAGGCAGGTTAAAGGACCCCAACCCAGACTTTTATTTAAATTGTATTTTTGGATTATACTTTTGTCATTTAATGTAATTTAATATGTATTTATATTTGTAATATTTTTCTCTATTTTTTTTTTTATTTCGATCTGTTTATATTTCCTTTCTGTGCATCTAGGATTTTTCATGAAGAAGTATGACTATGCCATGAGGGAGAAGGCCAGCATTGTGGGGGAGGTGAAGGCCACTGTGTCCCGGTGCTTCAATACTAACTTGAGGGCCAAGTCGATAAGATAGCGCTGGTCGGACTTTAAGCACCGGGACAACGAGGGCATCTATCGGATCTATGATGCGTACCCTTCTGGTAAGTTCAAGACACAAACACTATTGTTAGAGATGTACACTTTTTCCTGCAGTATTTCTTAATTCCGTGCTTCTGATGACTCAGTGGGGGAGGGGCCCTCTCAACGCTCCCAAATCGAGGACCCAGAGGAGTAAGGGGTTGATGATGTGGAAGCCCCAGTGGAGCCTGCTGCTTAGGTGAGAACGGTGTGGAGCCTCAGCTCCTCTGAGTCTGGCTCAGCAGAGTCAAAATACCGCAGGGGCCACTCTCAAGTGGGAAGTCCCAGTGGGGAGGAGGAAAGGGACTCTACCACACTCCCTGGAGGTTCAGGAAGTGAGAGGGAGATGGGTGGCCTCTCGGATTTTGGCTCTGCTGGGCAAAATTGAAGGAGTAGAGGCCTTCACCTCAGAGCCCTCCCTGGGAAACAACCAAAATCTCATCCCCTGGTGAGTGTCCTTCATTGTTTGGATTGTATGGAAATTTGCAAGATTCTTGTTTGTTCAATTTTCCTAATTTTTTTTCAGGACATCATAGAGCCGCCACCACCTCCACGAAGTTGGCCTACCTGGGAACCAGCATGGTAGAGGTTAGATTGACCTTAATAAAGCTCAAATCTTATATGCATCCTGTGTTGCGTGGCTTTATCATTCTTTTTTAATGTGACATGCAATTGTGTTGTGAAGTGGCCATGTTGACTCTAGAACAGTAGGGTATCTTCTGGTGTCTGACAAGATCCAACAATTATGCGGCGTGATCATCTGTTTGGCAAAGTAATTATGTTATAGCTAACACATGGCCAAGTGTGTTACAATAATTATCCAGATTGAACTCTTTCCTACAGCTAAATTGTTGGATTACAAATTATATAAACCATACTATGTTCTTATCTGCTGTGTTTTTATTCTATACATAGATGTTGCCACGCAAATGGACCCAGTGGTCATTCTCCCCACCCCATCTCCTGGAGGCTCCAGCAGCATGGGCCAAGGCCACAGCTGTGATGGTGAGTAATGGGATTTCTGACAATAAGCTTAAATAAATGCATATGTATGTGTCCAAGACCATGTAGCCATGTTAGTGGCAGTCTAGAGCTGACACTCATACCTGTAGAGCCTCTTTCCTGAATAATCAATTCGAATTAGCTCAAAGCATGCACGTTTCCTGCCCCTGCTAACGTAACTTGACTCTACCTGATAAAGGCAGCAGTTGCTTAGGTACTTTATGTGCTGCTTTTACATTCCTGCTACATTTTTTATTCTGCATTGCCTATTGTTTTGATTTTAAACAATATTTCTAGAAAAAGGTCAACTATATTCTTGCTGTGGTCAAGTAGGCCTTAATTGGTTAGGTTATTTGCTTTGTGATGTTAGACTATGGTGGGTATGTTGAATGGCTACACAGGTTATTTTACTTTGCCATCAAAAATTATGAAAGGTTGGCCTGTTGTGTATGTTTCAAAATCTTTGTAGTTACTTTATGGTAAACATCAATCTTTAACAAAGATCATAGGAATATACTGTATTTGTAGAGCTGTAGTACTTAATTGTGTCTTTTCTTTCCCACAGCTTGCAATGAAGAGCATCACAGACTTTGGCAATATGTGAGCGAATCTTGTCAAATTCAGCTGGAGCTGAAAAATAAAAGACAGGGTAGGGGGGAACTAATTTTTCCTCTGTGCTAATTTTTATTAACTTTGCCATGTTGGGTTTTTTTTAGAAATAAAAAAAAAAACATACATTTGTGTTTTGTTTCTATTTATCATAGTATTGTCTGACTCTACACACACACACACGATTAGGTATTTTGGTTTGCACCTGGGTTAAAAAGAAAAAAAAAAAAACAAGAAAAAGAACAAAAAAAAAATAACAGATAAAAAAAACAAGAAAAAAGAACAAAGAAAAATATTTACAAAATGAAGCAAAAAAAATCAAAACATTTGTATATAGTCACATTTAAAAAAAAACATTCCATGAAAATCAGGGGGCATCAAAGCTATTTTTGTAATGTGGATGGAAAATAACACTGCTGCTAATAGTTTTAAAAACAATGGTGGTTTAGAGCAGCATTGAAACACCCAGACGCTGCAGTGAATGAGGGAGAGCGCCTCTACAACGTCACACACATCACATTTTTCAATGGGAAACCGAAAACTACAGAATGACGTAAGCGACTGAGGCACTCTGTTACAGCACCTGATACCCGCTTACAGTGTCCACCAGCGGTCGCTGTAAGCACCGCTATACAGACTCTCATCTGGCAATACCTGCCGTTAGTAGTGAATCAGCCTCCACGTCTCTATCGCAAGGGTAGACTGCCCCGACACATACAATTATTGCCATCACTTACTATGCACCAGTATCTGATTCTGGGTTTCCTGCTGTGTGAATCCCCTCCAGCTGTCCTCTACTCCCTGCCGCTGTCTTCTACCACTCACCCAAGCCCTCTACCCCCTGCTGCTGTCTTCTATAACTCACCAAAGCGGTCCACCCTCTGCCACTGCCATTTAGCCCCTGCTGCTGTCCTCTACCGCTCACTTATCCCCTCCACCCCATGCTGTTGTCCTCCACATCTTGCATTAAATTGCACAGCAGAAAGTGCTGATTGAACAAGAGATTGCACATGCACAATGGGATGAAAGAAGAGTGAGTCTTTGGGGAAACTGGGGGGTTTTATAGAGCGGGGCATCACAAATCACAATGCCACTGAGAAGGTACCAAAACCCAGGATAGTGAAATTCCAGCTGGCCCTGGATTCCTTTACACTTTAGGATTGTATAAAACTTTTTTTATTTGCTTTCACAATGTGTGTGGTTAATAGTGTTATGTAGTGGGGGGTAAAGAGTGTTTCAGTGAGGCAATGGGGGTAATAGTGTGTGTAGGTGGGGGGGTTAGAGTGGAAAAAACCCAGCCGGGCCAGCCCTAAAAGAAGGCACTGGCCTTCCGCTGGGCATCCCTAATAGGAATGCCCCAATGTGTGACAACCCCCAGGATTCTGGTAATCCCTCGTTATTCCTGGGTCCAACGGCACATGTCCGGACTCTCGGCCAATGAGAGCCATTTGCTGTGATGATGTAATACAGAGATAGGTTGGGGCAGGAGCACACACGCCGCTGGGGATGCAGCCACTACCCATTGAAGTCAATGAGAGACGTTTGGCAAATGGCTGCTCTTATTCGGCCATGCGCCTTTGGACCTGGTAGGTGAGTGAATACCTCCATCCTTGGGGGTTACACAACAATTCAAGATGCTCCATTTTAACTGTAAGTAGAGGAGGTAAAAAAACAGACCAAAGCCTGTGTTTTGTCATCCCTTTAGTGGGACATGCATCGTCTGGCATCTATTATGAATGGAAGGTTTGGAACCACCTGCTGGCTGCCCCCCTCCTGTTGTGCATGCTCGTGCTGGCCAGAGAATGCAACTGCAGGCTGCATATGCATTGTGGGATCAATGGAAAGGTATGTTTCATGGCAATCCCAGGGGTTTAACAGAGTGAACATCATGAAAAAGCATGCCTTGGGGAGAGGTAACTGGATGGCACTTTTACACTACAGGGCTGGACAAAACAGGTTATGGTCTGGTTTAACAGGTTTGAGGGTTAGGTGTGGGATTATAGTGTGTGTGTGTGTAGTGGAGAGTAATAGAGTGGGGAGGAGTGATGGGGATAATGGAGTGTGTTTGTGGGTTAACTGATGTGGGGGGCTAATGATGTGAGGGGTTGATGGGGTGTTAGTCCTTTGCTGATTCCTCATTGCAGGCCCATTTTTATCCTTGCTCCCTTGGCAACATGGACCCATGATTGGCTGCTAGCCACCCCGTCGACTCTGGATCCAATGTCCGCTGGTGTACAATCACAGAGCCCCGTTTTTTTTTGATGAATTGAGGATCAGGAAAGAAAGATTGGGCTTGCAGGGGTAGTCTGTGAGCATCAGCATTGTGAGCAAATACCAATTTTTCAATAAAATTGTTTTTATATGGCTGTAAATGATGAATGTTGGTGGGTTAAAGTATATGTCTGGTGTCCTGGACACAGACCCCTGACAAATCACCAGGAATTTGATTATACTGAACATGGGTACTTGTCCCTGGGGCATTCCGATTTGAGATGCCCTGCTGTGTGAAACCCCCCTGATTGCCCACTCACCTTTGTGCCGTTCCCATGTGCAGGCTCTTGTCCAATGAGCGCTATACTGTGCATACCAATGCCATTGTTTTGGACTGTGCATCAGCATCCCTAGTTTCCCTGCGTAATATGTGTGCTCCCATGCTGGGCGCTGGAGCGCACTTCGCCACAGGGATGTTGCACACAGTTGCAGCGAGGGACGGGCTGAAACGTAAAGGGTTCGCATGCCATTGTGGGGGTTCATAGAGTGGGGCTCCTGAATTGGAATGCTCCCATCGGCCCTGGAGTCTTTTAGAGTCCAGAGCCAACTGGGCTGGTGATTGATTCATTTTAAGAATAAAAAATGTGACTTACCTGGACAGTGCCAGGTGGCCATTCCCCCACACTCTGTGGCTACTCATGAATCGCTGCTTAATTGGCTAATCATCATGAGACCTGGGTTGGTACTGCACTGATTGGCTGGCTAAGTTGCCAGTTGTGTTTGGGGTTCTGATTACTAATTGTGGGGTCTGGGTGGATCTTCTTGTACTATGCCGAACAGCCAAACTACTAAAGTTTTGACACTCAGCTCAACAAAAGGTAAAAGAAATTCAGTT
Source organism: Gastrophryne carolinensis (assembly GCA_027917425.1). Classification (NCBI taxonomy): domain Eukaryota; kingdom Metazoa; phylum Chordata; class Amphibia; order Anura; family Microhylidae; genus Gastrophryne; species Gastrophryne carolinensis. The sequence goes on along the minus strand of CM051239.1, from coordinate 217,494,854 downwards.
TGGTTAGTGGCTTACTAAAAGTGACCCAGCTCTTTATATCTGGATACAGTTTATTCTGTGATTTCTTTAGGCTTACCTCATTCTGTGATCTATTTGGCTGTGTTTTTTTCTCATTTATGCTGGTCAGAGTGGTTAGTGGTATTTTTCCAACTCCTTCTATTGCCAGCCACGTAAAATTTATGTGGCTGCCTCTTTGACCGGTAAATGCTAGCCACATAAATGTTATGCATCTGGCTTTCCCCCCTGCTAGCAGCCAAAAAAACACCATTAAACCTACTGGTAATGGAATTTTCAGGAATCCTTCAGCTTGACCACATGGAGAGATTATGCTCCACCCCCTGGGAGGAAACACAAATTTGAGAGACTTAAAGCCCCAGCCTTTTCTCCCCTCCTCAGTATTTGAAAAGTAAGCTAATAAAACCACCCTTGGACTCTGGCCGGGTAATTAGCGGTCAAGCTGAAGGATTCCTGAAAAAGTCTAACGGGGGTTTATCCAAGTCATCTTTCAGCTTCACCAAAGGAGAGGATTAGGCAAGTAATACAGTAATACCTTAGGGGTGGGAAGCTGCAAGTAGTTCTTCTACCGAAGGCCTGGTGTTTTGCAAATGGTAAATCAAGTCTGTTATGTTTGAGGAAGGTGTGGGGTGATGACCACATTGCTGCTTTGCATATCTCTTCTATAGAAGCACCTGTCCTTTCTGCCCATGACATAGCCATAGCTCTTGTAGAATGAGCAGATACCTCTGTGGGGAAATGCTCTCCGAGTCGAATATGCTTGTGCAATAGTCTGTTTTATCCATCTGGCTATAGTGGACTTTGAAGCTGCTGTGTGCCACTCTCTTGAAAAATCCAAATAAATGATCAGGGCTCTTCTAACATCAAGCAGCAAGAGATCTTCTTCCTTGCCTGCTCCATTTGGCAATGTAAGAAGAACTATCTCTTGCGACCTGTTAGCTAAAGTCACTATTTTTGGTAAAAATAACAGATTGGGTCTAAGTATAACCTTGTCTGGTAGTACTGTACAATATGGTTCGGTAACAAATAAGGCCTGTAGTTCGCTTACCCACCTTGCCGAGGTAATAGCTAGCAAAAATCAACATTTCAGTGATAACCATTTGCCTGAATCTTCCATGGGCTTACAATGGAGGCTTCATTAACCCTTTTAATACAATAGACAAATCCCATGTAGGAAACATTTAAACAGAGCAGGCTTTTTCGCATAATTGCTCTGAAAAAACAATTGATTAGCTCATTTTGTCTCAATTTCTGTTCGAGAAAAAACGATAATGCAGAAGTTTGAGTCTTTAAGGTACTTACAGCCAGACCCTTATGAAATCCTTCCTGCAGGAATTCTAGTACTGTGACTGTCTCTTTTTTTGGACTGCTGACAATGAGCAGACCTGATGCCGGAGTGGTATTAAAATTTCTCTTGCTAATGTCATTAGTTTTAATGACCTGGTTACCCCTTGGCGAATTTGATATGCCACTGTCAAATCGTTGTCTGACCTTATCTGAACTTGTTTTCCCAGTATTGATGGTTGAAGTGATCTAGTGCGAACTTGACTGCCAGAAGTTCCCTGAAATTTGTGGACCTGGCTTCCACCTTTTTTGACCACCTCCCCTGAACCTGCTTGCATCTGTTGTGATTATTACTGGGTTGGTCTGTCTCCACTCTTTTCCTTTTCTCTGGTTCTCTGGATTTATCCACCACTCTATATCCTCTAACACTATTGGGCTCAATTGAACTAATTGATCTAATGAATGAATGTTTTTGTCCCAATTTTCTAACAGGAATGTCTGCAGGATTCTTGTGTGTAACTGAGCCCAAAGTACTACAGGAATTGTCAAGGTCATGAACCCCAGCACTTGCATCACTATACCGTTATGGAGACCCAAACATTCTTTGTTAGGTTATTCTTGTCTCTTTTTTCCTGTGGAAGAATAACTTTTGTTGGGTGCTGTCTATGTTGAACCTCAGGAACTTTTTAAAATAGACATTTTAAATTGATGTACTTATTATTCAAGATCTGAGCAAAAATGTCTAGTACCAGCTGTGGCCCCTCCCAAAGGATGAGAATATCATCAATATACCTGTGCCAAGCTGTTACATGGCACAGGTATGGGGTCACCTCGTCCTGATCCCACAACCCCCTCTCCAACCACCCCAGGTACAGGTTGGCAAATGATGGGGCACATGTTGTCCTCATCGCTGTGCCCTGCACCTGGTGGTAGAGCTATCCATCAAAGAGAAAGAGGTTGTGGGTCAGGACGAAGTTTAGGAGCACATTTCTCCTTTGACAATGTGCAATCTGACAAATTAATTATTCTGCTGTGTATTTTTACCCTTTCTCTGTTTGATAACCTTTTCACTTTACACATTTGTTTCCCTGAAGATGTTTTGGGATGCCCCCTTCTCTCCTCCATTGTTAGTGACCCATGGCCCTACTTGACCTATACCCCTGGGATCATGCCTTTGTGAAAAATTCTCTTGGGGGGTTGGTAGGACAGGTCTCCTATGGCGTTACCTAAATCTACTCCTCCTAAGGGCCCCCAAATATATGATTTTGAATTAAGGTCGCCCAACTTTTGAACCAATCTAAAGTGATTTAGACGGTTAATGAGAGGTCACCCTGAAGATACCCAGCGAAGGGATCTCCATTTTAGGTTAAATTACCAAGAAGGATGACTGGGGGAGGGATGCAAATTCTAATTGATACCCGTTTTTCAGTGTTTGTAGTACAAACTGATTTTGGGTAACTTCTCTCCAGGTAGGTATGAACCAGGAGAGCCTCCCCCCACTGGATAGTCTTTGTCAGGACTGCGGCTTAGGCCCCTCTGAAGGCTTGTTAACTAAAGAATACCTTCTTTGGAGCCTAGGCTGAGACCAACGTCTTTTGGTATCACTTTGTCTGGGCTGAGTCAGACTCGGTATTATTACTAGGCCTAGGATTAAAATAGCATTTTTTAGTAGGAAACCTATTGCCTGCTTCATTTGATCTAGTAAGGATCACATGTAAGTCTTCCCCAAATAGAAGACCACCATGAAAAGGGATACCAAAAAGTTTAGTTTTTGACACACTGTCTCCTGACCAGGTTTTTAACTAGAGCGCTCTACAAGTGCATGAAATCAAAGTGGTGACTTTGGCTGAGGCCTTGATGAGTTCCTGCGAAGCATTAGTAAGAAAGGCAATGGCTCTATTAAGAGTTGGTAAAGTAGCCTTAAGGGTACCCACCCACTTTGCCATGCTTCTAAGGACCACATCAGAGGCCATTTCTGGTCTAAACATAAATGCTCCTGCATCCCAAGCACTTCTTAATATGTGTTCACCTGGAAAATCCCATTCCGTCTCAAACATGTTCTTTAAGACTGCTTTCTCTTTTTTAGCTAAAATCTCTTTATACATTTCGTCCTGTAGTGAAAGGGTTTTATCCTCTTGTTGAATTCCCCAAGTATCATATATATATTGTAACAAAAAAGTTCCTCTGAAAGCTTATGGGAACTTTCCTGTTCCCTTTCTTCCTGGACCCCTTCGTCCATGTAATCCTGCAAGGAATCTTGTTCCTCCACTACCTCCCCTGGCTCCGAAGTTACATCAATCTGTAATGGAGTGGACGGTAAGTCACTGGCCACTGTGCTCACTAATGATAATGATCAGGTTGATCATCAGAAACAGAAGTAGGGATGGGTGCGGAAGCAAGAGACCATTTGGAATGAATGACGAAATCTTTCTGGGCATCCCGTATAGAGGCTAACTCCTGCCTCATACTACGGATTTCCCTTAATAATGTCACTTAATCTGCCTCTTTCTTTGCCATGTCACAACCCAGGCACAGAATCAACTGACAAGTGTCGGGAGTGCTGCATTGCAAGATTCACAGCGCCTAGTTTTTTTTTGCGGCTCTTGCATGCTTTTTGTCTTCCGTTTTAGATTTGGACTCATTCTCTTTCTAAAACAAAATAATCAAATAAATAAATGAATTAATACCTGTTTCCCCTACTACTGGTATCCACACAATAAAATAGTAAAAAATGTCCTACCGCATGCTGCACTTCCCTGTCGCCATTACTCTCCGACATGACCGGTCCTCTTTGTGGCAGAGAACGCTGCCCTGCTGAAGCGCTGCCCTCCTTGGCATAATCTCTCCATGTGGTCAAGCTGAGGGATGACTTGGATAAAAGCCCCTCACCTGACCCCTCTTTCGATCCAGTCGGGTCTCCTCTTCACCTGAGGGGCATCTGATCCCCCGCCCGCCTCATCCGGCTTCAGGAGAGGGCCCGGAATAGCTCCTCACACCTCAGCTTCTGCCGACATCTCCTGTAAAAAAAAGAACGTATTTTCTCTATGTGTGGTGTCTTTTTTTTTTACTGTTAACCCTTTGTGAAGACAAAGTGATCTGTGTGGGACACAGTGCACTGAGATGGGAAACCCTGTGCAAGCAAATAATTAATTGAGGGATTACTTCCAGAAAACTGTGCCTACATTAACAAGCCTGGTATGCCTAGAAAGCTATAGTTGTGTACTTCCAGATAATTCGTTTTTAGGGGGGCATTTCAAATGTACAGAGTTGTTTTTCTTGAAAAAATGCACAATGCACCAAGCAGATGTATTTTATCTGAAAATATCCTAAAGAGCTTGCTGTTCCCCTTTGGCTGTGTACAGCCATACCAATCATTCAGAAATGCCTGGTGCTGGTCAGCCAGCCAGAGTGGACCCAGAGATGGCAGCTCAGCATTGTGGGAACTTTGGTGAGGTGAGTATACTAGGAATTTCACACAGGAGGGCATCCCAATTTGGGATAGGGAATCAGCAGGTTTTGGAGTTTTTAAGCACCCTGTGGACCCATATCCCTCCCTCACCCTCCTTCCTGGCCTCTTGGAACCTAAGATACATCTATCTCACCCCCTTCTGCGATTTGTGAGCTTGACATTAGCTAGATACTTACCTGTTCCTATCTGTCTACAAGAGTACTGTGGAGTTCCAGGACCTCTTAGAGGTACTTAACAGGTGCTTAACTTGAGAGGGTGAGGGGGTGTAACCACACTGGGGCCCAGGAGGTCAGGGGGCTTATCATTGTTGCTCCTCCACCTTATCTATTATATTTGCGCTCACTTGGCATCATTTAGAGAAAGGAATTATTTGTCTCTGCTCTTTCAGTCTTTAGTTGTCTAAAATTGTTAGATGCATCCAATGCATACAAAGAAAAAGACAGAAAAAAATGTTACTGTATGAGACTTGAAAAGGCTTCATTTAATATTCACACCAGGGCCCTGGCACATTTAGTTATGCCACTAGTTATGGGTGTGGCATGGGTGTGACCAGGGGGTGTAGTTAAATTGTAAAAAATGTTGGAGCATGTTGGCACACTTATTTTCTCTCCCTGTCCTTCTTGTATTCAAAAGTTTACAGATATGCTTCTCGCAAGGTGCCATCCCCCTCTTTGAGACCACGCCACCCTCCTGACCCCAACTGGACCCCCCTGGGACAAAATCCTGAGTGCGTCAATGCCTGCTCTCCAATCAATTGCTCCACCCACCCTCCAGCTTGCAAAGTTTAGCTAATTCACATTCTTTCTGCAATTAGTATTTGCAGTTGTGGCTGGCAGCATGGCAGCCCTGGCAGCCAATTCAATTCAGCCAATTTTAAGTGCCTTTTTGAATTAGATGCGAATTAAACCTCAAGTGACCTTAAACAATTATTCTCAGAACTCTCAGAAAACATCATCTCTCATAATGCTTAGTTTAAACATCATCTTCTCAGAGCTCAACTCACACTCAATCCTTCTTCTACCGGTAAATCTATCTACATTTCCCCATCACTTTTACTCACCCCATATCTCAGTAATCATGCTGTCATCTCCTTCACTAAAACGTCACTGACCAAATACCCTTTTACTTCTTAATCACAAACCCTCTTTATGATCCTTCTTGTTGCAAGGGATATATCTCCAAACTCCAGTCCTCCACTCCTCTCTAAAGCTTGTCATCTTTCACCATCACAGACTCTGCAGCCCTGCACTGCCATAACACACTATCCTTTGCTCTGGACTCAGTTAACCCCCTCTTCTACAGCCACCCTCACCTTACAAACAGACAACCTTGGCTGAACAAGGATATTGCCACTTTTAAAAGCACTCTTGGGTCACTGAAAGGAAATGACAGAAGACCAAAACCAGTGGTGACTTCCTGCTATACAAACATGCTCTTCAGGGGTATGCCGTTTCATCTGCTAAACAGGCATACTCCTCTTCTCTCATATCTCATAACATCTGTTTAACACATTCAACACTCTACCCTGCCCGCAACTCCCTCCTTCCACCTCCCTAATCACATCAGAGGAATTAGCCTCTTTCTATATGGATAAATTTACAATATCTGCACAGGTTTTGCCTCCCAAATCCCCTTACCCTACCCAACTCCGTCTCCGTTAGCTACCCTTTTCTAGTACCCTCTGCTTTCTGAACAGCAGCTGCCCCCCCCTCATATTTAAGTCTTGTCTTACTACTTACCCTTACTTCTCTCTTTAACCTCTCACTATTAATAGGCATCTACCCATTACTGTTCAAGCATGCAACCCTTGCTAGACCCCTCTGTCCTCAGCCCATCTCACTGCTCCCTTTCACATCCAAACTCCTAGTAAAGCACGTCCACACTGCTCTAATCGTTTCTGCTCTAATCGTTCCAGTGAAACTGCCCTCACCAAAGTCCCAAAGTCTCTGATAGTTTACTAACCACAAAATCCAATGGCCACTACTCCATTCTCTTCCTTCTTGACTTATTCTCTGTGTTTGACACTGTCACCCACTCACTTGTACTCTAAACACTCGCCTCCCTTGGAAATAAAAATCTTGCTCTCTTATGACTCTCGCCTCAGATTGCATTTTTGTGTTTCCCACTCTGACATGGTATCCTCTCCTCACGCTTTAACTGTTACCTGGTACCACAAGGATCTGTCCTCGAACCCCTACTATTTTCAATCTATACTTATGGCCTTGGACAACTTATAAACACTTTTTTGGTTCCAACACCACTTCTATGCAGACCTCACGCTCTGACCTTTCCTCCCACATATTTCAGGCCCCTGACTGTCAAACAGCAATTTCTCCATTCATGTCCTCTCACTCTCTTATACTGAACATGGACAAAACAGAACTTGTTATCTCTCCATCATCCAGTTCTGCTCCCATCTCACCCCAGTCACCTCTTTATCACAGCAGCCCCTCAAGCATGCTTGTCTTGACCTTATACTGGCCTTTTTTCTTTTACACCAAACATTCAGTCACTAGCCACCTCCTGTCACCTCCAACTCAAAAATATCACCCATATCCATCCCTTCCTCTCAACTGATACCATAAAAGGTTGAGTACTGTGGTCTACTAGCTAACAGACTGGTGCCCCTGCAGTCAATCCTCAAGTCTGATGCCTGCCTCATCTACCTATGATCATGCTCTCCCTCTCTCTGTCAATCACTTCACTGGCTGCCACTATCTGAAAGAATTCAGTTCAAATTACTAACCCTAACCTACAAGGCCAACTACAATCAAACCCCCTCATACATTTCATCACTAGTCCAAAAATACCAACCAAGATGAAGTCTCCGCTCTGCTCCTGACCTCCTTCTGTCATCTACCTTGATCACTTCCTCACACTCTCGAGTCCAGGATTCCACACGCGCTGTTCCACTCCTCCTTTTTTTGTTATAGACTGGATGATGGCTTTAACTGTAATGAATATTATTTTTTTAATTTTAGTTTCAGTCCTGATTATAATAAACAAACTCAAAATATTGAATATATGCTACCGGTAATTAAAGGTTTTATTGTCTAAATTTAGTAAGCCTATGCAAAGCAAAAAGTATAACTGTGTTAATTATGAATGTGTGGTATGTTTAGTCTTCACTATTTCCACTCTTCACCACTGACCAGCTGATGGCTGAACAAATTTCTTTAATGATATAAAATATGAACAAGAGAAAATCTTGGCAGTCTGCTCTTCTGCCAATATTGTTGGGAGTGTATTTTTGCCCTTAACAGTCTCACACACATTCACACAAATTTAGAATTATAATGAAATCTGTCTCCTGCGGTTACCTATTAAATGCTTGTTTAACTGTAATAATAACAAGTAATTTGAAAGTCGCATTGGAGATACATTTTGAGCATGCTTCAGCGGCTCCTTATTAATTAAGCCAGAGCTAAGTATACTATTGACATGCTGTAGGAACTTATAGATTTATAGTGACAGCTATTATCTCTGAGTTTCTAGGAATATATGACTCAAATCCTAACAAGATTATGTGCATAGTTTTATAGAGCTCACTAAGGTGGTTGCTAACAATAGTTATAGCATACTGACAAAAAAATGTAGATCAACAAATTCCTCATTAAAACAAGGAGACTGCATATGTTTATCTTGAGCTGCCACATACAAATTTTCATCTTTAAGTTCAAATTTCTAGATTTAGGGTCCCTTAAATAATGAATTGTGTCCTGCAGATAACCATGTTGTTTTACCTAATAAATATCACTTTCCAGGTTTAAGAATCCTGTCACAAATGTACCGCTAAATGTAGTCCAAATGATTTCAAGAGAAAAATAATTTATCTTTGCTGGGAATAGCATTTTGCCCCATCTGTAAACATATTGGGCTATATAAAACATTTTCAAATTAGGAACATTTATGTTCATATCTAATGATATATATTATATATTGTTATAAATTATATTGTTATAAGAATTCAATTCTGAAAATGCAATAAATATTTTAATTTGCTTTTAAATGCAAGTCATAAAATCACTATATAATGTTTATTTCCACATGCCTGGAAGAAAGGTTGGTGATAGTTAGGTGATATTAAGCTTTACATGTATTTATGTCCTGTAACATTCTCTCTTTTTTAAATTATGTAAAAAAACATTTGCACAGTTTCACAAGGTATTGTATTGCAACAAGGCTATTGAGAAAATTTCTGTTATTGGAACTTCTACAGTAAAAACAAATTAAGGACTAGGTAAAAATAGAGAAAATGAACTGTTTTTTTCCTTTGTTTTTTTTTTTTTTTTACAAAAATAGAGAGACATAGGACCAAACCTAGACTATTAAAGGAGCACTAGTCAGGCAGTACATAAATTACTATACACACATACCGAAAGAGGTTACAGATCATGGGTAAGGCACAGATGTGTATGAGTGTGTGAGGGGTGTTATTGCTGCAGTATTGGAGAGGGGGGTCTGCTCATATATGAGCACAATTTACTACCCTTTTCCATGTATATATTATTATTATTATTATTATTATGTATCTTTAAAGCACCATCATAGTCTGTTGTACTGTACAAAGTAGAAATTGCAGGGGTAAGACAAGTAAAATACAACAATGATGACAATGCATGGTATTATGATTCAGATGTTACAGTAGATTAACTAAACACGTAGATACAGCAATGCATTAAGAGAATGGTCCCTGCCCTTGCAAACTTGCAATTTAAAACAATACAATGTATATAATAAATGCAATAAATAGAAAGATTTTTTTAAATTCAAATGCACAAACTAACAACTCTTAATAGGATATACTTTTCTCAAACCCTGGTTGACATAGGAGAATTGAGAAAAGAGTATGCCTTTTAGGATTTTGTTTGAATGAGATCTAAATATCTTGATGTTGGTTTTACATTGAAATGTTTTTTTTTTTTTAATCAGACCATCAATATTTTTACGAGGGTGGGAGTCTGGTGAGGAGTTTAGTAGTGTTACATTAAAAGACAGTAAAGTTAAGTGCAAATGCCTATGCATATCTGTTTCAGTGTGTACATTGTTCAACAAGAGCCACTGTTTTATTTATATGAAAAGCAAATTGTCAGTACTGGAAGAAAAGAAAATCTGTACATTTTGTTCCTGGCAACATTTGCTTTTTATCACACAAATAATTTATTGCTTTTTTCCTAAACAAGATCCATCACTGACATTAACAGGTATGATGTATAGAGCTGTAGTAGCATTTGGTAGTCCACATTTGAGCATACTGGTAAACACAGCATATATTATAAATGACTTTCCTTTATTTGAAAGTATGCATGAAAATGTTTTCATTAAATTTGAAGTAGAATTTATAAAATCATATTGTAGTTTCAGAAAAGCAAATTTAAATCAGATAAAGTAGATAAAGTGAATGCAGTGTTATTGAATAATAATCAGTCTTCCTATTTTTTTAGCAATAAATCACCAGTGGCATATACATTTTTATCATAACTTCATACGCACACACACACACACACACACACACACACTCACGTGTTTGGAATAGTATTATTTTTCCTTGTTAACATGATGATTGTGACAAATACATTTGCATCTGCATTTGATTTAAATTATTAATCTTAAAGTATATTTTATAGCACCCTTTATAGTAAAATGTATCACAAAACATATGAATCAGAATCTCAGAAAATTACAGATCTATTAATGTGCTTCGTAATCTTACAATTGTATTCCATTGGAGTGAGCCTCCCTGTGCCATTTAAGGAGGTTAGCCGGCTGACCTGCATTTAGATTAGTAAATGTGGTATTCCTTCAGTTTGTGTGAAAGACAATACTGCTGTCTTCTTCAGTAAGGAAGGGAAGGGAAATGGTAGTACAGGGCAGGCAACACAGGGGCTGGTAGTGAGTGACTGAATTGATAGAGGAACAGACATGGCAATCTGTCATAAAGAATGGGATCACCAAACAGTGGGTTGCCTTCCTGGGGCAGGGGTTTGGCATGGCGTGGATTGGGCTAATAGATTATTGAAAGGGACTGGCGAGAACTCAGAGAGCATGATGCATACTGGTACCAATCACATTAAAAAAAGTGGGTGGAAGGTGCTCAGAAATGATTTTAGAGACTTAGGCTGTAAGCTTAAGGCAAGGAGTCAGCTGTAGTATTCTCAGAAATAGGGGGTAAACAGGTGGCTAAAAAATTGTGGATTGGGTTTGTAGAGAACTGGGTCTACTTCTCAGTGGGCTACAGGTTTCTTGGCAGGGGTGGGCAGCACCTAAATGGGGAGGTTGCTAAAACATTGGAGGAGTTTTCAACGAAACACTTGGGGGGGCATATGCACATATACCTTTCTGGTGGCATTTTGCTGTGTCTTCACTGCAGGTCGCGGTTTAAAATGTGTGGTATTTACTAGCGAACATGGTGCTCCTAACAGCGGGCGGACTGCAGCAGAGCAATTTGCTGTTCCAAAACCAGAAATCGTGATGGAAACCCACTTAAAAGCTTAGGGCAACATGGAATGTATGTGTCGTGTCTCTAAAGAGTTTGGGGTGATTTGGAAGCCTCTAAAAATTATTTTAAAATATTAAAAATCATGTGAAAACCATTTTATTAGTAGTTTCTCCAATAATAGCCAATAATAGATATCTATCTCACCTTCATGCTCGATATATTAGTGACAGATGTAAGAATCACATAAACAGCCACAGAAAATAAACAGAAAATAACATTGATTCCTATGAGGTTCACCACTAAACGCTGGTGCACTGAAAATCCGCTCCACAGCATTCGCTCGGTGAAGACAAAGGAACTTAAATACGGCAAACACAGCCTTAGCCTGGCGAATAGGACATTTTTAGCATATTTAGCTACATATTTAGCTACATAAACAATTACACATACAAACCTGAAAGTCTAGGCTCCCTAAAAAAGCAAGGAGGGGGCAAACAAAAGAGGACAAAGAAGAGAAAGACAATTTACTAAACCTCTTCGTTCATTTCATATTCACACAGAGGAATGTCATATGCCAGATAAAATGCAGAGATATAACCCAAATTCTCCATTAAATGTTACCTGTCTAATCAAAAAAGGAGTGCAGCACCAGCTTATACAGATTAAAATAGACAAATCCCCAGGTCCAGACAGGTGTTTTAAGGAAATTATATACAGTAAGAGACAAGCCATTACTTTTAATATTTAAAGATGCATTTCTAACTGCCACTTTTTCATAGTATTGGTGCTTAACAAATGCTGTGCCAATATTTAAAAAGGGTCTAAAGGGCAACCTGGGAACAAAAAAAAGACTGTTTAGCTTAATATCTGTGGTCAGCAAGCTATTTGAAGGTTTTTTGAGAGATGTTATTCTGGAGTATCTCTATAAAATGGGCCTTATTTCTAACATGGATTTATAAGAAATTGCTCCTGTCAGACAAACCTGATCACTTTTCATGAAGAATTAAGTTCAAGACTGGATCAGGAGGATTCTCTGGATGTCATATCTTGACTTTTCTAAAGCATCTGAAATTGTGCCACATAAAAGACTGGTACAAAAGATCAGTATAAAAATAGAGAAATTACACCATTCTTAATTTCCTAGGATTAAGATATTTGAAGAGAGGACAGCTACAGGTAAGGCCAGCTAAGCCTGTAGCCTTCACTCTGGGATGGCTAAGGGGGGGAAGAGGGCTGGAAACTCCCCAGGCCAGGAAAACTGTTGATGTCAGCATTTTAGATAACACCAACATTCAAAAGGCAGTGGGGGGGGGGGGGGGGAGGGATTTTTAAAGAGAAAAGGTCTTATGTTCCTCTTTAAGAAGTGCACTACAGTTTTAATGCTTCCTTTGAACTTATCAATTTAATCATCAGATACAAGGCACGTTGTCTAGCAGAAGTGCAGTCACAAATTAAGAATACTCGTACCAGTTTGGATCTGAGACATCAGGCTGAATATGATCTATTAAATAAAAACCTAATGGATAATCTAGATAAAATGTATTCTGATATAACGGCTACGAAGCAACAAAGGTTTAAACGTGACCTCCAAAATTATAATCATAATAAAGTATATGAATGGCTCAGAAAGAGGCAAACATACAGACCTAACTCAATATTAAAGAAAAGGACTGGCCCTCATAGGGTTACATTTTCTGAATCCAGTGCTTCATCAAATTACTCAGGATACAACAGTATGCCAGCTTCCTCTACAAATAATGATCAGAGCTGTGATCCAAATAGAACTAGAGACAGTGATCTTTTAGTGACACAAACATATAAAAAATGAAGTCAAGGGCAAGGAATCCAAAAAAAGACCAACAAGAAGATCAGGAAAGAAACATCGCCCCTATGGGAAGCTGTCAATTGAGGGGCCACAACCTCAATCAAATAAAAGTTTTGAACAGTGGAGTAACTAAATGTGACGAGCTGGGGTGCAATTAAATGAGGACCTTTCAAGGCTTATACAGTAAAATTTTAGATGCGGCTATACAACTAAAGACTGAAATAGCAGTTATAAAAGAAGCTTCCTTTCTCCGAATGATGATAGGGCCCCCTGACATTCTGGGCCCCTATGTTCATGGTGTGGTCGCACAACATATACTTATGCCCCTAGTTGCCGCTTACTGATTTAAAGATATCTCTTCTGGCTAAAGGTTTGTCTTTTGCTCCTTCTACAGAGATAGATTCTTTCTGTACTCTAATTGATATAAACCGTTTTGTACATTTATTGACCTTAAAAATGCATTTTAAAGAAACTGGTCCCATAGAAGAGACTTGAGACATTGGAAGACAACCTGACAGAGGGGTTACCTCTACAAAGTTTCAAGGATATGTGTAATTCATTAGATCTCCAGGAATGATCTAATGAAAAGAGAATTGGAGTGGATTACAAATGTAAAAATGATGATTTCTATCCAGTCAACTCACGAGTACCAGCCCTTGACAGATTTCAAGAATTAGTAGAATCAAGGATTTGTGCCCTAATGAAGAACTGTCACAAATAGAAACAGTCAAGTCACACAAGGAGACAACAACAAACCCTGCAAGAATTGAAGGACAATGGGGGCATTGCCATACTATCTGCTGATCAGGAAGGGTGTGTGGTGGTGACCCTACAATAGAGTTTGGGGAATATTCGAACCAGATGTTGGATGAGGATATACCCATGGATAGTCTCACAATTCACCAGAAGGAGCAGATGTTGGTGTCCACTATTGTGACACCAATTTTCCATCATCTGCCGAGGGTCCATAAGCCTGAGAGTCCACTGAGAGGTCATCCTATTGTCTCCGGTATTCGGGGGGCGCTCAGTGAGAAGCTGGGGCAATGGGTGGATTCACAGCTGCAGCCTCTTGTTGTGTCCCACCCAAGATTCATCATGGACTCTTCTCAAAGTGGACCAGCTTCCACTCATTTTATTCCTCAATATCATACAGAGGGGCACCAAAGAAGGTCATCAAAGGACTAAGATTTAAGCCACAGAATAGGTGAGGAAGACAGGTCCCTGGGGCAGTGGCCAATGCAGCGACAGAATGCATGGGCAAATATATTCAGGGGGTCCATTGGATTTGCCTCACCTGCATCTAGATAAATATCCATGTCTTTGTTTCCATGTCTTTTTGCACTTGAACTTTATGTGATCCTCATAATTTGTGTTAATGATTTTTTTGCATATAGTTATGGTTTAGGTAATTGTAGTTGAAATTTGCAGTCTGTACCTAATACACTTCATTGGTATTTGGTTGCCTGCAGGTATTAAGCCATACCCCTGATATCTTTTAACATGTTTATGTCTTGTCTATTTTTGTCCAAATGAACTATGCAATACATTATATTGTACATAGTTTTTTAGTGAATGGTGAGAGGACCTTGTCTTCCTCACCTATTCCTACACTTCCTATGGACAAGAGCACATTTTTCTGTGTGGTTGTTGCATACATGCTGTCCAGAGGTGTGGCGTTTCATGGTTGCCCCTTTTTCCAGGCTCTGGCAAACATCTATATCAGCTGGTTGGCAGTGCTGGTGGGACAGCTGGTGGGACAGCATGCATATTTATGAGTACTATATAGAAGATAATATATGCATTTGCCAGGGTAAGAGTTTCAATATAGAGGACTTTTTCCTATTTGATAACTATACTAAAAAATTACAGGGATGAATAATGTGAGATTGATTTTTGGGATTTCAGGCTAATGGTGGGATGTGAATAAAGAAAGGATCCTGACTAGTGTTGGGCGAACTCGAACCACAATAGGGTTGATTCAGAGCCCCTTTCTCACCTTTTTGTGTGAATATTTCCATTCTCGTTCATTTTTTCCCCTCGTCTGATTCAGCAAAGCCATTTTTCTGTGAGAACTTTTGTGTGAAATGTTTTCATTTTTGCATGATTTTTCGTTTGGTAGCAAGACCTCCATAAACATTAATAGAAAGGTGCTCTGAATCAACCCTAATGTTCTGGTTCGTACTGAACTTTGCCTGCTCAGATTCACAAACCCGAACACAGACTTCAGCCAGAAGCATGATCCCAGCTTACCTATACACTGTGTGCAACTGATAGCACACTGTAACTTTAAAATGGGAGCAGTGGCCATCTTTCTGCAAGCAGTCGTGACTAAAGCAGGGACCGGAACATGGAGCTCATGTAAGTTAGAGCCCACTTCCAACTACTAACCCCCACACACACCATCAGTTTTTTTTAGTTCAGGTTTCATTGCTTTCATTGGGGGCCATGGTTCCGGTTGGGCAAGTTAAGTCACACATACTGAACCTGAACTTTAAGGGGTTCCCTCAACACTATTCCTGATGAAGACCTTTAGTAAAGAATAGTAATGGGTGAACCCGTAAAAGTTAGGGTTCGGCAAGTTTGGCCGGATTTTGAACAAAAGTTTGGTTTGGGTACCCGAACTTGACCCGAACCCCATAGCAGACTGTGTGTCAGAGCCCCCATCACTCCAAATCAGACTCTGTGCCCGAACACCCCCTGCCCATAACAGGCTGTGCAGTGGAACAGACGCACTTGCTGGCTGCAAGCTGAGCACTTGCTGCTTGCGGTTGTCCTCCATTGCAGCAAATCCCCTCTTATGCTGCGCCTGCTTTATAGATGATGCAGAAACACATATGAAGAACAAAACTAGGGCAGAGATTTTATGCCCTAAATTTAAAGACAAACAAGCCAAGGGGCTGTTAACACTTGTGCCATTTTTTTCATCCCAATTTGGTCAAGGATAATATCTAGTCCACCTTTCCTGTGCTAGGAATGGAAAAGGATCTTAAGCCAATATTGTTTGAAGATGTATGCGTGGTGGCTTGGAGGACGCCCACACTTGACACCTTTCTTTTTCCAATCAATGTTATGATATCAATGTGTGTCTACGCAGCTTTCAGTGAGGGAAAATCATTATTTTGAATGCCAGGTGACGGGCCACACTTATCCACATGTAACTTTTGTCTATTGTAGAACTAAACATTTGGTATACTTGGGCAAGTTTGGTCACACAAACTGAACCTGAACTTTAGGGGGTTCCCTTAACACTATTCCTGGTGAAGACCTTTAGTAAAGAATGGTAATGGGTGAACCTGTAAAAGTTAGGGTCCGGCAAGTTTGGCCGGATTTTGAACAAAAGTTTGGTTTGGGTACTCAAACTTGACCCGAACCCAATTGAAGTCAATGGGGGCCTATACTTGGGGGCCCTAAAATGGCTGTAAAATTTGAGTAGTAAGGGGTAGAGGGCTGCAAATTAGAGATAACACCAGGGTTATTGCCCTACACAAAATGGATTAGGGACAGTACTAATATTATGTATACTTTATTAAAAAATAATACGAACCCCCATAACACTTTAACCAGGCTGTGTGGCAGAATACCCTGCCTAATGGTCTTAACGACCTATGTGATCTTTCTCTGTGCACATCCACATGACCTCTTGTCCCTGAGGGTTTTGATTTTTTTACCCTAATTTTAAATTTTTTTTTGTGGGTCTCATATATATATTTTCAAATAATAATTTTTGAATAAAATATTTTTTCGCTAAAATAATAGGACTGATTCAGCACCGTGAGAATTGTTTTTTTCTCACTTTTTTGTGAGAAAAACACATTTTACGATGTTTTTTTCTTAGTGCAATTTAGCACCATTTTAGCTGTGCAAATGTTTTAATAATAATAAATACAGAAAAATGTGAGAACAAAATTCTCACAGTGCTGAATCAGCCCTGTCATTTTTTGGGGGATAGCCATTTAAGACCCATGGCTAGCTCAGTGAGCATTTTGATAATGGGTTTCAATATATACCAGGCTATCTAGTTTACATTTTTGTTATAATATCATTTAACTGTATTATCATGTAGTAGGTTTGTACTTTTTGTCCTTGTCCCACTTGTAGTACATGTTTTATAGTGCATATTCCGTTTTCAGGGTTTTTTTCAGTCATAAGTTTGCATATCTACAGTTTTCAGATATTCAGATATTTTCAGTTATATATTGTCAATAGTAAAGTTTTTCTTCTCTTGTTTTTATATTGTCATTGTTAGCTACCAGATATGCAGCCGTGTCTTTTCCTCCACAGCTTATCCAGTGTCCTCTTCTTCATCTTGTTCCTTCTTGGATGTGATCATGGAGGATGCTTGTAGGTAAGGGTGGGTGGCTGTACCACTGTTTAAGAGCTGTTTTTAAGCTCTAGAGAGTATATTTTAATTCCTGAATACAAGTCTTAGGCTCTGGTCACACCTCTGCAATTTATTTGCGTTGTTGCTCTCCCTTGCAAATCAGTTACAATGCAGAGGAAACATTATTCCAGATGGGATAGTTCACATATCTGCGATGTATAAAGCAACTGTGGGATATTGGGGGCGAACGGTAGTGACACAGACAACAGTTCTCTCTCGGCAAAGCAGGTTTATTTAAGAAAAATGCAAGTATTCGAATGAAACAATACTTCTCCATTCATAGGTTTGCAGCGTCAATGCAGAAAATCAAAACAAATGGTTACATCACCAAATAAAGGTAAATCCAGGGCTGGGGATTTCAGCAAGCTGTGGGTCAAAGGAAAGTTCAATCCAGATTGCAGGGCAAAGCAGCCCGCCGCTTCTCACCCCCAACGGTCCAAGAGTGGGGCGCAGAAGCCAAGTCCTCCGGCTTAATAGTCCAGTATTGTTATTCATACAACATGCAGTTCAGCCTGAGCTTCCTCCATCAGGCTGGTCAAAGACAAATGACTGGCTCAGTGGGAGCCTTTTATTCAGGCTCCTTCCTGAAATCAATCTAACCAGGTGTGCAAGGCCTGAGATCAGAAGAAACCTAGGAGTGGGGAATGTGACCAGGGTTCTGAAATCCTGGCATGGATCGTGCTCTATACAGCACTGTAGGGGAAAAATATACTCCATCCAGGACTTCTCCACACACTTTACCACATATCCCCCCCCTCTCCTTCAGACCCGAGGTCTGACAATCCCTACTGGTCATACAATAGACTCGGGACAAAGCATCCGCATTCCCCTGTAACTTCCCCGGTCTATGTTCTACTTTAAATTTAAAGTTTTGTAAGGAGAGAGACCATCGGGTGACCCTTGCATTTCTCTCCTTATTTTGCTTCATCCAGGTCAGCGGCGCATGATCTGTCATTAGGACAAATTCCTGAACCAACAAATAATATTTTAGGGCCTCTAACTTAAAGGCGAGACACTCTCTTTCCACTATAGCATAGTTTTTCTCTGCCGGAGTCAGCTTCCGACTCTGGTACAATACTGGGTGCTCTTCCCCATTCACCTCTTGTGACAGAACTGCACCCAAACCTGAATCAGACGCATCCGTCTGTACCAAGAATTGTTTGCTGAAATTTGGGGACACCAGAACAGGCTGTTTACACAGGGCAGATTTTAGGCTTTGAAAAGCCTTTTCTGCCTCTGGGGTCCATTCCACCATTATTAACTTACCCCCTTTGTTAAGTCAGTTAACGGGGTAGCCATTGATGCAAAATTGGGCACAAACCGACAGTAGTAGCCGGTTATACCTAGGAAGACTCTCACTTGTTTTTTTGTAAGGGGTCTGGGCCAGTTTTGTATTGCCTCCACCATATTAATCTGGGGCTTAACCAACCCTCTACCAATGACATAGCCCAGGTATTTTGCCTCCTCCAGACCCACTGCACACTTCTCAGGGTTTATGGTTAAGCCAGCATTATTGATAGAGTCTAGGACGACCTGTACCTTGCAGAGGTGACTTTTCCAATCAGATGAAACGATGACCACATCGTCTAGGTAAGCAGCGGCATAATTCCGATGTGGCCTCAAGATCACGTCCATCAGCCTCTGAAAGGTAGCAGGGGCCCCATGTAACCCAAACGGCATAACCAGATAGTGAAACAGCCCTTCTGGGGTGGCAAACGCGGTCTTTTCTTTAGCGTCCTCCGCCAAAGGTATCTGCCAATACCCTTTTGTGAGATCCAGGGTTGTAATGTATCTTGCCCTCCCAAGCTTTTCAATCAACTCATCTACCCGGGGCATGGGATACGCATCAAACTTTGAGACCTCATTGAGTTTTCTGAAGTCATTACAGAATCTCCAGGTCCCATTAGGCTTTGGTATTAAGACAATGGGACTGGACCAGGCACTAGCAGACTCCTCAATGATGCCCAACTCTAACATGCGTTTTATTTCAGAGGAGATCGCCTCTCTCCGTGCTTCAGGAATCCTGTACGGCTTTAGGTTTACCTTAGTGTAGGGTTCAGTTTTAATCTGATGCTTTATTAAATGCGTTCGGCCCGGCAGGTCAGAAAACTTGTCTCTATTTCCTTGCAGAAATTCCCTAACCTCCTGCGTTTGATGACCTGACAAAGACTCACCTATCTTGACTGGGGGAATGGTCTGCACCGCCTCTTTAACTCTAGCCGGGGCAACTACCAAAGCTTCACGATATTTCCACGGCTTAATCAGGTTCACATGGTAAATCTGGTTGGTGAACCTTGTAGTTTACCTCACTCACCTTCTCTACAACCTCATAGGGACCCTGCCACTTTGCCAGAAATTTACTTTCAACTGTGGGCACTAATACCAGGACCCGATCCCCAGGATTAAAGGCTCTCACCCTGGGCCGCCTGAGCCCTTTGCATATGCTCCTTTATTATCGGCATTACATTTTCTATACGGTCCTGCATCTGGGCTACATGCTCAATTATACTCTTGTATGGGGTGGCCTCAGTCTCCCAGGTTTCCTTGGCGATATCTAGCAAACCCTGGGGATGCCTACCATACACCAGTTCAAACGGTGAAAACCCTGTAGACACCTGGGGAACCTCCCGTATGGAAAACATGAGATACGGCAACAAACAGTCCCAGTCACGGTCATCCCGTTCTACAACTTTCTTCAGCATGTGCTTAAGGGTTTTATTAAATCTCTCTACCAAGCCGTCTGTTTGAGGATGGTACACTGAGGTGCGGAGATGGGTAATCTTAAACAACTTGCACAGTACCTTCATGACCTTTGACATGAAGGGCGTGCCCTGATCGGTTAGAATTTCCTTTGGTATTCCTATATACGAGAGAACATAAGAAACAGCTCCTTAGCAATATTTTTGGACGCCATATTTCTTAGCGGTACTGCTTCCGGGTAGCTGGTAGCATAATCTAGTAACACTAATATATATTGGTGTCCTCGGGCTGACTTCACAATAGGCCCCACCAAATCCATGGCAATTCTCTCAAAGGGAACCTCGATAATGGGAAGTGGTACCAAGGGGCTCCGGAAATGTGACGTTGGGGCACTTAACTGGCACGTAGGGCAGGACTCGCAGTATCTTTTTATTTCCTCATACACCCCAGGCCAGTAAAACCTCTGGAGAACTCTTTCCTTGGTCTTATTAATCCCCAAATGCCCTCCAAGCACATGACTATGGGCGATCTCCAGCACCATGCGACGATATGGCTTAGGTACCAGAAGCTGTTCCACAACTTCATTGTTAATTTTGTAGACCCGATATAACAGATCCCCACTCATGGCGAAGTGTGGAAATTTCTGGTCAGCTTCTGGTTCCTGAGGCACTCCGTTCAACACTGTGACATTACCTCTTGCAGTCTCCAGAGTGGAGTCTCTTAATTGCTCAGACCCAAAATTACCCTGAGCCACCTCTAGGTCTAAGACCCGCTGATCAGGCAGGGAATCCTCATCATCCTCTCCTGCTAATACCTGTAGGGGAAACTGGTCATTACTGCATAATTCAGATATTCCCATTTCTTCACTAGGTACCTCATGGGGCTTATTGTCTCTACTTGGTAGTTCAGCCGGCTCAACAGGGAGGGTCACCGGTTCTGCCAGAGATACTTCGCTATAGGAAGAAACGTTTCCCCTTTCCCACAACTCCCAGAACAAGGGAAAATCCCGGCCAACAATCACTTGGTACATAAGGTGTTCTACTACGCCTGCTTCATATTTTAGTGTTCCAGCGGGGGTCTCAAACTTACCCACGGCTACAGGGTAAGCCACGATATCCCCGTGGATGCAAAGCACGCTCACATTTTTATTTGATATATAACCTCCACCCACAAGGTTGGCCCGGGCCAAGGTTACCAGGCTACCCGAGTCCGACAGCGCCTTCACTGAGCACCCATTCACTCGGTCTCTAACCGCGAAACATGCTGGTTCAGCAAACAGGGATCTTCTGCTGCCAGCGCCACACTCCATAGGCTCAGGGCCAAGGGGGCAATCCATGGCTATGTGCCCCCACTTGCGGCACCTCCAACACTGGGGACCCCGAAGTCTCTGTGCCCGGGCATCCTCCCTAGGATTGGGGGGCTCTGGGGGTCAGGGTCAGTCCTGGGCCCTCTTCCACCCTTCCATACACCTCCAAGGGGAACCTGCTTACCCGTCGTTGTCACAGGTTTGTGGGTCTTGGAGGATGCTGGTGTAGTAGGGGCATCCCGTAGGTAGTCCTCCGTCGCGATAAAACGTTCAACTAAGTTGACCAGCTGCTCCGCACTCCGCGGTTCGCCTTGTCCCACCCACCGTTAAAGCTTTGGCGGCAGGAACCGAAAGAAGCGGTCCACCACGATTTTCTCGACAATCTGCGCAGGGGTTGAATGCTCTGGCTCCAGCCACTTTTGGACGAGATGTATTAGGTCATACAACTGCGACCGGGCAGGCTTATCAACGGCAAAAGTCCAGTTATGTATTCGCCTTGCCTGAACCGCTGGCGTGACTCCCAGGCGAGCAAGGATCTCCTGTTTAAGCTTAGCATAGTCCCGTACATCCTGCTCCCTTAAGTCAAAATATGCCTTTTGCGGCACACCCGTTAAGAACGGCGCAATTACGTCGACCCATTCCGCTACTGGCAGCTGTTTTCTCTCGGCCACGCGCCAAAACACTGTGAGGTAGGCTTCGACATCGTCGTCCGGGGTCATCTTTTGTAAAACCCGCTGAACGGTTCTTCTCGCCCCCTCCTCCTCAACCGGGCTTCTCTCCGGTTGTGCAACTTTGGCACCAACAGTCTCTCTAAGCGCGGCCATCTGTTCAATCAACAGGCGATTTGTCTCCTGCTGGTTAGCCACGGTCTGCTGCTGCATTTGGAACTGTTGTGCCAGGGCCTGCTGCTGTTGTGCCAGGGCCTGCTCCTGTGCTCGCTGCTGTTGTGCCAGGGCCTGCTCCTGTGCTCGCTGCTGTTTTGCCAGGGCCTGCTCATGCCGGAGGTCAGCTTGTATTAGGTGTTTTATCACTTCCTCCATGTGAGACATCTTGGTGACGGTGACGGCCTTCACCCAGGACCTTAACTATTAAATGCAGCTTGTTGTCACTCCGTTGCCACTAGCAACAGTCACCATGCCCGCATCCTCCACCAACTGTGGGATATTGGGGGCGAACGGTAGTGACACAGACAACAGTTCTCTCTCGGCAAAGCAGGTTTATTTCAGAAAAATGCAAGTATTCAAATGAAACAATACTTCTCCATTCATAGGTTGCAGCGTCAATGCAGAAAATCAAAACAAATGGTTACATCACCAAATAAAGGTAAATCCAGGGCTGGGGATTCCAGCAAGCTGTGGGTCAAAGGAAAGTCCAATTCAGATTGCAGGGCAAAGCAGCCCGCCGCTTCTCACCCCCAACGGTCCAAGAGTGGGGCGCAGAAGCCAAGTCCTCCGGCTTAATAGTCCAGTATTGTTATTCATACAACATGTAGTTCAGCCTGAGCTTCCTCCATCAGGCTGGTCAAAGACAAATGACTGGCTCAGTGGGAGCCTTTTATTCAGGCTCCTTCCTGAAATCAATCTAACCAGATGTGCAAGGCCTGAGATCATAAGAAACCTAGGAGTGGGGAATGTGACCAGGGTTCTGAAATCCTGGCATGGATCGTGCTCTATACAGCACTGTAGGGGAAAAATATACTCCATCCAGGACTTCTCCACACACCTTACCACACAACACATAAAAAAAACATTGCAGACACCTTTTTCAGCGCAATGTTATAACAGCGCAGGTCAATAGAAGTCTATGGCAACACAAGCGTAATGCATCTATAACGCAGTGTACCTGCGCTGTGTTTGCATTGCGTTTTGTGTTTTCATAGACTTTACCATTTACTTATTATGCAAAAAATGTTTTTCTTTTAAAAAAACACCACGCAATGCAATGCAAATGTATTTCTAACACAACAAAAGTGCAGTGTTTGTTTTGATACATTGCCCCTCTGGCATATTTACAAAACACTTGCTTTTAACACAACAGAGAGGTGTGAACAGAGCCTAATAAATAGGGAGAGGATCAGCCATGACATTTAGTATTGATTTGCAGGAGTTGGATTGAGGAAAGTGCAATTTGATAATTTGAGCAGCTCCTACTTGAGGGAAAACCCTGTATTCCCTGGGAGAAATGTAGATAGGATTAAATCTGTTCTAACTTAGGTGTGGACCTAGGTGGAGAAGAGATTAGTGTAGGTGCGCCGTGGATAAAAAGGCAGGTTAAAAGGGAGAGTAAATAAAGGGTTAATGTTCTCCGCAATCCTGTGAGGAAAAATAGGTTAGTACATATACATAAAAGTCTGAATAAATAAATCCAATAGTATTACCAAAGTGAAGTTTTGTTCGAGGGGGTGTTTCCACCTTTTAATTAAATCAGAAATAACTAGGTATCATTGCTTCTGACTAATTAAGCCTCAAAAATTGTTGGAATTTTTAATCTTGGGATTTCTCCTCTCAGGTAGCGTTATACAGATTGGTCAGTGTTTATTACACTATTGGCCCTGTATTCTGAGTTCTTTGAGCTGGTTTGTGGTGTATGATTCCTTGTTCAGGGTGAGGTGGGTTTCTAGCGGGTTGGAGCAAAGTGGTGATGGATCCTAGATGGTTTAGAGGTTGTGGGTCGGCGCTGAAATGAAATAACCAGTGCTCCTGAGGTCCAGGTAGGCGGTGTGAGTTGAGGTAGGTGATGGATGGAGATGATCATGTCATCAGAAAGGGTTCTGTTGGTTAGTGCAGATTAATTAGTTGAGGTCTACTTTAATGTTCTGATTTTAGATGTGTTGTGAGGCTTACTTACAGTTTCGGTAAGTTGATTAAAACTGATGCAACAATTAGTACAGTATATGCTCAGTGTTTTTTGTTCCCTGCCACAGCCTGGATTGGCTGTGGTTTAACTTATATCCTTTTAACTAATGGTAAACAAATTCAAGGAAATTGTATGAATTGTAGTTTCAGTAAGTTGATCAAAATTGCTATGAAAAATAGTACAGTTGATGCTCGGTGCTACTTACTCACCACCATCTCTTCTCCACCTAGGTCCACACCTAAGTTAGAACAGATTTAACCCAATGACATTTAGTATGACTAAGGGGGGTTTGCCTCCGAAACACGTCACCATGCTGTGATTTAAACCGCTTTGCACCATTCTTTTTAAAATCTTATACACTGCCTTTGAATGTCATGTATTTATTAAATGCTCAGTTGTATAGCCTTTGATTGGAGCGCTGGAGCCTCTTTCTTTTTCACAAAAAGATGAGAATGCTTGGACTGGTAAAAAATGTGTGAACGTGGCAATTCAATTGACTCCAATTGAAATGGAGTAATTGGCTTAATAATAGAAAACAGAAATTGGGTATCAATGGTACATACTTGGATTGGATCACCGTTAGAGATGAGTGAATCGAATCTGACGAATCCGAATTGGTTGCAAATTTCAGGAAAGATTAGATTCTAAACGAATCCAAATATCACTGCGATTCGATCGCTCGAAACACTTCCTTAAAACTCCATTTAGTGCGGTCCAGGCCATCTAAAATGGTGGATCCACATATCAGGGCATGTCCCATGGGGCAAAGAATCCTGGGTAGGCATCACATGCTGCCAGATGATGATGTCAAAGCCCTATTTACGTGGCGGCCATCTTGCGGAGGCTCATTTCGGCAGTGTATTGTGGCGAGAACGGGTCAGGCAGACACAGAGCGAAGGGACAGTCAGACAGACAGACAGAGCGAGGGACAGACAGACAGAGCCAGGGAGAGAAGGAGGGAGGCAGTGACAGTGACAGATACAGAGAGAGACAGTTTACAGTGTTTGCATTAGATTTCAAGCCTATTTAGTGCTAATAACATACCTGCCTATTTAGCTTTTCCTTTTCTTGGTGTCATTCTTTAAAAAGTGTGCTAGCATTTGTCTTTTAAGAGTACCTGGCTCCTAACTTTCTCCATTTTGTAACAAAAAACACGTTTTAAAATTTGCAGCAGTCATTGCCTTTCACCAGGGGCATCCCAAATGCTAGCATTTGTCTTGTAAGAGTACCTGGCTACTTACCTTTTCCATTTTGTAACAAAAACCACGTTTTAAATTTTGCAGCAATCATTGCCTTTCACCAGGGGGCATCCCGAATGCTAGCAATTTGTCTTATAAGAGTACCTGGCTACTTACCTTTTCCATTTTGTAACAAAAACCACATTGTAAATTTTGCAGCAGTCATTGCCTTTCACCGGGGGCATCCCGAATGCTAGCATTTGTCTTTTAAGTGTACCTGGCTACTTACTTTTTCATTTTGTAACAAAAGTCAAGTTGTACATTTTGCAGAAGTCATTGCCTTTCACCGGTGGCATCCTGAATGCTAGCATTTGTCTTTTAAGAGTACCTGTCTACTTACCTTTTCTATTTTGTAACAAAAACCATGTTGTAAAATATGCAGTAGTTATTCACTTTCACCGGGGGGCATCCCATGCTGCACTGTGTGCTAGCATTTGTCTTTTAAGAGTACCTGGCTACTTACCTTTTACATTTTGTAACAAAAGTCACATTGTAAATTTTGCAGCAGTCATTCCCTTTCACCGGGGCATCCCGAATGCTAGCATTTGTCTTTTAAGTGTACCTGTCTACTTACCTTTACCATTTTGTAACAAACACATTTTAAAGTTTTCTGTAGTGCTATTAACTAACTTTGAGCATGGGGCATCCCATTTCAGGCAATCTGGCAGCGTTTGCAGTTGGTTTTATCTTCAAGTGCTGATGGGCTAGTTAGTGCGAAAGGCCAGACACCTGCCACTGTTGTTTAAAAATGGGTTTTTTTTTTTACACCCACTGTCAGTTGGCCGATGCCTATCTGCGACATCGTCCATCCTCTCCCAGGTCTGACTCGGGGGGTCCTCTGAGTCTTCAGTCGCTAATGAGCAGCTTTCTTCACCCGCATAGTGAGGCAACTCATGAGCACCAGTAGACATGGAGCAGGACCTGAACTAGCAGGTGGTGTTATACCTTGACATGACCATGCAAACACACCTTGAGGATTCACTGGACTTCTGGCCAGCCAAACTTGATCTGTGGCCACAACTAGCAGAGTTTGCACTGGGAAAGCTGTCCTGCTCTGCCAGTGTTGTGCCATCAGAAGGGGTTTAGCGCGGCAGGGGCCATAGTAATCAAGGAGAACTTGTCTGTCCTTGAAAAATGTGTCTGGCCTTCCACAGTAACTAGGCCCTGAAGACTTTAACAGGAAAAACTGGTGCAACTCTCAGATGTACGTATGTGGTGTGTACTGATAAGGGCAGGTCAATGCTCTCCACTAGGCTTAAAAACAGTATTTTGTGTCGGTAGCGAGGGTTCAATAAGGTGGAGAGACAGAAGTCATCCTGCTGCCGAATGGTGACAATTCGTCTGTCACTACACAAGCACATGAGCATGCATCATGCCATTTGTGCAAGTGATTCCGAGGGATTACCTGTCTCCATCTCCACTGCATACTGCTACAGTGTGTCTGGGTCCTCTGTTTCGCCTTCCTCACAACCCTCTAGCTCCTCTGGCTGCTCCTGCTCCTCCTCTCCTGTCAGATGACTAGATAAACCACCCATTTTGCCAAACCTAAACTGTGCTTCACTGTGCTCCCCCTCCTCCTCCTCCAGTTCAGCTCCCACGGGGTTGATGTGGCCGTGAGATCCAGTGCCCTGATCAGCCATGGTTTCCAACATGTGTTATAGTACATGAAGCAGTGGAATCAAGTTGATCATCCTGTAATCCTGGCGACTGACAAATAAAGTGGCTTCCTCAAAGGGCCAGACCAAACGGCAGGTGTCACGTATGAGCTGCCACTGGTTTACATTAAAGTTACACAGGGGAGTCCCTCTATCCGCTTGGGTCATCAAGAAATCGGTAATGTATAACAAAAAAAGCACAGAGCAAAAAGTTCAATTTTTCCACCAGTGGACAATTCCTAGGTGTAATAAGGAAGATTCTGCAATCCCAGTGCGCATGCACCAAATCCACAATGTGCCCGTCACCTTTTGGAAATATTCTTACCAGAAGATTTTGATAAAGTTGGATTAACCAACGAAACGCGTTAGGCGGAGGAGTGTGGGACTCATCCTTTTTTACTGTCTGGAGTGGACCTGTTTATTTCCCAGCGAACGGCCGCGTATGGGAACTTGGGGAAACACCTCCCAGACTGAAAATCGTTTTAATGCTATTAATCCGCATTGGCTTGTAAGTGCATCTAAGTTTTAGTAAAGTATGGTTTTATATCTATCAGAGTTGCACTAGATATTCTCTGTTTTTTTCCATTGCCAACTGGACTGCATTGAGTCCAACTGTAAATATAGATTGGAAGTGGATCCAAAAGTGTATCTTGAAAAAGGATATTTGTACAGCAGGAGTGCGTGACCTTTGTCTTTGCCCAATATTCTTGAATCTTCTGGTAAAAATATTTCCAAAAGGTGACGGGCACATTGTGGATTTGGTGCATGCGCACTGGGATTGCAGAATCTTCCTTATTACACCTAGGAATTGTGCACTGGTGGAAAAATTGAACTTTTTGCTCTGTGCTTTTTTTGTTATACTATATTGAGGACTGGAGGAATAAGTGGTCCAGCACGTTTGAGCATTCCTTTAGTTATGAAGTTGTCAACATATGAAATTTAACTATTATCATTGAGATTAAGCGCGGTGTTTTTTTGTAAATATTTTTATTAAGAAATCGGTAATGGCTTTTCTCTGTTATAGTCGATCCAACATATGGAGGGTGAAATTCCAACGGGTGGAAACATTGCAAATCAGACTATGTTGGGTGATACCGTTCTGATGCTGTAGCTATTGAAGGGTGTGCTTGGCGGTGTAGGAGTGGCTGAAGTGCATGCAAAGTTTCCTTCCCGTTGTTAGGATGTAAGATGTTCTTTTGTAAGAAGGTTCCAGAGGAACAAAATGTTTATGATCTCAATTATTAATGAATTATTATTAAATCACTAAATTATTGATGTATATAGGTGCTTTGGATGAATGCGAAAGCTGTGCTTACCTGCCATTTATTATGATTTTGATCCGGATGTGATTGATTCAAAGGAAATCATACACATATAACATATATACATGTCCATATAATATAAAGGTTATTTCTGTTAATTGACTTTGCTTTCAGACCTCATGGAAGCAGTTCACATGCAGATGTAAAGAATGTCTGGGTATGTTTGAGTACCCTCTCAGTAATTACTTGATGTGCATTTTAAACTATTTAACTGTAAACAGCCCTTTATGTAACAGGAAGTCTAAGGGGCAGTTGGGTGGAGGAGAAATTAAAGTTTGACCAGAGAATTATATTAAAATAGGGAACGTGGGGGAAGGGTCTCTCTCTCTCTCTCTCTCTCTGCTTCCCCTCTGACAATGCAGGAGACATGAAGGGCTGCCACGCAGGCAGTATGGCAGGGGGCTGGACAAAGGACAAAAGGCCCTGGCTGAAATAACTTGAAAGAGATTGCCACCTTTTTTGTATGGAAATTTCAACTTTACATCATATTTACACTGTTCATATGATTACTTTTTCTGTAATGTAACCGGCTCTATTTTAATTAAATCACTCATTGATTGTTGGTTTCGGCCCAATACTTGTTCCTGGATTTCTCATAGCTGAGATTATATCTGAATGGCCCAATAGTACATGTTAAAGGTAACACAAGGAACCAACATCTTACATCTTCCTATTGTCGGTCACCATGGTTCCCATTTGCAGTTTTCGTGGAGTAAGCCATGATTTGATTTCTTGATTAATGATTTTTAGCAGTTCCTCCCATGGGTGACTCTTTTCACCAAGGCAAACCATGTGAAGAACAGCGTGACACTGCCATGTCCTGCACACATGGTAGACTGGAGGGGCACTGAAAAAAAATAAAAAAAAAAAAAAATAAATAAAATAAAAAAACAAATTAAAAAAAATTATAAATGTATATGTTATTAGTTAATATATATATGAATGTTTGCAATTTGTATTTAATTATTTTTATTATTATAAATGTGTGCAAATAAGATAAATGTTATCAATAAATATGTAATTGACAATTAGCAATGGTGTCAGAGAAAAAAGTGCCTAAGTGCGGCTTATTTAATCCATGAACCAAAATAGACAAGTGCACTATCACAGGCACAACAGCCTAGGCGCGTGGAGGCCACAGCAGCGGGACCTGTCAAAGTTGCTGTTGTGGTTGTGCAGGAACCAAAATCACTCAGTGGGCCTTAAAGGATATGTATTGTCCCTGACCATAGTTACAGCTCCAGATGTAGGTGCTGCCGTGCACTTTGGTACACACCGACAGGCTCATGGACTGGCCCACCTTCTGTTCAACAAAAGGGCTGGTACTGCCTTCTTCGCAAAGAAATGACAGCTTGGGACTCTCCACCTCGGCTCAGCACAAGCCATCAGTTCTCTGAAAGGTCCACCACTTGAAAAGGGAGGGACTGCAGCACCAGCAACTTATGTAGGAGCACATTTAGCTTCTGCGCGTTGGATATGTGGGCGCATACTCTTGGCCATGGCTTGGCCAATGGATTTCTGGCGAAATGACTGACTCGGATTAACAGGAGGAGGAGTATCTGGAGCGACCGAAGATGGGTATGACACACAGGAGGTGGTGGAGCGCTGGCTGGCTGGGACAGGGAGCGGCGTACCACTGGGTAAGGCACCAGACTGGACCAGCACTTTGGAGCCAGCTCTCCCAGGCCGCTTTATGGTGACGCTGCAAATGTTGACGCAGGGCTGTGGGGCCAACATTGGGACCCTGGCCACGCTTCGCCTTCTGCCTACACATCTTTCATATAGCCATGGTAACCTCCTGCGGATGCTTGATGAAAATCGCAGAGTAGCTGATTTTCCCACCAACAGTCTGCACTAATTCACTGCTGCTGCCGCCGATAACTCCGGGGACCCTCTTCCACTACCTCCCGAGAAGATAGCCTGCCACGCAGAAAGTGGTCTACCCCGAGCACATTTGCCTTTCCCCTTCTGCCACCATGCTAACTGCTAAATCCGTCACTCTCCATCACTCCAAGCCTTTAAAAGTGCCCTCAAAACTCACTTCTTCAGACAGGGCACATAACTTGGCTTAAGCAGCTCCTATAACCTTCAAAACTTACATGCAGCCCAACTCGAGCTCTACCACTTGTCACTTGTGATCCCTACCATTTGTCTCCACCCCCATCCTTTAGACTGTAAGCTCGCAAGGGCAGGGCTCTCTTTCATATTGTCTCCTGTGCTCAAAACACTTGGTTTGAACCTCGTAGCTCCAAGTTTTGTATTGTTCTCTGTACTATATGTTTTACTTTGTTTGTAATCATACCTTCTAAAGCGCTACAGAAGATGATGGCGCTATATAAATAAAATTATTAATAACAATAATAATCATCATCATCATCATCATCGACTTGTGTCTGCACATCACTGATGTCCTCCTCAGGTTCCTCAACAGTGTCTGATTCAGAAGCCAAAATGCTTGCAACACCACCTCCCACACCACTCTCCTCATCACTATTTATCCACCTAGTGGAAGAAGCGGTGAGTGTCTCATCCCCTTCTTGGCTGGGCAGAAGCTGCTGGTTTTTCTCTATCAGATCGTCCTCACTGAATAGTGGTGCTGAACCCAAAGCATATACCAAAGATATAACTGACAGTTGACTGGGGGTGTCAGATGTCACTTGTGATGAAGTGGATGATCGTGGTAACCAATCGATGATGGCAGATGGGTTGCTCGTCAAGACACGACTGCTATCTGATACCCGGAGATCAGGCCTCTAACTGAGACTCCTGCTGCCTTTCACCCCTAGTCTGCTGCAACCTCTGCTTGATGACTTTAGGCCTCTGCAACTCCTCTGTGCCCATGCTGGAACTTCTCTGCCTGACATACTTAGTGCGTATATGAAAGGAGGACAAAACACTACACTACGCTTAAAACAGGATTTGTAGATAACAGCAGCAGGTGTGTAACTATCTATGGTCTTTCACTAAGTAGTAACAAGGCCCTGAAGATATTAACAGTAACAAAGTGGTAAAACTCTTAGATGTGAGTATATGAAGCAATGATGAGGGCAGTTCAATGTGCTCCAGTACACTTAAAAAATGTTTTTTGAGAGACTGACCTGCGTCAAAATGAATCCGGCATGGATCAGCCAAGATTTCCACCCACCAATGCCTGATGCATCATAGTAGATTGATCATAGTGCCAGACCAACACTTCAGAAATATGGATAGTGCAAAACAGATTTAAGACGCTGCTCAGACAATCCTCTGCATCAGACCACAAGTAATTATTGAGGAAATGCTTTACGTTAATCTTAATTTTTATTAATATTCTTAGGATAAGATATATGTGCCCAAAATCTGTATATGTTCTCTTCATGCTGCTGCCAACTCCAGGGTGTATCTTTCAGGCAATATATGGGCTCCTAATGCTGCTGCCAACTCCAGGATGTGTCTTTCAGGCAATATATGGGCTCCTTATGCTGCTGCCAACTCCAGGGTGGGTCTTTCAGGCAATATATGGACTCCTTATGCTGCTGCCAACTCCAGTGTGTCTTTTAGGCAATATATGGGCTCCCCGTGCTGCTGCCAACTCCAGGGTGTGTCTTTCAGACAATATATGGACTCCTAATGTTGCTGACAACTCCAGGATGTGTCTTTCAGGCAATATATGGGCTCCTAATGCTGCTGCCAACTCCAGGGTGTGTCTTTTAGGCAATATATGGGCTCCCCATGCTGCTGCCAACTCCAGGGTGTGTCTTTCAGACAATATGTGGGCTCCTAATGCTGCTGCCAACACCAGGGTGTGCCTTTCAGGCAATATATGGGCTCCTAATGCTGCTGCCAACTCCAGGATGTGTCTTTCAGGCAATATATGGGCTCCTTATGCTGCTGCCAACTCCAATGTGTCTTTCAGGCAATGTATGGGCTCCTTATGCTGCTGCCAACTCAAGGGTGTGTCTTTTAGGCAATATATGGGCTCCTAATGCTGCTGCCAACTCCAGTGTGTTTTTCAGGCAATATATGGGCTCCCCATGCTGCTGCCAATTCCAATGTGTCTTTCAGGCAATATATGGGCTCCCCATGCTGCTGCCAACTCCAATGTGTCTTTCAGGCAATATATGGACTCCTTATGCTGATGCCACCTCAAGGCTCTGTAACTGTGCCGCTCTGCATCAGTGTTTCTAATAGCGATGCCTCTGATCTGCATGTCATACTTCTTTACAGTAGTATTTCACTAACCCAGCACGCATCTTAAATATGTTACAGCAAGGCAAAATGTTCTAAAATCCTATTGAGGATCTCGGAAGGCCAGAAATAGCCATTTTTAATATCAATTCGCCGCGAATAAATTCGGACCGAAGCAAATTTTTCCGGGAAAATTCAGCGAATGGGCCGAATCAAATTTCTCATAAATTCGCTCTTCTCTAGTATTATTAGTAGTATTTGAATTTCATCCTCTCAGCCTCTTCCCACCAGGTACATGCTATAATCTACCATCAGGGCCACACTCGAAAATTCCAGTGCACAGAGCTTCGAGATAACAATAATAAGAAGCATAATCTACAACATCCATGGTTCTCGTCTGGTGGGGCTAAAAAACACTAAGGAGGTGATTTATCAGGCAGATTATAGCACACTAATGCAAATTAGAGTAGTGCAAAAAGAGTAATTTTTGAAAACGTTTTTGATTTTTATATTTATATGCAGAATTGTCATTACAGGTCTGGCATTAAAGTATTAATGTCACAATGTTACAACAACATTTTCAGATGTGTTTTTTGTGTTCGTATAGAGTCAGACAATACTAAAAAAACAAAACACAAATGTAAGTAAAAAACTATAAATATTTATTAGTAGCAGGAATTGAAACCCACCACATAAACAACTGCTTCCTTTATCGTGTAGGGTTAGGTAACATTAGCAGGGGCACCAAACTAGCATGCTTAGATTCAATTATGAATGATTATTGCAAAAAGAGGGTCTCCATGTACGATAGTAAACTGTAGACTGCCACTAACATGTGTACATGGTCATGGACACATACATATAGAAGATTATTGTAACAAATCACATTACTCACCATCACAGCTGTGGCTTGGATCCATGCTGCTGGAGGGTCCTGGAAATGGGGTGGGGAGAATTAAGACTGGGTCCGTCTGCGTGGAAATATTGAGAAAAAAAACTCAACAGAAGCAATCATAAGAACATTGCATTTGATATAGAAAATAGCCCTCACAATGTATTTGATTGAATAGTTCAATCTGAGTAATTTTGGTTATACACTTGGCCACGTGTTAGCTAAAACAATACTACTTTGGCTAACATGATCAAGCACACATAACCTTTTGAAGTAGGGGTACACCACAAGAGAGGCTACTGTGATAGAGGCCACATGGTCACTTCACAACCATATCAGGTTTCATATATTCCTAAAATGATATAGGCATAAAACACTATATGCATATACTTTATTATGTAAACAAATTCTTACCTCGACTATGCCCGATTGCCACATCCACAGCATATGTGGAGGAGGTGCCGGCTCTATGATGCCCTGAAAAACATTTTGAAATGGAAAGAAAAATTGTAATAACAACAATGTAACAATGGAACTACCAAGCCAAACTAAGAAGTCCACTCATCACGTGTACACTCCCTCATTGTCCCCGCCCCTTGAAATCTGACCATTTCTTTATGATGGCACTGGGTGTTAGTTTGGTGTTGAAGCGGCGGGACACGGTGGCCCTCACCTCCTCCACTATGCTGCTCTTAGCACTCAGGGCATAGTCGTATTCTTTTGCGCAGAAATCCTAAATGTAGAAAAAAAAAACACTTACAATATTTTTACACTAATATTTTACATTACATTAACATATTCAATAATAAAATTTAAAAATTAGGGGACAATTAAAATATTTTGGACTCCCTTAACCTGGCCTAAAGGGCTTGTCGATTTCACAATATAGAAATATTAAAAAGTGGTTATATGTTCAAAAAAATTACTTTTGGAATGTCCATGGATACTAATAACATTATATCCCCTTATATTTACATTAACACAACACCTATACATTTTAATAATATATTTCTATATTGTGAAAGATATAAAAATGTTTTACAAAACTATTAAGCATTAAACATTAAACATTTAAAGCAGCAGGAAACAATAACACATTGAAAGAAGGCCACTACAGAGTACATAATGTATTAATACACTTTCATGTTAACACTTACCTTAACCACTTGCCCATTCACCCTGGGGTCCATGCGCTGCCTCTTCCTTGGGGGGGGGGGGGGGGGGGGCGGGGGGCCATCTGAGGAAGATGAGGAAGTGGAGCAGGGGAGACGTCTAGCTGGGCGTCCTACTGGCATGACTCCGCATAGGTCAAAAACTGGAAGTGCGTAAAAGGAAATAAAAGGCAAAACCTTTAACCCCCCTCTCAAGGTACGAATGCTATGAAACACCCAATATCTTATGTTTACGCTATAGAACGCAACAAGAACATACATAACAGGCTACAGGCTGGAAATATTAATGAACAAAAAGGAAATGCATTTCTATAGCACTGTTTTGCATATTCTATAGGTTGTACAACTGTTTCTATTTAAAATTCACATAATGTATTTCAGTTACTGTAACAATAGGCTAAAGAATAGGCAAATATCTAAAGTATTAATACTGTTTTCCTATTTGCCACAGTGTACACAAGGCAGTGTTCTGCGCAATAGCGGTCCACGCCTACACCACATTTAACAACAGTAGAGCGCTGCAGGGAGCGAACGGCAGTGACTGCTCAGTGTGAACGACTCTCAGCAACTCACACCACATTCATCAAAAATCCACACTCACAGAACGTCGGCACTCAAAATTGGGTTGCTGCAGCCCATAGCGCAAGACGCTGTGTGGTTAAAGTCTGTTTTCTAACGTTTATCCACTAGTAACCAAGTGAAAACGTATGGAATGACATTGTTATAACATTTGTGACCTTATCACTTTAATGCCAGATATGTAATGACAATTCTACATAAAAAAAAACAAAAAAACAAAAATGACTTTTTCCAGGCCAGGAGAGGTGACACAATTATTTGATAACAAAAAAAAAAGAAAACCCTGTTTAAAGAGAAGAAAAGGAGCATCCATTGAAATGTATGGGAGAGCGACAGGTAGCGACAGGTAATACCAGGCGCTCTGGAAGTCAGTCGGTATATGCTGAGCCGTCTGTAATGATGAATCGTATGCTTCATGGCGTTGGTAGAGTCGCTCCCTGGAATTGCTTTGTTAAATGTGGTATTGCGTACAGCGCCCTGCCACTATCCCTTGATGAATAAACCCCATAACTGACAATGCACAGTAACAGAAAGCCCAACAGCACTTCCTGTTTGCAAATGACCAGCAAATGAATGAGCCATTTCTATCTATAGCAGGAGTTAGAAAAAGGTAAATGAATTTTTCTGCGCAGCAATCTAAATTGCCCTGGGGAGTGATGCAAATGTTTGTTGTGTTAGTCTGCCTTAAGTCATTTATGACAGTTGGTTCGCTTTAAGTCCCGCGCTGAGTGCCAGTGAGGCCAAAAGTGGAGCTGTGTTGCGCTAACACTTCCTAAATAAAGTTCCTTGTCTGTTACAAAAAAATATGTAATACAGTTAACATGTGACTCTAATAGTTTCAGTGTGGGATAAAATACACTGAGATATTTTTGATCCATCCCTTTTGCTTATTTACACGCATTATATAAAAGAGAAATTTGTTTGGGTGTGTGTCTATATATATATAGATTATAGATTTTACAGTATATGTATATAGTGGTAGTTCCTGATGTATGTTCGAAGAATGGAGGTTTTAGGGATTAGGCCCATCACAGATTTTGCTAGAAACCCCAACACAACCACTATTGGCCCAACTGCCACCTCAAATATCTGCTGCCAACCCCATCATTGTAGCTGACAGCCAGCAAGAACAGTTGAATGTTTAGGATGAACATAATTTCCTAACATAATATTGGAAATGTGAAGATCACCTTAAGCTTTTTATAAGTAACCGTAACACCTTTCAATCCCTAACAAATGCAACAATGATTCAGAAGTATGATTATAATTTTAGTTTTAATCACCTGCAAGTTTTTTTTTATGATTATTTATCTTCTGTAATTCCACATT
The DNA here is from genome assembly GCA_027917425.1 of Gastrophryne carolinensis. Lineage (NCBI taxonomy): Eukaryota > Metazoa > Chordata > Amphibia > Anura > Microhylidae > Gastrophryne > Gastrophryne carolinensis. Next base: position 217,458,225 of record CM051239.1, on the reverse strand, counting down.
TACTTTTCATTTCATTTTTCTATATGTGCAGTAAAAAGGATAAACCTTACCCACGAGTAAATAAAGGACAGGAGGACACCTAAGAATTGACATTAGATGCGTAGTAGTGACCCTGTGAGCTATGTCAGTCAGTTAGAAAAGAAGAGAATAGCCTATCACAGTCTTTCCTGCAGTACTGGCAAGTGATTGTATAATGAAGAATGCTGTTTCATTGTTCAGGGTATGGCAGTCTGTCTATTAGACACCCTTGGGGGTCTCTCTTTAATATATGCATTTCTGCAGTAACTATAATATTGATATTTTAAAACATTTAACCCTTTGTTGCTGAGGGTAAGTTATCCTAAATGCAGGTAACCTGACTTCCCAAGCTATGGGTAAAATGACTTTTTGTCTATTTGATGTTTGACAACATTCTGTTTCATTGCATTCTGATAGTGTGAGGAACTGTATGTTAAGGCATCACTAGAGAGAAAATTAATAGTCTGCAACCATGAGAATCTGACTATCTGAATATTGATGATCACATATTCTGAGTCTCTCTGGAATAGTGGGTGTGAGGTGTTGATCATTGCTGCTCACTGATAAGCAAAATATTTCTGGAGCGTGAAGAATTCTGTGGTGTATGAGAGGGATAAACCATAATCTGCATCAGCACACTAACTTCTTTTCTGCCATTTGCATTGAAAATCAGGTAGAAGTTATGCTAAGCTCTCTGTTATAGACTCATGTATGTGAAAGGTCTTACCCTTCATTTGAATATGGCCTCTTATGCATGTGCAAAAAGCACATTTAAAAGGGACATTCCTTTAATTAGAATGGCATTTATGAGGAGAAACCTTAAATGTTTCATATTTTATTTTGTATTCATTGTTAATGCTTTCATTTAGAAAAGATTTTACAATCATTCTTACTAGTATCCTAGTCGTCTTCTTTACATTAGCTCACATGACAATCTGAATTGGGAGAATTTTATTATCGCATCAATGACTCTTCAAATGCAAGATTGGTTTTCATATTATGAAAAATTGTTTCAGGAAAAAAGAAAGATCAAACATACATTTGAGAGGGGTAATTGCAAAAAGGCAAAAATAATATGCATACAAGCTTTATCAGCAAATATGTTAGTATTTACAGCAGTAAGTTATTAAAGTAATCTATACATCAGCTTTAAACCTGGTGTAAAAAATTAATGTTTTCCTTTCAAACACTGGTAGTTTGACAGATGCTTATTAAATGACGATGCTTTAATATGTAAACTCAGTAAAAGATAGCTAATACCTAGCAGTAGTTAAATCTAGAAGGTCATACCGACATTTTAAACTAAGAAAATTGTCACTGAATTATTACACATTACTGTTACAAAGAGGCTGATTCACTACTAACGCCAGGTATTGCTAGATGAGCATCTGTATAGTGACATTTAGAGCGACTGCTAGTTGACGCTGTAAGCAGGTATCGGGCACTGTAACAGAGCGTATCAGTTGCTCTAGTAACCTGGCTGGCATTGATGAATGTGATGTGTGTTGGGTGCTGTAACAACAGCTCAGTGCTCAGTGAGCGAGAGGTAGTGCCAGCTCAGTGCGTCCGGCACTCGGCGCTCCACACCATATTGTCACTGAATTATTACACATTGCTGTTACAAAGAGGCTGATTCACTACTAACGCCAGGTATTGCCAGATGAGCATCTGTATAGCGGCATTTAGAGCGACTGCTATTAGACGCTGTATGCGGGTTTCGAGCATCTCAGTCGCTCTAGTATCCTGGCCGGCATTGATGAATGTGATGTGTGTTGGGTGCTGTAACAACAGCACAGTGCTTTAGTGAGCGAGAGGTATTGCCAGCTCAGTGCGTCTGGCACTCGGAGCTCCACACCATATTTAACAACACTAGACACACAGAGCATTCGCGCTCTAAAGCTGGGTGCTGTAGCACAGAGTGCCAGATGCTGCATGATTAAAGTCTGTTTTAGAATGACATTGTAGTGAACACTGGGACAATAACACTTTAGTGGCAGACCTGTAAATGCAATTCTGCATAAAGATATTAAAAGTCAAAAAAAAATTCTAAAAGTGTTTGTCTGCAGTCAGGAGAGGTCAAACAATGATTTGAGCCAAAAAAAAAAAAAATGTAAATTGGCAAACACGCTATTTATACACAACTAATAAAGCCCCATTGAAATGTATTGGAGAGCACTACAGAGCGACAGGTACTACATGGCGCTTTGGAACCTACAGCGCCGGCGTTATACGCTGATTCGCCTGTAATAATACATGTAACGCTACATGGCGCTGTTAAAGGGGCTTACCAGATTCGCTTTCATAAACGTGGTTTTCCGTACAGCGCCCAACGTTCACCAGACGCTGCCTGTCACTATGAGGCACTACCTGGTGCTATCCCTTCTTAAATAATCCCCAAAGTATAATCTGTGCTCCACCTTTTAAACAATAGCAACAAGGTATGTAGATTAGAAATACTGGTGAATGACCAAATGCATTTTATTCCTCAGACTGGAAGCCTCATTTATCAAGCATCAGCACCAGTAAATGTGACTCAATACCAATATTTAGCCCCAGCGGCACTTTGTGGTTTATTCATCAAGGGATAGTGGCAGGTAGTGTCTTGTAAGCGGCAGGCAGCGTCTGGGGATTGCTGGGCGCTGTACACAATACCACATTTATGAAGCCGATTCTGGTGAGCTCTAACAGCGCCATGTAGCGTACGATTCACCATTACAGGCAGCTCAGCGTATAGCGCCGGTGCTCTAGCTTCCAGAGCACCATGTATTACCTGACGCTACCTGTCGCTCTCCCATACACTACAATGGACGTCCCTTTTCTTCTGATTAAACAGGGTTTTTTGTTTTTTATTTATTTTTGTTCCTCTCAAATAACTGTGTCGCCTCTCCTGGCCTAGAAAAAGTCATTTTTGAAAACTTTTTTGATTTTTTATATTTTTATGCAGAATTGTCATTATAGATCTGGCATTAAAGTATTAATGTCAAAATGTGACAACAAGATCATTCCATGTGTTTTTGCTTTGTTACCGGTGGATATGTGTTCAAAAACAGACTTTAATCACACAGCGTCTGCCGCTCTGTGCTATAGCGACCAGATCCAGCGTGCCAACGCTGTGTGTGTATTTTTGTTGAATATGGTCACTGAGTCGCTGAGAGTCGGTCTCAATGAGCTTGTGCTACCTTTCGCTCCATGCAACGCTGTACTGGTGTTAGAATGCCCAACATACATCGCATTCATCAATGCCGGCCAGGTTACTACCGCGACTGAGGCGCTCTATTACAGCGACCAATAGCCGTTCACAGCGTCTACTAGCGGTCGCTCTAAGCGCCTCTGTACAGACGCTCATCTGCCGATAACTGGCGCTAGTCATGAATCAGCCTGTTAGTGAGCGATTTAACAATCATAAAAAAGTCAGCGCCAATGTGTCCTCCAGCCTGCATCTAATTAATTACCAGCACCAGTTTATAGTTGCGCTGTAGGTCTAGATCCCATGGACCACTATAGGCTGAAATGTATGAAAGGGTTTCTGGCTTATAAGTATTATTTAACAAAATTATGTTTACAGAACTTATAGGTGACTTGTCAATAATGTAAACACAGAACTTAGATGTTGCCAAATGTAATTCCAATATTTTCATGTAAAATCTTTTTTTCTAGGTTTTTTTTTTTTTTTTACCAATGTGTACTTTGGAGCACAGCAGCTAAAATGCAGCATAAACAGCAATGATTTTCTGTAACTGTAATCTTTTATGATTTAACAATCATAAAAAAGTCAGCACCAATGTGTCCTCCAGCCTGCATCTAATTAATTACCAGCGCCAGTTTATAGTTGCGCTGTAGGTCTAGATCCCATAGACCACTATAGGCTGAAATGTATGAAAGGGTTTCTAGCTTATAAGTATTATTTAACAAAATTATGTTTACAGAACTTATAGGTGACTTGTCAATAATGTAAACACAGAACTTAGATGTTGCCAAATGTAATTCCAATATTTTCATGTAAAATCTTTTTTTCTAGGTTTTTTTTTTTTTTTACCAATGTGTACTTTGGAGCACAGCAGCTAAAATGCAGCATAAACAGCAATGATTTTCTGTAACTGTAATCTTTTATGATTTAACAATCATAAAAAAGTCAGCACCAATGTGTCCTCCAGCCTGCATCTAATTAATTACCAGCGCCAGTTTATAGTTGCGCTGTAGGTCTAGATCCCATAGACCACTATAGGCTGAAATGTATGAAAGGGTTTCTAGCTTATAAGTATTATTTAACAAAATTATGTTTACAGAACTTATAGGTGACTTGTCAATAATGTAAACACAGAACTTAGATGTTGCCAAATGTAATTCCAATATTTTCATGTAAAATCTTTTTTTCTAGGTTTTTTTTTACCAATGTGTACTTTGGAGCACAGCAGCTAAAATGCAGCATAAACAGCAATGATATTCTGTAACTGTAATCAAAAAACGCTGACCTGTGCCTGTTATATACAGTGCCAATCTTTTCAGCGTGCCACAATTATTAAATACAGTTAAATACAGAGTGGTGCTCACCGGCACACGTCATAATCAGCATAAGGATCCAGGCTGATAATATAACATACGGCGTTGTGACTTGCAGTGCCATTCTGTAAAATAAGCGCCAAAATGCAAATAGATACAGGCACTTACATCGAACTGTTTATTTAAAACCTCTTGCGTGCATACAAAGATGCAAATATATTTTAGTTTTCATATATATATATATATATATATATATATATATATATATGTATTCAAAATAATAATTAAATTCCACCTTAGTATTGAAATGTAGACAACTGCAAATAGTGTATCAAAAATGATTTTGAGGCTGATTCACTACTAGCACCATGTATGACCATCTGTATAGTGGCACTTAGAGCCAATGCTAATAGACGCTGTAAGCGGGTATCGGGCATTGTAACCTAGCATTGCGGTCGCTGTAGTAACCTGGCCAGCATTGATGAATATGATGTGTGTTGGATGCTCTAACAACAGTACAGCGTTGCAGTGACTGACAGGTAGCACCAGCTCAGTGCGTCCAGCACTCGGTGCTCCACCATATTTAACAAAAAACTTCACACACACACACATACAGTGTCAAGCTCTAAAGCCGGACGCTCTAGCATAGAGCGCCAGATGCTGTGTGATTAAAGTCTGTTTTTGAACACATATACACCTGTAACAAAGCGAAAACATATGGAATTACATTGTTTTAACACCGGAACAATAGCATTTTAGTGCCAGACCTGTAAATACAATTCTGCATAAAAATATAAAAAGTCCAAAAAATGTATAACAGTGTTTAAAAAGTGTAAAAGACTTTGGGGTCATCTGGGTTCTGCTCCATGGGGTATGCTCCACTGTGTAAAGCCACTAAGCCAACCAGCGCTTTCAGCTTGAGTCTGAACTGTGGGAGCGGCAGGAAGGTGAGTGTATCGGGTGACCAGGAGAAATACACATATACAATATAAATATACAAGGAGCTTGCTGTCTGCTACAATAACTTACAGGCTGATTCATTACTAACGCCAGGTAGCGACAGATAAGCGTCTGTATTGTGGTGCTATTAGCGATCTGTAAAATTAGGAAATGTGATATAACATTATGCAAATAACACATGGAAACATTTTTTTTTTTGGGGGGGGATTTATTTAAGCAGACATTTGGTTTATTTTGAAAAAACAAAAACAGGTGTTGCCATGTTCATGGTGCCTAAAATGAGAAAAAAAAGTGTAGTTAGTTAAGGTTGTTGCTTCAAAATATATTTAACAAAATCCCCTTTGTTTGTTGTGGTTGAATTTAATTACATAACAAACACCTTTAAACTTTAGAGATTGAAAGCAAGCTACTTTTGCTTTATCCATATCAACTACCACCCACATATTTTGTTTTTTAATTACTTTAAGCTACACATTTTTCTGGGTAATAATTAGAGACCAACCACATATTTGTCAAGTAATGTTTTGAAGGGCCCTGTAGTACAGTAGTTGTAGTATAGTTAAGGTGACCTAGCTTACCGAAAAAAAGAGGTATTCATGCTTTCCCGTCGCTCAAACACAGTCTGGGTGTCCTCGTGACTGTCTGCGGCCATGTTGGGGACTTCTGGCACCAGTGCTGTTTCCTCGGGGGGTTCCATTCGGTGACATATGCAAATATTGTGTAGGACACAGCATGCGAGGATGATTTTGGAGACCTTTTGTGGACTGTACAACATCTCTCCTCCTGGGCGTGCCAAACAGAGAAAGTGTGCTTTCAGCTGGTTCTTTCCCCAATGCATCTGGTTTTGCGATGTGCTGCATTGTATCGTACTTGGGCAGTGGTATGTGGGGTTCTGACCGGAGTCATTATCCACATTTTCTGCCCATATCCCGTGTCCACTGTTGAATAATCGAATTGAGAGAGAGAGCAATTAGTAAAGTACCATGAACATAATGTATACATTAAAGCTTCTGTTATCTAGTTTGCCAATTTACTAGGCCACATATCAAACTTGTAATTATGTCAAGGATTATTAATTACCCAGTAGCCAGCCAGGTGGCATTTTATTGTTCTCAAACTTCCGGCACAGGACTGATTGCTGGAGCATATAAGAATCATGGCATGAGCCGGGGAAGCCAGATCTCACGGCCCGCAGCTTCATCTCATGGTCACACACTACCATGACGTTCATGGAATGGAACTGTTTCCGATTTCTATAATGCAGCTCCTGTGCACGGGGAGGGCGGAAAGGGATATGTGTAGCATCCACGCACCCTAGCACATTAGGGATCCCTCCCATGTGGTAGAACGTACGTTTTATATTGGCAACTTCCTCCTCATCCTCAGGAAATTTTATATAAACAGGGATAAGGTCGCAAATAGCCAGGACTACCTTGTAAAATATGCAGCTCATTGTAGCCTGGCTGATCTCACTGAGGAGGGCAGAGGTTGCCTGGAAATTCCCCCGTGCCACAATATTTAGCATGGCACATAGGCGAACTATGCCAGGGATGGAATGGGTGCGTCTGGTGGATGGATCGATTTTGGTCTTAATCTGATCATATAGGGACTGTAGTGCTGCACGATTCAGATGAAAACATCTTCTGATCTGCTCGTCACTTAAATCCCATACAGAGAGGCGGATGCCAAAGGATCAGGGAGCCCTAAGCCTCACAGCACCCTCCTCCCTTGACTCCTGACCTTCCTGCCACAACAATACATCCATAACCCAAACATCACCCTCTCATCCAACTCACAATCACTGGCTAAAGCTCAGGCACTGCACAAAAAACAATATCAACACACGCACAACCACACCACATACACAATCACAATCCTCACACAATCACACAAATGCAACTCACCACAAAACCAGATGTATAGTGGTTAGAACCATCAGGCTGCTGAAAGTATGCTTTCAAAGTTTGGCACAACCAAGAGGGGAGTTGCTGCACACAAAAGGTCCCCAAAACAATCCACACTTGCTGTATGCTACACAATATTTGTAGATGCCACCAAAAAAAAATCTCACAAAGAAACAGCACTGATGCCAGAAAAGCTCAACAAAGCCACAGCAAGTACTCAATAAACGCAGCCAGACACTTTGTGCAAGCTAGGGCTTAGTAACCAAAAACACCCCAGCCTTTGCCACAGTGTATCATGAAAAGAATGCTTAAAGTATTCAGAATTTATACTTAACTTATCCAAAAGGACTGGTCCGCTTAGCTGCCTCTTGCGTTTCTTAGCAGTTTCCGGTCTGTAATTAGCTTACCACAGGTGTGGCGGAAACGCCTAGCGCTTGCATAATAGGCACATAGGAAAAGGGCACAGCCTGAAGGTGAAGCCCCACCCAAGGCCAAGCGTCCATTTGCCAAGAGGGAGCCAGAATTTAATTTGGCGTATAATAATACTCTTGTGCGTCTGACACTGGCTAAATGGGAGTTATTATTTGGCTCCCAAAGTCAGTGTTTAGGCAAACAAGAAAGGAACAAATTGTGGGATGATATTGGTGAGCAGCTTACTAGCTCAATACCCACATAGTGGCCCAGCCTGCAAGAAACACTTCTACACTTTGCAAAGGGCCTTTATGCAAAAGATGAAGAATGATCTACTTGTAGACAAAGCAGGGTCCAAAGAGTAAATACAGGCCATATGAGGAGATGCTGAAGTGCAAGATTCCACTCTGTCAGCTGCAGGGGGTGGATGCTGGGGATGACACCACAGGTTGGGGTGAAGGTACATTTCATTTAATCTGGAAAATGATTGTTGATAATAATGTTGTTACATTTCTCATAACCAAATATTTCTCATAATAAAAGTAGGTCACGGTAAGTAGTAGATTTTAACTATGTCCTTTTTTATAAACATTTTTCTGGCTTTATGCATAGTGGCACATGAGGACTCCCAGGAGTCGGGTGATGAGGTGACCCAGAATCCTGCTCTTCCCCCAGCCTCAACCATAATGCAGTTTGATGTTGAAGGTAAACAGTCTGTATATATTTTTTTCTTTTTTTTAATTTTTTGTACACATTAACAATGCATAATTATTTACTTTTGATTATCATAGATGCCCTCAGAATTGCACCAGCATCTCCTCATGAGGCTACCTACTCTTTGGATGCCAGTAAGTGCATGTGCCAACCTGGCTTGGGTTTAGGTAATATAAATGTGTGAATGTCTCTCAATCAGTCCCTGCTTCATCTTTGGACCCCACTTCCTGTGTTGCAGGCCTTCAGGACCCTGTTGGTGTGTATTGCACAGCACACTGTATCCTTTGTGGTTTTTGGGTAACAATGTGTATTTTTTCATATGTTAAAATGCCAAACCCTGATACATTACTTTCCAAAATGGATAGTTGTTTAGGTTTGTGCAACAACCAGATCCTCTTTTGGCATTTACAAATGATGGAAATGCATTATACATGTTTTTGCGTTAAGCTGCTATTGTGAAAAAAATGACATTAACAATACTATGGGAGGTTCTAATTATACAGTAAGTGCTGGTCCTGAAAGGGCTCTTCACCGCGCGGCTGCTAGGGATGAGGGTAAGAATGTGTTTGATTTTGTTCAAGTAAGGATGTTGTGTGACCAGAAATGTGTGGCTCTTGACATTTGTTCTGAACAATGTTTTTCTAGGCAAAGCTCTAGTGATGGCCTAAGTCTGGACATCTCAGATGTGGCGGGTATGTGTGTTCTTCGATATGTGATTATGCTATTGGTTGACACAATGACATTAGCGTGTTGATTAAACCAACATCTTTCTTCCTAATATCAAAAAATTGTCAAGGGTGTGTGTATTGGCCAATGGGATACTTTGGACAGGTATTGCCTCTATACTGGTTTGACAAAATGGACACACAATATCAACCTAACAAATAACAGAACTTTTCTAATTTGCATATGCAATGTTGGCGCCACTCTCAGATGAGGATTTGCCCCTTTCTGGCAGCCAGACACCTGTACTATTTGAGGAGGAGCACACTCAGGTACCATTGATGAATTGGTTATAGTTGTCAAATGGTTACATGTTTTTGTCAGCTAATACAGCATCAGTCTATTTTTTTTACTGCACTGTTGTCCCCCAACCCCGCCCCTAACAATGAGTCGGCACCACCCAGGCCACCAAGGGACTAATTTTTATTTTTCTGTGTCAAATCCAATGCTGTTACAATGTGGATTGACTTTTTGGGATGTAATAAATCTTTGAAAAATACACTAATTTGTGTTTGTTAACTAATTTCATAGCTACTAACCCACACATTAGGACCTCTCTATATCTAGATATGTGAATGGTTTGCAAAAATTACTACTGTAATTATTTAGGAAACATTACAATGCTTACAAAATGTAAGGCCTAACAATGTTTTACAGAATGACCAAAATATAATATAATATAATGGGTTGTTGTACACTTTAACTATGGTGTAAACATCAAGACACACTTCAAGTTTGAAACGGATAACAATGTTTAATATTTTTAAAAAGGCCAACATGGCCAATATAAAAATCTGCACAGCGGATAAACCCATACCCCCCACCCTACGGCTGTTTCTTCTTGCCCAGCAGCAGATATCGGATCCGCCGGATGTACTGTCACAGTCACACCCTCATTAGTGTGGTGAAATGGATCCAAACGTAAGCATATTAATTACAATGTAATAGTTGTGACTCATTATGTGGCCACATAATTCACATTATGCTAAACTATAGAATTATCAGGTTACATGACCTTCATTTTTGGGGCTTACATGTGCATTTTTATGCACTACCCTATATATTGACATCACCTCTTTAACCCTTTAACTGCCAGTCTACCTGGAGTTTTTGTTACACTTTGTTGCCAGACCATTTTTCACTATTTTGCACTATGCATGTTCAACTGTGATTTTTGAAGGGATTTCCAGGGATTTCCCAGGAAAATTATATATTGTTTTTTTAGCAGAGTCTGGGTTTTAACATGAAATGTCTTGTTTGTCATTTGTCAAGTGTATTCTTAATATTTTGGGGTGATATATGTGATAAAAAAATAAAAAAAATCAATTTTTTACAATTTGTAGTGTTTTTTTTGTAATAAAAAATTTAAGTTTGTCAATTAAATCTTATTGCGTGTGAAATCCCAATTTCTCCCGGTTACAACGGTACCACATGTGTATTGGTAGACACCCTTTCCTGCCCAGGAGACCCCCCCCAAACTGAAACAGCACAACACAAGAGATTTTTAGTTCAAATACAGCTATGCTAAGCGCTATGTGCACCTTGCAGTTTTTTAATAAAAACAACCCTTTACATTTGAAATACCCCCCCACAAACTATATATTCTCTGGAAATACACACTTCAAGCTTTCTAGGAGTACCAGGCTTGTTGATGTTGCCACAGTTTTCTGGAAGTTCTCCCTCAATGTATTCTTTAGTTACACAGAGCTTCCCTAAAAAAGGATAAAAAAAGCAGGATCAAAGCCACATTTTTCTAAAAAAACTATATGCAAACAAGAAAAAACAAGTTAATCTGAAAAAGCAACATCCCCCGAACAGAACGATACCCAACGTGCATAGCTACTGTCAAAAGAAGAGTTGCCAAACACCAAAAAGTAAAGCATGTGCACAATGGTAATTTTGCTTGAAGATTTCAGCTCTGCAGACAAGGTGCGCACCTTGCGCTTTTTCTACCAAAACAACCCTTTACATTTTGAATACCCCCCACAAACCATATATTCCCTACACATGATAAGATTTCTAAGCATACCCAGCATGTTGTAGTGGGCCTATCTTTCTGAAAGTAATCCCTAAAAAAATTCTTTGGTCGCACAGGGTTTCCTTAAAAAATGTATAATAAAGCAGAATAAAAAACGAGTTTTCCTAAAATATCAATATGCAAACAAGAAAAGACAAGCTAAATCTGAAAGCGCAAGGTCTCCATAGCAGAACGATACCCAACATGCATTAACCCTTTTAACTGCCAGCCTACTTGAGGTTTTGTCACCCTCTCTTGACAGGTAATTTTTCACCATTTTGCGCTATGCTTAACTGTGATTTTTGCAGGAATTTCCAGGAAAATGATATATTTTATTTTTGCGGCAGACATTAACATGAAATGTCTTGTTTGTAATTTTTTTACAGTTTTTTAAAATATTTTTGAGTAAATTAAACAAAACAAAATTAAAAAAATATTTTTTAGAAAATTGGCTCCATTATTTCAAATAAAACCTTTTTTTTTTTTAAAGAAAACCATACTGCATGTGTAAGCCCCATTTCTCCCGATTACAGCGGTACCACATATGTATCGGTAGACCCCCGTTACTGTTCAGAAGACCCCCCCAAACTAAAAAGAACACTTTATAACATGTAAAAATAAAATACAACTACAATCCACACTATAAAGGGTTAAATCAAGAAAAACATTGGCGTGGGGTTCCCCTTCCTGGGGGGGAGGTAATCCCCATTTTCTTTTTAATTTTAAGGGTTAAAAACCCTTAAAAATTCCCATAAAAATGACATGGGGTCCCCCCTACCCAGCATAACCAGCCCGGGGATCAGCTATGCAGGGCTTGTAGAACAGGGCACAGGGGCCAGCTTTGGTGGCCCCCCGCAATGCCAAGTACAAGCCCGCACCGCCTAAATCAGCCCGGGGGGGGTTAATGGCAAATCACCCGCTAGCCGCAGGCGACTTGACAGCCCCCCAGCCTTGTGAACTGGTATAGGGGTTTCATGGACTCCTTACAAGTTCACAATGGGTTAAAGTGGACCAACACCCAGGGCTGATCGGCCCGGGAATCTATAAGATTCCCAGACCGTTCTATTCCCTCCCCCCGGGGCATCCAAAGTCGGGATGCTCCTCTGTGTGAAACCCTCCGGAACACCCACTACCACTTACCTGAATCCCGGTCCTACGGCGCATGGGCGGGCCGCATCCCCGCTATCCCTCTAGCAGGGCGTGTGCCCGCGCTGGCTATTTATGAATGGGCGGCGCGGGCATGCTCCCTGTTAGAGGGAAGTGGGGGATGTGGTCTCCAGCACGCTCAGAGTGGCTGAGCTTAGACGTCTCTTAGACGCCCATAACTCAGCCACTCTGAGCGCGCTGATTGGATGAGCGGCCGCGCATGCACCGTAGTGCCGGGGTGCGGTGAGTTATTGTGGGCGATCGGGGGGGTTTCACACAGCGGGGCATCCCCGATTGGGATGCCCCAGGGGAAAGGACCTATACCCAGGATAGTCAAAATCCTGGGTGTTAGTCCACTTTAAATGTAAAAAAAAACACAAACACACCACAAAATGCTGGAAGCATTTTATACCTGCTGGGTAACAGGACATAAGGGGTTAATTAAAAAAAATTGACATAGGGTCCCCCCTCTCAGGGGGGGGGACCCCATTTTCTTTTGGAATTTTAAGGGTTAAAAACCCTTAAAAATCCCCCCCAAAAATGACGTAGGGTCCCCCCTACCTAGCATTACCGACCCGGGCCAGCTATGGGGGCTTGTAGAACAGGGCGCAGGGGCCAGCGTCGGTGGCCCCTGGCCCTGCAGGCTACTAGCCCACATAGCCACTAAGTGGTCCGGGCCCTTCTGCCCCCCCTGACTGTTGGGGAGGCAGGTAATGGGGGGCTGGGGGTTAATGGAAAGTCACCCACTAGCCGCAGGTGACTTGCCAGACCCAGTCTCATAGACCCCTTAGCAGCTCACAAAGGGTTAACTGTAAAAAAATAAAAAAACACACAAAATGATTTTATTAAAAAATAAAAAACATTTTTTTTTACTTTTTTACTCTACTTACCTCCGATTGTAAGCTCTTGTCCCTCGCCACTCTGATGACAGATGGCGGTGATCGGCATCCAGAGAGGGGGGATGCAGGAGATCCCCCTTCCCCGGGCACCGATCACCGGCATCTGACAGCTGAGAACACTGAAGCCGGTGATTGGGGCCGTGATGATGTCATTAGCCCCGCCCCCCCATTTTTATTTTTTTATTTTTTTTACAGGAAAGCCAGTGGCAGCTGAAACGGGGGGGGCACCCTATTCCGGGCCCTCCCCTGCAGCCGGAGGAGGTCCGACGGACGATTGGAGCACCATCTTAAAGAGGAGACCCGGCCAAATCAAACGGGGGATCAAGTGAGTGTCTTTTTTTTTTTTTTTTTGCCAGTTAGCAGGGGGAAAAGCCGGGTACGTAAAATTTACGTAGCTGGCGTTTAACGACAGGAGAGGCAGCTACGTGAATTTTACGTAGCTGGCGTTTAAAGGGTTAAAGAATTTTATGCCTACTTAAGATTGTGGACATTGTTTTTGCGGTTTGCCTAAAGTACTCATGTCCATAGTACTAAATAAACAAATCCTTCTGCTATTCATATGATAGTTCATAAAATTACTATTGAATGAGTTTGTTATTGAACAAACACACTCACAGGCGAAATGTATTATGTGTTTAAACGTTACGTTTAAACAAAGGGGAGGCAACAATCTAGCATGCATACATGCATTTCTGATTGTGGGTGGGCCAAATTACATCTACATGTTTGCTAATTAACCACATAATGACCTTTCCCCTTAGGCGTGGTTATTTGTGAAGACATAAGCTTGAAAAGTATGTATGGCAAACAAGTAATTGTACTCACCATCGCAGCTGTGGTTATGGACCATGCTGCTGGGGGTTCCAGGACCTGGGGTGGGGAGTATGGTGACAGGGTTCATCTGCGTGGAAACATCTGGGGAGACAAAAACAACACGACAAACGTCATAAGCTTGTGCCCTGAATATTATTCTTCTACATCCACGTGTTTTTTGTCTCCTCTAAATCATGCTAACATGGTTTGACACATGTTTCCAAGATCTTAGCAGATTTTTGGGTTCATAAGGTCAGCTGTATAATTTATTTTAGGCCACATGGAGCAAACAATACAATTTTTGGCACACATTCCCAGTGCAATGCAAATTCAAGATTTTACATTGACATCCACATATTTATATTTGAGTCTGGCACATGTGTTAGCAAAAAACTAAAACATTTACTAACACATTTGCAATGCAGCATCATGCTGTAATGACTCAAATGTTAAATTTGTTGGGCTTGCGTTTGTCTTGAACTGGAGTTGTGTTAATGAAGTGTATGAAATTTGCACTACAATATAATGCTATGTAGCATCAAACATGTCTATGTAGTTTCTAATATCATTACATACACCATGTGAGTGATAACAAAAAACACTTACCACGACTATGCCCTAGTGCAACGTCTGGCGCATAGCTGCTGAAGGTGCCGGCTCTATGATGCCCTGAAAAACAGATAATGATGGCACAGGATATTTGACTATGCACATATTCAACCTGGAACAGACAAACAACAATTAGAAATGCACTCACCAGGGGATGAACTGCCGCTGGTAGCCCAGGGGGGACTTTGGGGAGAAGGCGTGGAGCCACTCCTCACATTCGGGCCAGAAGATCCCAAAACCCATGGGCCACACACCTCCCTCTCATTCCCTGATCCTTGAGGGAGTGTGGGCAAGTCCATGTCCTCCTCCCCACTTGGACTCCCCACCTGAGAGTGGCCACTAGGGTTTTGAAACTCAACTGAGTCCGAATGTGAGGAGCGGAGGCTCCTTACTGCCCTCCCCCCAGCAGCACGCTCCTCTGGGGCATCATCCCCTGGGTCCTCTAGATAGGACTGGCGAGAGGGACCCTCCCCCGCAGACTCATCCGAGCCCACCACTCTTGTGCGGGGGAGGATACCCTTCCCACGTTTGCCCAGGGGAGGACGCTTATCTGTGTTGAGGGGAGAGAAAAAAAAAGGACACCTCAAAAAATATTCCAAAAAGCTACTACATTATACAACGACATTATTGTTAGGATTAACATGTTGTCGTGTCACACTTACCTGAAGCTTAGGCATCATAGCGCTTGAAATCTGACCACTTCTGGATAATTGAACGCGCAGTCAGATGCGTCTTGAAGCGCCGGGACACAGTGGCTTTCACCTCCAACGCTATGCGCCTTTTTGCCCCACGGGCATAGTCGTACTCCAACACACAAAAATCCTATAAAAAAAATAAAAACATTAATACATGTATATATCCGTGCAAAAACATATATACAAAGCTAAATTATTGCATCTGAACCTATACTCACTTTCACTACCTGCCCGTTAACCCGTGAATCCACCCTTTTACGTGTGGCCTTTCTGCTTGCGGCGGGTACACGGGATGGGGCCAGGCCAGGGGAGACGGGGTGGAGCGGGGGAGAGGTCTGAATCAGAGAAGTAGCTGGGGAGAGGACGTGCAGGGCGTCTAGGCTGCATGACGGATCCTCGTAGGTGTAAACCGGAAGTTGAAAAAACGAAAGTGAAAGCAAAAAATATGACACTCCTCGCATTAATAATACGCTAATATACGCGTAGGAAATCGCAAGGATACGCTAAGATCTCATCCGCTACATGCACACACGCTAAAATGTATTTGACATATTTTGATTTATGCTGCGTAATTATTTTTAACAGCGTAAGAGCATCTATATATAGATGTGTGAATGTGTACAAAACCAGATTCCAGATATAGCTTTAGATACATAATAATGGAAGGTGTCAAAATGGGTTGCACAATGTGATGCCTAATGGGTTCATATTTGCTTAAACTATGGTTTCAAGGTCATGCTAGTGCAGTCAGATGCGCTCAAATGTCGGCTGCGTATTCTACAACAGCGACTCTGGGTGTTACAAGGTATTTCTGCACAAAACACAAATGCACATGTATGAACAGCACAGCGCCGCAGCCAGCGACATGTAGCGACTCTGCATAGCGGCTGCCCTCGCCGCAATAACCCAGATTCAACAAGGGAATTTCTAGGAAAGAGCGTGGGCGCTGTATTTGGCTGACTGTGGCATAGAGCGCTAGACACGGTTAGCAAAAAGTGATGATTTGTGTTGTTTTAAAAAATAAAAAACGCTAGAATTAACGGGAATGACATTGGGGTAGGGGTGTGAGTTTAACATTTAATTGACACATTACAAATTAACTTTTGAAAAAAAGAAAAAACGAAGGAAACATTACATACACTTCAGAAAAATCTATAACACATTTGCATTTTAACAATAAAAAAAAAAAAGCACAAAAAAAGCCATTTGAGTGTCTGCCATAGAAATGTATGGGAGAGCGCCAGGTAGCGAGAGGTAATACCTGGCGTTCGGCAAGGCTGGGAACATGTTGAATCTTACGCTACATGGCATGTCGCTAAACAGGATTGGCTTCATAAATGTGTGATTGCGTATCTGAGCCGGCGTTCTCGTGGCGATACCTCTCGTTACCTGACGCTAAATAGACGCTACCTGGCGCTATCCCTTCATGAATAAGTCCCTTAATAATTTAAACAACATCGTTTTCAAAATTCCCCCGTAGGGATGATAAGCAGAACCTCTTTTTGTAGCTTTCTTGGTCTTGGTGATGACTCAGTAAATGTCCATTTTTTCCACTCTGTTACAGGGAATAAACGACATGCTCATTAATTGTGACACCAGCAAGGCTAGAGTTCTGGCCATATATTTGTCCACATGACAAACAGTGAACAGTTGCTGTTGCCAGAATACCACAGAGGAACACCTTAATATTGCAGGGACAGTTCTTCAGAACAGGTAAGTATAGAAGATTCAGGCTGTGAACCATTGTCTGAAGGGGATCAATTGGGGGATTACATTGCTTTTGGGATTTTGCCCAGAGAAGGCCCAAAATTTCAAAAGGCTTTCTTTAAGTTTTCCCAAAAAATAATCTCCTTCAGATATGAAGAGGGGCTTTATGAGAGAAAAAGCCAGGAAAGCTTTTGCAGCGTGTACTCTCTGGTATGTTTTTGACAAAGGGATCAGCTTTCTTTTTTCCTCAGGCAAGATATAAGCCTCGATTCAAAGACACATTCGTCTGGACTTCCTTAGCTGTCTGTGAAATTTTGGGTGGGTGTTAGTCTTTTTTTTTGCTTTTTTTCGTTTATTTTTCATTCGTACGAACGTTTGGGAAAATGTGTATATGCGCTTTCGATGAACGGAAGCAAATCGGATCATTTTCATTAGTTCGAATCATTTTCCAAACAAAATCTGATATTTTTCGTTCGTTCAGATAACTTACGTTTTGGGATGGGCTTACGTCTGATTCAGAGAGCTGATTTCCGACGGACCACCACCCTATAAATCCGTTTCATTTCCGATCCGGCATTGCATGTATCAGCATGCCCGAGGCCATAAATTGTATAGCAATGCATACCTGAATCAATACATTTCATGTATGCCTTATAGATGCATTTTAATGCTGACCTTAATTAGTCCTTAGCATGTAAACATTTATTTTCCCACACATCTATATAATTGCTATATTTTTTTAGACTAATGTCCTTTGTGAATTATATTTGGTTTGTTGAACTGGAATCTTTATTTGTTGTAGGAGTTATTGTTTTAGTTGGTTACCTTTGCTTTGTGTAATTATTTTATATTTGGTTGCAGGAACCGCAAGATGTGCCACTCACACAACATACAAGCAGTGTTTGGTCCAGCTATGCAATTCCTCAGTGTTCTTGCAGGGCATCCAGGGTCGTCCCATGATGCTTATATATTGTAGAGCTCCGGCTTATTTCGTCAGTTTGAGTCAGGAGAATTATATGGTGGATGGCTCCAGGGTAAGTTTGCTCACATTCCATCAATCCATTTTCACTGTATGGCAATGAATATAGTTGATGACTCATGACTTAACCTATTGCTGTTTTTAGCCCTTGATGACATGTTAAACAATATTGTAGCTTAGAATGTGTATTTTATGTTAGTATTTTTAAATTATTTCAGGGGATTCTGGATATCCACTCCTGCCCTTGCTCCTGATGCCCGTTCTTTGCCTGCAGAATGCGGGCCAGGGGTTCTCTAATCGGGCACTATGCAAAACCCGGCCCGTGGTGGCGAGGGCCCTCTGGCTTTTAAAGTCCAGATTTAGGTGTTTGGACCATACGGGGGGGGGGGGGGCACTGCAGTATGACCCCAACAAGTTTATACCAATATTTTAATTTACGTTTTTTAACAGGGACCACACGTGCCAGAGTGGCACAACTGAGTGTCAGGGTCCTTCAGTTGGTGGGCGAGATGCAGGAGCTGCGCAACTCGTTGGAAACCACAGATGAAGAATAATGTCATGTGGCCTGCCATTGCTATGTATTTTGTTTTTTATAGTTGTGAAAATTTGACATTTTCAAAATTTGTAAAAATTGTATATTTTATGATGGAATAAAAAAAAAATGTTACAGTGTCATTTCATTTACAAAATACATTAACACAAAACTAATGGGCCCAGAAATATTTAAAGATGAATATTCACATGACCGAGAAGTGATTTGGGTAAGTTTTAGGGGGCTAAAATGGAAGAAGAACCTAACCGCGAAGTGGTTTGGGTGAGCTTTAAGGGTCCAAAAGGGAAGATGGAGGATAGTGCTAAGTGGTTTGGGTGAGCTTTAAGGGTCCAAAAGGGAAGATGGAGGATAGTGCTAAGTGATTTAGCTAAACATTGTGTTAGAAGTGAGGGTGGAAATATGTAGGCGAGCACTTTAATGAGTTTGTAGTGCGCAGGCGCAAGATCGTAAGGTTTTCCGTCTGGACGAATATTTATTGAAAAAGGGAAACAGAATCTAACAGGAAACGTAAAGGATTCGTGGGAGGATACGATGGGAAAAGGGCAAAAACTAAAGCCTACGTTGTAACATGTGAAAATGAAACGGAAAAGTCACACTGGAAAATGACTCGTATTCGTAATCTGCCGTACGAACGGACGGAAACTTTACAGAAGGATTGCAATGCATGCATAGAATCGCTTGTACACTCATACGAGAGCGGAAACATAAAAAAAAAAACAGATCGGCACTAAAACAGACATTTTTTTTGTCATTCTGAATTGAGCCTATAGTTCAGAAAAAGAAAAGGCCACCAAGGAAGAGAAAACTTCAAGGCGACTTAAGGGAAAACTTCATTTATGTCAGGTTTTTGGTGTTCTGCCTTATTCTTTTCCTCTTTTGGAATATAAAATAAACATTTGTGCTAGGATGGTGCCCCCATACCTTTGATTTACTGTGATCAGCACACTGTTTCCAAGTTTCTTTTGCTGTGTGTCTGTGATCCTAAAGTGGTAGCAGAGTAAAAACTACTGACTACAAGTCCCAGAATTATTTCACTGTAACAGATGAGTAGGTCAGCATTAGCATATTTGGCAAAACCATACATCAGTAACAACCTCCTCAGGTAACCCTTTAGCTATTGAAACAACAGATTGTACTCCCTTAATATGCAGAGTTTGAATTCGAACAGATGGGGTTAAACCTGACATGCCTGCCTTAGCAAATAAGATGATTAGCAAGTCAGAGTATCTGATCTGTTCACTAAACACACTACTTTGGTGTACAGTCTTGAGGTAAACACATTGTTACTAGGGAAAATGGTTTTGTTTTATAACACAGAGTTGCAAGTTTCTGCATGCGGAGGCAGTAGTACACTTTTTTTGTTTTTTTATGAATCAAAGTGTAAGCCACTGGTTATTTTTTTTATACCTTATATATCTTTTACAATTTAATGAAAAATAAAAAAAAGTAAATAGTTGTAAAAGTTTTCCAAACCGAATAAGGTTTGATTCATCACCATTGTTTTACTCTACCATACTTAGTTTTGCAATTTGTTTTAAAAAAATGCACAGCAACATAGAATTTTCTCCCAATAAATAAAACAGTTACGGTGCAGAATCAATCCTTTGTTGTAAGCTAAAAGCTGGGCATTTGGCCACAAATGTTTGAAAAAAAAACATGAAGAAACAATAAGTTAGTGACTCAATTATTAAGAAATAATATACTAACCAAACCAGGCAGGGAGGAAGTGTTACAGAGAACATCTGGGACAAAATGCTGGGAAACACAACACTGTAGGTCAACTGGAATAGGGATATCACACACTAAAACCATACACATCAAACTAGAGAACACAGTTGCAACAAGGAATATACTACAGATTGGAGAATTGAGATTCACCACAAACACAGTAGCTGGAAAGACAAATTTGCCACCGCTAAACAATATGGATGGGGATAGAAACATGGGGGCCAGGGGGACCATCGACTGCCTTACCTTGCCCAGTGTTCACGGAGCTTGGCCATTTCCACATAAAAAGAGTTGCATTTCATTCACAATGTGCAAATTTGCTATTTCACTTCACACATGCTATTTTGTACGATGTGCACAAGTGTGAAACATTTGCACAGTGCCGTGAATCGCATTTGTGTATGGTTTTCGTGGATTTTTGGTGCATGGGCATGAATCATCCCTAATAATGGAAACTTTGAAAAATGCCATCAAAAGTGAAATTACTCTTTAATAACAAGGAGTTTTCTCCAATGACTTGGGCCCTTATTTAACAAGGGATAGCGCCAGGTAGCGAATGGTGAGCGAACGGTAATGACGCTCACCGCCACGAGAACGCCGGCTCCCCTCCGCAATCACACATTTATCAAACCGAACCCCACAGCACCAGCGAGCAACCTTGAACAGCGACAATGCATTGCAATGGAGCAATTTTTAAATATTCATAATTAATTGCTATTTTTTTTTTTTTTTTTAATGTCAAAAATTCTGTGACCACTTCTGCAATGTTAGATATTTTTTTTAAGCTAAAAAAAAAAATTGTGCAGAATTGATATTACAGGTCTGATATTAATGTATTCATATTACAAAATGTTTTGAAAAACATGTTTTTTTTTTTTTTTTCTAAAAATATGGTTGTTTGGGGGTTAAAAAACTACTTTTAACCCATCGCCGCCAGCGCTCTGGGGTTTAAACAAGCATTTCACAGCGCGAGAATTTTTGGAGCGTGATTTGTTAATGAATATGCTGGGAGCCGTTCGCTATGGCCGTTCGCTGTCATGCGCTCCCATACAGCGCGGAACCTGTCAAACAGCGACTCATAACCCCGTATTCAACATTACCGCACACCGTCTGAGTCGCTGTCAACAGCCGAACAACGGCCAAGCACAGCGAATACTAGCGGGTGCTGTGAAAATAACGCTACTGTCGCTCATCTGTCGCTACCTGGCGCTATTAATGAATCAGCCTGCCCATCCTGGTGACAACAAAGAATCATTTTCAGAGCCCTCATTCCAAAAAGATGTTAAGAAGCTTTCCAACCTAATGGAAGACATCCTAGCAATAGGTTAAAGAACCTTTTACAAATGGTTCACAATGGCCTATGTAACATGACATCACCACTGACTGCACTGAAAGACCAATTACCCTTGTGACAAAACTCACTTTGTCAAGGGAGAGTGAAGGATGAGAACCAGTAACGGTAAACTCTGACATTACAACCATGACAATGAGGCAGCATGAGCATGACCTATGCTGTCTGAAGAAGCTTTCGTAAAAAGAAAGTGGGGTTCATTGCACTGAAAACAAATTTTTCTGTCTAATGTATCTGAAGTTTTCTTTATTTGTGTCTCAAAATAGTATTAAATGAAATAAATCTCAATCCCAATGTCTTATAAGAAGCTCTGAAATAAGTACAATTATTAATATGCTTGCTTGCTCAACTTATCACATGTCGACATAACAAACTATTTAGACAATTTAAAGGTACTAACAAGACTTTGTGCAGTGGACCTAAACCAAGACCCCACAAAAAGGAAAAAGGAGCTTTAAAAAGGTTTTTAAATGTAGTCTAAGACTTTTTTATATTTTTATGCAGAATTGTATGTGTAGGTCTGGAACTAAAGTGTCATCGTCAGAGTGTTAAAACAATGTCATTCCATGCGTTTTTGCTTTGTTACTGGTGTATAAGTCTTCAAAAAACAGACTTTGATCACACAGCGTCTGGCACTGTAGGCTAGAGCGCCCAGCTTTAGAGCGCCAACACTGTGTGTGTGTAGTTTTTTGTTAAATATGGTGTGGAGCGCCGAGTGCCGGACACACTGAGCTGGCGTTACAGCATTGTCCTCTTGTTAGATGTCGTGCAGCCTTGGGCGCTATGACCTCGGGACACCATCTAGTGTTCGCTGCGTCGTTGTTTTCTCAGATGCAGTGTAGTGTTTTGCGCTCTGTCCTCGGGGTGTTCCATAGCGTTTGTACCTTGCGACGGGTTCAAAGGTCTTGCTTTCGATTTTGCTTTATGCACTTTCGGTTTTCCTCAGCGGAACGATTGCTGCCACCAAGTGCTGCTTCTGCCAATTCCCCCTCAGTTCATCATTTAAAGAGTCAGCGTGTAGACCCAAGAGTCAACGGGAAAATACTCAAGGTATGTTTTTTTTTTCCTTTGGTGTGTTGAGGCCTTCTTTAATTGTGTTTAATCGTTTCTGGCTGTGTTTTAGCGTTTATGCATTAATATTTGTGCTGTTATTTTTTCACTTTAGAGTTTTTGCTGCTTAGTGCAAATGTATTGTTTTTTTTTTAATTTGGTTACTGTAAATGTTTTAATTGTTAGTACTGTTATTAAAGTGGATCCCAACACATGGAACAGATTTTAGTAATATATTATATTACTGGGATTTGAATTTCTTTATACCCCAGGACATCCCAAATTGGGATGGGTCACTGTATACAAATTCCCAGTTTGACCATAGGCGTGAGCAGTGGTGCTATCCCTGCCAGGGCCGGATTATGAGAGGGGCGCAAGGGGCTAGAGCCCTTGCCCTGCAAAGGGGGCCTCCACTAACCTTTGGGTTATTGTCTGGTCCAGGAGGCTTTTCAGTCTGATGGGCCATCAGCGGCGGTGGGGGTGCGCCTAGGCAAGCCTTTTTTATTTTTTCAAAAATGCAGCCAAAGCCACCACAGAGCAGGACGGAGAGTCTAGATCAGCAAAGACGCTGCCAGCAACTCTACAGTGATGGGGGCGTGCAGAGCGGTCACTGCACTTAAGCCACCAAGCACAGCCACTGGCAGCTCAATGCAGGTGACTGTAATCTGCTGGACCAGCTGGGCGACTACACCCCCCACCCAGAATGGCAAAGCAGGAGTTCCCGAGCAGCACGCACCCGCTCAAGGGTGGCACAAGGGACTCAATCTGGCGTTCCAGTGAGTAGACGGGTGCCAGATAATCACCAATCAGTTACTTGTTTGTACTATTATTTTAAAGGAAGAAAAAATACTGTATCCGAGGCCTCCACCACACTTAACCGGCCCTGATACCCACTAGCCCTCTATCTAGACCTTTGTGTGTGGCACACAATTCTGCCTGTTCACTTTCCTTACATGAAGCCTTGGATCTGACCACAGTGACTGGAGGAGAGGCTGCTCATGCTTTGTTGAGCCGGATCATTTTTTTTTTGTGTTTTCCATCCACAATCCTTTTATGGCTGGTTAAACCCAGATTGTTTTGTGATTTTTTGGTTACACTTTAAGTAAATGTAATTTTAAATGTATTTATATTTGTAATATTGTTTGGCTTAAACCGGACCTTCACCATGATTTATTGAAAAGCCCAAACTCTTAAAATGATTCCCCAGCATCTAAAATTAATATATTTTAAGTTTTTAGTCACTTATTATTCTTTCCCCCACTGGGCTGCAACTCTGTTCAGGACTTTAGGATACGGGCGCCGCCATCTTGACTCAGAAGCATCACACTTACTGAGGAGAGGAGAGTGGGATAAAGTACAGGGGGGCGAGTTATAGCTGTGCTTTGCTCAGACAGAGCAGAGCTGGGGTCAGGAAAAGGTCAGCAATCCCAGAATGCAGAGCAGCACAGTCAGAAGGCACTTCCTGTTTGCAGGCTGCCTGATGTTCCATGAGCCGCCATCTTGGATGTTTAAAGGCTCATAACATGCAGTAGATGCAGGTAGGATGATTTTTAATGTGAGCAATCTGTATGTACAGGGTGTGGGAAACATATGAGATAGACTCTTATTCAGAGTGAAGGACCGCTTTAATGTTTTTTTTTTCTTTTTTTTAATATTCTTTGTGCACATCTAGGATTTTTGCATCCACCAGTATGATTATGCCATAACCCAGAAGGCCAGCATTGTGGAGGAGATGAAGGCGACTGTGTCCCGGCGCTTCAAAACCGACCTTAGGCCAAAGTCGATCCGCCATCGCTGTTCTGACTCTGACTCTGACTCTGATTCTCGCCAGGAACCAGAGAACGTGTATAGGCTCTGTGATGCCTAAGCTTCTGGTAAGTTCTATACACACACACATATAAATAAAAAAAAAATCTTTTGAGACCTACATTTGTGTTTTGTTTTTATTTATCATATTATTGTTTGTCTCCACACACGCACAGGATTAGGTATACGTAAAAAGGATAAAAAAAAAAAGAAAAAAGAACAATAAAGAACAAAAAAGGATAAAAAAAGAACAAAAAAAAAAAAAAGAAAAAGACAAAAAAAAATAACTTAGGGGTCATCTAAGCTATTTGCGTAATGTGGGTGGAAAATAACACTACTGCTGATAGTTTAAAAACAATGGGGATTAATAGCAGCATTGGAACGCTCAGGTGCTGCAGTGAATGAGGGAGAGTGCTTCTACAGTGCCACACACACATCGCATTTATCAATGCTAAACTGATTACTACAGCATCACGTTTTGACCGAAATGCTAGGTTACAGTGCCTGAAACCCACGGGGAGGCCGATTCATTAATAGCGCCAGGTAGCGACAGATGAGCGACTGAAGTATGGCGCTATGAGCGCCGCTAGCGTATGCCGCGGGCGGTAGCGATTCGCTATAGCAGGCCTCCTCAGTCGCTACTTGGCGTTGTTGGGAACAACGCCTACATTGCTGAATATGATGTTTCAGATCAGCTTTGTAGGCGCTGTCATTTTGACCACGCTATTCAACACAGCGCCTGCGCTTTGCTTTGCTTTGGGCTTGAAATCAATGTTAGTACCTTCAGAAGTAAACACATTGCAACATGTTTCTTTTTATTATTTTTATTTTGGTTTTAAATGTTTTTTTAATTAAAGTAAAATTAGCAAAATAAATTTTGGATTTTTCAGGTAGTTTCTCGGGGTGCCTGAAAAAGAATAAAAAGTGCAGTTAGTATTTATATTTAATGTGGCTTTTTCGCTGTAAAAAACTAAAGCAATAATTTTTTAAAAACATTTTTGTCCAACTTGCACAACAACCCTAATTGTTATGTTGGTCAACTTCCACCCCCCCTTATAGTGGTTTAGGTCATCTTACACCCCCCTTATAGTGGTTTAGGTCATCTTACACCCCCCTTATAGTGGTTTAGGTCATCTTACACCCCCCTTATAGTGGTTTAGGTCATCTTACACCCCCCTTATAGTGGTTTAGGTCATCTTACACCCCCCCTTATAGTGGTCTTGGTCATCTTACACCCCCCTTATAGTGGGTTTGGTCACCTTACACCCCCCTTATAGTGGTTTAGGTCATCTTACACCCCCCCTTATAGTGGTTTAGGTCATCTTACACCCCCCTTATAGTGGTTTTGGTCATCTTACACCCCCCTTATAGTGGGTTTGGTCATCTTACACCCCCCTTATAGTGGGTTTGGTCATCTTACACCCCCCTTATAGTGGGTTTAGGTCATCTTACACCCCCCTTATAGTGGGTTTAGGTCATCTTACACCCCCCTTATAGTGGTTTAGGTCATCTTACACCCCCCCCTTATAGTGGTTTAGGTCATCTTACACCCCCCTTATAGTGGTTTAGGTCATCTTACACCCCCCTTATAGTGGTTTTGGTCATCTTACACCCCCCCTTATAGTGGTTTTGGTCATCTTACACCCCCCTTATAGTGGGTTTGGTCATCTTACACCCCCCTTATAGTGGGTTTAGGTCATCTTACACCCCCCTTATAGTGGGTTTGGTCATCTTACACCCCCCTTATAGTGGGTTTGGTCATCTTACACCCCCCTTATAGTGGTTTTGGTCATCTTACACCCCCCTTATAGTGGTTTTGGTCATCTTACACCCCCCTTATAGTGGGTTTGGTCATCTTACACCCCCCTTATAGTGGGTTTGGTCATCTTACACCCCCCTTATAGTGGGTTTGGTCATCTTACACCCCCTTATAGTGGTTTAGGTCATCTTACACCCCCCTTATAGTGGGTTTGGTCATCTTACACCCCCCTTATAGTGGGTTTGGTCATCTTACACCCCCCTTATAGTGGTTTAGGTCATCTTACACCCCCCTTATAGTGGGTTTAGGTCATCTTACACCCCCCTTATAGTGGGTTTGGTCATCTTACACCCCCCTTATAGTGGGTTAGGTCATCTTACACCCCCCTTATAGTGGGTTTGGTCATCTTACACCCCCCTTATAGTGGGTTTGGTCATCTTACACCCCCCTTATAGTGGGTTTGGTCATCTTACACCCCCCTTATAGTGGGTTTGGTCATCTTACACCCCCCTTATAGTGGTATAGGTCATCTTACACCCCCCCCCCTTATAGTGGGTTTGGTCATCTTACACCCCCCTTATAGTGGGTTTGGTCATCTTACACCCCCTTATAGTGGCTTTGGTCATCCTTCACCCCCCCTTATAGTGGTTTTGGTCATCTTACACCCCCCTTATAGTGGGTTTGGTTATCTTACACCCCCCTTATAGTGGGTTTAGGTCATCTTACATCCCCCTTATAGTGGGTTTAGGTCATCTTACACCCCCCTTATAGTGGGTTTGGTCATCTTACACCCCCCTTATAGTGGGTTTGGTCATCTTACACCCCCCTTATAGTGGGTTTGGTCATCTTACACCCCCCTTATAGTGGTTTAGGTCATCTTACACCCCCCTTATAGTGGGTTTAGGTCATCTTACACCCCCCTTATAGTGGTTTCTGACAAATTATGATTGGAGCCAAAAAATATTTTCCCTGTAGTGCAGTACTTGGATTAGAGTGAAGGGTAGTTAGCTTACCGCAAAAAATGAAGTGATCATGCTTTCCCTTAGCTCAAAGCCAGTCTGGGTGTCCTCACTTCTTTCTGCGGCCAAGTTGGGGATTTCGGGCACCAGTGCTGTTTCTTCAGGTGATTGGATTCTGTGGAATATGCAAATATTGTGGAGCACACAGCAGGCGAGGATGTTCTTGGAGACCTTTTGTGGACTGTACAGCATCTCTCCTCCTGGGCGTGCCAAACAGAGAAAGCGTGCTTTCAGCAGGCCGATGGTTCGTTCCACAATGCTTCGGGTTTTGCGGTGTGCTGCATTGTAGCGTTCATGGGCAGAGGTCTGTGGGCTTCTGACCGGAGTCATCACCCACGTTCTCTGCCCATATCCTTTTTCCGCTGTGGAAAAAAGACAAGGAGATAGACAGCAATTAGTACTAGTACATGTTTTTGGTTTCATTTTTAAAAATTTCGCTTACTACGCCACATATTTTATGCCAAATACTTTGACATGGTTAATTATTTACCCAGTAGCCAGCCAGCTGGCATTTCGTTGTTCTCGAACTTCCGGCACAGGACTGTCCGCTGCAGGACGTAAGAATCGTGGCATGAGCCGGGGAACCCCGATCTCACGGCCCGCAGCGTCATTTCATGGTCACAGACCACCATGATGTTCATCGAATGATATTGTTTTCGGTTCCTGAAATACAGCTCCTGTGCACGGGGAGGGCGGAAAGTGATATGTGTACCATCAACGCACCCTAGCACATTCGGGATCCCTCCCATTAGATAGAAAGCATGTTTTATTTTGGCAACCTCATCCTCATCCTCAGGAAACTTGATGTAAATAGGGATCAAATCACAAATCGCCAGAACTACCTGGATTAATATGCGGCTCATTGTAGCCTGGCTGATCCCGCTGAGGAGGGCAGAGGTTGCCTGGAAGGTCCCTCGTGCCAAAATATTCAAAGTGGCACACAGGCGTACTATGCCTGGAATGGAACGAGTGCGTTTGGTGGATGGCTCGATTTTGTGCTTAATCTGATCATATAGGGACTGTAGTGCAGCACGATTCAGACGGAAGCGGCTCCTGATCTGCTCGTCACTTAAGTCCCATACTGAAAGGCGGATTCCAAAGGAGCGGGGTGCCCTAAGCCTCACAGCACCCCCCTCCCTGTCCTCCTGCTCTTCCAGCATTCGCACACATCCATCCACCCATACCCCATACATCACCCTCTTATCCATCACACACTCAACAGATATACCAAATAAGCCAAACAAAACAAAAAACCACAAACACACCACACACACAAACAATCACACTCCTCACACACTCACTACAATGCAGCTCACCACAAAACCAGAAGTATAGTGGTCCAAACCACCAGATTGCTGAAAAACAGCTTTCTAAGTTAGGCACAACCAAGAGGGGAGTTGCTGCACAGCCCACAAAAGGCCCCAAAATCAAGCCTCACTTGCTGTATGCTCCACAATATTTGCATATGCCAACAAAATCAATCTCCTAAAGAAACAGCACTGATGTCAGAAATCACCCAACAAGCCACAGAGAGTAAGGACCAAACCCAGCCAGACACTCAAATGAGCTAAGGGAAACAAGCACCACACCACAGCCTTTGCCACAGTGTAACAATACCAGAAGCTTGCCAAATCCAGCCATTTATACTTCACTTTGAAAAAGGACAAGTCCGCTTTGCCACCTTTTGCGTTGCTCTGCTATTTCCGGTCTCCAATTAGCTGACCCAGGTGTGCGTGAAATGGAGTGCGCACACGCACGCTAGTAGCGCTACTAGCGTACGTGAGCCTAAACTTGCGTGCATTAACGGACATGGCAGAAAATTCTGTGGTGGGCCAATGAAAGGTAAGCTGCTGTTTATTTAAATAGCCGTTAGTATAGCCACATGTCACAAGTGTTTAATATACATGAGTACATTGTTGTCTTTGGTTGTGTGTTGTTTGGTTAATGAGGTCTGTAATTAGTTAATTGCCTACCACACATGGTTCAGTCAGTGCAGTGGAGGTGTTGCTACAAGCACCTGGCCAGTATGTGTGAATCTATTTAGTGGACCTGTTTGTGATTGGCTGTTAGAGCACATAAAACCTGCCCAACCCAAATACAGGGCGATGCCATTCTGTAGTCTGCATGCGTGCTTGTTGGTTGTGTATTGGTGTGTGTGTGCAGCTACAGGATGGAGCCAAATTCAGGACATCTGTCGGCCACAGCAGGCCCAAGTAGGAGTGTGGTGGGTGCTGTGCGCAGACCTCCCTTACGGAAAAGGGCCCAGCCTGAAGGTGGTGCAGCACCCCAGGCTAAGCGCCCAGGTGCCAAGAGGGAGCCTGAATTTAATTTGGCGGAGAATAATAATCTTGTGCGCCTTACCCTTGCTAAATGGGAGCTGCTCTTTGGCTCCCAAAGCAAGTCAATAGGCAAACAAGAAAGAAGCAAACTGTGGGATGCCATTGGTGAGGAGCTTACTAGCAGTGCTCAACACCCACGTAGTGGCCCATCCTGCAGGAAACGCTTCTACACTTTGAGAGGGGCCCTTATAAAAAAGATGAATCACGATCTTGATGTCGAGAGTGGGACCATCCAGGGTCCAAAGAGTACCTACAGGCCGTATGAGGAGATGCTGAAGGGCAAAATTCCACTTGCTCGGCTGCAGGGTGTGGATCCTGGGGATGACACCACAGGTTGGACTGAAGGTACATATTTTCTGTCTATTTTGTGATGGTAATGTTAATGTATGTGATTTGCTTTGTCTCTTTCTGGCCAACTAACAGTAGGACCTGTGAAGTAGTACATTATACCTCATAAATGTTTTACTTTCCTGTGTGTTGCTTTCTGCATAGGTGCACATGGTGCTGTCCATGAGTCGGGGGAGGAGGAGGACACCCACAATCCTGCCCTTCAAACAACCTCCAGCCTAACCCAGTCTGCCATTGAAGGTATTTAACACTAATTTAGGGGCTGGTTGTTTTTTGACAAAATGGGTGTGGGAGCACCTCAAACAATAGCTTGTACCACTGTTGAGGATTACTAATATGGACCTGCGGCCTAATTTCACGGCCACTTTAACCCTCACAGAAACTAACTAACAAGGCCCTAACCTGTGTAGCTATGTGGGAAGCCAGAGATGTGTGGCCATATATCTGCATATACATGTGGAAGCCACACTGGCCTTGATTAGTGAATATTAGTGATTGAGCTGCTCACACACACCTAAATGCATGTTTTATTTTGTGCCGCACATTACCAATGGCTAAATGTTTGCTTTGTTTTTGCCTAGCTGCCCCGCCATTGGCACCAGCATCTCCTCAGGAGCTTTATCCGCTTTACCACAAGTGCATGTCTATCATTCCTCTTTTTGATTTGTAGGCCAAGTGACTGGTTCATCTTTGGACCCCACTTCCGATGTTGCAGGTCAACAGGACCCTGTTGGTGTGTATTGCAATAAATAATGTATCCTTTCTGCTGTTTATGTTACACTGGTTCAATTTGGTTAGTCTAATAATCTACATGTTTGCTCTGTCAACTTGAAGATGCCTATTTTGAGTGCTTTTTCTATCCCCAGGGTCAGTCTAATAGTTTTGGGAGTGATTGCAATGCATTTTTTGGGTAAATTTAAAGACAAACATTCACCCAAGTAGTTGGAGGAATATTTAGAGACATTAATTGTGTCTTTTAGTTGGCCAGAATATCGGAAGTGGCTGTCCGGAAAGGGCCCTTCACGTTGAGGCTGCCAGAGATGAGGGTAAGTTGTTTTGGCTTGATTATCTAGTATGGATTTTTGCTATACTTTTGTTGTACTTTATTCGGCCAACTTGTGTTTAAACATGTATTTTCGAGGGCAAAGCTCGAGTGAGGGCCCCACTCCAGACATCTGGGAGATGGCGGGTATGTGTAATTTTAGCAATGTGTCTGATCTTATTTGGCCCAATTATTGCCTCATATTCCTCTTACATACATGTTAGCAATCTGAGTTTCCAAGATACCTTTTGGCTAGTGTGTAATCTGGCACTTTGTGGAGGTATGGCCTCAATAGTCTATCCATGTTACATTTGAGTTTGGTTCACTGACCTAATAACCTGACTTTCCTGTTTAGCATATGCCAACTTGCCGGAGCTCTCTGATGTGGATTTGCCCCTCTCTGGCAGCGAGACCCCGCTCCTACCTGTGTCGGACGTCACGGAGGTAACATGGCTGATTTTGAGGACCAATAACCAAATTGGCATGTTCGTGGGTAGGCGATGAACCAACATGTCACATTTCCTTTCTTGGTTGTTTTGGCAGGAGGCGGGACCAGAACCCCAAGCTGGGACCTCTTCCCAAGTGCCATGTGGCCAAGCTTCAGAGGCTCAAACAAGGGTAAGTTGTATTGTTACAGTTTGGCCAAATGATTTGGAGGGGCATAGCTGCATTGGTTCTGTTTGACTAAAATGTTGTTTTCTATTTTGTTAGCCTCAAACCAGAGCAAGAGGAGGTGTGGCACCAACCAGTGCTGATTTTTATGAGCTAGGGGTCCGGATGCTGGAGGACTACAGTCGCCAACAGCCGCGTGATGTAACTAATGAGCGCATTGCCGCGTTGGAACATCAGGTGCTGATGTGTCAGCAACAAAATGAGGCCCAGCAGCGCCAGATAGACCAGTTGCGACAAGCCCAACACCAACAAAATAACCAGGAACTTGTTCGGCTGTCCAATCTGATGGAGCAATCTCTCCAGCGCCAGGAAGAATCTCTCCAGCACCAGGAACAAAGTTTGTTGTTGACACAACAGCTCATACAACAGCAGTCTATTTTTTTTACTGCACTGTTGGCCCCCAACACTGCCCCTAGCAATGACTCCCAACCTCCCCGGGCCCCAAGCCAAGAATATTAATTTGTTTGTTGTTGTAAATTTTTTTCCAAAATATATTTGATTACCCCACCTCTAAATTGTGTTTTTCCTAAGACATAGCTAAGAACACAGTCAGGGATGAGTATCTTGATCTACATATGTAAATGTAGGCAAAAATTAATGCCACACATTGGTGACCATAGCTTACTATGGTTTACACATTAAATGGCTACAAAGGTATGGCAAAATTTACACACGAATGGGTTTGTAGACACTTAAACTATGCTTGACAAGGCACAACACACTGTAATTAGCAAAATACAAAATATTTATTAATAAAGGCGGGCAACAGGCCCAACATTTGGCCACAAAGTGGCTAAAACCAGGGGCCAGTCATCACCCCACCCTAACGACGCCTCTTCTTGGCCAGCAGCATAAGGCGAAGACGCCGGATCGACCGCCACAGTCTGCGATGCTGGTTTTCACAAGCTGTAGAGAGTAGAAAAAAAACAGATTTTAAAAATTGAATGTGACCTCAACAGACACAGATGTAGCAATGTAATGTCAGTGGGTCCAATTAGCTGACGCTCACATTAACATTGTTGCCCACTGTGCCCTTAGGTGTTACCATTATATGAGTACTAGTGGCTGGCTTAAATGTGGCCACCACATCCCAAGTATACATTTACTCTTAACTCTTGGGAATAAAAGAAGGTATAAGTCCCAGTGTGGAAATTTATGTGTTTAGTCACAGCCAAACATCAGGGCCTAAGTCCTAACGAGTAAACTAGTTTGTCCAAGAATCTTAGAGGTCACGACCTAAGCAGGGCCATTTGGTTGGGTAGAAACCACAATTTGTCTCTATGTGGCAAACTCAAGAATGTGAGGCAACAACCAAGCATGCAGACATGCATGTAGGATTGTTGGCCAAACACATGTAACCTAGATGTGTGTTGATTAAACACATAGGTACATTGTAAATGTCTGCAGATTTGACTATAAGACATAGGGTTCACAAGTCTTTAGGCATATGAAGTGGGATGTACTCACCATCGCAGCTGTGGTGGGGGCCCATGCTGCTGGCCGTCCCGGGAGGTGTGGTGGGGAGGATGGTCACCGGCTCCGTCTGCGTGGCAACATCTGTCATGAGAAAGCAAAAGAGAAAAGCAAAATTAGTGGGCCAATGACACATGACTATTTGTCATCCATCTGGTTATGGAGTCTGCCAACTCAAATGCTTGCATGGTTACACACATGTTGTCCAACATTAGCATCTTTCATGGTCCATGAGTTCATGTAAATTCTTTTGGGTTGCAACATGGACACATAAAGATAATGTGTCAAGAACCTTGTCAGTGCAATGTTAAGGACTAATTTGCAGTTGATTGTAGAATGTTACTAGTGTGCAACATGTGTTAGCCGGAACAACTTAACCAAATAACACATTTGCTATCCCCCTTCATGGTGTGGGCAGAAACATAGGGGTGTTTGCCATTTGGATTGCACTGTAGTGGGGTTTGTGATGTTAATGTACATTATCAAACCAGCTTGTACTATGGACCAGGAAACACGTGTCTGTTAAAAGTGGGCCAAGACCCAGGATTGATACTATTCTGTGTTTTGGTCCACTTTGGCAGAGCACAACAATTTGAGTGAGACACCGTCCGCCGCCGCTGCCTTCCGCGCATCACTCCTCCAGTGTGTGCGCACGCGCAGGCCATTATGAAACAGAGAGCGCAGGCGCACACACATCTAGAAGGGCACGCAGGAGGCTGCGGCGGTGGCTTCTGCCACCCCCAATGAGGTAAGGAGTTTGTGGGCTTTTTTGGGGGGGCCCTGGGTGAGGGAGGTGATTGGTCAGGGAAGCTTAGAGATTCCAAGCACAATCAACAATGGGTGTTGGTCCACTTTAAGGAATGTCATAACATATGGAATGTGAGGGATAACAACAAACACTTACCACGACTATGCCCGTGGAGAAGGTGTTGCCAAAAGGCCATGGAGGTGCCGCCTATATGATGCCCTGCAGATTAGAGAGGAATGGCAAGGGCTAAGTACAAATGGCCAGATGAAACCTGTCACAGACTAACAATGACAAAATGTGCACTCACCAGGGGATGATCCGCCACTTGAAGCCCAGGGAGGGCTCTGAGCCTCAGCTCCTCACACTCTGCTCCGAAGATCCCCCAGCCAAAGGGCCACCCTCCTCCCTCTCACTCCCTGCTCCTTCAGGGAGTGTGGGAGAGTCCATTCCTTCCACCCCACTTGGACTCCCCACTTGAGAGTGGCCCCTTGGCTGTTGAGACTCCTCAGAGTCAGAGTGTGAGGAGCTGAGGCTTGATCCTGCCAGCCCCTCAGCAGCACACTCCTCTGGGGCGTCATCCCCTTCCTCCCCTGGGTCCTCTAAATAGGAGCCGCGAGAGGGACCCTCCCCCGAGGACTCCCTTCCCACGTTTCCCCAGGGGAGGACGCTTATCTGTGTTGAGGGGGTTAATGAAAATAATTAATATTAATACCCAAAATGGACACAGCTTAGCAGATTATTTACCCAAAAGTATAAACATAGCATAAGCTTAAACTTACCTGAAGCGTAGGCATCATATAGGCGGTACACGCCTTCAGGGTCCCGGCGCTTGAAGTCCGACCATTTTTGCATTATTGCTCGGACTGAGAGGTGGGTGTCGAAGCGCCGGGACACTGTGGCCTTCACCTCCATGGCAATTCGCTTCTTGCCCCCACGCATAGTCGTATTGGTGGATGCAGAAATCCTATGAGCAATGAAAAACAAACACAAATCAATACATGACATCAGAACAATGGCCTAAACAGTTATACTGAGAACAGATTAAAGTGGACCAACACCCAGGATTTTGACTATTCTGGGTTTGGGTCCACTTTGGTGGGGCACACCAACCGGGGGTGGGCCGCTGTCTGAAACCCCCTGGGAAGGCCAGAAATACTCAACTGACCACGCTCCCACGTGACTGCGGTAGGCTATCACAGCGCTCTGCGCCGCTGTGGTATGCGCGTCCAAGGCCGCTTGGACGTGCATACCAGCTCAGCTGCCTCTGAGCGCTGTAGGATGCGTGTGGCGATTCACTCTAACAGGGAGGGCGTCTGCGCAGGCCATTAACAAATGTCCGGCGCAGGGGCGCACCCTGCTAGAGGGAAGCGCAAGACGCATCCACGGCTCACGCATGCAGAGATGGGACGGGGCTGAGGTAAGGTCTTTGTGCCTCCAGGGGGGTTCATCCCCGCAGGACATCCCGATTTGGGATGCCCCGTGGGGAGTGATCAGATTGGTCCTGAAAACTACGAGATTTCAGGGCCAATCCCCCCTGTGTGTTGGTCAACTTTAAACATAAAATCCAAGATAAACATACTCACTTTGACCACCTGGCCGTTTAGGCGGCTATCCACCCTTTTACGCTTTGCTTTCGCTGGCCCAGGAGGGGAAGGGGTGGGAGGGGGGTTAGGTGGGGGAGGTGAGGTAGGTGGGGGAGGTGGGGGAGGGGTGGTGGGGTCAGAATCAGAGGAGGAGCTGGGGAGGCGCAGAATCCGTCTCCTGGGCATGGTGGAAACGCAAAGGAGGAAACAGGAACCGGATATGACCAAAGCGACAGGGGGAAAAAAAAAACGCTCCGCGCACAAGGAACAAGCTAATATCCGCTATGTCTAAGCTAAGTGGCGGAAATAGTCGATTTACGCATTCCAAAAAGCTATTGGACTAAGCGCTAGGGATGAGCGAATCGATCCGGACGAACCCGGATTCGATCCGAATTTCAGGAAAAATTCGATTCGGATCGAATCCGAATTTCCCCGCGATTCGATCACTCGAAGTTTTCCTTTAACATCCATTCATTTACATTACAGGCATTCTAAGATGGCGGGCGGGACATGTCTGGACATGTATCCCGCGCCAGTGCAAGCTGGGGCAGTCACATGCAGCCTATCAGCAGCCAGCAAGCCCGGTGACGTCACACAGCGGTATTTAACGGCGGCCATCTTGCTTTTCCTCATTTCTCTATTGCATTCGTGACAGACAGACAGAACGCTGTGTAGCTGAGGCAGTTAGACAGGCTGGAGACAGGGACAGACAGGGACAGGCTGGAGACAGGCAGGAGACAGGCAGGAGACAGACAGGAGACAGACAGAAAGCCAGGGAAAGGTAGGAAAAACGGAGCTGGCTGACAGGGAGATTTTTTTTTTTTCATCCAGCCTTTGTTAGCGTTTTCAGGCTGCTTATAGTAACTAACTGTGCATATATACTGAACTGATCTTAAGTCTGCTGTGAGGCATCCCATTCTGTGACTAAAGCAGCCTCTGTTTAAGACCATATAAGCATTTGCTCTTATCATATTTGAAATTAGGCCTGATAAAGACACTTTTGCTGGCCAAAGCCCTACTGGACCCTGCCAGCTCGATTCCTGCCCGGGGCATCCCATTCTGTGACTACAGCAGCCTCTGTTTAAGACCATATAAGCATTTGCTCTTATCATATTTGAAATTAGCCTGATAAAGACACTTTTGCTGGCCAAAGCACTACTGTACCCTGCCAGCTCGATTCCTGCCCGGGGCATCCCATTCTGTGACTAAAGCAGCCTCTGTTTAAGACCATATAAGCATTTGCTCTTATCATATTTGAAATTAGCCTGATAAAGACACTTTTGCTGGCCAAAGCACTACTGTACCCTGCCAGCTCGATTCCTGCCCGGGGCATCCCATTCTGTGACTAAAGCAGCCTCTGTTTAAGACCATATAAGCATTTACTCTTATCATATTTGAAATTAGGCCTGATAAAGACACTTTTGCTGGCCAAAGCACTACTGTACCCTGCCAGCTCGATTCCTGCCCGGGGCATCCCATTCTGTGACTAAAGCAGCCTCTGTTTAAGACCATATAAGCATTTGCTCTTATCATATTTGAAATTAGCCTGATAAAGACACTTTTGCTGGCCAAAGCACTACTGTACCCTGCCAGCTCGATTCCTGCCCGGGGCATCCCATTCTGTGACTAAAGCAGCCTCTGTTTAAGACCATATAAGCATTTGCTCTTATCATATTTGAAATTAGGCCTGATAAAGACACTTTTGCTGGCCAAAGCACTACTGGACCCTGCCAGCTCGATTCCTGCCCGGGGCATCCCATTCTGTGACTACAGCAGCCTCTGTTTAAGACCATATAAGCATTTGCTCTTATCATATTTGAAATTAGCCTGATAAAGACACTTTTGCTGGCCAAAGCACTACTGTACCCTGCCAGCTCGATTCCTGCCCGGGGCATCCCATTCTGTGACTAAAGCAGCCTCTGTTTAAGACCATATAAGCATTTGCTCTTATCATATTTGAAATTAGGCCTGATAAAGACACTTTTGCTGGCCAAAGCCCTACTGGACCCTGCCAGCTCGATTCCTGCCCGGGGCATCCCATTCTGTGACTACAGCAGCCTCTGTTTAAGACCATATAAGCATTTGCTCTTATCATATTTGAAATTAGCCTGATAAAGACACTTTTGCTGGCCAAAGCACTACTGTACCCTGCCAGCTCGATTCCTGCCCGGGGCATCCCATTCTGTGACTAAAGCAGCCTCTGTTTAAGACCATATAAGCATTTGCTCTTATCATATTTGAAATTAGCCTGATAAAGACACTTTTGCTGGCCAAAGCACTACTGTACCCTGCCAGCTCGATTCCTGCCCGGGGCATCCCATTCTGTGACTAAAGCAGCCTCTGTTTAAGACCATATAAGCATTTGCTCTTATCATATTTGAAATTAGGCCTGATAAAGACACTTTTGCTGGCCAAAGCACTACTGTACCCTGCCAGCTCGATTCCTGCCCGGGGCATCCCATTCTGTGACTAAAGCAGCCTCTGTTTAAGACCATATAAGCATTTGCTCTTATCATATTTGAAATTAGCCTGATAAAGACACTTTTGCTGGCCAAAGCACTACTGTACCCTGCCAGCTCGATTCCTGCCCGGGGCATCCCATTCTGTGACTAAAGCAGCCTCTGTTTAAGACCATATAAGCATTTGCTCTTATCATATTTGAAATTAGGCCTGATAAAGACACTTTTGCTGGCCAAAGCACTACTGGACCCTGCCAGCTCGATTCCTGCCCGGGGCATCCCATTCTGTGACTACAGCAGCCTCTGTTTAAGACCATATAAGCATTTGCTCTTATCATATTTGAAATTAGCCTGATAAAGACACTTTTGCTGGCCAAAGCACTACTGTACCCTGCCAGCTCGATTCCTGCCCGGGGCATCCCATTCTGTGACTAAAGCAGCCTCTGTTTAAGACCATATAAGCATTTGCTCTTATCATATTTGAAATTAGGCCTGATAAAGACACTTTTGCTGGCCAAAGCCCTACTGGACCCTGCCAGCTCGATTCCTGCCCGGGGCATCCCATTCTGTGACTACAGCAGCCTCTGTTTAAGACCATATAAGCATTTGCTCTTATCATATTTGAAATTAGCCTGATAAAGACACTTTTGCTGGCCAAAGCACTACTGTACCCTGCCAGCTCGATTCCTGCCCGGGGCATCCCATTCTGTGACTAAAGCAGCCTCTGTTTAAGACCATATAAGCATTTGCTCTTATCATATTTGAAATTAGCCTGATAAAGACACTTTTGCTGGCCAAAGCACTACTGTACCCTGCCAGCTCGATTCCTGCCCGGGGCATCCCATTCTGTGACTAAAGCAGCCTCTGTTTAAGACCATATAAGCATTTGCTCTTATCATATTTGAAATTAGGCCTGATAAAGACACTTTTGCTGGCCAAAGCACTACTGTACCCTGCCAGCTCGATTCCTGCCCGGGGCATCCCATTCTGTGACTAAAGCAGCCTCTGTTTAAGACCATATAAGCATTTGCTCTTATCATATTTGAAATTAGGCCTGATAAAGACACTTTTGCTGGCCAAAGCACTACTGTACCCTGCCAGCTCGATTCCTGCCCGGGGCATCCCATTCTGTGACTACAGCAGCCTCTGTTTAAGACCATATAAGCATTTGCTCTTATCATATTTGAAATTAGCCTGATAAAGACAC
The DNA here is from genome assembly GCA_027917425.1 of Gastrophryne carolinensis. Taxonomy (NCBI): domain Eukaryota; kingdom Metazoa; phylum Chordata; class Amphibia; order Anura; family Microhylidae; genus Gastrophryne; species Gastrophryne carolinensis. The sequence continues at coordinate 217,418,993 of CM051239.1, read as the reverse complement.
TTTTGCTGGCCAAAGCACTACTGTACCCTGCCAGCTCGATTCCTGCCCGGGGCATCCCATTCTGTGACTAAAGCAGCCTCTGTTTAAGACCATATAAGCATTTGCTCTTATCATATTTGAAATTAGCCTGATAAAGACACTTTTGCTGGCCAAAGCACTACTGTACCCTGCCAGCTCAATTCCTGCCCGGGGCATCCCATTCTGTGACTAAAGCAGCCTCTGTTTAAGACCATATAAGCATTTGCTCTTATCATATTTGAAATTAGGCCTGATAAAGACACTTTTGCTGGCCAAAGCACTACTGGACCCTGCCAGCTCGATTCCTGCCCGGGGCATCCCATTCTGTGACTACAGCAGCCTCTGTTTAAGACCATATAAGCATTTGCTCTTATCATATTTGAAATTAGGCCTGATAAAGACACTTTTGCTGGCCAAAGCACTACTGTACCCTGCCAGCTCGATTCCTGCCCGGGGCATCCCATTCTGTGACTAAAGCAGCCTCTGTTTAAGACCATATAAGCATTTGCTCTTATCATATTTGAAATTAGCCTGATAAAGACACTTTTGCTGGCCAAAGCACTACTGTACCCTGCCAGCTCGATTCCTGCCCGGGGCATCCCATTCTGTGACTAAAGCAGCCTCTGTTTAAGACCATATAAGCATTTGCTCTTATCATATTTGAAATTAGGCCTGATAAAGACACTTTTGCTGGCCAAAGCACTACTGTACCCTGCCAGCTCGATTCCTGCCCGGGGCATCCCATTCTGTGACTACAGCAGCCTCTGTTTAAGACCATATAAGCATTTGCTCTTATCATATTTGAAATTAGCCTGATAAAGACACTTTTGCTGGCCAAAGCACTACTGTACCCTGCCAGCTCGATTCCTGCCCGGGGCATCCCATTCTGTGACTAAAGCAGCCTCTGTTTAAGACCATATAAGCATTTGCTCTTATCATATTTGAAATTAGCCTGATAAAGACACTTTTGCTGGCCAAAGCACTACTGTACCCTGCCAGCTCGATTCCTGCCCGGGGCATCCCATTCTGTGACTAAAGCAGCCTCTGTTTAAGACCATATAAGCATTTGCTCTTATCATATTTGAAATTAGGCCTGATAAAGACACTTTTGCTGGCCAAAGCACTACTGGACCCTGCCAGCTCGATTCCTGCCCGGGGCATCCCATTCTGTGACTACAGCAGCCTCTGTTTAAGACCATATAAGCATTTGCTCTTATCATATTTGAAATTAGGCCTGATAAAGACACTTTTGCTGGCCAAAGCACTACTGTACCCTGCCAGCTCGATTCCTGCCCGGGGCATCCCATTCTGTGACTAAAGCAGCCTCTGTTTAAGACCATATAAGCATTTGCTCTTATCATATTTGAAATTAGGCCTGATAAAGACACTTTTGCTGGCCAAAGCACTACTGTACCCTGCCAGCTCGATTCCTGCCCGGGGCATCCCATTCTGTGACTAAAGCAGCCTCTGTTTAAGACCATATAAGCATTTGCTCTTATCATATTTGAAATTAGCCTGATAAAGACACTTTTGCTGGCCAAAGCACTACTGTACCCTGCCAGCTCGATTCCTGCCCGGGGCATCCCATTCTGTGACTAAAGCAGCCTCTGTTTAAGACCATATAAGCATTTGCTCTTATCATATTTGAAATTAGGCCTGATAAAGACACTTTTGCTGGCCAAAGCACTACTGGACCCTGCCAGCTCGATTCCTGCCCGGGGCATCCCATTCTGTGACTACAGCAGCCTCTGTTTAAGACCATATAAGCATTTGCTCTTATCATATTTGAAATTAGCCTGATAAAGACACTTTTGCTGGCCAAAGCACTACTGTACCCTGCCAGCTCGATTCCTGCCCGGGGCATCCCATTCTGTGACTAAAGCAGCCTCTGTTTAAGACCATATAAGCATTTGCTCTTATCATATTTGAAATTAGGCCTGATAAAGACACTTTTGCTGGCCAAAGCCCTACTGGACCCTGCCAGCTCGATTCCTGCCCGGGGCATCCCATTCTGTGACTACAGCAGCCTCTGTTTAAGACCATATAAGCATTTGCTCTTATTATATTTATATTATAAGACACTTTTGCTGGGCATAGGCTTACTGCTGCCTGCCAGGTGCACTTCTGTTGAGGCATCCCATTCTGTAACATAGCATACCCCTCTTTATTTACACTAAGCAGCTCTCTTATTTACACTAAGCAGGCCTGTTGGAGGCTGAGTGTTACTGCTCACTTTTGGTGTGCATTATATTCTGTTTCATATAGACCCACCGCTGCCCGGGGTTTTTTTAAATATCACCTACTACCACGCCAGTTAGACTATGTCGGGCAGACAAGTGCCTGGAAGTGAAAAGAGGAGTGGCAGAGGCCAAGATTCCGCAGGCAGAGCTCGCATCAGACTGGGGGCCAGTAGCAGCAGGAGTCACGCTGAGAGACCTAATCTGCCAGTATCTGCTAGCGGTCGGGTCTCCACCAGTAACGCATCTGCCGTGGTAGATTGGTTGACGCGCTCATCAACAACATCATCACAACTTACGTCTGAGACCCCCAGTCTAGGGTCGGTAGGTTCCTCTGACACAACCCTGAGTTGGCATGCCCCGAGAGCAGTCCCTGTCCTCCCATTGCCTCTGGCCTACGCCGTTCCCTCCCCCAGCGACGTATCCTATGCTTTGGGTTCAGCTCCACTCTTTAGTGAGGAGGACCATCAGATAGAGGACAGTCAGCAGCTACTGCCCAGCCAAGAAATGGAGGTGGCTTCTTTAGCTAGGCAGACAAATAGTGATGTGGACAGTGTCGTGGGTGCTGCGAGCGTTCCAGCTCCTGCGCCAGACACTGTTGACGAATCCACGAACATCAGTGACGTACAGCCACAACCCGGTGATGATGATGATGATGACGATGAAGCCGATCGCACTTGGGAGCCGGGTGATGAAGGGGCTTCATCGTCATCATCAGGAGAAGAGGGGTGCAGGTTGCCCCGGAGTCAGCAGCTGAGGCAGCAAGGTGGTAGCAGTCAGCATGGGGGCACAATTCCAAAGGCTGGAGCCGGCCGGGGCCGGGGCCGGGGTAGAGCACCTGCTGTGCGGCAGTCTACCTTATCGGGAGGTAGTGGAGCAGGGGTTCCTGGAGTTGGCAACAGCAGCAGTGAATCAGTGAGGCCAGGGGGTGGGAAAAGTAGCTACTCGGCAGTGTGGCAGTTTTTCCTGAGGCATCCGCAGGAGGGTAACATGGCCACATGCAAGATATGTAGGCAAAAGGTGAAGCGTGGCCAGGGTCCAAATGTTGGCACCACGGCCCTGCGTCAACATATGATGCGTCACCATAAAACGACCTGGGAGAACCGAGGCTCCCAAGGGGTGGTCCAGTCTGCTTCCTCACCAAGTGAGCTCCCAATTTCTGCCAGCCAAGGCTCCAGCACCTCAGCCGAAGGCAGCTGTGCGTCATACCCATCCTCTGTCGCTCCTGCTCCTCCTCCTCCAAGTCATGCATCCCGCCAGCAATCCATCAGCGAAGCCATGTCCAAGAGACAGCAGTATGCGCCCACTCATCCTACGGCGCAGAAGCTGAATGTGCTCCTGTCCAAGTTGCTGGTGCTGCAGTCGCTCCCTTTTCAGGTGGTGGAATCTGCACCTTTCAGAGAACTGATGGCTTGTGCCGAGCCGAGGTGGAGAGTCCCAAGCCGTCATTTCTTTGCCAAGAAGGCAGTACCAGCGCTGCACACTTTTGTTGAACAGAAGGTGGGCCAGTCCTTGAGCCTGTCGGTGTGTAGCAAAATACATGGCAGCGCCGACATCTGGAGCTGTAACTACGGTCAGGGGCAGTACATGTCGTTTACGGCCCACTGGGTGAATGTGGTCCCTTTGCAGCAGCAACTTGGACAGGTCACGCCGCTTCGGCCTCCGCGCTCTCTGCCCATTGGGCCTGTGACACCGTGCGACTCGGCCTCCTCATCCTCCGCCATCTCCTCACCCTCCACTGAAGTCTCAGTGCCCCTCCAGTCTACCATGTGTGCAGGGCACGGAGGTGTCACGCAGTGCTTCACATGGTTTGTCTTGGCGAACGGAGTCACACAGGGGAGGAACTGCTTAAATGTATTCATCAGGAAATCCAAACATGGCTTACTCCGAGAAAACTTAAAATGGGAATCATGGTTACCGACAATGGGAAGAACATTTTGTCTGCGCTGCGCCAAGGAAGCCTGACCCATGCCCCCTGCATGGCTCACGTCTTCAATCTGGTTGTCAAGCGGTTTCTGAAGTGTTCCCCCCATCTGCAGGACATCCTAACAACTTCACGGAAACTTTGCATGCACTTCAGCCACTCCTACACTGCCAAACACACCCTTCTTGAGCTACAGCGTCAGAATGGTATCCCCCAACATAGTCTGATTTGCGATGTTTCCACCCGTTGGAATTCCACCCTTCACATGTTGGACCGATTATATGAACAGAGAAAAGCCATCACGGATTTCCTGATGATCCAAGCAGATAGGGGGACTCCCCTGTGTAACTTCAATGTCAACCAGTGGCAGCTCATACGTGACACCTGCCGTTTGCTCAGGCCCTTTGAGGAAGCCACTTTATTTGTCAGTCGGCAGGATTACGGGATGAACGACGTGATTCCACTGCTTCATGTACTACAGCACATGTTGGAAACCATGGCTGGTCAGGGCACTGGAGACATGGCGTTTACATCTTACGGCCACATAAACCCCCTTGGAGCTGAACTGGAGGAGGAGGAGGAGGAAGAGGAGGAGGAGGAGTTGCCCAGCGAAACACAGTTTAGGCTTGGCGAAATGGCTGGTTTATCTAGTCAGCGGACAGGAGAGGAGGAGCAGGAGCAGCCAGAGGAGCTAGAGGTTTTTGAGGAAGGAGAGACAGAGGACCCGGGCACACCGTGGCAGTATGCAGTGGAGATGGAGACAGGTAGTCCATCCGAGTCACTTGCGCAAATGGCACGAAGCATGCTCACGTGCTTGCGTAGTGACCCCAGAATTGTTTCCATCTGTCGGCGGGATGACTTCTGGCTGTCCACCTTATTGGACCCTCGCTTCCGGCACAAAATGGGGGCATTTTTTAAACCCACCGAGAGGGAGGACAAACTCAACTACTACAAAGACATTCTACGTAGGCAGTTGGCCGATGCCTATCTGCGCCATGGTCCATACTCTCGCAGGTCTGACTCGAGGGGACCTCTGCGCTCACCTTCCACTGCCATGGCCGCTGGGGGGGTTGGCAGCAGCAGCAGCAGAAGCTCCATCAGCAGCAGCAGCCTCAGTCTTCAGTCGCTAATGAGTAGCTTTCTACACCCGCATAGTGAGGCTACTCATGAGCAGCAGGAAGACCTGGAGCAGGACCTGAACCAGCAGGTCATGTCATACTTTGACATGACCATGCCAACACACCTTGAGGATCCGCTGGACTTCTGGGCAGCCAAACTTGATTTGTGGCCGCAACTAGCAGAGTTTGCCCTGGAAAAGCTGTCCTGCCCGGCAAGTAGCGTGCCATCTGAGCGGGTGTTTAGTGCGGCGGGGGCCATAGTTACGGCGAGGAGAACTCGTCTGTCAACTAAAAATGTGGAGAGACTCACCTTTGTCAAAATGAATCAGGGATGGATCAGCCAGGATTTCCACCCACCAATGCCTGATGCATGCGACTAGATTCAGCATGGTGCCACGTTTTACACTTTCCAAATGGTGCAAAACATATTTATGTCTTTAGGCCATTTTTTGGGCTCCTGCTGCTGCTACTGTCAACTCCTGCCAACTCCAGGGTGTGATTCATCCAATTTTTGGGCTCCTGAAGCCAACTCCAGTGTATATTTGGGCTCCTGCTGCTGCTGCTGCCAACTTCTGCCAACTCCAGGGTGTGATTCATCCAATTTTTGGGCTCCTGAAGCCAACTCCAGTGTATATTTGGGCTCCTGCTGCTGCTGCTGCCAACTTCTGCCAACTCCAGGGTGTGATTCATCCAATTTTTGGGCTCCTGAAGCCAACTCCAGTGTATATTTGGGCTCCTGCTGCTGCTACTGTCAACTCCTGCCAACTCCAGGGTGTGATTCATCCAATTTTTGGGCTCCTGAAGACAACTCCAGTGTATATTTGGGCTCCTGCTGCTGCTGCTGCCAACTTCTGCCAACTCCAGGGTGTGATTCATCCAATTTTTGGGCTCCTGAAGCCAACTCCAGTGTATATTTGGGCTCCTGCTGCTGCTGCTGCCAACTTCTGCCAACTCCAGGGTGTGATTCATCCAATTTTTGGGCTCCTGAAGCCAACTCCAGTGTATATTTGGGCTCCTGCTGCTGCTGCTGCCAACTTCTGCCAACTCCAGGGTGTGATTCATCCAATTTTTGGGCTCCTGAAGCCAACTCCAGTGTATATTTGGGCTCCTGCTGCTGCTGCTGTCAACTCCTGCCAACTCCAGGGTGTGATTCATCCAATTTTTGGGCTCCTGAGGCCAACTCCAGTGTATATTTGGGCTCCTGCTGCTGCTGCTGTCAACTCCTGCCAACTCCAGGGTGTGATTCATCCAATTTTTGGGCTCCTGAAGCCAACTCCAGTGTATATTTGGGCTCCTGCTGCTGCTGCTGCCAACTTCTGCCAACTCCAGGGTGTGATTCATCCAATTTTTGGGCTCCTGAAGCCAACTCCAGTGTATATTTGGGCTCCTGCTGCTGCTGCTGCCAACTCCTGCCAACTCCAGGGTGTGATTCATCCAATTTTTGGGCTCCTGAGGCCAACTCCAGTGTATATTTGGGCTCCTGCTGCTGCTACTGTCAACTCCTGCCAACTCCAGGCTGTGATTCATCCAATTTTTGGGCTCCTGAAGCCAACTCCAGTGTATATTTGGGCTCCTGCTGCTGCTACTGTCAACTCCTGCCAACTCCAGGGTGTGATTCATCCAATTTTTGGGCTCCTGAAGCCAACTCCAGTGTATATTTGGGCTCCTGCTGCTGCTGCTGCCAACTTCTGCCAACTCCAGGGTGTGATTCATCCAATTTTTGGGCTCCTGAAGCCAACTCCAGTGTATATTTGGGCTCCTGCTGCTGCTGCTGTCAACTCCTGCCAACTCCAGGGTGTGATTCATCCAATTTTTGGGCTCCTGAAGCCAACTCCAGTGTATATTTGGGCTCCTGCTGCTGCTGCTGTCAACTCCTGCCAACTCCAGGGTGTGATTCATCCAATTTTTGGGCTCCTGAAGCCAACTCCAGTGTATATTTGGGCTCCTGCTGCTGCTGCTGCCAACTTCTGCCAACTCCAGGGTGTGATTCATCCAATTTTTGGGCTCCTGAAGCCAACTCCAGTGTATATTTGGGCTCCTGCTGCTGCTGCTGCCAACTCCTGCCAACTCCAGGGTGTGATTCATCCATTTTTTGGGCTCCTGAGGCCAACTCCAGTGTATATTTGGGCTCCTGCTGCTGCTACTGTCAACTCCTGCCAACTCCAGGGTGTGATTCATCCAATTTTTGGGCTCCTGAAGCCAACTCCAGTGTATATTTGGGCTCCTGCTGCTGCTACTGTCAACTCCTGCCAACTCCAGGGTGTGATTCATCCAATTTTTGGGCTCCTGAAGCCAACTCCAGTGTATATTTGGGCTCCTGCTGCTGCTGCTGCCAACTTCTGCCAACTCCAGGGTGTGATTCATCCAATTTTTGGGCTCCTGAAGCCAACTCCAGTGTATATTTGGGCTCCTGCTGCTGCTGCTGCCAACTTCTGCCAACTCCAGGGTGTGATTCATCCAATTTTTGGGCTCCTGAAGCCAACTCCAGTGTATATTTGGGCTCCTGCTGCTGCTGCTGTCAACTCCTGCCAACTCCAGGGTGTGATTCATCCAATTTTTGGGCTCCTGAAGCCAACTCCAGTGTATATTTGGGCTCCTGCTGCTGCTGCTGCCAACTCCTGCCAACTCCAGGGTGTGATTCATCCAATTTTTGGGCTCCTGAGGCCAACTCCAGTGTATATTTGGGCTCCTGCTGCTGCTACTGTCAACTCCTGCCAACTCCAGGGTGTGATTCATCCAATTTTTGGGCTCCTGAAGCCAACTCCAGTGTATATTTGGGCTCCTGCTGCTGCTGCTGCCAACTTCTGCCAACTCCAGGGTGTGATTCATCCAATTTTTGGGCTCCTGAGGCCAACTCCAGTGTATATTTGGGCTCCTTCTGCCCCTCATAGTGATGCCACTTCAACTCTCTGCAATTGTGCCGCTCTGCGATTCTATTAGCGATGCCTCTGATCTGCATGTGATATTTCTTAAAAGTATTATTTAACTAACCCAGCACGCATCCTGTGCGTGTTACAGCAAGGCTGAATGGTTTACAACCCTATTGAGGCTGTAGGAGGCTCAGAAATAGCCGTTTTTAATAGCGATTCGTCGCGAATTTATTCGGGTCGAAACGATTTTTGTCTGAAAATTCGGCGAATCAGTCGAATCGAATTTTTCAAAAGTTCGCTCATCTCTACTAAGCGCTAGTAATTTTTAGCTTTATGTGGCTTTGAAACGCAAAGGATGAAACCGGAACCGGATATGACTGGGAAAAAAAAAAACGCTCCGCGCACCAGGAACAAGCTAATATCAGCAATGTGCAAGCTAAGCGCGAGAAAGTTAAAGCTTTATGTGGCTTTGAAACGCAAAGGAGGAAACCGGAACCGGATATGACCAAAGCAACTGGTAAAATAATTAAAAAAAAAAAACCTCCGCGCACCAGGAACAAGCTAATATCAGCTATGTGCAAGCTAAGTGGCGGAAAAAGAAAATTTACACATTAAAACAAGCTATTGGACAAAGCGCGAGAAAGTTAAAGCTTTATGTGGCTTTGAAACGCAAAGGAGGAAACCGGAACCGGTTATGACCAAAGCAACTGGTAAAATAATTAAAAAAAAAAACCTCCGCGCACCAGGAACAAGCTAATATCAGCTATGTGCAAGCTAAGTGGCGAAAAAAGAAAATTTACACATTAAAACAAGCTATTGGACAAAGCGCGAGAAAGTTAAAGCTTTATGTGGCTTTGAAACGCAAAGGAGGAAACCGGAACCGGATATGACCAAAGCAACTGGTAAAATAATTTAAAAAAAAAAACCTCCGCGCACCAGGAACAAGCTAATATCAGCTATGTGCAAGCTAAGTGGTGGAAAAAGAAAATTTACACATTAAAACAAGCTATTGGACAAAGCGCGAGAAAGTTAAAGCTTTATGTGGCTTTGAAACGCAAAGGAGGAAACCGGAACCGGATATGACCAAAGCAACTGGTAAAATAATTTAAAAAAAAAAACCTCCGCGCACCAGGAACAAGCTAATATCAGCTATGTGCAAGCTAAGTGGCGGAAAAAGAAAATTTACACATTAAAACAAGCTATTGGACAAAGCGCAAGAAAGTTAAAGTTTTATGTGGCTTTGAAACGCAAAGAAGGAAACCGGAACCGGATATGACCAAAGCAACTGGTAAAATAATTAAAAAAAAAAAACCTCCGCACACCAGGAACAAGCTAATATCAGCTATGTGCAAGCTAAGTGGCGGAAAAAGTAAATTTACGCATTACAACAAGCTATTGGCAAAGACGCCATTAATTATTAGCTTGATTTAGCTGGGTGTTCAAGATCCTGTAATGCATAGGTCCGAGAAAACCAAAAAGCTTGTGGCTTAAAAATAATAATCTGATTCCTTCATAAAATAATAACACAATAAAACTATCCAACTACATGATAATGTGGCACACAGGAGAATGCATAATGGGTTGTTATGAGCTTGTACGCCTGAAGAAATCCTGCAGAATGTGGACATGCACGCTCACAACTACAGTGTATTCATTAAGAACAACTGGGGTCGCGGCAAGTGAATTCCGGGAAAATGGCAGAAGGGCACATGTATGAACAGCACAGCACAGCACAGCACAGCGAGCGCCGCCACATAGCGAATCAAAACAGCGACTGCACAAACTATTACCACCACAGATTCATCAAGGACAGGGCTGCCGAATAGCTTGGGCGCTGACAATTTCAATGAGCGAACGTGAGCGCCAAACATGACTGACTAAAAAGTAGCTTTACAAGCCCCGTGTGTTGTGAAAACAAGCTATTTGGAGCCGAATGTGTTTGGTGGGAGGAGATGCATTTTAGATGTCACTCACAACATTACAGTGTAAAAATTACAACTTTCATCTAAAAAAGAAAAATAACAAGACAGATTAATAAAACATATCCCAAAAAACATGTGTTGAATTTTGTGCAAAAGACAAGAACACAAAAACCACTTAAAACAATCATTGCAGTGTCTGCCATTGAAATGTATGGGAGAGCGGCAGGTAGCGACAGGTCAGACCTGGCGCTGTGATGGGATTAGCAGCGGCACTGTTCGTTGCAGTCGGCTACATGATGAATCCCGCGCTAGCTGACGCTCTCGCCTGCGCTAGCCTCATTTAGCATGATAAATGCGTCATTGTGGCCGACGCCGGGCGTACTTGAGTCGGTAACCGCCGTTAGCTGGCGGTACCTGGCGCTCGTCAGACACTACCTGGCGCTATCGCTTGATGAATAAGGGCCTTACAGCGTCCACTAGCGGTCACTCTAAGCGGCGCTATACAGAAGCTCACACGCCGATATGTGGCGCTAGTAGTAAATCAGCCTCCACATTTTATTATATTTTTTTAAATACTATATTTTGGCCAGGTTAATGTGTTGATGCACTATTTACTGAATAACAATGGAAAAACAATGCCTTTAGAATGCTTTTAACTACTGTGGTGTGTGCTAATCCACAATGAAAAAGCTGCCAGGGAGGTGGTAGGTCTGTACATGTGATACATCTCATAGTAAAGATCAAATAACGCTAAATGACAAACACACAGGGGCATTCATGTTTTGTGTAACATTACAGGAGATGATGATATGCCATGTATTCATTCTAGATAATTGCAACTGCAGCACACTAGAGGTACACACGAAGGTCAGAAAATCAGCAATGATATACAATGATATTCAATTAATAATTTCAGCTAAACAAAATGACATCAAATATATATGATATTTTAAAGTTGTCCAAAGCCTAATAATGAATTACTGCAGCCTAAGATATTGTTTGAATATTGCGATTTCAGTATCTGGTAGGACAGAAAAAGAAATGTAATTGCCATTGCACCCTTGTCTGTGCTAAAACAGAACATAAGCATGTGAATATATTTACACAGTTGATATTCACAAAAGTTAAAATGTACAGAGGTGGTAGCTGTTTGTTAACTGCAATATAGCACAAATTAACTTAAAAATAGACTTTGGGTAAAAAAATGGCAAATTTTAAAAATATTACTGTGCAATATAGCATGTATATTGTGATCTATAGTACAGCATATCATTGCTGTCCGTGATGTCCAGAACTATTGTAAGCGCACAATACAAGCATGCTGACAGGAAAGTAGTTGTGAATACTGATTATCTCTGCTGTGCCCACTGGACTGATATATGCTGTCGTAGCCCTGCACAGAAATGGGTAACCAGACCTAATAACTAGACAGTCAGATAAAAATATCTGTCTGGGCCTCCTGGCTAAAAAAACGGTAAATCAATTTTAATGTATTACTGGTTTGTAAATTAAGATGCAGTTTTTTGTCACTGATATTTTTTTTATAATTTTACGTTTAAGTAGACACTCTTTTTTAAATCAACCTAATCAACATATTTTAATCAATTAAACATGTGATATATGTCATCAGAATTTGTAGGAGTAATAAATGCTGAGTAATTTATGCCTAACAACAACTGATGTGACAGCCATTATGCTGCCTCAGTTTGAACTGACAGGCAATGGCAGTATGAAATAAATTTTGACTGCAACTCTTTGGGGTCATTTCTTACAGCACAGCTGTAAAATGGTAGCCAATATTAACAGGCTGATTCATCATTAGCGGCAGGTAGCGACAGATGAGCGTCTGTAGCAGGCATTTTCAGAGCGCTCGCTAGTAGTCATTGTGCTCAGCCGTGGGTCGCTACTTTATAGCGACTCAGTCGCTGTTCAGTAATGTTGAATACATTGTGAGGAGTCGCTATTTGACCAGTACAGCGCTGTATGGGAGCGCATGTTAGCAACTGCTCATAGCGACCGACTCACACCATATTCAGCAAAAAAACAGCCTCACAAATCTCTGGCGCTGAAAAATACTTGTTTGTAGCCCATAGCGCAGGAGGGGGTGTGTTTAAAGTCTGTTTTCAAGCATCTATCAACTAGTAACAAAGCAACAACATATGGAATTACATTGTAGCAACATTGTAACATGAACACTTTAATGCCAGACCAGTAATGTCATTTCTGAAGAAATATATAAAAAATGAAAACATTTTGAAAAAACTGCTTTTTCAAGGCCAGAAGAGGTCACAGAATTATTTTTGATTTTTTGAAAAAAAAAACAAAAAACAAAAACCCCTTTTAAAGAGAAGAAAAGGATCGTCCATTGAAATGTATGGGAGAGCAACAGGTAGCGAGAGGTCATACCTGGCGCTGTGCAAGGCTGAACGCTGGCGCTGTTCGCAGAGGCTTTGAAAATGATGAATCAGACGCTACATGCCGCTATCCCAGTCGCTAAACAGATTCTGCTTAATAAATGTGGAATTGCGTGCCGTGTCCGGCGTTCACCAGTCGCTATCTTTTGCTACCTCTCATTAACCTGGCGCTACCTGACGCTATCCTTTCTTAAATAACCCCCTATGTAAACAATCTAGTAAAATGGTATATCAATCTATACCATATGTGAGCTTTAATCATTATTATACAATTATGAATATTAAAGTGCAGCAAAGCTATTTGCTATAATATCATATATACCAAATATATACCAAATCATGTATACACATTTAAAAAATTTAAGTAAAATGCTGTATCGCTAGCAATCCTTTTTTTCACTACATTAAATCTGGTTTAGATCCTTTATGAAAAATATCTATGAGAACAAAACTGACTTAAGATGTACTACAATACATTGTGCACGCTGGTGCACAGTGGCAACGTGCTAGCATAATTTATCCACCTTTTTTCAAATCTCTGTATCCGGCTGCAAAAGCAAACAAGCATTTACTAAATCATTGTGAACGGTAACATATGGCGCTGTGCTCACAGCTCCCATCGGGTATAATGGGCGAAGTTAAACAGCATGTTATTTTAACAATGTTTTTTTTTCATTCAGATTTCTTCCATGGCTTTGGGAACATGACAGTTGTACATAAGTATATGCGATATTTTTTACGTATTTTTAAATAGATTATTTAGCATATGCTTGCCACAGATATAATAAAATGTGAAAAATATTTTTGAAATGTCCTTAAATAGTTAATTTTCAACTAATAAACACATAGAGGCCGATTCATCAATAGCGCCAGGTAGCGACAGATGAGCGACTGTAGCGTGATTTTTTCAGCACCAGCCAGTATTCGCTGTGCTTGGCCGGCATTAGCTTGATGACAGCGACTCAGTCGGTGTGCGGTAATGTTGAATACGGGCTGGGGAGTCGCTGTTTCACAGGTCCAGCGTTGTATGTGAGCGCCTGACAACGAATGGCCAGAGCGAACGGCTTGCTTCATATTCATCAAAAAATCACGCTCCGAATGTGCTGTCGCTGTCCATTCCTTGTTTAAACCCCAGAGCGCTGGCGGCGATCTGTATTAACTAGTTTTTAACCCCTAAACAACCATATTTTTTGAATGTAACATTATACATGTTTTTAGAATCATTTTGTTATATGAATACATTAATCTCAGACCTGTTAGATCAATTCTGCACATTTTTTTTTTTTTTTTTTACTTAAAAATAAATCCTAACATTGCAGAAGTGGTCTCCGATTTTTTGACATTAAAAAAATTAAAAAAAAAATTATTACCAATTAATCATGAATTATTATAGATTGCTCCATTGAAATGCATTGGACATCGCCAGGGAGTGACAGCTCATACCTGGCGCTGTGAGGGAATTTGCAGCGGCGCTGTTCGGTCCAGGCGGCTTCATGATGAATGCCGCGCTAGCCGTCGCTCTCGCCGGCGCTAGCCTCATTTTGCTTGATAAATGCGTCATTGTGACCGCCGCCGGGCGTACTTGAGTCGGTAGTCGCCGTTAGCTGCCGCTACCTGGCGCTCGTCGGACACTACCTGGCGCTATCGCTTGATGAATAAGGGCAATTATTTTCACCATAGGTATGTGTGCCGTGTGTGTGGCGGGATACTTCTTTTGCATGAACAGTAATAAATATAGCTCACCAACATTAGCACAACGTGACACAGCCTGCCAAAGAGACCTGGACTGCCTTGATGACCCCCCAATCTCTCCCAACAGGACAGGACAGGCATCAAAGTAAAAAGACCTTGCCTGCTTCCCGCATTCAGTGCCAATAGAACATTCTTTTGTGGAAACCAGTTGAGTTACATTTTTATTTTAACCCCCCTGCCCTGCCTTAGCATGGGTAGAGGGTAGCAGGTGACATACAATTTTGACTATAGAGCCTCTTTATGGAGCTTCTTCCCCATTCAAATTCTGCAAATTATATGTAGATACTGTGCTTCTGGACTATGGGGGAGCTGCCATATAGCTACAAGCGCACTGCTTCCTGGTAAGCACAGTGACCAGTGGTGGAGGGGGGTACAATTGGAATTTAATGTAGAAGCAGAAATATATATATATATATGTAAACATTTAGGCCCTTATTTAACAAGGGATAGCGCCAGGTAGCGAATGGTGAGCGAACGGCAATGACGCTCACCGCCACGAGAACGCCGGCTCCCCTCCGCAATCACACATTTATCAAGCCGATCCTGCTTAGCGACAGACAGAGCGCCAGATAGCGAATCATTCATCATTATTCCAGCCTCACCCCACAGCGCCAGCGAGCGACCTTGAACAGCGACAGGTATGACCTCTCGCTACCTGGCGCTCTCCAATGCATTTCAATAGAGCTAACTTTAAATATTCATAATTAATTGCTATTAATTTTTTTTTTTTTTTTTAATGTCAAAAATTCTGTGACCACTTCTGCAATGTTAGATTTTTTTTTTAAGCTAAAAAAAAAAAAAAAAAAAATTGTGCAGAATTGATATTACAGGTCTGATATTAATGTATTCATATTACATAATGTTTTGAAAAACGTGTTTTTTTTTTTTTTTTCTAAAAATATGGTTGTTTGGGGGTTAAAAAACTACTTTTAACCCATCGCCATACCTTTGTGAATTATATTAGGATTGTTGAACTTGAATCTTAATTTGTTGTAGGAGTTAATGTTTTAGTTGGTTACTTTTGCTTTGTGTAATTATTTTATATTTGGTTGCAGGAACCGCAAGATGTGCCACTCGCCCTTGCTCCTGATGCCCGTTCTTTGCCTGCAGAATGCGGGCCAGGGGTTCTCTAATCGGGCACTATGCAAAACCCGGGCCGTGGTGGCGAGGGCCCTCTGGCTTTTGAAGTCCAGATTTAGGTGTTTGGACCATACAGGGGGGAGGGGGGCACTGCAGTAACAAGGTTATACCAAAATTTTAATTTACGTTTTTTAACAGGGACCACACGTGCCAGAGTGGCACAACTGAGTGTCAGGGTCCTTCAGTTGGTGGGCGAGATGCAGGAGCTGCGGAACCCGTTGGGGACCACAGATGAAGAATAATGTTCAGTGGCCTGCCATTGCTATGTATTTTGTTTTTATAGTAGTAAAAATTTTACATTTTCCAAAATTTGTTAAATTTTATATTTTATGATGGTATAAAAAAAATGTTTCTTTGTCATTTCATTTACAAAATACATTAACACAAAACTAATGGGCCCAGAAATATTTAAAGATGAATATTCACATGACCGAGAAGGGATTTGGGTAAGTTTTAGGGGGCTAATATGGAAGAAGAACCTAACCGAGAAGTGGTTTGGGTGAGCTTTAAGGGTCCAAAAGGGAAGAGGGAGGATAGTGCTAAGTGGTTTGGGTGAGCTCTAAGGGTCCAAAAGGGAAGATGGAGGATGGAGTGCTAAGTGATTTAGCTAAACATTGTGGTAGAAGTGAGGGTGGCAAATATGTAGGCAAGCACTTTAATGAGTTAAGTTTGTAGTGCGCAGGCGCAAGATGGTAAGGATTTCCGTCTGGACGAATATTTATTGAAAAAGGGAAACAGAATTGAACGGGAAACGTAAAGGATTTGTTGGAGGATACGATGGGAAAAGGGCAAAAACGAAAGCCTACGTTGTAACATGTGAAAATGAAACGGAAAAGTCTGTATGGAAAATTACATCCTCGTAATTCGTAATCTGCCGTATGAACGGACGGAAACTTTACAGAAGGTTTTCAATGCATGCATTGAATCGCTCGAACGCTCATACGAGAACGGAAACATTTCACAAAAAAAAACAGATCGGCACGAAAACGGAAGTTTTTTTGTGTCTCTCTGAATAGAGGCTATGTTCGTCGTTCGCTATGAGCAGTCGCTAACATGCGCTCCCATACAGCGCTGTACTGGTCAAATAGCGACTCCTCACAATGTATTCAACATTACTGAACAGCGACTGAGTCGCTATAAACTAGTGACTCACGGCCGAGTACTGCGACTACTAGCGGGCTCTCTGAAAATGCCTGCTACAGATGCTCATCTGTCGCTAACTGCCGCTAATGATGAATCAGCCTCTAAATCTAATTTAAATTCAGTTATTTAGATAAGTTGTTCCTTAAATAAAGCCCTTTGACTGACCTGTATAGCAAGGTTTTGGAAACAAACAATGTGTTGAATGACAGATAAATGGTCCTACTTTACATATGAGATCAGATACTGGTTGTCTGTGTTAACAGGCAGTCACCAGACAAGTGCAGAGAAGCAGAAGGCTCTATCAATCTATTTTGCCACAAGCAGCAGGGCACAGCATGATACTGTGTACAGTAGTAATGATGTGATACCAGAGGGTGGTGCTGGTCTTTGGAATGGGTTGTATGTATTTATGCAGGATTAGGAAGGACGCACCATAGCTTTTATGTTGATGAATGGGGCTGGAATTGCAAATGAAGATCATTGTCTGCATTTTTTCTGCAACAGAGGTCTTCCTTTTTCTTCAGCACATGTGTCAGCTGTTAACCATCGCTGCCAAATGTAGTTACATCACAGTGACAAGATGCCAGAACTTACTAAAGTCTAATTTACTCACACCATGTGTTTTGTCAATGCCACTCTGTCATTATGACAGGCAGTACGGCGTACATATAATTAAACAGACTCTATGCTGAAATCACAAGAAGTGATTTCTCTTAACATGTGGTCTACTTAAAAGTTAGAATATAAAATATATAATAGTATTCACTGTTTATTTGCCAGAAAAAATACATTTGTTTTGTAATCATATACTTAGGACATTAGATGGGACATCTCCAGTGTTCAGAAAAATTAATAATTATGTGACCTGAAATATTTGCAGTATAACTTAGATATAATCCATATAATATGCTTCTATTTAAATTGATCAGTATGTTTCAATCCACACCTCCAAATTAATAAAAGCAAATCTATATTTTGGGGTGGTAATGGGTTTGAGGTAAAGGAAAATTGGCAGCACACTGTACTACTGCACACTATAATTCGGTATTTTTGGCCTTATTTATGAAGTGCACTATTTAGTATATTTTTAGTGGCTATAATTGACCCTGGCATCCCTTTTTTTTTTTTGTGCTGCAATTTTGACTTGAATGGCACTGGAACTCACAGCGGCCGATGTTAACTAAGGGGTTTATTTATCACGGGATAGCGACAGGTAGCGAAAGGTGAACGCCGGGCGCAGTACGCAATACCAAATTTATCAAAGCAATTCCGGTGGGCGACTCTAACAGCACCATGTAGCGTCCGATTCATCATCACAGACGGCTCTGCGTATACCGCCGGCGCCCTGGCTTCCAGAGCACCTGGTATTATCTGTCGCTACCTGTCACTCTCCCATACATTTCAATGGATGTTACTTTTGTTCTTATTAAACAGGGTTTTTTTTTTAATAAAATCATTGTGTGACCTCTCCTGGCCTATTAAAAGTCATTTTTGAAAACTTTTTAGATTTTTTATATTTTTATGCAGAATTGTCATTACAGGTCTGGTATTAAAGTGTTAATGTCACAATGTAATAACATTGTCATTCCATGTGTTTTTGCTTTGTTACTAGTGGATATGTGTTCAAAAACGGACTTTAATCACACAGCTTCTGGCGCTCTGGGCTACAGCGACCCAATTTTGAGCGCCGGCGCTTTGTGAGGCTGTTTTTTTGATGGATATGGTTTGAGTCGCTCACACTGACCAATCGCTACCGTTCGCTCCCATATAGTGCTGTACTGGTGTTATAGCGACTCACACATCAAATTCATCAATGCCGACCATGTTACTACAGCGACTGAGGCGCTCTGTAATAGCGACTCACGGGCGATCTGAGCGACCACTAGAGGTCGCTCTTAGCGCCGCTGTACAAACACTCATCTGCCGATAGCTGCCGCTAGTAATGAATCAGCCTCTTATTTGCTTTGATTGCTGCATTAGGAATTGGCTGTTCTGTGTCAGCTGCCTGTTGGACCTGACTGCCTATTATAACAGCCCTAGCGAGCACCACTAATTTTGACACCCTGAAAAGATTGAGGCTGTGGCCCTTATTTAAGAAGGGATAGCGTCAGGTAGCGCCTGGTTAATGAGAGGTAGCGACAGATAGCGACTGGTCAACGCCGGACACGGCACGCAATTACACATTTATCAAGCAGAATATGTTTAGCGACTGGAATAGCGACATGTAGCAGATGATTCATCAATTTCACAGCCTCAGCGAACTGGAATAGCGACATGTAGCGGATGATTCATCAATTTCACAGCCTCAGCGAACAGCGCCATTGTTCTGCCTTGCACAGCGCCAGGTATTACCTCTCGCTACCAGTCGCTCTCCCATACATTTCTATGGCAGACATAATGTTTGGTTTTTTTGGGTGTTTTTTTTTTTACAGTTATTGTTAGCATTTTCGAAGGTGTCAAACCACCCAAATAATCAATCTTTTTAAAGCGTTACAGGCGCTCTATGCCGCAGTCAGCTAAAAACAGCGCCCACGCTATATCCTTGAACTTTCTTTATTGAATCAGTGGTGTTGCGGTGAGGGCCAGTCGCTATGCCGAGTCGCTATGTGTCGCAGGCGGCGGCGCTGTGCTGATCATACATGTGTTTTTTTTTTTTTTTGGTTGAATGTTCTTTTAACGCCCACAGTCGCTGTTGTTGAATACGCAGCAGACACGGCGCATCTGACTCATCACTAGCATGACTGCTCCGTTTTTTTTTGCTTTGTTTTGCGTATGCTAGCGATTTGGAAAGCATATGTTAGCATATTTTAGCGATCAGTGTCCTTTTCTTTTTTGCCTTTCACTTTCGTTTTACAACTTCCGGTTTCCACCTCTGAGGATTCACCATGCGGCCTAGACGCCCTGCCACACGCCTCCCCAGCTACACCTCTGATTCTTCACCCCCAACCTCTCCCCACCCTCCCCTCCCTGTCTCCCCTGGCCCCTCAACATCCCCTGTTCCCCCCACAACCAGCAAACTGCGCCGCAAAAGGTTGGATCAGCGTGTTAACGCCCAGGTCGTTAAATTGAGTATATGGTCCATTTATGTTGTGCAAGAATATAGCTTGTTATATATGTTTATTACTGTATGTATATATTTATTGATTTTTTTTTTTAAATGTGTTTTTTTATAGGATTTTTGTATAGCGGAATATGACAATGCCCATGGTGCAAAGAGGCGCATAGCGTTGGAGGTGAAGGCCACTGTGTCCCGGCGCTTCAAGACCAATCTCAGTGTCCAGTCAATTATCCAGAAGTGGTCAGATTTCAAGCGCCGGGACCCAGAGGGCGTTTATAGGCTCTATGATGCCTATGCTTTAGGTAAGTGTCACCTCACCACATGTAAATCCATACAATAATGTTGTATTATAATGTAGTACATTTTTGGGTTTACTTTTAAAGGTGTCCTTATTTTTTTACCTTCTACACAGATAAGCGTCCTCCCCGGGCAAACGTGGGAAGGGTTTCCAGAGTGATGGGGTCGGATGAATCTGCGGGGGAGGGGCCCTCTCGCCAGTCCTATCTTGAGGACCCAGGGGAGGAAGGGGATGATGCCCCAGAAAAGCGAGCTGCTGGGGGGAGGGCGGTCTGGAGCCTCAGCTCCTCACAATCGGACTCAGTTGAGTCTCCAAACCCTGTGGGCCACTCTCAAGTGGGGAGTCCAAGTGGGGAGGTGGAGTTGGACTCACCCACACTTCCTCAAGGATCTGGGAGTGAGAGGGAGGAGGGTGGCCCATGTGTTTTGGGATCTTCTGGGCCGATTGTGAGGAGTCGAGGTGCCACGCCTCCTCCTCAGAATCCTCCCTGGGATACCAGCTGCAGTTCATCCCCTGGTGAGTGCATTTCTAATTGTTGTTTGTATGTTACAGGTGGAATCCTGTGCCCTTGTTTTCTGGTTTATAGGGCATCATAGAGCGGGCACCTCCAGCAGCTATGCGCCAGCCCTTGCCCGCGGGCATAGTCATGGTAAGTGTTTGTTGTTCTCACTCACATGGCATATGTAATGACATTACAAACTACATACACATGTTTGCTGCTACATAGCATAATTTTTTTGTCTAATTAGAAGAATATTCTGGAACCCCACTCCAGTTCAATCCAAATGCAACCAACCCCAAAGTTACTGTGTACACCATGATGCTGCCTAGCCATTTTTTTTCTTTATTTGTTTAATGCAAACACATGTTGCACACTCTACTATGAATATGATCAGCTCAACTTAAATTACTGCATTAGCATTGCACTGTAAATGTTTGCGGCGCATTATATTGATGTATCCATGTTGCACACCTAAATAATTCACCTGACCTCACGGACCTGTAAATATGCTAATGTATAGCAAACATGTGTGTAAACATGGTAGCATGATTTACCAGACTCCCTAAACAGGTGGATGTATAATCTTAATTTGTAAGCGCAAACCTTATGATTGTTTTTGGTTTGTTTTTTCAAAACAGATGTTTCCACGCAGATGGACCCTGTGACCATACTCCCCACCCAAGCTCCAGGGACACCCAGCAGCATGGGCCCGAGCCACAGCTGCGATGGTGAGTACACTAACTTCATATCCAAACATACTTTGCCCACCTATGTGTCACCCTAAAAGCTAGAATAATTGGCAATGTCCCTATGTGGTTAATTAGCACACATTTAGCTGACATTTGCGTGACCCGCAATCATAAATGCATGTCTGCATGCTAGATTGTTGCATCCCCTTTGTTTACTTTCAAACCCATAATACATTTTGTTTCAAAAATGTTGGTGTCTAAATTAAATTTTTATCAAAATAAGGTTGAGAACTAGAATAGCAGAAGGGTTAGAATCTTTAGTACTTTGGACATGATGTTTGGACCAAAATAACCCAATCAATGCCCACAATCTTACTTCACCCTTCATTTAGTACAAACAGTTACTTCAATATGTAGGGTATTGCTGATAAATGCACATGTAAGGCACTAGTACTCATATAATGGACCCACATAAGGGCCCAGTTTGCACAAATATTAATGTAGTTGGTCACATTATGAGACCAAACTAGATAATGTGAAATAATCTGTGTACGTTTGTCTCACATTCTATTGACTAATCCATTTTTTGGTCTCCATACAGCTTGCGTTAATGAGCATCGCAGACTATGGCAGTACGTCCGGCGGACACGACTTATGCTGCTGGGAAAGAAGAAACAGCGGTAGAGTGGGGGGTATGGTTTTATCCGCTGTGTGGAGTAATTTTTGCCATGTTGGCCCCTTTTATAAAAAATAAATGTTTTTTATGTTTCAACTTTCAGTGTGTCGTGCCTTTTAAACCATATGTTAAGTGTATAGTAACCCATTTTTTTTTTGTTTCTTAAACACATTGTTCTGCATTTCATTTTGTATACATAGTAATGTATGGCAAACAATGACTGTAGTAATTTTCAGTAAACATTAACATATCTAGATATAGAGAGGTATCCCTGACTGTGTTTGTAGGTATGTCTTTTGGTAACCCACACAAATTCTAGCGTTTACAAATACATTTATTTAAGTCAATCAAGTCAATACAAATTAAAGCCCATCACACGGCTGTTGGCGACTGTAGGCCTCCAGCATCCGGGACCCTAGCTCATAAAGCTCAGCACTTGTTGGTGCACTTCGCCCAGTTGTTGGTTGAGCAGCCTAAAACAAAAAACACAATATTGTAGTCAAGCTTGAATAATGCAGGTAAGGAAAAAAAAAAAAAAGTATGGCTCCATTAGAATTTACCGTTGGTCCAGCCTCGGCAGCCTGCGCACATGGCACTTGTGCGGAGGGTACATTCTGTGTTTCAGGGAAGGAGTCCTGCTAACAACAAAGTATGTTGTATGTTACATGGTGGGACCTGATTGACCCCCAAACAGGTAATCGTGGTTAATCTCTAAAACATTCATCCATGGTACCTGAGTGTGCTCCTCCACAAATAGTTCCAGTGTCTGGCTGCCAGAAAGGGGCAAATCATCATCTGAGAGATGTGGCAAGCTCGCATATGCTAAACAGGAAAGTCGTGTTAGTGTGTCATTTGATATTGTGTGACTATTTCTTCACATTATCGAGCCCATACCTCTCCAAATCAGTTTACCAAACTAGAACATACACACATAGGTCAAATTACACATACCTGCCGCCTCAAAGATGTTCAGACCTAGGGCTTCAGTCGAGCTTTGCCCTAAAATAACATGTTTCAAAACAAATGTCAAGACACAAACAACCTTTCATTGAAAACAACATCCTTACTAGAACCCCACAAAAATCAGTCTTACCCTCATCCCTAGCAGCCGCACGGTGAAGGACCCTTTCCGGATGCGCAGTTCCTGTATTTGGGTCTAAAGCAAGCCACAATGGATATCAATATTAACCACCATAATATTGTTAATGTTTGCATTTAAGAAATAATGACTTATTTAAGCTCAATAACTTAGCATGGACAACATTACAACATTATCATGTAGGATCCGGTTGATGCCCAATCCCCTTTAACTATCCAGTTTGGAGTGAGAATTAACATGATTTAGAATTTTCAACTAACAAAATATACGCATTGGAACTCAAACAACAGAAAGGATACAGTGTGCTTTGCAATACACACCAACAGGGTCCTGTTGACCTGCAACACAGGAAGTGGGGTCCAAAGATGAAGCAGGGACTTGGCCTACAATGAAATAACATGATTGAAAGCCATGCACACTTATATGACAATGGCAAAATCAAGGTTGACACATGCACTTACTGGCATCCAAAGAGTAGGTAGCCTCATGAGGAGATGCTGGTGCAATTCTGAGGGAAACTATGATAAAGCAAAGTAATGAATTATGCATTGTTAATGTATGACAAACAAGCAAAAAAGTTAAGAAAACAACCCAAAAAAACAAACCTTCAATATCAGACTGTGTTAAGCTTGAGCTTGGGGGAAGGGCAGGATTCCGGGTGACCTCATCAGGTGAATCATGTGAGTCATCATGTGCCACTATGCATAAAGCAAGAGACAGGAAGTTAAAATATTACAAAGGTTTAATCTGCTACTTAACATGTCCTACTGTTAGTATTGCAAAAACTTTGGTTAACAAATAAGAAGATACATTAAACCAACCATAATTTGCAATGTTAAAACAATGTACCTTCACCCCAACCTGTGGTGTCATCCCCAGCATCCACACCCTGCAGGCGCCTGAGAGGAATCTTGCACTTCAGCATCTCCTCATATGGCCTGTATTTACTCTTTGGACCCTGCTTGGTCCCACTGTCTACAAATAGATCATTCTTCATCTTTAGCATAAGGGCCCTTTTCAAAGTGTAGAAGCATTTCTTGCAGGATGTGCCACTACGTGGGTATTGAGCAGTGCTAGTAAGCTGCTCACCAATGGCATCCCACAATTTCTCCTTTCTTGTTTGCCTAAACACTGACTTTGGTAACCAAATAATAAGTCCCATTTAGCCAGTGTCAGACGCACAAGAGTATTGTTATCCGCCAAATTAAATTCTGGCTCCCTCTTGGCAAATGGACGCTTGCCCTTGGGTGGTGCTTCACCTTCCGGCAGTGCCCTTTTCCTTAAGGAAGGTCTCCGGCCAGCACCCACCCCACTGGTACTCGGTCCAGCAGTGGCCGGCAGATGTCCAGAATTTGGCTCCATCCTGTAGCTGCACACACCACAAAACAACACACACCAGCAAGCATGCAGACTACAAAATGGCAACAACTGCTGTTTGAGTGTGACAGATTTTATGTGGTGTAAGAACCAATCACAAACAGGCCCAGTTAATTGCTTCAGACATACTGGTCAGGTGTTTGTAGCTACATCTTGACTCAAACGACTGAGGTTTCTGGCAAACATGTGTGTCAGGCAATGAACTAATTAATGACCTACTTAACAAGGCAGACAGACATTAGGAAGAAATGTGAACCATGTCTCTTAACAACATTGGAAATGTTGTGTCAAAAACGGCTATTTGAATTTGCAGCCACATAACTTTCATTGGCCAAAAGATGTCTGAGCAAACAGATCCGCAAAAGTATGCTATTATGCTTGCGCTAGCCGTTTACAACACACCTGTGGTAAGCTAATTACAGACCAGAAACAGCTAACAAGCGCAAGAGGCGGCTAAGCGGACCCGTCCTTTGCATAAGTATAAATACCTCTTTTCTTAAGCATTCTTTTATTGATACACTGTGGCAAAGGCTGTGGTGTTTTGGTTTACTTAGCCCTAGCTTGCAATATGTGTCTGGCTGTGTTTCTTGCTTACTGTCTGTGGCTTTGTTGAGGTTTTCTGGCATCAGTGATGTTTCTTTGGGAGTTTATTTTTGGTGGCATATGCAAATATTGTGTTGAATTCAGCAAGTGAGGATTGTTTTGGGGACCTTTTGTGGGTTGTGCATCAACTCCCCTCTTGGTTGTGCCAAACTTTGAATGCATACTTGCAGCAGGCTGATGGTTCTAACCACTATACATCTGGTTTTGTGGTGAGCTGCATTTGTGTGATTGTGTGTAAATTGTGATTGTGTATATGGAGTGGTTGGTCTGTGTGTTGATATTGTTTTTGGTTTTTGGGGCAGTGCCTGAGCTCTAGCCAGTGATTGTGAGATGGATGAGAGGGTGATGCTTGTGTTATGGATGTATTGTTGTGGCAGCATACAGGAAGGTCAGGAGGCAAGGGAGGAGGGTGCTGTGAGGCTTAGGGCACCCCGATCCTTTGCCATCCGCCTCTCTGTCTGGGATTTAAGTGACGAGCAGATCAGAAGCAGATTTCGTCTGAATCGTGCAGCACTACAGTCCCTATATGATCAGATTAAGACCAAAATCGATCCATCCACCAGACGCACCCAATCCATCCCTGGCATAGTTCGCCTATGTGCCATGCTTAGTATTGTGGCACGGGGGAATTTCCAGGCAACCTCTGCCCTCCTCAGTGGGATCAGCCAGGTTACAATGAGCCGCATATTTTACCAGGTAGTCCTGGCTATTTGTGAGCTTATCCCTGTTTATATAAAATTTCCTGAGGATGAGGAGGAGGTTGCAAAAATCAAACGTGCGTTCTACCGCATGGGAGGGATCCGTAATGTGCTAGGGTGCATGGATGGTACACATATCCCTTTCCGCCCTCCCCGTGCACAGGAGCTGCATTACCGGAATCGGAAACAGTTCCATTCCATGAATGTCATGGTAGTATGTGACCATGACATGAAGCTGCGGGCCGTGAGATCTGGCTTCCCTGGCTCATGCCATGATTCTTACGTGTTCCAGCAATCAGTCCTGTGCCGGAAGTTTGAGAACAATGAAATGCCACCTGGCTGGCTACTGGGTAATTACTAATCCATGACATCTATTTACAAGTTTAATATGTGGACTATTAACTGAACCAAATATATAACTGAACCTAGACTGTTTACATTATGTTGTTTGAAATTTACTAATTGCTCGCTCTCTCAATCTGTTTATTCAACAGCGGACAAGAGATATGGGCAGAAAACGTGGCTAATGACTCCGGTCAGAAATCCACAGACCTCTGCCCAAGAACGCTACAATGCAGCACATCGCAAAACCAGATGCATTGTGGAAAGAACCATCGGCCTGCTGAAAGCACGCTTTCCCTGTTTGGCACGCCCAGGAGGAGAGATGTTGTACAGTCCACAAAAGGTCTCCAAAATAATACTCGCATGCTGTGTCCTACACAATATTTGCTTATGTCACCGAATTGAACCCCCTGAAGATACAGCACTGGTGCCAGAAGTCCCCAACATGGCCACAGACAGTACTGAGGACACCTAGACGGGATTTGAGCAACGGGAAAGCATGTTTACCTCTTTTTTTTTGGTAAGCTAGGTCACCTTAACTCTAAAACACCTACTGTACTAGAGGGCACTTCAAAAAAACAAAACCAACAAATGTGGTTGGTCTTCAAGTCCCCCCCCCCCCCCAAAAAAAATGGGTCCCAAAACTCCTAATCCAAACCAAAAAATGGGTCCCAAAACTCCTAATCCAAACCAAAAAATGGGGCCCAAAACTCCTAATCCAAACAAAAAAATGGGTCCCAAAACTCCTAATCCAAACCAAAAAATGGGTCCCAAAACTCCTAATCCAAACCAAAAAATGGGGCCCAAAACTCCTAATCCAAACAAAAAAATGGGTCCCAAAACTCCTAATCCAAACCAAAAAATGGGGCCCAAAACTCCTAATCCAAACCAAAAAATGGGTCCCAAAACTCCTAATCCAAACCAAAAAATGGGTCCCAAAACTCCTAATCCAAACCAAAAAATGGGGCCCAAAACTCCTAATCCAAACAAAAAAATGGGTCCCAAAACTCCTAATCCAAACCAGAAAATGGGTCCCCAAACTCCTAATCCAAACCAAAAAATGGGGCCCAAAACTCCTAATCCAAACAAAAAAATGGGTCCCAAAACTCCTAATCCAAACCAAAAAATGGGTCCCAAAACTCCTAATCCAAACCAAAAAATGGGGCCCAAAACTCCTAATCCAAACAAAAAAATGGGTCCCACAACTCCTAATCCAAACCAAAAAATGGGTCCCAAAACTCCTAATCCAAACCAAAAAATGGGGCCCAAAACTCCTAATCCAAACAAAAAAATGGGTCCCAAAACTCCTAATCCAAACCAAAAAATGGGGCCCAAAACTCCTAATCCAAACAAGAAAATGGGTCCCAAAACTCCTAATCCAAACCAAAAAATGGGGCCCAAAACTCCTAATCCAAACAAAAAAATGGGGCCCAAAACTCCTAATCCAAACAAAAAATGGGGCCCAAAACTCCTAATCCAAACAAAAAATTGGTCTACTTATATGGGAAATGACAAAAAATCCAAAACCAAAAAAAAAAAAGGGGGGTTTGGTATGTAATTAAATGCAACAACCAAACCAAATAGGGAAGTATTAAAAAAAAATAAATAAATAAATAACTACACTTTTGTTTCTTTTTTAGGCACCATGAAGATTCTAAACCCAGAATTTGATTTATGTAAATATAACAAAATACAATTTAATATAAATAAAAGTTAACAAAACATACATGGTTCAATGTGTTTACTACAGAATGTTCTAACAGATTTCTAGGCAACAGCAAAAAAACGCTCAGGCGCTGTAGTGAACACGGTGTAAAAGCTCAACAGCGCCTATAAAGCAGATCTTTAACATCACATTCACAATGTCAGCATGATTCCCAAGAACGGCAAATAGCGACTGAGGAGCCCTGCAATAGCGACTGACAGCCAATCGGGGCGGACAATAGCGGTCGCTCATAGCGCCGCACTCCAGACGCTCATCTGTTGCTACCTGCCGCTAGTAATGAATCAGCCTCTGTATTTTTTTTTTTCTGCCGATGGATGGCATTTCATCATCACATCACAAAGTATATCAATTGTTGGGGGCAAAGGGGACAAACTTTACAGAGCATTTAGGCTGCATTTTAGCTATAGTTGTGTATATTACACATTGGTAAGCAAAAAAAGCAATGAAAAACGATTTTAGCAAAAAAAAATTAAGTTATATGGCACTAGTGTAATATATTAGACACATGCTGGTGGCTGCATCGGGGCTACCATTTTTCTGCTTGTTAAATTGCACACTGCCGCTGAGGCAACAAAAATGGCAAAATAGATAATTTAAGTATCTTTTCATACCGGAGCGAGGCTACATTTTAGCGATAATCACTATTGCTAACATGATCACCTGTATACTAGCATTTTACTTACATTTGCTATTGGTATCACAAGCGAGATTGGGGATAAAATACCCTATGCAGGGCCTTTTTGAGGATGAGTGTGATTAACCCCACTAGTATGTTAAAGGCCCCATAGTTTTCTATGAGCAGAGTTTCACTGGTGCATTGCGAATGCACTGCAATCATCCCAGAATGAAAAGAGCCTAAGAGGGGTTGCTGATTACCTGGTGGGAACATTCACTTTCTTGTATCTAATGTTAGTTTACCATAATTTATTTTGCTGAAAAAAAATTCTGAATACAGGGTATCTCTTTTTGGAATGAAAGTCATTTTTATTACCCCCTCCCCCAAAAAATAAAGATTTAATAGACCTCGCAGAAAGGACAGCAGTTCTGAATTAACAATCATGTCCTCAGACTTGTTTTAGTGTAGCCAATCACATGTAATATTAATTAGGATTGTAAAATTACAGTTTATTTTGAAACGCAACAGTTGTTGATCATTAGGAACTAGATTAAATTGTCTCAGTTGAAGAGCTAGTAAGTACTGGTCTATAATAGCTGATGGAAGTAATTCTTTATATTCCTTTCAAGACTATCTGTTGAATTTAATTAGTACAGATAGTGTCTCTAAGCTTTCAGCCCAAAGCTAGATTTAGTTTGCTTTATTTGTATGTAATTAGACAAATGTGATAAAGGGCAGTGGAACTTGTTAAATATATTGCCCTCTGTCTTTCTGGGTGATACATCATCCAAAGTTGTCAGACCTGTCATTGTGGCATCACTAAAAGGATGTGGACGACATCCCCTATTCAAATTACCTTCAAATCAATCACCCTCATCAGCCTCCTATCTTTATTTGATGGCTGTAGGACAAATGTTTTGGCTTATGGGTAGGAAATGTTAGCATTTGAAAGAGGGACAGATTCAATAGGCAACTTTGATAAATTATGCTTCAAGGAAAAAAGAACAGTAAATGCCCCTGATAAAATACTTTTAGAACGGTACTGAATGGTTTATTGCTGTAGCTGAACTGAATAGCAGAAAATAGCTACTGAACTGCTGCCTTAAATCTTATTATTTTAATCTAAACACAATTATCATTACAAAATAAAGACAACATATTTTATCAGTGCATAATCATAAAACCATGCTACTTAACTGTCACTACCTGCTTTGCTAAGCCGCAAGCAGACACTCAGAGCAGTGTCATTAAATAGCGTACTGTGGCCCCTTCACTAGAGACAAATCATAAAAAGGAATGCCATTTAAACTGTTTAAATACTTGAATTATCTTTATTACCCTTTCGTAAGGCTTTGTTTGCAGAAAAGTAAAATCACCAAGATACAAGCTAAATTACTAAGCATTATTATGTGACTCAATCTTGGTGCACTTATTATATGGAAAACTAGCTGTTCTGTAAAACTGTACTTCAGAGTATTTTAAATAAAAGGTTAAGCAGTGTGTATACATTGCTGGTCCCTGTTTACCCACAAGCTCCTGCTCTAGAGAATTGATAAGGCCGAATTAGGACCTGGAAGACTATACTGGACTGTACATGTGCTCCCTTCACTGGTGATGAAAGAGTACCTGGGGCCTAAAGTGAATGTGTAAAGGAGGGTGAGTAGTATGCAGCCCCCCAAAATTAAGGGGTGGGTTTTATAAAAGTTCCCTTTTGTTAAAATGAAAAG
The DNA here is from genome assembly GCA_027917425.1 of Gastrophryne carolinensis. NCBI lineage: Eukaryota > Metazoa > Chordata > Amphibia > Anura > Microhylidae > Gastrophryne > Gastrophryne carolinensis. The sequence goes on along the minus strand of CM051239.1, from coordinate 217,389,044 downwards.
TGACGTGTCATTAACTAGTTTTCAATAATAGCAAAATGCTCCAGAACCAAAACTGCCAGGATGCTACAATAGAGGTGCCAGGATGCTACAATAGCCTGGCAAGATCGCTACCGAGGACATTGCAAGTTTGAAAAAAAAAACAAGGTGTGGATAGGGAGTACGAAGTTCAGGATAGCCAGTTGTTCTGTGCTTAGGCCCAGTCTTCATAGCAAACTCTTCCCCTCTGTCCTTACTATTTAGTAGTTCTGTTTTTGCTAACGCTGCCGGAAAAGACAGCGATAGCAGCAGCAGGGAAGGGGACAGAGCCCGCCGCTCCTCTGTGCTCTTCTGGCCTCCCGCAGTGTGGCAGGCAACACGGGAGCGCCTGTAATGGGAGAGTTTCCTTCTTTTTTCTTTTTTTACATTCGCCCGATAAGGCGCACTGACATTTTTCCCTCACTTTTGGGGAAAAATAAGTGCGTCTTATAGGGCGAAAAATACAGTAATTTTGATATTCTTCAGAAAGTCCCCGATTTATGGATGTATCCTTTCTCCACCTACATTGGACATTCCCACAACTGTCTATCGGGACACCCAGAGTGCCTCTGGCCAGGCGGTCAGAAATCACCTTGTCTTATCTCATTGTAGTTAATTTTGTTTATTTTCCCCCTGTGTATTTTTGTGGTGTCTCTATGTTTATATGTGTATGTCTCCAAATGCATTTGATGCATGGCTTGCCCTTTAAGGTGTGTTATGCCTATTTACTGTGATTCAGTGAGATAAAATTGAAAGACAAAGGCATTTATTAGTAGTTGGTTTTATTGTGGTCACTCAACTATTTCATAGTATCACATAGTATCATAGTATTTAGATATACTCTTATCATACTATACTCTTAAAATATTAATGCTAACATTTGGGATGCCCCCCGGTGAAGGCAATGGCTGCTTTAAACGAGAAAAAGTGACTTTCTTTACAAAATGCCAAAGGCAAGTAGCCAGTTACTCTTAATATATTAATGCTAGCATTTGGGATGCCCCCCGGTGAAAGGCAATTGCTGCTTTAAACGTGAAAACTTGACTTTCTTTACAAAATGCAAAAGGTAAGTAGACAGGTACTTTTTAAAGACACATGCTAGCATATTTGGGATGCCCCCCGGTGAAAGGCAAAGGCTGCTTTAAACGTGAAAACATGACTTTCTTTACAAAATGCAAAAGGTAAGTAGCCAGTTACTTTTTAAAGACACATTCTAGCAAATTTGGGATGCCCCCCGGTGAAAGGCAAAGGCTGCTGGCAATTTGACAACGTGACTTTCTTTACAAAATGCAGAAGGTAAGTAGTCAGTTACTCTTAAAAGACACATGCTAGCATATTTGGGATGCCCCCCCCCCCCCGTGAAAGGCAATTGCTGCTTTAAACATGAAAAAGTGACTTTCTTGACAAAATGCAAAAGGTAAGTAGACAGGTACTCTTAAAAGACACATGCTAGCATATTTGGGATGCCCCCCCCCCCCGGTGAAAGCCAATTGCTGCTTTAAACATGAAAAAGTTACTTTCTTTACAAAATGCAAAAGGTAAGTAGACAGGTACTCTTAAAAGACACATGCTAGCATATCTGGGACGCTCCGGTGAAAGGCAATTGCTGCTTTAAACATGAAAATGTGACTTTCTTTACAAAATGCAAAAGGTAAGTAGCCAGTTACTTTTAAAAGACACATGCTAGCATTTGGGATGCCCCCCCCCATGAAAGGCAATTGCTGCTTTAAACTTGAAAAAGTGACTTTCTTTACAAAATGCCAAAGGCAAGTAGCCAGTTACTCTTAATATATTAATGCTAGCATTTGGGATGCCCCCCGGTGAAAGGCAATTGCTGCTTTAAACGTGAAAACTTGACTTTCTTTACAAAATGCAAAAGGTAAGTAGCCAGTTACTCTTAAAAGACACATGCTAGCATATTTGGGATAATAATGACACCAGGAAAAGGTAAAGCTAAATAGGCAGGTGTGTTCAATTGGCTTGAAAGCTAATGCAAACACTGTAAACTGTCTCTGTCTCTCTCTTTCACTGTCACAGCCTCTCTCCTTCTCTCTCTGGCTCTATCTGTCCCTCACTCCTTATGTTACTTGTTCTATCTATCTCTCCCTCGCTGTATCTATCTATCTATCTATCTGTCTATCTCTCTTTCTGCGTGATCCGCTCTGGCCGCAATACAGTGTCGGGATGAGCTTCTGCAAAATGGCCGCCGTTTATATAGGGCCGTGACATCGTCGGGAAGCCTGGCTGCTGATAGGTAGCATGTGATGCCTATCCAGGATTCTTTGCCCCATGGCATATGTCTTGACATGTGGATCCATCATTTTAGATGGCCTGGATAGTAGTAAAAAGAGTTTTAAGGAAGCGATCGAATTGCGGCGATATTCGGAATTGTTAAGAATCAAATTTTTCCTGAAATTCGTAACGATTACGGATTCGGCAGATTCGATTCGCTCAACTCTAGTCATGATGGTGGAGCTTCATTGACCTTGCAGATAATGGTAAAGGTAATTTTCCCTTTTAGTTAGCTATAATTTTTAGAGAAAATGACTAGTGAACTGCCATTAACTCTATTGTTCGGAGTGCATTATTTGTTATTTAGCAGGTTAGATAGGTAGTTAGGTAAGTGTAGACAGATGGGGAAGTTATCCGGGTCTACTTGTGGGTTTGGGGTACTGGATGGCACCTTGAGATGGGTCGTCTCCGTGAAGGTTGAAAAGCAATAGCATCAGGCTTGAAGAGAGGGTATAGCAAGGACAGAACTTACTTCTCTCGGGAGGTTTTGAGTAGGACAACATCGTGGGACGAGGTGTCAAGGCCCTGTGGGGTGGTCACCGATGGGCAGGTAGACCATTTCAGTGAGGTTATCAATCTTGCTCTTCAAAGGGACAGGAAGCCAGATAGCTGTGATCCCTAATACCCCTACTCAGCGTAACTGGGAAGAACTATATTCCACCAATACATCTGTGAATAGCCACTTAGAAAGGACACAGTGGGGTGGCCTACTGCTTTTTTTGCCTTGCGTTGTCATAGGCAAAAAAATGTTTTTCTTTTTAAAAATGCAAAAACGTCAATAAGGCAGCACATAATTTGATACAGCGTACCTCCGGCATACTCCCAAAATGCATACTCTTAGCACAACAGTGTGAGCATAGCCTTAGACATTTTCATACTGTGCCATTATAGATTGTCATTGACATTTGGCAGCTGTAACAGAGAGTTCCATGTGGGATTATGTCCCACCACAGTTCCTAGGAATAATGAAAGTAACTGCTATGATTTTATGTTGACACTGTATGCATGTCTGTTTTCTCAATAAAAAGGAACAATGGTGTTTATGTATACAGCTGAAGTGAGATTTCAGAATGTTTGTCTTACCAAATTTTCCCTCGCAAAAATGGTGAATGTTGTTAAACTAAGATTTCTGTTTAACAATCTTATGAATCACAGAAGTGTCTTACAGTGCACATAATATTTTTAGCCTATATTCTTTTGGATATAATGATATATATGTAAAACGAAAAGGCAATAGGCTGCCAGACACATAGTAAAAACAGAGGCCTTTTAGGTGCTTCATGGTATTGGGCGGTCCAAGCCTGCAGCTTTGACTATGCCATCCTCTCATTCTTTGGGTACTTCTTCTTATGGGCGCAGGGAGACTTTAACTTTACAGTACCATGTTTCTCCAAAAATAAGACTGGGAACCTCATTTATCATGTGTCAGGGCCAGTCAATGCCACTCGGCACCAATATTTAGCCTCAGCACAACTCAGTGCCCTATTTAACCCTTCTATTGCCAGCCACGTAAATTTTACGTGGCTGCCTCTCCAACCGTTAAACGCCAGCCACGTAAAATTTACGTGCCTGAATTTCCCCATTAATAAAATAAAAAGTATTAAAAAAAATCACTTACCTGACCCCTTGTTTGATCCGGCCGGGTCTCCTCTTCAGCCAGAGGGGCTCCGATCGCTGATTGGGGCTCCTCCGGCTGCAGGGGAGGGCCCGGAATAGGGTGCCCCCCCCTTTTCAGCAGCCGCCGGGATTTGCCAGCAAAAAAAAAAAAAAAGATGACAGTTACTCACCTCCACTCCCGCCGGCTCCCGCCGCCTCTCCTCTTCATGGGGGGGGGCTCCGATCACCCCCCCTGCTCTTCTGTCTTCTGGAGGGGGTATAACAGCCCTCCTCCCTTTGTTTCTTCCGATGGCGGCCCGAAGGGGCGGGGCCAATGACGTCACCGCTGGGTGTCATCGGGGCACCCGGCAGTTCAGCTCTCAGATGCCGGTGACGGCTGGACTCCTCCGATCGCCTGCCTCCCCCCTCCTCTGCCCAGCCGTCACTGACATATGATCGCCGCGGGACACAGGAGATGAAGATCGGAGGTGAGTAAAGTAAAAAATTTTTTTTTTTTTTTAATAAAGTGTTTTGAAAAAGTGTCTGTCTTTTTTTTAACTTTTAACCCTTTGTGAACTGGTAAGGGGTCCATGTGACCCCTATACCAGTTCACAGGGCTTGGGGGTCTGGCAAGTCACCTGCAACTAGCGGGTGACTTGCCATTAACCCCTGGCCCCCCAAATTACCTGCCTCCCCAAAGCCCAAGGAGGGGCAGAAGAGCCGTGGCCCTAGGCTATGACGGCTTGTAGCCGCAGGGCCAGGGGCCACTAAAGCTGGCCCCTGCGGCCTGTTCTACAAGCCCCCATAGCTGGTCACAGGCTGGTTACGCTGGGTAGGGGGGACCTCACGCCATTTTTTTTTTTTGATTTTTAAGGGTTTTAACCCTTAAAAATCCAAAAAAAAATGGGGTCCCCCTCCCTGGGAGGGGGGACCCTATGTCATTTTTTTTTTAAATTAACCCTTTGTTACCTGTAACCCAGTAGGTATAAAAGGCTTCCAGCAGCAGCAGGAGAACAGAAGCCTAAGTGATCAGCGTGGGACACAGGGATGGATCGGAGGTAAGTATTAAAAAAAATATTAAAAAACATTTATTTTTTTAAATAAAGATATTTTTAAAAAGTGTGTCTTTTTTTTTTTTTACTTTTAACCCTTTGTGAACTGGTAAGGGGTCCATGTGACCCCTATATCAGTTCACAAGGCTCGGTGGGTCTGGCAAGTCACCTGCGGCTAGCGGGTGACTTGCCATTAACCCCTAAGCCCCCCAAATTACCTGCCTCCCCAAAGCCCAGGGGGGGCATAAAAGCCGTGGCCCTAGGCTATGCCGGCTTGTAGCCTGCAGGGCCAGGGGCCACTAAAGCTGGCCCCTGTGCCCTGTTCTACAAGCCCCCATAGCTGGTCACAGGCTGGTTACGCTGGGTAGGGGGGACCTCAAGCCATTTTTTTGGGGGAATTTTAAGGGTTTTAACCTTTAAAAATCAAAAAAAAAATGGAGTCCCCCTCCCTGGGAGGGGGGACCCTATGTCATTTTTTTTTAAATTAACCCTATGTTACCTGTAACCCAGTAGGTATAAAAGGCTTCCAGCAGCAGCAGCAGCAGCAGGAGAGCAGAAGCCTAAGTGATTAGCGTGGGACACAGGGATGGATGGGGGTAAGTATTAAAGTTATTTTTAAAGTGTGTTTCTGTGTGTTTTTTTTAACTTTTAACCCTTTGTGAACTGGTAAGGGATCTACGAGACCCCTATACCAGTTCACAAGGCTCTGGGTCTGGCAAGTCACCTGCGGCTAGTGGGTGACTTGTCATTAACCCCCAGACCCCCCATTACCTGCCTCCCCAAAAAAAACTTAAAACTCCGCCAAGAAATGGTGTCCCCCCCCCCCCCCCCCCCCGTGCAGGGGGACCCCACACCAATTTTTTTTTTTATTTAACCCTTTATTATGTGGATAGTAGTTGTATTTTATTTTGCAAATGTTATAAAGTGCTCTTTTCAGTTTAGGGGATCACCTGGACAGGAACGGGGGGCTACCGATACATATGTGGTATCATTGTAATTGTGAGAAATGGGGCTTTCATATGCAATATGGTTTTCTTTAATACAATAAATGTTTTTGTTAAAATAAAGGAGACAATTTAAAATATATATATATTTTTATTTTTTTTACTTATTTACTTAACATTATATTAAAAAAGTAGAAAAAATACAAACAAGACATTTCATGTTAAAGCCTAAACTCTGCCACAAAAAGAAAATATGCCATTTTCTTGGAAATTTCTGCAAAAATCACAGTTAAACATCACGCAAAATGGTGAAAAATATCCTGTCAGCAGAGGGTGACAAAATCTCAAGTAGTCTGGCGCTTTCAGATTTACCTTGTTTTTTCTTATTTGCATATTGATATTTTAGGAAAAGGTGTTTTTTATTCTGCTTTTTTATACATTTTTTGTGAAACCCTGTGCAACCTAAGAATTCTTCGAGACATTACTTCCAGAAAGATGAGCCCATTACAACAAGCTGGGTATGCTTAGAAAGCTTAACATGTATACTTTCAGGGAATATATGATTTATCGGGGATATTTCAAATGTAAAGGGTTGTTTTGGTAGAAAAAGCACAAGGTGCGCACTTTGTCTGCAGAGCTGAAATTTTGAAGTAAAACTACCGCTATGCGCATGCTTTACTTTCCTTGACAGAACCTATGCATGTTGGGTATTGTTCTGTTCGGGGCATGTTGCTTTTTCAGATTTTCTGGTTTGCATATAGTTTTTTTTAGGAAAATGTGGTTTTGATTCTGCTTTTTTATTCATTTTTAAGGAAACCCTGTGCAACCAAAGAATCCATTGAGGGATTACTTCCAGAAAACTGCACCCATGTCAACAAACCTGGTACACCTAGAAAGCCTGAGGTGTGTACTTCTAGGGAATATATAGTTTGTGGGGGATATTTCAAATGTAAAGGGTTGTTTTTCTTGAAAAACTGCAAGGTGCGCATATTGCATAGCATAGTTGTATTTTTATCTCAAAATCTCCTAAAGCGTTGTTTCAGTTTGGGGGAGTCTCCTGGGCAGGAAAGGGTGTCTATCTATACATATGTGGTACCGCTGTAACCGGTAGAAATTGGGGTTTCACACGCAAAAAGATTTTATTGACAAACTTACATTTTTTGTTACAAAAAAACACTACAAATTGTAAAAAATAGTTTTTTTTTGTACAATTTTGACCCAAAATATTGAGAATACACGTAGAAAATGACAAACAAGACATTTCATGCTAACGCCCAGGCTCTGCTGAAAAAAACAATATATCACTTTCCTGGGAAATCCCTTCAAAAATCACAGTTGAACATGGGGAGCGCAAAATAGTGCAAAATGGTCTGGCAACCAAGGGTGACAAAAACTCCAGGTAGGCTGGCGGTTAAAGGGTTAAATCACACAAAAAAACTGTCAGTACCAATCATTTTAATCATTTTAAATTTTTCACTGATGCCATATAGTTTATGTGACCAGTGCTGTGTCAGTGTATAGTGGTGTTGTAGGTATGGATCTAATAGACCACCATGGACAGAAATGTACTGAAGTGTTTCTTGTTTATAATTACTATGTGGAACAAAACCCTAACGTAACTGCCCTGTAATCTAAAAGAGCTGTCCTTCCCCGGGCCATTTCAGGTTTGGAAGCCCCCCTGGGGAGCCCCAACACTCACCTGCTTCTGGGTTCCCTTGCCAATGTAAACACTGACAGCCACATCTAATGCATCTTTGGGCTGATCATGCACTCCCGCGCCCAGCCATTCAGAAAGGCTTTGGCTGGGAGCAAGCAGGGTATGCATCCACTCTCACTCCGATTGCCATAAACAAGCGATGTTTGCCGAACATTTAATTTGCACAGCAGATGTCTCTGATTGGACGAGAGCCTGTGTGGGTGCCATAGGACTGAGAAGAGGTGAGTTGTTCTGGGTGCCCCCGGAGTTCTGCTTTAAATAAAATTATTTGTGCAGAACTTCTACTGGTGACCGTCAATAATGGAATGTTGGACGGGATGTGGCCAAATGTTCTTTTAACAATTTCTTGTATCATTTTTTAAGGCTTATTTTTCTTACTAAAGTATATTTTGCAGCACAACAACTAACATGCAGCCAAACACATTGTAAAGTTTGTCCCCTTTCTTCACAGCAATGATATCCTGTAACTGTAATGAAGAAATGCAGACCAGTACCTGTTACATACAGCACCGATCTTTTCAGCATGCCAAAAGTTCATAAATATGGCGTGCAGTACCTCAAAGTTGGCAGTACAGTGCAGTGTTCACTGGCGCTGTTCTAATCGACATAGGGGCCAACAGGCACTGATGCAATCCGGCCAATACCTAGTGCACCAATCCAAGCTGATTATTTAACATCGGGCATTGTGACTTACATCACCAAAATAGAAATACTGTAGATGCCGTGGCTCCATTGGACGAGGGTGCCAGCAAAATGATGCTAAGCAGCACACTTCATAAATAAGGCCCGGGGTCTTATTGCTTGCTCACAATTGATTGGTTGCCTGTTTCAAAACATGTGCTAGGGCTTATTTTCAGGGGATGTCTTCTTTTTCAACGACAATCTATACATTTCAATCTGCATTACACAGCTTTCTTGGTGTTCCACCTGCTCTGTTCAGAATGTCACTGTGCTGCAATTGTTGTAGTTTGCTTCCCCTGGTGACTGGAAGCAGACATGATGCGGGACTACCCAATCTGTGTGTGATGCAGGCACTTGCCAACCCTTATTGTTTTGGTTCTGCTTAGCTTGGTGAAGGGTCTGTTACCATATGATTGTACTTTTGTACAAGTATAGCTGCCTGGGCACTATATTTAAATCTACTTTTTATGACCTGTAACTATGGCTTTTTTGAGTAGGGTGATTGCAGATCCAATTTAAAGCGCCACTTTCCTTTTATTTATTTTTGTCAAAAGTTCTGTCAAAAGTTGTTTAGCGCCTTTTTAGGAAAGTCAACATTACCCGATATCATAGGCAGACACACTCTTATCACAGGCGTTTCCAAACCTATTATCTTATATTACCTTACCATAAATTCCTGGTAGCTTCATTGACTGTAAAATTCAACGGTAATGCCTAGCTTTTAAATATGATTTGAAACAGAATTTATATTGTTGCAGAATTACATAAAACCGTGTGAAATTGTGCAGATAATCATTTAAATCCTCCAACATGAGAAGATAATTGCTCCAGAAATTAGCTGTACCTGGGGTTCATTCATTTGGTCATGCATAGTTTCTTATATAGTAATGATTTGATATTAGAACTAATTAAGATCAGGTCAGAGTTGCTGAAGGTCAGACATTAATGCACAGGATCATTGAAATGATAATTATAAACAGATTAGGAAGCTACGGTCTTTTAAAAGGAGTTATTAGATAATTACTATGTGAGTGTACAGCTTACTGTAATAATGGATTATCAGCTGCTTACAGTGTTTTAAGGTTGAGAATATATTACCTCCTATAAGACTAAACATAATTGCCTGCTCTAACTGTCCAATTTAGCATTTTTGCACACATTTTAAAAAGGATACACACATTACCATGCTTTACTTTTATACTGTAATAAGCATGTGGTCTGCTGTGTGGTATAAATTCTATTTTAATGCTAAAGTATAGCAAGCAGGTAAGATATTAAGGTTGATTCAGAGCCTTCTATAGTCCTTCCTGTTTTTGTCTCTCAGTGTAAACATTACACATAGCTTTCGTTTAGTATAGGAGCGTTCACATGATTCAGAGCCTCCATCGGCAGAGTCTCGTACTGTTCCCGTAGATGTGAAAGCCATCAAGAAAGCTGTGAGTATCTCTCTCAAAGCCAATTTCTCGTAGACGTTGATGTGAAATTCTCATCTCTTGGCATTTTTAGAGCATTTGTGAATTTACTTTGCCACGAAATGTGTGAGTGTCAGGTGAGATCCTTCTAGTTCCCATCTGAAAAATTCAGTTTTTACCTTAATTTAGCCCCTAAATTCCATAATCTTTTAGTTTTTGTGAAATTTATACCCATACTCTTTCACACTATTCATACACTATTTCACATACCCTGGCTCTGTTAGCCCATTGCTTACTAATTGCTGAGCCAAATCTCTTCTTTTTTTTTTTTTTTTTTTACAATAGATCTTTATTGAGGCAGACGAGACAAAAAGGCACAAGATTCAGAACAGATCCAAACATTACGTTTCATCACAGAATGACACAGGCGAGGTAGTGCATGACTCACATGATGCATCCACCCACCCACAAATACAACGTGCCTCCCTGTTCCCATCCACCATCTTTTTTTCTTTTTCAATTGTTGGGAAGGGGTAATAACAGGGATTGGGAAGTGGAGAAGGTAGGAGCAAATTAGGGAGAGGGCGATGGGGAAGAGGCGTTAGGAAAGGGGGGAAGGCAGGGGGAGCCACCGGCATGACGGGGGAGCCATTATAGGGGGCCTTCCCCGGCCCCTCCAGAGCTAACAGAGGAGGATAAGGGAGAGGAGAAGAGACAAGGACATGGGCAGAGACAGAGGCAGAGGTGTCCCCCACCTCCGCCCCACAGGCCCACCCCCAAACGGCGCAACCGGCCAGCCCGGATTGGGACATATACCTCTGAATGGTGTCGCAGATCAAGGCCAGTCACTCCAGGCCCCAGGGGAGACCCTACAAGGGGGAGGAAGAGGGGGGAAGAGAGAAAGGACAAGAAGAGAAAAAAAAGGGGGGGAGTAACCAGGCATAAAGAGATCCCATAAGGAAAGTGGTCCCGACAGGATGCAAGGGTGGAGAAGAGGGAGCGCTGGGGCACGCCGCCTGGATATGAGCATGACACTCTGGGTGTGGCACACCGCCAAGCCCTTGATCACCTAATCACCACCCCCCTCACGCCCCAACCAGCAATGCCCTGCCCTCGGCCGACTCTGTGAACATCATCCAAGGCAGCCAAAGGTGCCAGTGTCTTTCCTCTGTGCTCCTGAGTATGGCCGTCAGGTCCTCCATTCTCCGAATGTCTTCTACTCTCCGGATCCAGGAGCCTATAGAAGGCGGTGAGGGGGATTTCCAATGGGCTGGTATATATGCCCTGGCTGCATTTATCAGGTGGATGGTCAGTGACTTCCTGTACTTCCCAACTGAGACCCCAGTGGAGTGCAAGAGGAGGGCCTCTGGCTATAGCGGGATGTTCTCTCCCAACACTTTGCTGGACCACTTTACCACATTCTTCCAGAACGTCTGCATTTCCCACATTCCCAGAAGATGTGCTGAAGGGAGCCCTGTGCAACTCCGCACCTCCAGCAGAGGGCCGAGACAATCGGGAAGATGCGGTTCAGTGCCTAGGGAGTTCTATACTAACGGGTAAAGATCTTGAAACCTGCTTCCTGATACGAGTTGCTAACTGATGCTCACTGCGCCAGTTCCAGGATTTTTTTGGTTTGGTTTGGATGGAAAGAGGCTCAAAGGTCAGTTTCCCATGCCCTAATGAAGTCTGGCACGAAGTATTCCCCAGGTTCAACTAATAGTTGGTATGCAATTGAGAGTGCTCCTCTGATTGGCTCTGGGGATGAGCACTGTCGTTCAAAGGGCGTGAGTTCCCAACCAAACTCCCCTGGGGGGGGGGGGGCAGGCATGCCAGGTAGTGGGAAATCTGCAGAGCCCTCCAGAATGACAAATGGGGTGGTCACCCCATGACGTGATCTCCTGCAGGGTCTTCCACCGTGGGCCGGCCAGGAAATTGCGGGCAGTGCCTTTACAGGCACTCCCCAGTTTCCAAAACCCACATCAATATGGCTTGGCATGAAGTCCATTGCCCTTATGACCGGGAGGAGCAGGGACGGTGAAGGGGCTATTGTCTCTTTAGAGACACACCTTGCCCACACTTGGAGGGTGGGGCCAATTGTCAAGTGGGCCCTGAGGGCGCCCGGTATGGTGCCCGCAGACCATGGGAGGCCTGCTAGCAGGACCGGCGACCACATCTGTTCCAGTTGGACCCAACGATTATGTCTTCCGTGTAGGTTCCAGTCCACTATCATATTTAGGTGGGCCGCTGTGTGGTACATTCTAATGTCTGGCAATCTCACTCCCCCCCCCTTGTCTTGAGGAGTGAGAGCATCCTCTGTGAAATACTCAAGCTCCTGCCCCCCTACACAAATTTAATGAACTCCGAACGAATGGATTTCAGAAAAGAGGATGGTATGTGGAGGTATTAAGGTCTCTCTCGATGATATTCAGTAGTGGCGGGAAGTTTTGGGCGAACAGGTCTCTAAGGTGAGGAGTAATCTGCACTCCCAGGTACTTGATTGACCTGGCGGACCATCGGAGGGGAAAGTTAGCTCTGATGTTTTCTAGGAATCGCTGGGGGAGCGACACGTTCAGCGCTTCAGACTTTTGTAAGTTGATTTTGAAGCTGGAGAGCTCGGAGTACTCTCTGAACTCCCTCAGCAGGTTGGGCAGGGACTTAACCGGCCGGGTGATGCAAAAGACCAGGTCATCTGCGAAAGCAGCTACTTTATGTTCGGGCCCCCCCCCCTTTCGCAACCCCCCTTATGTCCGGATTGGCCCTTATCCGATGGAGAAAGGGTTCTTTATTAACAAAAATAAAAATAAATGATAAAAAAAAAAAAAATGATAAATGCTAACTTCCTGACCTGTTGCACCAGGCCAAGTTTCCCCCTGCTCCCCCCAAAAAAACATTCCTTCTTCAAGGTAAAGTCACCTAAGCAGTGTGACCAAAAATGTAAATAAACAAATGGGAACAATTTGATAAAATTCAAGAAGGCCTTAAGAGCTGTATATAAACATGACAACAACAATAGATAAAAAAATGGTTGGAACCAGTTTTAGCTAACTTTAAATTAATTAAAGATTAAACAATTAGAACAGACACAGGGGACATATGGGGAAAATGTAGTTTACTAATGAATATAGAACACTTTGGTCTCCCTTACAGGCAAAATAAACATGATCTGGATTTGTAAAAAACAAAGGCTTATTCACTACTAACACCAGGTATTGCTTAGAGCGCACGCTATTAGGCGCTGTGAGCGGGTATTAGGCGCTGTAACAGAGCTCGGTCGCTGTAGTAACCTGTCCAGCATTGATGAATGTGATGTGTGTTGCGTGCTGTAACAACAGTATAGTGCTGCAGCGAGTGAGAGGTAACGTCAGCTCAGTGCGTTTGGCACTCGGCGCTCCACGTCATATTTAATATAAACACTAGACACACACAGCGTCGGTGCTCTAAAGCTGGGCTCTGTAGCATAGAGCACCAGATGCTGTGTGATCAAAGTCTGTTTTTGAACACATATACACCTGTAACAGAGTGAAAACAAATGGAATGGCATTGTTTAAACACTGGGACTAGAGATGAGCGAACTTTTGAAAAATTCGATTCGGCTGATTCGCCAAATTTTCCGACAAAATTTGTTTCGTTCCGAATTTATTCGCGATGAAACGCTATTAAAAACTGCTATTTCTGAGCCTCCTAGAGCCTCAATAGGGTTGTAAACCATTCTGCCTTGCAGTAACAGGCATAGGATGCGTGCTGGGTTAGTTAAATAATACTTTAAATAAATATCACATGCAGATCAGAGGCATCGCTAATAGAATCGCAGAGCGGCACAATTGCAGAGAGTTGAAGTGGCATCACTATGAGGGGCAGGAGCCCAAACATTGCTTTAAAGAGACACTGGAGTTGGCAGCAGGAGCCCAAAAATTGGATGAATCACACCCTGGAGTTGGCAGCAGCAGCAGCAGGAGCCCAAACATTACTTTAAAGAGACACTGGAGTTGGCAGCAGGAGCCCAAAAATTGGATGAATCACACTCTGGAGTTGGCAGCAGCAGGAGCCCAAACATTATTTTAAAGAGACATTGGAGTTGGCAGCAGGAGCCCAAAAATTGGATGAATCACACCCTGGAGTTGGCAGCAGCAGCAGGAGCCCGAACACTACTTTAAAGAGACACTGGAGTTGGCAGCAGGAGCCCAAAAATTGGATGAATCACACCCTGGAGTTGGCAGCAGCAGCAGCTGGAGCCCAAACATTACTTTAAAGAGACACTGGAGTTGGCAGCAGGAGCCCAAAAAATGGATGAATCACACCCTGGAGTTGGCAGCAGCAGCAGCAGCAGCAGGAGCCCAAACATTACTTTAAAGAGACACTGGGGTTGGCAGCAGGAGCCCAAAAATTGGATGAATCACACCCTGGAGTTGGCAGCAGCAGCAGCAGCAGGAGCCCGAATATTACTTTAAAGAGACACTGGAGTTGGCAGCAGGAGCCCAAAAATTGGATGAATCACACCCTGGAGTTGCAAGCAGCAGCAGCAGTAGCCCAAACATTACTTTAAAGAGACACTGGAGTTGGCAGCAGGAGCCCAAAAATTGGATGAATAACACCCTAGAGTTGCAAGCAGCAGCAGGAGCCCGAACATTACTTTAAAGAGACACTGGAGTTGGCAGCAGGAGCCCAAAAATTGGATGAATCACACCCTGGAGTTGGAAGCAGCAGCAGGAGCCCAAGCATTACTTTAAAGAGACACTGGAGTTGGCAGCAGGGGCCCAAAAATTGGATGAATCACACCCTGGAGTTGGCAGCAGCAGGAGCCCAAACGTTACTTTAAAGAGACACTGGAGTTGGCAGCAGGAGCCCAAAAATTGGATGAATCACACCCTGGAGTTGGCAGCAGCAGGAGCCCAAACATTACTTTAAAGAGACACTGGGGTTGGCTTCAGGAGCCCAAAAATTGGATGATTCACACCCTGGAGTTGGCAGCAGCAGCAGCAGGAGCCCAAACATTACTTTAAAGAGACACTGGAGTTGGCAGCAGGAGCCCAAAAATTGGATGAATCCCACCCTGGAGTTGGCAGCAGCAGCAGGAACCCAAACATTACTTTAAAGAGACACTGGAGTTGGCAGCAGGAGCCCAAAAATTGGATGAATCACACCCTGGAGTTAGCAGCAGCAGCAGAAAGAGCCCAAACATTGCTTTAAAGAGACACTGGAGTTGGCAGCAGTAGCCCAGAAATTGGATGAATCCCACCCTGGAGTTGGCAGCAGCAGCAGGAGCCCAAACATTACTTTAAAGAGACACTGGAGTTGGCAGCAGGAGCCCAAAAATTGGATGAATCACACCCTGGAGTTAGCAGCAGCAGCAGCAGGAAGAGCCCAAACATTACTTTAAAGAGACACTGGAGTTGGCAGCAGGAGCCCAAAAATTGGATGAATCACACCCTGGAGTTGGCAGCAGCAGCAGGAGCCCAAACGTTACTTTAAAGAGACACTGGAGTTGGCAGCAGGAGCCCAAAAATTGGATGAATCACACCCTGGAGTTGGCAGCAGCAGCAGCAGGAGCCCAAACATTACTTTAAAGAGACACTGGAGTTGGCAGCAGGAGCCCAAAAATTGGATGAATCACACCCTGGAGTTGGCAGCAGCAGGAGCCCAAACGTTACTTTAAAGAGACACTGGAGTTGGCAGCAGGAGCCCAAAAATTGGATGAATCACACCCTGGAGTTGGCAGCAGCAGGAGCCCAAACGTTACTTTAAAGAGACACTGGAGTTGGCAGCAGGAGCCCAAAAATTGGATGAATCACACCCTGGAGTTGGCAGCAGCAGCAGCAGGAGCCCAAACATTACTTTAAAGAGACACTGGAGTTGGCAGCAGGAGCCCAAAAATTGGATGAATCACACCCTGGAGTTGGCAGCAGCAGCAGCAGGAGCCCAAACATTACTTTAAAGAGACACTGGAGTTGGCAGCAGGAGCCCAAAAATTGGATGAATCCCACCCTGGAGTTGGCAGCAGCAGCAGGAACCCAAACATTACTTTAAAGAGACACTGGAGTTGGCAGCAGGAGCCCAAAAATTGGATGAATCACACCCTGGAGTTAGCAGCAGCAGCAGGAAGAGCCCAAACATTGCTTTAAAGAGACACTGGAGTTGGCAGCAGGAGCCCAAAAATTGGATGAATCACACCCTGGAGTTAGCAGCAGCAGCAGCAGGAAGAGCCCAAACATTACTTTAAAGAGACACTGGAGTTGGCAGCAGGAGCCCAAAAATTGGATGAATCACACCCTGGAGTTGGCAGCAGCAGCAGGAGCCCAAACGTTACTTTAAAGAGACACTGGAGTTGGCAGCAGGAGCCCAAAAATTGGATGAATCACACCCTGGAGTTGGCAGCAGCAGCAGCAGGAGCCCAAACATTACTTTAAAGAGACACTGGAGTTGGCAGCAGGAGCCCAAAAATTGGATGAATCACACCCTGGAGTTGGCAGCAGCAGCAGCAGGAGCCCAAACATTACTTTAAAGAGACACTGGAGTTGGCAGCAGGAGCCCAAAAATTGGATGAATCCCACCATGGAGTTGGCAGCAGCAGCAGGAGCCCAACATTACTTTAAAGAGACACTGGAGTTGGCAGCAGGAGCCCAAAAATTGGATGAATCACACCCTGGAGTTAGCAGCAGCAGCAAGAAGAGCCCAAACATTGCTTTAAAGAGACACTGGAGTTGGCAGCAGTAGTCCAAAAATTGGATGAATCACACCCTGGAGTTGCAAGCAGCAGCAGGAGCCCGAACATTACTTTAAAGAGACACTGGAGTTGGCAACAGGAGCCCAAAAATTGGATGAATCACACCCTGGAGTTGGCAGCAGCAGCAGCAGGAGCTCAAACATAACTTTAAAGAGACACTGGAGTTGGCAGCAGGAGCCCAAAAATTGGATGAATCACACCCTGGAGTTGGCAGCAGCAGCAGCAGGAGCCCAAACATTACTTTAAAGAGACACTGGAGTTGGCAACAGGAGCCCAAAAATTGGATGAATCACACCCTGGAGTTGGCAGCAGCAGCAGCAGGAGGCCAAACATTACTTTAAAGAGACACTGGAGTTGGCAGCAGGAGCCCTAAAATTTGATGAATCATACCCTGGAGTTGGCAGCAGCAGCAGCAGGAGCCCGAACATAGCCTGAAAGAGACACTGGAGTTGTCAGCAGGAGCCCAAAAATTGGATGAATCACACCCTGGAGTTGTCAGCAGCAGCAGGAGCCCAAAAATTGGATGAATCACACCCTGGAGTTGGCAGCAGCAGCAGCAGCAGGAGCCCAAACATTACTTTAAAGAGACACTGGAGTTGGCAGCAGGAGCCCAAAAATTGGATGAATCACACCCTGGAGTTGGCAGCAGCAGCATAAGGAGCCCAAACATTGTTTAAAGAGACACTGGAGTTGGCAGCAGGAGCCCAAAAATTGGATAAATCACACCCTGGAGTTGGCAGCAGCAGCAGCAGCAGGAGCCCAAACATTACTTTAAAGAGACACTGGGGTTGGCTTCAGGAGCCCAAAAATTGGATGAATCACACCCTGGAGTTGGCAGCAGCAGCAGCAGGAGCCCAAACATAACTTTAAGGAGACACTGGAGTTGGCAGCAGGAGCCCAAAAATTGGATGAATCACACCCTGGAGTTGGCAGCAGCAGCAGCAGGAGCCCAAACATTACTTTAAAGAGACACTGGAGTTGGCAGCAGGAGCCCAAAAATTGGATGAATCACACCCTGGAGTTGGCAGCAGCAGAAGCCCGAACAGTACTTTAAAGAGACACTGGAGTTGGCAGCAGGAGCCCAAAAATTGGATGAATCACACCCTGGAGTTGGCAGCAGCAGCAGGAGCCCAAACATTACTTTAAAGAGACACTGGGGTTGGCAGCAGGAGCCCAAAAATTGGATGAATCACACCCTGGAGTTGGCAGCAGCAGCAGCAGGAGCCCAAACATAACTTTAAGGAGACACTGGAGTTGGCAGCAGGAGCCCAAAAATTGGATGAATCACACCCTGGAGTTGCAAGCAGCAGCAGCAGCAGCAGGGGCACAAACGTTGCTTTAAAGAGACACTGGAGTTGGCAGCAGGAGCCCAAAAATTGGATGAATCACACCCTGGAGTTGGCAGCAGCAGGAGCCCGAACAGTACTTTAAAGAGACACTGGAGTTGGCAGCAGGAGCCCAAAAATTGGATGAATTACACCCTGGAGTTGGCAGCAGCAGCAGCAGGAGCCCGAACATTACTTTAAAGAGACACTGGAGTTGGCAGCAGGAGCCCAAAAATTGGATGAATCACACCCTGGAGTTGGCAGCAGCAGCAGGAGCCCAAACATTACTTTAAAGAGACACTGGAGTTGGCAACAGGAGCCCAAAAATTGGATGAATCACACCCTGGAGTTGCAAGCAGCAGCAGCAGCAGGAGGCCAAACATTGGCTGAAAGTCACACCCTAAAGTTGGCATCAGCAGGAGGCCAAAAATTGGTTGGAAGGCACACCCTGAAGTTGGCATCAGCAGGAGCCCAAAAATTGGCCTAAAGACATAAATATGTTTTGCACCATTTGGAAAGTGTAAAACGTGGCACCATGCTGAATCTAGTCGCATGCATCAGGCATTGGTGGGTGGAAATCCTGGCTGATCCCTCCCTGATTCATTTTGACATTTTTAGTTGACAGGCGAGTTCTCCTCGCCGTAACTATGGCCCTTGCCGCACTAAACACCCACTCAGATGGCACGCTACTTGCCGGGCAGGACAGCTTTTCCAGGGTTAACTTTGCTAGTTGCGGCCACAAATCAAGTTTGGCTGCCCAGAAGTCCAGCGGATCCTCAAGGTGTGTTGGCATGGTCATGTCAAAGTAACACATGACCTGCTGGTTCAGGTCCTGCTCCAGGTCTTCCTGCTGCTCATGAGTAGCCTCACTATGCGGGTGTAGAAAGCTACTCATTAGCGACTGAAGACTGAGGCTGCTGCTGATGGAGCTGCTGCTGCTGCTCCTGCCAACCCCCCCAGCAGCCATGGCAGTGGAAGGTGAGCGCAGAGGTCCCCTCGAGTCAGACCTGCGAGAGTATGGACCATGGCGCAGATAGGCATCGGCCAACTGCCTACGTAGAATGTCTTTGTAGTAGTTCAGTTTGTTCTCCCTCTCGGTGGGTTTAAAAAATGCCCCCATTTTGTGCCGGAAGCGAGGGTCCAATAAGGTGGACAGCCAGAAGTCATCCCGCCGACAGATGGAAACAATTCTGGGGTCACTACGCAAGCACGTGAGCATGCTTCCTGCCATTTGTGCAAGAGACTCGGATGGACTACCTGTCTCCATTTCCACTGCATACTGCCACAGTGTGTCCGGGTCCTCTGTCTCGCCTTCCTCAAAAACCTCTAGCTCCTCTGGCTGCTCTTGCTCCTCCTCTCCTGTCCGCTGACTAGATAAACCAGCCATTTCGCCAAGCCTAAACTGTGTTTCGCTGGGCAACTCATCCTCCTCTTCCTAATCCTCCTCCAGTTCAGCTCCAACGGGGTTCATGTGGCCGTAAGATGTAAACGCCATGTCTCCAGTGCCCTGACCAGCCATGGTTTCCAACATGTGCTGTAGTACATGAAGCAGTGGAATCACGTTCATCCTGTAATCCTGCCGACTGACAAATAAAGTGGCTTCCTCAAAGGGCCTGAGCAAACGGCAGGTGTCACGCATGAGCTGCCACTGGTTGACATTGAAGTTACACAGGGGAGTCCCCCTATCTGCTTGGATCATCAGGAAATCTGTGATGGCTTTTCTCTGTTCATATAATCGGTCCAACATGTGAAGGGTGGAATTCCAACGGATGGAAACATCGCAAATCAGACTATGTTGGGGGATACCGTTCTGACGCTGTAGCTCAAGAAGGGTGTGTTTGGCGGTGTATGAGTGGCTGAAGTGCATGCAAAGTTTCCTTGAAGTTGTTAGGATGTCTTGCAGATGGGGGGAACACTTCAGAAACCGCTTGACAACCAGATTGAAGACGTGAGCCATGCAGGGGGCATGGGTCAGGCTTCCTTGGCGCAGCGCAGACAAAATGTTCTTCCCATTGTCGGTAACCATGATTCCCATTCTAAGTTTTCTTGGAGTAAGCCATGTTTGGATTTCCTGATGAATAAATTTAAGCAGTTCCTCCCCTGTGTGACTCCTTTCGCCAAGACAGACCATGTGAAGCACTGCGTGAAACCTCTGTGCCCTGCACAGATGGTAGACTGGAGGGGCACTGAGACTTGAGCCTATAGTGGAGGGTGAGGAGATGGCGGAGGATGAGGAGGCCGAGTCACACAGTGTCACAGGCCCAACGGGCAGGAAGCGCGGAGGCCGAAGCGGCGTGACCTGTCCAAGTTGCTGCTGCTGCTGCTGCAAAGGGACCACATTCACCCAGTGGGCCGTAAACGACATGTACTGTCCCTGACCATAGTTACAGCTCCAGACGTCGGCGCTGCCATGCACTTTGCTACACACCGACAGGCTCAAGGACTGGCCCACCTTCTGTTCAACAAAAGTGTGCAGCGCTGGTACTGCCTTCTTGGCAAAGAAATGACGGCTTGGGACTCTCCACCTCGGCTCGGCACAAGCCATCAGTTCTCTGAAAGGTGCAGAGTCGACCACCTGAAAAGGGAGCGACTGCAGCACCAGCAACTTGGACAGGAGCACATTCAGCTTCTGCGCCGTAGGATGAGTGGACGCATACTGCTGTCTCTTGGACATGGCTTCGCTGATGGATTGCTGGCGGGATGCATGACTTGGAGGAGGAGGAGCAGGAGCGACAGAGGATGGGTATGACGCACAGCTGCCTTCGGCTGAGGTGCTGGAGCCTTGGCTGGAAGAAATTGGGAGCGGCGTGCCACTTGGTGAGGAAGCAGACTGGGCCACCCCTTGGGAGCCTCGGTTCTCCCAGGTCGCTTTATGGTGACGCATCATATGTTGACGCAGGGCCGTGGTGTCAGCATTTGGGCCCTGGCCACGCTTCACCTTCTGCCTACATATCTTGCATGTGGCCATGTTACCCTCCTGCGGATGCTTCAGGAAAAACTGCCACACTGCCGAGTAGCTACTTTTCCCACCAACAGGCCTCACTGATTCGCTGCTATTGTCGCCAACTCCAGGAACCACTGCTCCACTACCTCCCGATAAGGTAGACTGCCGCGCAGCAGGTGCTCTACCCCGGCCCCGGCCCCGTTTGGCTCCAGGCTTTACAATTGTGCCCCCATGCTGACTGCCAACCATGCTGCTAACAGCTTGCTGCCTGAGCTGCTGACTCCGGGGATACCTGCGCCCCTCTTCTCCTGATGATGACGATGAAGCCCCTTCATCACCCGGCTCCCAAGTGCGATCGGCTTCATCGTCATCATCATTATCACCGAGATGTGGCTGTACGTCACTGATGTTCGTGGATTCGTCAACAGTGTCTGGCGCAGGAGCTGAAATGCTCGCAACACCCACGACACTGTCCACATCACTATTTGTCTGCCTAGCTAAAGAAGCCACCTCCATTTCTTGGCTGGGCAGTAGCTGCTGACTGTCCTCTATCTGATCGTCCTCCTCACTAAAGAGTGGAGCTGAACCCAAAGCATAGGATACGTCGCTGGGGGAGGGAACGGCGTAGGACAGAGGCAATGGGAGGACAGGGACTGCTCTCGAGGCATGCCAACTCAGGGTTGTGTCAGAGGAACCTACTGACTAGAGATGAGCGAACTTTTGAAAAATTCGATTCGACTGATTCGCCGAATTTTCCGACAAAAATAGTTTCGACCCGAATTTATTCGCGACGAATCGCTATTAAAAAAGGGCTATTTCTGAGCCTCCTAGAGCCTCAATAGGGCTGTGAACCATTCTGCCTTGCTGTAACACGCATAGGATGCGTGCTGGGTTAGTTAAATAATACTTTAAATAAATATCACATGCAGATCAGAGGCATTGCTAATAGAATCGCAGAGCGGCACAATTGCAGAGAGTTGAAGTGGCAT
Organism: Gastrophryne carolinensis; assembly: GCA_027917425.1. Lineage (NCBI taxonomy): Eukaryota > Metazoa > Chordata > Amphibia > Anura > Microhylidae > Gastrophryne > Gastrophryne carolinensis. Next base: position 217,367,356 of record CM051239.1, on the reverse strand, counting down.
CACTATGAGGGGCAGGAGCCCAAACATTGCTTTAAAGAGACACTGGAGTTGGCAGCAGCAGGAGCCCAAAAATTGGATGAATCACACCCTGGAGTTGCAAGCAGCAGCAGGAGCCCAAACATTGGCTGAAGAGACACTGGAGTTGGCTGCAGGAGGCCAAAAATTGGATGAATCACACCCTGGAGTTGCAAGCAGCAGCAAGAGCCAAAACATTGGCTGAAAGAGACACTGGAGTTGGCTGCAGGAGCCCAAAAATTGAATGAATCACACCCTGGAGTTTCAAGCAGCAGCAGCAGCAGGAGCCCAAACATAGCTTGAAAGAGACACTGGATTTGGCAGCGGGAGCCCAAAATTGGATGAATCACACCCTGGAGTTGGCAGCAGCAGCAGGAGCCCAAACATTACTTTAAAGAGACACTGGAGTTGGCAGCAGGAGCCCAAAAATTGGATGATTCACACCCTGGAGTTGGCAGCAGCAGCAGCAGCAGCAGCAGGAGCCCAAACATTACTTTAAAGAGACACTGGGGTTTGCCGCAGGAGCCCAAAAATTGGATGAATCACACCCTGGAGTTGGCAGCAGCAGGAGCCCAAACATTACTTTAAAGAAACACTGGGGTTGGCTTTAGGAGCCCAAAAATTGGATGAATCACACCATGGAGTTGGCAGCAGCAGCAGCCGGAGCCCAAACATTACTTTAAAGAGACACTGGGGTTTGCCGCAGGAGCCCAAAAATTGGATGAATCACACCCTGGAGTTGGCAGCAGCTGCAGCAGGAGCCCAAACATAACTTTAAAGAGACACTGGGGTTGGCTTCAGGAGCCCAAAAATTGGATGAATCACACCCTGGAGTTGGCAGCAGCAGCAGCAGGAGCCCAAACATTACTTTAAAGAGACACTGGGGTTTGCCGCAGGAGCCCAAAAATTGGATGAATCACACCCTGGAGTTGGCAGCAGCAGCAGCAGGAGCCCAAACATTACTTTAAAGAAACACTGGGGTTGACTTTAGGAGCCCAAAAATTGGATGAATCACACCATGGAGTTGGCAGCAGCAGCTGCCGGAGCCCAAACATTACTTTAAAGAGACACTGGGGTTGGCTTCAGGAGCCCAAAAATTGGATGAATCACACCCTGGAGTTGCAAGCAGCAGCAGCAGCTGCTGCAGCAGCCCAAACATAGCTTGAAAGAGACACTGGAGTTGGCAGCAGAAGCCCAAAAATTGGATGAATCACACCCTGGAGTTGGCAGCAGCAGCAGCAGCAGGAGCCCAAACATTACTTTAAAGAGACACTGGGGTTGGCAGCAGGAGCCCAAAAATTGGATGAATCTCACCCTGGAGTTGGCAGCAGCAGCAGCAGCAGCCCAAACATTACTTTAAAGAGACACTGGGGTTGGCTTCAGGAGCCCAAAAATTGGATGAATCACACCCTGGAGTTGGCAGCAGCAGCAGCAGCAGGAGCCCAAACATTACTTTAAAGAGACACTGGGGTTGGCTTCAGGAGCCCAAAAATTGGATGAATCACACCCTGGAGTTGGCAGCAGCAGCAGGAGCCCAAACATTACTTTAAAGAGACACTGGGGTTGGCAGCAGGAGCCCAAAAAATGGATGAATCACACCCTGGAGTTGCAAGCAGCAGCAGGAGCCCAAACATTGGCTGAAAGAGACACTGGAGTTGGCTGCAGGAGCCCAAAATTGGATGAATCACACCCTGGAGTTGGCAGCAGCAGCAGGAGCCCAAACATTACTTTAAAGAGACACTGGGGTTGGCAGCAGGAGCCCAAAAATTGGATGAATCACACCCTGGAGTTGCAAGCAGCAGCAGCAGGAGCCCAAACATTACTTTAAAGAGACACTGGGGTTGGCTTCAGGAGCCCAAAAATTGGATGAATAACACCCTGGAGTTGGCAGCAGCAGCAGCAGGAGCCCAACCATTACTTTAAAGAGACACTGGAGTTGGCAGCAGGAGCCCAAAAATTGGATGAATCACACCCTGGAGTTGGCAGCAGCAGGAGCCCAAACATAACTTTAAAGAGACACTGGAGTTGGCAGCAGGAGCCCAAAAATTGGATGAATCACACCTTGGAGTTGGCAGCAGCAGCAGCAGGACCCCAAACATTACTTTAAAGAGACACTGGGGTTGGCAGCAGGAGCCCAAAAATTGGATGAATCACACCCTGGAGTTGGAAGCAGCAGCAGCAGCCCAAACATTACTTTATAGAGACACTGGGGTTGGCTTCAGGAGCCCAAAAATTGGATGAATCACACCCTGGAGTTGGCAGCAGCAGGAGCCCAAACATTACTTTAAAGAGACACTGGAGTTGGCAGCAGGAGCCCAAAAATTGGATGAATCACACCCTGGAGTTGGCAGCAGCAGCAGCAGCAGGAGCCCAAACATTACTTTAAAGAGACACTGGGGTTGGCAGCAGGAGCCCAAAAATTGGATGAATCACACCCTGGAGTTGGCAGCAGCAGCAGCAGCCCAAACATTACTTTAAAGAGACACTAGGGTTGGCTTCAGGAGCCCAAAAATTGGATGAATCACACACTGGAGTTGGCAGCAGCAGCAGCAGCAGGAGCCCAAACATAACTTTAAAGAGACACTGGAGTTGGCAGCAGGAGCCCAAAAATTGGATGATTCACACCCTGGAGTTGGCAGCAGCAGCAGCAGGAGCCCAAACATAACTTTAAAGAGACACTGGAGTTGGCAGCAGAAGCCCCAAACTTGGATGAATCTCACCCTGGAGTTGGCAGCAGCAGGAGCAGGAGCCCAAACATTACTTTAAAGAGACACTGGGGTTGGCTTCAGGAGCCCAAAAATTGGATGAATCACACACTGGAGTTGGCAACAGCAGCAGCAGGAGCCCAAACATAACTTTAAAGAGACACTGGAGTTGGCAGCAGGAGCCCAAAAATTGGATGAATTACACCCTGGAGTTGGCAGCAGCAAGAGCAGCAGGAGCCCAAACATTACTTTAAAGAGACACTGGGGTTGGCTTCATTAGCCCAAAAATTGGATGAATCACATCGTGGAGTTGCAAGCAGCAGCAGCAGGAGGCTGCGCAAGTTACTCGGAGGGACTACCTGTCTCCATCTCCATCTCGACTGATTCGACGAATTTTCCGACAAAAATCGATTCGACCCGAATTTATTCGCGATGAATCGCTATTAAAAACGGCTATTTCTGAGCCTCCTAGAGCCTCAATAGGGTTGTATACCATTCTGCCTTGCTGTAACACGCATAGGATGTGTGCTGGGTTAGTTAAATAATACTTTAAATAAATATCACATGCACATCAGAGGCATCGCTAATAGAATCGCAGAGCGGCACAATTGCAGAGGGTTGAAGTGGCATCACTATGAGTGGCAGGAGCCCAAACATTGCTTTAAAGAGACACTGGAGTTGGCAGCAGCAGGGGCCCAAAAATTGGATGAATCACACCCTGGAGTTGCAAGCAGCAGCAGGAGCCCAAACATTGGCTGAAGGAGACACTGGAGTTGGCTGCAGGAGGCCAAAAATTGGATGAATCACACCCTGGAGTTGCAAGCAGCAGAAGCAGGAGCCCAAACATTGGCTGAAAGAGACACTGGAGTTGGCTGCAGGAGCCCAAAAATTGAATGAATCACACCCTGGAGTTTCAAGCAGCAGCAGGAGCCCAAACATTGGCTGGAAGAGACACTGGATATGGCAGCAGGAGCCCAAAATTGGATGAATCACACCCTGGAGTTGGCAGCAGCAGCAGCAGCAGGAGCCCAAACATTACTTTAAAGAGACACTGGGGTTGGCAGCAGGAGCCCAAAAATTGGATGAATCACACCCTGGAGTAGGCAGCAGAAGCAGCAGCCCAAACATTACTTTATAGAGACACTGGGGTTGGCTTCAGGAGCCCAAAAATTGGATGAATCACACCCTGGATTTGGCAGCAGCAGCAGCAGGAGCCCAAACATTACTTTAAAGAGACACTGGAGTTGGCAGCAGGAGCCCAAAAATTGGATGAATCACACCCTGGAGTTGGCAGCAGCAGCAGCAGCAGGAGCCCAAACATTACTTTAAAGAGACACTGGGGTTGGCAGCAGGAGCCCAAAAATTGGATGAATCACACCCTGGAGTTGGCAGCAGCAGCAGCAGCAGCCCAAACATTACTTTAAAGAGACACTGGGGTTGGCTTCAGGAGCCCAAAAATTGGATGAATCACACACTGGAGTTGGCAGCAGCAGCAGCAGGAGCCCAAACATAACTTTAAAGAGACACTGGAGTTGGCAGCAGGAGCCCAAAAATTGGATGAATCACACCCTGGAGTTGGCAGCAGCAACAGGAGCCCAAACATAACTTTAAAGAGACACTGGAGTTGGCAGCAGAAGCCCCAAAATTGGATGAATCTCACCCTGGAGTTGGCAGCAGGAGCAGCAGCAGCTGCAGGAGCCCAAACATAGCTTGAAAGAGACACTGCAGTTGGCTGCTGGAGCCCAAAAATTGGATGAATCACACCCTGGAGTTGGCAGCAGCAGCAGCAGGAGCCCAAACATAACTTTAAAGAGACACTGGGGTTGGCTTCAGGAGCCCCAAAATTGGATAAATCACACCCTGGAGTTGGCAGCAGCAGCAGCAGCAGGAGCCCAAACATTACTTTAAAGAGACACTGGGGTTGGCAGCAGGAGCCCAAAAATTGGATGAATCACACCCTGGAGTTGGCAGCAGCAGCAGGAGCCCAAACATTACTTTAAAGAGACACTGGGGTTGGCTTCAGGAGCCCAAAAATTGAATGAATCACACCCTGGAGTTGGCAGCAGCAGCAGGAGCCCAAACATTACTTTAAAGAGACACTGGGGTTGGCTTCAGGAGCCCAAAAATTGGATGAATCACACCCTGGAGTTGCAAGCAGCAGCAGCAGCAGCTGCAGGAGCCTAAACATAGCTTGAAAGAGACACTGCAGTTGGTTGCTGGAGCCCAAAAATTGGATGAATCACACCCTGGAGTTGGCAACAGCAGCAGCAGTAGGAGCCCAACATTACTTTAAAGAGACACTGGGGTTGGCAGCAGGAGCCCAAAAATTGGATGAATCACACCCTGGAGTTGGCAGCAGCAGCAGCAGCAGCAGCCCAAACATTACTTTAAAGAGACACTGTGGTTGGCTTCAGGAGCCCAAAAATTGGATGAATCACACCCTGGAGTTGGCAGCAGCAGCAGCAGCCGCAGGAGCCCAAACATTTCTTTAAAGAGACACTGGGGTTGGCTTCAGGAGCCCAAAAATTGGATGAATCACACCCTGGAGTTGGCAGCAGCAGCAGTAGCAGGAGCCCAAACATTACTTTAAAGATACACTGGGGTTGGCAGCAGGAGCCCAAAAATTGGATGAATCACACCCTGAAGTTGGCAGCAGCAGCAGCCCACACATTACTTTAAAGAGACACTGGGGTTGGCTTCAGGAGCCCAAAAATTGGATTAATCACACCCTGGAGTTGGCAGCAGCAGCAGCAGCAGCAGCAGGAGCCCAAACATTACTTTAAAGAGACACTGGGGTTGGCTTCAGGAGCCCAAAAATTGGATGAATAACACACTGGAGTTGGCAGCAGCAGTAGCAATAGCCCAAACATAACTTTAAAGAGACACTGGAGTTGGCAGCAGGAGCCCAAAAATTGGATGAATCACACCCTGGAGTTGGCAGCAGGAGCCCAAACATTACTTTAAAGAGACACTGGAGTTGGCAGCAGGAGCCCAAAAATTGGATGAATTACACCCTGGAGTTGGCAGCAGCAGCAGGAGCCCAGACATAACTTTAAAGAGACACTGGAGTTGGCAGCAGGAGCCCAAAAATTGGATGAATCACACCCTGGAGTTGGCAGCAGCAGCAGGAGCCCAAACATTACTTTAAAGAGACACTGGGGTTGGCAGCAGGAGCCCAAAAATTGGATGAATCACACCCTGGAGTTGGCAGCAGCAGCGGCAGCCCAAACATTACTTTAAAGAGACACTGGGGTTGGCTTCAGGAGCCCAAAAATTGGATGAATCACACCCTGGAGTTGGCAGCAGCAGCAGCAGGAGCCCAAACATAACTTTAAAGAGACACTGGGGTTGGCTTCAGGAGCACAAAAATTGGATGAATCACACCCTGGAGTTGGCAGCAGCAGCAGCAGCAGGAGCCCAAACATTACTTTAAAGAGACACTGGGGTTGGCAGTAGGAGCACACAAATTGGATGAATCACACCCTGGAGTTGGCAGCAGCAGCAGCAGGAGCCCAAACATTACTTTAAAGAGACACTGGAGTTGGCTTCAGGAGCCCAAACATTGGATGAATCACACCCTGGAGTTGCAAGCAGCAGCAGCAGCAGCTGCAGGAGCCCAAACATAGCTTGAAAGAGACACTGCAGTTGGCTGCTGGAGCCCAAAAATTGGATGAATCACACCCTGGAGTTGTCAGCAGCAGCAGCAGGAGCCCAACAGCAGCAGGCGCCCAAACATTACTTTAAAGAGACACTGTGGTTGGCTTCAGGAGCCCAAAAATTGGATGAATCACACCCTGGAGTTGGCAGCAGCAGCAGCAGCCGCAGGAGCCCAAACATTTCTTTAAAGAGACACTGGGGTTGGCAGCAGGAGCCCAAAAATTGGATGAATCACACCCTGGAGTTGGCAGCAGCAGCAGCAGCAGGAGTCCAAACATTACTTTAAAGAGACACTGGGGTTGGCTTCAGGAGCCCAACAATTGGATGAATCACACCCTGGAGTTGGCGGCAGCAGCAGGAGCCCAAACATTTCTTTAAAGAGACACTGGGGTTGGCTTCAGGAGCCCAAAAATTGGATGAATCACACCCTGGAGTTGGCAGCAGCAGCAGTAGCAGGAGCCCAAACATTACTTTAAAGAGGCACTGGGGTTGGCAGCAGGAGCCCAAAAATTGGATGAATCACACCCTGAAGTTGGCAGCAGCAGCAGCCCACACATTACTTTAAAGAGACACTGGGGTTGGCTTCAGGAGCCCAAAAATTGGATGAATCACACCCTGGGGTTGGCAGCAGCAGCAGCAGCAGTAGCCCAAACATTACTTTAAAGAGACACTGGGGTTGGCTTCAGGAGCCCAAAAATTGGATGAATCACACACTGGAGTTGGCAGCAGCAGTAGCAGGAGCCCAAACATAACTTTAAAGAGACACTGGAGTTGGCAGCAGGAGCCCAAAAATTGGATGAATCACACCCTGGAGTTGGCAGCAGCAGGAGCCCAAATATTACTTTAAAGAGACACTGGAGTTGGCAGCAGGAGCCCAAAAATTGGATGAATCACACCCTGGAGTTGACAGCAGCAGCAGCAGGAGCCCAAACATTACTTTAAAGAGACACTGGGGTTGGCTTCAGGAGCCCAAAAATTGGATGAATCACACCCTGGAGTTGGCAGCAGCAGCAGCAGCAGCAGCAGCCCAAACATTACTTTAAGGAGACACTGGAGTTGGCAGCAGGAGCCCAAAAATTGGATGAATCACACCCTGGAGTTGGCAGCAGCAGCAGCATAAGCCCAAACATTACTTTAAAGAGACACTGGAGTTGGCAGCAGGAGCCCAAAAATTGGATGAATCGCACCCTGGAGTTGGCAGCAGCAGCAGCAGGAGCCCAAACATTACTTTAAAGAGACACTGGGGTTGGCAGCAGGAGCCCAAAAATTGGATGAATCACACCCTGGAGTTGGCAGCAGCAGCAGCCCAAACATTACTTTAAAGAGACACTGGGGTTGGCTTCAGGAGCCCAAAAATTGGATGAATCACACCCTGGAGTTGGCAGCAGCAGCAGGAGCCTAAATATAACTTTAAAGAGACACTGGGGTTGGCTTCAGGAGCCCAAAAATTGGATGAATCACACCCTGGAGTTGGCAGCAGCAGCAGGAGCCCAAACTTTACTTTAAAGAGACACTGGGGTTGGCAGCAGGAGCCCAAAAATTGGATGAATCACACCCTGGAGTTGGCAGCAGCAGCAGCAGTAGCCCAAACATTACTTTAAAGAGACACTGGGGTTGGCTTCAGGAGCCCAAAAATTGGATGAATCACACCCTGGAGTTGGCAGCAGCAGCAGGAGCCCAAACATTACTTTAAAGAGACACTGGGGTTGGCTTCAGGAGCCCAAAAATTGGATGAATCACACCCTGGAGTTGCAAGCAGCAGCAGCAGCAGCAGCTGCAGGAGCCCAAACATAGCTTGAAAGAGACACTGCAGTTGGCTGCTGGAGCCCAAAAATTGGATGAATCACACCCTGGAGTTGGCAGCAGCAGCAGCAGCCCAAACATTACTTTAAAGAGACACTGTGGTTGGCTTCAGGAGCCCAAAAATTGGATGAATCACACCCTGGAGCTGGCAGCAGCAGCAGCAGCAGAAGAAGCCCAAACATTTCTTTAAAGAGACACTGGGGTTGGCATCAGGAGCCCAAAAATTGGATGAATCACACCCTGGAGTTGGCAGCAGCAGCAGTAGCAGGAGCCCAAACATTACTTTAAAGAGACACTGGGGTTGGCAGCAGGAGCCCAAAAATTGGATGAATCACACCCTTAAGTTGGCAGCAGCAGCAGCCCACACATTACTTTAAAGAGACACTGGGGTTGGCAGCAGGAGCCCAAAAATTGGATGAATCACACCCTGGAGTGTGCAGCAGCAGCAGCAGCAGCAGGAGTCCAAACATTACTTTAAATAGACACTGGAGTTGGCTTCAGGGGCCCAAAAATTGGATGAATCACACCCTGGAGTTGGCAGCAGCAGCAGCAGGAGCCCAAACATAACTTTAAAGAGACACTGGAGTTGGCAGCAGGAGCCCAAAAATTGGATGAATCACACCCTGGAGTTGGCAGCAGCAGCAGCAGGAGCCCAAACATTACTTTAAAGAGACACTGGAGTTGGCAGCAGGAGCCCAACAATTGGATGAATCTCACCCTGGAGTTGGCAGCAGCAGCAGCAGGAGCCCAAACATTACTTTAAAGAGACACTGGGGTTGGCTTCAGGAGCCCAAAAATTGGATGAATCACACCCTGGAGTTGGCAGCAGCAGGAGCCCAAACATAACTTTAAAGAGACACTGGAGTTGGCAGCAGGAGCCCAAAAATTGGATGAATCACACCCTGGAGTTGCAAGCAGCAGCAGCAGGAGGTCAAAAATTGTCTGAAAGGCACACCCTGAAGTTGGCATCAGCAGGAGCCCAAAAATTGGCCTAAAGACATAAATATGTTTTGCACCATTTGGAAAGTGTAAAACGTGGCACCATGCTGAATCTAGTCGCATGCATCAGGCATTGGTGGGTGGAAATCCTGGCTGATCCATCCCTGATTCATTTTGACAAAGGTGAGTCTCTCCACATTTTTAGTTGATAGACGAGTTCTCCTCGCCTTAACTATGGCCCCCGCCGCACTAAACACCCGCTCAGATGGCACGCTACTTGCCGGGCAGGACAGCTTTTCCAGGGCAAACTCTGCTAGTTGCGGCCACAAATCAAGTTTGGCTGCCCAGAAGTCCAGCGGATCCTCAAGGTGTGTTGGCATGGTCATGTCAAGGTATGACATGACCTGCTGGTTTAGGTCCTGCTCCAGGTCTTCCTGCTGCTCCTGAGTATCCTCACTATGCGGGTGTAGAAAGCTACTCATTAGCGACTAAAGACTGAGGCTGCTGCTGATGGAGCTGCTGCTGCTGCTCCTGCCAACCCCCCCAGCAGCCATGGCAGTGGAAGGTGAGCGCAGAGGTCACCTCGAGTCAGACCTGCGAGAGTATGGACCATGGCGCAGATAGGCATCGGCCAACTGCCTAAGTAGAATGTCTTTGTAGTAGTTCAGTTTGTCCTCCCTCTCGGCGGGTTTAAAAAATGCTCCCATTTTGTGCTGGAAGCGAGGGTCCAATAAGGTGGACAGCCAGAAGTCATCCCGCCGACAAATGGAAACAATTCTGGGGTCACTACGCAAGCACGTGAGCATGCTTCCTGCCATTTGCGCAAGTGACTCGGAGGGACTACCTGTCTCCATCTCCACTGCATACTGCCACGGTGTGTCCGGGTCCTCTGTCTCGCCTTCCTCAAAACCCACTAGCTCCTCTGGCTGCTCCTGCTCCTCCTCTCCTGTCCGCTGACTAGATAAACCAGCCATTTCGCCAAGCCTAAACTGTGCTTCACTGTGCCCCTCCTTCTCCTCTTCCTCCTCCAGTTCAGCTCCAACGGGGTTCATGTGGCCGTAAGATGTAGACGCCATGTCTACAGTGCCCTGACCAGCCATGGTTTCCAACATGTGCTGTAGTACATGAAGCAGTGGAATCATCCCGTAATCCTGCCGACTGACAAATAAAGTGGCTTCCTCAAAGGGCCTGAGCAAACGGCAGGTGTCACGTATGAGCTGCCACTGGTTGACATTGAAGTTACACAGGGGAGTCCCCCTATCCGCTTGGATCATCAGGAAATCCGTGATGGCTTTTCTCTGTTCATATAATCGGTCCAACATGTGAAGGGTGGAATTCCAACGGGTGGAAACATCGCAAATCAGACTATGTTGGGGGATACCGTTCTGACGCTGTAGCTCAAGAAGGGTGTGTTTGGCGGTGTATGAGTGGCTGAAGTGCATGCAAAGTTTCCTTGAAGTTGTTAGGATGTCTTGCATATGGGGGGAACACTTCAGAAACCGCTTGACAACCAGATTGAAGACGTGAGCCATGCAGGGGCCATGGGTCAGGCTTCCTTGGCGCAGCGCAGACAAAATGTTCTTCCCATTGTCGGTAACCATGTTTCCCATTTTAAGTTTTCTTGGAGTAAGCCATGTTTGGATTTCCTGATGAATAAATTTAAGCAGTTCCTCCCCTGTGTGACTCCTTTCGCCAAGACAAACCATGTGAAGCACTGCGTGACACCTCCGTGCCCTGCACACATGGTAGACTGGAGGGGCACTGAGACTTGAGCCTACAGTGGAGGGTGAGGAGATGGCGGAGGATGAGGAGGCCGAGTCGCACAGTGTCACAGGCCCAACGGGCAGGGAGCGCGAAGGCCGAAGCGGCGTGACCTGTCCAAGTTGCTGCTGCTGCTGCTGCAAAGGGACCACATTCACCCAGTGGGCCGTAAACGACATGTACTGTCCCTGACCGTAGTTACAGCTCCAGACGTCGGCGCTGCCATGCACTTTGCTACACACCGACAGGCTCAAGGACTGGCCCACCTTCTGTTCAACAAAAGTGTGCAGCGCTAGTACTGCCTTCTTGGCAAAGAAATGACGGCATTGGGACTCTCCACCTCGGCTCGGCACAAGCCATCAGTTCTCTGAAAGGTGCAGAGTCCACCACCTGAAAAGGGAGCGACTGCAGCACCAGCAACTTGGACAGGAGCACATTCAGCTTCTGCGCCGTAGGATGAGTGGGTGCATACTGCTGTCTCTTGGACATGGCTTCGCTGATGGATTGCTGGCGGGATGCATGACTTGGAGGAGGAGGAGGAGGAGCAGGAGCGACAGAGGATGGGTATGACGCACAGCTGCCTTCGGCTGAGGTGCTGGAGCCTTGGCTGGCAGAAATTGGGAGCGGCGTGCCACTTGGTGAGGAAGCAGACTGGACCACCCCTTGGGATCCTCGGTTCTCCCAGGTCGCTTTATGGTGACGCATCATATGTTGACGCAGGGCCGTGGTGCCAACATTTGGGCTCTGGCCACGCTTCACCTTCTGCCTACATATCTTGCATGTGGCCATGTTACCCTCCTGCGGATGCTTCAGGAAAAACTGCCACACTGCCGAGTAGCTACTTTTCCCACCAACAGGCCTCACTGATTCGCTGCTATTGTCGCCAACTCCAGGAACCCCTGCCCCACTACCTCCCGATAAGGTAGCCTGCCGCGCAGCAGGTGCTCTTCCCCGGCCCCGTTTGGCTCCAGGCTTTACAATTGTGCCCCCATGCTGCCTGCCAACCATGCTGCTAACACCTTGCTGCCTGAGCTGCTGACTCGGGCAACCTGCGCCCCTCTTCTCCTGATGATGACGATGAAGCCCCTTCATCACCCGGCTCCCAAGTGCGATCGGCTTCATCGTCATCATCATTATCACCGACTTGTGGCTGTACGTCACTGATGTTCTTGGATTCGTCAACAGTGTCTGGCACAGGAGCTGGAACGCTCGCAGCACCCAAGACACTGTCCACATCACTATTTGTCTGCCTAGCTAAAGAAGCCACCTCCATTTCTTGGCTGGGCAGTAGCTGCTGACTGTCCTCTATCTGATCGTCCTCCTCACTAAAGAGTGGAGCTGAACCCAAAGCATAGGATACGTCGCTGGGGGAGGGAACGGCGTAGGACAGAGGAAAGGGACTGCTCTCGGGGCATGCCAACTCAGGGTTGTGTCAGAGGAACCTACCGACCCTAGACTGGGGGTCTCAGACGTAAGTTGTAATGATGTTGTTGATGAGCGCGTTAACCAATCTACCACGGCAGATGCGTTACTGGTGGAGACACGACCGCTAGCAGATACTGGCAGACCAGGTCTCTCACCGTGACTCCTGCTGCCACTCGCCCCTAGTCTGCTGCGACCTCTGCCTGCTGAATCTTGGCCTCTGCCACTCCGCTTTGAACATCCTGCCACTTGTCTGCCTGACATTTTTATGTATTTCCTTATTTAGTATAAACAGATAGGGTTCAATGTGCAGTTTTGCGGTGCCCTGCGGCCTGGTTTATTAAAAGCAGTCAAAAACAAATGGGATGCCCCCACAACAGACCTGAGATCAGTATATATGCACAGCAACAGTGTCTAAGCAGGCTCAAACAGGCCAAATTTCTTTAAATAACTTTGCAGCTTACAGTAAATACAGAGGCTAATGTGATGTTACAGAATGGGATGCCCCAAGCAGACTTGAGATCAGTATATATGCACACAGCAACAGTGTGTAAGCAGGCTCATACAGGCCAAATTACTTTAAATAACTGTGTAGCTTACAGTAAATGCAGAGGCTAATGTGATGTTACAGAATGGGATGGCCCCAAGCAGACTTGAGATCAGTATATATGCACACAGCAACAGTGTGTAAGCAGGCTCATACAGGCCAAATTACTTTAAATAACTGTGCAGCTTACAGTTTATACAGAGGCTAATAGTATGTTACAGAATGGGATGCCCCAAGCAGACTTGAGATTAGTATATATGCACACAGCAACAGTGTGTAAGCAGGCTCATACAGGCCAAATTAGTTTAAATAACTGTGCAGCTTACAGTAAATACAGAGGCTAATGTGATGTTACAGAATGGTATGGCCCCAAGCAGACTTGAGATCAGTATATATGCACACAGCAACAGTGTGTAAGCAGGCTCATACAGGCCACATTACTTTAAATAACTGTGCAGCTTACAGTAAATGCAGAAGCTAATGGTATGTTACAGAATGGGATGTCCCAAGCAAACTTGAGATCAGTATATATGCACACAGCAACAGTGTGTAAGCAGGCTCATACAGGCCAAATTACTTTAAATAACTGTGCAGCTTACAGTAAATACAGAGGCTAATAGTATGTTACAGAATGGGTTGCCCCAAGCAGACTTGAGATCAGTATATATGCACACAGCAACAGTGTGTAAGCAGGCTCATACAGGCCAAATTACTTTAAATAAGTGTGCAGCTTAGAGTAAATACAGAGGCTAATGGGATGTTACAGAATGGGATGCCCCACAGCAGACCTGAGATCAGTATATATGCACAGCAACAGTGGATAAGCAGGCTCCAACAGGCCAAATTACTTTAAATAAGTGTGCAGCTTAGAGGAGATACAGAGGCTAATGGTATGTTACAGAATGGGATGCCCCCACAGCAGACCTGAGATCAGTATATATGCACAGCAACAGTGAATAAGCAGGCTCCAACAGGCCAAATTACTTTAAATAAGTGTGCAGCTTAGAGTAAATACAGAGGCTAATGGGATGTTACAGAATGGGATTCCCCACAGCAGACCTGAGATCAGTATATATGCACAGCAACAGTGGATAAGCAGGCTCCAACAGGCCAAATTACTTTAAATAAGTGTGCAGCTAAGAGTAAATACAGAGGCTAATGGGATGTTACAGAATGGGATGCCCCACAGCAGACCTGAGATCAGTATATATGCACAGCAACAGTGGATAAGCAGGCTCCAACAGGCCAAATTACTTTAAATAAGTGTGCAGCTTAGAGGAGATACAGAGGCTAATGGTATGTTACAGAATGGGATGCCCCCACAGCAGACCTGAGATCAGTATATATGCACAGTAAAAGTGTCTAAGCAGGCTCAAACAGGCCAAATTACTTTAAATAAGTGTGCAGCTTAGAGTAAATACAGAGGCTAATGGGATGTTACAGAATGGGATGCCCCACAGCAGACCTGAGATCAGTATATATGCACAGCAACAGTGGATAAGCAGGCTCCAACAGGCCAAATTACTTTAAATAAGTGTGCAGCTTAGAGGAGATACAGAGGCTAATGGTATGTTACAGAATGGGATGCCCCCACAGCAGACCTGAGATCAGTATATATGCACAGCAACAGTGAATAAGCAGGCTCCAACAGGCCAAATTACTTTAAATAAGTGTGCAGCTTAGAGTAAATACAGAGGCTAATGGGATGTTACAGAATGGGATGCCCCACAGCAGACCTGAGATCAGTATATATGCACAGCAACAGTGGATAAGCAGGCTCCAACAGGCCAAATTACTTTAAATAAGTGTGCAGCTTAGAGGAGATACAGAGGCTAATGGTATGTTACAGAATGGGATGCCCCCACAGCAGACCTGAGATCAGTATATATGCACAGTAAAAGTGTCTAAGCAGGCTCAAACAGGCCAAATTACTTTAAATAAATGTGCAGCTTAGAGCAAATACAGAGGCTAATGGGATGTTACAGAATGGGATGCCCCACAGCAGACCTGAGATCAGTATATATGCACAGCAACAGTGGATAAGCAGGCTCCAACAGGCCAAATTACTTTAAATAAGTGTGCAGCTTAGAGTAAATACAGAGGCTAATGGTATGTTACAGAATGGGATGCCCCACAGCAGACCTGAGATCAGTATATATGCACAGTAAAAGTGTCTAAGCAGGCTCAAACAGGCCAAATTACTTTAAATAAGTGTGCAGCTTAGAGTAAATATAGAGGCTAATGGGATGTTACAGAATGGGATGCCCCACAGCAGACCTGAGATCAGTATATAGGCACAGCAACAGTGGATAAGCAGGCTCCAACAGGCCAAATTACTTTAAATAAGTGTGCAGCTTAGAGTAAATACAGAGGCTAATGGGATGTTACAGAATGGGATGCCCCACAGCAGACCTGAGATCAGTATATATGCACAGCAACAGTGGATAAGCAGGCTCCAACAGGCCAAATTACTTTAAATAAGTTTGCAGCTTAGAGTAAATACAGAGGCTAATGAGATGTTCCCACAGCAGACTTGAGATCAGTTCAGTATATATGCACAACATCAAAAGTGTATAAGCAGCCTGAAACAGCTAACAAAGCCAGTCAGCCAGCCAGTAACACTCAGGCTGGATGAAAAAAAAAAAATCTCCCTGTGACTGCCTCCGATTTTTCCTAACTTTCCCTGCTTCTCGCTGACTTCCTGCCTGTCTCCTGCCTGTCCCTGTCTGTCCCTGGCTCACTAACTGTCTCTCCCTGACTACAGCAGTGTCCTGTCTCTCACGAATGCAATAGAGAAATGAGGAAAAGCAAGATGTCCGCCGCCTTAAATAGCGCTGTGACGTCACCGGGCTTGCTGGCTGCTGATAGGGTGCATGTGACTGCCCCAGTATGCACTGGAGCGGCGTAGATGTCTGGACATGTCCCGTCCGCCATCTTAGAATGCCTGTAATGTAAATGAATGGATGTTAAAGGAAAACTTCGAGCGATCGAAACACGGGGAAATTCAGATTCGATCCGAATCGAATTTTTCATGAAATTCGGATCGAATCCGGGTTCGTCCGGATCGATTCGCTCATCCCTAACTGGGACAATAACACTTTAGTGCAAGACCTGTAAATACAATTCTGCATGAAAATATAAAAAAAATATTAAAGCATTTGTTTGCAGGCTAGGAGAGGTCACACAATGATGTGAGCAAAAAAAACATTTTTAAATTGCCAAACACGCTATTTGCACACAACTAATGAAGTCCCATTGAAATGTATGGGTGAGTGCTACAGAGTGGCAGGTACTACATGGCGCTCCTGAGCCTAAAGCGCCGGTGCTATACTCTGAGCCGCCTGGACTAATATGTGTGACGCTACATGACGCTATTAGAGGCATTCACCAGATGCTACGAGGCACTACCTGGCACTATCCCTTCTTAAATACCCCCCCAAATAAAACATTACAAATAAGTACTACATTTTAACATAGACACATTTAAAAAATAAACATTGACATAAATTATAAGCTATTTGTGTAATGTGGGTGGAAAAATACACTGCTACAGATGGGGGTTAACCAGCCTACCTGGATATGTTGTCAATCTCTATGATTTTTTAAGGGATTGCCATGGATTTCCAAGGAAAATGATACTCTTTTTTTCAGCAGAGAATGGGCTTCAACATGAAATGTCTTGTTTGGCCTTTATTTTAGTGTATTCTCAATACTGTTGGGTGAAATATGTGCAAACAAAATTTAATAAAATCTATTTTTTACAATTTGTTGCCCAGGAGACTCCCCTAAATTGAAATAGCACTTTTTCAGATAAGATACAACTATGCTATGTGCTATTCACACCTTGATTTTTCTGGAAGTAATAACTGGAAGAATTCTTAGGTTGCACAGGTTTTCCCTAAAAAATGTATAAAAAAGCAAATATACATGTTTTCCTAAAATTTCAATATGCAATTAAGAAAAAAACAAGGTAAATCTGAAAGTGCAAGGTCCCCCAAACAGAACAATACCCAACATGCATAGGTTCTACTAACCCTTTTAATTGCTCGCCTACTTGAAATGTTGTCACCCTCTGTTGACGGGTCATTTTTCACCATTTTGCGCCATGTCTAACTGTGATTTTTACAGGAATTTCAAGGAAAATGATACATATTGTTACAGCAGAGTTTAGGCTTTAACATGAGATGTATTGTTTGTAATTTCTTTACAGTTTTTAAAGTATTTTTAAAAATATATATTTATATATATATTAGAAAAATGTCTTATTTATTTTAAATAAAACATTTGTTTTATTAACGAAAACCATATTGCATGTGAAAGGCCCATTTCTCACGATTACAGAGATACCACAAATGCATTGGTAGCCCCCCCAGCTTGCCCAGGAGACCTCCAAACTGAAAAGAGCACTTTATAACATTATAACATATTACAAATAAACTATATCTACTATCCACACTATAAAGGGTTAAAAAAATGGTGGTGCCTTTCTTGGGGGCCAGCTTTGGTGGCCCCCCACCCTGCCAGCTACAAGCCCAGGTGATCCCATTTTTTTTTAATTTTAAGGGTTAAATTCCCTTAAAAATCCCCCCCAAAAATGACATAGGTGTCCCTCCTACCCAGCATAACCAACCCAGGACCAGCTTTGCAGGGCTTGTAGAGCAGGACACAAGTGCCAGCTTTGGTGGCCTAAATTTGCCCCGGACCCTTCTGCCCCCCCCTGGGTTTTGGGGAGACAGATAATATAGGGGCTGGGGGTTAATAGCTAGCCCCCTACAACCTTCCTCCTCCAATCACCCGGCAAGACTGTTTGTCTCAGAGCAGAAAAGAAATATCAGCTCCCGGCTGACATCCTAGATGGCGTCACCTGGCCCCGACCACAGAGGGCGGGGCAAGCAGTCAACCCCAGGAAGTGAGGGAAAGTGCAATTTCTCGCTGTGATGCCCAGTGGGACACCAGCTTTCTGTAAGCAGACAACCTCCAATCTCCACCGCCGCTTCTGCCTATAGTCAAGCCCCCATTTGCCAGGGCGCTAGGAATGCCTCCCTGGACACGGTTGCCCCCAGGTTTTAATAGGCGCAAAGGATGTCAGCTTACGGTGAAGGTCGATGAACTGCGAGGGTTTCCCAAAGCCGAGGTCATAAACGAGAAGACAGTTCGGAAGGTGCCACAGAGTACAGGGATGAGACATGAGCGTAGTCGGGGGTAACCGAAGGGTCAAGCTGGGAGGTCAGAGATAGCAGGGTATCCAAAGGGGCAGGCAGGTTTGAGGTCAGACAAATCAGGGGTCAGTACAGGTAGCGGACGGGAATGGTCGATCAAGCCCGAAACAGATTATCACTAACGAAATCACACCCTAATCACAAGAGACTATCACGGCACTGAGCACTGGGCTGACTCATATTTATTGGGGGAGTGTATTTGCTGATTGGTGCAATGTGACTTGGTGTAACTGCAACATTGTAAGTGATTGGACACACTATCCAGGGGCTGGTCTGTCTTGGCAGCAAGGCTGACCAGCCCCTGATTCCCTTTAGGTGTGGAGGACGCTGCACCGCCTGCCACTGGCAGCGCAGTGCCTCCTAGTGGTGAAACTGACAGAGCACCTGAGCGCGCGCCTGCACAGCTAGAGAGGGGCGGGGGAGGCTGCTAGAGTAACGCGCCGTGCTCCCCATCATACAGGGGCGGCGTGGCCCCCAGACACAGATAAGTTTCTTACAATCGCCCTCTCCTCACCACGAAAGAGCCCAGTAAACAGGAGACCTGGTGGGAGGGATCGCGGCCACAGGTGAGTAAATGTCATTTTTTTTTTTACACTCAGCAGCAGCCATGGTTGTAAATGGGGGGGGGGGGGCAGTATTCCTGGGGCTCTTTACATTTTTTTTTAACTAGCAGGGGGAAAGTCGAGCACTTACGTGCTTGGCACTTAAAGTGGACCAACACCCAGGATTTTGACTATCCTGGGTCTTGGTCCACTTCGGTGGGGCACCCCCGATCGGGGTGCCCCGCTGTGTGAAACCCCCCCTAACCCCCCGAATAACTCACCTCTCCCCGCTCCCAGCGCCAACGTACAAGGAACGTCTAAGCGGCGGCCGCCGCCACCGCCTCCCTCGCGTCACTTTTGACGCGCGCGCGCCCGCGCCGGCCATTCGCAGACGGCCGGCGCGGGTGCGCGCACGCCTACAGGGGCGCGAGGGAGGCGGCGGCGGCCGGCCGCCGCCGAAGATAAGGTAGGTGAGTTGGGGTGTTTGGGGGGGGTTTCACCCCGCGGGACATCCCGATCTCGGATGTCCCGCGGGGTGGGGGGTGATCGGCCCGGGAATCTATAAGATTCCCGGGCCGATCACCCGTGGGTGTTGGTCCACTTTAAAGAGCTAATAGCAGCATTGGAATGCTCAGACACTGCATAGATTGAGGGAGAGGCTTCTACAGCACCCTCAAAGAAATCACATCTATCAATGTAAAAGTGGATACTACAGCGCCACTTTTCCGGTCGCTATGCTAGGTTATAGCTTCAGACACCCCGCTTGCAGAGTTCACTAGCAGCCGCTCTAAGCGCCGCAACATAGACGCTTAAATGGTAAAATGTTGCGCTAGTCTAAAATCAGCCTCTTAATTTCTTATTGTGTAATTTTTATTTCATATTGTATTATTAAATTATTATTCTTAATGTATTTTTTAAATTGTATTTCTAATATTTTCTTTTTTTTGTAAATGTAATGTTTTTAAAAATGTAATTTTAGAAAAAAATAAAATAAAAAAATTATACCTTATCAAAAATATTTAAAAATGTTTATTTTGGGGGGGGGGGGTTCGTACGCATGATACAGAGCTGCCATCGGGAGCGTTCCGTTGACTTTTCGTAGCTGTGTATGCCATCTTGAATGTCAGTTTATGGCTTTCGCAGCGTATGAGAGAGGATGAGGTTTTCGTTTAGGTTGCTTTGTAATCCTCGTATTCTACCGTTTTTCAGCGTTTTTCATCGTATCTTTCAGCGTACATTTTCAGTGTCCCGCGATATTCAATAATATACAAAGTAACGTAATTTTGTTGTAGAAGCTGCTATGTTTGCATGCATGTACACATGCGCGCAGCTTATTAACTCATTCATGTCCCCCGTTTCAACTATTCTCTCTCTCACTTCTGCTCCCATGCTTACCATGTATGTTTTCGTCTATCCCCATATTTTCATGCTTACCTTAATTTCCTTTATTCTTTAGATATATGTCTATTCCTTGTTGCTTTTCTAGGATTTAGGTGCATAAGTTGATTTTGGAACTCATTAAATGTATCTTAATTAGCAATAAATGATAGACATAATAAACATCGTAAAGTTTAAAACAATTTATTAAAAGTGTTTTTTTTTCCTTTACTTGTATATAGATTTTTCAAATATTTTTTATTTTTTGGTTAATAAAAAATTAAAATGTATTAAAATTTTTAATAACACTATTTTCCAAAAAGTGGCAGCTTCCCAGAATCCTACTCCCCCCAAAAGAGCCAAAAACAGCATGGATCGCAGGATCGCCGTGGCGAACGCCAGCAAGAGCCTGTGCACAGCCAGCCAATACAGTGGGAGGCCAGCTACCAGGTCCAGCCAAGGCTCTTCCAAACATACTGGTGGAAGAAGCCATTCTCAGCCATCTCAGAATGTTGAGGCTACCAGAGCTTCTAAAACTAAACTAAAAATTACCCCTCAGAACCCAAAGGGATCCTCATCCAGCCACAATGCTCCCCTTACTCAAACATCTGAATCATTATTGAGCAAGTGTAGTAGGGCCAAGGGGCATAGAATGCCAACACCCCATAGGCTCACAACAAAAAACAACTCCTGGTTTCACCAACTGCACCACTCACTTCTGCTCCAATGCTTACCTTAACTCCATTCCCTCTCGACCTTTGTTTGTTTTTCCTTGTGCACTCTGATTTTGATTAGCAATACAATAGTTACTAAACAATTGATGGAAACGTAGTAATTATTTTTAGTTTTTTTTTTAAATTTAAATTAGACATTTTTATAAAAATGTAAAATGATCAATAAATATTAAAAACAATACAATATGCAAAAATATGTAATAAATAATAGCTACTCATAAATAGTGACAGACTCCCAATGTTTCTTTCACTTGTGGCCCACGTTAATGCGGCTACGCCAATCAAGTCCTCCTCAGTCATTAGCCAGTGAAATGTGTTCTTATTCATCATCCACAACTTAACCACAAATGTCACCCATTTGGTAAAGTCCCCAGGATGATGCAGACAGGCCATCAGTTGTGCGATACCTGTGGTGTGGCACTTGGAGTGTGGCCTTTAGTGAGGTCCATTGTATGGCTTTGGCTACTGGTGTCTCCGACCATTGCCTTAAACTTTATGGAAACAATCCCAGATCTAACATCAAAAAACACATATTGCAACTGTGGGAGAAGATCACCAGGCAGGTGAATTGTGCGGCCATGGAGGCAAAAAATGTGTCACAAGTACAAAGTACATTTTCAGTCTTAAAGTATGCCGTTCTTCTGAAGATTAATAAGCACAAGTTGCATGGGTATAGATGGTTGTGTTGCTTGGGTAGGTTGATGTTGTGATTGACCATCTTAAATATTTATATTAATTCATGTATACGGTTGCAAGCAGGAGGTGGATATCCAGTCAAACTCTATTTACTGCTGCAGAGGAACTGGTCTGTGGATTAATACACCCAGCTACACTCCAGGGCTTGGAAAACGTCTCTTCAACAACTGTAATGCCCTCTCAACAACAGCCCGGGTCTTCCGATGTGCACTCTTTTAGACGTCATGTGGCAGCGTCTGATGGCGCAGGTTGGGGGTCATAAGGCACAGAAGCAGGGGGATGTCGATTTCCCTTAAATTAAGACACAAAAAATTATCAATGCATATTGTTAAAGGCCACTTATTATTTAAGATTGGTTGGACCGACAAAAAATAATAAGTATGTTTGAAAGTAAATTTAGCTCTACACTAAAATACACACTGCAAGGCAACATTACTATAAATGTGCCAATAAACTTACAAATAAAAAAATTTAGAATATTTAGAATTTAGAATATAAAAAGGAAGGATGTCAAGATAAACAAAATACTTGTACAGATGCTCACCAGCAGCTGGAGGCACCAGCGCGTACAGTCGATCGCACACATGACTTAAGGCATATTGTGCACGAAGCAAGCTGAAATCTGAAATCCCACAGACGCGTAGCTGCAGACGCACAAATTCACCCACGTAGTCCCCGTAAGTTGGGCGGAAACACACTTGTTTTATTGGTCGTGTTCGAATCAACAATCAAGGCTTTGAATCATGCGCAAGCCCATACCAATAACGTATCATTCCTGTGAATTTGACATTTTGCCGATAATAATACGACCATCGAATATGCTTATTCGCTTTAACGTAAACGCACATATGCATAAAAAAAAACTATACCTTGCATTTGGGTTCCAGGATGCAATGGGGAGTATTGACATATTGAATCTCACATTGCTAATCTCAGTGGTTCCAGCTTTTACTGTGTAAGACCTGGAACCAAGCTTGACTGGGACAATATTAAAGTAGGGGTAGGGTTTCCAAGGATAATGTTATTCTACTGGCATCCAGGCAAGACAAATATAGATGCCAACTGCCTGATGTTAAAGAAATATTCCAAGAAAAGTGTTTTCTGCACCCCCTATGCTGACTGTCAGCAGCTGCATCTTTCATCCATCCATCATTCGGCTGGCATTATAGTTCTCAAAAACTAAACTGAACTCTCTACCTGCTGCAGGGCCTCCTTAACTCATTCAATGTGGATTTCAATTTGAGGGTCCATTCAAAGTGCTGGTGAATGAAAAATGCAGCCCCTGACAGCCAGCATCAGGAAAGCAGAAAGCAGGCTAATTTAACCTTTGGCCTGGAAGGTTCCTTTATGCCACAATGTGAGGGTGTCAATCTGAAATCAATCCACCTATTCTGTGAAATTTCACCCTCTATGTTTTGAGTCTGGCAAGTAGTATGGTAGGCCATACTTGATAAGTCTTATTATTAGGCCATTATTGTAGTTTTTTTGCCTCATGTGTAACTAATGTATTTGTGGATGCATTCCCCGTCTCCCCCCTTTCCAGTGATAATGTTTGTATGATGTATGTGGCTAATTTTTTTTTGTGATTCTGGCTACCCCCTGCTTCCATGGCTCATGACCCCTACTCAGCGGCCTCAGACTCAGCCACATGCCGCCTACAACTGGGCAAGGGAAAACCAGGGCTTTTGTGGAGCGTGTGTTTGGCTTACTCAAGACCCGGTTCCGTTGCATGGATCATACAGGGGGGCCCTCCAGTACCAGCCACAGAAGGCTATTAAAATTATTGTTGCAGGTATGGTACTACACAACTTTTCCCTCCTGCATCCAATATCTGGATGTGTTCCCCTCTCCAGCAATGTTGTATATTCCAGAAACTGTTTATCGGAGTCAGTCTGTCCATAATCACCTGTGTCTATTTTTTTCCCAGTGTCAATTTTGTCTCTATATTTATATTTCTATATGTGAATACGGATTTGATGTAAGGCTCAGCCTTAAAGGTGTGTTCTGTATGCGTTAAACCCTTTTTTCCTGTAGTCAGTGAGATTAACCCTTCTGTTGCCAAGCAAGTAACACCTACCTGCTTGCATCACCTGAACCCTCGTTTAAACCGACTGGGTCTTCTCTTCAACCAGGAGGGCATCCAATCCCCCCCGGGTCTCTTCTGGCTTCAGGATAGGGTCCAAAGACCCACCCCCCGCTCATGGCGCCGCTGACAGCTGTAAAAAAAAATTACCTTTACTCACCTGCGGCCATGATCCCTCCCGCCGGGTCTCCTCTTCACCAGGGGGACCTCTGATTACCCCCGGGGCTCTTCCATGGTGAGGCTTCCGTAGTCATGGCCTCTAGCCCCACCTTTCGTGGGCGGGGTGGATTATATCATACAGTGACGTCATCCCCCTCCGGGTGCTGAGCTGTCAAATGCCGGGAGAGATCACTGGAGGGGTGGGTGGCTGTGGGCCCCTTTCTACCCAGCATCTCTCCAGTGATCACTCCATGTCATCATATTTCCGGGGGACAGGATAGCACAGGACTGGAGGTGAGTATAGAAAAAAAATAATAAAAGTAATTTTTTTTTCTGTCAGGGTTTTTTTTTATATTAACCCTTTGTTAACTGGTAAGGGATCCATGAGACCCCTATACCAGTTCACAAGGCTTGGGGCTGGCAAGTCACCTGCGGCTATAGGGGGTCATGCTAATTATTTGGTGAAGCCTGTGGGCATCGTGGTGTGGATTGCAAACTGCGCTTGATACCACAGTGAGTGTAAAGCTCTGCTTCCACCTTTTTGGATGGTCTGAGTTTTGGTAAGTGGCCCTCTCTTGACTGTTTGTTTGTGGAACCATGTTTTTTCCATTTGATAATAATGGATTTGATGGTGCTCCAGAGGATAATCAGAGATTTTAATTGTTTTTATAACCTAACCCTGACTTCTCGACAACTTTGTTCTAAACTTTTCTGGAGAGCCTCTTGGTCTTCACGGTGTTGATTGGTTAGTGGTGCCCCTTGGGTGGGATGTACTTATACTGAAAGACAATGTTACACTTAAATTGCACGAAGATGGACTTTTACTAAGCAGGTTATTTCTACAGGTAATTGGTGGCACCGGAACATTTTAGGGGCGTCATAGCAAAGGGGTGAATAAATTTGCACATGCTAATTTTTAATTTAATTTTTTTTTTTATGTATATATATTATTTTCATTTCACCAAATAAATATTTTGTGCAGATGCATCACACACAGTTCAGATTAAAAGTCCAAGGGGTTGTGCTTGTATTACTTGCAAATAAAGAACCTGCGTGATAAGAACCTGACTTTGGGGTCCTGATAACAGTGGCAACGAAAACTGCATGATTTCACCCCAGCCATTTATAACATCTTAAGGCTATATGTACAGGATCAGTTCAGGAGTGAAGCGCATAACAAATTAAATGATGAATTGCCAAATGCCTTTAAAGGGTTTATAAATTAATGATAGATAGATTTATTTATGTCCTCTTTTATTTGATGCACTTTGCCTATTGGACAGTAAGGATGTTTTTCAATAACATGAAATGATAAAGAATCATTAAACTCTTATTCCATAAAATAAACACACCCTCTAAATTATAGATTACTACATCCACAGCTTGAACTTCAAATACAACCTGAAATCCTTTATTTTTATTGTAGTTCTTTGTCCCTTAAGAACACTTGTACAGAAGCTTTAGTTATGAGCATATGACCAAACACAACTACACTCTTTGATTTTTAATTTGCAGCATAACAAAACAGCAGTACTCCTTTATCTTACAAATGAGGATCAGTTTTTAAGGAAAGGGTGTGCAATGTATCCCATAGAATGGTCAGTACAGGTAAAAAAACACGGTTTATTCTTTACTAGTGTTACATTGCACTACATATGTAGAATGGCACAGGCCTGAACGATAGGGCTATTAAAATAAAAGACCAAAAAAGACCAACCCTCTATTCAAAAGTAAAAGGAAAAAAGGGAAGTCAATGTGCTATAACACCTACCCATCAGCAATCACTCTCCCAACATTTAAACCTATTTGGATATTTTGAGGAAAGAAGACTTCCCATTGCCAGGCATTCAATGGGAGCAGTGCTTCTACATTCCACTGATCATTACTGACTGCTGACTCAGCAAACCAGTGCTACCATCACAAATATTGAGGGATCAGGCACCTCTCTTTATGGCTTAGAGGTTAGGGAACCAACCATGTTACTGAAGTGTTGCAGGTTCCATTCCCTGCTGGTGCGTGACTGAACTGCTTTTGAGCAAGGGAACTAACCCCTAACAACTACCTAGGCATTAATCCTGATCCTAAGCCTCTCCGTGCTGCAAAGTTCTTTGTTCGCAGTGCTCTGTGGACATTTTGCTTGCATGACGGCATACGCGTCGGTTGTTTTTTTTCCCCTTACTTTGTGGCATCCCATGTTTGTGTGCATCCCCGCAGTGTGACTTATCTTCTCCCTCCTAGTTTCTTTAAAGGCATCCCATGTAGCGTGCTTACCCGCAGTGACACTCACCTTCTTCTTCCTGTGTCTCCTGGTTCCTTTAGGGGCATCCCATGTAGTGTGCATCCCTACAGTGTGACTCACCTTCTCCCTCCTGGTTCCTTAAGGGGCACCCCATGTATTGTGCATCCCCGCAGTGTCACCCACCTTCTTCTTCCTGTTTCTCCTGGTTTCTTTAGGGGCATCACGTGAAGTGGGCATCCCCACAATGTGACTCACCTTCTCCCTCCTGGTTTCTTTAGGGGCATCCCATGTTGCGTATGTACCCCGTGAGACTCACATTCTTTTTCCTTGGTCGAGTCATGGGAGGGTCTGGCCTCAGCTGGCCTCATAGCAGCATACTCTCCCTGATCTGAGGAGTTTGTAGGGAAGGAGAAGCACAAAATACCAGAACTTAGCATACATGATACTGGGTGTGACTCCAAGCCCAATACCTGGGCCTCCTCTTTTAAGCTGGTTCTTGCGTTGGTGTTATGGAGTTCGAAGAGGAGGATGAGTTTACTAGCAATCTTTGGGACATTGCCTTACCTGCACACCCAGTCTTTGACACAGCTCTGGTTGGACTCTGGGTGGGTTTTATTCTCTACCAGAACTATGATGCTATAAGAGAAGCACAATTCAGTCACACAGTTCTGCATAAGCGGGCAACTTATCTATGGAGTAGCCACTTACCTGAAAGAAAAATGTACTCATCTGGGGCCTGTCACTTCTTTTGAGGTCCAACCAGTACTGGATAATTTGGGTGTGCATGTAAGCTTTAATCCCCTGGCCATTCAGATATGTGGCCACCTTCAGTGCCAAAGTCTGCAATGTGAAAACACAAAAAAAAATCACTTAACTGTCCATGTACACTGCAGTCCATGTAGTGTCCTAGTTTAGGTCCACATGCAAACTAACCTATCCCTTTAAATACCTGTGTTTTACATCTCCTCCATGTGCAGCAGGCCAAAGCATGTATTGGCCTACACATTTGGGCTGGTGAATGACCTCATCAGTATGAGCATATACATCACTGAGTAGGCGCATGATGCTACTCCAAACCAGCATGTGCATAGACAACTCCAAATTGTTCCTTTCTGTTTCGGTGAATCACTAACTCTCTCAGGCAAACTGGTGGCTCTCCAGGCCTTCATTACTGGTGAATTGAAAGGTCTCTGGCCTTGCTTCTGTCTCTTCCTGCAACAAAATGCGCTACCCCTTGGCCTACACACATCTGAGCCTTCCCAGTGTCCCCTACAAACAGGCAAGGGTTGTACATGTTACAGTGGCCAGAGCGTATGACTGAAGGCATGTTCCATAAGGCACATGTGGGGTGACACACTAATGGTGGTGGCCTGTTTCACATCTAGGCCTTCAACAGGCATACATGGTTGTGGTCTGCACCTTTTGTGCTCTCAAATGAACCCAAACCCTGTTGTCTTTGAAAACTAGTCCTCTGTCATTACTGTGCACCCTACCATGTCCCTTGACTTATTTCACTTGCCCACCCATTCGCCTTCTTGTAAAGCGGCAAGCATGCCAACGTGCAGATGTCCATGAGGTTGTAGCCTCAAGGTTGCAAATGCCTGTGCTCACCTGTTTAATAAAGTCTTATTTGGTGACCAATTACCCACCCACTTGTGTATAAAAGCACACACCTGACACCTGTACTTTAATAGCAGTGCTTACTCAGGCCTTAAAGATGCCATGAGGTTGACCACAGCTCCCAGAGCCCAAAAGCCAGATGGCAATCCAGCTCCCAGCCAAGTCACCTAAGCCCCAGCTCCTGGCACCTGGACTCGGGCTACAGACACCCCCCTGCTTCCAGCTGCACTACCCACTCTAAGCAGTGTGGCCCGGGCAGCAGCAGGAGAGCCACACCCAGGGCTCTCGCCACACCCCACTATGCTCCAGTCACTACTCAGGACATCGGAGCCCAGTGCGGGCCCTAGTTGTCAGTTGTCGCAAACTTGAATTGCCAGATGCACAAAAAAACAGTGAGTGCTTGCCTGGGACACACGTTTGCAAAGCAAGTGCACAGATGGATTTACTTACAATTGCAATTCAGAACAGTCCTTCTTTAAATTGCTTGCAAAGGTGTGGTGGGCACACGTCGCAGTGGTACCCAGTGTGTACCCCATGTTGAGTGCAGCTAAGGAATGTGTATAGCTTACATTGTTTCTCCCTTGCCTTGCAACACACACCCAGCTACCAGCCCTGCCTTCACCTTTGGTACCCAGTGGGTCTCCAGCCACCCCGGCTCCGCTTCCTACACAGAAACCAATAGCTAGACCTGGACCATCAACCAGCCCCACCCACAGTGAGAGACCCAACCATTAAATTAGGTAAATGTGGGACCACAATGTGCTAATGGAAAGGGACGTGGGGAATTTGTAGGCTCAGGCTAATGAAATGAAGTAATGTATTTGCTGTGTGGGTGGGTGGCCCAAAACAGACATCAATGTTTACCTTTATGCACACACACCCCACCTCTCCCGGAAGCCATACAGAGTATGGAGGAGTCCCAGGTCCAGCTGAGCCAGCAGA